>CM066032.1:366026631-367304755 GCA_033557465.1 Ichthyophis bannanicus | reverse complement strand
TCAAAGTGGGCTCTGTGTCCCCCTGGAGATATGGCTGTGTACTAATGTAGTGTTAAGCATCCCCTACCTCCAGGGGTCCAGGGAGTCCATTCAAGTGGGCTCTGTCCCCCTGGAGATATGGCTGTGGGCCTAATGTAGTGTTAAGATCCCCCTACCTCCAGGGTCCAGGGAGTCCATTCAAAGTGGGCTCTGTGTCCCCCTGGAGATATGGCTGTGTGTACTAATGTAGTGTTATGCATCCCCCTACCTCCAGGGGTCCAGGGAGTCCATTCAAAGTGGGCTCTGTGTCACCCTGGAGATATGGCTGTGTGTACTAATGTAGTGTTAAGCATCCCCCTACCTCCAGATATGGCCGTACTAATGTAGTGTTAGCATCCCCCTACCATTCCAGTGGGCTCCAGGGAGTCCCATTGGGCTCCTGTGGCCCCCTGGAGATATGGCTGTGTGTACTAATGTAGTGTAAAGCATCCCCCTACCTCCAGGGGTCCCAGGGAGTCCATTCAAGGTGGGCTCTGTGTCCCCCTGGAGATATGGCTGTGTGTACTAATGTAGTGTTAGGCATCCCCCTAAACCCTGCCAGAAGTATCGCAGTTAGCCCATTCAGTGGGGGCTCCTTGTGTCACCCGACCTGGATACATGTGAACGATGTGGGCCTAATCGGTAGTCTTTTACCTAAGCCCCGCACTAGGGCGCGATCCATGGGTCCAAATGTCCCTTCAAAGTGGGCTCCTGTGTCCCCCATGAGATATGTCTTGGTACTAATGTAGTGTTGTAGCATCCCCCTAACTCCAGGGTTCCAAGGTGGCCATTCAAAGTGGGCTATGTGTCCCGCTGGAGATATGGCTGTGTGTACTAATGTCTGTTTAGCATCCCCCGACCTCCAGGGGTCCCAAGGGTGTCCCTATCACAGTGGGCTCTGTGTCCCCCTGGAGATATGGCTGTGTGTACTCATGTAGTGTTCGCATCCCCCTACCTCCAGGGGTCCAACGGGAGTCCATTCAAAGTGGGCTCTGGGTCCCGCTGGAGATATGGCTGTTGTGTACTAATGTAGTTTTAAGCATCCCCCTACCTCCATATGGTCCAGGGAGTCCATTCAAAGTGGGCTCTGTGTCGACCTGCGAGAGAGTATGTGCTGTGGTTACTAATGTAGTGTTTAAGCCTCCCCCTACCTCCAGGGTCCAGGGAGTCCATTCAAAGTAGGGCTCTGTGTCACCCTTGAAGTAGGTCTGCTATATCTAGCAGTATCGCAAAGACAAAATACAGGACACACACGCTCTTGTAGTGGGTCAAACACTGTCGACCATGGCCTGGTAGACATGACACGTGTATAATGGACCTATTTTCCACTGCCAAGGTGGGATAGGGCCACGACCACCCAATGTCACATTTGTTTCTCCATCAGCCCATGTGTGCTGGAATTATCAGGTTAGCGCAGTGTGTACTGTATTGCATGACATGTGATAAAAGTCTATAAATATGACCACACATGTATGCCGACAGAAATACCACCTAGCAGGGTTATAGGGCTCATCAGGAACATCATCATCACCCTAAAGAGGCCAACATGTGTCATGGGCAACTGTGCGCCATGTCTGTGCAATGGTTTGCCACAGGGGAATGGGTCACGGGTGCGAAATCAAGGGAGACACGTGAGGGTCAATGCACTATAGGTGTCACAAGCACAAATGGGACACACAGAGGACACCCACACAAGTGTAGGCCATGGTATGATAGGCACTGGGAAAACGCTATGCATCAAAACCTGTGAAAAAACATGAATGGGATTTGAACATAATTGTGTTCCCTTATGCCTGTGTAAGCCACCGCATGTCATTGCGTCCCCACCAGGCCAGTAGAGAAGCGTATGGGGGGTATCACACAGTTTTCCTGTGGTCCTCCATGATGCAACCCCAACAAATGCTGCCTTACAGTTTCAGCACACGCTGTTGAAGCTAAACCCCCCATCCTCTGTAGTAGATTATTGTAGGTGAAACAGCAACACCTCCATGTCTGAGCCAACACACTGTGATGTGTGCCTAGCCGAGGTCACCTACCAGTAAAACTGTGTATGATTGAACCCCCATCACTAGTAGCTGTGTTGAACATCAAAACCAAACACAACTACCCATGTGGCAAACGTGAGAATGCCCTATTCACGACCCACCACTAAATGATGCATAGGCACAAAACACCACACAAAAAACATAAGACTACGACAAACACCAATTGTTGCCCAGAAGGACAGGACACAAGAGAATTGCACGCAATCACGAGGCGCATGAGTCCCACAAATGTTCAGACCATGCCTAGTGTGCTGAATGGCAAGGATACACAGTGGTATCGCCAAATGTCCACCATGACTGTCCAGTAGAGGATGGGCATCCAGGGGTGCTGGGGTGAACGCGCCGGCAGTCCCATGCGGCAAGAGCCCCCCGGACCGACTCCCGCCCCCAACCTGTTAGTGTGGTCGGTAAGACCATGTCACCTTGTGGAGCACAAATGGTTTCCTGGTGGATTACATCCACACGCAACATACTGTTGGCATGGTCCAAACAAAGGTGGCCCGACATAAAACCAATCTACAAAATCGGGATGTCACCAGGCAGTGGCACTGATGAATGCACTCTGCCCAAACAGCCCTGGTCGGTATCATGCAGTCCCAAACGGCATGTCAATGACCACAGCAAGGTATGGAGTCAGCACATGCATCTGAGCCCCCTAGTTGCCGTGCAATGGTGTAATGGGCTGGAGCCGTCAAAACTACACAGCCATAGCATTTTTTGTCACTAACAGCAACAGTATGCTGTCCAAAACACACTGTCCTTGCCAATAGTCTTGGCCCTACAGGGCAAGATCTGACACAACCCTCCACCACAGCCTCATTCGTTGGGTATTGCCACACCCACATGTAGGTCTCACCGGGGAAGAACCTAGCATCGGGGGCTATGAATATGGGGCAGCACGGTGTCAGGATGTTGGTAGTCGTTGTGTGAGCGCATATTGTAACTGTATCACACGGGGGGAAGCAATCTGGACCCAGTGAATGCAGAACCGCACTCAGCATAACAACCCACCACGGACAATAATACGTACAAACCCTTTTTTGATTCGTTTGCCTAGTGAATGGTGATACCTTACGTGTACATTTTAATGGAAATTGCCAGGGGGTAGGGGGAGGTGCGTTCAATGTCACAGAGATTGGATAAACACGTGGCGCGCCCAGGATCAGACCCCACAGGGGTCCTTTGTCCCTGATTATCCTTTTTCGTCTTTTTGCTTGGGCCAGGATTTTCCACACAGTTTTTGCCACATGCCAACGGGACCGTGTAAAGCTACAGGAACCATGAGTCTGAGAACTAGACTTACAGACAAGACTATTCCACATCATGCCATAGGGTTTTGTACCTGGTCTATCTACCTCTGGTGCCTTCTGGTACGTTTACTTCATATGACACCTCCCCAAAAAAATCATGCAGCAGGGCGCCATGTGGAGTAGGGACCAACCTCCGAACATCCCCCACATGTCGACTAGATCAGGCGTGAAAACGTTGCCGGTGTTGGGAACGTTGCAAGTTGTGTTCCCAAATGGCACCAACTAGGCCTTCTGAGCACCCCACTCTGTTGGACGGGGCACCTATTGCCTGTGAGCACGAATCTCAACGGATAGAGCAGCCTCATTGGTCCACACACACTCTCGGGACGGCGGCGTGGGAACACTGATGCCGCCGTTCGCCCGTGTGGGCCCATGCGTAGGTTTGTCTGTAACCCCAGGAGGGTTGTTATATGCACCATGTCCTCTTTGGGATGGAGTTGGTTGTTTCAAGGTTACCGTGACTCTGAATATATAACAATCCATCGAGTTGTGCAACTCCCGACGACGACATGGGCGACGCCGTGGATGATGGGGTGTCGGTCTGACAGGTACGCTCATTTGCGAAGTCCACTCGCATAAATTCTGCTTGACAGCTTGTGTGTGTAAAGCATTTCTGGGAGTTTCCTTCTGCTTGGTCTGGTTTTCTTTTTTTTCTTTTTCTTTTCTTTTCCCCCCCCCCCCTTTACCCCTTGTGGGTGAATAGGGGCACCGCCCGTGTCTCCGGAATAAAGCCATTGTTGCTCATTGGGTACCCATCCCCATGTGCGGCAAACAGCAACTCTATCTTAGGTGGGTCCAGTGCAATCAACCGCAATGGGTATGGTGTGATGGAACTCCCCATCCCTAATGAAACCCCCAGTGACCTCACATTGGTCAGGTGATAAAAAGGCTGCCGTAGCAAAGAGATCCACAAAGCCTGTCTCGTGGATGCTGACGTGTCCACAATGGCCATGTAGTGGTCAGGATGACTACGTGGGTTTAGATGCTAAGTTGGTACGGAACCGCGTCTAGCCTCAGGTACCCTTACGTACTGCTTACCCTGCATCTACTAACTTCTTACACCACTTTTTTGGGCCCGCTTTTTTTTTCCTGGTCACATTTTCTGGCTATAGGTCTTTAGCCAATAAGGGACCAAGCCCAACACGCCAAGCTGGACTGACACTGGCTAAACATCACACATAAACCATATTCTGGGAGATACGGCAGACGGTTATGTTTCTGGTCACCTCAACGTCCCGACCTAGGGACATGCCACACTTTCCGACAGCACCTGAAGTAACCTGTGGGTGTATCCCCCCCCCCCCAGAAGCCCAAAAACACGGAAACCTATGTGGAACATCTTCATTGCGATCCATGTCCCCTGCATGTGTATGTGGGATGTGAGAGTCATAGGAGGGCTGGACCATGCACACCATAGTCGGTGGCCACAGTCCGAACCCCACAAAACCCCACCCCTCGCAGAACACAATGGTTTAGGGGAATGTCCCTGAATGTGACCCCAAGCAGCACCTCTGGAACAATGGTGTCTGTTCGATAGAGTCCGAGCTATGCAGGGGCCCATGGTGGGGGCGCCTCCAAAGCTGGGTTGTGTGTTACACAGCCTCTACTAGCACATATACTGAGTACTACAAGGAGGGCTACAGGATCACATCTGTGTTGGCTGTATCCAAGCTGGGCACGGACTATACCCTCGAGCGGGAGTATACATACCTAGCAATCAAACAGGGCAAATGCCTACCCACAACTCCACACGGCCTTACTATTACGCACTTAACACCACATTTCCCTACCCTATCACCAAGGCTGGCCACAGACATCTGGCCAGCAGACAAACCGGCTGGGTACGCCTCCCTCCCCATTGTATCTGCTAGCACGGTGTGAGGGCAATATCTCAAACACACATTTTTCACACCCCTGAGGCCCAGACACAAAACAAAACAGTATGCACAGGTGCATGGTATGGTGAGGCGCATATGGGCATTTGCCAGGGGACACACTGTGTATAAGCACACCTAGACGTGCGGGTCCAACGGTCACACCTCACAGACCAGAGGTTCAGGTCCGAATCCCCCCTCCCACACACCGCGGGGGCATGCCAGGGTGTTGTGCTGTTCTCATAGGCATTATACTCGCCTGGGCGACGTTATTACCCCCCACTTGCAGGCATTCTAACCGAATTAATGCTCATGTTTCAGTCATGATCACGGATAAGGTCTGGCAGATCTGAAACCAACCCATCAGCTGCAGCCTTGATACCCTTGGAAGTGTGCAAATTTGCTGAACACGTATGGCAATGCATCAACTAACGCCCACCTCTGTTACAGAGATCTGCACCGACATGCATGGGCGCGGGCACACTAGAAGCCTACCGTGGCCCACTGCCATTTGGTCTGTGTGCGGAACGGTGTAACATCCTAAAGAAGGGCACCCACCATGTGGGCTGCAGGGGCCCACGCAAGTGGCCAATTGACACTCAACGTCCAGGTCACAAAGAGGGATGCCCGATGTGGGCTAAGGATGCTGTGAATAAAATATCACACGCATACCATTCCCGTGAAGCACACACAACCATCAAGGGGAGGACCAACAGATGCCGTAACTTGTAGGTGTGCATATGCCCCTCCCCCCGTTGGGTGACACCTTCCACTATGGGGTGCATGGTACACCTGGCAATTGCTCGGGCTTGAGTGGGTCCACCATGCAATGGTGACGTTTGCACCACCTGCATTCTGGGCCGGGGCTCATCAGACAACCACACACCTTGGACAGCTGCCTTGTCAATAAGCCAGCAGGGAATATGTCACGACAAGCAACACCCATGTCACCCTGGTGTGTTCGGTCGACAACATCATCCCTTCAGTGTCTGGTGTCAAGCCGACCCACGCAGTCTCCACTCTTCAAACACCACTTCATGTCTCTCAGATGTCCCTCTCACACCATCCCACGGTTGTGTGTGGGGTTGGTGGGGGAGCTGGGGGGTGGGCAGACCTGCAGCCACACAGTAAGGATGCTGATTGGTGCCATATCTGTCAAATGAATGTGGAGTTGCCAGCATGGCTCTGTTTGATACTGCAGTGACACCTATGTTGCCACAAATCTATTTCCCAACATATGTGTGGGGACGGCTGACTGCTGTTTTTTTTTTTGGTTGCGTTACCATGCATGGATATGCGCACAGGTAGCAGTGAAGGGTGGGGGAGGCAGCAAGAAATGGGGGCCAACCAGGACATAGGCGTACTGCAGTGGGACAGGAAAGCACTAGTGACTAGTGGCACGTGCTGACAGAACGGACAACCATTTTGCATGTACACAGGTGGAGGGACACTGAGGAAGGAAGGCTCCGGGTGAACTACGACAGTTCCACATGCGGTCTTTGGTGTAACAGCCAGCCCAGGAGGAGAGAGCACCACTCACGATGGGTGGTTACGTGGAGGGCTTATGCACACAGGCTGACGTGTGCCATGAACCAACTGCCTCTGGCCTGCCGTATATTGTACTTATGTTATGATGACACACATGGATGTGCATGATGTCTGTAACCACTCACAGGTGGGATTGCCTAGTGGACGAGGAACCACAAACCATCGCCACAGTAAAGCTTTCCGCAGGCCCAGCACACGCCGCACAAGGGGGGAGGATGAGCCCTTGGCTGCGACGAACTGCAGATCGACCAGCAGGGGAATAAGAGTAGGGATCCAGAGGGGGGAGGGGACGGATTGTGGGGACTTTGGTGGTCTGGTGTCGGACGACGACCATTGCGTAGGAGGAGGAGGCGTGTCACCCACTCCTCTTTTTCTTTTTTACCCAAATGAAGGGGAGGAATGGGACTGGGACATTGGGGGGTGCAGGGGAGAGGGCCACAGGGGGGAAGGGGGGTCGTCCTGACAGGGTGGGGGCGGAGCGGGGCGCGGTCGCTGCGGGAGAAGCTGTCTCGCAGAAGAGGAGACGAAGGCACGCCGAGCGCTGCAGGGGGTGAGAGGAGACTGAGGGGACTGCTGTATCCGAAAATTGAGGAGAAGACGAGGGAGGGGTCCGCGCCGGGGTAGCTTGACCCGTGCTCGGTTGGTCGCTGTGAGGTGGTGGTGTGGGTACCACAGGCCATATACCACAGGGTCTCATGTGGGGAAAAAGTAACCGCCCCGCCGACTTGCCCTCTTCCCGCAGGCGCCTGTTTTGTGCACCAGCATACCACAGCACCCCTCGCCTGTTCGCCTTCTGTGTGCTACATTCGCAGTGCCAATTTTTTCCTTGGTTGATTATTTTTATCTTAGGTGTCTACTTTGTCACCACCCTGTCGCCCCTCATTGCTTATTGAAAGCCCCTCAGATCAACATGGCAAGTTTGGTGGTGTTACTGTGTGATTGCTCTGAGCACCTCGGTGCGTTGTTCATGTCTACTTTAGTTTATTCTCTGTTTAGTTGGCACTGCTTTTTACTGTGGATGACACACGGCGTGCAACATCCATGTGGTGTTCCATGCCACTGCGACAGTGCCTCTATCGTCTTGGATGAACGGTCTCGGCCTGTTCCGGCAGGTGGACACCGAATGTGTTAGGAGCTGGTTCCTATTCCCGATGGCCACCTGTCCGAACATCCCCCCGCTGTAATACTCTTTCCGCTGGGTTAACCCAGCATACCCAGCCCCCCCACCGGTCAGCTTTGACGCCCGACTAGGTTTGCCCTGTGTCTGTGCATGTTGTTCCACCTTTGTTCCCTGAGTTTCGGCATTTTGCGTGTGGCATGTTGCATGTGTTACTTATGTTGTTGTGTAAATAAAATAAATGGTTGTAGTTTGGTACTTTTGCAGCAAATGGCTCCCATCTTGTGATTGCCCTCACCCAACAGCACCAATATGCTTTGTGTATGTCAAGGATAGGATATCGTACTTATCCACCTTCATGCAGGGGATCAAACATTGGTTTCCCCCCCTTTTTCCCTGCTCTTTTTTGATTTTGTTGGGTACTGATTAATATTTACCTTCCATACTTGTCGTTTACACCATGTATGTCTTTCCCTGCATTTCTACATGACTCTGCTTTCCCCTGTCTTGACTAGAGATGCATCCTGTTTCGATCCCGCTTCGCTCTGTCTCCTCCTGGTTCTGCTTCGATTGCATTCTACTATGGCGCGCCGTTGCCCCTCTTTTATGGCTTCATGCGGGACCGCAGCAGGTCAGTTCTAGAGGATCGACAGAGTCCTGTTTGTCTCTTTTTTTCTTTTGAGTTTTTCCCCCTCGTGAGTGCACTCGTGCATATCGTTCCCGACGATATACTACCCTTTGTCCCTACCCTTACTCCATCACGCATCTCACAGGCTGGGTATGAGGGTAGTCATCGACAGCGTGGTGTTTCCCTCCAGCACCGTGGTGTGGGACAGCAGCAAGTGCTAAATATGCATGGCCACACATGTGACTGTCGCAGACCAGTTCATGTATGCCCTAGTAGCTGTGGCGCCTTCGGGACAGGGAAGGCCTGTCACGCAATTGCCAAGGACACACCCAATGGGGCACACGTAGTTTTTTGGCCCCCATTGTGCATACGGCTGACGGAAGGATATCACCTCCTGATTGGTAGAATGAATGGTGGCAGGCTGCGCAGGATTCATATTGTCAGGATTGCTTGTATAAAACCCTTGGGGCATGCCGGACATAGGCAAGGGTGGGCCCATGTGGTACAACTCGTGAGTTTGTAGCCAAGGTGTTCACGTCGGAGAAGGTTGGTTCAGCAACCAACATGCATGTGCATGATGTCTGGATGAATTAGGCCAAGGTAATGGCATTGGGTGTGCAGTAAATACCTGAAGCCAGTGTGACAATCCCTGCAACAACGGGCCTGCGTCTCAGATCATCTGTTCCATGGGCAGACAGAATTCATGTGCACAGCACCCTGAGCAATAGACGGGGACCCACACATTGGAGTGTAAGACTCTTTAATGTATGGCTTAGGGTAACCCATGTTTGGGTCCCGCTTGCTCTATTTGCGACGCAGTCGCCTCACAGGGTATGGCACCTGGCCATGGGGAGGGGTCCCCGTTCCCCTGGCAGCCAACTCCGATCCTCTGGGTGGCCTGTAGCGGAGGTGGTGTTGGCGGACGGTGGTGGTGGTGGTGGTGTGCTGTGGCTGGCGGTGGTGCCATCCTCACCACCGCCGCCCCCAGCCTCGCATGCCCTCCAGTGGCCACACACATCCTCTGGTATGGCCGGTCACATATGCTCTGGCGCAGAGAGGTGGACCCATCTCCTTGGATGAGACGTTCAGAGGATTGCCGCAGAGCTATGAGTTCCTGACGAAATTGCCTGTGTGGGGAGAAAATGGCCGTGTGAGAGCATTACGCCCTGCCAGGTGGACAGTAATACATCAACAGGGTGGGGACATGTCCACACATGTCCCTTCTCCCTGCATGTTACGAACTGTAGTGGTCAGGTGCATATCTTAAACTGAAATGGGGACATACCTCGGCAAGGTGTTATGTTAGGCAACACAACAGGACCGTGACCAATGTAAAACAAATGATGTGTGTGACAGGCACAGGGATACCCCATCTCAGCAGGCACAACACTGTCCAGGCACATGATACAATATTCCCTGGGACACAGAGCAACAATATGTACCATTGTGTGTGTGGCTGCCCGAGGGGGGTGACGCAGAGGTGATTGCAATGATGTGACACCTCGGGGGGGATTTTTTTTTTTTTTTACACATTTTGTAGGGGAGTTCAAATGCTAACAAACATAACATGTGGGATGCAGAGTTAGGGGAGACAACACGGCCATGAGCGCAGGTTGGATAGGTGCAGTGCTCATGGACTAGTGAGGGATGGGGTGTGAGCAGGAAGATTCACACCCAGGACATGGGCCCATCACACAACTGCACCATGCGTCTGTCAGATAAGGGTGTCACATCACCCCAGGGGGGAGAATCAAGTGGTCAGATAACAGGGCATGTTAGACCCTATGAGGCAATGTGCAGGGCTCACAATGCCTCGTATGTTGATGACAGGACGTTGCAGTCACAGGGGTACAAGGCTGCACATTTGCCTAGTAGACAGGTGTATGCTGATGCATGACCAAACGTGCTGGTGGCCAAGGCCATCGGGATGTTCAGAGTCACACACGAAGGGGGGGGGGGGGGCGCCCCAGGGAAGGTGAGCCCTGGAATGTGCATGGTAGCAGGGGTGGCAGCCGAGAGGGGCAGAGAGGTGTAGGGCTAGGTGGCCCAATTTCCCCAATGGAGAGCAGGTAATACATGGAGGGAGGCTAGGGCATCAGGGTTGGGTCTGGTTGCTCTATAACATAGTCATAACTTACATGCAAAAGGGAACCGTACGAGTGAGGCCATCAATTTGCACATGGGAAAAACACTTTTAAGGTTTGTCAGAATCCAAGCGGATGGTGTTAAAGTGCAAAGGGGATCTAGGATGTATTGGAAAGATGGGGTATCCAAAGAGGAAGATGAAATGTAATGTGGAGAGGTGCAAAGGTATGCACCAAAGAACTAAATACCACTCGACGTATGGGCTACCTGATGCAAGGTTCCACATTGGGAAACACAAGACAGGAAAAAGATGTCGACATAATCAGTTGATAGACATGTTTTGGCCCATTACGAACGTGTCAAGCAATAGGACAAAACACCTTTATCACAAACACATATTATACAGACAGTAGAGGCTATGGCCCGACACAGGCCGTATTTCCTTTTTCCTCTGCAGGGGCAGGTTATATCAGGTTTAAAACACATGTAACAGTGTGTTTGGGGGGGGACAGGCCCTGATCAAACCCAAAGGGATGTACCGGAGCAACTCACCTCTCAATGGTAGACAACGCGATTATAGACATCCAGAATATAATTGAACCAGCCCAGTGCATCCAAGCAAGGGGAAGCCTTGTTGGTAACAATGTGAACGTGGAAATGTGTTACAGGAAGGCCACCCCTTGCAAGGGCACGAATGGTTCATTCGTTATTCGGATAGCAGAAGGTGTGTGATCTGCAGTTGAGAGGGTTGAAAGGGCGCCCGGTGCAGTCCCTGTGGTTGGTGAATAGGTCATTCTCAATACACTGTGAAGGTGTGGGTTTGCCTAATGAGCCTGCCCCATGAAGATGGACGAGCGGACCAGACGGCCTGCGTCGGGGCCATAGGCGCATAGTTTCTGGATTAATACGTGTGGTGCTAAAGGTGGTTCATCCTATTGCTGTCCACGTTTTCCCTGGGCCAATGTATTGCATGTGGTACGTGCCTGCTGCTGGTACCTACTGTATGAGCAGAGGACAGATCAGTCCATAGGTGTGTCTGGCCAAATCAACAATGATGTGACGCGATATGTAGGTTAATGGGCATGTGTGGCATACCCTTTGGCGCCTTGCACACAGTGTGTTGCACATACTGTACGCTGATGTGTCTCACACTGTTCGGTATTGTGCACACCGAGTGTGTGTTTGTGTAGTCACACACATTTACAGTCCTGGTAGAGTGTGCACACCTGTTAGTGTATGTACAAAGAACATATGGGTTATCTGCGTGAACAATTTGCCCACCCACCTTCACTGTCCCGATGTGACGAGGTGGCATGGGCCCGCAGCTCAGCTCTCAGAACATCCTCCCCGGTATCCCGTTGTGCTGGTGGTGCTGCGTCAGCTGTTCCTTCAGCCAAACGTTGTGTGGTGAGGCTGTTGGAGGCTCAGTGTGCCCATCCTGGGGACAAGGACTCACCCCCTGCAGCAGCACCTCTGCAGCCGCAGCATTTTCATGCCCCTCCATGTCAGATGCCTCCCACACCTCCACCTCCTCCTCCTCATCCTCCTTCCTCACGTGGCCGGACTGTGCTGTAGTCACCTGTATTGTAGACAGACACAGATCAAACACATATGTGTGTGCTGTACAGCTACATTTATGTGTGTGTTCAGGGGAAGGGATATGTCATGTTGTGGTTACGCTGCATGTGTGCTGCAAACAGGACCCCCTACATAACATGGACCTGTTCCAGGGGATCTGGTGTGTGTCAGAGCCCTGCACACCCTGTGTGTCCTCCGTGTTCCATTATATGCCCCCATGTGCATTTCACACGCAGTCCATCTCCCACCCCATCTGGCAGTGGCAGGTGCACACAGGGCTGCACATCACCAACAGGTACACCTTCATTGGCAGCCCCTGTTTGAGTGTGCATGCCATTGTGTAGTGCATATCCCCATGGGACATACTGTATATGCAGTGTTACATGTGTATGCCACATTCCGACAATGTGTTGAACTCGAACTGTACATGATAGTGGGACCTATTGACAGGCACATGCAGCACTGTGCGTAGAGCTGGTCAGATGCAACATAACACGTCACGGGCACATACTCCATGACAGTAGAGGTGAGGCGCGGCAGTGTCAGGGGTGTGGGTCAGGGTTACCAGTAACATCACCTGTCTGGAATGTGTCGGGAAGTGATGGGATGTGTGACACATGTTGTATGTGTCCCTGCAACCTGACAGTGGACCATGGGGACACACGCCACTACAAAGATGTCTGCAGCTGTGAGTGTCCACGACATATCCCAGTGGGAACATATGTCACCATACCAACACAGGCCGTGTATTGCTGCAAACACAGGGCAGGGAATGGGTGACATGTCTGCCCTTATGCCCTGGGAAGACGTGTATGAGCCACACCTGGCCAATGCAGTGTGTGCCAACATGTGACAGGTAATCTCTGTTTCCGCCATGCATTCGTGGTGCCTGCTGTGATGCTACTCATAGCGCAACTAGAGACATACACCGTACTATCACCGTCAACCACAATTGTCGCATTTGTGCACATGTGATTGACCGTGCACATGTGCGACTGTGGTTTTGAGGGGTTGTGGTAGCACAGTCACAGATTGTGTGCGTTTGTGGATGTGCATCACCTGCACACATGGCATATCTGCTGGCGCCATATGCTGCATAGTTTCAGGGTACCCACCCTTTCAGACGATGCTTGACATGTGTGTGAGAGGTGTAGGTACCCTCACATGTTGGGGTGGGGGCATCTCCTTCAGGGGCGTCTCATTGACCATGCGGCTGACATCAGACCCTGGCCCATGTTGGCAATGTGACAGCTGTGTCACGCACAGCTAGTCCTGTGTTGCTCGGTGTATACCATCTGGTGTTGATGTCATGCTGTGGCCTGAGAGGGGGGGGGCGTGCCATGCTCACACACACACAGACACCATGTACCCAGATGGGGCTATGTTGGCAGGTGGGTCTCAGGCCGGTGGATGCAGCCACCTATGTACTCAAACACACAGAACACATGGCCAATAAGCTAGAACACCTCACCTCGGGGTGTGGGACGGCTGGCCCAAATATCGGACACGGCACAGCAGGGGGCAACACTGCGCTATGCAGAGCCAGCTGCTCACACAGAGCGGGACAGGGAGACAACAGAGGAGGTGACAGCAGAGGAGGGGGGCGTAATACACCCGGGGGGCCATGACCGTGCCTCTGCTGCTGACACCTATGACATAGAGGGGGAAACAATGCAGAGCAGCTTTCGTAGTGGAGGTGATTCACCACAACACAGCATTTGCCTGGGATATCAGGGCCTAACATAACCATCTGAGAACAGGTGAGGTGTGGGGCACTGGGAGACACAGGGTTGATGGCTATGCTATGGAGGGCATAGCTAACCCGTGAGAAGGAGAGCAGAGTGGCCACATATGTAAACAAGATATACCCCTTTACAAGGTACATGGTGTTTGTATTTGCTGTGTCACATCAAAATGCAGACAGGTAGTGTGACTGCTATTATCAGCAGCGGGCCTGAGTCAGGCATTATGACGGCAGCTATCTGCCTGTATGTCATGTGTTTTCCCAAACAGAGCTATGCACAAACAGATAACTTGCGGATTTGCCCCGTAGGCCGGTGCGTGGGACACACCTGATCTATTTGGGGGAGTTATTATCCAGGAGGGACTTAGCGGCTCGTACATTTGAGGACACGGTTCAGTGACACTCCACATACAGGTGACATGTGTCACCCACCACTTGCTTACACAGACAGGTGGGGAGGGGTTACAACAGTGTATGTCATAGATGTGCAAACAGAGCTGTGACCATCTGGTTCCATGATGTCGTCTGGCAAGCCTGACCTCCCCAATACGTTTGATGCACCTTTAGACAGTCCAGCTGTACAGCAGGCATAGTTACTCCTTAGAGCAGATCACATATCTCTTAGATGACGGTTAATCCCTACACAGAGATGGGTGCACTCAGGGGGATGTGATGAGGATGATGTACCCTTGGATCCCCCTTGACAATGATTGTATTGCCGGCAACAACGAACAGCAGAGCCTGTCTGATCAACGGAGATTGGTGAGGGCATGGCCCTGACTGTTCATGGCCATCCTAATATGTATGGTGTGTAGATAATGGGCCTGCAGAGCATATGACAGTAGAGAGATAGGCTTTAGCGTTGACTGGGTTACAGTACAGACACATTGTGGTTCATGCTCCAGTCATAACTTGATGTCTACATGTGTGTCACACAACGTAATGTCAGGGACAGTTTTGATGGGGATGTCTGTTTATTGCATTTGGGGGTAATGTTCCCCTTGGTCCCCTTGCCACTACTCTGTCTGAGCTACATTCCTTTGTGCTTGTTGCATCACACCGAGAGGTGGGAGGCATACATCAGCATGTCCATGACAGTCCCCGTCCTACATTAGCATTGCACCTTCACACATACAAACCCAAATCCAGGGCCCACCCCACCTCAGCCCTCAAGGCCATGGAGCCAGTGGTAGCACTGTGTGTATTTGTATGACAACATAGGGTATGATGGGGGCAGTGCACACAAACTCTGATCCCTGCGTAGGTACATTATGGGGTGTGGAGATAGATATGGGTGTGCATTTGCAAAGGTGAGCTGGTTACACAATGTTACTATCAGGGGGGTGATGAGATGTGATGGTTATGCGTAACAGACATACCTGCATGTGGATCTGCAGTGTCAAGCATCTCAGGCAGCCCATAGGTGTATACAGGTCCCAGGCGTTCCGCCAGCTTGCTGCTCCAGGGGGCTGAGCATTGCTGGTAGGGGGCCCCCGCCACCTGTGCCCCTGGCATGGTATTTCTCGGCAACACATGTGCTGACGCACACCTCTCTTGATATCTGAATATCTTTTCTTTAGGCTGTCTATGTCCCGCAGGGGACCCCCTAACTCAGCAACTCCATGCCTGACCTCCTCCCAGACCGCCTGCCGTCCTGCTGTGCTGGTCCGTGAGCTAAGACGGCCAAACAGCACCTCGTAGTTCTCCAGGACCATGGAGAGGAGGGTGTGGTTCTCAGCATCCGTAAATCTTATTGCCCTCCTCCGCAGGTTCTCAGGCACTGGTACCCTCTTCCTCTTCCCAGTGTGCCTGCTGGGAGCCAGCTGTGCAGGTGCCGCTATCCCTGGTGCTGCCACTGGCTCCTCAGGGCCCTCAGGACCCACAGGCCCTGCCTCCAGTGGCACTGGTGGGGCCACCTCACTGCACGCCCCGCACACACACCCTCCCGCACCCTCAGCCTCACACCCTCCCTCTCTCTATCCCTCTCTCTCTCTGTCCCTTCCTCCCTCTCCCTCTCCCTAACCCTCTCCCGTTCCCTCTCTCGATCGCTCTGTGTACCCCTCTCTCTCCCCCTCCCCCTCTGGCTCTGACTCCGCCTCTCCATCCCCCTCCACCCACCTCTCTCTGCACACCTGTCCCCTCCCCAACTCACCTCACCCCCTCTGCCTCCCCTACAACACCCACTGAACAGACACCACAACTATGACCTCCTCACACGTCACACAACACATGAACTGTAACAGTAAGCAGCACAGTACACAGAGACGTTCACACAATAAACAGGGGACTACGGATATGACAACAGATACGACCACAGGATACAACTGATGACACAGATAACAGAAACCTACCTATCACTAGGACACCTCTCAATACACAGCCTCTTACTACACTCCCGCCCACTCCTCAGTCAACCCTCAACCTTTACCTTGTGTTTCCGTGTCCCTTTGTACCTTTTTTTTTGTGGTGCGCACGTTGCGCATGTGCAACTGTGCGACGGCGCTGCTTGTGGGCGGCACCGATATCCAATTGCGCATGGGCGTGCGTTAGGCTGTCGTGTTTTGTGCGCGACATGCAAATGATACTCTTAGCGCATGTGCATTTCTAGGAGCATCATGACGTCAGGGCAATGCTTACGCCCATGCTTAACGGGCTCTGCGCACACGCAGACGCTCGTGTGACTCAGTTGGCACATGCGCGTCTCGCTAATTCACACACACTCACGCGCGCCAACAGTTGCACATGCGCGGCACCCACAGCCAGTCGCCCATGCGTAACGTCATGCAGATGCGCAGGATAATGCACATGTTCGCCTCGCACAAGCGTCGCAATCCCACAACAGCGCATGCCGCACAGTACGGGACATACCAGTCACCTGTTTAAATTGCTTCTGCAGATTTGGAGACATTGAGGGTGTTTTTCGTAGGCGCGGCGAGTGTTGGTGTGTTGAAACTGAGAGCAGGTGTATGACAGTCTGTTTTGTGAGTTTTGTTTTGACTGTTTTTCTTTCGTGGTTTGTACGGTGTCCAGTGTTTGGGAACGTGTGTGTGTGTGTGCGCGTGTGTGTGTGTCTCTGTGTGTGTCGGTGTCTGTGTCTGTGTGTCTGTGCTTGTGTAGCCACACAGGGTGTTGATGTCTGACATATATTTTGTTGCATGTGCCCGGAGACGTGGGCAGATGCTGCGGTTGCCGGACAGGGGAGATGATGCCCATGGGGCTGAGGCACAGGACATGGGTGTAGACCCGCAGCAACTCAGACCTGCAGCTGTGGAGGCCGTCCAGAGAGGTGCTGGGCGTGGAGGGCGCAGACGGCGTGCTGAGGTGCAGGCTCGGTAGCCACGCCTCTACAGGCCCAGGGCCCAGCTCCAGGGCATGCGTGAGGACCAGGTACTCTCCCTTTACCGACTGAGCACAAGGGCTATTAGGGGGCTCTATGAGGATCTGAGACCTGACCTCGAGCCCCTGACTGACCGGTCCCATGCCATACCAGGTTAGTCAAGCTCCTTGCTGCGTTACATTTCTTCGCCTCTGGCTGTTTCCAGACCTCTGTGGCCGCAGTGGGTGGCATGAGCCGCCCCACCTTCTCACGCTGTCTCCACCAAGTACTGCGTGCTATGGTCAGCCGGGTGGGGAATTACATAGGCCTTCCCCACAGTAGGCAACATTGGGGGACCCTGAACCAGGCCTTTGAGGCATTAGCTGGGATACCACACGTGATGGGAGCTATTGATTGCACACATGTTGCCCTGGTCCCGCCAAGAGACAGGGAGGTGGTGTTTTCGCAACCGCAAACACTACCATTCCCTGAATGTTCAGGTTGTATGTGATGCTAATCTGCATATTCTGAATGTGGTCCCAAGGTTTCCAGGGTCCACCCATGACTCCTACATCCTGCATCGCTCAGCACTATTCAGGGAATTTGAGGAGGACAGTATGGTGACTGCATATTGCTGGGTGAGTAGTGACCGTTAAATAATGTCATGATGCATATATGACTGTTTTGTTGTGACATCTCTCATGTAGTGCAGCGTTTGCTCTCTGTGCATTGTGACACCGAGCAAACATTCAGCAGTGTGACTAATGATATGGGTTGACATTGTTGGGGGACTGTAGACCTCGTTTACCAGGGGACATAATTGGCCATTTCACAGCCATATTACGGACATATGTGCAATGTATATGCTGGTGTTGGTAGTGGACATATGCACATATTCTGACGTTTGTGCTGTGTGTGTATTACGATTGGATGTGTATGTCATCTATGCACAGGGGTGGGGTGGGTGGGTGGGGTTGGTTTGTTACCATACTCACCCACCTGTGCATGCATGGTTTTGGATTGTACCTGTGTTAGGTCCTGTGAGATGTATGTGATTGACAATCCATGCACCTTGTGATTATCATGTGCGTGTGAGGGCCACACACTCACCCTGTCATGGGGATGTTAGCCATTGATTGTTAGACAACAGAGGGTGGTGGGTTGGGTACGTATCATGCATGTTCTCGGCCTTTGCAAGTGGGAGTACACGTTTGCATTGTTATGTTCATGTTTTTTGTCCTGTGCCATTACAGGGGTCCAATCAGGTCTGGGCTTTGCATTACCTTTAGCCACTGCAGATATGCCGTACCAGGGCGTCATTGTATGTGATTATCCTGATGTGACTCGTAATTTGTGTGAGGTGACAGCAAGGGCAAGGGGCCATGTTGTGTAGAGACAGGTAGCTATTGGTGGGACATACACAGGGACGTAGTTATTGCTCATTAGTTGTGATGTTTTAGTGATCATATGGGCTACAGTGTTGTTTTATGTGTTGTGCTGCTTAACAAGGAGGGATACATGATGGGGGACAGTGGCCAGGGTGTCCAATGGGATGTTTGATGGGCAGCAGTCAACAGCATCTGGCGTCAGACTGGTATATGTTGATATGTAGACCTTGGAGGACGCGGGCTGTTGAGGTGATATAATGTTTCTCCTGGCTGAGCTCACGGTCATACATGTTCGTTGTGTGCCCCTACATTGCGTCTAAATACATTTTTGTGGTTTTTGCTTGGCAAGCATATATTCTGTTTATGTTACGTGTGTGTTGCTGTTGTAGTGTGTCATTGGTGGTGATGGTGGTAGGGATGTGACCATGAACACCATGACAGGACGCCTGTGCTACACCTAGCGGATCATTTGTGGACACAATGTGATTGTGTTGTAGTTTGACAGGTCTTTACAGACTACAGAGGCCCTTTGTTGCATTTCAATCAGCATAGGTGTAATTAGGTCAGGTAGGTAGTTGTTGGTGTCATATATTTCTGTCCTTATGTGTTCTGAGGTTGCTTCTAACGTCTATACGTGTGTCCTTTTATGGTGTGGTGCGTTTATTCATTGACCTGCATTTTATTTTCTGCAGGTGATGCAGGGTATGGGTGTCGCCCCTGGCTGCTGACCCCTGTGCGCCAGCCACGGACACGTGCAGAGCGGAGGTACAATGAGGCCCACGCCTCCAGCCGCTCTGTCATAGAACGCACCTTTGGGTGTGTTTGAAAAGTCGCTTCAGGTGTCTGGATCGGACAGGTGGGGGCCTTACAATATGCGCCAATGACTGTTGCAGAGATAATCGTATCCTGTTTCATCCTGCACAACATTGCTCACAGGCATGGTATCCCTGCAGAGATTCATGAGGATGTGGAGGAGGATCCACCGTGCCCCCCTGTACGTGCCTGTGTTGACACACAGGCAGGCACAGCAGTCAGGCGGAGGTTGATTACAGAACTATTCACTGGTATGTATAGCACATCTGCCCACATATATGTGCCTGTGTGTGCATGTGCTGCTTAGTAGGGGTGGTGTTTCTGACCAGTTGACATTCAGATCCAGGCCTGCATTGTCCCTCAGGTGTACAAATGTCATAACATGTATGCATGGGTGTTTTTTGGACAATGTGGACAGGGATCAACAGCGGCTGTTG
This sequence comes from Ichthyophis bannanicus, assembly GCA_033557465.1. Taxonomy (NCBI): domain Eukaryota; kingdom Metazoa; phylum Chordata; class Amphibia; order Gymnophiona; family Ichthyophiidae; genus Ichthyophis; species Ichthyophis bannanicus. The sequence goes on along the minus strand of CM066032.1, from coordinate 367,284,854 downwards.
GTGTCGTGTGTGGCTGTGGGGTTGGTACACCTTTTGGAGCTTTGGGGGCCACAGTACCAGTGGAGTGGCTGTTTGTGATAGCAACTGATGGCCAGACATAGGTATAGTGTCCTCCTGTGTGTGTGGAGCACGGTGTCAGGCATGTGGTACGTGGTTGGTGTGGTGGGGAGGGCCATGTTTGTGCGCAGCACTCATGCTATGATTGGTTTGCTTTGTACATTCCTCTTTGGGGGCTTGTGTGTGTGTTTCTACCCCCTGTGAGCTGGCTATGTGTGTCTCTTTGTTATTTGGCAATGCAACATGTCAGACAGTGCACAGTTGGCATGCGCCTGACGACATTCCCATGATGTTATTGATGTCTTGTTACATGTTTTGCTGCAACACAACCATTTTATGGCAAGGTATGCCTCTTCACGTAGCACAGACATGTATGTGGTGAAACATGTGAACATGTTCACTCTGCAGCCAGGGGTCCATCTGCTTGCTAGCCTATGTTTGAGGCGGGGTCATTAGTTTCATTATCCTACTTGTACACACATACAGATGTCATGTGGGTCACATCAACAGGTGGATTTCATTGGGCAACTGTAACGCTGCCTGTGAGCCCTTTAATGTGGTTTTGTGTTATTAATTTGTGAGCAGGGCATATGTATTTCGGGGTATCTGTACATCCACCTCATGGCTCAGGTACATGGTATTTGGAGGGCAGGATGGCACAGTACACAGCCACGGATACCTTCAGGACACTAGCAAGGGATGTTAGGTCCACATACACACACAGTCCGAGATGTATGTTTTTGGGCGCAGGGGAAACAGGTGGCCTATCCATGGTTCAACATTCTCACAGTTACACAATGGGATGACATGCAGACATCATGGTCAGGTGACATGCAGACAGGGGGTTGTTTTTAGCCATACATGTTGTTGAGCTTGCCATGTATTTCAACACACAATCAGCACACACAGTATTATTTGCTGTGGGAGATGTACACTGGATATTATGCATCTACACAGTGGATACATGTGGTTGTGGTGCATATCTTCCAGGTGTCACAGGTCTTTACACTGTGATACAAGACAACATATTGAGGGTACCACACACGGAGAGGGGGTATTGGTTTAAAACCTGGTTGACACAGACTGATAGTGTGATCTTTGGATACGTCCAGAACATTGTGGAGACAGCCACCTCTTTAGACATATTTGTGGACCAACAGAGAGGGAGTGTGGCCAACTGACGGCTCTGTGGGTCCCTCCAATTAGCATTGGACATCTACATTATGACACTCCCATGTGCACGATCTGTGCAGTGTGAGGGTGAACAGTCAGTTGTAAGGTCATGTAATGTTGTGTGACAGCTGGGGACATTGAGGTGCAGTGTGTTTTCCACATCTCGTAGTTGACAGTTATTTTAGTTTATATTTTCTCCGCTAAACAGGACATACATGATGACAACGGTGTCGGCGTGTATCATTGGGACATGAACGGACATCCGCCAGATCCTGGAGTTCAAGGTGAGTAGATCTACAGATACATTGTATGTGTCTGGGGTCAGGGGGACAACATATTGGCAGCTATGTGTCTCAGTGGGTAGCTGGTGTTGTTTACTTATTGACGGTGAGCCTCCCTTGCCCATATCGTGCTGTTGTCACACATCTCCCCATGTGTCTGTGTTCATAATGGTTAGTGTAACAGCTGTTGTGCCTTATTTACAGCAGATGTACATGTGTGTGTCAATGTCGTTATTTGGTGGAACCTCCACTTGCTGCATCCACCATCTTAGTTAGATCAGCCATCAACAGGGTAGCAATGCATGTGACTCGGCCATTATGTGTACAGATTAGCAGTTGTGCACATACAGGCCATTTATTACAGCTGTTGTGCTGAACTACGCATATTGTGTGGTTGTGTGTTTATGGGTTGACTATGTGGTGCTGCATTGCACACGCATGATACATTATCATGTGCTATGATGGGTGTGTGCACCTGGGGGACATTGTGGACTTTGATAACTCTACGGTTGTGATGTTTACATTTCCATAATGGCCCACATTTGTAGTGAGCAGAGCTGAGTCTTGTGTTTGGTGTAACAACTGTTGAGCAATATCTATTTATGTCATACATAGGCATAATGTGGAGATCCATCTACAGGACATTTACATGGTGATTCTAATGGTTTGCCTGACGTCTCTCCCTTCGGTGTGACCTGGTGTGGCTATGCAATAGCTGATGGATTTGATGAGGAACACATGATGCACACATAGGTTAGGTTACATATTTGTTCTTTTGTGCTTACATCCAACTGTGCGTGGCAGGAGGTTTCTGTTCATCTCATGGACATGTAATGTGGCATCTCTGTGGACACAGACATATGCATATAGTGTGTCGCTGTGAGATGCCCGTGTGACATGTTATTGTTCCTATCCTTTTCCATGTGACACCCGTGTCTGCATTAACATGTGATGTTGGTTCTCATCATTGTTTTATATGTTGTGCATATCCTCTGATGTTTGCATTTGCATCCCTTGTATGTGTATTTCCTGCATTGTGCGTCGTGGGAATATTTGCTGTTGTTGCAATGTTTCTAACGTGTGCCATACTTATCCTATCTTGACACAGGGCAGCGGACACACCAGACCCATTTCCTCAGGTGCTTCTCGGCTCCGCATTCCAACACCTGTTGTGTGACAGACCACCATGTTCGTGTTTCTGGGGAAACTGCCATTGGATGTTCCACGTCTGCAAGTTGAACACTGGCCTGTGCTGGACATTATTGCTCTTGGACTGGTTGTTTACCCATGACAGACATGTTCAGGACACATTTTGGGCCATGCTTTGGCTGGGAGTCCTTGTGATTGCAGGGACACATATGAACATTGCTGGACTGTGTCATATTGGAATGTGAACATTGACTATGCATACCCATGTTTTCATGGGGGTGTTTTGACGTGATCTTGCTGATATCATTGACCCTTTGCTTTTGGGACAGTGTGCGCATTAGGGACTGACATTATCTTTGTCCTATGGTCATCCATCCCCAGTTGTTTTTTGTATATGTTTGGCCCATGTGTGTGACATGGCACACAGTATACGCTTATCTGTTTGTTTCAACAGTAGCATACAGCCATGTAACTGGCATGGGGAAACACATACAGCGTTTTAATCGTATATGTCCACCTGACCCACCCCTCGCCATGATACATGTTTTGCACAAAACACACATTCATGCACAACACCATCCTTGATTGATGTTTTGGGGTGGCAATGGTGTTTCCATTCATGTGTGGCATCACTGTACCATGTTAGTTTATGCCTGGTGCTTGTGCCTCTGACTGACTATATTTGGGAGTCACAGCATGGTGAACTATGTTTTCGGTGTGTTTCACTGTGACATGTTTCCCCATCCTTCGCATATGAACATGCTTGTTGTTGTGTTTGTTTACTGTACGGACATGACACTCTGCATGATGGTCCACACCTTGCATTGCATGTCTGCACAGTCCTGTTCTACCCCCTGCATGAGCGACACTCTCATTGGGACCTTATATTTGTGCTGTGGTACTGTGGCTGTCCATTTTCCCATGAGACATCTGCATTCCCTGGACCATGCTATATGTGGGCACATACTGTCTACACAACAAACAATGCAGGGTGACCTCATGCATGTTGTTATGTCTGCACATTTCATCCGGTTGTGTTTTTCTAACTCTTTTGGTCTTCATGTGTCCCTGCTACCTGTTAGCATATAGTCCCACAGCTTTAGCTGATATATGAGGTGTACATTGACACATTCCTGGTGTTGCGAGCAGCCATTATGTGGGAGGCGTGACATTACTTTATAGATGTGTGTGTCACATTACGATATGAGGCCAGCATATCTTATTGTGATTTAGACACCTCCTCTGTTGCCTGGGGGCTATTTTTGGGGGGACATGTGTTGTGTTTGGGTTTCTGATCTTGCACCACCTGTTGCCTACCTGCAATCATATGTGGGTGACACATGTCGGGCATGCAGCAGCTGCTGTGGTGTGTGCCACTGATACATGGTGCATATCATGCACCTGATGCACATTTTATCTCGTGCCATTCATTTGTGCTCAGCCGGTGACCTTTACATAGCATGTGTGTTTATACCTTGCTGACCGTGTTCCCATCTTTAGCCAGGGAGGGACACACCTTGGACGTATGATTACACTGTGTATCGTATGTGTGAACCTTCTTCCAAGTAAATTTGCATTATTCACAGACATTTGTCTATTTCTCTACGTTTATATTTTAACAGACAAGGTGATTCTAATGTGATTCTACAATGTGTCGCTTTGCAGCGGTTATGGCTCCTTGTGACCTTGGGAGTCCAGGGTTTCCTGGAACATGTCCCTCCAGTGACTTGTCCAGGGGCACATGGTGTGCTGTTATGATATGCGTGATGGTTGCCGTGTGTGCAAGACATATTTGGGGACACTATTCTTCTCCTCCAGTCGTGGAGCACATTTGTGTCTACCGATTTGCTGTTAATATCCATGGCCACCTGTGCTCACATTGGTGTATGGTGACAGCTGTGTATGTGTGTGCGATTTTGCACATCACTGTGTCTTCTACGTTTCCATACGGACTCTCCCTTTGTAATATTGTGTGTGTTTGGCTCAGTGTGTTCTTGGGGGCGGGGTGTTTGGGTGCATGTTTGTCACACACGTGTTTATCAGGTTGGTCCCCAGATCTGGTTTTCAATGTTGGGATATTATGCTAACTGGACCATTTGTTCACAGCTGGTTCATCACCTGGGCACACACCCTTGTCTCTCGTCAGTGTACAGCAAGGGGTTCACTCTGTGCTGCCTATCCATCAGATATTATCTGTTACATTGGTCTGTGTAATCACCATTGTGCTGTGGCTCTGTTCCTGTGCATGTCCATCACTGCAACACTTCTGCCATCCACTATTACTGTGGCTCAAAAATACATTACAGCACCACCACATGACCATCAGCACACCGCCTTATGCTGACCATTCGTTCTAGGACCCCTAACATAATGTCACACTGAGCCCAGACACTGTGGGGGATGGTGTACCTGCTCCCTGCACTATTGGTCTGTGTCTTCACCATTGTGCTGTGGCTCTTTTCCTGTGTGTGGACATCAGCACACCGCCTGATGCTGCTGGACATAACTGTGCGCCACCCAAATTGACAGTTCGCCGCAATGGATTCATAGACCTCCTGTTGAACCTTTATCCATTGGGGTTTGTGGCTCACTCAGCCTGTTTTCCTTGCGCACACTGGGGGATTGAACCCGTGGAACCTGGGTCATTGGTTAGTGTCTTCGCCATTGTGCTACGGCTGAGTTCCTGTGGATGGACAGTTGTGCACAGCCTTCCGCCATCCACAACTAACAGCGCGACGCCCACTGCTGCCAGAAACACACAAGATGGACAGCGCGCGGCCTGCTGACGCACAACATTTACAGCGCATGGCCTACTGCACCCCAGATCTGGCAATGGGACAGATGATTACACGCAAAATAAGCACGTTGCTGCCGCCCAGACGTTACAGCGCGACGCCTATAGACCCCCTACATTAGCATGCCTCCCAAAATAAGGTGTGAACCATTACTATTCATGCCTCAGCCAGCCTTTTCGGTTTGCGCACACTGGAGGATTGAACCCGTGGAACCTGGGTCATTGGGTTAGTGTCTTCACCATTGTGCTACGGGTCTTTTCCTCTATGTACCCAGCAGCGCCCCACTTAGCCTTCCCACGCGCTAATGTGAGCCACGCACATTTGCGCGACGCGCACACGTACGGGCGTTTTTTTTACTTTTTCTGCCTGGCCCGCCCACTCCTTATATGGCACAGGCACACTACCGCGGCCCCGCACGATTTCGGAGTTTAGTAAACATCCCCCTTTGTATATGTTTGGAAAACCAAATAAACTGCCTATATGTGGGTTTTACATAAGAACTCTTCCCAAAATACCTTTAATTTGTTTTGCTGAGTTAATTTTAAGATATTGGAGTATGTTTATATTTTCTTATTTAGAGGGAGGAGTAGCCTAGTGGTTGGGGCAAGGTACTTCAGGCCAGAAGGTTGGGGGTTCAAATCCCACTAGAGGACAGCAACCTTGGGCCGGAAGGACTGGGGTTTCTAGTCCAACAGATGCCCCTTGTGGTCTTGGGCAAGCCACTTAACCCTCTATTGCCCATGTTCCCTGTAAGTATTAGTGTATGTGTCTCATATCCCCACATGTTAAATATATCCCCCAATTGTGTTGTGACTGCTTTGATTGAAGGATAAGGTGGTATACAAAACTGTCTAAATAAATATTTGATTATTTGCTTATGAAATTGATGTCTAAGGGATATGAAGAAAATGTGTTGTTTATACTCTTGGGGGAGGGGGGGCATATTCAAAGGGATTTATCCTGCTCCCAATGGTATACAGAGGCACTAACCCCTCCCCCAGGTGATCTAAATATGCTGTTGCTATCTGGCCAGCGGAGAGGTATTATGGGGGGCAGGACAGCACCATGAGCTAGCTTGTTAGCGGCGATATTCAACCGCTAGCCAGTTAACTGCGATTCAGCTGCTAACAGGCTAGCTAAATTATCTAATGTTAGGAAAGGAGAAAGAGTAATTCAGGGATATTGGATATTCGGTGCTAGTCACCCGCTATGACTTGACACTGAATATCTGGGTTTATTTTAAAGTGGTGACAAACAGTTACTTTAACAGCACTGTCCCCTTTGGAAGTCATTCCAGAACATGAACAAGCCTGTTGGATGTGCAGCGTAGACGTTTTTCTAGGAAAAGCATTTACAACCGTATTCTAAAACTCCACCGTTCTGCACGTACATGGTGCTAGCACAGGAATCTCAGAATGTGGGCAGAACAGGGGCCAAACGGGGGCATCAGAGACATACAAAGCCTATGCAGGAAAGGCCCTTGTACGTCTTCAGTATTTCCCAGAGGCATCCATATTATGCCTGAAGAAACATGGAATAAAGACAGGACTTATAAAAATTTATGCTCTGCTCAGAGCATCCCGCATTGAAGAACAGTTGTAACAAGTATGCTTTGAACTGTTGTGTCTGCAGTCTGGAGGGACACAAGATGCAGGTGTACAGAAAATAAAGCAGAGGTGAGGGAAGATTGTTAGATATAGAGACAACATTAAACACCCCTACAGAAACATTGAGAGGAGCAAGTGTATTTATTCTGTCTATATTGACATTCGTTGTTTGTGCCAATGAAGCTATTCTAGGGTTCCCTAACATGTCCTATGTTCTGGTAAATGGGACTGTTGATATAGGGCTAGTATGTGACTGAGCATGGAAAAGATTCTTCTTTAAGTGAGAAAAGCAGATCAGAATTGTAGTCCTGGGATGCCATGCGATCATGTTAGAACAGCAATTATTTATAGGTACAGGGGATCATTTTGGCAGAAGTATGTATAATGTGACTTCAAGTGAGATTGTATTTGTGTGTGGTGTGAGGGTTGCACGGGAGGATCTGTATGTTCTGCCGCAATTCTGTGGGAACATGAATTCCTGGCCAGTACCTGGATCATAGGTACCAGTGATGGGGTCAGAAAACTCAGCAAAGGTTTTCTAAATGGGAAAACATATCCCTGTCAGGGATAAGGACCAGTAAAATAAAACACCAAAGATGGTGATCAAAGCATCAACGTGCCCTAGAGTGAAGGGCTCCCTTCTTTTAGGCATCAGCTATGACATATGTAGCTTATGTGTAACAGAAGGGAACACTTTACATTATGGCAAGTTGATGTTTTGCCCCATTTTTGGCATTTTGTTTTACTGGTTCCTTATTCTTGATAAGGATATGTTTTCAGATTTTGCTTTAGAGACCCTTTGCTTATTTCTACTGGTCCATAATTAGCATTGTGCAGACTGTGTTCAGAGATGTCCAATGCACGATTAGCTGAGAGGTTCTTCTACTGCCCTGTGTGCTCTGATGCAGCTATGTCAGGACAAACAGATCACATTAGACTTGCTGTTATTATATCACTGACTGCACTGAGCTTATTTTGCAGTGTTCTGGGCATCCAACAGACTAGTATATTTAGTCTTGGCATCTGCAAGTACCTGTAGGTCTAATGGACCCCCCTCCTGATATCATTAAACCTCTTACGGAGGCTGTCAAGGTCCCTTGGTGGCCCCCCAGCGTGTGCCACGGCCCCCTGCACCTCCACCCACACCTGGGTCCATACACTAACTGTTGTGTGTGAGCTCATGTGCCCATACAGCTCCTCATAGTGTTCAAGGACACTTGCAAGCAGGTTGTGGCTTTCCTGCTTGCTAAAACGTATTGCCTTCTTCCTCTCCCCATCCAGCACAGGCGTCCACCTACACTTGCCTGTGGTATGCTCCTCAGGCCACTCCTGGGTGGTGCCAGCCATACCCGATGGGCCAGCAACCTCAGATGCAGGCTGTTCCAACCCTCCCATCTCTGGGGACTGCGGCCCTGCAGTTTCTCCGGACACCCCACCTATCGTGTCCTACCGCAGCATGTCCCTGCTCTCCCTGTCCTCCCTCTGCATCCCAGACCAGTCTTACCTTGTGTGGCCTTGCCCCTCCCCATCACCTTCACCAGCCCTCAACACCTTAGCCACTCACCAGCCCTGCTTGCTCTTACCTCCAAAATTACTTGGTCTGATTCTGAACGCCTAACTATCATTTATAACAAAGTCAATCGTTCATTGTTAACCCAGGGAGAGACTAAAATCTCAAAACTTTTCCAAAACTTCTTTCTTTAAATAATTCAAATAACAAATACTTGCAATGAAGGTCTCAGTAATCCATTGGCGTCACTGTGCTGACTTTCGCCTTAACACAGTGAATACGCCTAGTAACATCAGCGACCTAATCAAAGCTTATGCAGTTGGTCATAATGGGCTATATGTTGTCTGTGTGTGTGTGAGCTGCTGGGGGTGGGGGGGGGGGGGGTTTGACACCAGGTCCTCTGTGCTGCGGTGCTGTGTGTTGGTGGCACACTGACATTTGACGTATAATGCCATTTGGCATTGTGTGTTTCGGTTGGCTCGGTATGACACACATGTATGCTTCCTGTTTATCAACAGTGTGGTGTTGTCTATGCCATCCTGCCTGCCATGGTGGGGTGAATGTTCCTGTCGCATCATCTGTCTATGGGGAATAGCATGACCGTCACATGCTTGCACATGTGTGCATCTCTGCGCTTGTCCAGGGTGCAATGCATGTGTGTCTCTGATGTGTTCAGGCCTGCCGCAAATACCTTTTGGCCTCTGGTGTCTGCCCATGTGTCTGCTGTGGTTTGGGTTACTGTTGTTTGCACTCCATCTACCTCACCTGTGCTCTGTATCTCACACCTCCAGGCACCGGTGCATAGTGGTTGTGTCCCATCATGTGTTCCCTTATGTTTATGTCTTACCTGTAGGTGCTGTGGGTCTGCACGTACATTCATGTGTGCATGTGTGTGGACATCAGGTACTGTTTTAACGTTCAACATTTCTTTCTGCAGGTGATGCAGGATATGGGTGTCGGCCATGGTTGCTAACCCCTGTGTGTCTACCATGGACACGTGCAGAGATGAGGTACAATGAGGCCCATGCCTCCAGTCGCTCTGTCATTGAGCGCACCTTTGGCATTTTGAAAAGTCACTTCAGGTGTCTGGATAGGACCGGCGGGGCCTTACAATACCAACCAGTGACAGTGGCAGAGATCATTATTGCCTGTTGCATCCTGCACAACATTTCTCTCAGGCACGATATCAATGTCGAAATTAATGAGGATCTGGAAGATGATCCAATATGCCCTCCTGTCCGTGGCCGTGGTGACACACGTGAGGGCGCAGCATTCAGGCGCCAGCTGATTAAGGAGCTATTTGCATGTGAGTAATGGATGTTTCCAAATGACACTTTTGTATAGATATCTGTACTCCTACTACTACTGAGCATTCGTATTGCACTACCCGTCATACACAGCACTGCACTGACATTGCTGACACAATGCCTGGCCATCTGAGCTTAGAATGTGGTCCAACTGCTAACACAGATTGTGTGGGCAGGGGACAACAGTGGGAGAAGGTGATTAATGTGTGCAGGTTTGTTAGGCTTATGTGATGTAGTAGGCTGACACACAGGATTTTGGATGGTTGTTAAGGGTGGCTGCCCTGCAGCCACAGGTAGTTCGTTCCAGGCGTTGGGTGCTGCAGGGTGACAGGTGAGTGGTCCTACATTAACAGTGGGTGAGAGGCCCATAGATAGGGCCAGCTGGCTTGACGTGTGGGGATGACATTTAGGGGATATGAGGGGATAGAATGGGTCATATTCTCTGATGAGCAGGGACTGTGTGTTACAGGTGTCGGTATGGTGATGCATACAGGTGTTGGCACTGTTTACATGCTCAGTAGCAGTAGTAGTAGTATTTGTAGTACTTGGGTTATGCGCGTCATGGTACAGGGCAACCACAGCATGACTCCATGTATAGATCAGCAGGTGCACCTTGACCTCGCCTGGGGCCTGTGAGGTGTCGTGGCAGGTGGGGTGTTATTGTCATACTGTGCATGTCGGTAGCTTATCCATGCAGCACAGTGTTGCATACATTGCGATGGACATAGATGATTTTGAGGCAGAACAGCAAGGTGTAGGCTACAGTGACCAGGTTTGCGGGTGATGAAGGGGGTCATTGGCGCTTTATGTGTATGTTCTGGGTGGACGTCAGGGACCTTGTTGATGTTATCTAGGGGGACACTGCAGGCCTTAGCTACATGATGGGTATGTGTGGGGATGGGGAGCGAGGAGTCATAGAGACCTGCTACCCTGACAACCATGTCAACAGAAGGTGTATCTAACCTATACACAGACACTGTAAGGGTTGGAGAGGATTTAGAGGTGATGCCCAGATGTCTGGTCATGGCCATGCTCAATTCATGCAGCCGGGGTACCTCCAGCCAGCAATGTCAGGGGGAAAACTGCAGTTGGGGTGTGGTCTGCCAAATATAGCTCATGCATGGTGAGATATCTTTGGGTCACATCAATGTACAGCTGCTAGGGATAGCCAGGGGATGTGCCTGCTGCACCAGGTAACTGGGTATGGGGCCAGGGGGATGTAGCAGCCCCTGCATAGCTCCCTTTCATACAGCACCTGGGAGTGGGTTATCAGGGGAGGTGGACCCCCAGGAACAAACACTGAGGGTGCTATGGGAGACATATGGGGGTGGCAAGCTTGTACCAAGACCTTTGGGATGAGCACATACAGGGTAGCACAGTGACGGTTGTGATAAACGGTCTCAAGGGCAGCAGACAGGTCCCAGAGGGGACGGACAGGCTACAGGCCATTGGACCTGGCGTGTTTGGGTGGGGACAATTAGGTTCCGTGTCATGATGAACTGCCAGACTGTGATGGGTCTAGGGGCTAATGAGAGATGTTGATGTGAAGCTGGTGTGTTTGTTGCACAACTCCAACGTGACATATATATGTTTCCCTTGTGTTTCTCGATCCACAGGACATGCTTGGAGATGTTCCAGGTGCTGTAGTGCAGTGTCAGCTGTGTGTACCTCATTCAACGTGCAAGAAACTGGGGTAGGTGGACATACAGGTGATTTGTGTGTGTGGACGGTCAGGAGCAACACATGTCACAGGTTATCTGTCTACTGCACATATGTCGTGGGTGACCTATTTATCGGGCTCCCCGGTACCCCATATGTTGATGGTGGCCACAGATATCCACATGTGTTCATGCACAGTTTGTCTTCTCTGGCACTGTCTCTGGGACACATCCAACAGGGCTGTGTGTGTCTACAAGTCCTAGGTGTTCCGGTGGTAGGCCCCACTTTCACTCTTCCATGACATTGTAGCATCGGCCAACAGCAGTGTATCATAGCATTTGCCAGGCCTTTATCTACACTATTCGCCCATTGTGCACCTACAGACCTTATATTACTGTTGCCACGCTCACCTTCTCATACATTTTCTAAAGGTAGGGTGTATAAACTGGAAATGTATGGTTTCTGGTCACTGAAGTTTTCCACTGGGCTAATGGTTACTATGGGCTATTTGTAACTGGGTCCCATTGAATAACATGGAACCTAGTTGTAAACAGTCCATGCTAACCCTTAGTCCAGCTTAAGAAGCTCACCACTTAGTGGTGGCATCGTGTATTTTCCTCTGGGAACACTGTCTACTTGTGTGAATGGGAGAGACAGATATTAGGACCATTGAGAGTACCTCAGGAAGAAGATCCTGTCTAGCCTTAAAAATCATCCTTATGACTTTATACTGTATTCTATATTCTTTGGGAAGCCAGTGTAGCTGTTTAAAAATCAGGATAATGTAATCATATGTGGACTGCTTTAGCAAATTTATATATTACATGTTTTATCTTTAGAGACCTCAGACCACTTTAGATTTCTGTCTATTGACCATTTCATCTGGTGTTTTGTCATTTTCACTTTTTTTCGTTGCCCCAAATCCTTTTACTTTTAGCTTACTAGCTTTGCCCTTGCCTTGGTTATTTTCTGTTGGAAGTAGTCAGCTAATTGCTGAGCTGGTGAGGATTGTGAGAAATTCCGAAAGGACCTGGAAAAGATGGGAGAATAGGCATCTAAATGGAAGATGAAATTTAATGTGGGCACATGCAAAATTAGGCACATAGGGAAGAACAAATTAAAGCAATGTCATCCAAGTTTACACATTTGGAATCACCACCTAGGAAAATGATCTAAGCATCATCTTTTATAATATATTGAAATCCTCTGTTCAGTGTGCAGTACCAACCAAGGAAGCAAATAGAATGTTAGGAATTATAAGGAAAGGAATGGAAAATAGAATAGAAAATATCATAATGTCTCTGTATTTCTCCATGGTGTGATCACACCTAAGTATTTTGTGCAATTCTGTTCGCTGCATCTCAAAAAGTATATAGCAGAATTAAGAAAGGTACAGAGGATAACCAAAATCACAGAAGTTGGAATGATACACTTAACAGGAGAGATCCTTAAACTTTTTAGGGTTCTTCATCTTGGAGAAAGGACAACTGAGGGATGATATGATAGAGGTCTACAAAATTTGAGTGAAGTGGAATGAACAAATACAAATCGGTTGTTTTCTCTTTCAAAAAATGTAAACACTAGGGGACATCCAATTTGTAAATTGTTGCTGTTGTTAAGTGCCATCAAGTCGGTGTCGACTCCTGGCGACCCTTTGGATTGTTGTCCTAAAATGTGTTCAGTCTTCAGTCATGGGGCTCATTGTTGACAGAGTGGCACCCATAGCTGCTGTTATTGTATCAATCCATTTCATTGCTGGCCTTCCTCTCTTAATTGATCTTCTACCTTGTCAAGCATAATGTCTTTCTCTAATGATCTCTCTCTTCGCATGATGTGTCCAAAGTATGAAAGTCAAAGTCTTGTTACCTGAGTTCTAAGGAAAGCTTAGGTTTCATCTCCTCTAGTACTGACTGGTTTGTTCTTCGGGCAGCCCATGGTATTTGTCTCTAGCACCATAATTTAAAGGCAACGATTTTCTTCCTGTCTATCTTTTCACTGTCCAACTTTTGCATCCATATGACATTATTGAAAATACCATGGCTTGAAGAAGTCAAATCTTTGTATGAAGAGAGACATCTCTGCTCTTGCGAATCTTGTCTTGGGCCTTCATAGCCATTCTGCCAAGAGCAATGCACCTTTGGATTTCTTGATGGCTTATTGTTTATTGATAGTTGGTCCAAGTAGGTTAAAGTTGTCAACTATTTCAATTTCTTCTCCATCAATGATGAACTTATTGATTTTGCCAGCTGTCAGGATCTTTGTCTTCTTTACATTAAGGTGCAGGCCTATTTTAAGACTATGTTCCTTGATCTTGAGAAGCAAATGTTTCCGATCGTCTTCACTTTTAGTCAGTAATGTGTTATCATCAGCACAGCGAAGGTTGATGAGACTTCCACCAATCTTCATACAATCCTGCTTCTCTGATGATTTGTTCTGCATATAAATTAAACAGGTAGAGGGAAGCATGCAGCCTGGTTGTACACCTTTGATAATTTTAAACCATTCTGTTTCTCCTTGTTGTGTTTGAACTGTTGCTTCTGATCAATATAAAGACTGTGCAAGAGAACTATCAGGTATTCTGGTATACCCATGCTTCTTAATGTGGCCCAGAGTTTCTCATGGTTTACACTATCAAAAGCCTTGCTGTAGTCGATAAAACACATATAGATATATTTTTGATATCCTTTTGTCTTTTCAAGTATCCATCTCACATCCGCGATGATGTCTCTCATTCCTCACCCTTTTCTGAACCCTACTTGCAGTTCAGGCAGTTCTCGTTCCAGGTATGATTGTAGTCATTTCTGAATAATTTTTGGTAGAATCTTACTGACATGTGGCATCAGAGCGATTGTGTGATAATTTCCACAGTCAGTTGGATCACCTTTCTTTAGTATTGGTATAAACACAAATGTTTTCCAGTCAGTTGGCCATGATAATGTCTTCCATATTTCCTGGTAGAGCCTTGTAAATATGCTAACAGCTGCATGAGATTGCTGTAATATTTCTATGGGATGCCATCAATGTCTGGTACTTTGTTCTTTGATAAGGTTTTCAATGTTGCTTCAACTTCTTCTTTCATCACCAATGGTTGCAGATCATAAGGTACTGTACAGGTTGAAATGACTGTTGGTCCACTGGATCTTTATGGTATAAAGACTGTATATTCTTTACATCTTTTCTTGTTCTTTTCAGCATTATTCAACATGGATCCTTGAGCATCTTGTAGCATTCCAATTTGAGGCAGGAATTGTTTCTTTAACTCTTGTAGCTTTAGGAAAGCCAATCTTGTTCTTCCTGTAATAGTTTCTGATTCTATTTCCTTGCATGCATCATGTCTCCTTGTCTTATCTTGCTGCATGTTGAAATCTCTGATGAGTTCTATGATTGCCTCTCTTTCTCTTTTGGCTTTAGCTTCTCTGCGTTTCTGGGCAATTTTATGAGTTTCTTCAGTCATCCATTTTGGCCATTTTGCTTTTTCACCTTTGGTTGATTCAGACCTGGATGTCCCGGCCCTCAGTGTGCCCGGTCGGAGCTGGAGGCACAAAGCCAGGATTCTGATCCCGCGGGGCATGTCTACACCCTTAGGATCAGAATCGCATCCAAGCCTGTACGTGCAGGCCGGGACATCAATTCAAGTTGGCCTGCACTTAAGGCCTTACCCAGATAGCTAAGTCAGGACTTTTGAATGGAGCATCCGGTTGCCATGGCACCATGGTTCCATTCAAAAGCCGTGATCCCTAGCCCCCGGACTGCAATCTTCATTCCCTGCAGCCCAATCCCTAATCTGGCCTCCCAAATCCCTGGCTTGCCGTCCTCCGCCAACTAGGGGAATTTATTCCACCTCAGAGGTGGAATAAGTTCCCAGTTCAGGCCGCCAGCACCGGATGTACAGGGCCGACAATGGAATCGGCCCTGTATGTCTGGGGCCGATGACCGCCCACTGCCTGCCCTAATGCTGCCCCTAATCCACCCCTTTCCCACCCCCATCTAACTTCCCCGTATAACGAAGGGGGAAGTTAGTCGGAGTCGGAAGGGGACCCTCCTTTTGTAGAGGATTCTTACTTTCTTCCAACCCAGCCTTCTTGATGTCATCCCGTAACTATTCTGGGGCTCTGTCATTTGTATCTAAAGCAGAAAATCGATTTTGCAGGCATTCTTTAAATTTCAGTGGTATAATATCAAGGTCATATTTTGCTACATTAATGAGTGGTTTGCTCTTTTTCAACTTTAGTTTGAGTTTTCATACTAGTAGTTGGTGATCTGTACCACAGTCAGCTCCAGATTTTGTCTTTATTGATGTTATAGAGCTTTTCCAATATTGACTTCCACAGATGTAGTCAATTAGATTTTTGTACAATTCATTGGGCAAACTCCATGTGCACATTTGCCACTTGTGTTGCTGGAAGAAGGTGTTTGAGATGAATAGATCGTTGGTCTTGCACAATTCTATCAGTCTTTCTCCAACTTCATTTCTGTTGCCAAGTCCATATTTTCAAACTACTTTGCCTTCTTTGTTGCCACCTTTTGCGTTCCAGTCATCCATGACTATCAGGATATCCTGTTTGTATGTTCTGTCAATTTCAACTTCTGCTTGTTCATAAAACTTATCAAATTCTGCAGCTGTTGTTGAGTCATATACCTGAATTATAGTTGTGTTGATGGGCATTCCTCGTACACTAAAAGAAATTAAGCGTTCACTGATTGCATTGTATTTCATTAAAGTTCTTGCAAGTTTTTTCTTGATTATAAAAGCAACACCATTTCTTCTTTGTCTTTCATTTTCAGCATAATAGACCATGTGATCATCAGATGCAAAGTGCCAGATGCAAGTCCATTTCAGTTCACTGACGCCCAACAAATCGAGTTGCACATGTTCCATTTCATTCTTAAACATGTCCAACTTCCCTTACTTCATGCTTTGTATGTTCCATGTCCCAATATGTAAGACATCTTTGTAGCTTCTGACTCTCATTTTATGCGCATCTACATCAGCAGCCAGATGTGCCTAGAGCTTTGAACTAACCACGTTATTAATGCTGACTTTAGTCTGAAAAGTCTTCTGCTTCTCCCCGGTAGCCAGTTGAGTGCCTTCCAACCTGGGGGTCTCATCTTTCAGCATTATAATGAAATTAGTTTTGTTGTGACTATCATTGAGTTTTTATGGTAAGATACAAAGTAGTTTGCCAGGCCTTTCTTCTGTGCCGGTAATTCTAGTGTTCTTGCTATTGTCACAGAAATGTGATCCTCTGCTGCCAACACTGCCCCATTCTGCTGCTGCCCAGATAGGTGGTTTGTCTTGGTCTGGCACCTCATCTGAGACCTGTCTATCTTGGGATACCCCATCAGTAGCTAAGCTACTGATAGCTTAGCTCTCAGCATCACTGATGCACACAAGCCCTCACAGCACTACAAGCTGCAAACCAAGTGAGGGAATTAGTAAGTAGTGCATTTAAAAGTACATTTAAAACAACTCAGAGAAAATATTTATTCATTTTGAGGCCAATTCCATCTGCATGTCCTGTCCCTGTGCAGCCAAGCAGAATCGGCGTGTGCAGCAGTAGCACCTGATTCTGATCCCAGGGAGGCTAGGCATGCCCATGGGATCAGAATCGGGTCTACAGGCCTAGATGTGTAGGCCAGCCAAGATTCTTATTGGCCACGTGCTCAGCCACATTCCCGGTTAACTCAGCCAGGCTCTTGAATGGAGGCGCTCACTGGCTGACACACAGAGCTGTATTTCCCCACAGCTTGACCCCCAATCGGGCCTTCCAAGGCCTAGGTCGGGCTGTAGGGAATTCCCTGTGCTCCCTCATCATCTCCTCTGCTTCGCTCCCCCACCATCCAGGAGGGCTTATTACATCTTTGAGGTGGAATAAGTCCCCCATCTACATTTAAGGTCCCGGAAGTACAGGGCCAACCTGTATGTCCGGGGTCATGGCCCACCCTTGCCCCATCCTCGTTCCACCTCTGGACTGCCCCCTCCCACCCCCATTTAAGGCTCCCCATACAACAGCGCTATTCATATGGGGAGTCTTTGCGCCAGGAGCAGTAGGGGGACGAACAGCGGGAATGTACTTCCTACCTGGACATATATCCTCACTGTTTGTGACACAGAATGACCCCCTCTGTGTATAATTAAGCTCTGGAATGTGTTGTTTGAGGATATAGTGAAAGTTGTGAGTCTAGCTTTGTTTTAAAAGGGATAGGGCAAGTTTCTGGAGGAATAGTTCAGAAGCCATTATTAAGGCTGTTGTTATCAAGTCCATGCTGACTCTTTAGGTCCATGTTGTGATTGTCCCCATGGTTTTATTTATTTATTTTATTTATTTAACATTTCTTATATACCACCTTTCAGTGGTATCGAGGTGGTTTACATTGAACATAAACAACAAAAATTACATAGAACATATTACAACTAACACATTTTTTGGCAAGGTATGACAGGAAGTAGATTGCCAGGAATTTCTGCTGTGCTCTAAGTCAACAGCACCTTACTATCAGAGGGGAGTCAGAAGTGGCAGGCCATGTGTGCTGAAGGACAGGCACTTTTGGAAATACTACTGCTGCCGCTGCCCGCCTCTGCCCCCAAATGGAATCAGCAGCAGCTGGGGGAGGGTGGCACGGCCGATAATGTGTGCTGCTGCCACCACCCACCTGGACCGGCTGCCTTAAATAGCTGCCTAGCCCACTTAGTGGATGGGCCAGCCCTGTCCTGGAGTTGATGAATCCTCCCCCTCATCCCACATGATAACAAAGATAAGAAGATCTTTATCTTCATATAAAAGCTCTCTGGATAAGGTTGTAAAAGAAGGTTCCACAGATACTTTACATTTAGGCATGCTTTAGAAAACTCTCCTCAGAGAGAATAATTTTCTAAGAGGATGCTCATATGAAAAGTCCAAAAAGAACTTATTTTAGGCATATTTTTTAAAGCCTATGTACCTTATAAAATATGCTCCCAAAACCAGTCCTAATGGTGCAAATATCCAGACACAAATTTACACCTGTCCCTAAAAGGTGCAGATATGTTCATATATTCTACATGAGTACACATGTGTTTTATCAAATATGCGTGTACATTATAACCCTGCCTTTGTTCCACCCAGAGTATACCACCAAGAACACCTACATGCAGATCAATAGCTTTTGGATAAAAGCACAGGAAGCAAAGGAAATGAACCTTAATGGAAAGATGTGAGATAAGCGCTGGCCAATAATATAGCCCGGGTCTTGTAGCATGCCAGAGGTAATGGAAGGAAAACCATACTTACCCACTGGAGAAGCTCATTGTAGAGTATCAAACAGCTGACATTACTGAAAAGGTCTAAAATCCTGCGCTACTAAGTATACTTTAATTGAAGAAGAAGAATACAGGCGTAGCTGTAATTCCCTTTCAATCTTGCAATATTTTACAAAAATATTTTCCCACTATCTCTTCAGCTTTAACTTTCTTTCAAAGTGTCATCTAAATGGCGTAAAACCCAATTTCCTGATTTAATCTAAATGGTGTTAGGCTACCTAATCAATATGTCCACTGTGTTTCTCTAGTCAGTAATTTATTCAATCGATCATTTCTTCCTCACGACATTTTTATCAGGAGATTGATCTTTTACCATTTATTCAAGATGCAGATGGATGGAATGTAACTGCAAAAACAGATATTCTAAATCAGGTTATATTTTCTCAAATTATACAAAATGAGTAATTCAGAAGTGTGTAATTCATTTTGCTTTCTTACTCATAATTGCTTTTAAACAGGTGCCAGTGCACAAATCTAATGTTTTCCATTAATACCACATCAATTAAGGGTGGACTTGCTGGATCAGTGTTAGCAGAGATCAGAAGGACATGGATTTGATTCCTGGGTTGGGACTTCATCCTCCCCCCATCTCCATGACCAGACTGACCGGGTCTGTGGATACTCCAGGAGCAGCTTTCACAGCCATCAAACAGCTAACCTAGCTGCCCGACGTAGTCCATTTGCCTACTTTATTCTTTCATTCTTTATTTATATGGATTCATCAGGAATGTGCATGGGGAAAAATTGTGTTGTTTTCCAACAGTTTGGCTTTTTCCCACAATTTACATTGATTTGTTAGTTCATCTCATATATGCATGTTAATCAATTTTTTAATCCAGGTTAGGACCTTCTAATGTGTGGAAATTGACTTAAATTGATTTTGTACAAACCTTTTTTAATGTGCCTTAACAAATCAAATGCATTCTGATGAATACAGATCCCTAAAAACCATTTGCTTCCACATCCCACCATTTAATTTAATTTAATTTAATTAGCAGGTTTTTATATACCGCAACTTCCATAGATCAGTTGCAGTTTACAATGAACAACAATGAACAAGCAAGGCTGTTTTACAAGGAACAGCAGTAAACATCAATGCTGTTTTTACATATAACAGTGTAAACAATAATGGGCTCAATCTAACAGTAACAGATTGATAGAATTGAGAACTATATACAGTGAACATGTTTAGAACTATAATACAATTTTAATTAGAATCTCTGGATATCTTACAAGGTTTTAGTACATATTCCAGTTCGAGGGTCACTTATTCAAGCTTGGAACAAGTTGCAATAAAAAGCAAGTTGCAAATAAAAAGCAACTTGTTCCAAGCTTGAACAAGTTCAAGCTTGGAACAAGTTGCAATAAAACAGGCACATAAATTAGCATACAACACTATGGGGCCCTTTTACTAAAGTGCATTCGAGTTTTGTTCCTAATATGCATTAAGTGCAAAAGCGAATGTGTGTTATGCGCAACGCCTATGAGCTAACCATCAAGTGTGTGACCAGCATTTTCTGATCACTGTTGTCACCACTGCAAGTTGGAAATGTTGCAGGGTCTGCTTCCTAAACCCCCTCCACATTGGTAATCAGCTCCATAGCATCCTCAAACTACCTGTACTCCCACTGCGATCACTGCTGCCACCAGCCTTGGCTGGAAATGCTGCATCTAGTTCCCTTGTGGCCATGATCACTGCCACCACCCCAGTCCACTCCTCACCCCCCACACCCCACACACCAACACTCTTTTTTCTTCTGCCAACTCTTATCATTATTTTCATTTTTTAGCAAATGGAAATACATCAGATTTGGGAGTGTTCATTCTTAAATCTTCATTTTTGCTCAGTACCAGAGGAAATGCATTTTTATTTGTATTTCTCCTCTGTTGTACTGCCCACGGAGACGGTGGTTTCTTAGAATTTCCATTTCCAAATGTTGGTCCTTTATTCTGTAATTGGTGAAGGCTGGTCTATGTTTTGTGTGTGTGACTGAGGTGAGGGATTCTCTTGGCATATAGTTTCTGTCTGGGGCTCTATAGCTGTCAAACTTATTTGACTTTTCCAGGAGGAGATGTATTCATATTCTGTATCTGCAGAGCTGACTTTTCAAAAGTACAGTTCTTGCTATTTGTGTCATGAGAGTTAAGGGTTTGGGGGTTTTTTGCATTTTTTTTACTAAGAAGCATACTTTACCTGAATGTAAGTTTATTTATTTATTTATTTATATTTCTTATATACCGCGCTATTATAATCAGTGTGGTGTACAGTTGAACAAAACATACTACAATGCCACAGGAACATTGAGCTTACAATGAACAGGGTAGTTAAAACCTGGAGGTAAGCAGGGGGAACTATTTACAAAATATAGTACATTTATATATGAAGAACTTTATCAATTTAACTATTTACAAAATATAGTACATTTTTATATAAGGAACTTTATCAGAGACATGTAGGGGTCTTTGGAGAGGCATAGGTACAAGAGTCGGGGAGAGGGGACGGGGAGGAGCTGACTAACCATTCTGCGCCCAGGATGGACCGCTCTTACCTTCCCACCCTTGGTACACCACTGAGCTAAGGACAGCTATGGATACATGAGGACAGTCTCCTTGTGCAGACTGTTTGTATGTAGCAGTTTAGACAATTCCACCTCAAGAGAGACGTTGCAATCAATTATCTGTGATAAACCTAACTCTAGATGACCTAGAGACAATGCACAAAACAGTTATTGTAAGTACCAGTAGTTATAGTAGGAAGCAGTAAGTCAGAATTTGTATTGGTATCTAAAGACATGTTTTTACATTGTATGTTTTGCCTTACCTCGTTCATCAGCCCATGCCCTGGAGTCTTCATTCCTCTGTTAGTGCCAGTTTGCCACGCTGATGGCAGCTTAGAGTCTTCATGCCACTGTTATTGCTCTTTATCACACTTTTGGTGCATAAGAACACAAGAACTGCTGTACTGGTTCAAATCAGTGGTACTTTATGCCCAGTATCCTGCTTCTAACAGTGGCAAATCCAGGTCCAGATAGGCTTCTAACAAGTAGAAAGATTCCATGCTGCTCCCTACTGCTAGGGATAAGCAGTGACTTTCTCAAATAGAAACATAGAAACATGACGACAGAAAAAGACCACATGGCCTATCTAGTCTGTCCTTCCATAACAACAACTACAACAGTCCACTTTTTACCTTTAGAGATCCTCTGTGTTGGTCCCATGCTTTTTTGAATTCAGTTACTGTCCTCATCTCTACCACCTTCACTGGGAGACTATTCCACGGATCCACTACTCTTTCCGTAAAGAAATATTTCCGCATATCACTCCTGAATCAGTCTCCCTTCACCCTCATCCCATGTCCACTCGTAGCAGAACTTGCTTTCAATTGAAAGAGGCTCTCTCCCTGAACATTTATGCCACGGAGGTATTTAAACATCTCAATCATATCACCTCTATCCCGCCTTTCCTCTAAGGTGTACATATTAAGATCCTTAAGTCTGTCCTCATATGCTTTATAAGGAAGCCCATTAATCATTTTAGTAGCAACCCTCTGCACCGACTCCATCCTGTTCACATCCTTTTGAAGGTGCGGTCTCCAGAATTGCACACCATACTCCAAATGAGGTCGCACCAAAGACTTATACAGAGGCATTATCACCTCCTTTTTTCTGCTAGCCATTCCTCTCCGTATGCACCCAAGCATCCTTCTAGCTTTTGCCATCGCCTTTTCTACCTGTTTAGCTACTTTAAGATCATCAGACACAACCACGCCTAGGTCCCTCTCTTCTTTAGTGGACAAAAGTACTTCACCTCCTATACTGTATTGCTCCCTTGGATTGCTGCAGCCCAAATGCATGACCTTACATTTTTTAACATTAAATCCCAGCTGCCAAATTCTAGACCATTCTTCAAGCTTAGCTAGATCCCTCCTCATGTTATCTACACCTTCCTGGGTGTCTACTCTATTGCAGATTTTGGTATCATCCGCAAAGAGGCAAACCTTACCCTGACTTTTTAATGACTTTTTATTAACGGTTTAAGGACTTTTCCTACAGGAACGTGTTCAAAGTTTTTGCAAACCCAGCTATGCTAACTGCTTTTACCTTTTTCACTTCCTCCAGCAATGAATTTCAGAGTTTGATTATGCATGGAGTGAAAAAATATTTTCTCCTGTTAGTTTTAAATGTACTACTTTGCAACTTCATGGTGTAAGCCGTAGCCTTTGTGCATTTTGAAAGCGTAAACAATTGATTCACATTTGCTGACATCCAAGGTAGGTCTTTCTACCATGTGTGTGTGTGTGTGTGAGGGAGTCGATCCTGCAACCCACATCTGCAATCTGTCCCCTGCAGACTTTGGAACACATAAAGGAAGATCAGAAGATCAAGCACATAGCAACATCAAGAAGCTGCACAGACTTAGCATTCATTAAATTAAGTGATCAAGGCAGTTAAACAGAAGCCAGTAAGCTCAGCCTCCTTCAGAGGCATCATCATTCACAGACATCCTCTACAGAAACTTGCTCTCCTCCCAGGCAAGGCCCTTAAGAGTGGCCCTAGCTTGTATTAGAGAACATGCTCACATAATACCTTTCTATCATCGCAAGTAAACATCCAGCAAAACCCAGTACTACCAGGGTTGGCACATAGCCTCATTAGCATGCTGACTAAACAATACAAGCGTCCACTCCTTTAAACAAATGAATCACAGAATCACTCCTGACCCTACAAGAGTTAAAGCACTGGGAACAGAACTCAACCAGAGCACAAGCCAAACCACTGCCAATCCCTCACATGTTGCACAAAATGAATTCATTCATCTTCCTATCAGCTCTCACAGTCATCATCCTACTGATCACATGTAAAGAAATATTCACCCAGAATGGGAACCTCATTCCATTTATACGACATAACAAACAACATGAGCTATCTGCACAAAGTTCAGTGAACAACAAAGATCTCTAAAGCAAAAAAGGGGACTGTCATAGTTGTTGATATGGAAGGACAGACTAGATAGGCCATGTGGTCTTTTTCTGTCGTCATTTTTCAATGTTTCTAATACTAGAGCACTAATCAGGATTAAACCTGTGCATGACATCAATGCTCAGTACCGCACTTACCCAACTACCCCTACTTATTTAAAATGTGCACTATTCAGTGCTCATTCCCAATCCTATCTACTGCTTCAATGACATGACTCTAGATATCATGCGTGTCACAGAATCCTGGCTTACAGACAATGACAGTGTCCTAATGAACCAACTCTTGATAACAAACCTCAACCTTTTCTTTTTTTTTTTATTTTCTATTTATACATTTTACAATTAATCAAGCGACACACTTGTACAGAAAAGATAAACCTGTCTCAATAACAATATAAGAATTAAATCAAGAACATAAAAAACAGGAATATCAATAGTCCCCATATGAGGGGAAGAGCAGCATGGCAAACGTACAGAGGGCAGGAACTCCCCTGTATGCATTAAAAAAGAAAGAAAACCATTATACCAAACACCAAGAGAAGGCAGAGAACCAAGCATACTATTCCATAACAATGGGGTAACTACTCAAAAACCTCAACCTTTTCTATTGTCCTAAAACCTCAGAGGTGGAGGCGTCTTTATCCTAGCCAAACATTTCCTAAAGTTTCACCAGATCAATATGCTAACATCTCATACTCATAGGGGTATGTTTACTAAACTTTCTTAACGTGCGCGCCGCGTTAGTGTGCAGGATGCTATATAAGGAGTGGGCATTTCAGTTTAAAGTAACAAAACGGGATTAGTGCGTGTGCTCTTGTGCGCCGTGCACATTAGCGCACGAGTAACGCTCGCGGGAAGCATAAGCAGGCGCGCTGATGTGCACACAGAGGAACAGGGCTGCAGTACAATGGTGAAGACACTGACAGGTGATGCAGGGATCATGGGTTCAATCCCCCACTGTGCCCAATGAATAAGGCTTGCTGATGCACTACCATTTATGTGTAATATTGCATTATGAGGCATTTTAATTTTATTTTAATTACTGCTGCTAGCAAACGCACTCTCAAAGCGCTGTAACATAAGGTGCTGCATAAGGCACCCCATAAGGTACCCCAGAGGGCACATTTTAAAGTGCACTGTCTGCCACGGCACCCTACAATGTTGCATAAAGGGTGGCCTATAGGGCGCCATATAGGATGCCCTATGAGGCACGGCAAGCTCATAGCACTGTTTTTGATGGCAGCACTGTGCATTGTAACGCATGTACATGTTCAGTAGGTGCGCTGACATGCAAGGAGAAACAGCAGTGTAGGACAATGGTTAAGACACTGGCTGATGATGCAGGGGTTATGGGTTCAATCCCCCACTGTGCCCAATGAATATAGCTGGCTGAAGCACTACCTATTATGTGTAATATTGCATTATGAGTCAATTTAATGTTGTTTTAATTAGTGCTGCTAGCAAACACACTCTCAAAGTGCTGTAACATAAGGTGCCGCATCAGCCGCCCCATAAGGCACTCCAGAGGGCATACTATAAAGTGCACTGTCTGCCCAGGCACCCTAGAATGTTCCTTATAGTGTGCTTTATAGGGTGCCGTATGAGGCCCCGCAAGGTCATAGCACTGTTTTTGATGGCAGCACTGTGCATTTTGACGCATGAAAATCTTAAGTAGGTGCGCTGACATGCAAAGAGGAACAGCAGTGTAGCACAATGGTTAAGAAACTGACTGATGGTGCAGGGGTCATGAGTTCAGTCCCCCAGTGGGGTTAATGATTACCTGTCTCAGGCATTACACTTTATTATACAGCAGTGCTGAATGAGGCATAGTGCTTTTAATGTACATCAGTGCTGCGTGAGGCATATGTCTTCTTACGTTACAACAGTGTTACCTGAGGCAGTCTCCTTTCTACGTTACAGCAGTGCTGCCAGGTGAAACACCCTCACAGTGCTATAAACATCATGTGCAGTGCAGCATGGTTACGAATGGATCAACCCTACCCTTGTAACCGCAGCACACAGTCTGCAGGATTCCTTCTGTAGCAAGCCAGGCATCTGTTTTCAGCTATAGAGCTGTGGCCCACAGGTTACCTCGCTGCCTATGGAGCCAAAGGTTGTGGGTTTGAATCCACAGTGGGGTTATTTGTGAGGGCTGCCTGTGGCAGGTTTTTTAATTTAAATTAGTAGTGCCAGCTCAAACACCCTCACAGTGCTGTAATCTTCAGGTGCCCCATAAGGCACCTTATAAGGCACCTTAAGGTTACAGCACTGTGAGGGTGTTTCTGCTGGCTGTACTACTTGAAATTACACACAAACTGCCCCAGACAGCCCCCCATGTACCCTGTAAAATAGTTATCTCTAAGTTATAATGCCCTGTTCAATGTATGTCCAGTTTGTGCAATGTAAACCGCAATGGTGCAGAATAGCGCGGTATATGAAGGAATGTAAATAAATAAAGTAAATTAAATAAATAAACCCACTGTGGATTTGAACCACTAACCTCTGGCACCACAGGCAGTGCAGTCACCAGTGGGCTACAGCTCTATAACAGTAAAGAGATGTCTGGCTGGCTACAAAATAACTTCTGCAGACTGTGTGCTGTGGTTACCAGGGTAGGGTTAGTCCTCTCGCACCCATGATGCACTGCACATGCAAAGCAGCAGTCTACAGATGATCTGAAGATGGGGTATGCACCCCCACAGCACCTAGGCCTGGTAGGGGGTACTGACCGTGTGTGTTACTGATACAGAGTAGCTACAGACCGTCCCAGTGTGCAGGTCCTGTGCTCACCCTGAGGCTGAGGTGGGGCGCCAAGCACCATGTCCACAGCACCTGTCCCAGCAGAGATAGACTATGCTGCAGGCCCCATTAGTGCTGGTGTGTGATAGGTGGTCCCATCAGACACACCTGTCCCCATCTGTATATCCCAGTCACGTCTGGGCCTTGTGGACTATGATGCCCATTGAATAGTGCATATCCTGTGTGGGTGCCATGGCCACATGATATATTTTGAGGGTGGGGGAGGAAAGGTGCTGTTTGGACCCATAGGTGGAGTGTGTCACACCACCGAACCTGCCCTCTGGAACTCAGGATCTCCAAACAATGGATCCACATTCTATATCCGTGCAATGGTGGCAGCAGAGGGGACCATGAACTTCAGTCTGGCTGGGGTAGAGACAACCTACAGGCACTCCATGCAGTTCTGTACACATCCATATTTCAATAGCAGCGAGACAGTAGGGCCTGAAAAGCCCAACTGCCCCACCATCCAGCAGTGAGCACAGTGAGTCCCCAGCTACTGCGCCCTGCACGGTGCTCCAGCCATACACATACCAACTGCAGACAATCTGCTAGCTAGTCCATAGTGCATGTTACCGGAGGCGATGTGAGCACACCCAACAGGCAGATATGTCAGTGTTTGGGCCCTAGAAAATGGAACCCACATATATCACTTGATAGATATTCTATATAGCACTATGGTGGCACCTAGCCATGCCGTGGTCACTGCTCAGTCAGGGTGAGAGTGACCTCCCAGCAGGACATGCTGTGGCCACCCTGTCTGTGCAGGTGGTGGCCGGGCACTACAATGTCCCAGCCATTGCCCTATGCCCTGTGCAGATGCATCCTGCACAGGCCGCCCTGTCCGGGCTATACCCACAGTACCTTGCTCCTCATTATGCACATCGGCAGGCCGATACTGGCAACAGTGCTAGCAGTGTGGGCTGAGGAGGGTGTTGGCAGCCACCACAAACTGGATAGACGGACACACACTCCCCTCACCTATGCCAGCATTGAGCAACTATAGAGGTGTCTGGCAGCCCTGGCCACCACACCAGTCCTGGGCACAGTGCAGGTATGGCTATGGCACGCAATACTGTAGGAGTCACCCCCCAGGGTGGTAAACACTGTAGAACACAGGACCTGTATCACACTCCACAGACATCTGAACGATTGCTATGATGCAGCTCATTCAGCATATTGTTTTTAACTTAGGAATTGCTATCTACCATTACTCATGGCAACCTTTTGATAGATGTGTACTGTATTCCCAGGTGTAGGGTGGCATTGCTAAGTTATGCAAGTGCTAGTATTCTGGCAAGGAAACAGGGCCCGAAGCCCTGCCTCTCCAGGTGGCTTTGGATAATGGGGCCTGTGGGTGCAGGCGTGTCTGCCCCTGTTGTCCGCTGTGCTGGGGCAGAGGTTCCCAACTCCGGTCCTGGTGGGCCAAACACTGCTCGGGTTTTCATGATATCCTTAACGAATATGCATGAGATACATCTGCATACCATGGGGGCGGTGAATGGTGATGCAGCACAGACATATGTATTGGAAACAGCATGGAACCTGAATGGTGCTTGGCACTCCAGGATTGCCTTTGGGGGACTCTGCTCTAGGTACTGCACATGTTTATGGTGTTTGTGCTCTATGGGGTAAAATATATGCATTTGAGGCATGCTTCTGTTCTCAGCAATACAGGGGACTGGGTTGGCAGGAGCCACAGCTGGGACTTAAACCTGTGACCTTCTGCTTTTGAACACACTGTCTGTGTGCACTGCACCATCGTGTTGCCACAGATATGGTACATTCCCTGGGGAGTCCATGACTGTACATCCGACAGAGTCTATCTGTTGCACCCGCCTGCACAGGGCTAGGCCACTGTCTGCTGTGGCCAGCAGCCACTGCCCCCTCCACCACCAGTACCCTTCCGCCAACATGCTGACATGTCCTTATATTGGAAACTCCTATTCTGGCACTATTCACAGGGTGTGAAATCACTCAAATTCAATCGTTACACCCTAAATATCTTTCTATTCCAAGCTGGTGGATAAATTAGCAAATATTAGATTGTATTATTGTATTATTCCTATGGATGCACTATCTTCACATATCACACTGTTCACCATACAAACTAATGAATATTTTATTTAACAAATGTTGACATCCCTTACTGTCTCATCTGACAATATGTCTAAAACCTAGAGAATCAATACATTTAATACATAAATTACTTATACAATGTTAACATCCCTTATTATCTCACAGTGTGACTATGCATCCTACATAATCATACAATTCCACAATTGTTTTTCCTACAAAATAGTAAAATACATTAACATGAATTACTCATACTACTTTTTTATAAACCTTAAAATGTTCAATTAGTTATGCTGAATTGAAGGTAAAACTTCCTTCTTAATGCTCATTTGAACTGAATAGCTGATATCCGTGGCTGGTCCCACTATAGTGAGTACTCAAATATTATCCCCAAGTGTCCAGTTCATCAATTTCATAACGTTTTTATAGATGTCCCATAATGGTATCCAGCTCTCTGTATAAGAAGTACGTCACTTTTTCCACTTCCTCATAACTCTTCAGCATCAATCAGTCCAAAAATTGTCCCCTTAAAATGTTCAATTAGTCATGCTGAATTGAAGGTAAAACTTCCTTCTTAATGCTCATTTGAACTGAATAGCTGATATCCGTGGCTGGTCCCACTATAGTGAGTACTCAAATATTATCCCCAAGTGTCCAGTTCATCAATTTCATAACGTTTTTATAGATGTCCCATAATGGTATCCAGCTCTCTGTATAAGAAGTACGTCACTTTTTCCACTTCCTCATAACTCTTCAGCATCAATCAGTCCAAAAATTGTCCCAACGCCGTCCACTGGCACTGCCCACGCGTTTCTCTATTTAGTTCTTCAGGGGCTCATCATTCAAATAGCACTACTCTCAGCACTCTCCTTACAAAACTCGATGCTGCCCACGTCTCTCTCTGATCGGTTCCACCAAGAAATGAACCAACGATTCAGGAACGCCTGGACACTTGGGGATAATATTTGAGTACTCACTATAGTGGGACCAGCCACGGATATCAGCTATTCAGTTCAAATGAGCATTAAGAAGGAAGTTTTACCTTCAATTCAGCATAACTAATTGAACATTTTAAGATTTATAAAAAAGTAGTATGAGTAATTCATGTTAATGTATTTTACTATTTTGTAGGAAAAACAATTGTGGAATTGTATGATTATATAGGATGCATAGTCACACTGTGAGATAATAAGGGATGTTAACATTGTATAAGTAATTTATGTATTAAATGTATTGATTCTCTAGGTTTTAGACATATTGTGAGATGAGACAGTAAGGGATGTCAACATTTGTTAAATAAAATATTCATTAGTTTGTATGGTGAACAGTGTGATATGTGAAGATAGTGCATCCATAGGAATAATACAATAATACAATCTAATATTTGCTTATATTGGAAACAGCATATAACCTGATTGATTGTGGCCCTCCAGGACTGCATTTGGGGGACTCGGCTGTAGGTAATGCACATTTTTATGGTGTGTGTGCTGTGTAGAGTAAAATATAGGTGTTTGACCCATGCTTATGTTCTCAGCAATAAAGGTTTCAGTCTTTACTACCATGTTTTCTTCATGGGTAAAATATGGGGACTGGGTTAGCAGGAGCCACTGCTGGGAATTGAACCTGTGACCTTCTGCTCTTGAACATACTGTCTGTGTGCACTGCACCACCGTATTGCCACAGGTCTGGCATATTCCCTGGGGAGTCCATGACTGTACATCCGACAGAGCCTGTCTGTTGTAGTGGACGGCACCCACCTACACAGGACTGGGCCTGGACTGCTGTGGGCAGCTGCCACTGCCCCCTCCACCACCAGTACCCCTCTGCCACTATGCTGACATGCCCTTCTGCTGGTGGTGCTGGTGGTGCCCAGTCTCAGGCCATCCAGTGTGCGGGTAGGCGGCTGCCTATGGTGCGGGTTCTGGGGTAGGGGTGCCTGCATAGACGTCCACGCTTCCCCCCCCAGCACCTCCTGCCACTGCTCTGTGCCCTTGGAGGCCAATACTGGCAACAGTGCTGGCAGTGTGCGCTGTGGGGGGTGTTTGCAACACCACACACTGGATAGCAGATACACACTCCCACACCTATGCCAGCATTGTAGAACTATAGGGGTGTTTGGCAGCCCTGGCCACCACTCCAGTCCTGGGCACAGTGCAGGCATGGCTATGGCACGCAATACTGTTGGAGTCACTCCCCAGGGTGGTAAACACTGTCAGATACAAGACCTGTAGCACACTCCACAGACATCAGAAAGGTTGCCATGATGCAGCTCAATCAGATAATTGTACTTAACCTCGGAATTGCTATCTGCCGGTTATCATAGCAACCTTTTGATAGCTGTGTACTGTATTCCCTGGTTTAGGGTGGCATTGCTAAGGTATGCAGGTGCTAGTATTGGGAGATGCACGCAGGGCCCAATGTCCTGCCTCTCCAGGAGGCATTGGATAATGGAGCCTGTGGGTGCGGGTTTGTCTGGCCCTGTTGGCTGCTGCTTTACGGCAGAGGTTCCCAACCCCGGTCCTGGTGTATGCAACACTGTTCGGGTTTTCATGCTGTCCCTCATGAATATGCATGGAATACATCTGCATACCATTGGGGCGGCGCATAGAAATGCAGCACAGGCATCTTTATTAGAGGCAGCATAAAACCTGAATGGTGTTTGTCCCTTCAGGACTGCATTTGGGATACTCTGCTCTAGGTAATGCGCCTGTTTCTGGTGTCTGTGCTCTGTTGGGTAAAACGTAGGTGTTTTGGGCCTGTTTACGTCATCTGCAATAAAGGTTCTGTCTGCAGTAGCAAGTTTCAGTTGTGGGAAAAATAAGGGGACTGGGTTGGCAGGAACCATAGCTGGGACTTGAACCTGTGACCTTCTGCTCCTGAACACGCTGGCTGTGTTCACTGCACCACACTGTGGTTGCAGAAATGGTGCAGTCCCTGGAGATACCATGGTTGTTTGTCAGACAGAGCCTGTCTGTTGCAGTGCATGGCACCCACCTACACAGGGCTAGGCCATGGTCTGCTCTGGGCAGCTGCCACTGCCCCCTCCACCACCAGTACCCCTCCACCACCATGCTGACATGGCCTTATATTGGAGACAGCATAAAACCTGAATGATTTGTGGCCCTCCAGGACTGCATTTGGGGGACTCTGCTCTAGGTAATACGCATGTTTCTGGTGTCTGTGCTCGGTGGGGTGAAATATAGGCATTTGAACCATGTGTATATTCTCTGCAATAAAGGTTTGTCCTTACTATCACGGTTTAGTAGCGGGTAAAATATGGGGACTGGATTGGCAGTAGCCCCAGCTGGGACTTGAACTTGTGACCTTCTGTTCCTGAACACACTGGCTGTGTTCACCGCACCACACTGTGCTCACAGAGACAGTGCAGTCCCTGGAGATACCATGGTTGTTTGTCAGACAGAGCCTGTCTGTTGCAGTGCATGGCACCCACCTACACAGGGCTAGGCCATGGTCGGCTCTGGGCAGCTGCCACTGCCCCCCTCCACCTCCAGTACCCCTGTGCCACCATGCTGACATGCCCTTCTGCTGGTGGTGCTGGTGGTATGCAGTCTCATGCCATCCAGTGTGCAGGTAGGCGGCTGCTTATGGTGCATGTTCTGGGGTAGGGGTGCCTGCATGGGCGTCCATGCTTCCCCCCAACACCGCCTGCCAATGTTCTGTGCCCTTGGGGGTACCTGCTGGGTACTATCCCCTGTGACACTGTGATAAACACTCTCGTGCCCATGTTGGGCCCTCATCAGTTGCTGTCTGGCTGCTGTTCAGTTTCAGCATTCCTAAGTGAAACCTAGGCATCTGCCTAGTCCGCACTGTGCCCCAGCTGCACCACAGCATGTGCCGCCTGCAGCCCTCTGTATCCCCTTTCCCAGCATCTGTCCAGTTGCCCATTCCGACATGCCCGCCCTGCTGTTGTGGAACATGTGCATGCCATAGGTAACCTGTCCAATGGAGATGGAAACCCTGATCAGTGCTATTTCACTGTGGGACCATTCACCTTGTATGGGGACGGAATGTAGACCCTTCCAAAATTCATATTTATTTTTTGGGGCTTTCTTGGGAGTGTTTTTTGATGTTTCCCATTACTATCACTATTTCCCAGCTTGATTATGATTTTTTTTAATTTTGTTGGGGTCATTTTCAATGTTTATTTGCACTTTTGTTCCGTGCACATGTATCACACTTATCACTTTTTTGTAGGTTTCCCTGGTTTTGCTGTACATTGCTGACAGAAATGGTTTCTTTTCCCTTTAAATCAGCTCTAATGTGAGGTTTTCACTTGCGTTAGTTTTGGCCTCGTATTTCACATCGTTAGTGTTCGGGGAGCCTCTCCCCTCCCACTCTCCACCCATTGACCCCTTCTCTCCGCCCCTGGGGAGCCTTCCTCCACCCTCAGGGAGCCTTTCCCCGCCTTCAGTGCTTGTTTGCGCCACTGAGCGCGTGAGCGCGCACTACAGCGCATTTTTTGCCCCATAAAGCATCATTAGCGTGCGCTAAGGTACCTTAGCACGCGCTAAGGTACCTTAGCGCATGCTAATTGCACGGCGCGCATGTTAAGAAAGTTTAGTAAACATACCCCATAATTTCAAATGATCACTTGACCCTCTGCCTACTATATAGATCACTCACTGAATCGGGAGACCAACTTTTAACTATCCTACAAAACACCTGTGACCTATCCTTGAATGGAAAACAAGTCATAATAGGGAGCATCAACCTGCCATAAATTCAACAAAGAACCACTGTCTCTTTCATGGAGACAATGGAAGTGTTGGATTATACACAAATTGTAAATGAACCAACACACGAAAGGGGAGGGACCCTTGACCTTATTTTTGTAAACAACCACTGCATTCAATCTAATCAACACCTGCCACCAACTACTCTTCCATTTCTGTGGTCCGACCATAAAATTCCCAACTTCCAGATATATACTGATGAGAATCCATCCCTAGCTCACAATGCCCTACCACCAACAAGGAGGTTTAAAAAATGGGACAAAGAAAACTTCCTTAACACAATCCTGCCACAGCTAGATACAAACTCCTCTGATCTTTATGATTTAGTACAAACCTGGAATAAAACACTATCCAGAGCTGAAACACTATCCAAAGCTGGAATGAAACACTATCCAGAGTACTGAAATTGCAACACAAATTAAAAGAACCAATCCAAAATACCACTCAACCACCTCGTACACTGTGCAACTCAGAAATATCAAGCACAAAGTCTGTAAAATGAAACGAAAATGGAGACACTCTAAGGGCAAACCAGATTGCGAAATCTACATGACCATGCTAGAAGAGTACCAAACTACCATTAATAAAACTAAAAAAAGAGTATCACTGAAACTTTAACCTAAGCACTATCAACCAACCAAGAGACCTCTTTAGAATAGTGAAATAAGTCCTATAGAATCCCACTCAGAATTTCAAACCAGAAACCCAACCACTACAAGTACCTGCCACACACTTCCAAAACAAAGCTATCAAAGTGGACAACCTTACATGCACATCAATGCAGCCCTCAGAAACAAACTCCATTAACCATCCTTGGAGTGAATTCCACCCAATATTCCAAGACCAACTAGAAAATATTATATCCAGCTGGAACACAACAACCTCACCATTAGACCCATGTCCAGTGAGCTGGATCGATAACTCACACAGAGCTCACTCCCAAACTGCTTGAAATTACAAATTTGTCCCTCATTCAAGGTTACATGCCACCTAACCTAAAACAAGCTTCCATATGACCAATGCTCAAGAACCCTAAATTAGACCTTCTAACACCAAGCTCATACTTCCCAATATCCAAGTGGACAATTGCAGTTGATATAGGAAGGGAAGACTAGATAGGCCATGTGTCTTTTTCTGCCATCATGTTTCTATGTTTCTATCCAACCTATCATTCCTCACCAAGGTCATAGAAAAAAACATACAACTACAACTTCAGGACCATATCAACTCCCATGCTCCCCTGGACCCACAATAACATGACTTCAGAGCCAACCACAGCATTGAAACCTTTATTAGCACTCTCATTGATCAGCTGACATTGGATATTCAAAAAACATATCAAGACTTTGTTCTCATCTTTTTGGATATAGCTACAATCTTTGACTTGGTACCCCATAAAGCACTCCTACACTGCCTGCAATCAATTGGTCTGAACAACATGACCCTTAAGTGATTCACTTCATACTTAACCCAACGCCAGCAACAAGTAAGAGTAGACAGTATGACAGCTTCCCCATCTGAGATCACTCAAGATGTACCACAAGGAACCACACTATTGACTCTGCTATTTAATATATTCATACAACCCATTTGCAACATCATCAAATCACATAATGTGCTATTCCATATCTATGCCAATGATATTATGTTGTATATCCCATTCTCTACCCTGCATCCTGTATACTCCCCACTGATTGAATGCTTTACATCTCTTTCTCAATGGCTAAATACACATAACCTATCCATAAATTGCTAAAAGACAGAAGTGCTTCATAACACAAGAGTTGTAAACTGCACACTGCCAACATATATAGAGACACAACTACAAGTAAAATCCCAAGTATGTTATCTGGGAATCATCCTAGATCAAGGTCTAACACTCCAATAATACATTAACAATACCCTAAAACTTACCTATCAGAAAATAGTTTGGGCTCTTCAACCACTTCTAGATCACCATGATTTCCGAACAGTATACCAGGCCAGCTTACTCAATCCACCCTATACAGATGGCACAGAATACAGTAGCTAGAATCCTCATCGGTGCATCCAAGCATGAGCATATATCAATACTCAAGAACTTCCACAGGATCCCCACTAAATCTTGCATCAAATACAATGCCATAATCACCACCTTCAAGGCATTCTATCAACAATCATCAGAATACCTGCATTCCCTAATCCAAAAAACAACGGATGATATGCCCAAAAGAACCAACATGTAACCTAAGCTTACCATCCCACTAATAAACAGGAAGTGCACCCAAGCAACATTGAAAAGAACATTCTCCCTCCTTGCACCAAAACTTTGAAATGCCCTGTCAGACA
Source organism: Ichthyophis bannanicus (assembly GCA_033557465.1). NCBI lineage: Eukaryota > Metazoa > Chordata > Amphibia > Gymnophiona > Ichthyophiidae > Ichthyophis > Ichthyophis bannanicus. The sequence goes on along the minus strand of CM066032.1, from coordinate 367,249,081 downwards.
ATGTCTGGACAACTAGTGACCTGGTAGACTTCCACTAAAAGACAAAGACACACCTATTTAATGAACACTTTGGCAGTACACCTACTTACATAAATTATGTCATTAACTGTCCCCACATCCTCTCTCTTCGCCCCTCCCTCTCTCTACCATCCCTTCCTCCACCTTTGTATATCATTATGAACGATTATGTATATATTGTGATGGAGCTGAAGCCATTGAAGCGATGGATGTAGAAAAAAACTCTCTTTCTTATGAAGCAACTGAGTTACAGAGGGTGCAATTACCTAGAAGTGCAGCTAGAGGGAGCAGGCACGAGGCTGCAGAAGTTAAGCTGACACACCCAGGGTGTAGCAATGCAGTACCTAATTAAAGGCACCTGGGTAGAAAGCCAGGAAACTCAGTTGGAGAACTCCTTTTTTTATGCAGTGCTCACAAGGAAGCAGACAGAGAGGATCTAAGGAGCAACTCGAGAGAGGATCTAAGGATCAACTCGAGAGAGGATCTAAGGAGCAACTCGAGAGAGGATCTAAGGGGGAACTCGAGAGAGGATCTAAGGGAGACCTCGAGAGAGGATCTGAGAAGGAACTCGAAGGAGGACCTTTGAGAGAGAAAGAGAAAGGATCTTTGAAGGAAGGACCTGAGGAAGGAACCTCATGCACTGCAAGGCAGAGAAGCTTGGATACATGGAAAAGCAGAGCTAAGTTCCAGGGAGAACAAGCCCAGCTTAAAAGCTCCAGAAGCCAGTCTTCAAGGAAGATGGTGACAAAGGGAGAGTCTCTGGTGGAGAGAACACCAGCAGCAAACGCTACAGAGATCCAAGGTACAGTGATACTTAATTTATTAAATGGATGCCAGGTCCTAGGAAGGCTGATAACCTAAAAAGCCATTCTGAGAAGAAACAAAGCTGGAGGAAGTTTTGTAACCCTGTACAGAGATGTATAGGGAAAAACCCTAATACAGTCAAACCTCGGTTTTCATGATTAATCCGTTCGAAAACGTCTGACTAAAACCGAAACGTATGAAAACTGAAGCAATATTTACCATAAGAAATAATGTAAATCCAATTAATCCGTTCCAGACACCCAAAAATATTCACAAAAAATACATTTTATAGAGAATAACTATATTTTTACATACAGAAAACAATGAGAAATAAATATAAATGACTAATGAAATGGATAAATGAACATTTAAACATCACTGAAAGCAAGCTAAGTACAGTACTGTACAGTACAGTATGTTAGCATCTGGCCTTAGCCACTCCTGACAAGCTGCTGTGCCCAGCTCTCTTCGGAATCACATTGGATTCAGCCCATTAAAATACCTTTACTTTATCTGCTCAATGCTTCAGAATGGCAGAAAATCTTAATGATATAGCTTCAGACGTACCCTGCAAGAGAAAGAACTGCCTCCCACATTCATGCAACATCTCCTGCTTACGTTGACAGCTTTTCTTCCCTGCTACCTCCGAACCTGAGGGGGCGCTCCAGAGAATGGGCAGGCAGTGGACGAGATCGGGGCCTTCCTCTCTGCGCAATCCTTGCCTCTCTAACTCTGACCAGGCTTGAGGATGTGTTTCATTTACGTGCTCAGCTGGCTTTCGCTTCTCATCACGCTGGCGATCGGTGAGTCCGGGGGGCAGTGCTGCCGGGACTGGGCGGGCGTTCTGGCAGTGTATACAGACCGGTGTGCAGCGCGAGGATGTATGTATTTACAGTACTGTACTTTACGAAAACCGAGGCGATGTATGAGAACCGGGACAAAATCTCAGTCAAAAAAGACGTTGAAAACTGAAGCGTATGAAAACCGGGGAAAATGAAAACTGAGGTTTGACTGTTATTTGCTAAACTCAAGCCAGCAAGGCTGGAAAGTGGGGGAAAGAAATACTGAACTGCAACCTGTGTTAACCAGGGAAAGCTCAGGATTAGAAGACACCACGAGTGAGCTAGAACCCATGCAAATTGAGTTTGCAGAACCAGAACCGTTGATGCTTGAACCAATGGACTGTTCTCTGTGTATTACCGAGAGCCTGGACTATCTTACCGAGATATAACAGCAGCACATGTTTTAAAGTACCTTTTGCTTCTGTTAACATTGAAGAAAGAAGTTTTGTCTTGTTTTTCTTGCTGTTTGAGAAACTTGATTGGATACAGAGAACTGTGAAGCATTTGTAACAGGTGCTGACCTTTTGTGAATATTCTTGGCACTAAACCTGAAGTAAGGTAATTCTACTTTGTTTCCTGAAGAACCTTTTGCGTAACAAGGGAATGAAAACCTTTTTGTTTCACACTGCTCAAGGCTCACACATCTATTTTCTTGTGAAGAGGGACTACAAGGACCAGAATGCACTTGGTCTAAAAGTTTTTCTTTGTTCAACAAAATTAAAATGTCCACCCTGACCCTTTGGCACACTGCCACTAGGAGGGGCTGTGACAATATTCATTATGAAGATGTTATAGATTTTCCTAGTTGTTAATGTTTTAGGTTATTATAATTATTTGACTTACTGCAACATGTTCCATGTACATTGTGTTCAACTGTTCCATGTAAACCGCCTTGACACTCTGAAAGGTGGTATATAAAACCATCTAATTAAAATAAATAAAATACCTATTCTACTCCACTAGGAATTTATAAATCTCTATCATATTTCCCCTCTGCTAGGGCTGTATTTAAGATTTTGGCCAGAGTGGAGTTGTGCCAGAAATTCCAAAGGCAGAAGAACCAGAAGAGGATCAGAGGAAGGCCATATTGGCACAGTGACATGCAGAAGCAGTGCAAAGATGAAAGGCACCATCCTGCTACCCCCTCTTTGCCACTACCACTGTCATCTCCATTGTGTACGTCAGCAATTGGTTTAAAACTGTGACAGTTTGCATAAACTGGAAATCTGCATTGGAGGGGGTGGTAGTGGCAGTTCACCCAAGCCAGAACCACAATGCAGCACTGGAGACTCTACAATTGATTGAGAAAACAGAAGAAAGGCTCTAAGATAGACTGGGTATTGAGCGCGTAAATGGGGATCTAGGGCTTGGGTGAAATTGCGAGTAGGGACTTGGGTTTGCATGGGTAGATAGTAGGAACTAAGAAATTGACCAGAGTAGTAGAAACAAGGTGATTAGGTGAGGGGTATGAGTGGAGCTGTGAGACTAAGTGCAGAAAGTGGGGAGGGAAGAACGTTTGAAGGACATAGAAGGTTTGGGGAGGAATTGGGGAAGTTGAAAAGGACAGAGTGCTATGGAGTGGATGATAGCCACAGGAAGGGACAGGTCTTTCTTGAAAGAGGTGAGAGAGGGTAGAAATGAGAGTAGTGAAAGGGGAAATTGAAGGGCTGGATAAGAGGGTTAGACATGAGAAAGCACCTGGCGGTGGAGAGAGAATGAGTGCTAGGGAATGAGCTGGGGCTGATTAGGGGATGAGAGGCAGAAAGTGGTAGAAGAGGCTGGGAAGGGGGTGAGTACAGAGGGAGGAATTTGGGGACTACTAAGGGAATGAAAGAAGGGGAGGGGGATATGATGCTGACAAAGAAATTATTCATATGTGAAATGGAAGGACTAGGAAAGACAAGTTAGGTACTGGTAAGAATGGTGAAAAGAGGGAGACTGAAAATTGAAGAAGGAAGAAAGAGGAATGAAATGAAGCTATGGCTAGATAAAACTAAAAATTATTCCACCCTTCATTCACTTTAATAAATCTCTTCCCACCAACCGAGTGATTAGTCACTTTGGAATCACTCGGTTGGTGGGAAGAGATTTATGGCTAGATAAAAGGCAAATGAGAGAAAGAGAGAAAAAAATGAAATAGAACAGGATTTTTTTTTGTTCCAACTTTATCCTTTTTCAAGATATAATAAAAAGATATGTCTCACAGCAATACTACCATTCCCTCCCCCTCTCCCCAAAACAAAAAGGCAGAGGCGGTACTAAAAATAATAGAAGAAATTTTAAAAAGGAACCATACTAAAGATTAGACCAGTGATTCACTCCTGCTCTCACTCTACCTCTGGCCTGCCCCCCTCCCGCTTATGAACAGAGCTCCCCGCACAACCCTGTTCTACTTATGGGGAGCTCTGTTTTCTGCATAGCAATCCAGGTATTTAGCAGGTCTGGAAGTTCGGATTGGACGTCCAGACCCGCTAAATGTGATTCAGAATCTACCCCATTTGTTTATTTAGCATTTTTTTTTCTATACCACTTTTCTATTAGTCAAAGCACTTTACAAAGAATGTAGAACCACATAGTTTGCAAAGAAGATCCAAAAAGAAACATGAGATAACATAACAAGTTCAGGCTGAAGACCCACCTCTTCGAGGTTGCTTTTGGATCCTGATGCACCTTGTTCTCTTGTCCATTACTGATGTGTATCTTACCATACTCTAGTCCCCCAGGTTTGCAATGTTTTTTCATCTTGATTTGATTGTAAATTCTGATGAGCAGGGACTTTGTCTTACATCTATATGTATAGCACTGCAAACATCTTGTAGCAGTATACAAATGATTATTAGTAGTAGTAGCCCTTTAGAAGAGCAGGTCTAGCCTAAATAGATAATATGGTAATGACAAAGGCTCATTCTGGATATTCAGCACTGTTATCTATATGGATATTGACACAGAATATAGAGATTAAGTTAAATGGCAGTGCTGTCATTTAACAAGCTGAAATTTTAACCCCTGTTTGGGCAGTTTGCACAGCAAGATTGACCCTAAGGAGGAGGGCGCAAAAGCAAAAGGTTGTCTCAGGGTACTACAATCCCTTGAGCTGGTCCTGTTCTCAGTTATAGCTCTGTCTTCTCTGAGTGCCCCTTTTATGCCTTTATCATCTTGTTTGTTTTGTGCAGTTGAGTAAATGCTGACTCCTGGTGACCCAGCAGCCCCTGTTTTTCCTTGACAAGGTGTGACTGGAAACACAGGTACACTACCAAAAAACTGCCTCCAGTTTTGCAACTGATTCCTATAGATTTTGGGGTGCTGAATCCAGGAAAAATAGCCAAAATGTTCCATCACGTCACGTTTTCTTGCAAAATTAGATTTCTTACCCATATAAGGAATGTTCACATAATTTCTTTTTAGCCGACTGCAGTTTATTTTCTTGGCCCAAAATAGAGGTTGTAATGGTTAACTAACTAGAAACACTCCCTCATGATATTTTAGAGTGTTTTGTATTCATTTTATACATTAACAGGACAATTGGGAGGCGGGGGGCTAAATCCAGTACTCGCACTGGCGCATGTTCTTTCCTGTTCGCCTCGCCTCGTTCGCTCGCTCAAACACGGTGGTTGCGACATGAACGTTCCTGTCAAATTTCAGTTTCCTGCAAGTTCATTATTACCTTTTGTTTGCTCAGTCGTAATCCAGCTTTATTCCGAAGTGGTTCACTACAGTTGTAGTTTGCAGTGCTGTGTATTTGTGATGGCTCACAGAGCCAGAGGTTGCGTCAACTCTCCGGACAGTTTTTGTTTTATTTGTGGGGAATATACCGTGAAAAAGCGGCAGAGGAACATTTCTGCATTTATTAAAAAAGTATATTTCGCCTATTTCGGTTTGAAGTTAGGCGATCAAGACAAACCGTGGGCTCCTCACAAAGTGTGCAAGACATGTGAGGAAGATCTACGCTTATGGATGAAAGGTAAAAAAACAAGCATTTCGTTTCGGAATACCTATGATGTGGCGTGAACAAAGAGACCACAGCAGTGACTGCTATTTTTGCTCTTGCATTGTGAAGGGATACAACTTAAAAAATAAGAACGTAATAAGTTACCCCAACCTTCCCTCAGCAATTAGGCCTATGCCTCATAGCAACGAAGTACCTGTGCCTGAACCACCAAAATCTTTGGATCATATTTGTGTGGACGGTTCTGATCATGATGAGACTCATCAGATGGCTTTTCCCGATGAGTCCAGTACTTCCGAGTTTGAAACTGAACCAGATCCGAAACCTGAACTTTTCTCTCAAGCTGAATTGAATGATTTAGTCCGGGATTTAGGACTCCCAAAAGATGCTGCCCAACTGCTAGGTTCTCGGCTTAAACAGAAAAATCTATTGTCACCAGGAACAACTTTTTATTGGTACCGCAACCGCGAGACACAATTTTTGAAGTATTTCAGCAAAGAGGAAGATTTGGTATTTTGCAACGATATATACGGAGTGATGGAAAAGTTTAAACTCAAGTATGATCCTGCTGAATGGCGGCTGTTCATTGATTCGTCAAAAGACAGCATAAAAGGTGTTCTTCTTCATAATGGCAACACATTCGCTTCAGTTCCTATTGCTCACTCTGTTATTCTCCAAGAAAAATACGAGAATTTGGCCCTGATTCTTCAGAAGATTCGTTATGATGAGCATAAGTGGATGATTTGTGGAGACTTTAAAATTCTATCCATGCTATTAGGGCAGCAATCCGGTTTCACCAAATATCCCTGCTTCCTTTGCTTGTGGGATAGCTGGACCCTCGACCTACACTGGGGGAAAAAAGACTGGCCAATTCGGGAGTATTTGAGACCCGGTGAGAAAAATGTTCTTCATGAGAGCTTGGTACCTCGTGATAAAATTCTATTACCTCCTCTCCACATTAAGTTGGGTCTCATTAAGCAATTCATCAAGTCCCTTCCAAAAGATGGTGAGTGCTTTCGGTACCTTTGCTCAAAGTTCCCCCGACTTTCTGAAGCAAAGCTAAAGGGAGGAGTGTTTGTTGGCCCTGATATAAGGAAACTCATTTCAGATGGAGCATTCGCTGAAACGATGTCTGAGAAGGAAAAAGAAGCCTGGGATTCCTTCAAGGATGTTGTTCTCAAATTCTTGGGGAACAGGCGGGATGAGAACTATAAGGATATTGTTGCCAGGATGCTCAATGCCTTCAAAGAACAAGGCTGTAACATGAGCCTGAAAGTCCATTTCTTGCACTCCCATGTGAACTACTTTCCCGAAAACTTGGGGGCGTACAGTGAAGAACAAGGTGAAAGGTTTCACCAGGACATCAAGGACGCAGAGAGAAGGTACCAAGGAAGATGGAACACCACTATGATGGCTGATTTCTGCTGGTTGCTGCTGCGGGAAACCCCAGATGAAAAATACGCCAAGCAGCGCACCAAGAGAAGCATTCGGGGGAAGAAGAAACGGGCCCACCAGGAGATTGATTGTCCCAAGAATGACTTTAAAATCTAAACTGTGTTGACAAATATCGTGTTTTTACTAAACTTTGAAATAAAAATTTGCTAGTTATTACCACAGTGTCGGATCTCATTTATTAGAATTTTATTTTCACACCATCGGGTGTTTGTCTTCATGTATTGCAATGGTGTGGTTTGCGTTTTCTATTCTTACATACATACCTGTACAACATTTTTTGCACATTTCTTTGCTTTGCTTTGTGTCTAACCTCGCTCTTATATGCTCAATGTTTGTGCACATGTATGTGGATGTTTTAAGTGCAGACAATTTTGCTACCATCACAGTGTGTTTTGTTGACATTACTCTATTCTTATGTGCTGCCTTGTTACAATTTTCTTTATTCTTATTTGAATAACTACTAAACAATTAGTATAAAGAATTCATCCAAGAAACTTTTATCTCGATTGCACTCAATCTGAAACGTTCACCTCAAACAGCTAACCCAATGTAGCAAAAACTCTGTACGTGATGGAGCAAATTGGTTACCAGATTTGGATTCAGCGCACCAAAAAACGTAAAAATCAATCGAAACATTAGAGGCAGTTTAAAAAAAATATTTTTTAGTGTACCTGTGAAATAGATTGCCAAGCCTTTCTTCCAAGGCAATGGAGGATAAAGTGGCTTGCCCAGACCACTGATCTAACCATTAGGCTACATCTCCACTCTTTTGCTCATGTAATGATCAAAATAACTCCCTAGTTCATACAGAGCTGGATGAATAAAGAAACGACCTGCTTATTTAAGTAGAAAAAAGACCTCAGATTTTTTCCAGCCTTAATTCCTTATTCTCTTATTTTATGTTATTATATATTTGTCAAAATACTTTTCCAAGCTTGGAAAAAGTGTTGCTCCCCAAAGTTAGTACACTCTGAAGAAGCTCATTAACAAGTGAAACAATGATTACCTTTGAGTGTTAATTGTTGACACGTCCATCCATACTTCAGTTTAATAAAATAAATACAGTAATATGGAATGCTGGGATACACATCAACATTTCATGTAGTTTTTTGACAAAGAAAATAAGAGAATAAAAATAGAACATTAAAGAGGTTTATTTTAAAACCCATAAAGATTGGTAACCGAGGCACGGCAGACACAGTGCCCGTCTCCCTCGTCCACCCCCCACCCCCCTACCCACAATAAATCACAACACTCCAATATTGGCATAGCACCAGTCGCAGCTTTATTAACTTTAACAAACTTCAACAATAATTCCAAACAATACATTCCCGCCTCTACCTCAACAGTAATGACTCACCAGCCATGTGGGTAGCAAAGTGAGGTCATCGTTGTTGCCACCGCAGAGAGGCTACTGCTATCAACCTACCACCCCTTCCTCCGGCTTCGCCATATTACTAGCAAAAGCCTCACCGGGGTTATCCGGATCGGAGTACCCCACCCACCCCCAACTAATGGCTACAGCTCCGGACCCCTGGAAACCTCCAGGATCCCTCCCCCCCCCCCCAGCTGCAACAACCCAATCACCACCACACTCCCAATGAGGGGCGGGAGGGTGGGACATCTGGTGCCTCCTGCCCTGTGTGTCCGAATGTGAGGCGCTCCGGCTCCCTCTCCCTCTCCTCCCTCCCCCCTCACTATACAACATCACTGATTGGCTCCCGCCGCCGCTGCTCAGCCACAGGAGCCAATCTATTCAAAAGATGCCATCCTGTCCCCCCAGCATTCCTCCGGCCCCCGCAGCCCGAAGGGGACGCCACGCACCGCCGGCCTGGTTACTGCCGGCTGGCCAGGTACGTGGCCCTGTGGCCTATCTAATTCCATGCTTACACGTGATTATGTTAGTGCTTTAAGGATGGACAAGTTCTGAAGTCTTTTTCTTCTTTATATAAGCAGGTCATTTATATACTTCCAGCTCTGTATGTACTAGTTTATGGTATACTGCTGAGTCTGTCTTTGTTTTTTTTTCCAGTTAACTACCTCATAGGTTTCTTGCTTCAAGTGTACCAAAGTTTTTATTGTAAATTTTTGTCTCTAAAACAATCTTCTTTTCAAATTCTTTTTTTTTTTGCCTTCCTTATCAATGCTTGATACGTGCTTAGGCTATTTCTTATTTTCTTCATTTAGTTCCTTTTCCATTTTTTAAAGATGTTCTTATGAGTCTAATAGTCTCTACTATCTCATCCTTTAACCATGCCAGCTGTTGTTTAGCCTTCCTTCTTTCTTTTTTAATATATGGAATACATCTGGTCTGGGCTTCCAAGATAGCACTTTTAATCATTGTCTATATCTGATATAAATGCTAACCTTTTTAGCTACTACTTTTAGATTTTTCCCTAACCATTTTCCTTTTTTATCATAGTTTTCCTTCTGAAAGTTAAATAACTTAGTAGATTTCTTTTGATGTCATGTCATGCTATGACAGTGATTCTCAAATGTGTCCTGGTGTACCCCCTAGGGGCACAAAAAGCAAGAGGTATGGTGGTCACATGCGCTTTATTAATAAAGAAACGTCCCAACGCGTTTCGGCAACACCTTCATCAGTGGGCTGAGAACTGCAAACAAACAATAATAAATAAATAAAAACATCAACATAACCGAACATATGAAATAAATATAAACAATTATAAAAACAACCTTAAAAATATCAAACATCAATATTAAAAGTACGTATATGTGACAGAATATAATAAATGATAATGAACACAAGTTAAAATGAAAAGGTTAAAAAATAAAGAGAAGGACAAACACTAGTTAAATTAATACAAAAGGGGAGTATGATATCATCCCAAAATATATCAATTTGTAAAAATACTTGTGGTTATAAATATCATTAAAATGATGGAGCGCACAGAAGAAAACAATTGCATGGAAATGAATCAATCCTATGGTGATTGAGCTAAAAAAGTAGTGTCATAATTAGCATGTGAGATAACATTCAGATATAGGGGCTTGTTTACAAAGCCGCGGTAGCGGTTTGCGATCGTAATCGGAGCCGCGGCCCCATTGATTTCAATGGGGCCGCGGCTGCGATCGCGATCGCGAACCACTACCGCGGCTTTGTAAACAAGCCCCATAGTCATTATAAATAACAGGAAACCCAGAACCAACAGACGAAAAGACCAGGAGAGCACAATAAAAGACATGAAAGAACCCATATTAAAATTCATAATTAAAAAATGCATAATGCAATACATAAAAGAAAAAAAGAAAAATTATATGATAAAATGGATAAAAACATTAATAGAGACAAATGATATCTGATACTGGGAATGGTCAAATAATTAAATTGACAGAACTGGCAATAAAACTCATTTTAAATAAGATAAAAAGAGTTTATAAACCAACATAAACATTGACATATAGTGAATGAGAATAAAAATAAAAATTATTTTGAAAAACCACGATTTTGTAAAAAAAGCAGAGCGATGCAAAAACAAAGGGTCCATAAGACAAGCAATACCCGCATGGGAGACTAAACAAAGGACATGGCAACATTATAAATTATTGTAAAAAAAGGTTACATCGTTTCCAGTCACATGGAGCTATTTAGAAAGGTAATATCTTGTGACCGAACGTGAAATACTATCAAATCAACAATTAGGGGTATGTTTACTAAACCCCTGGTAAAGTGCGGGCCCCGGTAGTGTGCGGGTGCCATATAAGGAGTGGGCGTTCTGTCCTGAAAAAGAAAAGCCGGAATTTACATATGCGCTAAGGTGCGCGGCGCCCATGTGCGCCCCGCACCTTAGCGCATGAGATAGCTGCGTGGCAGGCATAAGTGGGGCGCTGAAATGAAAAAACAAAAGCAGAGCCACAGCACAATGGTTAAGACACTGACCAATGGTGCAGAGCTCAGGGGTTCAATCCCCCACAGTGTCCAATGAAGACAGCTGGCTGAGGCATTAATTTCTGAGGCGCAGAAATACTGGGCAGCAGGCTAATGCTTTTGGCTGCATATTAATACTGGGCGGCATAAGGCGGCGTGCTGATGTTTATGGAGGCATTATAATACTGGGTGGTATAAGTGGCACGCTGATGTGCAGGGAGAAAAGCAGAGCCACAGCACAATGGTTAAAGCACTTACCAATGGTGCAGAGATCAGGGTGCGGTGAGGCGCCCAGGACCAGGTCCACAACACCTTCCATGGCTGAAAGAGGCCATGCCAGAGGTCCAAAGCAGTGTTAATGTGTGAGATAGGTAGTTTCTGCACAAACACCTTGGATATCCCTGTCTGCTTCCGTCAGGTGTAGCACCCATGGACCACCCCCCCCCCCCCCAGGCCAAGGGTGGCAAACAGGGCCTCGCTGCAAAGGTGGCAGTAGAGGGGACCATCAACTCCAGTCCTGCTGAGAAACAGACACCCCACAGGGCAGTCATTGCAGCTCTATACACATCCATAACACAATAGCAGACAGACATTAGGCCTGGATATGGTGAGCTGCACCCCACCACTACCTGATATTCTCCTGCAGCAAATCATCAGCCACTGCACCCTGCTCCATCAAGACACATACCAGCTGCAAACAGTGTGCTAGTTCATCCACAGTACATGTTCCCAGTGGAGATGCATGCACCAAGAACTGGGATGTCAGCACACACAGCAAACAGATAAATCAGTGACTGGACCCCAAAAGGAAACCCATATCTATCTTTATCTTTATTTAAAATTTGATAAACCGCTTTCCGTCATAACATAAAGCGGTGTACAATAAAAAGGTTAGCAATGCACAAACAATGAGAGAAATACTAAATATCACTATGGGGGTGCCTAGCCATGCTGTGGTCACTGCACAGTCAGGGTGAGAGTGATCTCTCAGCAGGACATACTGAGGTCACCCTGTCTGTGTAGGTGGTGGCCGGGCACTAAAATGTCCCAGTCAGTGCCCTATGCCCTGTGCAGATGCACCCTGGCCAGGCCACCCTGTCCAGCCTATACCCATGGTACCTTGCTCCTCATTATGCACATTGGCAGCCCAATACTGGCAACATCGCTGGCAGTGTGGGCTGTGGAAGGTGTTTGCGGCCACCACACACTGGATAGACAGACAGCCACCCCCACACCTATGCCAGCATTGTGCTACTATAGAGGAGTCCAGCAGCCATACCCACCACACCAGTCCTGGGCACAGTACAGGCATGGATATGGTACGCAATACTGTTGGGGGTCACTTCCCAGGGTGGTAAACACTGTCAGAGACCAGACCTGCAGCGCACACCGCAGATATCACAATGATTGTTATGGTGGAGATCAATGAGCAAAATGTGCTTAACGTAGGAATTGATATCTGCCAGTTATCATGGGCAACGTTTGATAGCTGTGTACCATATACCCAGGTGTAGGGTGGCATTGCTAAGGTATGCAACTGCTAGTATTGGGAGATACAGGCAGGGCCCAATGTCCTGCCTCTCCAGGAGGCATTGGCCAATGGGGCCTGTGGGTGTGTGTGTGGGTGTGACTGGCCCTGTTGGCTGCTGCTTTACGGCAGAGTGTCCCAACTCCAGTCCTGGTGTTCCAACCACTGTTCGGGTTTTCATGCTGTCCCTCATAAATATGCATGAGCTACATCAGCATACCATGGGGGTGGTGCATAGATATGCAGCACAGGCATCTTTATTAGAGGCAGCATGGATCCTGAATGGTGTGGGGCCCTCCAGGACTGCATTTGGGAGACTCTGCTCTAGGTAATGCGGCTGTTTATGGTGTCTGTGTTTGGTGTGGTAAAATATAGGCGTATGAACCATGCGTATGTTCTCAGCAATAAAGGTTTGTCCTTACTATCACAGTTTAGTTGTAGGAAAAATATGTGGACTGGATTGGCAGTAGCCCCAGCTGGGCTTTGAATCTGTGACCTTCTGTTCCTGCACACACTGTCTGTGTGCACTGCACCACTGTGTTGCCCCAGATATTCTGTGTTCCCTGGGGAGTCCATGACTGTACATCCGACAGAGCCTGTCTGTTGCGGTGGACGGTGCCAGCCTGCACAGGCCTAGGCCACTGTCTGCTGTGGTTTGCAGCCACTACCCCCTCCACCACCTGTACCCTTCTGCCAACATGCAGACATGTCCCTATCTGGGAAAAAGCATATGATCTGATTGAGTTGTGGCACTCCAGGACTGAATTTGGGGGACTCGGCTGTAGGTAATGCCCATTGTTATGATTTGTGTGCGGTGTAGGGTAAAATATAGGTGTTGGAACCATGCTTATGTTCTCTGCAATAAAGGAGTGTCTGTACTATCTCTGTTTAGTGGTGGGTAAAACTATGGGGACTGGGTTGGCAGGAGCCCCAGCTGGGATTTGAACCTGTGGACCCTCTAGTCCGACAGGCACTGGCTGTGTCCGCTGCACCACACTGGGGCCACAGAGATAGGGCAGTCTCTGGAGATAGGAAACCTGGCCGCACGAGTCAGACACCCTGCTCTGCACAATTTTACTGTGGGCTCGTTTACCTTGTATGGGGACAAAGGTGCAAATAAACCTCAAAAATGACCTTCAAAAAAGGGGAAAAAAACCAAAACCAAGCTGGGCAACAGTGATATCAATGGGCAACCTGAAAAATACTCCCAGGAAAGCTCCATTAAAATGCAGTGATTTTTGAAAGAGTCTACGGAGCGTAGACCCTTCCGAATATCATTTCTTTTTTTGTGGAGCTTTCCTGGGAGTGTTTTTTATGGTTGCCCATTAATATCACCGTTGCCCAGCTGGATTATAATTTATTTGGAATTTGTTGTGGTCATTTTCAATTTATATTTGCTATTTTGTTACGTGCACATGTATCACACTGCTCACGTTTTGCAGGTTTTCTCCAGTTTTGCTGTACATTGCTGACGGAAATGGTTTCTCTTCCCTTTAAATCGGCTCTAACGCAAGGTTTTCACTCGCGGTATTTTTTTGCCGAAATGCAGCCCCGCTGCTGTGCGGGAAGCCTCTCCCCTCCCACTCTCTACCCATTGACCCCATCCCTCCGCCCCTCAGGGGCCTTCCTCCGCCCTCCGTACGCCTTTCCCCACCTCTATCGCACATCAGCACACCGCACACTTGTGCGGGTCCGTTAGTGTGAGGTGCATGTGTGCGGGGGCCCGTTAGTGTGACGCGCACATGTGCGGGGCACTTAAGAGCACTTAAGTGCATCATTAGCGTACGCTATTGTGCGCCACGCATGTGTGCGCGGTTAGGTAAACATACCCCTTAGTGTGATAAATCGTACATGCTTAACTCTGGGAGGCGCGACAGGAAACTTACACTGCATGTTTAAAAATGAGGAAACTATTGACGCTAATCTGATGAGGCATATACAATATTAAATTTTAAAAAAACGTGCAAACAGTTTATAAATGAAACACTCATTTAAATGTCGCGGAGCTGGAAAAATAAGCAGCTGAATGGGTACTAGACTAAAAAGGAGGATACATGTGTAAAAAAAGGAGTGTACATGTGTAATTAAACCAACTAGGCAAATTCTCATTATCTGCATGTAAAAATAGAATGCCTCCTCTATTGATACAGAGGGACATAAAAACTAAAAAATGCCAAAGGCGCCAAAACTATTTGTAAAGCGTATGTCACATACTGATCTTGTGGCACTGGGAAAACAAATAAATGAAAAATGAAAAGTAAATAAATACTATATCAGATATAAAGTATACTGTTAAAAAGATTACATGCATGAAAGAAGATTATGGGGTATGTTTACTAAACCCTCTTAATGTGCGTGCCGCGTTAGTCTGCAGGATGCCATAAAAGGAGTGGGCGGTCCGGTCAAAAGTAGCAAAATGGGATTGGCGCGCACTGCGCTGCGCGCTCTTGTGCGCCACACACATTAGCGCACGAGAAACTCACGCGGGAAGCATAAGTAGGCACGCTGATGTACAAACAGAGAAACAGGGCTGCAGTACAATGGTGAAGACACTGACAGATGGTACAGGGGTCATGGGCTCAATCCCCCACTGTGCCCAATGAATAAGGCTGGCTGAGGCACTACCATTTATGTGTAATATTTCAGTATGAGGCTTTTTAATTTTATTTTAATTACTGCTGCTAGCAAACACACTCTCAAAGCGCTGTAACATAAGGTGCTGCATAAGGCACCCCATAAGGTACCCCAGAGGGCACATTTTAAAGTGCACTGTCTGCCACGGCACCTTACAATGTTGCTTAAAGGGTGGCCTATAGGGCGCCATATAGGGTGCCCTATGAGGCACAGCAAGGTCATAGCACTGTTTTTGATGGCAGCACTGTGCATTTAAACGCATGGAAATCTTAAGTAGGTGCGCTGACATGCAAAGAGAAGCAGCAGTGTAGCACAATGGTTAAGGCACTGACTGATGATACAGGGGTTGTGAGTTTGATCCCCAGGGTGCCTAATGCTTAAGGCTGGCTGAGGCATCAGCTTTGCAATGTATGTATTGTTTCCTGCAGCACTTTATTTGTATTTTATTAATTGCTGCCAGCAAACACACCCTCAAGTGCCGTTACCTAAAGTGCCATATAAGGCACTCCATAGGGCACATTATAAAGTGCACTGTCCGCCACGGCACCCTATAATGTCCCCTATAGGGCACCCTATAAGTCGCTCCATAGGATACCGTATAGTGCACCTTATATGGACGGTAACCATAAGGTGCCCTATAGGGCGCCCTATAAAGCACCTTATGGGTACAGTATGCTGAGAGTGTTTTTGCTGGCAGCACTAATGTACATTACAAATAGATAATGCTTTGGACAGCCCTATCAAATAACCCCATTGTGGGTTTGAACCCATGACCTCTGGCTCCACAGGCAGTGAAGTAACCAGTGGGCTACAGCTGCTAGTAAGCCCCTGGCTGACTGTGAAAGGACTGCATGTCACCACACAAACAGTCTGCTGTGGTCACCAGGATAGGGTTAGCCGACCCGTACCCATGATGCACTGCACATGCAAATCAGCCGTCTTCAGATGAACACAAGATGGGGTATGTACCCCCACAGCACCTCGGCCTGGTAGGGGGAACTGACCATGTGTGTTACTGGCATAGAGTAGCTACACACCATCACATTGTGCGGGTACTGTGCTCACCCTGAGGGTGCGGTGGGGCGCCCAGCACCAGGTCCACAGCACCTTCCATAGCAGAAACAGGCCATGCTGTAGGTCCCCAGCAGTGCTAGTCTGTGAGATAGGTAGTTCCTGCAGACACACTGTGGATACATCTGTATTTCTCAGTCAGGTTTGATCTTTATGGACCCATAGGCAGATTATGTACCACCACCCAACTCACCCTCTGGGGCTGTGGGTGGGAAACAGGGTCTCCCACCAACAGATCCACATTTTACATCCCTGCAATGGCAGCAGTAGAGGGGACCACCAACCACAGTCCTGTTGGGGAACAGACACCCTACAGGGCAGTCAATGCAGCTCTGTACACATCTATAAAGCAATAGCAGACAGACATTAGGCCCAGAAATACTCAGCTGCACCCCACCACAATCTGATATTCTCCTGCAGCCACTGCACCCTGCAAGGTGTTCCAGCAAAACACATACTAGCTGCAGACAGTCTGATAACTAGTCCAGAGGACATGTTCCTGGAGGAGATGCATGCACCCAGAATTGGGATGTCAGCATACACACCAAGCGGATAAGTCAGTGATTGAGCCCCAAAAGGGAACCCATAAATATTACATGAGAAAAATACTATATAGCACTATGGGGGAGCCTAGACATGCCATGGTCACTGCTCAGTCAGGGTGAAGAGTGATCTCCCAGCAGAACATGCAGTGGCCACCCTGTCTGTGCAGGTGGTGGCCGGGCACTACAATATCCCAGCCAGTGCCCTATGCCCTGTGCAGATGCATCCTGGCCAGGCCACCCTGTCCGGGCTATACCCATGGTACCTTGCTCCTCATTATGCACATTGGCAGGCCAAAACTGGCAACAGTGCTGGCAGTGTGGGCTGTGGAGGGTGTTTGCAACCACCACACACTGGATAGACAGACACACACTCCCACACCTATGCCAGCATTGTGCTACTATAGAGGTGTTTAGCAGCCCTGGCCACCATACCAGTCCTGGGCACAGTGCAGGCATGGATATGGTACGCAATACTGGTGGGGGTCACTCCCCAGGGTGGTAAACACTGTCAGAGACCAGACCTGAAGCACACTCCACAGACATCAGAAAGGTTGCTATGATGGAGCTCAATCAGCAAACTGTGCTTAACGTAGGAATTGCTATCTGCCAGTAATCATAGCAAACCTTTGATAGCTGTGTACCGTATTCCCAGAAGTAGGGTGGCATTGCTAAGATATGCAAGTGCTAGTATTGAGAGATGCACGCAGGGCCCAAAGCCCTGCCTCTCCAGGAGGCATTGGCTAATGGAGCCTGTGGGTGTGTCTGCCCCTGTTGGCTGCTGCTTTACGGCAGATGTTCCCAACTCCAGTCCTGGTGTGCCAAACACTGTTCGGGTTTCATGCTGTCCCTCATGAATATGCATGAGATACATCTGCATACCATGGGGGTGGTGCATAGATATGCAGCACAGGCATCTTTATTAGAGGCAGCATGGAACCTGAATGGTGTACAATTTTCTGAGTGAGCTGCATCATAGCAACCTTTCTGATGTCTTTGGAGTGTGCTACAGATCTTGTGTCTGACAGTGTTTACCAACCTGGGGAGTGACTCCTATAGTATTGCATACCATAGCCATGCCTGCACTGTGCCCAGGACTGGTGTGGTGGCCTGGGCTGCCCAACACCTCTATAGTTGCACAATGCTGGCATAGGTGTGGGGAGTGTGTGTCTGTCTATCCAGTGTGTGGTGGCTGCCAACACTCTCCACAGCCCACACTGCTAGCACTGTTGCCAGTATTGGCCTGCCAATGTGCATACTGAGGAGCAAGGTACCATGGGAAAAGCCTGGATAGGGTGGCCTGGCCTGGCTGCATCTGCACAGGGCATAGGGCAATGGCTCGGACATTGTAGTGCCCGGTACCACCTGCACGGACAGAGTGGCCACAGCATGTCCTGCTGGAAGGTCACTCTCACCCTGACTGAGCAGTGACCACGGCATGACTAGGTTCCCCCATAGTGCTATATAGTACTTTTCTCATGTGATATTTATGGGTTATCTTTTGGGGCCTGATCACTGACTTAGCTGCTTGGTGTGTAGGCTGACCTCCCAGTTTTGGGTACATGCATCTTCTCCAGGACCATGTGTTATGGACTAGCTAGCAGACTGTTTGCAGCTGGTATGTGTGTTGCTGGAACACCTTGCAGAGTGCAGCGGCTGGAGGCTTGCTGCTGGAGAATGTCGGGGGGTGGGGGCAGCTGTGCATTTCCAGGCCTTCTGTCTGCTATTGCTTTATGGATGTGTACAGCTCTGCATTGCCTGCCCTGTAGGGTGTTTGATCCCTAGCAGGACTGGGGTGATGGTCCCCACTACTGCCACCATTGCAGGGGGGTAGAAAGTGGATCTGTTGGCAGGAGATCCTGTCCCCCACCCTGAGCCCCAGAGGGTGCATTGGGTGGTGGTATGTAATCTCCCTGTGGGTCCCAACACCCCCATTCACTTACATCATGTGACCATGGCACCCACACAGGGTATGCACTTTTTTGGGTGCATCATAGTCCACAAGGGCTAGATGTGACATACAGATGAACACAGGCATATCTTAGGGGTGTTTGCAAGGACTACCTATCACACATTGGGGACCTGCAGCATAGCCTATCTCAGCAAAGCCAGGTGCTGTGAGAATGGTGCTGGGCACCGTACCTTCCCTCAGGGTGAGCACAGGACACGCACACTGTGACGGTCTGTAGCTACTCTGTGCCACTAACACACACCGTTGGCACCCCCTACCAGGCTGAGGTGCTGTGGGGTGCATACCCCATCTTGTGATCATCTGTAGACTGCTGATTTACATGTGCTGTGCATCCTGGGTACGGATGGATTGACCATATCCTGGTAACCACAGCAGAATGTGGGTGTGGTGCCGTGCAGTCCTCCTGTAGCCAGCCAGGTGTTTATTAGCAGCTCTAGCCCACTGGTTACTTCACTGCCCGTAGAGCCAGAGGTCCTAGGTTCAAAACCCACAGTGGGGTTCATCTATAGGGCTGTCTTAGGCATTGTCTATTTTTATTGTATATTAGTGCTGCCAGCAGAAACACCCTCAGGGTACTGTCACCTTAGGGTGGCTCATAAGGCGCCTTATACGGCGCCCTATAAAGCGCCTTATAAGGTGCCTTATATGGTGTCCTATAGGGGACATTATAGGGTGCCTTGGCAGACAGCGCACTTTATAATGTGCCCTATGGAGTGCCTTCTAGGGTGCCTTATGTGGCACCTTAGGTTACGCCACTGTGAGGGTGTGTTTGCAGGCAGCACTATTCCATCCCCCCTCTTCCGGCTTCGCCATATTATTAGCAAAAGCCCCAAGGGGTTGTCTGGGTCGGGGGTACCCCACCCCCGCCCTGTGTATTGCCAACGGCTCTGGATCACGGACACCTCCGGGATCCCACCTTCCCCCTCCAGCTGCAACCCCCCCACTCCTGCCCAACCCAAGGGATGGGAGGGTGGGACGCCAGCCACCTTCCCCCGCTATCCCGGCAACTGCCATCCCACCGGCTCGCACCTCCACCAGACCGCCTCCTACCTGCCTGCCTGATCACCCCATTGGTTCCCACGCTCCTCACTCACCCGCGAGAGCCAATGAGTTAAACCACGCCGCTCTTGCAGCACTGGCCTTCCCCTTCTCTCCTCGAGGGCCGGGACCACGCACCACGCCGCCCCCCCAGTTAGCGGCGGCCAGCATTTACGTGGCCCCGCAGCCTTATTGTAACCGCGGTATGGCGGACGCGGTGCATCTGTCTCCGCCCTGCCCCCCCAACCACTTCTTACTTCCCCACCTAAATAAAAACATCACAAACACTTTGGGAATCCAACTGGTCGCAGCATTATTAACCATATAACATCATCCAATAACAAACTTCCAACAACAAAACCTTCATCATCTGGGTTCCGGCAGCAGAACGAACCCTCACCAGCCATGTGAGTAGCAAGGTGACTTCATTCCCACTTCCGCCGTGGACTGACCCAAGGCTATTCCATCCCCCCCTCTTCCAGCTTCGCCATATTATTAGCAAAAGCCCCGAGGGGTTGTCTGGGTCGGGGGTACCCCACCCCCGCCCTGCGTATTGCCAATGGCTCTGGACCCCAGACACCTCTGGGATCCAGCCACAGGCTCAGGGACCCCCATCCCTGCACCGCCCCCCCCAAAGCCAAGCTGCGACCAGCTACTCTTCCCTTCAACACATGCTCCAAAGCCACTTGCCAATCATTCAGGAGCAAATCCACCCCCAATGGGGATAAATGTACTCCATCCTTCCAATATAAACCAGCGCAATCCACCTCGACCCAAGGATGTAAAATCTACCATCCTCCCTTCTCACACACCCATCAGCCAATTTGCCGATTAATTTTAATCAACCCCAGAGACCACCTCCGGTGGCCCCCAGCAAGCAGGCCTTGGAATTATATCTGACCATAATAAAACAACATTGTTAGACATCAACAACATGTCAGCCAAATCCCTTTTGGCCGCTCTGATCAGCTGCTTACATGTCCAGGACCCCAAGTCGTTGCCTCCCAAATGCAGCAACAGAAACACCGGCACCCCCTTTTCATGCTCGTGGTGCAGAAGCAAAGGCAAGAGTTGCATCCAGCGAAGACCGCGCTTGCCCAGCCATAAGACGGCCATCTCAGAGGCATCCAGTCTGATATTTTGCCCCACTGGCCTTATAGCTGTTCGCTGACCAGCCCAGTACACGAACGAATGGTCGCCCAACATCTAAAAGAAAATAAACAGTTAGTAGCCATTATGCACTCATCCCATCATAAGCACACATACCCTTGGAACGCTCTAGACCGCCATCTGCCTATCCGCTGAATCTCCTGCTCAGTTAACCCAGCCTCCGCAGCACTAGTAGCTGCACCAATTTGAAATGAATGAGGAGCAAAATTGCTAAGATCCAAGCCCAACTGCCGCAGTGTCATCCGCAGCACCGCTGCGAACTGAAACCGCATCAGCCAGCGCACATCCTCGTGCACAAAGAAATAGCCATTCCCCCGTGGCCTCGCCCGCAAGTAGGCCTCCATAGCTGCCACCGGACATGTCGGGGAACCCCCAATCGCTCTCAAGAGAACCCCCACTCCTCTATCCCTTTGATCCATCTTGGACTTTGCCAAACATATCTGTAACTCCCCCTTGGACACCTTTACATTCTGCATAAGTAAGGCACATCCCCCTTTTTCTGTATTTTTTTTGCCGAAATTCAGCCCCGCTCCTGTGCGGGGAGCCTCTCCCCTCCCACTCTCCACCCATTGACCCCATCCCCCCGCCCCTCGGGAGCCTTCCTCCGCCCTCGAAATGCCTTTCCACGCCTCTATCGCACATCAGCGCGCCCCGCTCTTGTGCGGGCGGCGCGCACGCGGGCGGGGCACCAAAAACGCACTATTAGCGTGCGCTAAGGTACCTTAGCGCACGCTCAAGTGCGCCCCGCACATTTGCACGGTTTAGTAAACATACCCCTAAGACTAGTCCTTTTGGCTCAACTTCTTATGAAGCATTCAGCAGGATTTGAAAGTCTTCAGAACTTTTTTTAGCTCCATAAATTACACTCATGAATTATAAAGCAAGGAAGCCAATCAAAGGCCAAGAAAAAAATAATCCAGGCAAGTCTACATTAGTCCCAGAAGCCTTCCAAACTCTCATGACATCAAACTGAGCCAGAACAGGTTTTCAAGCCAGCCTTCTCAGTCCTGGCTGGCTTGCTTCTCCCCCACGAAGCGAAGGGGAAACTGTTCCCCATTTCATTCTCTTTCAGTCTCTATGAGGTGTTTAACTTCACATACACTCCTTCATAGAAAAACAAAATATTACAATAGTCTCACTTCCAGGATCACAGTTAATTCAGCTCCTTATATTATAGCTGGGCAAAGCCTTGCTCCCATTCTGCTTATTACCGCAGGGTTGGGAAGTCACTCCACCCACATCCCTCTTAGGACATTCCCCATAGCTTGGCTTGTATCAACAAAAGTGAGAAAAAAATCCCTTACAATCTCAGTTCCCTGGCTTCTTGATAGTTCATTTCTCCTGGTATCATGTCAGGCAGTTCAGGTAATTTCAATTCCATAGACTTGGGCAGTGAGAGAGGCAAGCTCTAAGGTAGGCTGTTACTGGCTCTAGGGTCTGCATAAAATACACCTTTCTCCCTGGTTGCCCGGAAAACCATCCACTCACTGGATCTACCTTTTTGTCTTACATTCTGCTTTTCCTTTCGGGAACATTCTTTAATGGATTCTCCATGACCCTTCTATCTAGGGGATTGCCTGGGATTCCCCTCCACTAGGGAATTATCTTTCTTTCCGTTACATGTACCCAGGGAGCGAGAAGCAGCTTGCACTGGGGTTTCTCTCCCTGAATAGGGTGCAGGCAGGTAGTTAATTATACCATGGAGTGGTGGTGCTTTGTGCCCTGACCTATGGGAAGGTTGGTGCTCATTTGTCTTGGCTTGGCACTGGTGATGTTAGGGGGTCCAGAAGACCTATCATGCTCATACTGGCATGTGGATTACAGTAGCAATGAACCTCTTCCCTGGAGGTGATCCTTTGATCTGACTCCCTGATAGGACGTCTTTCCCCTGCACTTTCCTCCTCATAGTTCATCTAGTTAGAGTGAGTCTTGGGACATGTTCTTAAAATTCCCTGCAAACTGTTTAAATAGTTTAGTTGGGGCCAATAATTATTTCTTTGATCTAGAAGAACTGGAAAAACCTTTGGAATCTAAAAGCCAATGTGTCACTAATGTGTGAACACTGGGTTGGGTTTTTAAGTGATTTGGCAATTTTGGGATTTTAGAGGTAGGTTTGCTTTCTTGACGTATTTGTATGATCATTTTCTAATCACCCCTCTTTTTTAAGGTATCAGTCACAATTTCTGTTTTAGAATGTGTTTGCGGGGGGAGGGTTGTTGTTGTTTCTTGTTGCCTTGGTTGTTTTTCTTACAACATGTATATTTGCTGTTGTTAAAAACTGAAATTTGATTAAAAATAAAATTTAAAAAAGCTTGTGATTCGAAAACCTGCTAGTCAAAGATGAACAGGCTGACAGAACACTCACCCACTCACTTACCCAGATGTAGGTGATAAACTTGCATCCTTGTGACCCTTACAATCATGCTGCTCGATGCCATTAGGATTCTTATGCAATGGCAGCACAATTCTGCTGTACAACCTTGCTAAGTCTAGGACTCACTTTGACTGATAGATAGTATAGAAATAGGTCATACCAAACAACAGGCATAGCTTTTCATGTGTCTCTTATGTCTACAGGCATAGGCTGCATGGTGTTGGTAGGGTTTCCTCCTCTACTTATGAAAGATGATCTTTTCTTGATCACTACCAGTCAGGCCAGTCTCAAGCAGTCTTTCTCATTAAAGTTTTTCTGTCACCCATCACTAAGGGACAGTTACTATTCAAGCACCATGACCCCCAAGGCACAAAAGTCCTCCTAGAAGGATAACTTCTGCCCAGGGGAGGTGGAGATGCTGCTAAGGGAGGTACTGGCCAAACACCATGTGCTGTTTGGCCTGGCAAGTGCACAAGTCAGTGTCTACCACAAACAACACCTCTAGAATGAAATCGGTTTTAAAATGAATGGCATCTACCATTGCAACAGGGACATAAATGATGTTTATTTTATTTATTTATTTTATTTATTTCAACTTCTTATATACCGCACTCTTTGACATCAGCGCGGTTTACAAATAACAGAAAGGAACCAGAACAACAGGCTGTTTGGTATTACATATAACAGGAGTATCAACTTGGATAACATGGGAGAACTATTTACATGGAGTATATAATCTGTTAGCTAGATAGCATGCTCGAACTATTTACATAAAATTAGCAGTGATGCTTGGAACAAGAGGGATATTGTGGATTATACTAGGGTGAGGCTGTTATGTTACGGTTCATGTAGGGTAGTATTTGATGAAAAGGTGCAGTTTAAGGGCCTTTCTGAACTGGGTTAGGTCGGTTATGGCGCGGAGATCAGGTGGGAGAGCATTCCAGTATTTTGGTGCGCTAAACATGAAAGCTCTGTTTGATGTTGATAGGCTGCACGTTGTTATAGCCTTTGGGGTTGTTAGTGAGTTTAATGCTGCATGTCTCCTATGTGATATGGAAGTGGCAGGTCATGAGACACAGGACTAAGAAGAAGGTAGCAGCTTCTGAAGCAGATGGCCAGCCCCCAGCCCTATCAGAATTGGAACAATGAGCCCTGGTTTCTATGGATGAAGAATCCCTAAGAAGCATCAGGGATCTTGACAGCTCCAGGCAGTCACAATCCCAAGGTGAGTGCAGCACACTTGTAAGACACAGAATGTTCCTTCAGTAAATATTGGATGCATGTGAAAACATATAGCCAGCTGTCATTTATGTCTCTTTGTACTGTCACAGTACTTACTGACTATAGTGATAACAGTGTTTGCCATAGCTCCTTGTACTCCCCCGTCAGATCCCATGATCATCTTACCACACTAGAGTCCCTTAGGGACAGGTATATACAGTACTACTTTTACTTGCATTGCATTATAATGCATCTCTCTGGAAAATTCAATGGTGGTAAAACCAGGAATGGCATGAACTATCAATGATGATCTGAAGACATATATTCAGGGCCGGCCCGTTCATTGAGCAAGAATGTTTTTTGCACAGGGCCCCGCGTTTCAGGCGGCCCCGCACAAAAAACATCTTGCATCAGCCCAGCTAGGTTAAAAAAACACAAACTGGCTGCTGCTGCCACTGCCAGGATGGCAGCGGCAGAATCGAGCATCCCGCGGGGCCCCCCTGCCCTGCAGAGTCCTCCATGCGGCCTCAGCGTCGGCTGTCAGAGCCGCACGAAGAGAGAGAGCTTCTCCTCTCGAGGCTCTGTTAATCCCGCCGCGGAATTAACAGAGCCGCGAGAAAGGGAAACTCTCCCTTTGCGCAGCTCTGAAAAGCCCGCGCTGAGGCCACATGGAAGACTCTGAAGGGCAGGGGGGCCCCGCAGGATGCTCGATTATGCCGCTGCCACGGCGGCAGTGGCAGCGGCAGCAGCAGCTGGTTTATGTTTTTTTAATTTAGCTGGACTGATGGGGGGGGAGAGGGTTAGGACTGGTAATGGGCTATGGGTGGGTTAGGACTGTTAATGGGCTATGGGGGGTTAGGACAGGTAATAGGCTATGGGGGGCTAAGACTGGAAATGGGCTGATGGGGGGTTAGGAATGGTAATGGGCTATGGGGGGCTAAGAAGGGAAGTGGGCTGATGGGGGGTTACGACAGGTAATGGGCTGTGGGGGGGCTAAGACTACAAGTGGGCTGATGGGGGCTTATGACTGGTAATGAGCTATGGGGGGCTAGGACTGGAAATGGGCTGATGGGGGGGTTAGGACTGGAAGTGGGCTGATGGGGGGTTAGGACTTGTAATGGGCTATGGGGGGGCTAAGACTGGAAGTGGGCTGATGGGGGGTTATGACAGGTAATGGGCTGTGGGGGGGCTAAGACTACAAGTGGGCTGATGGGGGGCTTAGGACTGCTAATGGGCTATGGGGGGCTAGGACTGTTAATGGACTGATGGGGGGTTAGGACTGGAAGTGGGCTGATGGGGGGTTAGGAATGTTAATGGGCTATGGGGGCGGGGGGCTGACTGGAAATGGGCTGATGGGGGGGCGTTAGGACTGGTAATGGGCTGATGGGGGTTAGGACTGGTAATGGAGTGTGGGGGGGTAAGACTGAAAATGGGGTGATGGGGGTTAGGACTGGCAAGACTGGTAATGGGCTGTGGGGGGGTAAGACTGAAAATGGGCTGATAGGGGGGTTAGGACTGGAAGTGGGCTGATGGGGGGTTAGGACTTGTAATGGGCTATGGGGGGGCTAAGACTGGAAGTGGGCTGATGGGGGGTTATGACAGGTAATGGGCTGTGGGGGGGCTAAGAATACAAGTGGGCTGATGGGGGGCTTAGGACTGCTAATGGGCTATGGGGGGCTAGGACTGTTAATGGACTGATGGGGGGGTTAGGACTGGAAGTGGGCTGATGGGGGGTTAGGAATGTTAATGGGCTATGGGGGCGGGGGGCTGACTGGAAATGGGCTGATGGGGGGGCGTTAGGACTGGTAATGGGCTGATGGGGGGTTAGGACTGGTAATGGAGTGTGGGGGGGTAAGACTGAAAATGGGGTGATGGGGGTTAGGACTGGCAAGACTGGTAATGGGCTGTGGGCGGGTAAGACTGAAAATGGGCTGATGGGGGGGTTAGGACTGGTAATGGGCTATGGGGGGCTAGGACTGGTAATGGGCTGGTAGGGTTGATAGGACTGAAAATGGGCTGAGTGGAAGGGGGGCTTGAACTGCAAATTGCTGATGGGGACAGGGGCTTGCAATGAAAATGGGCTGAGTGGAAGGGGGGCATTAACTGAAAATAGCTGATGGGGAGGGGGCTTGGAATGGAAATGGGCTGTGAGGGGAGTGAGCTAGGACTGGAGATGGGCTGAGTGGGGGGGCTAGGACAGGACATGGGCTGATGGAGGGGCTAGGATAGGACTGGAAATGGGCTGTTGGGGGTGTTAAGGTTGGAAATGGGCTGTGGTGGGGGCTTGAATTTAAATGAACTCATGGAGGTGCTAGAACTGGAAGTAGGCTCATGGGGGGTTTGGATTGGAAATGGGCTGAGTGGAGGGGAGCTAGAATTTCACATGGGCTGATGGTGGGGCTAGAAAAGGACTAGAAATGAGCTGATGGGGGGCTGGGATTGGAAATGAGCTGATGGAGGGACTCGGATAGGACTGGAAATGGATGGGGGAGCTAGGACTGGAAATGGGCTGACGGTGGGGCTAGGATAGGATTGGAAATGGGCTGATGGGGGGCTAGGACTGGAAATGGGCTGATGGAGGGACTAGAAGGGAGCGGATGTTGGGTGGGGCTGGAAATAGAAGGGAGCTGATGTTGGGGGAGGATTAGAATAGGATGGAGCTGGGAGAGTGAAATGGAGAGGGAAAAATATTTTGTGTGGGAGGGAAGACAAATCTAAAATTGGCCGGATATTGGGAGAGTAAGTGTGGATTGAGGATGGAGGGGTCAAATTTGAGTGGATGAAATAGGAATGAGGAAAGAGCAAAAGGAGAAAGATTAGTATGTTAAAGCAGATGTAGAGAGAGAATGAAAAAAAAAACTAGAAGAGAGAAGAAAGGACAAATGGACAGCAGATGGAGAGTTAGCAGAAGACACAAAGAAACTAGAAGAAAGTGGCTGGAACAATTGTAGCTGAAAAAAATGCACAAAAGGTAGAAAAATATCTCTTTATTTTGAATTTATTAACTGGAATATGTCAGCTCTGGGAAATGTGCATCATTAACATCTGTGCTTTGTTTAGTACAAGAGAAAATTAATTTATAGTTTTATTTCTACAGTGTTGTACATTCCAAGTTTGGCTTTTGGGGTTCCCAGTTTAATTATTGTCTTCCTGTTTCTAAATTGTGATTCCTTGTTTGGTGATGGTCTATGTTCTGCATGTGTAACTGAGCTGAGGTATTCTGTTTATATAATTCCTATTTGACATTGCCACTTGTTCTCTTTCCCCAGTAGGTCATGTATTGTTATTCTCTGAAATGTATTGGTTTAATATTTGCAGTGTTGCCTTTTGATAGTTAGGGTATGGTGCTTTGTGAGTCCTGGTAGTGCTGTTAGGATACGGCGGGTTTGCTATGGGTTCTAAATGGGCAGTGTTTGTAGTAGTTCCTAATGTGCCTGGCGGTTGGTACTGGATTATAGTAATGTAGAAATCTTTTAGTCTTTCTTTATCCATATACTCATTAAGAGGCATGTTTACTAAAAGTTAGTGTATGGTAACATTATGCAAATATTTATGCAAATGAGGCACCTTATGCAAAAGAAGCCCTGCACCGAGTCTCTGCACATGGCCCCGCATCCCCCTTGGGCCGCCCCTGCATGTATTCACTCAACCTATGATGGCATGAAGCTTAGTGTTGGGAGCATAATTGTGCCTGACATTATGCCTGGGTTGCTCTGGCTTGCTAGTATCACAATGGCTGGTATGCACAGTGATACCTCCACTCCCACTCCTATCCCTCTACAGGTTATATAACCCATGCATCTCAAGCACTCTATCATTACCCCCCTCCCCATTCTTCCTAATGCTGACTTCACATATCTATGAAATCATGGTACATAGTGATGGCAAAACTGCGGCATGCTGACATTACTTGGGGATATTTGATGCCAACATGACAGGACTGGTGCATCATAGACAATCACTAATGCAATTGTGTGAATACCTTGCTCAATAACTGCAAGTGCTAAGGATACTGGTGATGTGCAGATGGTACCAGGGTAGAGGGCAACCAGCATGGAGGCAAGGTCATCCTTGAGACACAGGTAGGCAGTGCTGCTGAATCAGAGTTCCCTAGTGAGGAATTCCAGGAGCAGCCATCCAGAGTGGAGGCGGAGGCAGGCAATTCTAGAGGCCATGAGGTGAAACACCTGGAAGAGGTAGAGGAGACCATGAGTAGAGATACCGTGCTATTCCCACAACTGTCCCCATATCAGAATATTTAGCCACCTCCTGACGAGGCAGTGTAGATGCAGGAGGAAGGAAGCCATACCACCAGCTGGCATAGTCAACAATAAATGCAATGCAGGGAAAGTTTGCTGTAACAAAATGCTGAATATCTGCAGGTACACTCCATTAATAACATTGCATCCTTGTACACTGAAGATGATACAATCAATAGTTTAGTGCTTGCCGTTTCTATCAATCTTGGAGTTAGCCCTCTTATACACGGTATTATGCAACACACCACCTAATTTATTACTCCGGTTACAACTACAGAGGTAAATATGGATACTACCACCCCTTTCCACTTCCCAAACCATAACGCCAACCATCCAGTGAGAGAGGTATCCGTCCCTGAATTTTCTGCCAATTCCTCTGCCAAGGTAGTTAGTCCTCACAGGGCTTTAGTGATAGTGCCATCAGGGGCCATGTTATTGGGGATGAATGTACAACATATCCTCCCCAACATCACACACACGTCCCCTTTTCCAGCCGCCATCATACCTAAAATCATTTGGTTCTTTCAGCCACCATCATACCTATAATCATTCTGCTAGTGGCATCCAATTGTTCCGTGATCCCCTTTAGTGCATCCCGGGTATAATTGATAAACTGCTGTCTATATTCTTGTTTATCGTGATTACCCATAACAGGGATTCAAATCCAGCTGCAATCTGGTTTTGGGCTTTATACTCATCCGGAACTCCCCGAGGGACTCCTATTGTGTGTGTCTCTCTCTCTCTCTCTCTCTCTAGATATATATATATATATATATATATATATATATATATATATATATATATATATATATATCCTGCCATCAAATGAGGCTCCCAAGGTACTTCTCCTTTTCCTTTGTATTTGCCCCTTGTCCTGTTCTGTGAACTCTCCAAAGTCAAAGGAACTGCCAACTGAACTACTGTATTGCACATGTTCCCAACCATAGAGTATTCAATGTTGGTCTCAACGTCTGCCCCCCCCCCCCTCCCACAGTACCACCACAGGTCTGCCCTAGGGATTACCAGGTTGGAGTAGTTCTTCTCCTTCCATCCCCATCAGGTTTAAGCTTATAATGCAGGTGTTCATTTCCCCCACTTCCCTCGTGTAGTTCTTCCCCCGCCTGGTGAGACAGGCGGAGTGATTTCCAAATACTACTGAAAATATGAGGGGAACTTTCACCTCCTTCAAGTCTGTAGGGGGAAAGAGCAAATTCAATGACTTGCAACTTTTATTTCCCTAAGCCATTTTTTCCTAATACAGAGATATGAGTCATCTTACGCCATCGGGATCTGTATCCCGCCTCAAGGGTAAGGGCGCAACCTGTGAAATGGGCCTCCCAGAGGCACATGTGTAGCAATTGCTATAGTTGAGACTTCCTATGGTATATTTAACCTATTCCACCCAAGCGTTCACCTCCCCATAACCCGTTTCTACCTAGAGTGTCCCTCAAATCTTTAATCTCCACTATCTTCACTGCCTTAAGGTCTTTAATAGGTTCAAAGGATACGCTGGGGAATGGTGTGGAGACCCGAGTCTGATTCTTGAGGGGTATTTTTATCCTCAGTCTTCCAGGGGATCTTACCCGCTCATGTATATTCCTAGTCCATAGGTCCAATCCAGTGAGTCATCCCTTACAGAGAGGGTGACCACGATGCGGTTGCAACTTCCCGGGTTAAATTGCTGAATGCTGTATTTCTTTATCATTGTTATTTTATTTTGAACTGGGTGCCCCTTCCCCTCTGGGGAAACCCAGCCTCCATCCTTAGAGGTCCACCAAACTTGTGACCACCCATAAAAAGGCATCCCGTACACAAGTGTCTGGGCAGTCTCTGGACACATAGGGGTATGTTTACTAAATGGTGCTAACATCGCAGCTGTGATGTTATTGTGCGATACGTAATGTTATCGTGCGATAATGGCTCATTACCGTGCGAGAACGTCACGTATCACACGATAATGTCTTCGGCGGTGTTAAGGTGTGCAGAGGGTGGAGTAAGGCTCCCCAGGGGCAGAGATAAAGGATCAATGGGTGGAGAGTGGTGGGGAGAGGCTCCATGCACACTATCACCATGAAATGAAGGTCTGAAAAGTCGCGCCAGTGAAAACATCGCACTAGAAGCACATTTGCAGGAGAGAGAAACAATTTCAGTCAGCAATGTACAGCAAAGGCATGGAGACCAAAAAAAGTGATAGTAGTGATACATGTGCTGTAACAAAGCATGCAAAAACCAGAGAGATAATGACCAGAACCAAAATATAAATACAAAACACCGAGCTGGCCAATAGAAAAACAATGATAAATGGTAATCAACACTACCCATAACGAATAAAACGGATGATGTCATATTTGGAAGGGGCAATCCTGATTCCCCCCACAAAGTGAATGTTCCAACATTGATAGTGGTGAAGAAGGTTTGCTGTGGTTTATATTGGGCAGCTTGCATATGTGGCATTCACATGTGCAGCAACAGCAGAGTGGCCATGTAGGAAAGGGCACTATGGTGATGGTGTTAATGGGGTACAGGGGGCTGCAGCGGCACATGCAATTGACTAAGGGCAAACATGGCCACGAGTGTGTGTCTCACAGTGTCCCAGTGCACAGTACCCAGGAAGTACCCCAAACGGCACATAACAGTGGCAGGTGGTGCCGGGGGGAAGCGTGGATGTCTATGCAGACACCCCTACCCCACATCACGCACCATAGGCATCTGCCTACCGGCACACTGGATAGCCTGGACTACTCACCACGAGCACCACCGGCTCAAGGGCATGTCAGCATGGTGGTGGAGGGGTGCTGGTGGTGGAGGGGGCAGTGGCATCTGCCCACAGCACACCAAGGCCAAGCCCTGTTTAGGTGGGTGCCGTGCACTGCAAGAGACAAGGTCTGTCTGAGGAACAGTCATGGTATCCCCAGGGAATGATCTGCCTTTGTGACAACAGTGTGGCACAATACACAAAGCCAGTATATTCAGGGGCAGACGGTCACAGGTTCAAGTCCCAGCTGTGCCTCCTGAAAAACCATGTCTCTAAATTTTGCCCAGTACTAAACCGTGGTAATAACAATGGAACCTTTATTGCAGATAAAATAAACATGCCATAAATGCCTCTATTTTACCCTACAGAGCACATACACCATAAACATGTGCAATCCCTAGAGCAGAGTTTCCCAACTGCAGTCCTGGAGTGCTAAACACCATTCAGGTTTCATGCTGTCCCTAATAAATAAGCCTATGAAGCATTTGTATGCACCGCCCCCATTGTATGCAAATGCATCTCATGCATATTCATTAGAGACAGCATGAAAACCTGTACCGTGTTTGGCCCACCCGGACTGGAGTTGGGAACCTCTGCCCTAGAGCACCGGCACAAACACCCACACCCACAGGCTCTAGTATCCAAAGCCTCATGGAGAGTCAGGCTGTTGGGCCCTGCGCGGAGCATCAGCTACCGGTACTAACACCTGCATACTTTAGCAATGCCATCTTAAACTTGGAAACACGTTCCACATATATCAAAAGGTTGCTATGATTAATGTCAGATAACACATCCTAAGTTAAACACAATTTGTTGACAGAGATTCATCATAGCAACCTGTCTGATATCTGTGGAGTGTGTTTCAGTTCTTGTTTTTGACAATGGTTACCACCCCAGGGAGTGACCCTAACAGTACTGAGTACCATAGCAATGCCTGCACTGTGCCCAGGACTGGTGTGGTGGCCAGGGCTGCTAACCACCTCTATATTTGCACAATGCTGAAATAGGTGTGTGTGTGTGTGTGTGTATGTCTATCCAGTGTTGTGTGGCTGCCTACACCTTACTGAGCCCCCAATGCTTGCACTGTTTCATGTGTTAGCCTGCCTATGTGCATAATGAGGAGCACGGTACTGTGGGTATAGCCCGGACAGGGTGGCCTGGGCAAGATGCATCTGCACAGGGCATAGGTCAATGGCTGGGACATTGTAGTGCCCGACCACCACCTGCACGGACAGGTTGGCCACAGCATGTCATGCTGGGGGGGGGGGGGTCCACTCTCACCCTGACTGAGCAGTGACCATGGCATGGCTAGGTTCCCCCATAGTGCTATACACTATTTTACTCAAGTGATGTTTATGAGTTTTATTTTCTGGGACCTAATCACTGACATACCTGCTTGGTGTGTTTACTTGCATTCTCTTTTTGGGTGTGCACAGTTCCTCCAGGAACATGTTCTAGCTAGCAGATTGTCTGCAGGTAGTATGTGTATGGCTGGAGCACCTAGCAGGATGTAGTGGGAGAAGACTGACTGTGTTTTCTGCTGGTGAATGTCGGAGGGTGGTGGGGGTAGCTGAGCTTTTCCAGGCCTGCTGCCTGTCTGCCAGTGCACTATGTGAAGCATACATATTGATATTGACTGCCCTGTAGGACCAGGGTTGATGGTTCTCTTTATTGCCACCATTGCAGAGATGTAGAATGTGGATCTGTTGGTGGGAGATCCTGTCCTCCACCTTGACCCACAGAGGGCGAGTTGGGTGGTGCTATATAATCTGCTTTTGGGGCCAAACAACACCCTTCTCTTATAGCATGTGACCATGGCAACCACACAGGATATGCACTAGTCTGGGTGCATTATAGTCCACAAGGGCTAGATATGACTGGGAAATACAGAGGGACACAGGTGTTTCCTAGGTGTGTCTGTAGGGACTACCTATCACACACTGGTACTGATGGGGACCTGCAGCACAACCTACCTCAGCCAAGCCAGATGCCTCGGACCTGGTGCTGGGCACCCCACCTCACCCTCAGGGTTAGCACAGGAACCGCACAATGTCACGGTCTGTAGCTACTCTGTTCCAGTAACATACACGGTCAGTTCCCCCTACCAGGCCGGGGTGCTATTGAGGCGCATATCCCATCTGGTTATCAGATGTAGGCTGCTGATCTGCATATGCATTGCATTATTGGTATGGGTGGGTTTACCCTATCCTGGTGGCCACAGCAGACAGTTTGTGTGGTGACCTGCAGTTTTTCTGTAGCCAGCCAGCGGTGTGCTAACAGCTATGGAGATGTAGCCCACTGGTTACTTCAATGACTGTGGAGGCAGAGGTCATGGTTTTGATCCCACAGTGGTGTTATTTAATAAGGCTGTCTGAGGCTTTTCCTTTTAATTTAAATCAGTGCTGCCAGCAAAACGCACCCTCACAGTGCCGTAACCTTAAGGTACTTCATAAGGCACCCTATAACGCACCCTATAGGGCACATTATAAGGCGCCTTGGCGGATCGGGCACTGTATAATGTGCCCTAAAGAGTGCCTTATAGAGCGCCTTATGCGGCACCTTAGGTTACGGCACTGAGAGGTTTTTTTTTGCTGGCAGCACTGATTTAACTTAAAAAAAGGAAGTGCCTCAGACAGCCTTCTTACATACCACCACTGTAGGATCAAGCCCATGACCTCTGCTTCCACAGTCATTGCAGTAATCAGTGGGCTACATCTTTATAACTTCTGACACTGCGCTGGCATGAACTTAGGGTTAACGCGCATTAACGTGCCACGGCGCCCACTATTGCGTGATACAGATTCTTGCTACCTTGCCGACGGAACGCCCACTCCTTATATGGCATTCTTCACATTATCGCTGCACTAGCGCTGGTAACATTAAGACGGTTTAGTAAACATACCCCATATACTTATGACTATTTCCCCACAACCTTTCGTAGTATCCCCCATCACAATTTATCATTTGGCAGGCATCAAATTCAAGACTCACTGGTCCCTCTTCCTCTGGTATGGTTACAGTAAATATTTTAGGGTACATCCTTCCCCATCATGTCTGTGTTTATATTTCTTCATTCATCCATCCCTTTCCCCATCCTAAATCTCATGTCATTCCCCTTAACAGAGAAATTGATCCCCCACCATAGCAACACCATCCACTTTTCTTTGTCCATGTTATAATTTTTATTAGTCCTTTTTAACCAACTCCACTCCTGTTCTTCTTTTTCTTTTTTCCTTTTATTTTCAGGCACAGAGGATTATTAGTTCCCTGGACCTTCCATTGGTCATCTGAAGGAGCTTCTACCGGACCTTTAATTCATGTATAATGAGTCCAAACTTTTTCCGCAGTTCTTACAGTAGTCTTAGTACTCAGTAAGACCTGGAATGGGCCCTCCCAGTCTGGTTGCAATTTGGATTCCTTTCAGGATTTTATCAAAACCCACTGTCCTGGTTTGAGACTGTGAACTGCAAACTCCAACCGGGGTGTTTGTGCCAAAAGTCCTTTATACCTGAGAACAGATAAAGAAGAGGACAGCCCAAGTATATATTTTTTAAGAAACCTATCTTTGGTTTCAAACTGAGGAGGTTCCTTTAATTGTCCCATATAGGGTAATCCAAATAACATTTTGTAGGGGGACAATCCTAAATCTTTTCAAGGGGCTGTTTGGATTCGTAACAATGCTAAGGGCAAACACTTAGTCAAAGGTAATTTTGTTTCTAACATCAATTTGGCTAGCTGCTTCTTTATAGTCTGATTCATGCGTTCCACTCTCCCTGAGGAGGGTGGATGCCATAGAGTATGGAAATCCCAGGATACTCCCAGAGTTTCCATTATGTTTTGCAATTCCTTGGCTGTGAAGTGACTTCCCTAGTCCAAGTCAATGTGACCTATCATTCCATAACTTGGAATGATTTGTTCAAAGACTATTTTTGCTACTCCTATTGCCGTGGCAGCTTCATAGTAACATAGTAAATGACGGCAGATAAAGACCAGTATGGTCCATCTAGTCTGCCCAGTAAGAAGGCAAGAGTAGGTGCACCTGCCGCTCTGTGCAGGTCACCCCTCCCCATGTCTTTGTTTGAGGGGTGAACCCACCGCTCCATGTAGGACACCACTGTATGTTGAGAAATTAGTTAGTTAAGTTAATTTTGATTTTATCCTGTTGCTGTAAAGGGATCCACTGTGTCAGTCCCATGCCATTTTTAATTTTGTCACTGTATTTTCCCCCAACACTTCCATCGGGAGGGCATTCCAAGCATCCACCACCCTTTCAGTGAAAAAGTGTTTCCTGACATTCATTCAATTTACCCCCTTGCAGCTTCATGTTATGCCCTCTAGTTTTACAGCTTCCCCATCTTTGGAAAAGGTTTGTTTATTCATTATTTCTCTTTAAGCATTTAAAGGTCTGAATCATATCACCCCTGTCCCTCCTCTCTTCCAGAGTGTGCATATTTAGGTCTTCAAGTCTCTTCTCATAAGGCTTCTGACGCAGGCTCCAAATCATTTTGGTCGCCTTCCTCTGAACAGTTTCCAATCTTTTTATATCCTTTGCAAGATATGGTCTCCAAAACTGAACACAGTATTCCAAGTGAGGCCTCACCAGTGGCATTAGTACCTCTTCCTTTCTGCAGGTAATTCCTCTTTGTATGCAACCCAACATCTTCCTGGCTTTTGCCACTGCCTTGTCGCACTGTTTTGCCACCTTGATATCCGCAGAAATAATCATACCAAGATCCTTTTCCTGGTCCGTTCACACCAACCTCTCGCCCCCTATCGTGTACATTTCCCCTGGATTTCTGCTTCCCAACTGCATGACACTGCACTTCTTCGATTTAAATCTTAACTGCCAAGCATTAGACCATTCTTCCAGCTTTTGTAGATCTTTCCTCATGTTATTCACTCCCTCAGGGGAGTCCCCTCTGTTGCAAATTTTTGTGTCATCTGCAAAAAGACAGACTTTTCCATGCAGTCCTTCAGCAATATCACTCACAAATATATTGAACAGTGCCGGGCCCAGGACCGAACCCTAGGGCACACTGCTAATCACCCTCCTTTCATCTGAGTGAGCTCCATTTACCATCACCTTCTGTTGTCTGTCAGTCAACCAATTTCTGATCCAGTTCACCACCTTGGGACCCATTCCCAAACTACTGAGTTTATTGATAAGCCTGCTATGAGGAACAGTATCAAAGGCTTTGCTGAAATCCAGGTAGATGACATCCATCACATGCCCCTAATGTAGTTCTCTGGTCACCCAGTCAAAGAACTCAATCAGATTTGTTTGGCAAGATCGTCCTTTGGTAAAACCATGTTGCCTCAGATCATGTAACCTGCTGGTTTTGAGAAAGTCCACTATTCACTCTTTTAGAAGCGCCTCCATTACTTTTCCCGCCACCGAGGTAAGGCTCATGGGCCTGTAGTTTGTCACTTCTTCCCTGTCATCACTTTTGTGAAGAGGTACCACATCCACCCTTCTCCAGTCCTGAGTACCTACTTCTGTTTCCAAGGATCTGTTGAAAACATCCTTTAACAGCCCTTCAAGAACCTCTCTGAGCTCTTTCAGTATCCTGGGATGTATCCCATCCGGTCCCATGGCCATGTTCACTTTCAGTTTTGCAAGTTGTTCTAACATATCATCTTCAGTGAATGGTGTGGTATCTACTTCATTCCCATTTTTATATTTGGGAATCACAGATGGTCCTTCTCCAGGATTTTCTTTAGTAAAAACAGAGCAGAAGTATTTGTTTAGCAATTTTTCTTTTTCAATGTCACTTTCCACAAATCTGTTCCCAGCACTTCTGAGTCCTGTAATTCCATCTCTGATTTTCCCCCTGTCCCGAATATACCTGAAGAAAGTTTTGTCGCCACACTTCACATCTTTAGCCATATTTTCCTCTGCCTTTGATTTTGCTTTGGTATTGCACATTGTAGAGGGTACTCTTAGAGAATTTTGGTTGAGGGTTCTTCTGAGTCTGTTGGTTGGTTGTATTAGGATGAGTGTTGAAAGGTGGGAGGAGGCTAAGTTACATACCAACTTTCCTCCTCCAGGACAGTCTTTTCTATTGTGCTGCACAACTCAATTGAATAAATCTGAGTCATGTAGAACCTATTTCCTGGCACCAATCATATTGTACTGGCTAACTTCCCTCAACACAGCAGAAATACATTTACTCCTCTGAGGTGCCGAATCAGTTAAAGGCTTTTTAATACTCTAAGAAAGTTTGCTTCTCCAGCACAAGTTAGGTGAGATTGTATTTTAGAGAAAAATAGCAAGTACAATATTCACAATTTCTTAAATATTTATTTATGCAGTCCTATTGATCAGCAGTCAAATTTAATCTTGATCTGATAATGTTTATTGATCTAACCAAAAATATTTTAGTATATGTGCTTTCAAAGTCACAGATGTCACTTCTTCAGTATAATTGCAGAGCCCTGTTGGCTTGGTAACCAAAATACCAGGGTTTGAGTCCCACTGGCACTTCTTGTGACCTTGGGCAAGTCATTTAACTCTCCATTGCCTTGGAAGAAAAGCCTGGCAATCTACTTCCGGTCACACTGCCAAGAAAATCCAGGAGCTGATGGGTCACCAGGAGTCAGCATTGACTCGAAGGCACACATTGCATTCGCATTCACAATGTTTTAGCATCTCTATTGATTAAAAGATACTACTGCTACTGCTAATACTACTACTCAGCAATTGTGTAGCGCTACAAGACGTATGCAGTGCTGCACAGACATGTAAGAGACAGTCCCTGCTCATCAGAGCTTACAATCTAGTCAAGACAGACAATACAGAAAGTGTAGACAGGGAGAAAACAAGGGAGAAAATAAGGAAACAAGGAGATCAGGTGAATCAAGATCCAAAAGCAGAAACAAAGAGGTGAGTTTTCAGCCTGGATTTGAAAAGGGTCAGAGAAGGTGCCTGACGTACAGACTCAGGTAGTTTGTTCCAGGTATAAGGAGCTGCAAGGTGAAAGGTGCAAAGTCTTGAGTTAGCAATAGAAGAGAAGGGCACAGATAGAAGCAATTTGCCAGAAGAGCAGAGTTCCCGAGGGGAAATGTAAGGAGAGATAAGAGAAGAAAGGGAGAAGTGGCCTAGTGGTTGGGGCACGTTTTCTCAGGCTGGAAAGTCAAGGGTTCATATCCCACTAGAGAACAGCAACCTTGGGACAGAAGGACTGTGGTTTCTAGTCCCACAGATGCTCCTTGTGGTCTTGGGCAAGCCACTTAACCCTCCATTGCCCATGTTCCCTGTAAAAAAGTTATCTCCAAGTCAGGGGCAGCCCAAGGGGGGGTGCGGGGCCATGTGTGGAGACTCGGTGCGGGGCCTCATTTGCATAAGGGGCCTTATTTGCATAATGTTACCATACACTAACTTTTAGTAATCATGCCTCTTAATGAGTATATGGATAAATAAAGACTAAAAGATTTCTACATTACTATAATCCAGTGCCAACCGCCAGGCATATTAGGAACTACTACAAACACTGCCCATTTAGAACCCATAGCAAACCCGCCATATCCTAACAGCACTACCAGGACTCACAAAGCACCATACCCTACCTATCAAAAGGCAGCACTGCAAATATTAAACCAATACATTTCAGAGAATAGCAATACATGACCTACTGGGGAAAGGGAACAAGTGGCAATGTCAAATAGGAATTACATAAACAGAATACCTCAGCTCAGTTACACATGCAGAACACAGACCATCACCAAACAAGGAATCACAATTTAGAAACAGGAAGACAATTAAACTGGGAACCCCAAAAGCCAAACTTGGAATGTACAACAACACTGTAGAAATAAAACTATAAATTAATTTCCTCTTGTACTAAACAAAACGCAGATGTTAATGATGCACATTTCCAAGAGCTGACATATTCCAGTTAATAAATTCAAAATAAAGAGATATCTTTCTAACTTTTGTGCATTTTTTTTCAGTTGCAATTGCTCCAGCCACTTTCTTCTGGTTGTGTCTTCTGCTAACTCTCCATCGTCTGCTGTCCATTTGTCCTTTCTTCTCTCTTCTAATTTTTTTTCCATTCTCTCTCTACATCTGCTTTAACATACTAATCTTTCTCCTTTTGCTGTTTCCTCATTCCTATTTCATCCACTCAAATTTTACCCCTCCATCCTCAATCCCCACTTACTCTCCCAATACCCAGCCAATTGTAGATTTTTCTTCCGTCCCACACAAAATATTTCCCCCCCTCCAATTCACTCTCCCAGCTCCATCCCATTCTAATCTCCCCCAACATCAGCTCCCTTCTAGTTCCAGCCCCACCCAGTATCCACTCCCTTCTAGTCCCCGCATCAGCCCATTTCCAGTCCTAGCCCCCCCCATCAGCCCATTTCCAGTCCTAGCTCCCCCATCCATTTCCAGTCCTATCCAAGTCCCTCCATCAGCTCATTTCCAATATCAGCCTCCCATCAGCCCATTTCTAGTCCTTTCCTAGCCCCACCATCAGCCCATGTCAAATCCTAGCTCCCCTTCACTCAGCCCATTTCCAAACCAAGCCCCCCATGAACCTACTTCCAGTTCTAGCCCCTCCATAAGTCTATTTCAATCCAAGCCCCCACCACAGCCCATGTCCAATCTTAGCTCCCCCCAACACCCAATTCCCAGTCCTATCCTAGCCCCCTTCATCAGCCCATTTCCTGTCCTAGCTCCCTCCCCTCACAACCCATTTCCATTCCAAGCCCCCCCTCCCCATCAGCTATTTGCAATTCAGGCCCCACTTCCACTCAGCCCATTTCCATTCCAAGCACCCCTCCCCATCAGCTATTTGCAGTTCAAGCCCCCCCTTCCCCTCAGGCCAGTTTCAGTCCTAGGAACCCCCCAACCCATTACCAGTCCTAGCCCCCCCATAGCCTATTACCAGTCCTAAGTCCCCATCAGCCCACTCTCAGTCTTAATCCCATCAGCCCATTTCCAGTCCTAACCCCCCATCACCCAATTTTCAGTTTAATCTCCCCATAGCCCATTACCAGTCCTAACCCCCCATCAGCCGACTCCCAGTCATAACCCCCCATCAGCCCACTCCCAGTCCTAACCCCATCAGCCCATTTCCAGTCCTATCCCC
This sequence comes from Ichthyophis bannanicus, assembly GCA_033557465.1. Classification (NCBI taxonomy): domain Eukaryota; kingdom Metazoa; phylum Chordata; class Amphibia; order Gymnophiona; family Ichthyophiidae; genus Ichthyophis; species Ichthyophis bannanicus. Next base: position 367,208,471 of record CM066032.1, on the reverse strand, counting down.
CATCACCCAATTTTCAGTTTAAGACCCCCCTTGGCCCATTACTAGTCCTAAACTCTCATCAGCTCACTTCCAGTTCTAACCCCCATCACCCCATTTCCAGACTTAGCTCCCCATAGCCCCAGTCCTAACCCCCTATCAGCCCTCTTCCAGTCCTAACCCCATTAGCCCATTTCCAGTCCTAACTCCCACCCCAACAGCCCAGGGAAATTTTAAAATAAAAAAAAAGCTGTCTGCTGCCACTGCCACCATGGCGGCAATGGCAGAATCGCATATCCCACGGGCCCCCCCCCCCCGACAGAGCCTGCTCTCCCTGCATCAGCTCCATTGGCTTTTAGAGCGCGAAAGGAGAGTTTCTCCCTCGTGGCTCTGTTAAGCCTGCAGGGGCTGATGGGAAAGTCCCATCAGCCCCTACGGGCTTAACAGAGCAACGGAAGGGAAACTAGTCTCCCTTCGAGCTCTGAAAGCCGACGGAGCTGATGCAGGGAGAGCAGACTCTGTCGGGACGGGGGCCCGCGGGATATGCGATTCTGCCGTTGCCGCCGCGGTGGCAGCGGCAGTGGCAGCAGACAGCTTTTTTTTTATTTTAAAATTTACTTTGCAAGCAGAATGTTCTTTGCGCGGGGCCCCCTGAAACGCGGGGCCCTGTGCAAAAAACATTCTTGCTCAATGGACGGGCTGGCCCTGCTCCAAGTTATAATGCCCTGTTCAATGTAATTTCAGTTTGTTCAGGTGGTATATAAGAAATGTTAAAGAAAGAAAGGTAGTGAGGAGCTGCAGAATGAATGCACTTATGTATAGGTCAGTGGGAGAAGCTTCAAATGGATGTGGAGATAGATATTCTAAGATCTGCTGAGTAGCAAAGTTAACCTGTTAGTTTTAACTGGTCAACTTTGGATACTCAGACACAGCTTGGTTAAATGTATGGCTGACTACCCAGTTAAATCTAATCACATAAGACTCTTAGCTAGTTAATGCAGAATATAGATTTAAACAACCAACATTTGAAAACAGACTGCCCAAGGTATGCTCCAACCCTGTCCCTTTTTGGTCTGACTAGATCAGTCCATACACTGATTTTGTGTACAAATATTTTAGCCAAAAGGGAGAAGAACATTTTTAATTAGTTAGATTAATATGAGCAAAAATCAATTTTAACAGTATTATCCTTGTGACCTTGGGCAAGTCCTTTACCCTCCATTGCCTCAGAAGAAAAGGCTTGGCAATCTACATTTGTTGATACATTGCCAAGAAAACCCAGAGGCAGCTGGGTCGCCAGGAGTCAGCACTGACTTGATGGCACTTAAAAAAACATCTTTTTGCATATTGGCACAACTCTTAACATTTATTGATGCACATCCAATCTCTCCTTGACACCTTGTAAAGATCTTGTAATGTGGGCATTTCTATATAAAATCTTTTCTAGATATAAATGCTTCTTTTCTTGAATTTTGTTGTCATGTCTTAGAAAATGATTGATCTACTGTATATCATCTTGGAAAATGTATGCAGTATATCATCTTCTTAGAGTTCTACAAAAAGAAGCTAAGCATGCAAGCATGCTCAGAGAATACGGATTACATGCTGTCAGTACCCAACCCTGCTGCCCTATAAGCCCTGCTTCCATTTCCATGGCAACTTGTAACCTGAGCTCTAGTGGGAGGGATTCACACCAACAGTGCCAACATAGGTGCATTGGCAGGTGAAGTATAAAAGAAAGTGAGCCAATTTGCTTTCCATCTTTTCTGGAATATCTCTTTTAACCTTACCTCTCTTTCCCACTGCTTCTGCTGTGCTATGACCATATGGGAAAAATTCATCACTGGGGAAACTGATGGCCTTCAGCGACTGTTTGAATACTCCTATGGCTGTGCCCAACTGAGTCAGGGCTCATTACTGCAACTGGAAACTGCACAGGGTGAGTTTAAAGTTAGCTCTCTTTACAGACCCATCTGGACTTTACTGTAGCTTCCAAGTCTGGCGTGGAGTAGCCACCTTGTGGTTAAAGCAGCAGACTGGGAAGCCAGGGTTCAAATCCCACAGATATTTCTTGTGACCTTGGGTCTGTCACTTAACTTTCCATTGCCCCAGATGGAAACGTACATTGTAAGTGTTCCAGGGATAGGGAAATGCCTGTTGTACCTGAATATACTTGAGCTACTACTGCAAAAATATGAGCTAAATGCAGACCTTCCTCAGAATTTCTCAGGGAAGTCATTCTTTGTAGGCATCTTTCAGGCCTTGGGCATTACTACTACTACTACTGAACATTTGTATAGTGCTTCAAGACATGCACAGTGCTGCACAGACACATGAAAAAGATGGACCCTACTCATCAGAGCTTACAATCTAGTCAAGACAGACAACACAGTAGCTGTAGACATGGGATACATCTAGGGGAAATGGTAAGCAAACACAAAGGAGATCAGGTGAGTCAAGATCCGAAAGCAGTAGCAAAGAGGTGAGTTTTCAGCCTGGATTTGAAAAGGGTCAAAGAAGGTGCCTGATGTACAGACTCAGGCAGTTTGTTCCAGGCATAAGGAGCAGCAAGGTGAAAAGAGCGAAGTCTGGGGTTAGCAATAGAAGAGAAGGGCACAGATAGAAGTGATTTGCCAGAAGAGCGGAGTTCCCGAGAAGGGGTATAGGGAGAGATAAAAGAAGAAAGGTAGTGAGGAGCTGCAGAGTGAATGCACTTATTTGTCAGCAGGAGAAGTTTGAAATGGATGCGGAAACGGATAGGGAGCCAATGAAGTACAAGACGAGGAGTAATATGAGCATGACGAGGCTGGTGGAAGATTAGCTGTGCAGCAGAGTGTTGAAAAGATTGAAGGGGAGATAGATGATTAAGAGGGAGACCAGCAAGGAGTACAGTAGGTTACAATAGTCTAGATGGGAGGTGACTAAAGAGTGGATAAGTGTCTTAGTAGTGTGTTCAGAAAGATTGGGCAAATTTTGTTGATGTTGAAAAGAAAGAAACAGCAGGTTTTAGCTATCAGTTGAATGTGTGTGGAGAAAGAGAGAGAGGAGTCAAAGATGACCCCAAGGTTGTGAGCTGAGGAGACAGGGAGGAGTCAAAAGTTATCCACAGAGACTTAAAAAGGAGGAAGGGGAGAGGAGGGTCTATGATTACTTTATATTTAAGAAGCAAAAATTAATGTTCAGATATGCATTTTGTTTAAAGCACTCACATGGGTTCATAAGATTTACATAAAATGGCTCCAGATTACCTGTCAGGATTGGTCACTTTATTCGCTCCAACAAGAACGCTATGCTCTGACAATGATTTCAGATTACATTTTCGGTCTTCAGCTGTGGTCAAATATGACTCTACTCGGAAACTTGCCTTTTTTTCGCAGCAAACAACTACCCCCTGCCACCCCGGAACAGTTTACCTGCCTTTATCTGCACAGAACACAACTATAAGAGCTTAGTCATATCTTTTAGAAGAGGCTTTTAATACATCATAAAGGAGAAGTGATGCCTTGGGTTCTGCTGATTTTCATAGAAGATGAGTGAGTTTTTTCTTCCCTTTGTTCCCTTATATTGTCCTTTATCCTATTTTTCCTTCCCTTTTACTTGGATATTGTGTTATGTTTTATTCTCTCTGTCTCTTGCTGTTCTTTTCTATAACAGAAAATGGAGTTCCTTTCTTTTATGTATTTTAAACTTTGTAAACCACATAGTTTGTAATTACAGTCATGCGGTATATCAAATAAAGGTTAACATTAACATTTTTTTCATGGAAAGGATGGTAAATGTCCTCTCGAAAGAGTTGGTGATTAAAAACAGTGACAGAATTTAAAAACGCACGGGACAGACATAGAGGTTCACAATATGGCAAGAGGATGGAATCAAGGCAAACGTAAATAACTTCATAGAGAGAGATAATATGCCTGAAGTGGCAGATGCAACCTTAGCAAAAGCATAGAGTGGAGTAACTTGCACAGAGCATCAGATGCAACTCTACAACTCTAACCACCTTACTGGGCAGACTATATGAACCATTCTTGTCTTTACCTACCATCATTTATTATGTTACTATGACCACAACTATTGAGTGTACAAAACAATTCACAGGGGAAGGCAAAGGGTTTGTCCAGGGCACCCAAATCCACATCCCAGATATGAGAGTACTGCCATGAGCACATTTGTTGCCTGCCAAAAAATAGCCCCAACCCACACACACCCTGCTAGTGCTAGTTTGACCTATGCCATACCAGGATCTACCAATTAGTGAGAGAGACCAGCTGGAAAGAGATGACACATGGCAAGGGCTCAAAGATGCCAGGTAGTGGCATATGGTGATGTTTTTATCTTTTTATCTTTATTACATATGACATTTGATATACCACCCAATGCCAAGGCATCTGAGCAGTTTACAATATAAAACAAATTGCTACAAGAAACAAGAAAAAGGAAATAGAAAGCCATTGTAGGACAGGAAAGAGAATAGCAGATAGAAGAAGAAATAGAGTGCTAGACTAGAAGGGGTGAGGATGGCAATGCAGGGAATTAGGAAAGAGAGGGAGGAAGGTCAAAGGCAAGGTTGAAGAGGTTGATTTTTAACATTGCCTTAAAGCAGGGAAAGGAAAGTTCGAGGCCAAGGTCTGATGGGAGGGAGTTCCATTGGAGGGGGCCCAGGAAAAAGAAGGCAAAGGATCGTGTGGATTCCAGATGAGCAAGTGAAGGGGAGGGGAGACAGAGGTGATTGGAATAAATCTGACGAAGGGGGTGGGAGGAAGTGTGAAGGCGAATGAGGTCAGACAAGTATTGAGGGGTATGAGTGCGGATGACATGATGAACCAGAGTAAGAACCTTATATCGAATATGAAGCTTAATAGGTAACCAGTGTAGGTGAATGAGCAGGAGAGTAATATGATCCAAGCGAGAGGCGTGGGTGAGAATCTGGGCAGCAGTGTTGAAGAAGTTGGAGCGGCGAAGTTGGTAAGCAGGGAGGCCAGCCAGGCCACTCTCACAGTAATTGACACGGGATATGACGAGAGAAAGGAGAAGAGTGGTCAAAGAAGAAAATGAGAGAAATGGGCGAACAGAACAGATCTGGAGAAGAGAATAAAAGGACCTTTGGATGACTGAAGAGAGGTGATCATGGAAGGAAAGAGAAGAATTCAGAGTGAAACCTAGGTAGCGGATAGAGGAGACCAGGGGGACAGGCGTCTGCACAAGGGAGGGTACTATAGAAGGAAGAGAGATAGAGAGGCAAAATCATATGGCAGCAGCCTTGGTGGGGTTGAGATATATAAAGTTGGCTGACTTCCAGGCAGAAGCAGAGGAAAGACAGGTGTTCAAAGGAGAAAGGTCAGGAGCAGAGGGACTAGTATGATGAACAAGAAGGATATTGTTAGTCTAATAGTTCCCATGTTGTTGAATAATGAGGGAAAAGAGTGCCAGAAAAATATTGAAAAGGAGAGGAGCAAGGACAGAACCTTGGATGTCACTGCAGGACAGCGGAAAGGCAGAGGAGGAGGAAGACCCAATAATGATAGTAAAAGATCGGGAGGAGCGAATAACAGAACCAACAATGCCAAAGGAGCGGAGACATGAGAGGAGAGTGTGATAATCAACCAGATCAAAGGCAGAAGAGAAATCAAGAGAGACAGCCAGTGAAATATTACCATGGTTGTGATAAGAATGGAGTTCATTAAGGAGGGATAGGATGAAAGTTTCAGCGCTATGACCAAGACGAAAGTCAGATTGATGGGGGTGAAGGGCAAGGGTGGCCTCAAGGTGAGAGGAAAGCTGTGAAAAGACAAGTTTCTCGAGGCTTTTAGAGAGTAACAGCAGGGTAGAGATAGGACACCAGTGAGTGGGGATGGGAAGGTCCAGAGAAGGTTTCTTGAGAATTTGTCGAATAAGCACATGCTTCCAGGGAGATGGGAAAGAACCAGAGGAGAGACTAGAATTTAATATGCTAAGAATAAGAGGGAGAAGAGCCAATGAAGGAGTTGTGAGCCAGGTGGAAGGTATAGGATCCGAGAGTCATGTAATCTTATGGGAAAAGAAGAGGACTTTAGAGAGTTCAGCAGAGGTGATGGGGTGGAAGGATGACCAGGAGTGGGAGAGGATGGGGGCAACAGGAGAGTTTGGAGATGCTGGGAGAGCAGAAGGCGAGTGAGGAGGCAAGGGGGGGGGGGGACAGTCAGGGAAGGAATGACATAGGGAGAGAACTGCAATGCCATGAGCACAGAGGCATGTATCTAGCCTGTCAAGGACCCATACCCCAGTTCTGGATACATGCTGATCACAATGATCACATAGCTGCAGATAGTGCAGACACACAGAGCCACAACAGAATGAACCCATCCTTACTGGTCTGGGATAGCACACAACCACAGATCACTGCTAACAGGTCATGATGGGCACCAGGCCATCTCAAGTGGGGAGCTGCAGATATGCTTGCAAGTGTTAGCATGGCACCCCTAATTTCCACATGCCACAGCTCCCAGCTACCAGGACAGGGAAGACCCTCAAGACACCCCATAACATCAAAAAGAGATAAGTTGTGAAAATGTTAGGGGATTAACCAGTGAGTGAAATGAGTAGATCTCAAAGCATGCACTCTCCACTTTTCCACTGCAGATACCCCTGCCTACTCAAGGGTGCAGAGCCTTTGAAGATGCACTTCAGTTCCATGTAGAGGACCCAGGCCCAATTGCTGGAGTGACTTTACTAGGAGCTTCAGCAAAAAGAAGGTAAGTAATAGGACATGAGGAATGCATGTTACACATAGATAAGATTCCATGAATGGCCATATGCAATGCTCAAAGCCATGAGATGCATGCCAACACCATACATCCATGACATGGAAAGCAAAACTGGATCACCAGATGCACAAACAGAGCAGCCAGGGCATATTTATTTACATTCTCTTATATACTGTGCTATTCTGCATCAATGTGGTTTACATTGAACAAACTGAAATTACATTGAACAGGGCATTATAACTTGGAGATAACTATTTTACAGGGAACATGGGCTATGGAGGGTTAAGTGGCTTGCCCAAGACCACAAGGAGCACCTGTGGAACTAGAAACCCCAGTCCTTCTGGCCCAAGGTTGCTGTCCTCTAGTGGGATTTGAACCCCTGACCTTCTGGCCTAAAGTACCTTGCCCAAACCACTAGGCCACTCCTCCACTCTAATCTAGAATGGCTTCATCCAGCAGAGAGCCATACATAGCCGTCAACAAATATGAAAGATGGGCCAAAGATCTACCCAATAAGACATGGTGTCATATGTCATATGACACATGGAGTGGCAACAGCGGAGGCCCACCTAAAAGGACCCGGGACCCCTAGGATGGGCCACAGGGATATAGAAAAGCATCAAAAGAGAATTAGCTAGGTCAGTGTGCAGACATGTGATGGATGGTAATATCTCAACATTGAACAATGAGACTGCAGAGGGTCAAAATGGTGGCAGGAAGTACATGTTCTAGACTCCTTTGTGATGTATTGATGTAGCTGTGATACAGCTACATCAATACATCACAAAGGAGTGATGTATTGATGTAGCTGTGATAGGCAAGACATACCAACATGCACATGGTGTATTCTAAGGCCCAAACAACAATGTCTGTATTGCCCTTCTGCAACATTCCCCTCCACATATTGTGCCTTAGAGCAGATGAGTAGCACTCTTGTAACATAATTGTTAAGCAGAAGACCACATATGTACAAATCAGGGTCAAGAAGGATACACACTAGTTTTCATAGAAGGCCCATTGAGGACACATGTAATTTATAGATACCCATAATACATCATCTAGCATCACAGCACTAAACAGGACCCAGGGCCAGCTCAAGGGCTTGTAGCACCCTGAGGCAACTTTTGCTCTTGCACCTTTCCCATTTGGGGCCAATCCTGCAGTGCAAGCCTTACAAACAGGGTAAATTTTCATAACATTTACTTGTTAAAAGCCAGCCATTTCACTTAATCTGTATATTCTGTGCCAATATCCATATACATAGCAGTGCTGAACATACAGAGAATGTCAGCATTATCATTGTATTATCTATTCAGACTAGGCCTGCTATTCTTGAAGGCCTAAACTAAATGTATAACTTACCTAAATAGTGGCTGAAAAAGAAGGGGAGGAGGAGTGGCACTATATGTAAAAACTACTATTAAAGCTTTGGAATTACAGAGCTTAAAAGGGAGAGAGGAAGCATTGTGGATTAAAATAGAAAGAGGGAAAGAGAAATCGATTTGCATTGGCGTGATATACAGACCTCCCTCACAAGAGGAAGAGTGGAAAGAGGAGTTAATTGAAGACATCGGCAGCATTGCTAGGAAAGGGGAAGTGCTACTGATAGGGGATTTTAATATGCCAGATGTTGATTGGCACATTCCTGCTGCAGGTTCATCTAGAAGTAAAGAGATCCTGGATTCTCTACAGGGAGAACTATTCAGGCAATTGGTAACAGACCCCACACGTGAAGGGGCCATACCGGACTTGGTGCTTACCAATGGTGAAAGTGTTTCTGATGTTATAGTGGGACATCATTTTGCATCCAGTGATCACCAGATGATGTGGTTTAGTATTAGGACTAGGGCTGTTAGAATCCATTCAAAGTTGTGGGTCTTAGACTTTAGGAAGACTAACTTTGCCAAGATGGGCCAATATCTCAGGGAGTCGTTAGAGGGATGGGAACAGCTGGGGGATGTAGAAAAACAGTGGGAAAAACTGAAAGGGGTTATTTTAAGGGCAACTGACCTTTTTCTTAAAATGGTAAATAAAGGTAAAAGGAAAAGGAGACTGCTATGGCTTTCGAAAGAAGTAGCTGAAAAGGTGAAGAAAAAGAGGGAGGCCTTCATGAAATACAAGAGATCACAGAGAGAGAGGAAGACAGGCATCTATATTTGGAAAAAACTTAGAGAAGCTAGCAAAGTAGTCAGGAAAGCAAAGATTCAAAAAGAGGAGGAAATAGCCAATGCAATAAAATGGGGGGGGGGGGGGGGGGAATAAGACATTTTTCAGATATGTTAGTGAGAAGAGGAAGGGCAAAAGTGGTATTGTCAGACTCAAGGGTGAAGGGGAGGAATATGTAGAAGCAGATGAGGATAAAGCGGAATAGCTTAACAAATATCAAATATTTCTGTTCTGTGTTCATAGATGAAGAACCAGGAGCAGGACCTCAGAAAACACCCATAAACAGGAATAGAAGTGAGGGACATCTTGAACAATTTTCAGAAGACTGTGTTCATGAGAAACTAGCTCAACTTAAAGTAGACAATACGATGGGACCGGATGGGATACACCCTAGAATACTGAGAGAACTTGGGGACGTTCTAGCAGCTCCACTGACTGACCTTTTCAATGCCTCGTTGGAGTCAGGAGTGGTGCCAAAGGACTGGAGAGAGGCTCTTGTGGTGCCTTTACACAAAAGCGGAAGTAAGGATGTGGTTGAAAACTACAGGCCGGTTAGTTTAACTTTGGTGGTGAGTAAATTATTGGAAACACTGCTGCAAGAGAAAATAGTGAGGTTTCTGGAGTCCAGCGGATTACAGGATCCGAGGCAGCATGGATTCACCAGAGGCAGGCCTTGTCAGACAAATCTGATTGATTTCTTTGACTGGGTGACCAGGGAGTTGGACCGAGGGAGAGCCCTAGATGTGGTGTATTTAGATTTCAGTAAAGCCTTTGACACTGTTCCTCATAAGCGACTTATAAACAAACTGCGCACCCTCGGGATGGACCCTAAAGTTACTGCTTGGGTTAGAAATTGGTTGGATGGAAGGCGACAAAGAGTACAGGTAAATGGAGCTCACTCTGAGGAGAAGGATGTTACCAGTGGTGTGCCCCAGGGATCTGTCCTTGGTCCAATTCTTTTTAACATCTTTGGTAGTGATATAGCGGAAGAGCTGCCGGGTAAGGTTTGCCTCTTTGCGGATGATACCAAAATCTGTAATAGAGTAGACACCCAAGAAGGTGTAGATAACATGAGGAGGGATCTAGCTAAGCTTGAAGAATGGTCTAGAATTTGGCAGCTGGGATTTAATGTTAAAAAATGTAAGGTCATGCATTTGGGCTGCTGCAATCCAAGGGAGCAATATAGTATAGGGGGTGAAGAACTTTTGTCCACTAAAGAAGAGTGGGACCTAGGCGTGGTTGTGTCTGATGATCTTAAAGTAGATAAACAGGTAGAAAAGGCAAAAGCTAGAGGGATGCTTGGGTGCATACAGAGAGGAATGGCTAGGAGATAAAAGGAGGTGACAGTGCCTCTGTATAGGTCTTTGGTGCGACCTCATTTGGAGTATAGTGAGCAATTCTGGAGACTGCACCTTCAAAAGGATATAAACAGGATGGAGTCGGTGCAGAGGGTGGCTACTAAAATGGTTAGCGGTCTTCATTATAAAGCATATGAGGACAGACTTAAGGATCTTAATATGTACACCTTAGAGGAAAGGCAGGATAGAAGTGATATGATTGAGGTGTTTATATACCTCCGTGGCATAAATGTACAGGGGGAGAGCCTCTTTCAATTGAAAGCAAGTTCTGCTTCGAGGGGACATGGGTTGAGGGTGAAGGGAGATAGATTCAGGAGTGATATGCGGAAATATTTCTTTACGGAAAGAGTGGTGGATCCGTGGAATAGTCTCCCAGTGGAGGTGGTAGAGATGAGGACAGTATTTGGATTCAAAAAAGCATGGGACAAACACAGAGGATCTCTAAAGGAAAAAAGGGGACTGTTGTAGTCGCTGATATGGAAGGACAGACTAGATAGGCCATGTCGTCATATTTCTATGTTTCTATAATTTTCTAGCCTGCCCTCTGTTCTTCCCCTATCATGCCCTCAGATATACAGAATGTATGTGGGCATTTGCAATTTAAACAACCCAATATTATATATTTTGTTAAAAAAATACACAGGGCAATTATGCATTTTCCAGTGAATGCACAATTGCCTTTGAATATCAGTTTGATGTTGTTGTTGTTAAATGCTGTCAAGTTGGTGTCGACTCCTGGAGACCTTATGGATAGCTGGTCTAAACATTGTTCGGTCTTCAGCCAAGCGGCTGATTGCTGATAGAATAATATCCATAGCTGCTGTTATTGTATCGATCCATCTCATTGCTGGCTTTCCTCTTTTATGGTGACCTTCTACCTTGCCAAGCATTATGTCTTTCTCCAATTATCTCTCTCTTAGCATGATATGTCCAAAGTATGAAAGTTGAAGTCTTGCCATCTGAGCTTCTAAGTAAAGCTTAGGTTTGATCTCCTCTAGTACTGACTGGTTTGTTCTTTGACAATCCTAGATATACACAGTATTCGTCACCAGCACCATTATTCAAAAACATCCATTTTCTTCCTGTCTATCTTTTTCATTGCACACTTCACATAAACTGGATATCGAGTAATCCTTATAACAATGTTGCACTGCTCCGAACATGCACAGTACAAAAGTGCTGGAGGAAAAAGACCTCAGAATGCTAGGCCAATGCAATGATCAACAATATCACCATAACAGCCAATAATGGCCACTCACAAACAAATTGTTATCTCATATCATCACAGGTCAGAAAAAATCTCCAGCACAAGTCACCTCGCAAACACACAATCAGCTCTGTTATAGGTTAATCATACCATTGCCACCAACAATACAGAGCTAATAAAGCAAAGGGACAAAACAAAATACTTAGCTGCCAATGTACTGCTCTCTGAAATACTGCAGACGTATAATCAGATCACTTCAAACACAGCCACGGTTCAACTCCAACACTGGGCATTTCGCAATCGCTGCTTCAGGGATCCAAACCATATACCCTTATTCAGCAGACAGATCCAAACCGTCCTAAAAACAAAAGACAATAGGAGCATAATAGCTCAGTGCTAGTGCAGTTCTCACAAACTCTAAAAACAATTGTTACAAGCCAAATACAATTCTTACCAATTGCAGCAGGGCACTAAACCAAACAGGCAGCAAAAACCGTCATACAGAAGTTCAAACAAACCGCTGCCAAAAACGCAGTGCATGCGCATATGTAGCTAAGAAAAACACATCCCACAACACACACCGACTGATCAGAGGGACCATTTCACAACCGGCCAGTCATACTTCATTCATAAAACTGTCACCGTAAGTGAACAACAACATCTAGCATTAATCATTCCCAGCCACAGAAAATCTTTTGAAAACAATCTAATACTACTGATTATCTGCAACCCCAGACTCTATAATACACAACACAACATTAAGAAAACAAGCAGAATTCATTCCAACTCACTCAGACACTTTAAAACCCACCTATCGCCTCACAGTCTAGTCATACTTAAATTCCCACATCCCCATGTCCCAAGTAACTGCCCTCCTGCCTCCTACACCCCTTCCCTAGCACCCACCCTTCTACTTCCTTCTCCAATATTCATTAAACTTGCCTTTCCTCATCCTTAGCATGCTTCCTTATACCTTTCCCTACCAACTCTCCCCAGGTTAAGACTTTGAATCTTTCCCACTTCCCACAATATTGGTCCTTTCTCACTTGCCCAGCATATCACTTTTCCCACCCTGATTCCAGCATTTGCCAACCTCAGTCCTCTTTCAGTCCCAGCCCCCCCCCCCCAGCCCTAGAATTAGCCCCCTTGCAGTTCCACCACCACCACCAGTGGCAGTCCCCTTTCTCCACTGCATTTCTAGTCCCATTCACCTGTCCCACTAGCAGCCCATTTCCAGTGCTATCCTTCTTAACCCCAGTATCAGCCCATATCAGGTATCAGCCCCTTTCCAGCCCCATCCCACCAGGCCCAGTATCAGTCAATTTTGAGTCCTAGCCACCCAACTCCCTTGTATCAGCTCATTTCCAGCACATTTCCCACTTGATTGGCCCTCTATAGAGTGCATCTACCCAGGGCTAGGGCTGCCATGCATAGTTAATTAGTTAATTAATTAATTAATTAATTAAAAGGATTTAATATATTGCTTTAGCTTTAAATCAAAGCAGTTAGCACATCAAACAAATCATGAGGCAGTATGTGTGGGTGAATACAAGCAGTGGATACATCGACATGGGGAGTGTGAGTGTACAGTGTGAATGATTAACTGATGTGCTATATACATTGTGAGCTAAGTACAGGGGCTATATACAAGTAGCAGGAGGGATGCAGGGGTCATGCAGAGATGGGAGTAGGCTGGTAGTTGAGTCACATGAATTCCTTATAGTGTTCTATGAAGAACGAGGTTAAGTCCTTGAGTTCTACGGTTGATCTCAGATCATCGGGGAATGAGTTCCATAGAGTGGGCACCACCAGGGATAGTGCTCTTCTTGAGGTGTCCTGTCTTGTTCTGGCGAATGCTTTGGGGGTGGTGATGGTGTCTGAGGTTCCCCTTCTCCTGGGTCTGGTGCCTTGGTCAGCTTTGATGAGGGGTTGCAGACAATTTGCTGAGAGGTTCTTTTTTATTTTGAATATGTTTAGGAGTGCCTTTTATCGGATGCGGGAGCTGATTGGGAGCCAGTGGAGGTGGTTGAGAATGGGGGTAATGTGATTGTGTCTATTATGCAGGCGGCAGTGTTCTATGCTATATGTAAAAGCCGGAGTGCTTGTTTTGAGAGCCCAAGGTAAATGGGGTTGCAGTAGTCTAATGTGGGAGTGATGAGAGCTTGACAGACCATACAGAAATGATCCTGTGAGAGAACAGGCTTGAGTTGCCTGATGGTTCTCATTTTGAGGTATGCATTCCTTGTGGTTCTGGCAATATGAGACTGTAGGTTCAGGTCTTTGTCGAGAGTCACTTTGAGGTATTTCACTTTGGGCTTTATTGGTATTGTGATGTCGTTCAGCTTGATGGTGGGTGTGGGGGAGAAGGTGGAGTTTCTGGTGATGAGTAGCGCTTCTGTTTTGTTGTAGTTTATGGACAAGTTATTTTCCAGAAGCCAGCTTGTCATTTGCTGAAGAGAATTTATTTATTTATATTCTCTTATATATCGCGCTATTCTGCATCAGTGCAGTTTACATTGAACAAACTGAAATTACATTGAACAGGGCATTACAACTTGGAGATAACTATTTTACAGGGAACATGGGCTATGGAGGGTTAAGTGGCTTGCCCAAGACCACAAGGAGCACCTGTGGGACTAGAAACCCCAGTCCTTCCAGCCCAAGGCTGCTGTCCTCTAGTGGGGTTTGAACTACCGACCTTCCAGCCTGAAGTACCTTGCCCCAACCACTAGGCCACTCCTCCACTCCTAAATTGTCTAAATTAGAGTAGTCTGGGCTGTCCATGTTGATGGGGGTGAATATCATGATGTCATATGCGTAGATGGTGTATTGTATCTTGTGGTTCTTGATGATAGAGCACATGGGTTGTATGTGCAGGTTAAATACCAGGGCAGAGAGTGATGAGCCTTGCGGGACGCCCTGGGTGGCTCTCAGAGACTGGGAGGTATCTGAGCCACATTTGACTTGGAGCTGTCTGTCAGTGAGGTAGGATGTGAACCAGTTCAAGGTGGTGCCTTGTAGGCCAATTTCCTGTAGTCTTGATAGCAGGGTTGTGTGGTTGACAGTGTCAAAGGCTGAGGAGATGTCTATGAAGATCATGAGGACGCCCTTCTTGATGTTGTCAATAATCTGGGTCAGCTTGTTGAAGAGGTGTATCAGTAGAGTTTTGACACCATGGTTTGGTTGTAAACCATGTTGATTAGGGTCTAGGGGGTCTCTTCAGCTCTTGGGGCATGTGCAAGATACATGTGTGGTGATGACATGATTAAATGGAACACTTTTCATTCTTCTATCCCAACAGATCCACTCACAATGTGCATTAGGGAGCATGAGACTTGCTATGGACATGTACAGTATGTGGCATTAGTGGGCATAGCTTTCACATCCTTCCCATGGTAGCTGCATAAATCATTGGCCTTATAACTTGTATGACACCAGTAGGCATGGGCAATACAGATGTTATAGGTGCCCTGGGCATCACTGAGAATGCCACCCTAAGTAGCACACTATACATTTTAACACCAGGAGATATATCTTTGTGGCAATGGACATGCATCAATATTGCTATAAGGAAGGGATATAAGGCTTGCACATAATAAATGAGTGCATTTAATGTCCTACCTATCAGAAAGGAGAACTACAGAAGAGAAGCAGCACTGATGTCAGTGGACAGTCCCCTGGAGAGGGGTCCCCAACCCATTTTGTGACAGCCAGTGAAGAGGGCGATACACAATTGGAGGTGGGGGATCAAGTGTCCAGACAGGAAGGACATCAGGATGCTGAGAGTGAGTGTCATGTTGATGTCCTGGTGGATAGTGAGGATGACTGGTCAAATGTCTGGGGAGGGCTCAAGAGCAGCTGTAGACCCTGATGTCCCTAGTTTCAGCCAATAGAATCATCAGCTTCTGGGCTGCAGTGAACATTTGATGAAGCAGAATGTACAGCTCTAGCTACAGGAAATAGAAAAACTTAAGCTGCTGAAGAAGATTTCTGACCCTCAAAGAGTTGCATATTCACAGGAAAGAAGACAACTGTTAGCAACAGACATTCTCACTGAAAAATTCAAGGCTTGCACAGAGACTTCATGGAGAAACCACATGAACGTCTGCAGTGCCATCTGGACTCCTGATGTCCCAATCCACACATACACCAAAGAGGAAGGCATCTCTACTCTACCTCCACCACCGCAGGCTCAGGCACATCACAACAGCTGCCTATCCATGCAATGCCACCCTCTTTCTATATTTTGGGACCTATGCTCCATAGAAGGGGGGAATTCATTAGATCTCCTTCTTCAAGGAGATCACCTATTGTTCTTGTGGACTGCAAGATGTCCCCAAACATTCCTCAGAAAGAAGTGAGACATAATTCAGCAATATATTCAGGATCAGGAGCAGGAGGTGGAAGACAAGGGTCTAAGGGGCAAGGGACAAGGCGGGAGACTATGGAAGAAATGTGCCTCTCATCTTATGTGTGCCATGGGATGGAAGAGGGCTGGTGTTTAGGGGATATGGAAAAGGGTAGAGGGCTGCCTTGTCGGGTGGGTTTGGAGGATGAGGTAATAGGCATTGGAGGAGGGATTGGTGGTTGTGCAACTGGGCTGGTGATGGGGGTGGTAGTGGTGTTGCACAAGGTAGATGCTGGGGGGGGGGGGGGATAGTTAGGGCAGGGATGGCCATAGATGTGGGAGTGCAGATGGTAGTGGATTGGGCACTCCAATATACATACATTCTGTATGAACACATAAATATTTATGTTATGTTTATTTAAAAATTTGTTATAGCGCCTTTCTTGGTATAGGCAAAGCAGCTTACAGACAAATGAAAACAATATTTGGAAAGGAACTCCATTCTTAAATTAAAAGTAATAGAACAAGAAGGAAGGAGGATGAAATAAATAAAGAAACGTAGCACAGAACAAAAAAAGACTGAACCTAGACAAATGCAGAACAAAAAAATGGAACAAAAATCTTCACATGAAGTACCTGTGTATGAGGGTGTCCATTGCACCACTTCCAGTTGGTATAGATGGATAGTATCCACCTGTCTTGGGCTTTTAGCATCTTATTCTATGGCTAGGTTTGCTGTTTCCTGTTCATCAGGCAGGGGTTGTCATTGTTTCAATGCCTGATTGTGGAGCATGCAGCAGGTCATGAATATCTGACATACCCTGGCTTAGCGGCACAAGAGTTCACCCCCAAATTGATCAAGGCAATGGAAACATCTCTTGAGCTGGCCAAATGTACTCTCAATGATGTCATGGATGTGTCTGTGGGCCCTGTTGTGCTGTTCCTCTGCATCTGTGTGCAGTGACATGCTGGGTGACAAAAGCCACCTCCACCGGGGGTAACCTCTATCACCTGCATCACTGGAGGGAGAGTAGACACATATCAGGGTAGTACACCAAGGTGTTTCATGTGCTGGTTAGGTAGCACAACCATGGACTCTGCTATATGCTGCAGCTGCCATGGATCACTGAGACTTCCTAGCACACACATTTGGAGTGTAATGGAGTGTGCTGGTACAGGATTTGCCGAATCAGGAAACCTTTGAAATACATCAGTTATCTCCCCCTGCAACTTCAGTGAGTAGGGCCTGATGGCAACATGTGTACAATTAATGACACCCAGTACAGATGGAAACCTGGTCACTCATAGAATTGCATCATGGTTAGCTGTTTCTGTTGTATGGTTGGAGTGAAGACTGCATATTAAGCAGTGTGGTTTAGAAAGGCCCTCAGGAACTGTGAGATGCACCCTGAGTTGGCTGATTGTCAAAGACCGCCAGTGGTGGCCACCACATACTGGAAACTACCAGTATCTAGGAAGGTGAGGGCCATGGTAACCATGAAGTGGATGGGTATGGGGCGATCTCTGTTTTTATGGAGTTAAGGAGTGGCTCTTACTCCTAGAAAGGATGACATCATTGTCAAAGTAGAAAATAGTGAAATACTGCTCATCTATGAAGTCCAGGAAATGGGTCCTGAGCCTGTACAATCTGTGATATAGGTGCTTTCTGGTGGCTTTCCTGTGCTTCCTGTGGCATTAGGCAGCATGGCCAGCCCTAACGATCTATTGATAGCATCCATGACATCTGTCTTCCTCCACCAACACCTGATGAATCCCATCACCAACTCCCACAGCACTGCACATGAACCTGCCCACACACACTCTCACACACACACACACACACACACACACACACACATATATAGAGCAGGGAAATACAATGGCTACAAGGACTACTGGAGTACACATAGACAGTAGGCACCATACTGCTGGAGAACAGGATGATTGACACAACAAGGTCTAGGGAGTGAGACACTGAGAGTATCGAACTGGCACAACTGAGGGTGGGGGCAGGGATCAGGAAGTGGGAATATACTGGGGTCTTGGAAAGAGTGAAGAGGATAGGTTTGAGAAATGATCTGGATAGACTGCTAATAGCTCAAAGGATACCTATGGGACACATACGACAATCAGGCCAAGGAATTTCAAGCACAGTTCTTCCAGTTACCAATGCTACTTGTAGTCCCAAAAGACAACAAAGTCTGGTCCTTATTTATGATGGCATGTTCAAAAAATCTGCCCTGTACATCTCTGTCCTATATGAAATATGTGCAGAGGCTGACACTAAGCAAGCCACACCTGAAATGCTACTGGGGGAGACATGCGGAAATCAACATGCTCAATGTGGAGATGTGAATTCTATGGCCTTTCTTGGGAAAATAACTGTATGGGTGCAACATGTTGTCCAGATTTTCAAAGGATGGATGGCACATAGCATGTCTGGATTCACATGCTAAGGACCAGACTTAAATAATCACATGTCCTGGAAATTCTGAAGACTCAAAAGGGTATGTTTACTAAACCATCTTAACGTAGCAGCGGCGACATTATTGCGTGATACGTGACATTATAGCACGATAATGGCGCTTTACCATGCGAGAATGTCACATCTTGCGCGATAATGTCTACAGCGGTGTTAAGGTGCGCAGAGGGTGGAGTAAGGCACCCCAGAGGGCAGAGTAAGGCTCCCCAGGGACGGAGATGAGGGGTCAATGGGCGGAGAGTGGGCAGGGAGAGGCCCCATGCACACTGACGCCGTGAAATGAAAGTCTGAAAATTAGCACCAGTGAAAACCTTTCGCTAGAGGCACATTTGCAGGAGAGAGAAACCATTTCAGTCAGTAATGTACAGCAATGGCAGGGAAACCCTTAAAGTGATAGTAGTGATACATGTGCAGAAACCAAAAAGGCAAATAAACATATTAAATGACCAGAACCACATTTGAAATCCCCATAACCAAGCTGGCCAATAGTGCTACTAATGATAAACATAAAGCAACACTACTGACAAAGCATAAAAAGGAAGATATCATGTTTGGAAGGGGCTATGTTCTGTCCCCCTACAAAGTGAATGGTCCCACAGTGAAATAGCGGTGATCAGGGTTTTGTCGTTTATATTGGGCAGGTTTGTTATGCTGTGATCCATCTGGGGAACAGTGCAGACTAGGCAGATGCCTAGGTGGCACATAGGAATGCTGAAACTGTAAAGCAGCAAGACAGCAACTGACGAGGGTCCAACATGGGCACGAGTGTGTGTCCCACAGAGTCACAGGGGATATTACCCAACAGGTACCCCCAAGGGAACATAACATTGGCAGGCAGTGCTGGGGGGGAAGTGAGCGTGTCAATGTAGGCACCCCTACCCGAGAACCCACACCACAGGCAGCTGCCTACCGGCACACTGGATGGCCTGGGACTACACACCACCAGCACTACTGGCATAAGGGCAGGTCAGCATGGTGGTGGAGGGGTGCTGGTGGTGGATGGGGCAGTGGCATCTGCCCACAGCAGACCAAGGCCAAGCCCTGTTTAGGTGGGTGCTGTGTGGCGAAACAGACAAGGTCTGTCTAACAAACATTAATGGCAGCCCCAGGGAATGATTTGCCTCTGTGGCAACAGTTTGGTACAGCACACAGAGCCAGTGTGCTCAGGGGCAGAAGGTCACAGGTTCAAACACCAGCTGTGGCTCCTGCAAACCATCTCCCTATATTTTACCCAGTACTAAACCGTGGTAATAAAGACGGAACTGTTATTGTAGATTAAATAAACAAGACATAAATGCCTATATTTTACCCTACAGGGCACAGACACCATAAACATTTGCAATCTCTAGAGCAGAGTTTCCCAACTGCAGTCCTGGAGGGCCAAACACCATTCAGGTGTCATGTTGTTCCTAATAAATATGCCTGTGCTGCAATTGTATTCAATGCCCCCATTGTATGCAAATGTATCTCATGCATATTCATTAGGAACAGCATGAAAACCTGAACCGTGTTTGGCTCACCAGGACCGGATTTGGGAACCTCTGCCCTAGAGCAGCGGCCAACAGGGGCATAAACACCCACAGGCTCCACTATCCAAAGCCTCATGGAGAGTCAGGCTGTTGGGCCCTGTGCGGAACAGCATCTCCCAATACTAGCACTTGCATACCTTAGCAATGCCGCCCTAAACTTGGGAACACATTACACATATATCAAAAGGTTGCTATGATTAATGGCAGATAACAAATCCTAAGTTAAACACAATTTGTTGACAGAGCTACGTCATAGCAATCTTTCTGATATCTGTGGAGTGTGTTTCAGTTATGGTTTCTGACAGTGTTTACCACCCTGTGGAGTGACCCCAACAGTATTGCATACCATAGCCATGCCTTCACTGTGCCCAGGACTGGTGTGGTGGCCAGGCTGCCAAAAACCTCTATATTTGCACAATGCTGGCATAGTTGTGGGAATGTGTGTATGTCTATCCAGTGTGTTATGGCTGCCTACACCTTACTGAGCCCACACTGCTTGCACTGTTTCCAGTGTTAGCCTGCCAATGTGCATAATGAGGAGCAAGGTACTGTGGGTATGGCCCAGACAGGGCGGCCTGGGCAGGATGCATCTGCACAGGGCATAGGGCAATGGCTGGGACATTGTAGTGCCCGACCACCACCTGCACGGACAGGGTGGTCACAGCATGTCATGCTGGGAGCTCACTCTCACCCTGACTGAGCAGTGATCACGGCATGGCTAGGTTCCCACATAGTACTGTACAATATTTTTCTCAAATGATGTTTATAGGTTCTATTTTCTGGGGGCCCAATCACTGCCATACCTGCTTGGTGTGTGTGCATTCACATCCCATTTGTGGGTACACACAGTTTCTCCAGGAACATGCACTATGTACCAGCTAGCAGACTGTCTGCAGTTAGGATGGGTATGGTTGGGACACCTTGCAGGGTGCAGTGGGTGGAGACTGACTGTGCCCTCTGTTGGTGTGTGTCAGATAGTGGTGGGGGGCAGCTGAGCTGAGCTTTTCCAGCATTCTGTTGGTGGGAGATCCTGTTCCCCCATCCTGAGCCACAGCGGGCAGGTTGGGTGGTGCTACATAATCTGCTTTTTTTTGTTCAAACACCCCCCCTTTGCTTATAACATGTGACCTTGGCACCCACACAGGATATGCACTATTCTGGGTGCATCATAGTCCACAAGGGCTATACATGACTGTGAAATACAGAGGAACACAGGTGTATCCTAGGTGTGTCTGCAAGGACTACCTATCATACACTAGCATTGATAGCAACCTGCAGCATAACCTATTTCAGCCAAGCCAGGTGCTGCGGACCTGGTGCTGTGCACCCCACCTCACCCTCAGGGTGAGCACAGGACCCGCACAATGTCACAGTCTGTAGCTACTTTGTGCCAGTAACACACATGGTCAGTTCCCCCTACCAGGTTGAGGTGCTGTGGGGGTGCACACGGTCAGTTTCCCCTAAAAGGCTGAGGTGCTGTGGGGGTGCATACCCCATCTTGTGATCAGCTGTAGACTGCTGATCTCCATGTGCAGTGCATCATGGGTACGGGTGGGTTTACCCTAAGCTGGTAACCACGGCAGACAGTTTGTGTGGTGACCTGCAGTCTTTCTGTAGCCAGCCAGGGGTGTGTTAGTAGCTATAGAGATATAGCCCACTGGTTACTTCAATAACTGTGGCGGTAGATGTCATGTGTTTGATCCCACAGTGGTGTTATTTAATACAGCTGTCAGAGGCTTTTCCTTTTCATTTAAATCAATGCTGCCAGCAAAATGCACCCTCACAGTGCTGTAACCTTAAGGTGCCTCATAAGGCACCTTATACAGCGCCCTATAAAGCGCCCTATAGGGCACATTATATGGTGCCTTGGTCGACAGTGCACTTTATAATGTGGCCTATGGAGTGCCTTATAGGACGCCTTATGCAGTACCTTAGGTTACGGCACTGTGAGGGTGTTTTTGCTGGCAGCACTAATTTAAATTAAAAAAGGAAATGCCTCAGACGGCACTGGTTTAAATTAAAGGGTAATGCCTCAGACAGCCTTCTTACATAACACCACTGTGGGATCAAACCCATTACCTCTGCCTCCACAGTCATTTCCCTATGGTAACGTGGCCTGAAAAATTCCTTAGCTGTGGGCTCCGCTATCACAGTAAGCACAGCAGAATGTATGTGCATTGACGTGCAGCTGTTGTGTAGTCAGTCCTAGCTATGACAAAGGCAATAGAGGCATAGCACACTGGTTAGTACAGTGACTATACAGCCAGCTCTCATAGGTTTGAATCCCCAGTGCAACAACATCAGGAAGAGGGTCAGAAGTGGCACCTTTTTACATGGCTGTAACAGTTAGACACATCTCTGTAGTGTTTGGGTAACGCCAACCTACCCACTCACCCTACTCCTGTAGAATACGGTGGCGCTGAGCATGGGCTGTAGAAGGCGCATTACAGGGCGCCGCAAGCTAAGGTGCCCTAAAATGCGCCCGCTGGCCAATGCTGGGGAGCCTCACCGCCGTAACGTAAACACCAATTCACCAATTAAATTAATAAATGGTGGCGTAGCAGCGAGATCAGGTGTATGGGGACTGGAGCAGCGACCCATACCATTAGCGGCACGTTTCACTGTTCTGATAAGAATACTATGATGTGATCTGGCCGTCAAAATCCCACGTGTGCTGTGCGCTGTAATTGCACCAGGTAGGGCGTAGTACCGCGAGATAGCGTGTGTACGTGTGCGACACGGCGCATGCACCATGTGCGTCATCGAGCTGTCGCGCATGTACACGCGCTATCTCGAGAGTGAAAAAATGGACAGGCATTCACGAAAGCCCGCATTTACCCGGAGGGAGCTCAGGATCCTGAGCGAACTGATCTGCACCAGACAGAGCCGTTTGTTCCCGGGTGCAGCAAAGAGGCAGGATCTTGCATGGGTGAGTAGAGCATGGGTGTGCCTCACCAGGCGGTACAACCAATCTTCCGACTACCCCTGTCAAGTAAGTGTATGGGGACAGGTCACACAATGACGGTTGTGCAACACAAATACAGCAAGCATCACATATCATACATGCAGAACATGGTGGAAATACCAGTCTGTGGACCAAGCTGTTGCCACTGTAGATGCGTATGTTGTGGACTGCAATCCTGCCCTATCCGCAGAACGCCCACAGACCTGATCACACAGGTCTATTACACATCCTGGTGTAATATGTTACCTGCGCGTGATGTGGTCCCAAATGTCTGCTCCATCCCCAGGAGGCATCACACATGGTTACAAAGGTCTAGCATAGATCCTGGTGTTAGGTTAACTGTGTCAGTCTCAGAGCTCTGCCCTAACCCCAAATGGCCCTTGACCTGATTACAATGGTCCATTAGAGATTCTGGTGTCAGGGTACCTGCATCTGTTTCATTCTCACTGCTCTGCCCTAACTCCAGGAGGCCTTGGACCTGATCACAGAGGTCAATTAAAGATCCTGGTGTTAGGGTACCTGCATCTGTTTCATTCTCACAGCTCTTCCCTAACTCCAGGAGGCCCTGGACCTGATCACAGAGGTCAATTAAAGATCCTGGTGTCAGGGTACCTGCATTTGTTTTATTCTCACAGCTCTGCCCTAACCCCAGGAGGCCCTGGACCAGATCACAGAGGTAAATTAAAGATCCTGGTGTCAGGGTACCTGCAACTTTTTCATTCTCACAGTTCTGCCCTAACCCCAGGAGGCCCTGGACCTCATTACAGAGGTGTATTATAGATCCTGGTGTCAGGGTAAGTGCATCAGTTGGGGTTTCACAGCACTGCCCTAACTCCAGGAGGCCCTGGACCTCGTTACAGAGGTGTATTATAGATCCTGGTGTCAGGGTAAGTGCATCAGTTGGGGTTTCACAGCACTGCCCTAACCCCATGAGGCCCTGGACCTCATTACAGAGGTGTATTATAGATACTGGTGTCAGGGTAAGTGGATCAGTTGGGGTTTCACAGTTCTGCTCTAACCCCAGGAGGCCCTGGACCTGATTGCAGTGGTCCATTAGAGATCCTGGTGTCAGCATAACTGCATCAGTTGGGGTTTCACAGCTCTGCCCTAACTCCAGGAGTCCATGGACCTCATTACAGTGGTCCATTAGAGATCCTTGTGTCAGGGTAACTGCATCAGTTGGGGTTTCACAGCTCTGCCCTAACCCTAGGAGGCCCTGCACCTGATCACAGAGGTCAATTAAAGATCCTGGTGTCAGGATACCTGCATCTGTTTCATTCTTACAGCTCTGCCCTAACCCCAGGAGGCCCTGGACCTGATTACAGAGGTGTATTATAGATACTGGTGTCAGGGTAAGTGGATCAGTTGGGGTTTCACAGCTCTGCTCTATCCCCAGGAGGCCCTGGACCTGATTACAGTGGTCCATTAGAGATCCTGGTGTCAGCGTAACTGCATCAGTTGGGGTTTCACAGCTCTGCCCTAACTCCAGGAGTCCATGGACCTCATTACAGTGGTCCATTAGGGATCCTGGTGTCAGGGTAACTGCATCAGTTTGGGTTTCACAGCTCTGCCCTAACCCTAGGAGGCCCTGCACCTGATCACAGAGGTCAATTAAAGATCCTGGTGTCAGGATACCTGCATCTGTTTCATTCTTACAGCTCTGCCCTAACCCCAGGAGGCCCTGGACCTGATTACAGAGGTGTATTATAGATCCTGGTTTCAGGGTAAGTGCATCAGTTGGGGTTTCAAAGCTCTGCCCTAACCCCAGGAGGCCCTGGACCTGATAACAGAGGTCTATTATAAATCCTGGTGTCAGGGTAACTGCATCAGTTGGGGTTTCACAGCATTGCCCTAAATCCAGGAGGCCCTGGACCTCATTACAGTGGTCCATTAGAGATCCTGGTGTCAGGGTAACTGCATCAGTTGGGATTTCACAGCTCTGCCCTAACACCTGGAGGCCCTGGACCTCATTACAGTGGTCCATTAGAAATCCTGGTGTCAGGGTAACTGCATCAGTTGGGGTTTCACAGCTCTGCCCTAACTCCTGGAGGCCCTGGACCTAATCACAGAGGTCAATTAAAGATCCTGGTGTCAGGGTACCTGCATTTGTTTCATTCTCACAGCTCTGCCCTAACCCCAGGAGGCCCTGGACCTCATTACAGAGGTGTATTATAGATACTGGTGTCAGGGTAAGTGCATCAGTTGGGGTTTCACAGCTCTGCCCTAACTCCAGGAGGCCCTGGACCTCATTACAGAGGTCTATAGCCCAACTAGGTGTGTTGGTGCATGTTCCTGTTTCAGTCGGCCACAAATGCCCTATTCACAGGAGGCCCTAGTTGTGTCCACACAGTTAGAGTACACATCCTGGTGTTCTGGTAGTGGTTCCTGGTGATGTGTTCAGGGCCACCCAATCCCTGCATGACGCCAGCACACATCACACATGTTCTAATACAGATATCATGGTGGCATGGCGTGTGTGTCTGCGGATGTGTGTAGGTTATGCAAACACACAGGTGTGTGCCGGACCCCACAGGGGTCAAGAAACACCTCCTCTGTAGACCAGCATACCTACCCCACACATGGCATGGTGCTGCCATGTAATGCAAGGAGAGCATAGGATCTGGGTAAGGCTGGTCTGTGGGGTTGCCCAAACGACACATAGGTGGCACCTCACACATGCCCAGACCCACAGCCACACATGCAGGCGGCGCTGGCAGCAGGTAATATAGGACCCACTGGCATGAGCAGCAGCAGCACCCTGCTGTATGCAGTGATGTGTGATATGTGTTGGGCACCCACCAGAGATATCTGGCCTTTAATGTTCACACCCATTGCATTCCCACCCAGGTGGAGGACCTACAGAAAATGGACGCGAGATGCGGCTGCACTGCCCGGGTGTCCTTGAACGTCTACAAAGGAGGGTGCTGCAGCAATGCGGCAGTGAGTGTTGTGGCCCCTGCAGTGCAGTACAGCATGTCACAGTGGGCCAACGGTCTGTGGGAGGCCACACTATGTTTATGTGGCGTTGTAATTGCATGATGGTGTGCTAATAACTGTCTTCCCCCACAGAAGCTGCTGCAACTGGTGAGGGGACATCAAGCTCAGGGCCACCCACAACACGCCCCACAGCTGCAGTCCAGCCAGTGGAGGAGGAGGAGGCAGAGGAGGAGGAGGAGGTGGGGGAGGAGGAGAAGGCGGAGGAGGAGGAGGCGGCAGAGGTGGCAGAGGCGTAAGAGGATGACGGGGACATGGAGGGTGTGGAGGGTGGGGTAGGGCCAGAGGGAGGGGAGGGTGAGTGTGTGTATGATGTTTTGGGGGGTGAGGAGGAGGAGGAGAGCGTGGAAGGTGGCAAGGGTGTGTGGGAGGTGCCAGGGGGGGGGAGGGGGTGTGGAGGAGGGGAGGGTGGGAGGGAACACAGGACAGCACAGGGCACTGTGAGTCCCTGCCAGCTGCCTCATATGTGTGGCGATGGTGCCCGTTTGGGTGTAGCTACGAGACCCATTGCCACAGACAGGGCCCACGCACATGCCACCATACAGACACCTGGCACCTTGTGTGTATGTGGTGGCAGGTGCATCTGGGACCTGTATGTGGCAATGGATGGCGTGCTGCAACACCAGTGGGCCCAGGACCGCACCTTCCGGTGGCTGGCAGTGGATAGCTTCCAAGATGCAGCGTGTGGCTGGTATGCCCGGTACATCTCGACAGCCATCCCTTGATGGGCATCCCAGGAGCATGTGATGGTCCCTGTGGCGCCCACACACGTGCCCTGTGCTGTCCTGTCTCCAGGGACCCAACATGTGGGCTTTGGTCTACAATACCTGTTGTACATATGTTTTTAAATACAGTTGGGTTACTACATCACAATGGTCATGTGTCTCCCTTACAGACAGACTGTGGACATGAGCATTGGACATGTGTGTAGATCCCTATGTGTATGTGTGGTATACATAGGTAACATACATGGACCGTCTCCACACGCAGTTGTGGGGGCTGCCCATGTGCGTAGGCATTTGTGTCTCATGGTGTCTCATGGAGGGAGGAGTGGTCTAGTGGTTAGGACAAGGTACTTCAGGCCGGAGGGCCGGGGGTTCAAGTCCCACCTGGGGACAGCAATCTCATGCTGGAGGGACTGGGATTTCTAGTCCTATAGGCACTCCTTGAGGTCTTGGGCAAGCCACTTACCCCTCCACTGCCCATGTTCCCTGTAAGTATTAGTGTATGTGTCTCTTAACCTTTAAAAAAGAGATAGAGAAGCTTTTAAACTAGAAAATAGGGGAAAGCCGACAGTCACCCAGGAGCGCATGGTTCGGACAAAGGTATCCTTGAAAGATACTACCAAAAGCAGTGAGGTTCCAAAAGGGGGTATAGTAGCCCAAATGCCCTTGAGTAAGGAGCAGACAGAGCATAAAGATTCCAAATTACCCCTGCCTACCAATAGCCAGATTAATATGAATAAAATACAGTCTCTAA
Source organism: Ichthyophis bannanicus (assembly GCA_033557465.1). Lineage (NCBI taxonomy): Eukaryota > Metazoa > Chordata > Amphibia > Gymnophiona > Ichthyophiidae > Ichthyophis > Ichthyophis bannanicus. Next base: position 367,181,224 of record CM066032.1, on the reverse strand, counting down.
AATGCTTGTATGCCAATGCTAGAAGTCTAAACAATAAGACGGGGGAGTTAGAATATATAGCACTAAATGAGAGGTTAGATATGATTGCACTCTCAGAGACATGGTGGAAGGAGGATAACCAGTGGGACACTGTGATACCTGGATACAAACTATATCGTAATGATAGAGCTGATCAAATTGGTGGAGGGGTTGCGCTCTATGTTAGAGAGGGCATTGAGTCAGAAAGGATTAAAGTTTTGCAGGGAACAAAATTTGCTGTAGAATCTCTATGGATTGAAATCCCATTTATGAAGGGGAAGGCGATGGCAGTGGGAGTATACTATCGACCCGCCTGGCCAGAATGAACAAATGGATGATGAAATGCTCAAAGAAATCAAGGAAGCTAACAAAAGTCACAACAGAGTAGTAATAATGGGTGATTTCAATTACCCCGGTATCGACTGGGTCAGTGTCACGGCAGGACAAGCTAAAGAGATAAAGTTTCTAGATGGAATAAATGACTGCTTCTTGGAGCAACTGGTTCATGAACCGACCAGAGGGGAAGCCATACTGGACCTAATCCTTAGTGGAACGCCAGATCTGGTGCAAGAAATAAGGGTGTTGGGACCACTTGGCAATAGTGATCATAGTATGATCATGTTTGATTTAATTAGTGGAGGACAGATTGTAAAGGAATCCACAGTATTACCTTTTAACTTTCAAAAGGGAGACTATGATAGAATGAGGAATATAGTTAGGAAAAAACTAAAAGGAGCGGTTCCAAAGGTTAAAGACTTACAGCAAGCTTGGGTGTTATTTAAAAATACTATCCTCGAAGCCCAGACCAGCTGTATTCCACGCATTAAGAAGAGTGGAAGAAAGTCCAAAAAACTGCCAGCATGGTTTAAAGGTGAGGTCAGAGAGGCTGTTGCTGCCAAAAAAGCAACCTTCAGGAAATGGAAAAAAGAGCCAAATGATGAAAACTGGAAACAACACAAGCACTGGCAAGTTAAATGCAAAGCATTGATAAGGCAGGCAAAGCGGGAATTTGAGAAGAAACTTGCTACAGAAGCAAAAACACAACATAAAGACTTTTTCAAGTACATTCGTAGCAAAAGGCCTGTGAGAGAGTCAATTGGACCGTTAGATGATAGAGGGGTAAAAGGGGCAGTAAGAGGAGACAAGGCTATAGCAGAGAGACTGAATGAATTCTTTGCTTCGGTCTTTACTGAGGAAGATGTAGGGATGTTACCCATGACTGAAGTGGTATTTAAAGGAGAGACTGCAGAGGAATTGAGAGAGAATATCACTACACCGGGAAGATATATTACAACTATTTGATAAACTGAATAGTAGCAAATCACCTGGACCGGATGGTATACATCCCAGAGTGTTGAAAGAACTGAAATATGAGATTGCAGACCTGCTATTGGTAATCTGTGAACTTTCATTAAAATCATCTGTAATACCTAAAGATTGGAGGGTCGCCAACGTAACACCAATTTTTAAAAAAGGTTCCAGGGGTGACCCGGGAAATTACAGACCGGTGAGTCTGACGTCAGTACCAGGGAAAATGGTAGAAACCATCATAAAGAACAAAATTACACAACATGTAGATAGTCATGGCCTAATGGGAGACAGCCAACATGGCTTTAGACAAGGAAGATCTTGTCTTACTAATCTGATATGTTTCTTTGAAGGTGTGCATAAACAGGTAGACAAAGGTGAGTCGGTTGATATAGTGTATCTGGACTTCCAGAAAGCTTTTGACAAGGTCCCCCATTAGAGACATTTGGCAAAGCTAAAAAGTCATGGGATAGGAGGCAGTGTACTATTGTGGATCGGGAACTGGTTAAAAGATAGAAAGCAGAGGGTAGGGCTAAATGGCCAATATTCCCAATGGAAAAAAGTGAATAGTGGAGTACCCCAGGGATCTGTACTGGGTCCGCTACTTTTTGACATATTCATAAATGACCTGGAAAAGGGAATAACTAGTGAGGTTATCAAATTTGCAGATGACACAAAACTTTAAAGTTGTTAAAACCCAAGAGGATTGTGGAAAACTGCAGGAGGATCTGGATAAATTGGAAGACTGGGCATCCAAATGGCAGATGAAATTTAATGTGGACAAATGCAAAGTTATGCACCTAGGAAAGAACAACCCACACTATAGTTACACGATGCAAGGCTCCACATTAGAAACCACCGCCCAGGAAAAGGACTTAGGAGTCATCATGGATAACATGTTAAAACCCTCTGCCCAGTGTGCAGCGGCGGCCAAGAAAGCAAATAGAATGCTAGGTATCATAAAGAAAGGGATGGAGAATAAAACAAAGGATATTATAATGCCTCTGTATCGCTCCATGGTACGACTGCACCTTGAATATTGTGTGCAATTCTGGTCGCCGTATCTTAAAAAGGACATAGAGTTATTAGAAAAAGTACAGAGAAGAGCCACCAAATTGGTGAAGGGGATGGAAGGCTACTCCTATGAAGAGAGGCTAAAGAGGTTAGGGCTCTTTAGCCTGGAAAAGAGACGGCTGAGAGGAGATATGATAGAGGTCTATAAATTAATGAATGGAGTGGAACGGATAAACGTGGATCAATTGTTTACGCTATCAGAATATAGAAAGACTAGGGGACATGTAATGAAGCTACAGGGTAAACTATTTAAGACAAATAAGAGAAAATATTTTTTCACTCAACGTGTAATCAAACTCTGGAATCTGTTACCGGAGGATGTAGTAAGGGCTGTTAGTATAGCTGGGTTTAAAAAAGGTTTGGACAAGTTCCTGGAGGAAAGGTCCATAAACCACTATTAAAAAGGGACCCAGGATATCAATGCTTGACCCAGTACAAGCATTATGGAACCTGTGTCTTTTGGGGATATTGCTAGGTACGTAGGACCTAGATTGGCCACTGTTGGAAACAGGATACTGGGCTTGATGGACCTCGGTCTGACCCAGTATGGCATGTCTTATGTTCTTATGTTCTTATATCCCCTCGTGTTAAATGTATCCCCCAATTGACCGCTTTGACCTGGTGAAAAGTGGGATATAAATACAGCTAAATAAATAAATAAATAATAAATAAATAAATGGTGCCCCTGTGATGTGCCAATGTGCAGTGTGTCCCAACAGCTATGGTCACATGCATGCTGCCTGTGATGTGTGGGCACCATATCTGATGTACCATGCTTGTGGGGTAATAGGGGAAAAGGCTAGTAGCAGGTATGTGTCAGGAAGGGTAAGAGGGGATGCTGTACACAGGATCTTTACAGGGGGATAGCTGGTGAGAGCGAGACAGGTTGATGCAGGTCCCGAGGATGAGCGGTAAGGGACTACAAGTGCTGGTGAACAGTGATCAGCTGACTGAAGCGAGCTACCTTTGTCTGCCTGTGCAGCATGCAAGCCTATGTGGGTAGACAGCCATGTATTCCATGGTGTGGGCAGGGAGGATGGTCACACATTTGTGTCTAATAATGGAGGGCATATGGGGTGGGAGAGGGTGATAGATCCTTACAACAGACATGTACCACCGTGAACATGTTGATGTGCAACGGGTGAGGTTGGGTATACCCCCCCCCCTGCATAGGTAGGAGGGTGACCACCTGCCACAGTCCATGGCACACAGGGCATGGTATAACCTATGTGTGATGATTGGTGGCAGTACAGACACCACACCCCTGAGGGATATGGGTAGGCACATGTGGGCAGGGTGACAACATGGGGTGCAGGGTACATAGGGGATCAAAGTGCCACACATTGGAAACAAACACATAGGTTGTAATAGGTTGTGATGTATTTATTTATATTGTTCACATCCACCGTGGCTGGCCACGGCGACCACGGCCCAATCCACCCCTCTGTCCCGGGACTGCTGGTGCCGCCTCTGGTGCCGGTGCTGGCTGCTGTGTATGGGCAGCCATGGCCTCCTGGGCATCCGCAATATGGAGGAGCGCCCCTGCCATTGTGTCCACTGTGGCACGCAGCTGGTGCATCTCCTGGTGAATGGCCAACAGAGCCTGATGAGTGCCTGTAGGTGGGGCACAAAGTGATGTGTGAGACACCTGTTACAACCCCCACTGTGACACATGCACATGTCAATAAATACAAAAAAAATGTTTCGTTCAATATCATCAACGACTGGATTAGAGTGTCTAACCACTAACACAAAAGAGTCCACTTTTAATCTTCTCCGAGGTCTCAGTTAAACATTAGCAAGGCCTCATAGACTTTCGTCATAAGAAGGCTAATTGCATGATCACATCAGCGACCTCAATTTAATGGGAACAGCTCCCTATTACGTAGTGAAGTGCTCAAAAAGATGAAATTCCTCCAAATGTATGGATCTTATCTTAAAAATGATTTGTTTCACTTCCCAACACTACAGGGGGTCTGTCCTCTTCTAATAAACATTCAGATCCCAACGTCGAATCCCCGGCACCACTTAGACGTTTCACGTTGTTGTTTCCTCAGGGGATCACACAGTTATCTAAGGATAAAAAGCGAACACAATCAAACTCCAAACCCATCTAATTTCCCTATTTAAACTATTCTACAAAAATAACTAACATTTGACTTAAAATAGAAAACAAAATCTTACCAAAGGATGCTGCCCACGTTTTCTCTCTCGGTAATAACGAACCGCTCCCGATGCATCGGGAACATTCAAACAATCCGACAAAAACGCCGCGCATGTCTAATAGGGTCTATGGCTTCCATTTTTAAAGGCTTCTCAGACTACTCATATAAATGACTCATCGTTAAACTTAAAGGTATATTTCCCCCTGCTAATATCTACATGCTGCGGAATTTCTCTGTTCCTGCAGAACAGATAGCCCCCGAAGACCTCAAAAACTGATAAAGCTTATATTATGTATAGGAACCCCACTATACACTCAATGGTGACCACTAAGTGAAACAAATCATTTTTAAGATAAGATCCATACATTTGGAGGAATTTCATCTTTTTTAGCACTTCACTATGTAATAGGGAGCTGTTCCCATTAAATTGAGGTCGCTGATGTGATCATGCAATTAGCCTTCTTATGACGAAAGTCTATGAAGCCTTGCTAATGTTTAACTGAGACCTCGGAGAAGATTAAAAGTGGACTCTTTTGTGTTAGTGGTTAGACACTCTAATCCAGTCGTTGATGATATTGAACGAAAATTTTTTTTTGTTTTTATTAAGTACTCGTTCTAATAGTAAGGGCCATAGAAATTTTGTGTTTGGACATGCACATGTCAGGCATATCCCACCAGATCAGTCTGCAGAAAAATCATGCACGCAACAACTAGCAATGCATGACCATGTTTACATCTATGTGTCCCATGAGCCATTCTCATGCCAGGAAAGGGTCCTGATGAGGGTTCGTGTGGAGGAGTAGCCTAGTGGTTGGGGCAAGGTACTTCAGGCTGGAAGGTCGGGGGTTCAAATCCCACTAGAGGACAGCAACCTTGGGCTGGAAGGACTGGGGTTTCTAGTCCCACAGGTGCTCCTTGTGGTCTTGGGCAAGCCACTTAACCCTCCATAGCCCATGTTCCCTGTAAAATAGTTATCTCCAAGTTATAATGCCCTGTTCAATGTAATTTCAGTTTGTTCAATGTAAACCGCACTGATGCAGAATAGCGCGGTATATAAGAGTATATAAATAAAATAAATAAGCTCTCACACATAGTACAGTGTCGCAGTTCAATGTGTGAATGCTTGATTTGCGCACTGGTCATATGAGATAAGCCAGATGACATGAGGAGTCATGGCACACACATACATATATCTGGGGAGACCTGTTTTCTATACCACTGGCACACAGTACAAATTATGCTGACAAACTATGCTAGGTACCAATATCCATGGGGAGTGGTCAGTCAAGTAAGCTGTATAGGTGACCTGGGATAGGTGTTTACCACTGTGCGCTTCTGTGGGGTATATGGGCGTGAACAGTGTGTATGTGTCTGAGCTCCTCACACATGCTGACACCTGACAAGCCATGTTACCAGAGAGTGGAACGCACATGACACAGCCCTCCCCCCCCCCCCCGCACATATGAAACGATCTGCTATGTTGCCAGCATATTGTGGTGCAAATGCAATCACATTGTGGATATTACATGAACCCCCATGGGGATGTTGTGTATGCTGTTACCCACCTTTGGCATCATGCCTTGCTGAGGCACCGTGGGCCCACAGCTCTGCCAAGATCGTAGCCATGCTTGTGGGAGGGTTGGCTGATGTCCCTGGTGCCTGCATGGTATGGTGACTCCCCTCCTTCTCCATACCCTCTAGAGGCTGTGAGTTGTGCCTAGTGGCCCCCACTGCAGTGTTGACATCCGGTGGCGTGTCCTCTGCCTCGGCCAGCACATTGTCTCCTGTTGTGCCCTCGCCATTGCTGGCGGTGTACCCATACATTGCGGCCTCTGGCCCCTCACCTTCCTGATGCCCTGCCACATCTTCCTCCTCATGTGCCTCCATGGTCCTGTTGTCACCATGAGTTTGCGCAGTGCACCTATGGTCCTGTAGTCACAGATGAGTTTGCGCAGTGTATCTATGTACACCTATGTAGTACATCCCTGCCAAAAACAATGAGTTGTCCACCTGTGCCTGCTGTTGGTGCACCTAAAATAGGCACAGCACAGGTGCCTACAGTGTGCTGTGCCTGGCAGGGGCTGGGGGAGCAGACTCATTCCCTATGTAGCTGTGACACAGGGGATGCAGTGTGTGGGGGATGGTATGCTGAGTGCCGTGCCCCCTATCTTCAGTATCAGGTGTGGACTGTCCGCCTGACCTTGGATGTGGCCTCAGCAATACATGTGGCCATGGTGCATGTGGGAGTCCTGACTGGGATTGTGTGGCATCATTGTGTGTGTGAGTGATGTGCTTGCATTGCCCTGAGTGGTATGGACGTTAGGTGTTGCAGGATATGTCCATGTCAGGCAGACATGTGTGGGAGACCTCCGCTTTGCAAGACACTGTGCAGTGTGGGTGGACAGCTATCCCATACTCCATGGGTGTGGTGGGGTGTCTGGGGCGAAGGGTGGAACACTGCTGGGTATGGGGTTGCACCGTGTGTGGGTGTATGGGATTGTGTGTGTGTCACTGTGGGATGTGTATAAGGGCTGCTCCCAGGTATTGTGGGGGTTGTGCTATGTGCATTTAGTATGGTGGCAATGTGCCTTCCAATGTCTGGTGAGGGTGGGTGGGGTATCCCCACTGTATGTGGGCCCCAACAGAGTGTTAAGTGTGTGACATGTGTGTGGAGTGTTTGCTGCTGTTTGCGTCTATGTCATCATCCCCATGTGTTAGTCTCTTCCCTGTCAGTGGTCTGGGATATGTCCCTGGATAGGTAGATGCATACAGACGTCATATGTGTTTTGGTGGTGTGTGTGGGTACCCACAGGACAATGTGTTCTGGGCTAGTTGTATGTCCCTCTTGTATGTCTCCCCCGTCACAATGTGCTTGGTGACTGGCTTCAGAGGTACAGTATGATGACTGGCTGTAACCTATGTGTCAGGTACTATTTTCACAAGTAGACCTCAGGGGGACAGAGGACGCAGGCTAGTAATGATGAACACATCCCAAAAGGAGTAGCAAAAAAAAAACAAACCTAAATGTAAGCCCTCATAAGTCATATGTGAGGAAGGAACGCTAGACCAATCTGGGTAGGATAACTCCAGTAGTACAGGAATCAGACCTCAGTTAGTCCTCCAACCACATATCCTTAGGAGGAGGAGTATTTGAAGGACAGACAAGCCCTGTAATCGCATGAACTCTGCATATATCAGTGGCCAAACTCACCTATATGAAAGGCTCAGAGGATCCAGTAGCACAGCCAAACTTCACAGCACTAGAGAGCAACAATGTAAACGTGATCCAAGGAGGTTATCTGAGTACTGTCAAATGATATCCCTATGTGGCTATTTACTGTTACATTGCTGCTCATGTATGCTGTGATGCTCATTGATTACAGTGGGATATCATTAGCCACTCCTCAGATAGGTCCTTTACATCACTGTTACATTGCTAATCTGTAGTGCTGTGAAATGTTGCTATGCAGCTTAACCCTCTGGGCTTTGCATGTCTGTTTTCTGGACCATTGATGCACTCAGTGTTCAATCAGATATGGGCCTTGTCTACCACGCTCCCTGCTTCTCCACTGCATTTAGGTCCTCGACTACATTCAGGACTGTGTCTATCATGCACACAGGCCCAGGTACCTGTCACACACACCCTGTACCTACCCTGCCATGTGCTGCTGTGTCATAACCCCACAGTTACCTGTGTTAGGGCACGCCTGCTCTCAGGACATGGTCCCCCACCAATCCCCTCCATGTGCACCTCCTCCTGCAGCTTGGAGACTGGGCATCTCAAAGTCGTGACATCACTGGATATAGCCTGCTGGTATCTCCCACCAGCCTCCAGTGTACTATTGACAAAGCAAACTCAAAGGAACAACAAATAAGTAACTATACAATAGCTTTAAATAACTCTCCATTCCTCATTTTGAGGAACCTTTTTAACCTTATCAGTCTTATATATTTTTTTAACTTTACATTCACGTCCCCCCCTATGCAAACACGTTTCCTATACTATCCCCTCGTTTAAATAAGAGATAAGGAAGAAACAACAGAGAAGGATACTCACTGCAGGGCTTTCGCGGTTTCAGGGGAGCAGGTAGAGGTTTCTCGACCCTTCCCTCCCAGCCCCTCCGTAAAGCGGAAGGGAGCGGTGGGAAGCAAGGCTTACTGGTTTTTAGGTTAATGCTTAGTATTGTATTGCTCTGTTGGCTACTTATTTGTTGCTCGTTTGAGTATGCTTTGTCAATAGTTCACTGGGGATTGTGGGAGTCCTCAGCAGGATACATGCGGTGATGTCATTAATTTGACATGTCCAGTCTCCAAGCTGCAGGAGGAGGAGCACAACCCTGTACATGTCCTGCATATCTATTACTACTACTCCACTACTACTATGAGGCATTTATAGGGCGCTACCAAGCGCACACAGCACTGTAAAAATGGAAACACAAAAATGACAATCCCTGCTCAACGGAGCTTATAACCTAAAAAGACAGAGCACTAACAGGTGTGGAAAGAGGTTTGGAACAGGAGCAAAGAGACAAGAGCAGGGGAGACAGGACAAAGGAAGGAGGTAAGAACAAGTGTGAGAGGAAGACAGAAAGGTGAAATTAAAAAGGGGAGGAATGGAGAAGAGCAAACTCATGAGCCAAAGGCAGAGGCAAAAATATGAGCTTTGAGCTCAAGTGTGAGGAGGGGCAAAGAAGATGCCTGACGCATGGACAAAGGACGTTTATTACAAGCGTAAGGAGCAGCAAAGTGTAAGGTGCATACCTACCTGCCTGTGGATGGGCGGTGTCCAGTGCTTCTGGCAGTCCACGAAGGTAGAGGGGCCCAAGATGGTCTGCTAGCTCCTGCTCCAAGGGTGTGAGAGTTGGGGCAAAGGGGGCACCCCCACCAGTGCCCATGGCATGTTGCCTCTCCGCCACCATGTGTGCACGGACACCACGCTTAATGTCATTAAATCTCTTTCTCAGGCTGTCCAGGTCCCTCGTTCGTCCCCCTGCCTGGGCTACAGCCTCCTGCACCTCCTACCACACATGTGTACGTGTTGCCACAGTGGTGCTGTTGCTCAGCCGGCCATAGAGCACCTCATACCACTCAAACACACTGGCCAGCAGGATGTGGTTTTCTTGCTGACTGAATCTCACAGCCCTCCTCCGTTCCTCAGCTGGCACTGGTATACACCTTCGTTTGGCACTGGGTGGCCACTGTGTGGGCTGCGACACACCCAATGGGCCTGCAGGCACCACCACCACAGGCCCAACACTCCCTGCTGGCTCTGGGTCCTGCTGAACAGGTGACCCCCCTCCTCCCCTCCTGCCATGTTCTGTCGCTCCATCTCCCTGCCCTCTGTGCCCTCTCCCTCCCTGTCTCACATTCCTGCTCCTCGGCTCCTCTGCTACACCTCACACCTGCTCCTCGCCTCACCTCCTCTCCCTGCTGCCTGCTCCTCAACTCAGCTCCTGTCTCTCTTGCCTGCTCCTCGCCTCCCCTCCTCTCTCTCTCCTCTCCACTCCAAACCTGCCTTTGACACTCTCCATCACCACTCACCAACCCAGCCACTCTCCATGACACACCTGCCTCTGACACTCTCCTTGCTTCACCAACAACCAACAGCGCACGCCTTCTCTCCCTCGCCTACACAAACCCCTCAACATGTACGGGGTGTGCATGTGTATTTATAGGTTTTTTTACATTGCGCGTGTTGCGCATGCGCAGTAGTGCGAGTACATCGGCTGCATGCATTGCGCATGCACCACAGAGACACGGAAGGTGAGTGGGCGGGACAGCATGTTACACATATGCTGTGCATGAACGTGAGGCTTGGCGCATGCGCGTCATATCACGCAGCACATGCGCATGTCTCACGCTCACGCGCAGCGTATGTGTAACATGGTGTCCTGCGCATGCACCTTCCGCATCTCTGCGATGCATACGCAACGCGTGCAGCTGACATGTTTGCGCCACTGCGCATGCACAACACGCGCAAAATAAAAAAAACTATAAATACACATGCACACCTGGTACACGTTGAGGGGTTGGTATAGACAAGGGAGAGAAGGCATGCACTGTTGGTTGTTGGTGAAGCAAGGAGAGTGTCAGAGGCAGGTGTGTCGTAGGGAGTGGCTGGGTTTGTGAGTGGTGGTGGGGTTGTGTGGCTGGGTTGGTGTGCGGTGGGGGAGGTGTGTGGGTAGGTTGGTGAGGTGAGTGTCTGAGTTTGAGTGAGTTAGAGGAGTTGAGGGGGTGGAGTTTATGGCGGGCTTTGTGGTTGTTGCATGTGCAGTGGGAGGTAAGCAGCGTGGAGTTTATGGCAGGCTTTGTGGTTGCTGCATGTGCAGTGGGAGGTGAGCAGGGGCTGCGATTGCCTGACAGGGGAGATGGTGTCCATGGGGCTGAGGCACAGGGCATGGGTGCAGTCCCGCTGCAACACAGACCTGCAGCTGTGGGGGCAGGCCTGGCAGGGGCTGTGCCGGCACGGCGCAGGAGGCATGCAGAGTTGCAGGCTCGCCAGTCTCGCCTCTACAGTCCCAGGGCCCAGCTCCCTCTACCGTCATCTCCCTCTACTGCCTGAGCACGGGGGCTATTAGGGAGCTCTATGAGGATCTAAGACCTGACCTCGAGTCCCAGACTGGTCGGTCACATGCCATACTGGGTTTGGTCAAGCTCCTTGGTGCCCTACATTTCTTTGCCTCTGGCTGTTTCCAGTCATCTGTGGCCGCAGTGGGTGGCATGAGCCTCCCCACTTTCTCATGCTGTCTCCACCAGGTTCTGCATGCCATGATCAGCCAGGTGGGGAATTACATTGCCATTCCCAACACTCGGCAAAAGTGGGGGACCCTGAACCAGGCCTTTGAGGCGTTTGCTGGGATACCACATGTGATGGGAGCTATTGATTGCACACATGTTGCCCTGGTCCTGCCCAGAGACAGGGAGGTACTGTTCCACAACCGCAAACACTACCATTCCCTGAATGTTCAGGTTGTATGTGTTGCAAATATGCATATTCTGAATGTGGTCCCTAGGTTTGCAGGGTCCACCCATGACTCCTATATCCTGCATCACTCTGCACTATTCAGACAATTTGAGGCAGGCCAGTATGAGGACTGTATACTGCTGGATGTGTATTTCTCATCTCTGACATGGACATGGTGATCCTGTGACTAACCGTATGTGCACATGTCTGTCTTTGAGGTGTATCCCTAGTTGTGTGTGTGTCTCATCTGTCTGTGTGTGACCTAATGTTGGGGGGGGGGGTAGTGCCCTCCAGCTCTACCTTGCTACGGTGCTGTGTGATGATGGTAGAATTGATGCTAGCATTTGTGTAGTGGTTACAGATTAGGTTGATTGCACTCTGTACACCTACCTCTTGTTTTGTGTGCTATAACTTCACACCCTGATGCATAGTTGTGATGTCCCATCATGTGATGTCATATGTTTCTGATGTCATATGTTTCTGTGAGGATGTTTTGTGCATTTGGTTTGCACGTACATACTTGTGTCCATTTGGGTGGACATCAGCTCCTGCTTTAACGTTCCACATCTCTTTCTGCAGGTGATTCAGGATATGGGTGTCGCCCCTGATTGCTGACCCCTGTGCGTCAACCACGGACACGTACAGAGAGGGGTTACAATGAGGCCCATGCCTCCAGCCACTCCATCATAGAGCGCACCTTTGGCGTTTTAAAGAGTTGCTTCAGGTGTCTGGATAAGACAGGCGGGGCCTTACAGTACAAAGCATAGACTGTGGCAGAGATCATTATAGCCTGTTGCATCCTGCACAACATTGTTCTCAGGCACTATATCCTTGTCCAAATTAATGAGGACATGGAGGATGATCCTATGTGCCCTCCTGTATGTGGCCATGGTGACACACATGAGGGAACAGCAGTCAGGCGGCAGGTGATTGAGGAGGTCTTCTCATGTAAGTACTGCATATGCTGCCGCATACATTTGTTTAGATATGTGTGTACTACTACTATTAGTAAACATTTGTATCCCAATAGCAGTAAGATGCAACACTGCACTGACATGTAACAGACACTGCCTGGCCATCCCAGCTTACAATCTAGTCATGACTGAAATGCAGAAGATGTGAGCAGGGCACAGCAGTGGGTGGAGGTGGATTATGTGTGTCAGGAGTAGTAGGCTTGTGGGAGGTGGTAAGCTGTCATACATGATTTGTGGCTGATTTTGATGGCGCTGCTGTACAGCCACAGGTAGTTAGTTTGAGGCTTTGGGTGCAGCAAGGTGAAAGGCGTGTAGCATGGGGTCAACAGTAGGAGAGCATCCCTTAGATGGGACCAGTTGCCTAGACGTGTGTGTGTTTCACATTTTGTAATTTGAGGTGATTGATTGGTTGGTATGCTCTGATGAGCAGGGACTGTGTGTTTGTTGTTTCGGTATAGCGTTACATGTGATACATAGCACTATATACATGCTGAGTAGTAGTTGGATTACTGGTATTTGAGATCAGTAAGGGAAGTTACTGCAACACCACAGTGTGCCTGCATGTATAGGTCAGTATGTAGCCTTGACATGGATGCGTAGACGGATAGGGAACCTGTGAGGTGTCCTGACAGGGGGAGTATTATTGCCATTATGTGTGTCGCTGTAGAATAGCCATGCAGTGCAGTGTTGCATATTTTCAGGCAGAGATGATTCAAGGCCAGATCAGCAAGGTGTAGGTTACAGTAGGCAAGTCGGGAGCTGATTGGGGGGGGGGGCGGATTTGGGTTTCAGTTGTGTTTTCAGGGAGGACTGGGGAAATATAGCTGATGACATCTAGACATAAACCACAAGCCCCAACTACAAGCTGGGTATGTGTGTAGAGGAGGAGAGTGCAGTCCAAGACAACACCTACATTGCGGACCCTAGAGAAAGGAAGTTATGGCCACACACACAAGGACACTCTGATGGGAAGGGAGGGTTTAGGTCTACATATAGGATATCCATGCTTTGCCATTATCAATTTCACACAGTGGGATGACATGCGGCCATCAATGTCAGGTGGCAAGCAGACATCAGGGTGTGGTTTGGCAGACATAACTCAGACATCGAGACATATATTTGCAACTCATCAGCACACAGCTGGTAATGTAAAACAAGGTATGAGATAGACACAGCAAGGAACTGTATATCGACAGAGGATAAGGAAGGAGCCCCTGGATATTTCCCTGTGTTACAGGTACTGACAGCAGGGTAGCAGAGGACATTGAGGCACCAGAACACACACTGAAGGGGCAGTGGGAGCGATATGGGGGACACAGGATAGTACTGCGGCCTTAGAGCCGAGCAGGGACACGGTAGCAAAGAGACAGTTCTGTTCCACATTTTTTACAGCAGCAGAGAGGTGAAGAAGAGGACGGAAGGAGTACAGACCCTTGTAGTTTGCCATACACACTTCAGTGATAACTTTAACATGAAACGAATATGTACAGTGTGATGGGGAACAGTCAGTCTGTAAAGGATCTTGGGGGGTCTGCGAGCTGAGGACGTGAAGGTGCAGTGTGTGTTGCACAGCTACAACATGACATATTTATGTTTCTCTTGTGTTTCTCAATCCACAGGACATACTTGGTGACCCTCCTGGTGCTGTTGTGCATTGGCAAGTTATTGTACATCATCCAACATGCAGTAGTCTGGGGTAGGTGGACCTACAGCTACTTTGTCTGTGACGACAGTCAGGGGGAGCACATGTGACAGTGATCTGTCATATTGTTCATATGTTGTTGTTCACCTCTTTGCCCTGCACCCCCATACCTCATATGTTGCTGTTGGCACACATATCCACATGTGTTCCTGGCCAGTTCGTCTTCTCCAACACTGTCTCTGGGACACGTCCAACAGAGCTGCGTGTGTGTGCAGGTCCTAGGTGTTTGGGTGGTGGGCTGCATGTACACCCTTCCCTGACATTGTAGCATCAGCCGACAGCAGTGTATCATTGCATTTGAACATAAGAACATAAGATATGCCATACTGGGTCAGACCAAGGTCCATCAAGCCCAGTATTCTGTTTCCAACAGTGGCCAATCTAGGTCATACATAGCTAGCAGTTTCCCCAAAACAATTTGACAAGCCTTTATCTCCACTATTCTCCAATTGTGAACATACAGGCCGTATGCTACTGCTGGAACGCTCACCTTAGCAGAGTGTGTGGGTGGGTGTTTTTGGGTTGGCTTTGTGATGATACAGCATGCAGGAATTTTGCATTAGCATATTTTGTGAGGGTCTGTATACCTGGGGAGCGGTGGTGACTGTGCTATCTCTACCTTACTGCTGTTTACCTTGTGAACATTGTGGACATGTGTTATGTGTTGTGACCTGACCTATCTCTTGTGTGCTGACAGACTACTGCACGACAGCATTTTTGTATCACAGATATCCCCATAATGTGGACATACATCGACAGTGGCTGGACATGGGGACATGGGGATTCGACACATTTCGATGACATCTTCTCCCTTCACTGTGACGTGTTGTGGCCTTTGAGAGCCTCAAGGGATCCCAAACATACACTTAATGCAAAGACACGGTAGGTTGCACCTTTGGTCTTTTATTTATTTATTTATTTATTTGCAGTCTCTTTTATACCGCGCTATTCGACATCAGTGCGGTTTACAATGAACATAAGAGTTGCACATCTCAATTTCGTGATTTGTGCTTACAGTGAAACAGGTATAATAACTTGGGTATACATTAAACAGGAAAATTAAACTTGGGTATGCATTAAGCAGGTATAACAGGTAAAATAGGGTATAAATAACCAGTCCCTTAACAAGGAGACACGATGAATAAATACAGTCTACTTTATGCAACAATATAATGAGTTATGCGGCACTGCATAAGTTTCTCATAGTGGTTGGAGGGGAAGGTGTGATTGCGAGTGATCAGTCTGGGAATGTGACGTGCATGAGTTTGAGGTGCTGCATTGAGATGTGAGAGTGGGTGAGTGTGGAGAGAAGACTGCATCATCGTAGTGATGAAGAAAGAGGTGCCGTTTCAGTGCCTTCCTAAATTGGGAGAGTTCACTGATGGTTCTGATAGTTGCTGGTAGTGCGTTCCAGCAGGATGGAGCAAAGAAGGAGAAGGCTCTGGATCTAGTGAATTGAGAACACTTCGTGCTTGCCTTAGGTAATATGAGAGTATTTGCGGCATTCGATCTCCTTGCTCGATTGGGAGGTGTGATTGAAATTAGATCAGTAATGGCAGTAGCAGGGTATTTATTGATGGCTTTATGGGTCATAATTAGGATCTTGAATGAGATCCTGGCTTGTATGGGTAGCCAGTGCAATTGTTTTAGTATTGGGGTAATATGAGAACTTCTTGAGGCTCCATGATTTATATATTATATTATAATTGCCATTATTTACTGTTGCCAGTATATACCTTCATTTTACTGTATTTACTGTTACCATCACTTACTGCTGCCAATATTTTCCTCTCATTCACTGCATCCATTGTTGCCTATATTTACTGTTGCCAGTATCTACTCTCATTTACTGTATTTACTGTTGCCTGTATTTACTGTCGCCAGTATCAACTCTCATTTACTATATTTACTGTTGCCAGTATCTACTCTTATTACAGTTGCCAGTGCACGACGGTTGCCTTATGTACTATCGCCTGCATTCACAGTACTATTGCAATTAATCTTTCCTGAGTGCAAACACTGCATCACACTGTACTGTAGCCAACATTTCCACAATTATCTTTCTCATTACCAACACCCAAGAGAATGTACAAAGTTCTGCTCTTATTTATGACCTTCCTTACCCTTGGTCTCCCTTACTCATCAAATGCTCTCAACCATGATACATATCACATACCAATCCTACGCTCATACGGAAGGAGATGGTCCGAATTCCCCCACCACTCTACAGCAAAAAATAACTTTACATCCCACTCCCATCTACTCAACATTCCTCTCCAAACCATCAAAAGGATACAAGAAGAGAAGCAACATCACCAACGCCTGCTAAAATGTGCACTGATAAATGCCAGATCAGTACGATCTAAATGGCCCGCAGCCATCGACCTGATACCCCAATATAATCTTGACATCTTGATGATTACTGAGACTTGGCTATCCGACTGTGACAACGTACTACTGAATCAGATGCTGCCACCAGGTTTTGTGATATACACATCTCACAGATCCAGTCAAAAAGGAGGCGGAACCCTCATCCTGGCCAAAGCTGATTTACACTTCAAGATGTGCAACTCCTCTAGCTCAACGTACCTTGACTCCCTCACTATAACTAATGAGTTCTGCACAATCCACCTTTTCTATCGTGCACCCTCCCCCTCACCAGATGATCTTCCAACTATAATTGAGCAGGCATGTTCCGCATCCACCTCACGCTCACCAAGTTGGCTAATCGGTGACTTTAATCTCCCATCTCTTCAAGACAGCCACTCAGCAGCATTCCTTGACGCCCTGGAGGACCTAGGTTACAAACAGCATGTCGATTCACCCACCCACACTAAGGGTGGTAAACTAGACCTCATTTTCGCACCTCTCTCCAACGACTCAATACCCCTAACTCTCGCATTATCGGTAATACCAGTACCCTGGTCGGACCACAGTCTTCTCAGTTTCAATATATCCATTAATGCATTCCACAAAAGCCGAAAGTCCCCTAACACATCTGGATCCCACTCAACCCGCTTTAGACCACTCAACCAGAGCATAGTCCTAGAGAATCTCAGACCTCTCATGGCCAACACAACCATGGACTTAGATGATCTCATATCCAAATGGGATGAAAACCTGAGAGCTGCCTCCTGCCCATCACTCACCGAAAAGAAAATTCGAAAACGTGAACATACTCCATGGTTCTCCACAGACCTTCGTTCATCCCTCCACCATTTACGCAAACTTGAGCGACAGTGGCGACGAACTCACTCCCCCGAGGCGCTGGTAGCATACAGCTCATACCTATCTACCCACCGAGCAAAGATAGCACAGAGCAGGAAAACTTACCACTCAGGATTAATAAAACGCTCCATCAACAAACCACATGCTTTGTTCAGCATAGTAAAGTCCATAACAGGTGAACCGGTATCAGCTCAACCTCCCATGCCGCAGCCGCAGGACTACGCAAACTACCTGCAGTCAAAGATGATAAAAACCAACACAGACATAAATGTCAATAACGCCCCCACTTCACTTAAGACATCCCATGCTATGCCACTTCACAACTTCTCCACTGTATCAAATAGCGAGGTTGTGAACATTATTGCCTCAATCAACCCCAGTACAGCTCCTAATGACCCGTGTCCAGCCAGCTGGATCAAGGACATGCGACATGACCTCAGTCAAATATTGAGCAAAATACTGAACCAGTCTTTCTCATCAGGTTCATTCCCACAGAGCCTAAAACACACTTCCATCAAGCCCCTACTGAAGAATAATAGACTGGACCCATCCAAGGTTGATTCCTTCAGACCTATCTCGAGCATCCCTCAGCTTGCAAAAATCATTGAGAAGGCCGCCCAACAACAAATCCAACATCATATTGACACTGAAGCACCACTAGATCCATCGCAACATGGCTTCAGGGAAGCACATGGAGTTGACACAGTCCTTACAACACTATTCAATGTTCTAGTGACAGGAACAAACAACATACAACAGGGTTTCGTCCTCATCTTCCTGGACATCTCCGCTGCTTTCGACTCTGTGAGTCATGATATACTCCTACAACGCTTGAAAGATAAGGGGATTCAAAGCACAGCACTCGAGTGGTGCAAATCCTACCTATCTAACAGGTGGCAACAAGTAAAAACAGGCCACGCATCCTCAGAACCATTCCTGCAATCACAGGGTGTACCTCAAGGATCGTCCTTATCGGCACTAATGTTTAATATCTACATGCAGCCGATATGTGACTTGATCAGATCCTTTAATGTACAATGTCTCGCTTACGCAGATGACATCCTCCTATATATGCCGTTCACAATTGAACATCCAGTATTCTCCCCAATAATCAAATGTTTTGAGGCTGTAGCTGAATGGTTGCTATCACAAAACCTTCGGATAAACCACAGCAAAACCGACGTTCTTTTTGTCACAAGGAACCGTAAGTTCATACCGCCTCCATCACTACGCGTCAACAACATAGAGTTAAAATCAAAAGCTACCATCCGTTACCTCGGCATCACATTGGATCAGCACTTGGATATGACAACTCATATCAAGAACATCACAAAAAACGTATATTATAAGATCAAATCGCTACATCACCTCCGCTCCCTACTAGAACCCACAGACTTCCGAACAACCTTCCAAGCATTGGTCCTCCCACACATGGATTTTGCCAACATCATCCTACATGGCCTCCCTCAATCAACGTTAAACCCGCTCCGCCTAGCCATGAATACAGCCGCCAGAGTCCTCTCCGGCTCATCAAGATCTGACCATATAACACCCATCATGAAAGAACTGCATTGGTTACCATTACATGCCAGAATCCAGTATAAGTCTTTAGTCCTTACTTTCAAGGCACTAAATAACTACCCCCCTACACCAATCAGCAAGCTTATCCATGGCACCCTGGAAAACAGAAAAAGGAGAACCACATCAATGAACACCTTAATTGTCCCGAAGATAATAACGAAGTGTACTAAGGCCACCTCCAACAGGGCCTTCTCCTTATTTGCTCCTCTAAACTGGAATGCACTACCTCACGAAATCCGTGCTATCAAAAACCTAATCCTATTCAGAAAAACATTGAAATACCATCTGTTCACAAAATGCTACCCAGAAGTCAACCTAGTCACTAACAAAACTACCACCTCAATACAACCTGAAAAGGGCTAGCAGGTCAACCTTTCTCTCTAGTCTTATTAGTGAACCACATTGTAACATCCAATCGAGTTTGACATTACTGTATATACCATTAAGTTATTCTGTACATAGTTCCCCCGGTTGTCCTATTGTTGAATTTCCCTGTTCAATGTAAAACTCAATGTTACCTGTATGCATTGTAGTATGTTCTTGTTCTATTGTACACCGCACTGATTATAATAGCGCGGTATAAAAGAATTGTTAAATAAATAAATAAATAAATAAATAATGAAGGATTCTTGCAGCTGAATTCATTGCAAGTTGTAAGGGGTTAGTCGTGCACTTAGGTAGACCATACAAGATCGCATTGGCATAGTCAAAGTGAGGCATTATTAGGGCCTGAAAGACAGTTCAGAAGTCATCAGGTTCTAACAGTTGACGCAAATTGCGGAGGGTCCGGATTTTATGGTACACCGACTTTGTTATGTTTTTGATATGAGCCTTCATATTAATTTTGGGAATGACATCAGCCTTTACATGTTAATGATTTACTATTTGTTTTATGGACATTTCATGTTGGGTCTCTGTACACGAATGCTGATGCACATGGGGTGGAACTGTGAAATGCCTGTGTAACATGGACATGGACATGACCATATCCATGTGACACCCTCGTCTGCGGTTCCAATTCCAAATGTCCACAACATGCACTGTGTTCTGTGTTGTGATCATGTTATGCTTGGTTGTGTGACATTTCATTACGTACACATTGATGTTTGACGCTCTGCAATTTGGGCTGATGTTGCAAGCAGCATACCAATACATTGTTTATCCTCTTCTGACACAGGGCAGAGGGCACACAAAGCACATCTACTACAGTGAATCCGGCGTCACCATCACCCACCTGTTGGAGGACACAACAACACCATGGAACTATCCCTGGGAAATGGTGCCATAGGATGTTTGACCTCTGCGAGTGGGACACATGCCTAGGATGGACAGTATTATTGTTGGACTGCTACTTTGGGCATGACAGGCCTGTCCAACACACCGTTGCTGCCATGTTCTGGCTGGATATTGTGTTCATCGCAGGAGACACACATGACCTTTCCAGTACTGTGGCATGCCACACTTGACCTTTCCAGTACTGTGGGATGTCACACTTGACTATGCCTGCCCAGGGTTTCAAGTACAGTCTTAACATGACTTGTTGGATTGCAGACACCCTTTGCACTGTGGACACTGTGTACTGGTACCCACATGTGCAGCAGGGACTGACATTGTTGCTGTATGTTGTACATCCTTCTGACATTGTGTTGTTGTGTTTTGCCCATGTTTGTGACATGGAACACAGGATATGCTCATCTGTTTGGTTCAACATGAGCATACAGCCATGCATGTGGCACAGGGGGAGCAATGGAGAGGTCCTCTTGTCCATGTCCACCTACCATCCACTTGGACATGACACAGTATTTGCCACCACACCACTTTACTGCACACCAACATCTTGGATTGATGTTTGCACTCACCAAGGGTGTTGCAGTGCATGTGTGGCATCACTGTATCATGTTTCAACTTACACGGTGCATGTGCATGTGACTGACTATGTTGGTGCAACACAGCATGTGGCAATATGGCTTCTGTGTGGGTTACTGTAACATGTTTGACCTTTCTTTCCATCTCTATATACAGGTTATTGTGTTTGTTTACTGTACAGATGTGACATTCTGCATTGATTTACAAACCTAGCATTGCATGTCTGCACAATCCTATTTATCCCCTGAGGTAATGACACTCACATTGCCCCATTATATTTGGAGTGTGGCAGTGTGAGTGTCCATTTTCTTCCTTCATTTGTGCATTCCATGTACCGTGATATATGTGTACAGATACTGTATCCACACCAACCAGTGCAGGGAGACCTTCTGCATAGTGTTATCTCTGCATGTTTCTGCGGTTTGTTTCATTTGAATTCTCTGTGTTCATATGCCTCTGCTACCTGTTAGCATATCCTCATTGTGCTTTTGACAATTGTTTTGCTTTATATTGTTGCTGCTTGATTCCTATATCAGGCATTATGTGACAGCTGTAACATATATTTTGATATCTGTGTTTACACTTTCTTACTTTTAACAACATATGCTGTTTCATTTGTGTGCCTCCTGTGTTGGCAGACAGATATGTTTTTATGAACAGATCATGATTGATATGTGTTGGGCCCTCATCATGCACAGCCTACTGTCTACATGCACACATATGTAACTAAAATATTTGGGGCATGCAGCAGCATGTGGGGGTGGGGGGCTAATGCATACTGCACACCATGCACCCAATGCACATTATCTTTCCTGCCGATCATCTGTAGACGGGCCAGTGACTTTTCTGTAACATGTGGGTTGCTGCCCTGCAAAATGTGTTTTCAACTTTTCCCCTGTTATCCACGCACCTTGATATTATGATAGGCGGTATCTACACTATCTGTGATGATTAACCAAAATAAAAATATGTGTTGGACATACATTTGTCTCTGCTGCTGCTCGATCACACTGACACACGTTTTTAGTGATTTCCTGGTCATGTACATGGCCCACCTGTGCTCATGCCAGCTGTCTATCTGCCAGCTGTTTGCCACATCACTGGGTGTCACAGGTTCCCATACACACATTCCCTTTGAGGTAATATTTTTGCACTGTGCTTGCTGTGGTTGTTTGGGATAGTGGTTACAGAGATGTGTTGTAACACCATAGGTTTCAGGTTTGATCCCCACATGGGGTTTACTTATTTTTTTCTGTTGTGCTAACCTGACCATGAGCTACCTGCAGGTTCATCGCCTATGCACACACCCTTCCATCTTTTCACTGTACACCAAAGTGTGCCCTCTGTCCTGCCTATCCATCACATATTAGCTGTTACATATGTCTCTTTCTTTGTATTGCTTACATGGCATTCCGCTTGGGGGATCGGCATTGCTGTGGTTCAGCTGGTCTGTAGTAACCCTTTTTGCAGGTTCAATTCTCACATGCTCCTGTTCTGTTGCATATTTTGCCCTGCTCCACAGAGCATCCCCTGCCGCCCTTTGGGTTTAGGTTCTTTCCTCTTTTGCATGCTGTATCCACTGCACTACATTTCATTGTGTGTGTGCATGTAGTTATATGTGTCTCTGGTCCCAATTACAGACTGTGATCTGATCTGTACACACCAGATCTGCATGTGCATTCCATCATGGTTACTGTTGGAGGTTTGCCTATCCTGGCAGACAGCAGGCTTCTTGTGTGATGCCCTGCAGTATTCTTGTATGCAGGCTTTGCTAATGACCTCATGTTGGTGTTGTGGCCTACCAGTTTGTGCATTGACATTTGTGCTAATGGTCATAGGCTTGATTCCTCTCTGTTCTCTTTGATTTGTATGCCTGTCCTGCACAGCTACTTTTCATTCCTGTAACAGTCATATCTGTGCAGATCTGTGCTGTTAGCACATTGTACCCTTATCACAGTTGCCAACCATCCTTCTGTCCATCTATGTGTGTCTACCAGCTGTGTGCTGTCCTGCCCTGATGTGCAAACTGCTACCCCATGTCCTGCAGTGATGCACGTTTCTGCATTGCAGCTCTTCCTGGTTGCCTCTCCTGTGTGTGCTCTGTATGGCACTGCTACTCCTCTGTCCTCCTGTCATTGCACCTATCCTGCCATCTCTACCTCCTCTGCTGGACACGGCTTCCCATCCTCTGCCACATACTGTCATTGTTGCATGGTACATTTCCATCAGCCTGTGCATCACTACAGCTGCCCCCATTTTTCCAGCTGCCACATGGGCTGGACACAGATTTGTCTGGTCCATCAGCTCTGATCTACTTTCTTGCATCACTTGTGCATTGTCTTTCCTTGCTGCTCTGTGCAGTGTTAGGGTACATCTGTGTTTGGCCCATGCCTTTCTTGCTTTTCAACTTGAGGGATCTTACTGCCCTTGGGCACCATTTCTTGAGTCACCTATACATCCTTGGGGCATCTTTAGCCACACGTTAGATTCAGACAGCTTATGGGGCGCCTAATATGGTACCTTGGGGTTTCCAACCTTTCGTCACGCCCTCTGGAGCACATTTTGACCCGCCTTGGCTGACGTTTTGGTTTATGATGTGCCTTCTGGTGCGCCCTAAAAGGTGCATTAGGTTATGGCACTGGGGTGCGGGTATTTTTAGCTGGCAGCACAGATTTTTGGAATGTTTCTGACTGTTACAAGCAGGAAAATGAATTGTCTTGGCCACCCTTACTCATTACACCCACTGGGGGACCAAACTCGTGACCCCTGTCTTAGCAGTCACTGTATTAACCAATGTGCTATACCTTTGTTGCTGTGATTACAGGTCAGCACGCGGAGTTAAGGTTAA
Source organism: Ichthyophis bannanicus (assembly GCA_033557465.1). Lineage (NCBI taxonomy): Eukaryota > Metazoa > Chordata > Amphibia > Gymnophiona > Ichthyophiidae > Ichthyophis > Ichthyophis bannanicus. The sequence goes on along the minus strand of CM066032.1, from coordinate 367,157,496 downwards.
CGTGCGGTAAGATGCCACGGCTCCCTCTATCGCACGATAACGGACATGGCGCACTTTATCGCGTGATAACCCGCGATTGCTACCTTAAGACCAGAATGCCCACTCCTTATATGGCATTCTTCACATTATCGCTGCAACTAGCGCCGGTGACATTAATTTTATTTATTTTATTTAAAGTCTCTTTTATACCGCGCTATTGACATCAGCGCGGTTTACAGTGAACATTAAACTACACATCTCAGTTTGGTGATATGTGCTTACAATAAACAGGTATCATAACTTGGATATACATTAAAACAATTTCTTAACAGGGAAAAACATGATAAATATATACAAAACCACTTTATGTAGCTATATAAAGGGTTAAATGGACTGTACAAGCATCTCATAGTGGAGGAAGGTTAAATGTGTGATTGCGGGTATTCAGTCAAGAATGTGAGATGCATGCGCTTGAGGAGCTGTGTTGAGGTGTGGAAGTGGGTGGATGTGAGGTGGAGACTGAGGCATCATAGTGAAGGAGAAAAAGGTGATGTTTCAGTGCCTTCTTGAATTGACAGAGATCACTGATGGTTCTGATAGTTGCGGGTAGAGCGTTCCAGCAGGATGGTGCAAAGAAGGCAAAGGCTCTAGAATTGGTAACTTGAGAGCACTTAGTGCTTGCCTTAGGTAGAATGAGGGTATTTGAGGCATTGGATCTCCTTACCCGATTAGGAGGTGTAATTGATACTAGCTCAGAGACGGCAGTGGCTGGGTATTTCTTGATGGCCTTATGGGTCATAGTTAGAATCTTGAACGAGATCCTAGCTTGTATGGGGAGCCAATGTAACTGCTTTAATATTGGAGTAATGTGGGATCTTCTGGAGGCTCCGTGGAGGAATCTTGCGGCTGAATTCATTGCAAGTTGTAAGGGGTTGGTCGTACTTTTTGGAAGGCCGTGTAATATCGCATTGGCATAATCAAGGTGGGGCATTATTAGGGCCTGAAAAACAGTTCGAAAGTCTTCAGGTTCTAACAGTTGACGAAGATGGCGAAGGGTCCGGATTTTATGATATACCAATTTTGTTATGTTGTTGATATGAGCCTTCATGTTGAGCTGCTGATCAAGTGTAACTCCCAGGTATCTTACTGTAGCCTTGCATATGAGCTCTGCGTCACGAACTTTAATGGATATGGGTGGAGTAAATGCTGGATTCCTGGTGACAAAGAGGGCTTCTGTCTTTTTGAAGTTTAACTTAAGCCTTTGAGCATTTATCCAATCTGTGACTGCGTCAAAGCATTTGATTAGAGGGGAGAGGTCAAGATGTTCAGTCGAGATTGGCATGTACATCAAGACGTCGTCAGCATAGACAAGGCAGTTGATGTTAAATGAGTGGATAAGGTCACAGATGGGTTGCATGTAAATGTTAAACAGCAAGGCAGATAGGGAGGAGCCTTGTGGAACACCTTTCGTTTGGAGGAAGGGGTCGGATGTGGAGGGGCCAGAACGGACGTGCTGCCAACGATCCGAGAGGTATGACGCGCACCATGATAGCGCAGAACCGTGGACTCCCTTCTCTCGGAGGCGTCGAAGGAGGACTTCATGGTCTACTGTATCGAAGGCAGCGGCAATGTCCATAAAGATTAGAACGAAGCCTTGTCTGATGTTATCCAGGCCTATGGATAAAGTGTTGAATAGGGTTGTCAGTAGCGTTTCAACACCATGCGCTTCACGAAATCCATGCTGGCAGGGATGCAGGGGCGCGTTGGTATCTATGTGATCCTGTAATTGACGTTGAGTAATCTTTTCAATGATTTTCGATAGGAGGGGTATGCTGGAGATAGGCCTGTAGGATTCCATCATTGAGGGGTCCAACTTATTGTTTTTTAGGAGAGGTCTGATGGCGGTCTGTTTCAGGCTTCGAGGGAATGTTCCAGTAGAGAAGGATACATCTATAATCTTGGATAGAAAAGGGCTGAGCTCAGCACGTAGGGATTTTATCCAGGGAGCTGGACACGGATCGGAGGGTGATGTAGTGGTGTTTATACTTGATATAGTGTCTTGAAGGACACTGAAGGTTGGGGTAGAGAAGGATGTGATGGTGTGTTGGGTCTCAGATAAGGAATGATCAAGTGGGGATTGAGGAGCAAAGAAGGGTGGACTAGTTGAGAAGAGGGGCTGAGCAGGTTGAACAAGCTGGTTACTTTTGTTTCGCAGGTAGTATGCGTATTCCTGGGGGTCTGGGTGGGTCGAGTTCCCTTGAGATGGTTCTTTTGTTAGGGATTTTACAATTTGGAAGAGCTCGTGAGGTTTGTTTAGGGAGCGTTGTAGTCTGTTTGCATGATATTGTTTCATGCTTGATGCCACGGATATACGATGTTTTCCTAATTGTGATGTGTATGCTTCGTGGCTCTCAGTTGTTCGTGATCGTCTCCAGTGCCTCTCAAGTCGTCTGAGTTGAAGGAGCGATTTGCGTAGCTCTTGGGAGTACCATGGAGCATTCTTTTTCTTATGTGGTGCTTCGTTTGTAGCAGGTACGTGGATAACAGCATCTAGGTTTGAGTTCCAGGAGGCGACCATGTCATCGAGGCTTTGATCATGTAGGTCAAGTAGGTTCTGTGTCCTCTTTAACAAATCTTCTCTGTCGAAAGGATGGAAGCGCTTTAATTGTTCTGAGGTGGGTTTAACATCAGGATTGGTTTTGGCAGAGCTGGTGCCAGTTGGTATCTGGAAACGTATCAGAAGATGATCTGACCAAGGAACTGAGCTTACATTAAGGTGAGATTTATGCACGTGAAGGAGGGCTGGCTGTGGTGCAAAGATCAGATCAAGTATGTTCCCTTTTATATGGGTAGGGGTATCAACCAGTTGAACGTAGCCTAGCTCACTGAGGGCATCATTAAAGGCATTGGTGTGACTGTCTTGAATGGATGGGAGGTTAAAGTCGCCTAATACCCAGTTCAAAGTATGCGGATTCGTGGTGTTGCAAGCAAGATCAATTATTGTGGCTAAGTCATCTGGAGATGATGAAGGTGTTCTATATATCAAGTTGATGGTGATTTGTTTATTTGTAATGGTGATGGAGTCGAGGGTCGAGGTGCTACTTGAGGCAGCAAGCTGAAAGTTGAGATCGGCTTTTGTTAGGATGAGTACTCCACCACCACGCTGGTCAGCTCTGTGGCATGAGTGGACTGAGAAGTTGGGAGGGACACTCTGGTGAAGGATCACGGAGTCAGATGCAGATAACCATGTCTCTGTGATACATAGGATATCAAGATTATAAGTTGAGAGCATATCAGTTAATGCTGGCCATTTCTTTCGTATTGATCGTGCATTTATTAGGGCACACTGGAGGTCAGGGGGAAGGTGGTGCTGCACACGCCGAGATAGGTTGTGTTGCTGTAAGTCCACATAGATAACATGTGGGCCTGGTAGGCTCCGGGGTGTTTCGGTTTGATGTTTAGTGAAGTCAGGGAATCTCCTCCAAGACCTTCGAAGGACAGGTATAGAGTTATGAGGTGAGGTAAGAGCTAAGGTGTCAAAGGTCAGAGCTATTAGAATATAGAAAATGGTAGGGGTCAAGGTGTATGAGGGTACCCAGTGTGATAACATTTTAGGAAGTATAAATAGCAGACCACGGAAGTGGTATCGACAATTAATTAATAACCGAGAGGTAAGCTCAGGATAACAGGCTATTGTATTGGCGCGAACATTAAATTACAGTTTTGCACTGCTGCAGAATTATGTTACTGCTTCGTGTTCTACCCGCCTCTCAAGATGGTTGTTCGAGCTTCAGCCGGTGATGAGGCTCGAACCCCTGGGGGGAGAGCAGCTGGAGCTGGCAGGAGAGCGGAAGTCAGACTATCACCACTTATGCAATACAACGGGCACTGCTTCCATTTGTTATAATTGAGAATCAGTGTAATTTCATAGTAAAAGATCTAAGCTAAGGCAGTGAGAACATTATTACAAAGAGCATAATACAACAGGCAGTGTTAAGACTTTGATACTGAGAGTCAGTGTGGCGGAGAATCTGAACGAAAGGTAATAATGTCTCCGAAGACTGAGGCTTGCTACAGTAAGTGAAGGTACCTGTTTTGATGAGCCTTAGGCCAGGCTTCCAAGGATAGGTTGAAATTGCGCTGATTAGTTGCTTGTAAGAAGGGTGGCTGTATCTAGTTCCCCGCCTAAGGGCCACGCCAAAGGGCCCTCTGGCGAGGCCCTCAGGCGCGGGCCCGACAGGCGCGGGTCCGCCTGGTGGCGGCTGCTTTTAAATGTGCCGGTTCCCCTCCCACAGCCCCGATTGGACTGGAGGCCTGAGCGGGGATGCTGGACGGCCCGCTCAGGTGCTCAACCCACGATCGGGGAGCAGATGATGGCCGCGGGTCAGAGAGGCTTTTCCCGCCGGCTGCGGCTGCTTTAAAGGTGCCGGTTCCCCTCCCACAGCCCCGATTGGACTGGAGGCCTGAGCGGGGATGCTGGACGGCCCGCTCAGGTGCTCAACCCACGATCGGGGAGCAGATGATGGCCGCGGGTCAGAGAGGCTTTTCCCGCCAGCTGCGGCTGCTTTAAAGGTGCCGGTTCCCCTCCCACAGCCCCGATTGGACTGGAGGCCTGAGCGGGGATGCTGGACGGCCCGCTCAGGTGCTCAACCCACGATCGGGGAGCAGATGATGGCCGCGGGTCAGAGAGGCTTTTCCCGCCGGCTGCGGCTGCTTTAAAGGTGCCGGTTCCCCTCCCACAGCCCCGATTGGACTGGAGGCCTGAGCGGGGATGCTGGACGGCCCGCTCAGGTGCTCAACCCACGATCGGGGAGCAGATGATGGCCGCGGGTCAGAGAGGCTTTTCCCGCCGGCTGCGGCTGCTTTAAAGGTGCCGGTTCCCCTCCCACAGCCCCGATTGGACTGGAGGCCTGAGCGGGGATGCTGGACGGCCCGCTCAGGTGCTCAACCCACGATCGGGGAGCAGATGATGGCCGCGGGTCAGAGAGGCTTTTCCCGCCGGCTGCGGCTGCTTTAAAGGTGCCGGTTCCCCTCCCACAGCCCCGATTGGACTGGAGGCCTGAGCGGGGATGCTGGACGGCCCGCTCAGGTGCTCAACCCACGATCGGGGAGCAGATGATGGCCGCGGGTCAGAGAGGCTTTTCCCGCCGGCTGCGGCTGCTTTAAAGGTGCCGGTTCCCCTCCCACAGCCCCGATTGGACTGGAGGCCTGAGCGGGGATGCTGGACGGCCCGCTCAGGTGCTCAACCCACGATCGGGGAGCAGATGATGGCCGCGGGTCAGAGAGGCTTTTCCCGCCGGCTGCGGCTGCTTTAAAGGTGCCGGTTCCCCTCCCACAGCCCCGATTGGACTGGAGGCCTGAGCGGGGATGCTGGACGGCCCGCTCAGGTGCTCAACCCACGATCGGGGAGCAGATGATGGCCGCGGGTCAGAGAGGCTTTTCCCGCCGGCTGCGGCTGCTTTAAAGGTGCCGGTTCCCCTCCCACAGCCCCGATTGGACTGGAGGCCTGAGCGGGGATGCTGGACGGCCCGCTCAGGTGCTCAACCCACGATCGGGGAGCAGATGATGGCCGCGGGTCAGAGAGGCTTTTCCCGCCGGCTGCAGCTGCTTTAAAGGTGCCGGTTCCCCTCCCACAGCCCCGATTGGACTGGAGGCCTGAGCGGGGATGCTGGACGGCCCGCTCAGGTGCTCAACCCACGATCGGGGAGCAGATGATGGCCGCGGGTCAGAGAGGCTTTTCCCGCCGGCTGCGGCTGCTTTAAAGGTGCCGGTTCCCCTCCCACAGCCCCGATTGGACTGGAGGCCTGAGCGGGGATGCTGGACGGCCCGCTCAGGTGCTCAACCCACGATCGGGGAGCAGATGATGGCCGCGGGTCAGAGAGGCTTTTCCCGCCGGCTGCGTCTGCTTTAAAGGTGCCGGTTCCCCTCCCACAGCCCCGATTGGACTGGAGGCCTGAGCGGGGATGCTGGACGGCCCGCTCAGGTGCTCAACCCACGATCGGGGAGCAGATGATGGCCGCGGGTCAGAGAGGCTTTTCCCGCCGGCTGCGGCTGCTTTAAAGGTGCCGGTTCCCCTCCCACAGCCCCGATTGGACTGGAGGCCTGAGCGGGGATGCTGGACGGCCCGCTCAGGTGCTCAACCCACGTTCGGGGAGCAGATGATGGCCGCGGGTCAGAGAGGCTTTTCCCGCCGGCTGCGGCTGCTTTAAAGGTGCCGGTTCCCCTCCCACAGCCCCGATTGGACTGGAGGCCTGAGCGGGGATGCTGGACGGCCCGCTCAGGTGCTCAACCCACGATTGGGGAGCAGATGATGGCCGTGGGTCAGAGAGGCTTTTCCCGCCGGCTGCGGCTGCTTTAAAGGTGCCGGTTCCCCTCCCACAGCCCCGATTGGACTGGAGGCCTGAGCGGGGATGCTGGACGGCCCGCTCAGGTGCTCAACCCACGATCGGGGAGCAGATGATGGCCGCGGGTCAGAGAGGCTTTTCCCGCCGGCTGCGGCTGCTTTAAAGGTGCCGGTTCCCCTCCCACAGCCCCGATTGGACTGGAGGCCTGAGCGGGGATGCTGGACGGCCCGCTCAGGTGCTCAACCCACGATCGGGGAGCAGATGATGGCCGCGGGTCAGAGAGGCTTTTCCCGCCGGCTGCGGCTGCTTTAAAGGTGCCGGTTCCCCTCCCACAGCCCCGATTGGACTGGAGGCCTGAGCGGGGATGCTGGACGGCCCGCTCAGGTGCTCAACCCACGATCGGGGAGCAGATGATGGCCGCGGGTCAGAGAGGCTTTTCCCGCCGGCTGCGGCTGCTTTAAAGGTGCCGGTTCCCCTCCCACAGCCCCGATTTTAGTAAACATACCCCAAAGTTTGACTAGAGAATGGGGAAATCATAGGAGGTTTTATCAGATCCATATCCCTGTACTCTTTATTTTGGCCACCTTCCAACCTTGAGCCTGCTGTTTAAGTTTGTGTTGGATCCAATAGTGCATGACAGTTCTAGTAGTACTGGTAAGAAGTATTTCTGTTCTAAATATCTTGATGTCTTACAGCAAAGTATGGTCTATAAGATAGTGTCTCTGTCCATTTACAGAGGGGACCCTATTATTACACTGATGTAATAATAGAGTCCATTTACAGAGGGAATATTTTCTGTAGGTTCCATCCACTTTTTAAAACTTTATTTCTAAATTACACCTAGAAACAAAAAAATCCTAGAACAAGAAAATAGTAGCGAAAATAAATGTTCACGATATATTCATATTGATTCATAAACCAACAAAATGAAAAACAAATCTTAGAAAAATCAATAGACTCTTCCAGCAATAGAAAATTGACGATACATCAGAAGATTCAAGGAGGGAAAATAAGGATATAAAGAAATCTAAATAACTACTTAAAATCATCAAGCAATACAATAGCAGCGGGATTTGCTGAGCTATGAGCGGAACAATGAGCTTCAAAATACTGTAATTAATTTTTCACCTATCTGGGAATAGAAAGCACAGAAATGTTTAAACAGTTCCCTTGAACATTATTTCTCAGAGAGATAAAAATATTTCTTCCCATGATATTTTACCACACATTTACAAGGAAATTAAAAAAAACACCTCAGCTACTAACTGCATTCTATACCACCATAAATTACGACTATTTTTTCCATATAACTTGAGAAGCTTGTGAAATGAAAGGGGAAATATAAATATTATGACCTAGAAACCTAAGGGGCATATTTATTAAAGAGTGGTAAGGGAGCAAAGGTACTGTTAATGGGTGTTATTGGCGCCCATGAACGGTTAACGCTGTGGAATGTTGGATTAACATGCAGAAGCTGGGCCTGTAGCATTAAGGTTTAAAGAGGTAAAGAGTGGGCATTAATGGAGCAGAGACTGGGTGGGGATAGCGTGTGCTCCTTTAATGCTGGTTTCCTGGTGCTGGGAACCCTAACACTATCTGAAAGCTCACGGTAAGGGCTATTTCTGAGGGAAGAGAGCCTATTTCAATGTATGCAATGCGTTCCACCTACCATACTTCTCAAATTAGTGATAGTAATGTTCCATTGGCAGCAACAGCATGGTGCTCTATTAATAAAGGGTACTATGTTGTTGGTGCCAGATTGGCAAAGGAGGTGTTACATGGGTGATGCAGAGGGGCTGGCTGGTCCACTAGGTTGACAAAGCTGCTGGCTAGGGTATACATCTGTGATGTCTGGAATGGCTCTACTGTGACAGTGGCAGCACACATACATGCTGCCACAGTCAAAAAGGAGCTGTGCCACCCCCACTGCCTCCATGTCAGCATTGTGTGAGGTGGGGGTGGCAGTCGCAGCAGCTGAAGCCTTCTGCAGATGAAATCTGTGTCCTGGTCCTGTGTATCAGGTGCAACTGTTAGTGGGATGGCAAGCATGTTCAGCAGTAGGTACAGCAGAGCACATGGTGATCCCTCCCTTCGAAGATCTAAGGCAGCAGCATGTGTGCCCACATCCCCCAAGAGTGGCATGGTGTGACCAGCTGCATGTGTGCAACTTCAATAAGGCCACCTGCAGCACTGAAATGGCCGCTTTGCCATGATGGCAGGGAAGGAGGGATTGACCGGCATTCTGTCAATCATTATCGGTGTCCCTGGCACCGACTAGTTGCCAAGTAGATGAGCTAGCCCTGGGATCAGGATGTCCCCCCACCTGCACATATTGCGTGGATATGTGCATGGGGGGGGGGGGGAATATGCCACTGAGACAGGAATGCTAAGCAATATGATAACAGCCAATGCCATAGGAAAAATGACCACTCTGCCCCTTCACCTACCATATGATAACCATAATCTGTGCATGAAGCAGTGACCCCTACCATAAGTAAGTACTCAGTTGCAACCATCTAAGTCATATATGAATCTAAATTATCTATTGTGGTCTGAAAAATATTAGATTATTCCATGACTGCCCCACAAGCATGTTCCAGGTAATGGGTATGTTGGTCATTTTTCTAGGACACCCATGGTCTGGAAAGTATGTGTTCATGTATCATGGCCTGCCCCTTTTACTGGACAAATACCATATGTACAATATGAATGTCAGCTGAACAAGCAGCATAGCAAGGCAGTGCAACACACAGACCTAACAAGATGTCCCTCTCCCACACCTGCCAAACATACCTTGTCAGACAAGTATGGCACAGAGCCTGCAGAGGCATACCACCACTCATGTCCCCATGCATCCTGATGATGACCACATATATACCCATGGATTGATAACCCCACATGGTTGTTCTGTGGCTCCAAACACACGGCCAGTGTGTGTATGAGAAGGTTCAAAATACAACCTGTGGATAAGGAATGGTATGTCCAGTAGTGTTAACTCTATCCTTCATTTCCAGAACTAAATCATCATATGCAGCCTTCAACATTTTGTTCAGCATGAGTCCACACACTCAGCTGCCTACACTGAGAAGCTGCAACACCCAGGCTAGATGGTAGAGCATGCTAATAGCACCTGCACACTGAGCAGGCATTAACAATGGTGGCACATCAAAGGAGGCCTAAATGGTAGGTAAGAATGCTAATCTGCACCACTTTAGAACAGCAGGGCCATGTGTGTGTGTGTGTGTGTGTGTGTCTCCAGAGGACTGTGAGCTACAGCAATGCATGTTGTGCCCAGGCTTTATGGCTGTGCATACAACATGCTGCAGGTCAGCTATTCAGCAACTCTACATACTGTGTGAGACACCATTTACAAGCAGAAGGTTAGTTTACAGTAAATAGTTTCAACCTGTGTCTGTGACGCTGTAATGCATTTTCAGTTACACTATCATCAAGTCCCATCCCCACAGCATTCCCCTACCCTTACCTCCCAACATGACACTGCTGTGCAGCCCCATATCGCCTGCTGGTTTGACTGGAATGAGCAGTGGGCACACATGTGTGTATTGCCCCCCTCACCTCTGACTCAGCCTCCAGGCCTCAGGACACACCAATTTGCACAGGTGAGAGGCCTGATTAATGCCAACTGCCATAACAGCTGTAGCAAAGTAGTCAAGTAAGCAAAGATAAAAAAAAGAAGAAGAAATAGCCAATGCAATAAAACGGGGGGCTAAGACATTTTTCAGATATGTTAGTGAGAGGAAGAAGGGAAAAAGTGGTACTGTCAAACTCAAGGGTGAAGAGGAGGAATATGTACAGTAGAAGCTGATGAGGATAAAGTGGAATTGCTTAACAAATATTTCTGTTCTGTGTTCACAGATGAAGGGCCAGGAGCAGGACCTCAGAAAACACTCACAAATAGGAACAGAAGTGATGGAGATCTCAAATGGTTTTCAGAAGACTTTGTTCGTGAGGAACAAGCTAAACTAAAAGTAGAAAAAAGCAATGGGACCAGATGGAATACATCCGAGAATATTGAAGGAATTTGGGGATGTTCTAGCAGCTCTATTGACTGACTTTTTCAATGCCTCTTTGGAGTCAGGAGTGATGCCAGGGGACTGGGGAGAGGCACATGTGGTCCCTTTACACAAAAGCAGAAGTAAGGATGTGGTTGAAAACTACAGGCCAGTTAGTTTAACCTCGGTGGTGAGTAAATTATTGGAAATGCTGCTGAAAGTGATAATAGTGAGGTTTCTGGAGTCCAGTGGATTACTGGATACAAGGCATCATGGATTCAACAGAGGCAGGTCTTGTCAGACAAATCTGATTGATTTCTTTGACTGGGTGACCACGGAGTTGGACCAAGGGAGAGTCCTAGATGTGGTGTATTTAAGTTTCAGTAAAGCCTTTAACACGGTTCCGCACAGGTGACCTATAAACAAACTGAGCACATTAGTGATGGACCTAAAGTTACTAATGGGGTTAAATGGGAGGCAACAAAGGGTACAGGTAAGTGGAGCTCACTCTGAGAAGGAAGTTACTAGTGGAGTGCCGCTGGGATCTGTCCTTGGTCCAATTCTTTTAACATCTTTGTTAGTGATCTTGCGAAAGGGATGTCGAGTGAGGTTTGCCTCTTTGCGGATGATACCAAAATCTTCAATAGAGTAGACATCCAGGAAGTTGTAGATAACATGAGGAGGGATCTAGCTAAGCTTTAAGAATGGTCTAGAATTTGGCAGCTGATATTTAATGCTAAAAAAAAGGCAGGGTCATGCATTTGGGCTGCAAAAATCCAAGGGAGCGCTACAGTGTAGGGGGTGAAGTACTTCTGTCCACAAAGAAGAGCGAGACCTAGGCGTGATTCTGTCTGATGATTTTAAAGTAGCTAAACAGGAAAAAAAGGCAATGATGAAAACTAGAAGGATGCTTGGGTGCAAAGGGAGAGGAATGGCCAGCAGAAGAAAGGAGGTAATAGTGCATCTGTGTAATTCTTTAGTGCAACTTCATTTGAAGTATTGTGTGCAATTCTGGAGACCACACCTTCAAAAGGATGTAAACAGATTGGAGTCAGTGCAGAGAGTGGCTACTAAAATGGTTAGTGGTCTTCATTATAAACATATGAGGACAGACTTAAGGATCTTAATAGCTATTCTTTAGAGGAAAGACGAGATAGAGGAGAAATGATTGAGACATTTAAATACCTCCGTGGCATAAATGCACAGGAGGAGATCCTCTTTTGATTGAAAGCAAGCTCTGCTATGAGGGGACATAGAATGAGGGTGAAAGGGGATAGACTCAGGAGTAATATGTGGATATATTTATTTATGGAAAGAGTGGTAGATGCATGGAATAGTCTCCCATTGGAGGTGATAGAGATGAGGACAGTATCTGAATTCAAAAAAGCATGTGACAAACACAGAGGATCTCTAAAGGAAAAACGGGGACTATTGTAGTGATTGATATGGAAGAGCAGACTAGATAGGCCATGTAGTCCTTTTCTGCCATCATGTTTCTATGTTTCTATGTAACACTGTCAGCATACCTGGTGCAACTGCAGTCTATAGGGAACTAGGCTCAAGTGGAGGACTGGCCTCTGTGAATGTCAAATTCAGTCATATAGTTGGTGACCCTGGAAAGAATCTGTGTGGTATGCTTACTAAACTGCGGTAAGGGAGCAAGTGTGCCATTTATGTGAGTTAATAGCGCACATGTCCCCTTAATGCCACAAAAATGCCAAGTTTCCGTGTGTATAAGTCTCCCGTAGCATAAAGGGAGCAGGAGGCAGAAAGCAGGTGATAACACTGTGTATTCTTTTACCATCTCTTGCACATCACCCCTTTACGCCTGTAACCGCACTACCATGTGAAACCTCGCAGAAAGGGTGTTTGCAGGGGGGAGAGAGCCTAGTTAAATGTGAGCAGTGTCATGAAATGACAAGGGAGCTCAAGTCAGTGATATTAGTGCTCCATTAGCTGCAGCACCACGGTGCACAAGTATGAAAGGGCACCATGCTGATGCTGCCAGTGGAGTAAACGGGGTGGCATATTGGTCATGCAGTGATAGGTGCAGGTGTACATTGTGGACTGTGCATGACATAAACAGAGGATCTGCAGATATGCCATACTGGGTTAGTACATGGTCTGTCAAGTCCCACATCCTCTGTCCCACAGTTTCCAATCACACTCACAAGTACTTATTTATTCAGCAATGGTTATATACCACTTTTCACTGGGTCGAAGTGATGTACATTCAGATACAGTATATATTTTCCTTGTCCCTTAAGGGCTCACAATCTACATTTTGTACCTGAGGCAATGGAGGGTTAAGTGGCTTATCCAAGGCCACAATGCACACCTGTGGGACAAGAAACCCCAGTCTCTCCAGCCCAAAGTTGCTGTCCTCCAGTAGGATTTGAACCCCCAGCCCTCTGCCTTGAGGCAACTTGCCCCAATCATTAAGCCACTCCTTTTAGCTGTGGCTTTAAAATGTAACCATTTTCAATGATGCCTGTAGTGGGGCAAGCTGTGGATCCGCAGTGCCCCCTGCATAATGGTGCAATGACAGTTCCCCTGGAACCTACCCAAACCTTCTCTAAGCACATTTACATGAGGAGCCTTTATGACATTTTCATGATCGTAGTGCCAGAGATTGCCTAGTGTTGCCTGACAAACTATATGCTCCTATCAGTTCGGAATGCGTTACACTGTAGCGGCATTGCCTGTCCTCTTGTCCCCCCCCCCACATTTTGATGGCATAAACAACCAGTCAACATTTATCTATTCCATGCCATTCTGTAATGCATAGACCCCCAACATTTATTTTATTTACATTCTCTTATATACCGCGCTATTCTGCATCAGTGCGGTTTACATTGAACAAACTGAAATTATATTGAACAGGGCATTATAACTTGGAGATAACTATTTTACAGGGAACATGGGCTATGGAGGGTTAAGTGGCTTGCCCAAGACCACAGGGAGCAACATATCTCCCCTTAGCTGTCTGTCCTCCATGTTGAAGGGGATTAACCATTTTAACCTCTGCATATAGGGGCATCCCCCCATCCGCATCATCTGTGATGTGTGTCATGATCCCACAGTGACTTTGGCGAAACACAGACATATGGCAGCTGTGGGGTGGTCCAAGGGACATGGTACCCTAGGCAGAAATCCTGGCGGGCCCCCCACAGTGCTGCTGAACCCAGTTGTGGAGGAAGAGGCCGACAAAGCCTGAAACTCTAGCCCTCCAGGTAGCTGGAAAATGCAGATGCCTGGGCAAATACCAGTAACACCTACGGGGCTGAATGCTACCATAGATTGGGCTGCTTGTTTATAGAGAGTTTGTTGACAAGATTTATTATAAGTAGTTATGCAGTTTTTGATTTTGGGGGAGTTGTAATAAATTAGGTAAACATTATTAATGTTCTAGTATGGGTTGGGAATAGTAATCTCAGGAGAGGTAATATAGGGACATTTTTAAGATTATGTTTATAGAGAATTTAATTTTTACCAGGAGACTGTTGGGTATAATTTTTTGTCGATGGGAGGTAGGGTAATGGCAGGAATAGTAGAAACTGGGATTTTTTATTAATGGCTCTACATGTAATGACTATGGGGTAATTTGGGGTGTGATTTAGATATCACCATTGGATCATTAGAAAAGTAAGGCTTATATCTTAGAAGGCAATAATGATGTCATTGGTTAGTCAAGTATAGAACTTCCAATGGAATCGTAGAATCAGGTCTTTAAAAGTAGAGTCGTGTTCAGTACTCCGCATGCACAATGTTTTTTCAAGGGCTGAGCAAAGGAAATCCTGAGAAACATAGCTATCACCCAAATGAGAAAGTTGAAAAGACGTGTACAGCAGCGGTTATGCTTCTGGCAGGTAATTCTTCTTATGTAGTCGACAAGATGTGGCTATGAGAGGTAGTAATGTCGAGTGGGAAGATATATTTATGTAGTTATTATTAAAATGGGTTTATTTTCTAGAAGATTGACAAGAAGCATAAGAGATCCCCTGAGGAAACATCAATAGTGAAACGCAGTGGAGGTACCTGAGGAAGGCGTTGTGATCAAATGAAGCATGGTGGAGAGTTTGCTGTGAAGTATTCATCTAGAAGCTAAGGGGTATGTTTACTAAACTGCGTTAGTGTGATTCGCGTTAGGAGCCGCGTTAGTGGAAGAAATGCCCAAAAAGGCCATGGGCGGTACATCGTTAGTGATAACGCGCGCAATAACGCGCCGCGCAGCAACGATTGTTACAGGGTGCATTACTGCGCGTTAAGCATAAGAAGGCACGCAGACACCCAACTACAGAAACAGAGCTGTAGCACAATGGTTACTACACAGACCAATGGTACAAGGGTCATGGGTTCGATTCCCCAGTGTGCCTAATGAATAAGGCTGGCTGAGGCATCATGTGTAGCCCTTTGAAAGCCTACTATAATATTTTAATCTGCAGCCGGGTTAATGTTTGCATATGTCAGGAAAATTGTACCCGTCTTATTCAATATGTTGCAATAGTGATGTTCCCTCTGCCATGGTCATGTATTATATACCATTTGATAGGAATATTTAGGCAGATGTTTGGATCCCGAAAGTTTTGGACTTGGCCTGGAAAGTGTTAAGTATTGGGCTGTGAGGAAGTTTAGTTGTACGTTAATAGTGCTGCCAGCAAACACACCCTCACAGTGGCGTAACCTAAGGTGCCACATAAGGCACCTTAGAAGGCACTCCATAGGGCACATTATAAAGTGCGCTGTCTGCCAAGGCACCCTATAATATCCCCTATACGACACCATATAAGGCACCTTATAAGATGCTTTATAGGGTGCCGTATGAAGCGCCCTATAGGGCACCATATGAGCCACCCTAAGGTGACAGTACCCTGAGGGTGGTTGTGCTGGCAGCACTAATATACAATAAAAATAGACAATGCCTAAGACAGCCCTATCGATGAACCCCACTGTGTGTTGTGAACCCATGACCTCTGGCTCCTTGGGCAGTGAAGTAACCAGTGGGCTAGAGCTGCTAATAAACACCCGGCTGGCTACAGGAGGACTGCACGGCACCACACCCACATTCTGCTGTGGTTACCAGGGAGATTACATACCACCACCCAACCCACCCTCTGGGGCTCAGGGTGGGGGACAGGATCTCCCGCCAACAGATCCACTTTCTACCCCCCTGCAATGGTGGCAGTAGAGGGGACCACCACCCCAGACCTGCTAGGGATTAAACACCCTACAGGACAGGCAATGCAGAACAGTACACATCCATAATGCAATAGCAGACAGACGGCAGGTCTGGAAATGCTCAGCTGCCCCCCACCATTATCTGACATTCTACAGCAACAAGCCTCCTGCCGCTGCACGGTGTTCCAGCAAGACACATACTAGCTGCAGACAGTCTGCCAGCTAGTCCATAGTGCATGGTCCTGGAGGAGATGAATGTACCCAAAACGGGGATATCAGCATACACACCAAGCAGATAAGTAAGTGATTGGGCCCCAAAACGAAACCCATAAATATCACATAAAAAAAATACTATGTAGCACTATGGGGGAACCTAGCCATGCCATGGTCACTGATCAGTCAGGGTGAGAGTGACCTCCCAGCAGGACATGCTATGGCCACCCTGTCCGTGCAGGTGGTACCGGACACTACAATGTCCGGCCATTGCCCTATGCCCTGTGCAGATGCGGCCAGGCCAGGCCACCCTATCCAGGCTATTCCCACGGTACCTTGCTCCTCATTATGCACATTGGCAGGCCAATACTGGCAACCGTGCTAGCAGTGTGGGCTGTGGAGGGTGTTGGCAGCCACCACACACTGGATAGACAGACACACACTCACCACACCTATGCCAGCATTGTGCAACTATAGAGGTGTTGGGCAGCCCACGCCACCACACCAGTCCTGGGCACAGTGCAGGCATGGCTATGGTACGCAATACTGTAGGAGTCACTCCCCAGATTGGTAAACACTGTCAGACACAAGACCTGTAGCACACTCCACAGACATCAGAAAGGTTGCTATGATGCAGCTCACTCCGAAAATTGTACTTAACCTAGGAATTGCTATCTGCCAGTAATCATAGCAACCTTTTGATAGATGTGTACCATATTCCCAGGTTTAGGGTGGCATTACTAAGGTATGCAAGTGCTAGTATTGGGAGATGCATGCAGAGCCCAAAGTCCTGCCTCTCCAGGAGGCTTTGGATAATGGGGCCTGTGGGTGCGGGTGTGTCTGCCCCTGTTGGCTGCTGCTTTACGGCAGAGGTTTCCAACTCCATTCCTGCAGTGCAAAAAACTGTTAGGGTTTTCATGCTGTCCCTCATGAATATGCATGAGATACATCTGCATACCATGGGGGTGGCGCATAGAAATGCAGCACTGGCATCTTTATCAGAGGCAGCATGGAACCTGAATGGTGTTTGGCCCTCCAGGACTGCATTTGAGAGGCTCTGCTCTAGGTAATGTGCATGTTTATGGTGTCTGTGCCCTGTAGGGTAAAATGTAGGTGTTTTGGGCATGTTTACATCATCTGCACGAAAGGTTCTGTCTGTATTAGCACGTTATAGTAGTGGGTAAAATATGAGGACTGGGTTGGCGGAAACCACAGCTGGGACTTGAACCTGTGATCTTCTGCTTCTGAATACACTGGTTTTGTGCACTGCACCACCATGTTATCATAGGGGTGGTGCATTCCCTGGTGATACCATGACTGTTGGTCAGACAGGGCCTGTCTGTTGCAGTGCATGGCAGCCACCTACACAGGGCTAGGCCACGGTCTGCTCTGGGCAGCTGCCACTGCCCCCTCCACCACCAGTATCCCTCAGCCACCATGCTGACATGCCCTTCTGCTGGTGGAGCTGGTGGTGCGCAGTCTCAGGTCATCCAGTGTGCAGGCAGGCGGCTGCGTATGGTGAGGGTTCTGGGGTAGGGGTGCCTGCATAGACATCCACGCTCCCCCCCCAGCCCCGCCTGCCAATGTTCCGTGCCCTTGGGGGTAGCTGTTGGGTACTATCCCCTGTGACACTTTGGGAAACCCACTCATGCCCATGTTGGACCTTCAGCAGTTGCTATCTGGCTGCTCCGCTGTTTCAGTATTCGTATGGGCCACCTAGGCATCACCCTAGTCCGCACTGTGGCCCAGCTCCACCACAGCATGTGCCGCCTGAGGCCCTCTGTATCCCCTTCTCCGGCATCTGTCCAGTTGCCGTTCTGACATGCCCGCCCTGATGTTGCGGGACATGTGCACCTGTCCGATGGTGGGGAACACCCTGAGCAGCACTATGTCACTGTGGGCTCATTCACCTTGTATGGGGACGGCATATAGACCCTTCCATGATTTATATCTATGGGGCTTACTCGGGGGGGGGGGAGGGGTTGATGTTTCTCATTGATACCACTATTGGCCAGCTTGGTTATTGTTTTTTTCCAGTTTGTTGGGGTCATTTTCAGTGTTTCTGTGCCCTTATGTTCTGTGCACATGTATCACACTTATCACTGTTTTTTGGTTTCCCTGCCTGGGCTGTACATTGCTGACACTGAAATGGTTTCTCTCCCCTGTAATGTGGGGTATGGTTACTAAACTGCGGTAATCGTGAATAATGCGCGTTATGTAACAATAACGATCGTTAGCGCATCATAACGCGCGTTATGACGCGCTAACGAGCGTAATGCTCCGCGGCGCGGTAAAACAACGCAGAAGGTGGAGAGAGGGCGGAGAGAAGGGGTCAATGGGCGGAGAGTGGGTGGGGAGAGGCTCCCCTCACACTAACGCGCTGAATTTCAGGGCTGAATTCCAACGCGAATGAAAACCTACCGTTAAAGGCACATTACATCATCCCCACTTTTGCACAAAGCACCAATGAGAGTGTATGGATGTGTGTGTGTATGGCTCCCCTTTGTCCTGTGGCATTCTGCACTTCACTTTGGCTTATATTGTCTGAATTGTTCAAAGCCTTTGTTTGAAACTGTGAATAACACGAGGCAGAGGATTGTGGGTATCGCCTGAAACAGCGCAGATTGGCCTGGATGTGTCTGTCACAAAGGAAGGGTCAATGGCTGAGATGTCATTGTGCCCATCTGCCATATGCATTGCCTGGGTGGCCACATCATGTCATGTTGAGATGGCACTCTCACTATGACCAAAAAGTGACCATGGCATGGCTATATATCCACATAGCGCTCTCATACATTTTGACTCCAGTGATTTGGGTGAAATTTCTGTCTGTGGATGCTAATGCTGCATATTCCAAGGCAGAGTGCTTGTGGTTGCTCTAAGCCAGAGCTACTCAATTCCAGTCCTGGAGGTCCTCAAACCTGCAGGTTTTTGGGATATCCCTAATGATATGCATGAGATATATATGCATTAGATATAGCCTGCCAACCTGACTGGTTTTTGGTTCTCCAGGGCTGCATTTGGAGACCCCTGCCTTACACCTCTGTCATTTAAGATTGTAAGTAGGCAAGGTGCAGATGTCCAAGACATCAAAAAGGTTAGAATTTGTCACATTCCTCCTTGCTTGTCACCACCACCAAAATATTGTCTATTAGACAACTTTTTGGTGGTGGTGAGAATCTAGGAGGAATGTGACACATTCTATCTACCCTTTTGATGTCTAGAACATCTGTACCTTGCCCACTCACAATCTTAAATGACAGAGGTGTAAGGCAGGGGTCTCCAAATCCAGCCCTGGAGGGCCACAAACCAGTCAGGTTGGCAGGCTATCTCTAATGCATATATATCTCATGCATATTCATTAGGGATATCCCGAAAACCTGCAGGGTTGCAGACCTCCAGGACCGGAATTGAGTAGCTCTGCTCTAAGCATATGCTGTGTATACTAACCAATGGACCAACCACAGCTGGTTTGTGCATGGCTGATACAGCCCAGGGAAGGGCGGTTGTACTATGATTGATTGTTGGTCTTCAATGGTTGGGGCAACAGTGGTTCATGGCGTACTCACTGGAGCCGTGGTAGGACAGTAGCAGTAACCCCACACCAGCCTATATGCCCACACTGCAGTGGCTGTCCATAGCATCAGCATATTGATACTGGACACTGATTTATGGTAGAATTAGTGTCCAAAATTGCCAAAGCACAGGACCAAGTTGTTGCTGACACCTACAGCAGGCAGGAAACAAGAAAAAAAATTATAATAAACTGCAGACACTAATCTACCACACACTAGCAGTGATGTGGACCTGCAGCATAACCAACAGAAACAATTTCTAGCAGTGCTGGTTCAGTGGAGCAGGTGCTGGGCACCCATCCTCACCCTCAGGGTGACAGCTGAAACCATTCTGCAGCATGGCTTGCAGTTGTTGTGTGCATGTGGCACACACAATCAGTGTGTCTTACTGAGCTGATGTGCTGGATCAGTGCATTCTCCATGGTTCATCAGCTGCAGACCACTGTTTTGCATATGCAATGCCTCATGGGTAATGGAGGACTCAACCTTTACCAGCACACACAGCAAGCAGCTTGGTCAGAGACCTGTAGAGCTGCATGGAGGTGTAGTCACTTGGTTGGTGAATGTTCCCATAGGCAAAGATCCAGTGTTCAATACCCACTTGTTCATTTTGTGCCTGGGTGCTACTCAGGTCACTTGCCCACCTCACATAGTCTTGGCTTTGCTGTGAATTGCAGACAATCATCCTTCTATATTTCTATGCATTTTAGCCACACGCTGGGTAGCCCAACATGACATTCCCCATCATGGACATCTGAGAGCATGACTTTAGTGGCTCTGCTGCAGCCCATTGCAGCGGGTCAGTGATGTATATGCAGCAAATGTCTGGGACAACTGGTATGGATGTGTTTTCTATTGTGCCATCATTGTGACCTCCCAGCTTTATGTAAAGAGGATATATCTCATACATTCAGGCACATGACATTCATTGCATAGCCATCCCCTGCACTGTTCTGCCATCATTACTTGCTCCACATAAGGCAAATGGGTTCAACTTGTCCCTTTCTATCATGCCACTCTATCAGGTGTATTGTCTTGCAGTTGCACAGGCTGAGGCACCAGACCCACCCACACAAATGGTGTTTTGTGTACCCTATGGCACTGATACTTTTGGATAACACATACCAAATGCTTTTAACCAGTAAGATCCCATACATTCACCCAACCATACACATTGCAAACTCTCTGCTTTGAAAAACAATGGCACAGCCCTACACCCACCATTTGGCCATCAAGTGTCATTCGCAGCACTTAGGCATATCATGCACACCTCTTCTGTGACTGCTCCACATGAGCACTCATGGACAATCCTCACTTTGCTGCTCACATCAGGAACATGCAGCCTCCATCCAGACACTGTCTTGGCCTATGGCATGCCACACACTGACAGTACATCTGGATACATGTCCACACCTCACAGACACTATAATATAGCTTATGGCATGATGTATGCTTTCAGGAACATCTAGGTTTGCATGCCTGTCATAGTGCCCTCTGCTGCTGCACCCCCTCTGCTGACTCTGCTGACTCCGCTGCCACACCACCCACCCATGACACTGCCTACCCATGACGCAACCACCTATCTCACCTAGTCAACAGCATAGGTAGGCCTGCTGTATGGTCAAACATGCTCATCGCACATACTGCCACATAGCCAGGCATCAGATAAATCAACTCCATCAGCTACCAACTGTGCTTGCATCCCAATGGCTTCCCAGCCCCCCTTTCAGCATTTCAAAGGCTTTCCTCCCCCTTCCATCCCACTCCCCACCTTCCTCCCCCAACCCTCCACCCCCTTCCCCTTCTTCCCCTCTTCTCCCTTTTTACATTCCTTTCCTTCTTCCTCCTCCTCCCCTCCCCTCCCCTTACCTCCACTTCTGCCTTCCCCTCTCCTTCCCTCCTCTTTCTCCCTTCCTCCCTCCTCCTTCTTCTTCCCCTTTCCTTCCTCTTGCCCCCCTCTACCCCCCTTACCACCATCCTCCTCCTCCCACTCCCTTCCCCTTCCCATCCTCCCCTCCTTCATCCCTTCCCCCTTCCCTTTCTCTATTGTCCTTCCCCCTTTCTCCTCTTCCCCCTCCCCTTCCCCTATACTCCTTCCCCTTCCTCCTCCCTTCTTCTTCTCCCCTTCCCTTCCCTTTCCCCCTCCTCTCTTCTCCATTCCCTTCCCCTCTTTCCCTCCTCTTCCTTCCCCTCCCCTCTCTCCTCCCCTCCCCTCTCTCCTCCCCTCCCCTTCGCTTCCCTCTTTCCCCTCTCTGTCCTCCCCCTCCTCTCCCTCCCTTTTCCCCTTCCCTCCCCCTCCCTTTCATCACCCTTCCCATTTTCCCTTCCCCATCCCCTATTCCCCCTCTTCTTCCTTCCCCTCTCCTTCCCCTTCTCCCCTCCCCTCCCCCCTCCTCACCCTCCCTTTTCCCTTTCTCTCCTCCCCTCCCCTTCCTCCTTTTCCCATCACCCCTCCCTTTTCTCCTTCCCCATCCCCTATTCCCCCTCTTCTTCCTTCACCTATCCTTCCCCTTCTCCCCTCCCCTCTCTCCTCCCCTCCCTTTCCCCCTTCCTTCCTCCCTTCCCCTTCTTCCTTTCCCCCATTCCCCCTCCCTTTTCCCCTTTTCTCTTACCTTCTCCCCTTTTTTCCTTTCCCTCCCTTTTTCCCCCTTTCCCTTTTCTCCCCCTTCCTTCCCCCTCTCCTCTCCCCTTCTACCTCCCTTCACCCTTTCCCCTCCTCTTTTCCCTTCCCCCTCTTTCCCTTCCCTTCCCTCCTACAGGGCTAGCATTTTTATATTTATATATATATATATTTATTTATTTATGTGCACTTATAGCCTTTTGCAAATCAAGGCGGTTTACAATGAACTCAAAAATTGCATTATAACATACATGCATTACATTGAACGTTAAAACAAGGTGTGTCATAGTAGTAAAACTACTAAAGCAAACAGTAAAAACTGTATTTTTTAAACTAAAAACCGTACAGCATCTAAGACCCCTCCTCGACACCCATGATTTTAGGTCCGTAGTCACCTCACTAATTACCCCCCACTTCGACTATTGTAATAGTCTACTGATTGGCCTACCGCTAAATAACACAAATATACTCCAAAGAGCCCAGAACATCTCTGCCAGGGTGATAGCAAAAGCGCGTCTAGCCGACCACATAACCCCCATTCTACATGAACTACACTGGCTCCCTATAAATAGCCGGATAAAATATAAAATACTCTTAATGACATTCAAACTCCTCAATGACATCTCTCCCTCACACCTAACCACCCTCCTACACTCCCCAACAGAATCCAGATCACACAGACAAAATGCAACCCACTCACTAGTTATACCCAAAACAATCTGTAGGACAAAGAAAACTACAAGCTCCAGAGCCTTTTCATTTCCTGCCCCTACCCTTTGTAATGAACTTTCACTTACACTCTGCACGACAAAAGACCTCCAACTTTTCAGAAAAGAACTCAAAACACACCTTTTCACTAAACATTTTGAAAACCTAACTGAAATCCCTCACCTCCTACGAACTACCTCTCAACAATAACAAAACCAATCATCGCACGCCACTGGGAGAACAAAGGGCAAGCGGCCCTTTAAGCAGCATGCTCCTGCTCCTGCTCCAGCCGGAGCTATAATCGCACGCCACCGGAGGATCAAAGGGCAGGCGGCCCTTTAAGCGGCGTGCTCCTGCTCCTGCTCCTGCCGGAGCCATCATCACACTGCCACCGAGAGATCAAAGGGCAAGCGGCCCTTTAAGTGGTGTGCTCCTGCCGGCGCGCCCACGCCTGAGGGCCTCGCCAGAGGGCCCTTTGGCATGGCCCTTAGGCGCAGGCCCGGGGGCGCTCTGGTGTGGTCCATCCATCCTGCTCCTCCATTTCACCACAGCCCCCTGGTTCTAATTAAGCACGATCTCTACCATTGTTGCTTGGGGCTTGTACTGTTACCATCGCCTGCGTAGAATCTGTTACCCATTACTGCCTGAATTTGCTACCACTGCCTGCGTAGAACCTCTACCACTGTTGCTTAGAGCTTGAACTGAACTGTTTGAACTGCTACCATTGCCTGCGTAGAACTGCTACCCACTGCTGCTTGAACTGCTACCATTGCCTGCGCAGAACTGTTACTCACTGCTGCTTGTACTGCTACCATTGCCTGCGTAGAACTGTTACTCACTGCTGCTTGAACTGCTACCTTTGTTGCTTAGAGCTTAGTGGTTACCATTGCTTGCGTAGAGCTGTTACCCATTGCTGCTTGAACTCCTACCATTGTTGCTTAGAGCTTGAACTGCTACCATTGCCTGCATAGAACTGTTACCCATTGCCCGCACAGACCTCCTACCCATTGTTTGTTCAAACCTCGCTGCCCACTACCATGGCCCCACATTTCATTGTCATTCTCTTCCTCCTCATTTTCCTCCCCAGCCTGCCCCCTTCCTATCAACATCCTCCCTCCTCTTCCCCCTACCCTCCCCCTACCCTCCTCATTTCTCCCTCCACTCTACCCCTTAGCCTAGCACCCGCTCCGGAGCCTCTCCATACTATTCCCCGCATTCAACCTGCCCCCCTCTCTACCTTCCTCACTTCTCCCTATGTTCTGCCCCCTAGCCTAGCACCTGCTCTTGAGCTTCTTCACACCATCCCCTGCATTCAACCAACCCCCTTCTCTCTTAGGCAACCCCATCCTCGCTTCCGCCATACTACCTCCACTTTACCTCGCTCTCTTATACTCATTCTCCTTCTCTCATTAGGTAACATCAATCCCAACCCTGCCCCCCCCCCAATTTCTCTCCCATACTAAAGAAAGTTCCTCACATACCCTATCTAATCTCATCCACATTCCGCTCCTCCCTCCTTCCACCCTCCCCCATTTATCCCAGTCACTCAACCTTTCATTTCAACTCCAACCCTACCCCCAAATATAATCCCCCACATAACCTATCTGATACCATCAATTTATCCCTCACTCCCCCCCCCCTCATGTCCCTCTTGGAAAGCACATACACCCAGGCATATCCACCCACACCCTACTCCCTCCAAATCTCGGTACTACCCCAGAAATAGACCCCCACGCTACTTTGATAAGAAATATTGGTACTACCCTAGAAACAGACCCCCACGCTACTCTAATAAGATAGCCACATGTAACTTATCTAATCTTATCCATATCCCTCTCCTCTCCCCCTCCGCTTTCCCATTTACTTGCGCCCTATGGAACGCATGCTCAGTCATTAAAAAAACTACTTTTATTCACGATCTCTTCATCTCTAATGCTCTACACCTTCTTGCCCTGACTGAGACCTGGCTCCCCCCAGATGACACCGTATCCATTGCCTCTCTGCTATGGGAGCTACCAATTCTCCCATACACCTCGATCCACTGGCCGCGGTGGTGGCGTTGGCCTCCTACTCTCCCCCTACTTCCAATTCCAACCCCTCCTGCCACCCCAATCACACTCCCCCCTTTCCTTTGAAGTCCACTCCATTCGCCTCCTCACACCACTTCCCCTCCATGTAGCTGTTATCTATCGCCCACCCGACAGCTCCAAGTCAACCTTTCTCACTGACTTTGACTCCTGGTTTTCTATCTTTATGGATCCCTCCTCCCCCACTCTTATTCTTGGCAATTTCAACATTCACGTTGACAACCCCTCCGACCCCCATGCCTCAAAGTTCCTCGCTCTTACCTCCTCGTTCGACCTCCAACTCTGCTTCACTGCCCCAACACACCTACACGGCTACTGCCTTGATCTAATACTCTTCTCCAATTCCTCTCCCTCAAACTACCACAAATCAATCCTTCCCTCATCTGACCATCACCTACTAACATTTACTCTTCAGCTCCCACCATCCCAACCTTGTCCTGTCTCCTCCGACCTTCATAATATCAATCCCCTGACTCTCTCCTCCAACATTTCTCCATCTCTTTCCTCTATTTTATACTCCGAGTCTGTCGACGAAGCATTATCCTCATACAATGCTACACTATCCTCAGCCCTTGATACTCTTGACACTCCCACCTCACGTCCTGTAAAACTATCTACCCCCCAACCCTGGCTTTCACCCACAACCCGTTACCTATGCATCTGTACCCGTTCTGCCGAACGAGCTTGGTCCAAATCCCACTCCCTGGAAGACCTCCTACACTTCAAATTCATGCTTGGCTCCTTCCAGTCAGCCCTAGCACTTGCCAAACAAGACTACTACATCCATCTGACCAATTCCCTTGCCTCTGACCCACGCTGTCTCTTTAATACCCTCAATTCTCTCCTCAAGGTCCCCCCGCCCCCGATCCCGCCCTCCCTCTCTGCCCAAACCCTAGCCAACTACTTCCATGACAAAATTCTCAAAATTACCCTCCAATTCCCTACCCCCTCATCCAACTCCCCTCCCCCCATTTCTCCTCCCCCACCCATACTTCCCCGGCTACCCTCTCCTCCTTCCCCCCGATCTCTGAAGAGGAAACCACACTTCTTCTTTCCTCCTCCAAACCCACCACCTGTTCATCAGACCCTATCCCCACCAATCTCCTACGTTCCATCTCCCTCACCATTGTCCCCTCCATCACTCATATCCTCAATCTCTCACTCTCCACTGCAACTGTCCCCGCTGACTTTAAACATGCTGTTGTCACACCCCTCCTCAAGAAACCCTCACTTGATCCCACTTGCCCTTCTAACTATTGGCCCATCTCCCTCCTTCCCTTCATATCCAAATTATTAGAACGAGCAGTCCACCGTCGTTGCCTTGACTTCCTCACCTACCAGGCCCTCCTGGACCCACTACAATCAGGCTTCCGTCACCTACACTCCACTGAAACGGCACTCACAAAAGTCACCAATGACCTGTTCCTGGCTAAATCGAAGGGCATCTATTCTATCCTCATCCTTCTTGACCTTTCTGCTGCCTTTGACACCGTTGACCATGACCTTCTCCTCACCACCCTCTCCTCACTTGGCTTCAAGGACTCTGTACTATCCTAGTTCTCCTCCTACCTCTCCCATCGCTCATTCAGTGTATGCTCTAGCGGCATCTCCTCTTCTCCTACCCCGCTCCATGTAGGTGTACCCCAGGGATCTGTCTTGGGCCCCCTCCTTTTCTCTCTCTATACCCAAGGACTTGGCATGCTTATCTCTTACCATGGCTTTCAGTACCATCTCTATGCTGATGACTCCCAAATCTACCTCTCTACACCTAATATTTCTCTGGCAACCCAGTCCAAGATCTCTGCTTGTCTCTCGGACATTGCTGCCTGGATGTCTCATCGCCGATTGAAACTGAACATGGCCAAGACTGAACTCCTTGTCTTTCCTCCCAACTCCTCCCCCCCACTT
This sequence comes from Ichthyophis bannanicus, assembly GCA_033557465.1. Taxonomy (NCBI): domain Eukaryota; kingdom Metazoa; phylum Chordata; class Amphibia; order Gymnophiona; family Ichthyophiidae; genus Ichthyophis; species Ichthyophis bannanicus. The sequence goes on along the minus strand of CM066032.1, from coordinate 367,130,871 downwards.
CCCCCCTTCTCAGTCCAGGTGGATGGATCTACTATCCTTCCTGTTCCCTCTGCCCGCAACCTGGGAGGCATCTTTGATGCCTCTCTCTCCTTCTCCGCCCATATCCAGCTTGTAGCTAAGACCTGCCGCTTTTTCCTCTACAACATGGGAGTCATGGGATAGGAGGCAGTGTGGATCAGGAACTGGTTAAAAGATAGAAAGCAGAGGGTAGGGCTAAATGGCCAATTTTCCCAATGGAGAAAGGTGAATAGTGGTGTACCCCAGGGATCTGTGCTGGGTCCGCTGCTTTTTGACATATTCATAAATGACCTGGAAAGTGGAATAACGAGTGAGGTTATCAAATTTGCTGATGACACAAAACTATTTAAAGTTGTTAAAACCCAGGAGGATTGTGGAAAATTGCAAGAGGATCTTGATAAATTGGAAGACTGGGCATCAAAATGGCAGATGAAATTTAATGTGGAGAAGTGCAAGGTTATGCACCTAGGGAAGAACAACCCAAACTATGGTTACACGATGCAAGGTTCCACATTAGGAACCACCACCCAAGAAAAAGATTTAGGCGTCCTTGTGGATACCATGTTAAAACCCTCGGCCCAGTGTGCAGCGGCGGCCAAGAGAGCAAATAGAATGCTAGGTATGATAAGGAAAGGAATGGAAAATAAAACAAAAGATATTATAATGCCTCTATATCGTTCCATGGTGAGACCGCACCTTGAATATTGTGTGCAATTCTGGTCGCCATATCTTAAAAAGGATATAGCAATTTTAGAAAAGGTTCAGAGAAGAGCCACCAAAATGGTAAAGGGGATGGAAGGCTACTCCTATGAAGAAAGGCTAAAAAGGTTGGGGCTCTTTAACCTGGAAAAGAGACAGCTGAGGGGAGATATGATAGAAGTCTATAAATTAATGAACGGAGTGGAACGGGTAAACGTAGATCGATTGTTTACCTTATCAGAATATAGAAAGACTAGGGGACATGCAATGAAGCTACAGGGTAAACTATTTAAGACTAATAAAAGAAAATATTTTTTCACTCAACGTGTAATCAAACTCTGGAATTTGTTACCGGAGGATGTAGTAAAGGCTGTTAGTGTAGCTGGGTTTAAAAAAGGTTTGGACAAGTTCCTGGAGGAAAGGTCCATAAACCATTATTAAGAAGGGACCCAGGATATCAATGCTTGAACCAATACAAGCATTGTGGAACCTGTGTTCCTTGGGGAAACTGCTAGGTACGTATGACCTAGATTGGCCACTGTTGGAAACAGAATACTGGGCTTGATGGACCTTGGTCTGACCCAGTATGGCATATCTTATGTTCTTATGTTCTTATGTTCTTAACATCAGCAAAATCCACCCCTTCCTCTTTGAACATACTACCAAAACGCTTGTCCACTCCTTGATCTCCTCTCATCTCAATTACAGCAACCTACTCCTCGCTGGTCTCCCCGTGAGCCACCTCCTTCCCCTCCAATCTATACAAAATCACGCTGCTTGACTAATCTTCTGCCAGCCTCGCCATGCCCACATTACTCCTCTCCTCAAGTCACTTCACTGGCTCCCTGTCCAATTCCGCATCCAATTCAAGCTTCTCTTGCTGACCTATAAGTGCATTCACTCTATGGCCCCTCAATACCTCATATCTCTTATCTCTCCCTATGTCCTCTCACAAAACTTGCGCTCCACTAACAAATCGCTTCTTTCAATGCCTTTCACCCACACTGCGATTGCACTCCTTTCACCTTGCTGTGTCACACGCCTGGAATAGCCTTCCTGCGTCTGTGTGCCGGGCGCCCTCCCTGGCCCTCTTCAAATGCAGGTTGAAGACCCAACTCTTCACAGCTGCATTCAGATCCTGAGTTCCATTCTCATCCTACCCTAACCCCCATTTACATTTATGACCAAACCATAGACCAAGCTGTACCTAACTGTACCACACCGTACCTTCCACTGAACTGCCTAAATCCCCATTTACATTTATGACCAAACTGTACCACACCGTATCCTCCACTGAACTGACTAATGCTCTGTACTGTTCTAACTAGATTGTAAGCTCTGATGAGCATGACTCTGATGGGCAGGGACTATCTCTTGTATGTTAGCCACCTCTTGTAGGCTAACTGTGCAGCGCTGTGTGCGTGGCGCTATATAAGTGCTAAGTAGTAGTAGTAGTAGTAGTAGTACTATTGGCCCCCCTCTCTCACCCCTTACCTAATCCCCCATAAGCCTCGCTCCACCCTTTCCAAATAAAAAGCTTAGTTAAGGAGAGACTGACTCCTCTATATATGTAAATACAAAGTTAAGTTGACCCTCAAGTTGTTTGTACAATTGTTCCTTGTAAATAGTAAATACCACTGTTCCATTTAAAAGTTATTCAGCTGTTAACTGTAAACCGCCTTTGATCTCTGGAAGGGGAGGTATAGAAGAAATGTATAAATAAATAAATAAAACAATTGAAAAGATTATGAAAAGTAAATATAACTAGGAATAACAATCAACTAATTACATGTAGTATTTGTGTTAAATATGGATTGATCTTAGCCAACTGTTGGTCAAAATTTAGAATGATTTGCTTATTACAGATATGGAAGCTGTTGTCCTGTGTCTTGTTCCGGGTGACGTATTGGGTGATATAAAGATTAAGGGGTATGTTTACTAAATCACCTTAACGTGTGCTCTGTGACGTTATCGCGCGATAAGGTACCTTATCGCCCGATGAAGGTGCCTTACTGGGCGATAAGGTACCTTAGCCCGCGATAACGCACGCAGCAGCACAAATGAGCGCTGAAGTGGAGAAAGGCTCCCGGAGGGAGGAGGAAGGCTCCCCAGGGGCAGAGAGAAGGGGTCAGTGGGTGGAGAGTGGGAGGTGAGAGGCTCCCCGCACACTAATGCTGTGAAATCCGAGGCTCAAAACTAACGCCAGTGAAACCCTGGCATTAGAACTGATTTAAAGGGAAAAGAAACCATTTCTGTCAGCAAGGTACAGCAAAACCAGGGACACCTACAAAAAGTGATAAGTGTGATACATGTGCACAGAACAAAAGGGCAAATAAACTTTGAAAATGTACAGAAGAAAATGTAAAAATAAAATAACCAAGCTGGCAATAGTGATATCAATGGGAAACATCAAAAAAACACTCCCAAGAAAGCTCCAAAAAAAAGATATGAATTTTGGAAGGGTCTATGCTCCGTCCCCATACAAGGTGAATGAGCCCACAGTGTAATTGCGCTGAGCAGGGTTTCCGACTCCATTGGCCAGGTTTCTTATGGTGTGCACATGTTCCACAACAGCAGGGCGGGCATGTCAGAACAGGCAACTTGACAGATGCTGGAAAAGGGGACACAGAGGGCTGCAGGCGGCACATGCTGTGGTGCAGCTGGGCCACAGTGCGGACTAGGGTGATGCCTAGCTGGCCCAAAGGAATGCTGAAACAGTAGAGCAGCCAGACAGCAACTGCTGAGGGCCCAACATGGGCACGAGTGTGCTACCCACAGTGTCACAGGGGATAGTACCCAGCAGGTACCCCGAAGGGCACGTGACATTGGCATGCGGTGCTGGGGGGAGCGTGGACAGCTATGCAGGCACCGCTACCCCAGAACCCGCACCATAGGCAGCCGCCTACCCGCACACTGGATGGCCTGAGACTGCGTTCCACCAGAACCACCAGCAGAAGGGCATGTCAGCATGGTGACAGAGGGATACTAGTGGTGGAAGGGGCAGTGGCAGCTGCCCAGAACAGACGGTGGCCTAGCCCTGTTTAGGTGGGTGCTGTGTATGGCAACAGATAGGCTCTGTCTGACAAACCGTCATGGTATCTCCAGGGAATGCACTGTCTTTGTGGCAACACAGTGGTGCAGTGGACACAGCCAGTGTGTTCAGAAGCAGCAGGTCACAAGTTCAAGTCCCCACTGTGGTTCCTGCCAACCCAGTCCCCATATTTTACCCACTGCTAATACAGACAGAACCTTTATTGCAGATGACGTAAACATGACCAAAACACCTACATTTTACCCTACAGAGCACAGACACCATAAACATGCGCATTACCTAGAGCAGAGTCTCCCAAATGAAGTCCTGGAGGGCCAAACACGATTCAGGTTCCATGCTGTCTCTAATGAAGATGCCTGTGCTGCATTTCTATGCGCCGCCCCCATGGTATGCAGATGTATCTCATGCATATTCATGAGGGACAGCATAAAAACCCGAACAGTGTCTGGCCCACCAGGACTGGAGTCCGGAACCACTGCCCTAAAGCAGCGGCCAACAGGGGCAGACACACCCGCACCACAGGCTCCATTATCCAATGCCTTCTGGAGAGGCAGGATGTTGGGCCCTGCATGCATCTCCCAATACGAGCACTTGCATACCTTAGCAATGCCACCCTAAACCTGGGAATATGGTACACAGCTATCTAAAGGTTGCTATGATTATTGCCAGATAGCAATTCCGAGGTTAAGTACAATTTTCTGAGTGAGCTGCATCATAGCAACCTTTCTGATGTCTGTGGAGTGTGCTACAGGTCTTGTGTCTGACAGTGTTTACCAACCTGGAGGGTGACCCCAACAGTATTGTCTACCATAGCCATGCCTGCACTGTGCCCAGGACTGGTGCGGTGGCCAGGGCTGCCAAACACCTCTATAGTTGCACAATGCTGGCATAGGTGTGGGGAGTGTGTGTCTGTCTATGCAGTGTGTGGTGGCTGCAAACACCCTCCACAGCCCACACTGCTAGCACTGTTGCCAGTATTGGCCTGCCAATGTGCATAATGAGGAGCAAGGTACCGTGGGAATAGCCAGGATAGGGTGGCCTGGCCTGGATTCATCTGTACATAGCATAGGGCAATGGCTCGGACACTGTAGTGGCCAGCAACCACCTGCACGGACAGGGTGGCCACAGCATGTCCTGCTGGGAGGTCACTCTCATCCTGACTGAGCAATGTCCACGGCATGGCTAGGTTCCCCCATAGTGCTATATAGTGTTTTTCTCATGTGATATTTATGGGTTCTCTTTTGAGGCCCAATCACTGATTTATTTGCTTGGTGTGTATGCTGAATCCCAGTTCTGGGTACACGCATCTCCTCCAGGAACATGTGCTATGGATGAACTAGCAGACTGTTTGCAGCTAGTATGTGTCTTGATGGAACACCTTGCAGGGTGCAGCGGCTGGAGGCTTGCTGCTGGAGAATGTCAGACAGTGGTGGGGACAGCTGTGCATTTCCAGACCTACTGTCTGTCTGCTATTGCTTTATGGATGTGTACAGCTCTGCATTGCCTGCCCTCTAGGGTATCTGTTCCCCAGCAGGACTGAGGGTGATGGTCCCCTCTACTGCCACCATTGCAAGAAGGTAGCATGTGGATCTGTTGGTGGGTAATCCTGTTTCCTACACTGCGCCCCAGAGGGTGGGTTGTGTGGTGGTACACAATCTGCCTATGGTGTCCAAACACCCCCCCTTCACCTACATCATGCAACCATGGCACCAACACAGGACATGCACTATTCTGCATGCATCATGGCCCATAAGGGCTAGACATGACTAAGAAATACAGAAGGACACTGATGTATCCTAGGTGGGCTTGCAGGAACCACTTATCACACACAGTAGCACTGATGGGGACCTGCAGCATGGCGCATTTCAACCATGAAAGGTGCTGTGGACCTGATGCTGGGCGCCCCACCTCACCCTCAGGGTGAGCACAGTACCTGCACAATGTGACGGTCTGTAGCTACTCTGTGCCAGTACCACACACGGTCGGTTCCCCCTACCAGGCCGAGGTGCTTTGGGGGTGCATACCCCATCTTGTGCCCATCTGTAGACTGCTGATTTGCATGTGCAGTGCATCATGGGTACGGGTGGGTTAACCCTATCCTGGTAACCACAGCAGACAGTTTGTGTGGTGACATGCAATCCTTCTGCAGCCAGCCAGGCATTTGCTAGCAGCTATAGAGCTGTAGCCCACTGGTTACTTCACTGCTTGTGGGTCCAGAGATCATGGGTTCAAACCCATTGTGGGCTTATTTGATAAGGCTGTCCAAGGCATTGTCTATTTTTGATGTACATTAGTGCTGCCAGCAGAAACACCCTCAGTGTACTGTAACCATAAAGCGCCCTATAGGGTGCCTTATCAGGTGTCCTCTAAAGCGCCTTATAGGGTGCCCTATAGGGGACATTATAGGGTGCCTTGGCGGACAGTGCACTTTATAATGTGCCCTATGGAGTGCCTTATAGGGTGCCTTATGCTGCACCTTAGGTTATGGCACGTGAGGGTGTGTTTGCCTCAAAACTTAATACTTACAAATAAAAGCTACTGGCTCAGCCAGCCTTATGGATTAGGCATACTGAGGGATCAAACTCATGACCCCTGTAACATCAGTCAGTGTATTAACCATTGTGCTTCACCTCTGTTTCTGTGTTTACATGTCTGCGCGCCTACTTAAGATTACCGCGCATTAACATGCTTAGCGGCATCTCACCCGATAATGTGCGCAGCACATGTTATTGTGCGATAATCGAGTTTTGCTACTTTAAGACCGACATGCCCACTCCTTTTATGGCAGCCTGCACACTATCGCCGGGTGCACGTTAAGACGGTTTAGTAAACATACCCCTAAATGTAAGTTTTTTGGGTAGCCAGGACTAGTTTGTTTTAAGTAATTGATTCTCCAAAATGCTCTCTAAACAGGAACGTTCTTATGAGCTTGCAGAAGTTGTTTTGATCTTTAGTATCCCTTATGTTGTCTGGGAGTGAGCTCCATAGTGTTGGAGCATATAAGGAGAATGCCCTCTTTGTTGTTGTTGCCTTGCTGTTTCTGAAGATTGAAGGGACTGATAATGTGTTTTTACTGTTGCTTCTTCTTAATCTAGTTTCCGGGTTGGTATGAATTAACGTTCTTAAGCTTGATAGAGATTCATTTTGAAGAGTCTTGAATATTGTGTGAAATATTTTAAATTTTATTCTATCGGCTACTGGTAACCAGTGTAATTCCTTTAAAATTGGTGTAATGTATTCCTTTATTGGCGTTTGTGTGATGACTCTTGCTGCTGTGTTTTGTGCTAGCTGGAGTCTGCAAATAGCTTGTTAGGGAGACCCATTAATACACAGTTGCAGAAATCTACAGTAGGTGTGGGAAGATCATAGCCTGCACTGTTGTTCTGAGGTCACTTGATGATAGGGGTCTTAGGTGTTGGAGCGTCTTCAGTTTTGAGAAAACAGCCCTTGATATATCGTTTATATGTTTGGAAAAACTGAGGTGATGGTCTAGCATGACTCCCAGGTATCTCACTTCCTTTTTTACTTGTATTATTTTGTATATTTCTATTGTTTCTGGAGGGGTGAACTTGGTATATTTTGCAATGAACAAGACCTCTGTCTTCTTATAAGTGATCTGTAGGTTATGGCTGGCTAGCCATGTGACTGTGTCTCTGAAGCATTCTTCTATTTTTTTGTGTGTTGGCTGGTTGATGTCAAAATGTGTATACATCATGATATCATCTGCATAGAGGTAATATTGGATGTTGTGTTGTTGGATTATTTTGCAAACCGGTTGAATATAAATATTGAATAATGAATATATACATTTCCATTAGGGTGTTTTATATTTTAAATATGCACCTTTCTGTTGAGCCTTCTCTTTTACTGTTTCCAGTTATTTATTTATTTATTTTCCAACAGATTCCATGTAAGCCCCCCCTCCAACCCTTCACCCCTCCCTTGTCCTTCTTGTCACCATGAATTCAATACGTTTTGAGCCATGGCACATTTCATTTTCATTGTTTTATTCTCTTTTTTGGAGAGCTTTATCGAGGGTTCTTACTTTTATTAATTTGTATTATTTATTTTTCATCTTTTTAGTAATTTATCTGTGGTTCGCAGTAGCCATGGGAGCACAATTCATGACGGCTGTTCATCACATCATCCATCACAATCATTTCCTGATTTTGCTTGCTACATATGTTGGGACAATAACAAGTTGAATGAGTTCCCAATATTACATAGGGGTATGTTTACTAAAGTGCATTAAGGGAGCCAGTGTGCCGTTAACGCGCATTATTGGCACCCTTGCACCCTGTGAAAAAACTGCTTTAATTGGCGTTAAAAGTGCCAGCAGCATAAAGGATGCTGTAGGCAGAGAGTGGGCATTAACAATGGGGGTACCCTTAATGCGTGTTGCACAAACATGTCCTAAAGTACTTTAATGCTGGGAACCCTAATGCAAAGTAAAACCATGTGTAAAAGGTATATTTTGAGGAGAGAAAGCCTATTTTAATGTCTGCAATATGATCCACAGACAGGGAGCCCAAGATCGTGATACTGGTGCTCCATTAGCAGCAACAAGATAGTACCCAAGTATGAAAGGACACTATGGGGTATGTTTACTAAAACCCCGTTAGGTGCGCGCCAAGCTATTGTGCGGGATGCCATATAAGGAGTGGGCATTTCAGTCTGAAAAAGCAAGCCGGGATTAATTATGCGCTAATGTGTGCTGTGCGCTCATGTGCGCAGCGCACATTAGCGCATGAGAAACTTGCGCGGGAAGCATAAGTGGCGCGCTGATATGCACACACAGGAGCAGAGCCCCAGTACAATGGTGAAGACACTGACCGATGGTGCAGGGATCATGTGCCCAATAAAGAAGGCTGGCTGAGGCATTACCTGTTAAAGGAAATATTGCAGTCTGAGGCATATGAATTTTATTTTAATTACTGCTACTAGCAAACGCACTCTGAAAGCACTGTAACATAAGGCGCCCCATAAGGTACCCCAGAGGGCACATTTTAAAGTGCACTGTCCGCCAAGGCATCCTAGAATGTTGCTTATAGGGCACTTTATAGGGTGCCGTATGAGGTACCGCAAGGTCACAGCACTGTTTTTGATGGCAGCACTGTGCAGTTTAAGGAATGAAAATCATAAGTAGGTGCGCTGACATGCAAAGAGGAGCAGCAGTGTAGCACAATGGTTAAGACACTGACCAATGATACAGGAGTCAAGGGTTCAATCCCCCACTGTGCCTAATGAAGAAGGCTGGCTGAGGCATTACCTGATATAGGTAATATTGCTGTAGGAGGCATTTTATTTTTATTTTAATTAGTGCTGCCAGCAAACACACCCTCAAATTATTGTAACATAAGGTGCTGCATAAAGCTCCTCATAGGGTACCCCAGAGGGCACATTTTAAAGTGCACTGTCCGCCAAGGCACCCTACAATGTTGCTGAAAGGGTGGCCTATAGGGCGCCATATAGGGTGCCCTATGAGGCACAGCAAGGTCATAGCACTGTGTTTGATGGCAGCACTGTGCATTTAAACGCATGGAAATCTTAAGTAGGTGCGCTGACATGCAAGGAGGAACAGCAGTGTAGCACAATGGTTAAGGCACTGACTGTTGATACAGGGGTCATGAGTTTGCTCCTCAGTGTGCCTAATACATAAGGCTGGTTGAGGCATCAGCTTTGTAATGTATGTATTGTTTCCTGCAGCACTTTATTTGTATTTTATTAATTTCTGCCAGCAAACACGCCCTCACGTGCCGTAACTGAAGGTGCGTATAACGCACCCTATAAGGCACTCCATAGGGCACATTATAAAGTGCACTGTCCGCCACGGCACCCTAAAATGTCCCCTATAGGACACCCTATAAGTCACTCCACAGGATAACATATAGTGCTCCTTATATGGATGGTAACCATAAGGTGCCCTATAAGGCGCCCTATAAAGCGCCCTCTGAGACACCTTATGGGTACAGGTTGCTGAGAGTGTTTTTGCTGACAGCAATAATGTACATTAAAAAGAGATAATGCTTTGGGCAGCCCTATCAAATAACCCCACTATGGGTTTGAACCCATGACTTCTGGCTCTAATAGGCAGTGAAGTAACCAGTGGGCTACAGCTCTACAGCTGCTAGTAAGTCCCTGGCTGGCTGCAGAGGGACTGCACGTCACCACACAGACTGTCTGCTGTGGTCACCAGGATAGGGTTAGCCCACCCGTACCCATGCTGCACTGCACATGCAAATCAGCTGTTCACAGATGAACACAAGATGGGGTATGCACCCCCACAGCACCTCGGCCTGGTAGGGGGTACTGACCGTGTGTTTTACTGGCACAGAGTAGCTACACACCGTCACATTGTGCAGGTACTGTGCTCACCCTGAGGGTGCGGTGAGGCGCCCAGCACCAGGTCCACAGCACCTTCCATGGCAGAAATAGGCCATGTTGCAGGTTCCCAGCAGTGCTAATGTGGGAGATAGGTAGTTTCTGAAGACACACCTTGGATATATCTGTGTGCCTCAGTCAGGTGTAGCCCCTATGGACCCCTAGGAGGAATATGTACCACCACCCTCCTCCTCCAGGGCTGAGGGTGGTAAACAGGGTCTCCCATCAACAGATCCACACTCTACCTCCCTGCAATGGTGGCAGTAGAGGGGACCATCAACCCCGGTCCTGCTGGGGAACAGACACCTACAGGGCAGTCAATGCAGCTCTGTACACGTCCATAACACAATAGCAGACAGACAGTAGGCCTGGATATGCTAAGCTGCACCCCACCACTATCTGATATGCTCCTGCAGCAAGCCTTCAGCCACTGCACCCTGCAAGGCGCTCCATCAAGACACATACCAGCTGCAAACAGTCTGCTAGTTAGTCCATAGTGCATGTCCCTGGTGGAAATGCATGAACCCAGAACTGGGATGTCAGCATACACAACAAGCAGATAAGTCAGTGACAGGGCCCCAAAAGGAAACACATAAATATCACATGAGAAAAATACTATATAGCACTATGGGGGTGCCTAGCCATGCCGTGGTCACTGCACATTCAGGGTGTGAGTGATCTCCCAGCAGGACATGCTGTGGCCACCCTGTCTGTGTAGGTGGTGGCCGGGCACTACAATGTCCCAGCCATTGCCCTATGCCCTGTGCAGATGCATCCTGGCCAGGCCACCCTGTCCGGGCTATACCCATGGTACCTTGCTCCTCATTATGCACATTGGCAGGCCAATACTGGCAACAGTGTTGGCAGTGTGGGCTGTGGAGGGTGTTTGCAGCTACCACACACTGGATAGACAGACACACACTCCCACACCTATGCCAGCATTGTGCTACTATAGAGGAGTTTAGCAGCCCTGGCCACCACACCAGTCCTGGGCAGAGTACAGGCATGGATATGGTATGCAATACTGTTGGGGGTCACTCCCCAGGGTGGTAAACACTGTCAGAGACCAGACCTGAAGCACACACAGCAGACATCAGAAAGATTGCTATGATGGAGCTCAATCAGCAAACTGTGCTTAACGTAGGAATTGCTATCTGCCAATAATCATAGCAAACGTTTGATAGCTGTGTACCGTATACCCAGGTGTAGGGTGGCATTGCTAAGGTATGCAAGTGCTAGTATTGGGAGATGCACGCAGGGCCCAATTTCCTGCCTCTCCAGGAGGCATTGGCCAATGGGGCCTGTGGGTGTGGGTGTGTCTGCCCCTGTTGGCTGCTGCTTTACGGCAGAGGTTCCCAACTCCAGTCCTGGTGTGCCAAACACTGTTCGGGTTTTCATGCTGTCCCTCATGAATATGCATGAGATACATCTGCATACCATGGGGGTGGTGCATAGATATGCAGCACAGGCATCTTTATTAGAGGCAGCATGGAACGTGAATGGTGTTTGGCCCTCCAGGACTGCATTTGGGAGACTCTGCTCTAGGTAATGCGCCTGTTTATGGTGTCTGTGCTCGGTGGGGTAAAATATAGGCGTATTAACCATGCGTATGTTCTCTGCAATAAAGGTTTGTCCTTACTATCACGGTTTAGTTGTGGGAAAAATATGTGGACTGGATTGGCAGTAGCCCCAGCTGGGCTTTGATCCTGTGACCTTCTGTTCTTGTACACACTGTCTGTGTGCACTGCACCACCGTGTTGCCACAGATATGCTGCATTCCCTGGGGAGTCCATGACTGTACATCTGACAGGGCCTGTTTGTTGCACTGCACAGCACCCACCTGGACAGGGCTAGGCCATGGTCTGCTGTTGCCACCAGCTGCTGCCACCTCCACCACCAGTACCGCTCCATCCTTAGATTGGAGACAGTATCAACCCTGAAGGATTTGTGGCCCTCCAGGACTGCATTTGGGGGAATCTGCTCTAGGTAATGTGCATGTTTCTGGTGTCTGTGCTCTGTAGGGTAAAATAGAGGTGTTTGAGCCATGCTTATGTTCTCTGCAATAAAGGTTCATCTTTACTATCACGATATAGTTGTGGGTAAAATATGGGGACTGGATTGGCAGGAGCCCCAGCTGGGGCTTGAACCTGTGACCTTTGGTCTCCAAACACACTGGTTGCGTGCACTGCACCACCGTGTTGCCACAGAGACAGTGCATTCCCTGATGATACCATGACTGTCCGGCAGAGCCTGTCTGTTGCAGTGCATTGCACTCACCTACACAGGGCTAGGCCATGATCTGCTCTGGGCAGCTGCCACTGCCCCCTCCACCTCCAGTACCCCTGTGCCACCATGCTGACATGCCCTTCTGCTGGTGGTGCTGGTGGTACGCAGTCTCAGGCCATCCTGTGTGCAGGTAGGCAGCTGCCTATGGTGCGGGTTCTGGGGTAGGGGTGTCTGCATATCTGTCTGCACGTCCCCCAATCACCGCCTGCCAATGTTCTGTGCCCTTGGGGGTACCTGCTGGGTACTATCCCCTGTGACACTGTGCTAAACACTCTCGTGCCCATGTTGGGCCCTCATCAGTTGCTGTCTGGCTGCTGTTCAGTTTCCCAAAAACTAAAGAATTCCAAAGTCAAATTCCCCCAGAAAAACAAGTTTTTTTGTCGGAGTACGCCAACACAGTGCCGGGAAGCAATCCAGACACCACTGTGGCAACTCCTTTTTATTAAATTTTATATATGAATTAAAATTCAAAATCCATAACTTAGCTTTTAGCTTTTATGAAGTACCATCCAACGTAGCAAGATTATGCCAGTAATCCAAAAATGACGACGTGGCTCACGTTTTGGGTTGGACACAAAGTATGATGCAACCCTGCTTCAGGTCCATCCACAACTGGCAAAAGAGAAAGCTTGAGTGAACAAACCACGGGGGTGTATCTAAATTTCCCATCAGCCCCTGCTGGCTTAACAGAGACGCGAGGGAGACACTCTCCCTTCGCGCCTCTCAAAGCCGGCACGGAGGGGCTCAGCCGAGGATTCGGCAGGGCAGAGGGGGCCCCGCGGGACCGTCCATGCTGCCGCGGGAACGTCCATGCTGCCGCAGCAGCTTTTTGTGGGCCCTTGCCAGCTGTGGGCCCTACGCCATGGTGTACATGGCGTATAGGTAAATCCGGCCCTGCCTAGCAGTTTCCCCAAAAGACAGACAGGATCAACATTACTTGTATTGGGGAAAGCAAAGGATTTCCCGGGTCCTCTTCAACAATGGTTTATGGACCTTTCCCCAGGAACTTGTCCAAACCATTTATAAACCCAGCTACACTAACAGCTTTTACTACATCTTCTGGTAATGAATTCCAGAGTTTCATTACACATTGACTGAAAAAGTATTTTCTCCTAGTAGTCTTAAATGGGTTACATTGTAGCCTGTGACGCAGTGGCAACTTCAGAAGCCAGGGAAACTGATACTGACCCTTTGGTTGGTTCAGGTATTGCAAGAAAAGGCAACATTATCCATTCTCAGCATAACCTGCAGGCAACTAATCAGCTAACACAGCTCACCTCAGGGGAGGAGAGAACCAGAGCTTCTGATTGGGCACGCCCTAGTAGGAGGCGGGCTTCCCAGAGCAGGGGCCCCTTGTTAAGCAGAGAGAAGGAAGACAGTGGGAGGATGAGAACAAGTGGAAGATGGGGAATGAACAGGACAAATGGAATGAGAAGTGAAAGTGGATTGAGCCCACGAGTGAGAAAGCAAAGGACATTGGAAAGGCAAGAAGCTCTCTTGAATGCAGAATCCTTTGACCCTGCTATAGAAATACTGCCCAGCTGCAATAGAAGGGAAACTGATTCAGAACCAGGATTAAAGCCTAGGTTGTTGGGAGACAGTTTTTACCCTTGGAGAGAAAGGCACGCTGGCAAGTCATTCTCTGACAAGCCTCATTTCAAGGTACCTGCTACATTTAATTCCTTTAACAAGTTTTATAAGCCAGAAAGAGGGAATCCTGATTTTAAAGTACAGGATAGTTTCAGGCAGTGTGAGAGACGTTGGCTACAGCCTGAAACCTCTTTAAATAAGCCTAGCTTTTCTCAACAAACAGCTGCAGCTTTTAACAAGCAAGCTGACGGGAAGAATTCAGCTAAACTGTTTACAGGAGAATTAGGCCACAGTAATTCAGAAGGTCCTACCTTTGAAGCATTCTTTAGGAGCAGAGCTCGTGCAGAGGAACATGTTGATCCAACACTTAACAACAGAGATAAGTGGGGGAGGGGTAACTCCACCACGGGCACAGAGTGTTTAAACAGAGACAGCATTGTTTGTTCACCAGAAGTGAATAATTATCTGCCTAAGCAAGGAGAATATATTCCCAGTAGTCCTGCTAGAAGACAGGCAGAACTACTCCTCAATGAGTTCAAACAATTTCTAAATAGAAGAGCTGTTCCTGGACAGACTTCCATTCAAGCAGGAATTAATCCTGAGATAGGAATTCCCTTACCGGCTCCAGTTCCCATGATAGATGTTAACCAGCCGATGGACTGCTCAATTGGGCTGATAGACAGAGCTGACAAGAGCCAAGCTTGAATGGTCATACCTGGTATTTTATTCTGTTTGTTGTGCTAACCAAATACATGAGTGAAAAAGCTTATGAAGTGAATAGTGTTTAAGCAACTGAAATGAAGAGCTTATGAAGCACTAAAATAAGCTGGAATGTAACCTGATTGCAAGAGATAAGCAGTATTATTTCTTACCTGAGTATTTTGGAATACAAGATAAAAGGACACATGAGGTAATGTGCCTTTACAGTGAAGAATAGTTTAAAGCACAGTTTGAAAGCTTGCATTTGTGTTGTTCCTGATTTGGTTATTCTTCTCACCTGTTCCTGTCCACCAAGGAGCGGGGAAAATAAAATCCTTGTAAAAATAAATTTCTTGTTCCCGACTTTCATTGGCCCCCACAACTACAAAGGCCCATCCCTCCTTAACCCTCAAGGTTAGGGAGTGGGTGCAGGGTGACAAGCCTCATTGCATGTTCCCTAGTCTTTCTACATTTTGATGGCATAAACAATCGATCTACATTTACCCGTTCTTCCACTCCAGTCAGTAATTTATAGACCTCTATCATATCTCCCTTCAGCTGTCTCTTCCCCAGGTTGAAGAGCCCCAATCTTCTCAGCCTCACCACACAGAGGTATCCTGCCATCCGCATTACCATCTGTGGTGCCTGTCATGCACCCACAGTGACAGTGGAGGTACGCAGTCATACTATTGCTGAGGAAAGGAGATGTGCCACATGGGGCGGTCCAAAGGTTCTGGCACCCCAGGCAGAGATCCTGGCTGGCCCCCCTCTGCTGCTGCTGCATCCAGCTGTGGGGGAAGAGGACAATAGTGCTAGCAGCTGTAGCCCTCCAGGTAACTGCATTGTATGTCCTTGTGGCTAAACTTAGCCTACAGTGCAGGTACAACACCAGCATGTGCAACCTCCAATGATTCGGCCAGCAAGAGTACAAACACCCATCAGCTACACAGACAGGCTCCACTATCCACAGCTGGATGAAATGTCAGGCTGAAAGCACTGGCACACTGAGCAAGCATTAACAACAGAGCGCCCTACTAGCTCCTGCACAGTGAGCACACATTAACAATGCTTGAGCTTATATCAAGACCAAAGTTGCAGGCAGGAATGCCAACATACTCATTTTTGCACAGTGCAGCAATATAAATGTGTGTGTGTGTGTGTATGTGTATGTGTCTGTATCCATTGTTTTGTGGCTTTCTACACCTCACTGAGCCTCGCATTGCCTAAGCTGTTTCCAGCGTTAGCCCGCCAATGTGCATGATGAAGAGCAAAGTATTGTGGGTATGGCCTGAAACAGGGCAGATTGGCCAGGATGTGTCTGCATCAGTGTAAAGTTCAATGGCTGAGACATCATAGTGTCCATCTGCCACATACATGGACTGGATGGCCACAGCATGTCATGCTGGGAGGGCACTCTCACTCTGACCATGCAGTGACCATGGCATAGCTATGTATCCACATAATGCTGTAAAGTGTCTGGTTTCAGTGATGTAGTTATGCTTCCTGTTTTGGGGGACCAATCATTCAACCAAATGTTGGGTGCACATGGTGGCTCTGTGCAGTTGATATGTATGTTGCTGGCAACCCCAGTAGTGTGCAGCAGGTGCATTTAGACTATGCTTGTTGTGGATGATTGTTAGACCTAGGTGGTTGGGATGAGGGGGTGTTCCAGGCCTACTCACTGTGGTAATGGTAGGGCCAGCAGGGCTTTAGTAACAACCCCATGCAAGCCTAGATGCCCCATGGTTGTTGGCATCCATAGCATCAGCAACTTGACACTGGATATTGACATGCACTGTTCTAGGTCCCACAGCCTGTCCTCATGTACCTCCACTGCCCCCCCCCCCCCTTGTAAAGGGTGACAAGCACATACAGCATACTATAATTGTTCAGGAAACAAGGTGACTAGTATAACACACTGCTGGAAATACTTGTCACACACTGGCAGTGATGTGAATCTGTGGCAGAGACCATCTATAACAGTGCAAGTTCTGGGGACCAGGTGCTGGGCACCCTTCCTCACCCCCAGGATGATCGCAGAAACTGCTCGGTAGCACAGTTTGTAGCTGCTCTGTGCTTGTATCACACACTGTCAGTGCATCTTACTGAGTTGAGGTGATGGATCAGTGCATTCTTCATTTGGTGATTAGCTACATACTGCTGTTCTGCATGCGCACTGCATCATGGTACTGGAGGAGCTAACCTATACCTGTAGACATTTTAGGCAGTGACCTGCAGTCTCTTTGTATCCAGCCATTGCTGTGCAGCAAGGGGTTTGATTCCTACTTGTTCTTTTTGTGACTGTGTGCTACTCAGAGCATATTTATGCCTGTAGTAGTCAGGGCTCTTCTGTGACTGGCAGACACCCAGCCTTATAGTTTGTTATGCATTCTGCCCACAATTTGGGCCAGCAAACAGACTTTTTGCCATCATGCCCCTCTGAGAGCATGGCTTTCTTGACTGTGCTACAGCACATTGCAGGGAGTCATAGATGTTCACCCCACAGATATCTGGCAACCGCTTGGAGGTGTGGTGTAATGGTCATGGCACAATCTTGGAACCCAGGATACTAGGCCCACCAGCACTCCTTTTGTGACACTTTGGAAGGTTTTACTGTGCAGTTTAATGTATGCAGCACCCTTCATGGATTGCCCACACCTCCGTCTGACCTTGGACAGGTCACCTAACCCTCCATTGCCTCAGCTGATTGCAGGTTCTTACAGTCCCTGTTTTTTGTCAGACATTGCAACTTTTTCAGTACAAGGTATCCCAACGTGACTGCACTGATGCAGCGGTATACTAACAGGCTGTTACATGCATATAGCTGTAACCTACTTGGGCAGCATGAGTCATGTATGACATCATGGCTGTTACTATATAGCTTTGGCTCCATTACATCTCTGCAGTACATGCGGACACATCCTACCCCTTGGATAGCCACCTTCAGGTATCACCCCAAGTCCGTATGTGCCCCATTTGCCCAGTTTGGATGACACCTGTGCAGCTGTTATCTGCACATTTGTCTGAATTGTTATATGGTGGCTGTGTGGCTGGGACAGGTGTGAGTCCCACATTCTGGTATCAGGCTTTCCAAGTGGCACTGGTGCACATTTTCATGCACAGTACAAACATGTTGGGGATGACACCTTCACACATCAGTGCTGTCAGCCCATACCACCCTCTCCTCAGCCGCCATCCTTCCTTCAGCCCATCCATCTGTCTCTGTCAGCTGTGCGCAGTCATATCTTGTGCAAGCTGCTACACCCTGGCCTACACTGGTACTCTTTTCTGCATTTCGGCTCTTCACGCATGCCTCTCCTGTGCCTGATCTGCACGTCATTACTCCTACTCTGTCCTCCTGTTGCTGCACACATCCTGCCACTTCTGGCTCCGCTGGGAGACACGTCTTCCCCATCCTATGCCACACACTGACATGGCATCATTTTACAATGGCACCCTCCTGTGCATCGGTACAGCTGCCTCCCGCATGTTCATCCTGTACGGTTTCACTATACATACCCCAATATTTTTATTTCAGTTTTTATTATTATTTTTGAGTTGGTTGAATTTTTTATACATGTTTTTACTTCAGAGACCTTTTATTATCCCCTCCTTTTAAGTTTTCTATATGTTTTTACATCACAGAAACATTTATCTTCCCCCTTTTAGGTCCAGTTTTATTATTTATGTATATAGAGGTGTATGAGAGACAGTTTTTGGAGACCCGGTGTTGTGTTTTTTAGCCATATGTTTTAAGATTAATGGATGGGTACTTCCATTCTCCAGCGAAAAAGTGCATACAGAGTTTTATTGTTTCTTTGATCCTGTTGATCGAGTTTTGTTTAGCCCTTTTAACTTGAATCCTTGTGATCGCTGATGTTTATAATAAGCTATTTGCTTTGATATAGTTCGGCGCTTTACTGTCAGCACTTTTATTTTCATTTTTTAGTTTTGTAATCTTCTCTTTTTGAGTCCTGCATGGCTTTTTACAATTGGCATTAAGTAACAAAGAAAGCTGCTCAACATTTGCTGACCCCAATTAACTTTGAAGTACACTGTCGGCCCTTCTCACACTGTAACAAAAAATGATGGAAAAACTGCTGTATGACTCCCCCTTTCTTTGATTAAATATGCATTTTTTTATTTTATTGCTTTCAACACTCGCACTACAACACAACAACTCTATAACACACTACAACACAGATCAAAACACTACTGTTACACAATTTGCAATATGATCTTAACCTGATCTTCACTTCCTCCACCCCCTCCCTCCCTTCTTCCTCTCCACCCTCCCCGTCTCCCTGGGACCCCTTGAAAAGCTGATTTAGTCTGGCTTACAGTTGTATTTCTTTCCACCTTTCAATTTAAAAGTTGTGAAGCCGCACTTAGCCTTCGCTGCATACTCGTCCAGGTAATGCCATTTGCTTCTGACCTGGCTCTCGATGTTGCTGCTCTTCTGCAACTGCCTTAACTTGCTACTCAGTCCCCAGTGGGTTACTCTTTTTTCTTGCGCTTTTTAAAATTTAGAATAGAGACACACCAGACTCCAGCAATGATGGCCATCCAATATAGTGAAATCTTTCCAGTTAGATACTATAAGTTTTAAAGCAATGGCCATCATAAAATTGAATAGAAAGATCTTTTCTTTCTCTAGCGCGAAATCGCTCGCACAGGAATGAAGTATAATTATTTCCCATCTTAACGGGGACTGAAACTCCAACACTATTTAAATCTTGTTCCATACCATTCTCCAAAATCTCTGAACGTATATGCACTCTAAAAATACATGCTTGAAAGTGCCCTGAGCTTCGCCACAGGACCAACATTTGTTTTGGGTCTTAACGATCCACTTAGCAACCCTAACTGGGGTGAAATACGCCCTATGTAGAATAAAATACAGGGATTGTGTAAGGGCAGCCGCCCTTGAAACTCTGTTTACTCTCCCCCAAACCTTGTTCCACACTTGTGGCGATATGGAGCACCCCAGTTCTATTTCCCAACACCGCCCTAGGGCAGAAGAGGGTGACAGCGAACTGTCTCTTATTAAAGCATAAAATTTAGACATGGTACCCTTAGCACTTAAACAAGTGTCAACAGTCCTCAGTAAATCCAACTGATCTACCACTTTGTTGGGGTCTCCCAGGAGGTCCTTGAAGCAGTGTTTTAGTTGCAACCATTGAAAAAAGCATGATTCCGGGATACCGAACACCTGCTGGAGGTCCTTGAAAGATTTCCAATCCTTCCCTTTGATTAGCTGACCTAAAGCCCAAACATCACAATCCTGCCAGCCTTTCCATGCGAAGGTTCTGTGTCCTATCTTAAATTTGGGGTTGAACCATATTGGAGATAGGGCCGAGATCTTACTTTCATGTTCTATTACTTTTTCTAACAGGTGGAAAGCTTGTTGCATGGCTTGAATTATTTTAAGACTCTTACCCTGCTCCGGAAGATACATGCCCATTAATAGATGGATAGGGATAGGAGTTACTGTTCTTTCCTCTAACTCAACCCAAACTGGCTTGCGAACACTGGAGCTTTTAGCGAGCCAGTTGGCCCCTTGCTTTAATAATAGGGCAGTATGATACCATCTGAAGTCAGGAAACTTTACCCCCCCCCCTCCTGCTTGTTCGCCTTTTGTTTGCTAGCCGCAATCGTAGGGGACTTCCCTTGCCAGATGAAATTTGTTAATATATACTCAAGTGATTTGTAGAATTTTAAAGGAAAAGCTAGAGGGATCATTTCCAAAATATAGTTTACTTTAGGCACTAAAACCATTTTGATAGAATCTAGTCTGCCCCACCAGGATAAATGTAAGGGAGACCATTTCAATGTAAAGGACTGGACCATCTCTTCTATGATCTTGATGTTCAACTTCACTGTTTCCTCTAAAGAGGGGCTAAATTAAACCCCAAGGTACTTGATAGCAAGTGCTTCCCATTTAAAAGGATAATGCGCTACAATGGATGAGAAGGTCAATTTATTCATTGGGAATGCTATAGATTTGGCCCAATTTATTTTGTACCCTGACAATTTTGAGTATAAACCTATCAGTTCTAAAACCTCTGCAACTGAATTAGGCTGAATGAACAGCAAGAGATCGTCCGCATAGGCAGAGAGTTTTATTTGTTTCCATGCAATCTCTATACCCTGTATCTTTTTTTTACTGTCTAACAAGTATAGTTAAAGGTTCCAACGCAATATTGAACAGTAATGGCAAAAGGGGGCAGCCCTGTCTCGTTCCTCTGCTCAACGAAAAGGAGTTAGACAAAGACCCATTTACCAGGATGCGCGCAGAGGGGGTAGTGTACAACAATTGTATCATTCGCACAAAACCTTTGCCGAGACCGAACCACTCAAGCACCTGCATTAAAAACCCCCATTCCAAGCGGTCGAAGGCTTTCTCAGCGTCATCTGAGAGTCCTACAAAGGGTTCTTGGTGATCCTCTGTGGCCGCAAACAAATTTAGGAGGAGACGATCGTTGTCGGCCGTGTAACGCTCAGGTATGAAACCACACTGGTCGGGGTGTATAAGGGTGCGGGATAACCTTGACTAGCCTATGCGCTAGGACTGAGGAAAAAATCTTGTAATCAGTATTTAATAAGGCTATCGGGCAATAGTTCTCAACTTTGTGGTGATCCCTCCCAGGCTTTTCCAGGACTACTATTATCGCTTCACTAAAAGACCCTAACGCCGGGGCTTGAGAATGGAGAGCCTGAAAATACAAGAGCAAATAGGGGAGAATATCCTCAGAAAATACTTGATAGAACTCTATCGGGATTGTGTCTGGCACCTCAGCTTTGCTTCCTTTCATACCATACAGAGTTTCTCTAGTCTTCTTAACCGACAAAGGGCTCTCAAGCTCTTTGGACTGAGCCGGGGTTAACGAAGGGTGGGGCACCTGATTCAAAAGCTCTTGAAATGCTTTGGAGTTAGTGTCTGCTTCTGAGGAGTATAGATTCCTATAGAAAGTCCGAAAGAGCTTTGCAATCTCGCAGTCTTTCGTAAGCAAACCCAGCCTTTCATCCTGAATAGCTTCTACTTTGTTTCTGGGAAGGCGTGGCTTAAGCGAACGCGCCAACATGTGACCTGCTTTGTTACTCTCACAATAATACCTTCCATGGGAGTTTTGCATCAAACAGACTGCTTCAGAACTGATGATATCATTATATTGATATCTCAATCTTTGCAGATGAGTTAGGATAGACGGATCAGACTTTGTTTTCAAGATCCTTTCTCCGGCTTGGATTTGGGCCTCTAACTCTATTAGTTTCCCTTTGCTCAGACGCCCCATCTTGATTTTATAACTAGTACATTCGGCATGAATGACAGCTTTGAAAGCCTCCCACCAGGACCATCCAGAAGTATCAGTAAGGGAATTCAATTTGAAATAGTCTTTGATTGCTTTCCTAATTTCCTCGCAAAAGATAGGATCTTGCAATAAATCCCTGTAGAAATACCATGAGGGTTTTTGCTGGGGATATCCATCCACCTTCAGGGACGAATTTACAGCTGCATGGTCAGAGATATTCATTCCAGAAATTACAGTATCGGTAACTTCAGCAATTAAGGTTTTGGAAACTAGAAAAAAATGAATACGCGAATGTGACCCGTGGGGTAAAGAATAGAAGGTATACTGTCTATCCAAAGCCTCCAGATATCCGATAGACCATATGAGTGGATAATTGAGAGAAGAAATGTAGTTGCCCTACTAAGTTTTTGTGATTGATAAGGTTGGCGATCTAACAAAGGATCAATTGCTAGATTGAAATCTCCCCCAAGGATCCACTCATAAGAAGCCCATTCCTTCACTTCTTCTACTAAGGCCTGAAAAAACTTAACTGTCCTGATTTGGACCATATACATTCATAATGGCCAATTAACGATTGCCTAACTGTAACAAAACTTTTGACCACCTTCCCTCAATGTCGGCCCTCATCTGTATGATCTTCGGGTCTAAAGATTTGTTTACTAATATGGCAACCCCATTTTTCCTGACACGTGCACGGGAATGGCCTACGAGGAGATATTTTTCTAATCCTGGTTTCCTCGATTCAGTAGTTGACAAGTGGGTTTCTTGGAGAAGAACTACATCTGCCGATTCATTCTTACAATACATTAGAATTTTTTTCTTCTTAATCGGGTTATTTATTCCTTTAATGGTCAGAGACAAAAATTTAACGGGCTTCATGGAGCAAGGTTATCATAGTAAGAGAGACCAAAGTGAGCAGCAGTTTGACTAAAGCAGCAGCTTCCAGCTAAATACAATACAGACCCCAGGGAGACATGACTCCTCTCCTATAGAGAGAAAACAATGGGTAAACCATCACAAAACAAGATTACCACTCAACCCCGCCCCTAACGTTTTGCTATATCCCCTTATTTTAACCTGATTAATAATTATTTTTTTCTGCTATTTGCTCCAAGAATCCCTTCCCTTCTTCCTTCCTTCCACCCTCTTCCCACATTTATACCCCCCTTCTGAACCTCCCCGCCCCCCCCCCACAGTTAACAACACCAACCATTACTTAATTACAGCCATCCTTACAATCACAACATTTACGCACTATGCACTCATGAAAACTTCCCTAGTGTCACAGGGAATCTCAAGGGGCAACCTCTGCACACATTTAAATCCAACGGAATACGAGGGAGCTCTTCTTTTTTTATATATTTATGAAATTTTACAATATAATCAAGAAAGTTTAAACAAATCCTTCTTGCATAAACAGGGTGACACATGAAAATACCATTAAACAGTATACCTGATAAACAAATGCCAAAAGAAATAAATAAAGTGCCTACCCTCCCTAGTCCACTACATAGGGGAGAACATCCAAAAAAAGTAAATCCAAAGCTAACAAGAAAAAAGGTAGAAGTCAAGTCCAGACCAAATCTAATATAAGCCCTAGGAGGAATCAATAGAGGATTCTAATCGCCTGGCATTTATAAAGGCTAACAGTTGAGAGGGCTCAAAGAATACATAGGAAACAGATTGATACTTAATCAAACATTTACATGGATGTTTAAGAAAAAAGAGCCCACCCAACTGCAAGACCCCAGGACGGAGCAGTAAAACCTCTCTGCGCCGTTTCTGGGTTTCTCTTGCAAGATCAGGCTACATACAGACAGCTAAACCGCGAAAAGGAAACTTCCTTTTCTGGAAAAAACGTTTTAACATTCACTCCTTATCTGACACAAAGCAAACGTTATTAATAAAGTGGAAGACTCTTGAGACTCAAGGCCAGAATTTTCTAATAAATCAGTGACGTTCAAAACATCCCCTTGTTCCAAACCACCCCCTAAAGCTCCACCAGA
Source organism: Ichthyophis bannanicus (assembly GCA_033557465.1). Lineage (NCBI taxonomy): Eukaryota > Metazoa > Chordata > Amphibia > Gymnophiona > Ichthyophiidae > Ichthyophis > Ichthyophis bannanicus. Next base: position 367,106,827 of record CM066032.1, on the reverse strand, counting down.
AGAAACATGCTTAGCCTTAGGGAGGTAATAAATTCTTACCAAAGGTGGCATTAATTCAGGGGAAACCTCCAGTACCTCTACTAAATATTCCTTAAACATATCTCTAGCAGAGACAGAAATCAACCTAGGAAAATTAACAACTCTCAAATTATTAACTCAAGAAAGATTATCTAACTGTTCTAATTTAGCTTGTACCGACAAAAGGTTCTTTTTGAAAACATCAGATTGATCTTCAAGGTTGGTAACTCTGTTCCGTTCTCCTTCAATTTCAAGAGAAATTCCAGATACTTTCTTCTCCAAATCAGCTACTGTCTCTATTGTTGTTTTCACGTTCGAAGACAAAGATGTAATTTGAGGGAGTAAAACTTCCTCTAAGGAAACAATGGCATTCCATATTGTCTCCAGTGTAAAGTTCATAGGGCGCTGTAAAACAAAGGGCCCCTCCAATATAGACGCTGAACCTTCCGCCTCCATAGATGCCAACGGATCCTCTCTTCGCACCGGGGGGGAAACCCTCCCCACACGCTCACCTCCAACCAGCACCGTCGATGGAACAAAGCGCGTCCAGTGCGTCCTCCCGGCGCGTCCAGCGCGTCCTCCCGGCGCGTCCAGCGCGTCCTCCCGGCGCGTCCAGCGCGTCCTCCAGCGCGTCTTCTCCCGGCCCTCGCGAAACCAAAACCTCTCCCGATAACACAGGAGAGGAGACCTCCAGGAAGCCTACTGGCAATGGGCAGCTATGGGGAACCTTCAGCGCAGGGCTCAACGCTGGGGAGGAAGATGACGCCGAGACAGCCACCGAGTATTCCAACTCTGACAAGGCTGCCAATCAGCATTCTCCACCAGCAGCAACTGGTCCCCATGAGGCACGCACCAGGTAATCGTTCAATGGATCAAGAACAGGAGCAACTGGCGTCGAGGCAAGAGAGGGCTGCGAAGGCACTGGCCCTGTCTTACCCTTTCACTTCTTCCCCATAAGAAAAAAGCGTGCTCAAACAGTTAATTTCAAACCTCCCTCCCCCCCATCTAAAGGTTAAGGATGCCGAACTACAAACTAAAACCACAATCCGATACCTGGGCATCACCCTAGATCAACACCTTGACATGACAACACACATAAGTAACAAAGTGAAGTCAGTATACCACAAGATCCGAACCCTCAGGCACATTCGTGCTCTGCTAGAGCCAGAGGACTTCAGGACAATTTACCAAGCACTGATCATACCACACTTTGACTACGCAACTACGCAAACGCAATTCTCCAGGGGCTCCCACAATCCACCTTGATCCCACTTCATCTTGCGATGAACGCCGTAGCAAGAGTTCTACATGGCGCATCCAGAAGCGAGCACGTGACACCCATCCTGAAACAGCTGCACTGGCTCCCGATTCACGGCAGAATCACCTTCAAGATCCTCCTAGCCGCCATTTTGGCATCGACCTCTTCCATTTTAGCAGCAAGTGAGGAGTGGAGGAGTGGCCTAGTGGTTGGGGCAAGGTACTTCAGGCTGGAAGGTCAGGGGTTCAAATCCCACTAGAGGACAGCAACCTTGGGCTGGAAGGACTTGGGTTTCTCGTTCCACAGGTGCTCCTTGTGGTCTTGGGCAAGCCACTTAGCCCTCCATAGCCCATGTTCCCTGTAAAATAGTTATCTTCAAGTTATAATGCCCTGTTCAATGTAATTTCAGTTTGTTCAATGTAAACTGCACTGATGCAGAATAGCACGGTATATAAGAGAATGTAAATAAATTCAAAGCCATCAATGGACTCTCATCTTCTTCCCTCGCGGAACTGGTCCACACCATACCCCCCAACAGATCCAGAAGGTCTGCAGCAATTAATACACTGGAAGTTCCAAATCAACAACAAACAGGGCCTTCAAGTTCTGTGTGCCCAGATGCTGGAATGCCCTACCACCCACCATCCGTGCAATTCCTAACCTAACCCAGTTTAGGAAAGCACTGAAGCACCATCTCTTCCTCAAGTACTACCCTGAAACCAATGCACATACAACCCCCTCCCCATACTAGAATGACAAACCACCATACAGGCTTTCCAACCTTAACTCAGCCTATCTCCGATCCGAATTAAACATGACGCCTATATGTACATATATGTATATAGTTCCCCTGTTAGCCAAGTTTTAGTACCCATTCTCTGTAAACACAGAGCGGCTCACCGCCTTGCTGTAAGTTTTGTTCTATGTAAACCGCACTGATGCTGAATAGCGCGGTATATAAGAAACTGAAAATAAATAAATAAAATAAATAAAGACTGCTACCGCCATCTTGGAACGCCTCCCTATGGCCCAGAGCTCTTCTTTTAACCAAGAATTTTAGTCCAGCATTTGAGCTATATAGCTCCCGAATACTCTGGCCTCACAGTTATGAGGGAGGATAAAGTCGGCCTGCAATCCATTATGCTCAATAGGGAACTTTGATAAAGTTAACAGACACAAACGCTGAAATGTAGGATGTTCACTGCATTGCTAAGGATTCCTTCTCCTCCAAAAAAGATTATAGAACTGCTGGGTCCTCGAAAGTACGAGTCTGATTATATAGCGTAATCCTCATCCTCTCAGGAAATAACAGACCATATCTGGCTTGCAGACTTTGTAACCAGGGACGAAATGCCAATAGCTGTTTGCATTTTTCCACAATAGCTTTACAAAGTCCGGGAAGAATGACACATTATGGTCCTCAAACTTTATAGGAAACTTTGCTTTGGACGCCGCCATTATTTGGACGACCTGGGAATATCGCAACACCCGCATACTCAGTGGTCTCGGGTGATGCTGGTGTGGACCGGCCTGAGTGGGAACCCTGTGCGCCTTATCTTTTTCAAAGGGCTGTGCGAATTGTAGGTGGAGAATCTTAGGCAGGGTTCTTTCCAAAAACTCCACGACGTTTGTGCCTTCCGCGCCCTCAGGGAAACCCACCATCCTTATATTATTCCTACGAGCTCTGTTGCTTTGGTCCTCCAGGCTTCACTCGAGGCTGTCGATCTGCTTAGTATTTTTGACCACTTGTTGCAATTGCACTTCATGAGCCGCCATTTTGGCATCGACCTCTTTCATTTTAGCAGCAAGTGAGGTAAGTTGAACCTTAGTTCCTTCAGTTCCAGAATATATGTTTGGACTCCAGCAAGGGTCTTCCCATTGGCCATTACCAGCTCCCTCACTGCCCTGATCTCCAGCAAGAGCTCCTGCATCCCATCGCCGCTTTGCGCGCGTTTGCCGACTTCTGCGGGGAAGGCGGGTCGGGCTTAGACCTTTTGATCCCTGAGTTTGCTGCCACCCCATAATCAAGCCTGGTGGACTTGCTTGCCACCATCTCTCACTACTTTGGGGGCGAAGGGAAGGAGAAAGGTATACAATTGTACCTAAGGGGATCGGATTTAGGCAGGATCCAGCGGAGGGCGACAATTATGCGTCCATCTTGATTCAATGCAGGCCCGCGCCCCCGATTAAATCTGCATTTGTCTTTTTATATATGAACAGTTGTTCATTGCATTATTTGTATAATAAAGTCGTTTACGTTTGATCCGAAGGTCAAATCCTATTGAACTCTGACCCCAGTTTTGGTGCATATCCTTTAAAAGGATGGCAGATCACTCCTTTTCTCTTTTCTCCTTTTCTCAACAAATTGTGTTTAACTTAGTATTTGTTAGCTGGCATTAATTATAGCAACATTATGATATATGTGGAACGTGTTCCCAAGTTTAGGACGGCATTGCTAAGGTATGCAGGTGCCGGTATTGGGAGATGCTGCTCCGCGCAGGGCCCAACAGCCTGACTCTCCATGAGGCTTTGGATAGTGGGGCCTGTGGGTGTGGGTGTTTGTGCCCCTGTTGACCACTGCTCTAGGGCAAAGATTCCCAACTCTGGTCCTGGTGGGCCAAACACAGTTCAAGTTTTCATGCTGTCCCTTATGAATATGCATGAGATACATTTGTATACAATGGGGGTGGTGCAGACAAATGCAGCACAGGCATATTTATTAGGGACAACATGAAACCTGAATGGTGTTTGGCCCTCCAGGATTGCAGTTGGGAAACTGCTCTAGGGATTGCACATGTTTATGGTGTCTGTGCTCTGTAGGATAGAATGTAGGCGTTTATGGCATGTTTATTTTATCTGCAATAAAGGATCCATCTTTATTACCACGGTTTAGTACTGGGTAAAATATAGGGACATGGTTTGCAGGAGCCACAGCTGGGACTTTAACTTACTACTACTACTACAACTAAGCATTTATAGAGCGCTACCAGGCGCATGCAGTGCTGTACAAAGTAAAAACAAACTTGTGACCTTCTGCCCTTGAACACACTGGCTGTGTGTACTACACCAAACTGTTGCCACGGAGGCAGATCATTCCCTGGGGATACCATGACTGTTCGTCAGACAGACCTCATCTGTTGTAGTGCATGGCACCCACCTAAATGGGGCTTGGCCATGGTCTGCTGTGGGCAGATGCCACTGCCCCCTTCGCAACCAGCACCCCTCCGCCACCATGCTGACATGCCCTTCTGCCGGTGGTGCTGGTGGTGCGAAGTCCCAGGCCATCCAGTGTGCCGGTAGGCGGCTGCCTATAGTGTGTGATATGGGGTAGGGGTACCTGCATATACATCCACTCTTCCCCCCGGCACCGCCTACCGATGTTATGTGCCCTTTGGGGTACTTGCTGGGTACTGTCCCCTGGGACACTGTGGGGCACACTCGTTGCCATGTTTGCCCTTGGTCAGTTGCTGTCTTGCTGGTTTTCCGCTTCTACATTCCTATGTGTCACCTAGGCATCTGCCTAGTCCACCCTGTGCCCCAACTGCCACACTGCATGTCCCGCCTGCAGCCCCCTGTACCCCATTTGCAGCCTCACCGTAGTGCCCTCTCATACTTGGGCACTATGATGTTGCTGCACATGTATCACTACTATCACTTTTCTTGGTTTCCCTGCCTTTGCTGCACATTGCTGACTGACATAGTCTCTATCCCCTCTAGTGCGAGGTTTTCACTGGCGCTAATTTTCAGACCTTAATTTCACAGCGTTAGTGTGCATGGGAGCTCTCCCCACCCACTCTCCGCCCATTGACCCCTTATCTCCACCCCTGGGGAGCCTTACTCCACCTCTGGGGAGCCTTACTCCACCCTCTGCACACCTTAACACTGCCAGAGACGTTATTGCATGATACGTGACGTTCTCGCATGGTAATGCGCCATTATCGCACGATAACGTCACGTATCACGCGATAGCGCCGTTTAATAAACATACCCCTAGGAATTTCATAATTGTACAGAATACATTTACTGATAGGAGTCTTGATGTTCACAGTCATATTGTTTGTACTTTTGAGATTTCACGTCTGCTAACTTTCTAGGTTTTTTAGTAACAACTCATGTCCTCCTTATCCTTCTTCACGTTGTTGTACTTGGAAATATGCAGTATCACACTTTTGCTTTCCTTTTTTAAGTTTGTCTGGTCCATGGCCTTTCTGTTTTATTTATTTTTACTTCTCAGATGCTGTTTTCACACAATGTTTTAATATTTGGCATTTTTAGCATATTTGGCATTTTTAGGTTTTATAAAGGCACATTGGTATTTATTTATTCATTTCAACTACTTGTGTCTGTGCATTGGTTTTTAAATTCATAATTTATTTTTATTTTTGTTTTATGCATTTGTATCTTAATATGTTTGTCTTTATAACTATTTTATGTTTTTGTGATTTATATTTATACCTAAAACTCCACCGCAAAACTATATACCTCAGAATGAGCGAATACCGTTCCAAGCTCCTTCTCCGCTCTCTAAACAAACCTAGAGACCTTTTCAGCCTGGCAAAATCCCTAACCAAGGAACCTTCACCTACCCAACTCAATCCTATTTCCCCCCAGTCGTATGCTGACTACCTCCAATCCAAAAATACCACAACTGGCACAGTTTCAGTTACCACCCTCTGCCATGCTCACACCTCATCTCCGTCTATCACAATGTTCACCACTCCAACAGAGAAAAACATCCAAGATCTCATCGCCATCATCAACACTTCTACAGCTCCAAGCGACCCCTGTCCAGCATACTGGGTCAGAACTCTGCAAGATGAACTTAGTCCAATTCTAATCAACATCATTGGCCTTTCCTTTGCAATAGGCTCTTTCCCTGAAATTCTCAAACAAACTTCAATAAGACCACTTCTGAAGAAAAACAGACTGGACCCACTAAAGTCTGACTCCTACCGCCCAATCTCGAGTATACCTCTATTAGCCAAGATAATAGAGAAGGTTGTCCAAAGGCAGATTCAACACCACATTGATGTAGTGTCACCTCTTGACCCCTGTCAACACGGCTTCAGAGAATCTCACGGGGTAGAAACTCTCCTCACCACTCTAACTAATGCTTTGAATAGAGGATTGGACAAGGCCGAAAATGGCTTCGCTCTCATCTTCCTAGATATCTCCGCTGCCTTTGACTCCGTTAATCACAGTCAACTTCTTACTCGTCTCCAGGAGAAGGGCATCTGTGGCCTCGCCTGGGAATGGTGTAGGTCTTATCTATTGGATCGTTGGCAGCATGTAAGAGTTGGTTCCACCATATCCGCACCTTTCCACCAACATCAAGGTGTTCCGCAGGGCTCCTCTTTATCCGCGCTGCTGTTCAATATCTACATGCAGCCAATATGTGACATCATACGCTTCTTCAACATCTCCACTCTAATCTATGCTGATGATGTCCTGATGTTTACACCATTTAAAGTCAAACAACCAGACCTCTCCAACCTTATCAATTGTTTCAACGCCATCACCGACTGGTTGCTATCTCAAAATCTCCACATAAACTTCAAGAAGACTGACGTTCTATTCATATCAAGGAACAAAGATTTCTCCCCTCCATCCTCCCTAAGGGTAAGAGATGCGGAACTCCCTAGTAAGCCTTCCATCCGCTACCTAGGGTTTACTCTGGACCAGCATTTCGACTTTAAGGAGCACATACGAAACACCACCAGATCTGTCTACAATAAAATTAGAACGCTAAGGCACCTCAGGCCCATGTTACCTCATAAAGAATTCTGGACCATTTTCCAGGCCCTCATTCTACCACACTTCGATTATGCAAATGTTGCCCTGTATGGACTCCCCAAGAACACCCTTAACCCACTACAGCTCGCCATGAATGCGGCTGCGCGTGTGCTCTGTGGTTTAGCAAGATCAGACCATATCACCCCGATACTCAAGGAACTCCACTGGCTACCAATTCATTGCAGATTACCATACAAAATCCTTCTCATCATCTTCAAGATCATCAACAACCTAGCCCCTACGACACTCAGCGACCTTATCACCCCCACCCCGGAAAACCGAATCAGAAGGTCAGTAACTGACAACACCTTGATCATTCCCAAAGAGTCCATCAAGTGCACCCAGACGACCAGGAAAAGAACCTTTGCCTTTTACGCCCCAAAATGTTGGAACGAACTTCCACCAGAAATTAGATCCATCAAAGACCTTATTCAGTTCCATAAGGCAATCAAATATCACATCTTTCTACTTCACTTTGCACAAGCAGCCACCCCACCTCTGCTCACCCACTCACCAATGCCCACAAACCTTTCATGCTCAACTTAAATAACCCTGTTACATATACTTCTGAGCTTGCTTTAACCTTTTTGTTTATTCCAACCTAATCTAATTGTGTTTTTGTACATATGTCTATAGTTACCCTGTTGCTCCAAGTTTAAACTCCTGTTACAATGTTAACACAATACAGTCCAACCTAATCTAGTTGTTTTTGTAAATATGTCTATAGGTTCCCCGTTGCTCCAAGTTTGAACTCCTGTTATAATGTAAGCACAGTACAGTCTTCTGACTGTGCAACCTTTGTTGATTGTGAACCGCACTGATAAGAAATAGCGCGGTATATAAAAGTTGTTAAATAAATAAAATAAATAAATAAAATATTTGAGGCAAATACTCTCTGAAGAAGGCGTCCAGCCGAAATGCATTGGGATTTTGAATAAAAGTTTATTACCACCATTGTTTGGTGCATCTGTTGTGTACTGCTCGCACCCATGAGCTTCAATCTAGACCTAGCTTTCTGAGCCTAGAGTAGCACAGTCCTCATTTATTGGTTGATTCCATTCATGTGAGTACTTACAGTTGACCGTATGTGCCTCTCATGTTACTGAAATGGGATTATGGTTCTTTCTATTACAACTGATGTGAATAGTTTATAAGGGTGGCAATAATCATGTCCTGGCAAGTCACAGTTTTTCAAATCTTTCTAATGTCTCATTTAATTGGTCTTGTTTTATTTGATTCTTTTATGTGTCACATATCTATGCAAATATCATCTGAAGCTATTTCACTGGGCACTTTTCTTTAGGAGATATGTGACATTTAGGGGTTGGACCGAGAGGCTGTCAATATTGTTGACCACTACTGTACTCATGCTGAACAAGATGCTGCTAATCCACAAAAACTGTGATCATGATGTTCACATAGCTCCTCCCCTATCATCAATTATCAAGTTTGGGAGAGTCTGGAGTCTGTCATTTTGAGAAATGATCCTTAATTTCTGAGTCATAACCATACATCCATGAATTGACCACTGATAATCACTTGGATGGATACAGAGTCATTTTAGGCACATTCTGAAAACTCCCTGGCTGCTGGCAGGCCATCTTCATTTTGTTCTGAGTCCAGGACTTTCTGCAGAGACTCTTCAGACACACATCTCATCCATAAAATGACAATATGACTGTTCTTTGTGCAACAGAAAATGCTTTCCATATCTTCAGCAAGTGCATAATGAGAACAAAGTGCTTCAACTTTGTCTTCATTCCTGTTCACGTGTGTCCTTCCAGAACATTTGTCAGTGTGCAGACTTTGGCAAACATCCTGAACACATTAGGACCAGTCATAGAATGGGACACAACTCTGGCTTTCATCCCAATACAGTACACTGGATGTAATTTGCCATACATTTCTTTGCAGGCATCTCCAAAACTCACACAGAGTTGAACTCAGATTGGGAGTTCATCTTTTCCCAGTCATCATCTATGTCACAGACTGCTTTGACAGAATACCCTAGTGATATCGCTAATATGTTAAACTGCTGTTTCTTACACTTGATGTATTCCCCTTAAAGTAGTCTCAGACTTGGATAGCACTTTTAACCACAATCACTGTGGAAAACAGATTGTGCTCCGTTTGCATCAACGACTACTAGAAAATTGTGTTTCTTCTTTTTTATATATCTTTTTCTCTTCGTGTTTCTAAACAGCAAAAATCTCATGCAATAATATCACCAACACGTCTCTGCTTCGTGTTGCTTAAAATGTTAAAAATTCAAGCTTATCTGAGCTCCGTTGATATTTCATGTTGCTCCCAACCACTGTTTAAAGATCTCTCAACGCCTTCCTATGGCGCCTGCATTAGCGTTTCTCTCCTTAGGGGAGGTTCATCAGGAGAATTTTCTGTTGCTGCCAACGTCTTTCTGTCCGTCAGAGTAGAGAACAGCGAGATAGAGATATATAACGATCTCTCCAAGGGCACCCTGGATCGTAGTCAAGGCATGCGAGAGGTGACGGCCTTTCTGCGGGAGAAGAACTTGCGGTATCGGTGGATGTTTCCTTTTGGGATGCTGCTGACGGTCGCTGGAGTGTCGTGGAAGGTGAAGATGGCAGAGGAAGCCTGGGCAGCTCTGGTGGAGTTGGGCTGTGAGCAGGTGCCGAAGCGCGGGGCGGGAGCCCGGGCACGGCCTGAGAAAGACTTGGACAGTAAAGACAGGCCCGGCTCACGGTGGCAAAGAGTGTACGAGTAGGGCAAGCGTTTGAAGAGACTTTCGAATGGCACACAACACCAGAGGGTGGAGGAGGAAGGGTGAAAGACTGATTGCCGGTCCTATGGCAAAATGGACTTGGAGTAAGCTAAGTGGGCTGACTGGACACTCAGCTAAGGGGGGTGGAGGGTGAGGATAGGTGGACGGGGGTTAATAGCAGATGTCTGCTGCGGTTTTCAATGTTTCTGGTTGGGATGTTATGTTGTATGGGGGGGGGAGGGGGGGAAGTGCTATATGGTTTTATGTATGGGGGGCACCGGAGTGGGTGATGGGATAAGTATATGACACACCTGGAAGGGCTGGAGGGGGATGGGGGGTTTGGGGGGGTGGGGGGTGGCGAGGGGGGGTATATCCAGGTTGGGGGGGTGGTAGGGCAGGGTTTGAACCTTATGGTGAAAGTTGGGACTCTGAATGCTAAGGGGTTGAATACACCCTATAAGCGCCGGAGTTTATTTCGGGAGCTACTGCGGTTGGAGTGGGAGGTGGTGTTGCTCCAAGAGACACATTTGCGGTGGAGGGATATAGGGAGGCTATGGCATGGGCGCTTTCAGGAACAATTTTTTTCTTGCAATAGGGCGGGGAGTAAAAAGGGGGGGGGTTGCGATCCTGATTAAGGCGGGTAGTGGGGTTCACGTTCAGGGGAGCTTTCGGGATATGGAGGGGAGGTTGGTGGGGGTGCGGGGGGCCATAGGATCGGAGGAATTTACCTGTGTTTCCATTTATGGGCCTAATGGGAGTCAAGGGGAGTTTTGGAAGGAGGTGGGGAGGGTGGTGGAACAGAATATACGAGGGAGGTTAATCGTGGGGGGGGATTTTAATGTTGTGCTGCAACCGGGGTTCGATAGGCAACCACGGGGGGTGGATGGCGGGGGGAAAGATAGGGTTGGGTTAAAACGGTTGATGAAGCGGTTTCATTTGTTGGATGCTTGGAGGGTGCAGAACCCCGTGAGGAGGGAATTTACATTTTACTCCGCACCACACAGTAGTTGGAGTCAGATCGATATGGTGTTGGTGGAGGCGGAGTGGATGGGGCGGGTGAAGGCCGTGGGGATCGAGCCGGTGGTTTGGACGGATCACAGTGCGGTGGATTTGGTCTTGAGCGGGAGGCGGGATGAGGGGGTGAAGTTTTGGCGCTTAAATGAGAGTTTACTGAAAAGGGCTGAAAGTGGTGGCTGATATTAAGGAGGTGATTCGGGATTAGTTGGAGCGGAATGATATGGGGGAAGTGCGGACGGTGGTGGTGTGGGAAGGGTTAAAGGCCGTGATCCGGGGGAGATTCATTATGTGGGGGGCGAAGTTTAAAAGAGAAGGGGGTGAAGGAGGCGGAACTGCGGGGGCAGTTGCTGCAAGCAGAGCGGGCATATCAAGGTTCAGGGAGGATAAAGGATAGGCATGAGGTGGAGAGGTTGAGAGGGGAATTGCGGAAGCTGCAGGTTGATAGTATTGCATTTCAGGTGAATCAGGTGAAGCAGGTGTATTATGAGTTTGGTGACAAGGCGGGGAGGTTATTGGCCCGGAAGCTGAAGCAGCGGCGGGTTGATGCGACGATTTGTCAAATCCGACAGGAGACGGGGGATCTGTGCTGTGAGGAAGCGGGTATCCGGGAAAGTTTTGCACAATATTATCAGGCCCTCTATGGGATGGATAGTGGGATAGATGACGACTCTATAGGGCGGTACCTGGAGGAGGTTTATCTCCCACAGTTGGAGGGGGCGGCTAGGGGGAGTTGGAAGCGGCTATTTCAGTAGCGGAGCTAGGACGAGCAGTGACGGGGTTGGTGGGGGGGAAAGCACCGGGGCTGGATGGATTTTCAGGGGGTTTCTATAAGGTCTTCTTTGAGGACTTTGGGGACCTGCTGGGCAGGGTGTTTAATGGGATGTTAGCGGCAGGTGGGGAACTAACGCGGGAGATGTTAACGGCGGGGATCATTGTTCTCCCGAAAAACGGGAAAGATCCTCGGTGTTGCAACTCATACCGGCCCATATCTTTATTAAATGTTGATGTTAAGTTGATGGCGAAAGTGTTGGCTGATCGGTTGGCTCCGTTGCTACCTGGGCTGATAGGGGCGGATCAGTCTGGGTTTATAGCGGGACGGCAGGCGGGAGATAACATTAAGAGAGCCATGGGGGTGGTTTGGGAGGCTAGGCAGGGGAAGGAAGAGTGTATCTTAATGTCGATCGATGCTGAAAAAGCCTTCGATAGGGTACACTGGGGTTTTCTGATGAAGGTCTTAGGCAAGCTGGGGTGTGGGCCCAATTTCGTGAAATGGGTAGGGGGGCTATATACGGGCCCGCGGGCACGGGTGAAAGTCAATGGGGGTTACTCGAGGGTGTTTGAGCTTGGGCGGGGGACGCGGCAAGGTTGCCCCATGTCGCCTTTGCTGTTCGCTATGGTAGTCGAGCCGTTTGCACAGCGGATTCGGGCCAACGATAAGATAGTAGGATTGGAGAGGGGAGGGGTACAACATAAGATCTCCTTGTATGCGGATGACATTTTGTTATATATCTGTGAGCCACACGAGGTACTACCGGAGGTTATGCGGGAATTAGCACACTATGGGAGGGTGTCGGGCTTTCGAATGAATATAGACAAGACGGAGGTACTTAATATATCGACGCCTCCGGCGGTGGTGGAGCAGTTAAAACGGGCTTATCCAGTGCGTTGGGTGGAGAAATCCCTTGGCTACTTGGGGGTGCAGATAACCGCATGGTATGAGGATGCCTATGAAGCTAACTATCCGCAGGTTTTAAAGGGGATTGGGAGGGCTTTAGAGGGGTGGATGAGATTTGAGACTTCCTGGCTAGGGAGGGTGGCAGTGGTCAAAATGGTGGTACTCCCGAAGTTGTTATATCTGTTCCAGGCGTTGTTGGTGAAGGTTCTTGGGGCAGTTTTGCAGGGCTTGCAAAGGAAGATTTTCCAGTATATTTGGAAGCGGAAGCCCCCACGGGTAGCTCGGGCAGTTATGTTTGCTAGAGTGGAGGAGGGGGGGTTGGGGGTTCCGAACCTCCAGGATTACTATAGAGCAGCTCAGTTGAGTCATGGTATGGTTTGGAGGAGGGGGGTGGAGGAGAAGCCTGGGGTGCAGTTGGAAAGATCGTATGTGCGGGGGGGGGGGCGCTTGGATGCATGGTTGTGGGCTTCTTCGGGCACTCGGAGGGAATTGGGGGTAGGGACTCCGGGGATGAGAGTGGTGGCGGGGATTTGGGATGGGTGGTGGGGGCGGCGGCAGCGGGAGCAGGGGGTAGAGTTGTCGCTGGTGACCCCGTGGAGGGGGTGGAAATGGTTTCGTCTGGAGTGGGAAGGGGGGATATTTGATCGGTGGTCGACCAAAGGGTTGGAGTGTTTCTTTCAGTTATGGGACGGTGAGGCCCTTCTGAGCTTTGAGAGGCTACAAGAGTTATATGGCTTGGAGGAGGGGGATCGATTTGCGTATTTGCAAGTTCGTCATTATATGCGTTGGGTGCAGGGACGGGGGGGTTGAAGATGGAGCTGTCGCTGGTGGAGGAGGGGTGGTTGGCACATAGGGGGTGGAGGGGGTTGATTTCTGGGCTGTATAGGGGAGTGCGTGAGGCAGAGGGGGGGCGGTTCAAATACATGCGGGAGTGGGAGGAGGACCTGGGGATGTCCCTGGAGTTGAAGGATTGGAGGGTGGTGTGGTCCCAGGGCAAGAAGGCGCCCCTAGCTAGCAATATCCGGGAGAATGGGATTAAGATTTTGGTTCGCTGGTATTATACGCCCTTGAGACTGCATAAGATGTTTCCGGGTGTTTCGACGGCCTGCTGGAGGGAATGTGGGGAGGAGGGTTCTTTCTGGCATATTTGGTGGGGGTGTGGTAAAATCAAGGTTTTTTGGAGAGGGGTGCAGCAGTGGATAATGCAGGTGGTTGGGGTGGAAGTGGGGTTACAGCCTGGGATATTTCTCTTGTCGTGGTGGGGGGCAGAGAGGCAGCAGGGAGGGCGGGTGGTCTTGGCCTGTCTCAGTGCTGCCCGTTGTGCGGTAGCGGCGGCTTGGAAGCAGCGGGAGGCGCCCTCGGATGGTTGCTTTGTGCAGCGGCTGAGGCATATTGTACTGATGGAAAAGTTGACAGCGGCGAGACGGGGTAGGGTTGACAAATTTGAGGCTCTTTGGGGGGAGGTCTGGCGGTGGGTTGGAGATACGGGGGGGAGGGGTAAGGGGGGTTTTCTGGTGTTGGGGGGGCTGGTTGGTGGGGGGGAAAGGGGGTGGGGGGTGGTCGAGAATGGGGGGAGTGGGGGAGGTGGGGTAGGTTTGGATCCTGGGGGTCTGATGGTGTGAGACGAGGGGGTGGACTTGGATGGGGAAGGGGAGGGGTAAGGGGGAGTGGGGTTACATATGCATGTTGCTTGGGTTGTTCTTCCTGTATGGTAGGCTACTAGGGGGGGGGGGTCAGTTTGCAGTGGTGGATGTATTTCATGTTTCCTGTTTCAGTTCCCCGATGTTTGTATTTTATATTGAAACCTTTAATAAAAAGTTATTAAAAAAAAAAAAAAAAGAATCCTTAGCAAATTAAAAGCACCGAAGACTGAGATCAAAGCAAACTCCACCAATCCAATTCAAGATTTAAACCCTGGGGTGCTACTGTATGCAATCTGAAAATCCATCATTGTTCTAAATATTGCAAACGTTGTATCCTATCTCTTCCCCAAAAAGATGGGGGGAACATGATCTATAATCCGCCAGATATAGTCTTGAAAGGAGTGACCATTGGTGATACTATGAGCAATGATTGGGGCAGACAATGTTTTTGTACGGAGCTGGAAACGATGTTCCTGTAAACATAGGGGTATGTTTACTAAACTGCGTTAGTGCGATTTGCGTTAGGAGCTGCGGTAGAGACAGAAATCCCAAATAAGGACATGGGCGGTACATCGTTACCGAGAACGCGCCGAGAACACGCGTTACAAGGCACCATAAATGAACGAGCACTACAGGGCACGTTACCACGTGTTAATTTTAAGAAGGCGCGCAGGCATACAAGCACAGCAACAGAGCTGTAGCACAATGGTTACAACACTAACTGATGGTACGGGGTCATGGGTTTGATTCCCCATTGGGCCTAATGTATAAGGCTGGCTGAGGCAGCACCCTTTACATTTAAGTAGTGATTGTTGAGGCATTTGACGTGTATTTTAATTAGTGCTGCCAGGAAACACACCCTCACGGTGGCATAACCTAAGGTGCCACATAAGGCACCCCATAACGCACTCCATAGGGCACATTATAAAGTGTACTGTCCGCCAAGGCACCCTATAATGTTCCCTATAGGACACCTTATAAGGCTGTGAACAAAGCCCTGGCTGGCTGCAGAAGGACTGCACATGACCACACAAACTGGCTGCTGTGGTTACCAGGATAGGGTTAACCCACCCGTACCCATGATGCACTGCACATGCAAATCAGCAGTCGAGAGATGGGCACAAGATTGGGTATGCACCCCCACAGCACCTTGGCCCGGTAGGGGGAACAGACCTTGTGTGACACTGCCACAGAGTAGCCACAGACAGTCACATTGTGCGGGTACTGTGCCCACCCTGAGGTTGCGGTGGGGCTCCCAGCACCAGGTCCACAGCACCTTCCATGGCTGAAATACACCATGCTGCAGGTCCCCAGCGGTGTGTGATAGGTAGTTCCATTAGACACACCTAGGATACATCTGTTTCCTGCTGTATGTCTCGGTCATGTCTAGTCCATATGGGAGATGATGCACCCAGAATAGTGCATATCCTTTGTTGGTGCCATGGTTACCTGCTGTAGGTGAAAGGGGGGGGGTGTATGGACCCATAGGCAGATCATGTACCACCACACAACCCACCCTCTGGGGCTCAGGGTGGAAAACAGGATCACCCACCAATAGATCCACATTCTACCTCCCTGCAGTGGTAGCAGTAGAGGGGACCAACAACCCCAGTCCTGCTGGGGAACAGACAGAGCAGTACACATCCATAATGCAATAGCAGACAGATGGCAGGCCTAGAAATGCTCAGCTGCCCCCCACCATTATCTGACATTCTCCAGCAGCAAGCCTCCAGCCACTGCACCCTGCAAGGTGTTCCAGCAAGACACATACTAGCTGCAGACAGTCTGCCAGCTAGTCCATAGTGCATGGTCCTGGAGGAGATGCATGTACCCAGAACAGGGATATCAGCATAAACACCAAGCAGATAAGTCAGTGATTGGGCCCCAGAAGGAAACCCATAAACATCACATGAGAAAAATACTATACAGCGCAATGGGGGAACCTAGCCATGCCATGGTCACTGCTCAGTCAGGGTGAGAGTGACCTCCCAGCATGACATGCTATGGTCACCCTGTCCATGCAGGTGGTGGCCAGGCACTACAGTGTCCGAGCCATTGCCCTATGCCATGTGCAGATGCATCCAGGCCAGGCCACCCTATCCAAACTATTCCCAAAGTACCTTGCTCCTCATTATGCACATTGGCAGGCCAATACTGGCAACAGTGCTAGCAGTGTGGGCTGTGGAGGGTGTTGGCAGCCACCACACACTGGATAGACAGACACACACTCCCCACACCTATGCCAGCATTGTGCAACTATAGAGGTGTTGGGCAGCCCAGGCCACCACACCAGTCCTGGGCACAGTGCAGGCGTGGCTATGGCACGCAATACTGTAGGAATCACTCCTCAGGTTGGTGAACACTGTCAGACACAATACCTGTAGCACACTCCACAGACATCAGAAAGGTTGCTATGATGCAGCTCACTCAGGAAATTGTACCTAACCTAGGAATTGCTATCTGCCAGTAATCATAGCAACCTTTTGATAGATGTGCACCATATTCCCAGGTTTAGGGTGGCATTACTAAGGTATGCAAGTGCTAGTATTGGGAGATGCACGCAGAGCCAAAGTCCTGCCTCTCCAGGAGGCTTTGGATAATGGGGCCTGTGGGTGCGGGTGTGTCTCCCCCAGTTGGCTGCTGCTTTACGGCAGAGGTTCCCAACTCCAGTCCTGCGGTGCCAAACACTGTTCGGGTTTTCATGCTGTCCCTCATGAATATGCATGAGATACATCTGCATACCATGGGGGTGGCACATAGAAATGCAGCACAGGCATCTTTATCAGAGGCAGCATGCAACCGGAATGGTGTTTGGCCCTCCAGGACTGCATTTGGGTGACTCTGCTCTAGGTAATGTGCATGTTTATGGTGTCTGTGCTCTGTAGGGTAAAATGTAGGTGTCTTGGGCATGTTTACGTCATCTGCAATAAAGGCGCTGTCTGCATTAGCACGTTGTAGTAGTGGGTAAAATATGGGGACTGGGTTGGCAGGAACCACAGCTGGGACTTGAACCTGTGACCCTCTGCTTCTGACTACACTGGTTTTGTACACTGCACCACCTTGTTGTCACAGAGTCAGTACATTCCTTGGTGATACCATGACTGTTCGGCAGACAGGGCCCGTCTGTTGCAGTACACGGCACCCACCTACAAAGGGCTAGGCCACGGTCTGCTCTGGGCAGCTGCCACTGCCCCCTCCACCACCAGTATCCCTCAGCCACCATGCTGACATGCCCTTCTGCTGGTGGTGCTGGTGGTGTGCAGTCTCAGGCCATCCACTGTGCAGGTAGGCAGCTGCCTATGGTGCGGGTTCTGGGGTAGGGATGCCTGCATAGAAGTCCACGCTCCCCCCAGCCCCACCTGCCAATGTTCCGTGCCCTTGGGGGTAGCTGTTGGGTGCTATCCCCTGTGACACTGTGGGAAATACACTTGTGCCCATGTTGGCCCTTCAGCAGTTGCTGTCTGGCTGCTCTGCTGTTTCAGCATTCGTATGGGCCACCTAGGCATTACCCTAGTCCGCACTGTGGCCCAGCTCCACCACAGCATGTGCCGCCTGCGGCCCTCTGTATCCCCTTCTCCGGCATCTGTCCAGTTGACGTTCCGACATGCCCGCCCTGATGTTGCAGGACATGTGCATGCCATAGGAACCCTGTCCGATGGTGGGGGAAACCCTGAGCAGCTCTATTTCACTGTGGGCTCATTCACCTTGTATGGGGACGGAGTATAGACCCTTCCACGATTTATATCTTTTCTATGGAGCTTACTCGGGGGGGGGGGGGTGGAGTTGATGTTTATCATTGCTACCATTATTGGCCAGCTTGGTATGGATTTTTTTCCAGTTTGTTGGGGACATTTTCAGTGTTTCTGTGCCCTTTTGTTCTGTGCACATGTATCACACTTATCACTTTGTTTAGGTTTCCCTGCCTGGGCTGTACATTGCTGACACTTAAATGGTTTCTCTCCCCTGTAATGTGCATTTAACGGCAGGTTTTCAATCGCGTTTGAATTCAGCTCTTCAGATCAGCGCGTTAGGGTGAAGGGAGCCTCTCCCCGCCCACTCTCCGCCCACTGACCCCTTCTCTCCGCCCTCTCTCCACCTTCTGCGGTGTTTTACCGCGCCTCGGGGTTTTACGATCGTTAACGTTATACATAACGCGCATTATGTACGGTTACCGCAGTTTAGTGAACATGCCCCATAGTGTCATATGCCTAGTTGTTCTTCCTATATATTTGAGTGAGCAGCGACAAATCAGAATATATACGACATACAAAGATATACATGTGGTATGGTGAAATGCCGTGTATGTGATATTGAATGTCAAATCTGTCCATCTTGAACCAGAAATAGTTAAAGCACAAAGATCACAGCTTCCACATAGATTGTGTCCATTAACAAGTATATCTGTAGAACTGTTCCTTTCTCTTTGACATGTCACATAATTTGCAATGTTGCATCCTCGCCTATATGTCACCATAAATGGGCGTTGAAAACAAGAATGAACACCCAAGACATGCCAATGTTTCTTCAATATACAACTAACTTGTTCTGTAGAGTGCATATATGGTAAAATCCCCACAATAAGAGTTAAGTCAGTCTCTGAATCTACTTTATTAATGTGTTGCCACAATTTGGGGTGATTAAATTGTGCTCTTTTATATGCTCTACTGACTAAATCAGATGGATAGCCTCTTGTCAAGAGGCACTGTGAAAGATCTTCGGCATGCCTATGAAACTAATATGGTGCATAATCGGCGAATCCAAAAAACTGACCCACTGGGAGCCCACGACTCAATGGACCTGGGTGGTGACTGTGATACTGAAGCAGAGTATTTCTTTGAACTGGTTTTCGGTATAATGTAGTATATAATTTATCATCCTGTTTGTATACCGTAAGATCCAAAAAATTAATCTGTTTGGGATGAAATTTCGGAACAAATTGAATATTGTACTTAATAGAATTCAGCCACAAGAAAAATTCTTGTAGCTGAGATGTTGTTCCTGACCACAAGAAAAAGATATCATCCAAAAACCTAGTCCATAATGAATATATTTAAACCATTGTGAATAATAAATGTATTTATCCTCATAGTGTGCCATATAAAGGTTAGCCACCTATGGTGGTACAGTGGCTCCCATGGGAATATCAATATCTGCAAATAAAATTGAGACTCATACCTAAAATAACTACATTTCAAAACCAATTTAGTAAAGGCAAAACAAATTGAACAGGCAATCGAGTTGGTAATTTCATATTCAAAGAAGAAAGAATGTCCAATGCTTCCTGTTGATCAATATTCGTGTATAAGGAAGTAACATCCATTGTAACCAAAATTGTACCATCTTACTGTTGAGTGTTTTGTTGCAACATAGTAATAAAATTATAAGAATCCTTAATATATGATTTTATAGAGGTTAGCAAAGGTTGCAAAAAAAAAATAGTCACAAAATTGTGACAATGATTCTAACATAGAGCCTCGATAAGAGACTATTGGATGACCTGGAGGTGCTTCCATAGACTTGTGTATCTTAGGCACCATGTGAAAAACAGGCATCGACATATGTTGCTGATTCAAAAAATCACATTCCTTTTAAGTAATCCAACCTTGCATTAAAGCTTGTTCTGTCAATGCTTTAAACTCTGTGATTAAATCTGTAAGGGGATCCTGTAATAGTAATCAATAATAACGAGGATCATTTAAATGAGTCACAACTATATTATGATAATAATCCATATCCTGGATTACTATTGCACCCCCCTTATCTGCTCAGTGGATGACAATCTCAGACATCGATCGTAATTGTTGCAATGCTTGCCTTTATTGTATAGTAATATTATAATATTTCTTAGATGGTATATTTTCTAAACTTTCTAGATCTTGCAATACTAATTTCTGAAACGCCATTATATTGGAATCTATCTCCCCTGGTGGTATCCATTTAGATGGTCGAGACTTCACTGAGTCATCCCTCAAGGAACCCAAGCCTTCCTTTGAAAAAAACTTAATAATTTGTAATTTTCTAAACAAACCAAACAAAGCCCAGCGTATCTCAAAAGGATCATACAACATAGATGGTACAAATGATAAACCTAGCTCTAACACTGACTTCTGCATTGTTGTTAACTCTCTCCGGCATAAATTAATTACTTCTGTTTGGTATGTGAATGGGTAGATAGCCCCTTGCGACTGCTCCCCTGGTTGTATCTGAATGGCCGGCGTCCCCAAGGACAGCCCCTCTGAAAATCCCTTTGTGTGGAAAAAGTATTAGTTAATGATTCAGCTGTCCTAATAGAGGTATTAGTGGAGTCACTATCAATTTCTTCCATTGAGGAATCAAAAGTCACTCGCTTTCTACTATCATTTTTCTTTAAATCCGATGGTAATTTTTGTTGTCACCATGTATAAACCAGATCTTTTTCACAATCCAATGCATCCCACGTAATTTTTTAAATTTTTGATGTCTTTAAAGTCTCATGTAATTGAGTTAATTCCATTGATAAGAGTCCAATTAGTATCAAACGTTGAAACTAGCATATCAGCTTTTAATTGCCCTTCTAATACTTCTAATTGGGACTTCAAAGTCATTTCCTCCTGTGATGGCCATTCAATCAAGAGGGCTATCAAATCTAAACCACATTTTTTCAGTATCATATTCCATTTTTGTAAAAATTCATGATCGTCTGTGAACATATGTGGAGGTTTTAACATCCTTAATCTTCTGGGAATCATTTGTTGTTTAAAATACTGAGTCATAATAGATGCATGTGGTTGTACATGGACTGATTTTCTATGAAGATTTTTAAAATGAACCCACTGAACCTACTAAAATTGAATTTGTATCACCATCAAATAAAGCAGGATGTTCTAATAACTTTGATATATTATCTTCTAAAAAGGCAAATGTAGCTTTATTAGATCTTGTTTGTTCAGTTTGTGACGTCATATTTTGAGTGGGTCTGTCATTAAATATTACCACAAAAAAACACTCAAGGGAGATCACCCATTATATATCCACTAATCCACAAATCCCTTGTAAAAAATCCCTTCAAACCTAATCTACATGTTATGATTTTTTGTCAGACTATTTGCCATGAGGGAAAACCCTCCTGAAGCAAATTTTCCTTTTATTTGTTTTAATGAGCTAAAAATATGCTCAAATTTCAACAATCAAGTGAAAATTAAGGGAACTCGCATCATGCAATCCCCTCCCGATTCTTCTTAAAAAACGCAAACTTGTTCTATTCCTGGCAAAAATCATATAATTCTCCTTTTTACATGGCTACTTACCAACCTGCCTAAAAACCTCCTCAATTTGCCCTCTCCTAAAAAACCCTCACCTCGACCCGTCTGACCCCTCCTAATACAGACTGTGATAAGGAAGCTTATCATAGCTCAGGAAGGAGCTATCGAAAAGGTGAAGTGTCTCTGAACAAGCAACCTGTCAGTGCTGGTAGAAATGAGAAAACAGAATTTTGCCATAAAAGACTACCAGTCCCAGAATGCACCAGGTTTCCAACAGCCATGAGAGGAGCTGAAGTGAGAAAACGTGTGTTCAATCAAAAGGGCTATGAGGTAATCCCCAAGCACTCATTGCAAAGGGCAGGGCTTGATTCAGCACAGCTGCGCTGTGCTAGGATGGAACACTCATCTCAAAGGGCAAGGCCTGATTCAGCACAGCTGCGCTGTGTTAGGGAGGAGCACTCATCTAAGCAGAATAAGAGTAGAGTTTATTCTACAGATGACCATCTTCATGATCACCTTGGATATCCAGAGAAGGATCATCAGTTTCATCTGAAGGATCATCAGAAGCAGAAGCCAAACCGGACGGACAGAAAGGGAAAGAGACCCTTTGGAAGAAAGAGGAGAAAAGCCTTTGAGAGGTCTAGAAGAGTCCAGAGCAGTACGTATACTGGGAGGTATTCCAAGGGCCAGCATACACCATTGGACTGGGGAAAGCCAGAGGAATGGTGCTGCAGAGCTAGGAATCTCCAGACGCTACCAGTGAGGGAGACGGCTGCACGTGGAAGGGACCCTAAGACCCGTGCCAGAAGGTATATGAAGAGAGATCCAGTGTCCAGGGATCTGGATTGGAAGGCTGGACATAAGAACTGGACTACATACTGGCCAGGCTATGTAGAGAGGAACTCTAGCAGCAATGGAAGCTCAGGTATGAACACTGATCTATGCCCTAGCTATAACCTTGAAAGACAGCAGGGAAACAAGTATTCTCCTGAAAGTGCTCCATTGAGAGATTCATCTGTGCCAATCCATGATATTGAACCCATGCTTGTTGAACAAGGGGGAATAATAGCAGATGAAGATCCTATTATATGGACTGCTCTCTATCTAAACTCCGTTGGTAACTTTCTGTTACAAAGTACAGCAACCATCACAAAGAAATATAAACTTGTTCTTTAATCTACTCAGAAAAGCTCCTGAAGCAGGATTTGACCCACACAGTAGAAAGCAAGCCAGCTAAGGGGTTTCAGCTGGATAACTGCTAGCAATTAAGCCTTACCTAATTGCTTGTGAGCTAGGAGAGAATCACTTCTGAATCTATGTGGGAAGTAATCAGAAGTTAACCTGAAAAGAACAGTTTTTTTCTTTCTTTGTGTCTTTTCCTTTGTTAGATATATGCTAAGAGAACATTAGCTAATTGCCTGACAAGTTTAAAGGTTGTTTTCCTGATTTTGATTTTGTTTTTCCAAGTTAACACTGAAAGCAAGTTACCTGATTTATGTGCTACCAAGCATATCTGTGTTGGGAGAAATAACCCCATAAATAAATATCTTATTGGCTTTACCCAAGAGCACAACTAAATTATTGTCAGCAGCTGTGTCTGGTGTGAATGAATTACATTGCCCACAATACCTTGCAAATCATATAGATATATGCACTTGCCAAGACTGTGAAGATTCTCACCCAGGCAGCCGTCTGACAAGACCCATCGCTAGCCTACCTTTCCTCTTCAAAATAATAGAAAAAGCTATCCAAACCCAGTTTCAGGACTGCACATGCCCCACTCGACTTTCATCAACACAGCTTCCATCCTCAGCATGGAGTAGAAACCCTCGTAACCTTGTTCCTGAACAACCTCATAAAGGGAATCCAAAACATCCACCAAGGATTCATCCTTATATTCCTCGACATTTCTGCAGCTTTCAACACCATCAATTATAACACCCTCCTACAGCACCTCCAGTCCATCAGAATACAAGGCACAGTACTGCAATGCTTTCAGAACTACCTTCACAACAGAACTCAACAGACAGGATCAACAGCATCGGCACCATACATACACCTGCAAGACATACCCCAGGGCTCTACACTCTCAGCTCTCCTCTTTAATATATACCTCCAAACCCTCTGCAACATCGTGCAAACACAGAAGACAACTTATCACATATACGCAGATGACATTATGCTCTACACACCAATCACCTCAACAACCTATCCTACCACAAACTCCAGCAATGTTTCTCTGATGTGTCACAATGGCTATCTACAAACCACCTATCCATCTACCTCAAGAAAACAGAAGACCTCTACATCACCAGAAATTAATCATTTACCCCCCCCCCCCCCTTCTCCATTATCCTCAATAACACAGAAACCAAATTGAATCTGAAATCAAGTACCTGGGAGTTATCCTAGACAACCAACTCACCTTGAAGACCTAAATAGTGAACACAACAAGAGCAATCTACTTCAAGACCGGACCCCACAAAACCTATGCCCTCTCCTTACCCCATCAGATTTCCACTTAGGGGCATGTTTACTAAAAACCGCTATTTTGCGTGGCGCAAAATAGCGCACTAAAAGCAGCACTTAAGTGCTCTTAAGCACCCCGCAAACGTGCGTCGAACCCCCGCACACGTGCGCGTCACACTAACGAGCCCCGCACAAGTACGGGCCCGTAAATGTCCAATAGAGGCGTGGAAAGGCCTACGGAGGGCGGAGGAAGGCCCCGGAGGGGCTGAGAGATGGGGTTAATGGGTGGGGAAGGGGAGGGGAGAGGCCCCTCACACAGTTGCGGGGCCGAATTTCCATTGCAAAAATAGCGCGAGTGAACCACTCGCGGTAGAGGGGATTTAAAGGGAAGAGAAACCATTTCCGTCAGCAATGTACAGCACAACCGGGGAAACCTGCAAAACGTGAGCAGTGTGATACATGTGCACAGCACAAAAGTGCAATTAAAAATAGAAAATGACCACCACAAAAATATTAAAAATAGTAATTCAGTTGGGGAACAGTTATAGTGATGGGCAAAACTAGAAAACACACCCAGGAAAGCTAAAAAAAAAATGATTTATGGAAAGGTGTACGGAGCGGAGACTCGTCCAAAAAACATTTCCCTTTTTCTGGAGCTGTCCTGGGAGTGTTTTCCATGTTTGCCCATTAATATCACTGTAGCCCAGCTTGGTTATATTTTATCCCCCTTTTCCCGTGGTCATCTGTGGGCTTTACTTGCACGTTTGTCACCAGACAGGGTGAAGGAGCCCACAGTAGAAATGCACACAGCAGGCTTTGCGACTCCATCCTGCCATGTTACTATCTCCAGGGACTGCACTGTCCCTGTGGCCACAGTGTGGTGCAGCAGACAGAGCCAGTACCTCTAGGACCAGAGGGTCAGAGGTTCAAATCCCAGCTGGGGCACCTTCCAGCCCTGGCATATATTTTACCCACCACTGAACAACGATAGCACACACACCCCTGTCTTGCAGGGAACATAGGCATGGGGAGATCACCCATATTTTACCCAACACCACACACACCACAACAATGGGCAATACCTACAGCCAAGTCGCCCAAATGCAGTCCCGTACTGACACATTGCAATCAGGTAATCTGCTTTCTCTGAGAGAAGCTCATGCCAGCATGTTGGCGGACGAGTACATGTGGTGCAGGGGGCAGTGGCCGCTAGCCACGGAAGACAGAGGCCTAGCCATGTGCAGGCTGGCACAGTCCACAGCAACAGACAGGCCCTGCCGGATCCACAGTCATGGACTATCCAGGGAATTCAGCCAAACTGTGGCTACACGGTGGTGCAGTGCACACAGACAGTGCATGCAAGAACAGAAGGTCACAGGTTCAAAGACCAGCTGGGGCTGCCACCAATCCTGCCCACATATTTTCCCCACAAATAAACAGTGACAGTAAGGACACACCTTTCGTGACGAGGACATATGCAATGTTAATACACCTATCTTTTACCCCACTGAGCACAGACACCATGAACAGGGGCAGAACCTACAGCAGAATCCCCCAAATGCAGTCCTGGTGGGCCACACACCAGTCAGGTTCCATGCTGCCACTCATAGAAATGCCTGTGCTGTATATCTATGCACCACCCCCACGGCATGTAGATGTAGCTCATGCATATTCATGAGGGACAGCAGGAAGACCCGAACAGTGTGATGCAAAACTGGACCGGATTTGGGAAGCGCTGCCGTAAAGCAGCAGCCAACAGGGGCAGACACACCCACACCCACACCCACAGGCCCCATTGGCCAATGTCTCCTGTAGAGGCAGAACATTGGACCCTGCGTGCATCTCCCAATACTAGCACCTGCATACCTTAGCAATGTCACCCTACACCTGAGGTTCACAGCTCTGAAACGTTTGCTAAGAGTACAGGCTGATAGATATCCCTACGTTACGCACATACTGCTAGTTGACCCCATCTGAACAATCTGTTTGGTGTCTGCGGTGCGTGCTCCAGGCCTGGCCTCTGACGGTGTTCACCACCCTGGGGAGTGACCCCCAGCAGTACTGTGTACCATATCCATGCCTGTGCCGTGCCCAGGACCGGTGTGGTGGGCAAGGCTAATCACCCCCTCAATAGTAGCACAATGCTGGCATAGGTGTGGGAGTGTGTGTCTGTCTATACAGTTTTGGGTGCATGCATTTCCATCAGGGCTAACCAGCAGACTGTTCACAGCTGGTATGTGTCTTGATAGAGTGCCTTACAGGGTGCAGCGGCTGATGGCTTGCTGCAGGAGAATATCAGATAGTGCTGGGGTGCATCTTTGGATATCCAGGCCTAAAGTCTGTCTGATATTGTGCTATGGATGTGTGTGGAGCTGCTTGGACTGCCCTGTAGGGTGTCTGTTCCCCAGCAGGACTGGGGTTTGATGGTCCACTCTACTGCCATTGGTGCGGGGGGGAGCCCCTGTTTGCTGCCCTGGGGGGGGGGGTGTGCGCATGCCTTGACCACCTAGGGGTCCATGGGGGTTTCCACTAACTGAGACAGACAGAGATATCCAAGATGTTTCTGCAGCACCTTCCTATCTCACAGGTTAGTACTGCTTTGGAGCTCTGTCATGGCCTCATTCAGCCATGGCTGGTGTTGTGGACCTGGTCCTGGGCGCCACATCACACCCTCAGGGTGAGCACAGTACCCACACAATGTGACGGTGTGTAGCTACTCTTTGCTGGTAGTCCACCCGCTCAGGACCCCCTACCAGGCCGAGGTGCTGTGTGGGTGCACACGGACAATTCCCCCTACCAGGCCAGGTAGCTGTTGGGGTGCATTCCCCATCTTGTGTGCATCTGTGGACAGCTGATTTGCATGTGCAGTGCATCATGGGTACGGGTGGCCTAACCCTATCTTGTTTACAACAGCAGACTGTCTGTGAGGTGACGTGCAGGCTCTCTGCAGCCAGCCAGGGGCTTGTTGACAGCTATAGGGCTGTAGCTGAATGGTTACATCACTACCTTTGCAGCCAGAGGTCATGGGTTCAAGCCCACTGTGGGGTTCTGTGATAGGGTTGTCCAGAGCATTATCTTTGTTTACTGTACATATTTTTATGACAGCAAACACACCCTTGGCATACTGTACCCATAAGGTGCCTCTGAGGGTGCTCTTTAGGGTGCCCTATAGGCCACCTTATGGGTGCCATCCATATAGGGTGCACTATACATTATCCTGTGTCGCAACATACATGCTGCCCTATAGGGGACATTCTAGGGTGCCTTGGCGGACAGTGCACTGTAACATGTGCCTTACGGGCATCCGTATGTTAACACACTGTGAGAGCGGGTTTACTAGTAGTGGGAAATAAAATAAACCTTGAAGGCCTCCTACAGCACTCCTCACCATAATACATACTGCCCCAGCCAGCCTTGTTCACTGGGCACTGTGAGGGGTTGAACCCCTGACACCTGCACCATTGGTCAGTGTCTTCACCATTGTGCTGTGGCTCTGTTCCTGAGTTTGAGCAGCAGCGCGCAGCCTTGTAGCCATCGGCGCACCGTCTTGTGGCGCACAAAAGTAACAGCGCGCCGCCTTCTGCCGCATAACATTAACAGCGTGCCGCCTTATGCCGCCCAACATGGGCATGCCTCCTAAAATAATGCTTGCCCCATATCACACACCATAGGCAGCCGACTACCGGCACACTGGATGGCCTGGGACTGTGCACCACCAGCACCACCAGCAGAAGGGCATCTGCCCACAGCAGACCATGGTCAAGCCCCGTTTAGATGGGTGCTGTGCACTGCAACAAAGTCTGTCTCACAAACAGTCATGGTATCCCCAGGGAATGATCTGCCCCTGTGGCAACAGTTTGGTGCAGTACACACAGCCAGTGTGTTTAGGGGCAGAGGGTCACAGGTTCAAGTCCCAGTTGTGGCTCTTGCAAACAATGTCCCTATATTTTACCCAGTACTAAACCATGGTAATAAAGATGGAACTTCTATTGCAGATAAAATAATCATGCCATAAACGCCTATATTTTACCCTACAGAGCACAGACACCATAAATATGTGCAATCCCTAGAGCAGAGTTTCCCAACTGCAGTCCTGGAGGGCCAAACACCATTCAGGTTTCATGCTGTCCCTAAGAAATATGCCTGTGCTGCATTTGTATGCACCGCCCCCATTGTATGCAAATGTATCTCATGCATATTCATTAGTTGTTGTTGTTAAGTGCCGTCGAGTCGTAATCGACTCATGGCGACCCTCTGGATAGCTATCCTAAATTGTGTTCGGTCTTCAGTCAGGCGGCTCATTATTGACAGACTGGTACCCGTAGCTGCTGTTATTGTATCGATCCATCTCATTGCCAGCCTTCCTCTTTTGCGTTGACCTTCTATCTTGTCAAGCATGATGTCTTTCTTTAATGATCTCTCTCTTTGCATGATGTGATCTCTCTCTTTGCATGATGAAAGTCGAAGTCTTCTCATCTGAGCTTCTAAAGAAAGCTTAGGTTTGATCTCCTCTAATACTGACTAGTTTGTTCTTCAGGCAGTCCATGGTATACACAGTATTCGCCGCCAGCACCATAATTCAAAGGCATCAATTTTCTTCCTGTCTATCTTTTTCACTGTCCAGCTTTCACATCTATATGATGTTATTGAAAATACCATGGCTTGAACAAGTCGAATCTTTGTATGGAGAGAGACATCTCTGCTCTTGAGAATCTTATCTAGGTCTTTCATAGCCATTCTGCCAAGAGCAATTCGTCGTCTGATTTCTTGACTGCTTGTTGCTTCTTTATTGATAGTTGATCCAAGTAGGTTAAAGTTGTTCACGATTTCAATTTCTTCTCCTTCAAAGATGAACCTGTTGATTATGCCAGTTGTCATGATCTTTGTCTTCTTTACATTGAGGTGCAGGCCTATTTTGAGACTATGTTCTTTGATTGTGAGAAGCAAATGTTTCATATCATCTTCACTTTCTATTTATTAGGGACAGCATGAAAACCTTAACCTTGTTTGGCCCACCAGGACCGGAGTTGGGAACCTCTGCCCTAGAGCAGCGGCCAACAGGGACACAAACACCCACACTCACAGGCTCCACTATCCAAAGCCTCATGGAGAGTCAGGCTGTTGGGTCCTGTGCAGATCAGCATCTCCCAATACTAGCACCTGCATACCTTAGCAATGCTGTCCTAAACTTGGGAACACGTTCCACATAATATCAAAATGTTGCTATGATTAATGTCAGATAACAAATCCTAAGTTAAACACAATTTGTTGACAGAGATTCATCATAGCAACCTTTCTGATATCTGTGGAGTGTGTTTCAGTTTTTGCTTCTGACAGTGTTTACCACCCTGGGGAGTGACCCCAACAGTATTACATACCATTGCAGTGCCTGCACTGTGCCCAGGACTGGTGTGGCAGCCAGGGCTGCCAAAAACCTCTCTATTTGCACAATGCTGGCATAGGTGTGGGAGTATGTGTATGTCTATCCAGTGTTTTGTGGCTGTCTACAACTTACTGAACCCACACTGCTTCACTGTTTCCAGTGTTAGCCTGCCAATGTGCATAATGAGGAGCAAGTAATGTGGGTGTGGCCCGGACAGGTTGGACTGGGCAGGATGCATCTGCACAAGGTATAGGGCAATGGCTGGGATATTGTAGTGCCCGACCACCACCTGCACAGATAGGGTGGCCACAGCATGTCATGCTGGGGGGGGGGGGGGTCACTCTCACCCTGACTGAGCAGTGACCATGGCATGGCTAGGTTCCCCCATAGTGCTATGTGGTACTTTTTTTTTTTAAAGTGATATCTATGGGTTCCCTTTTCTTGGGCCCAATCACTGACATACTTGCTTGGTGTGTGCTCACATCCCATTTGTGGGTGCACACAGTTCCTCCAGGAACATGCCCTATGTACTAGCTAGCAGACTGTCTGCTGTTAGCATGTGTATGGCTCGTACACCTTGCAGGGTGTAGTGGGTGGAAACTGACCGTGCCCTCTGCTGGTGAATGTCAGATAGAGATGGGGCAGCTGAGCTTTTCTAGGCCTACTGCCAGTGCCCTATGTGATTCGTACAGATCTGCATTGACTGCCCTGTAGAATGCCTATTCCCCAGCAGGACTGGGGTTGATGGTCCCCTCTACTGCCACCATTGCAGAGATGTAGAATGTGGATCTGTTAGTATGAGATGCTGTCTCCCACCTTGACCCACAGAGGGCGGGTTTGGGTGGTGCTACAAATCTGATTTTGGGGCCAACCACCACCCTTCTCTTATAGCAGGTGCCCATAGTAATCACATAGGACATGCACTACATGCACTATTCTGGGTGCATCATAGTCCACAAGGGCTAGATGTGACTGGGAAATACAGATGGACACAGGTGTATCCTAGGTGTGTCTGCAAGGATTATCTGTCACACACAGGCACTGACGAGGAGCTGCAGCACAGCCTATCTCAGCCAAACCAGGTGCTGCAGACCTGGTGCTGGGCGCCCCACCTCACCCTCAGGGTGAGCACAGGAACCACACAATGTCACAGTCTGTAGCTACTCTGTGCCTGTAACACACATGGTTAATTCCCCCTACCAGGCCGTGGTGCTATAGAGGCGCATACCCCATCTTTTGAGCAGCTGTAGGCTGCTGATCTGCATGTGCAGTGCATCATGAGTACGGGTGGATTTACCCTATCCTGGTAACCACAGCAGACAGTTTGTGTGGTGACCTGCAGTCTTTCTGTAGCCAGCCAGCAGTGTGCTAGATGTTATAGAGATATAGCCCACTGGTTACGTCAATGACTATGGAGGCAGAGGTCTAGGGTTTCATCCCACAGTGGTGTTATTTAATAAGTCTGTATGAGGCATTTCCTTTTAATTTAAATTAGTGCTGCCAGCAAAAACACCCTCACAGTGCCATAGCCTAAGGTGCCTCATAAGGCACCATATAAAGCGCCCTATAAGACGGCCTATAGGGCACATTATAAGGTGCCTTGGTAGACAGTGCACTTTATAATGTGCCCTATGGAGTGCCTAATAGGGCGCCTTATGCGGCACCTTAGGTTACGGCACTGTGAGGGTGTTTTTGCTGGCAGCACTGATTTAAATTTAAAAAAGGAAATGCCGCAGACAGCACTGATTTAAATAAAAAGGGAATGCCCCAGACAGCCTTCTTATATAACACCACTACAGAATTGAACCCATGACCTCTGCCTCCACAGTCATTGCAATAAGCAGTGGGCTACATCTTTATGGCTTCTAACACTGCGCTGGCATGAACTTAGGGTTAACGCACGTTAACATGCCATGGCACCCACTATCTCGCGATACAGATTCTTGCTACCTTGCCGCCAGAATGCCCACTCCTTATATGGCATTCTTCACATTATCGCTGCAACTAGCTCCGGTAACATTAAGATGGTTTAGTAAACATACCCCTAAGTCTTATCTTGTTCTAACATGAAAAGCTATCAATATGTTCATGGACCAAATTACATTTTCTTGATCTGATTTAAGCTCCTGAGCTAAGTCTGAACCTCCTTCAGTAAATCCCTCTGCCTGAATTTGCTGTAAATCCAGAAGTTTAACATTTTTCATAATGCAAAAGCATACTTTCAAAGCCATTGTTGTTGTGTCTTAAGAGCTCAACTAAAACTTCCTCTAAATCCCTTTTAAATAGTATGTTGCAGTGATATTAACACTTTTGGGAAGGTTAATTGGGCAAAACGTTCTCAGCTTCACATATGTTTCCAGTGTTTTCAGGTTACAGTGGAGAAAAATACTGTCCTTGATAATATCACTGAGTTGAATTTTCTTCCTAAAGATTTGTTCTTCAAGCTTAAATATAGGATCAACCTGATCTTTTATAAACTGAGGCGGCAGTGGTCATCACTTTTAAGAGTATGTTTAGTAAGCCTCACACCAGTAATGCACAGTTGGGCCGCGTTACTAGCATGGAGGGTCAGCGCTAACTTCAGGGGACATGGGCTTCCTTCCCCCTGCAGTTAACTTGGGCTTAGGACATGGTACCATGCAAACTAGCATGTGGGTGCACTTAATGCCACTCATTAAAATGGTGTTAAGTGCACCCATGCTAAGAGTTTTAAGTGTGGTTAGCGCAGGCCACTAACTCCCACACTAGCTGTAACATGCTGGCAATTCCTGCATTCCACCCTTGTCCCACCTCAATGTGCGCTCAGGGTAGTATATGCTTTTTGGTGCTAAGTCCTATGCTACATTTTAGCACAGCAAGCAAACTGCATGCTAAACCCCCTTGCTACGGGGTAGCATCGCTAGTAAACATGCCTAATAAAGCACCAGACCACCACCACTTTAATTTAAACTGGACATTAAGCACTGGAGCCTATCCAGTGTCCAGTGCCAAATATCTGGTTTTGCTGGACAGAGTGCTGCTATCCAGGTCGTGGCAATATTCAGCCATTAAGTGGATAGCACAAAACGGAAGAAGTTAGGGCCACCATTGACCTGTCTTAACTTTATGCAGTTTAGCAATCTGGTTAATGGCTGAATCTGAATATTGCCGCTAAGTGAATTATTGCCGAGATTGCCATTGCTCCGCCCACAGACTATCCTGGTTTTAACTGGACATCTTTACTGTGGTCTGTGGGGGTATTCAGCAGCATTATCCTACTGAATATCGGGATCACCACAGTTTAGACGACTAGCAGGTTATGCTAACTGGTTAAACCTTTTTGAATATGCTACCCATATGAGGGTAAACCTTAGGGCTATGTTTACTAAACGGCGGTAAAAGAGCAAGGAGCAAGCCAATTTAGCACTCGCTAACGTTACCTGTGGGTGGAGAGAAGGCGTGCATGGTGTGGAGAGTGGGGATCAATAGGCGGGGAGTGGGCGGAAACAAGGCTTGCTTCCCTAATGGCAGGAACCCTAACGCAATTCAAAACCTGGCGGAAAGGGTGTTTTTTGAGGAGAGAGAGCCTATTTTACATCTGCAATGTGATGCACAGACAGGGGAGCCCAAGTGAGTGATAGTAGTGATCTCCAGGAACAAGCAGGAATAAGTCCTCACATATGGGTACGTCGGTACCGACGGAGCCTGTGCGGGAAAGCTCCCCAGCTTCTTAGAATAGAAGCTTTTGGGACCTCCCACTGCACATGCGCACTGCCTTCCCGCCTTCCTGAACAGCTCTCCTCAGTTTCTCTTTTTCCGCGGAGCCAGCAGGTCGTGTTCCTGTCACCGCTGAAGAAATTGTTATTTTATTTGTTTCTTTAGACCGCGTACCTGCCTTCCCCATACCGATACCGGTATCGCCGGTCTTTTCTTTCTTTCTTTAAAAAATTATAATTCTTTTTTCTTATTTTTTAGCTTTTTGGTCACTTCAGAGAGGCCTCTCGGCCTACTCAATTTCTCCTCATGGAGAAGCCAGCCCCTGGATTTAAGAAGTGTACCAAATGTAATGCTGTTATTTCAGTCACAGACACCCATGACTGGTGTCTGAAATGTTTGGGGCCTGACCATTCCATACCGGACTGCCCATCTTGCTCCCACATGTCTAAACGTGGGCTGCAGAACCGGGCCAACAAATTCCATGTGCTGTTTGCTTCAGAGAATACAGCATCACAGTCATCCAGGTCTTCTTCTCCGGATGGATCTCAGGTAACCAAACCTTCTGTGGGCAAGTCCTCAAAGAGCAAATCTCCTTCAAAGCATCGAGAGGCTCTTAGCTTAGAACTTGAGGACCCTGCCCCAGCCAAACAACCCCGGCGGGAAGTCCAACTTCCAAAAACGCCAATTCAGGGGTCTCAGGTTGATATCGATGCTACGGCCTCGACAGATCACCTGTTAGCCTGCTCTGGGGTACCGGGTCACTCCGGTACCGACATCCAGGCAGCTATGGCGTCCATGGGCGATACTGTACAGTCCATGCAGCAGGCCGTCATGGCTTTCATTAAAGCTGCAACGCCATCGGTTCCGCTTTCAGCGGTTCCGGGCCCGATACCGGTATCGTCCGCCATGCCGGTATCGAGGCCGTCCACCTCTAAACGCAAGTCGGTACCGTATGGGCTTTCGCTCCATACCGGTTCCATACCCGATACGCCCGATATCGATACCGATCGGTACGCGTATCGTGCGTTAGAGGAAAGCACCGATTCCTCTGAGGATTTTCACTCCTCTGATGATTCTGCTGAGTTTTCACTCAACTTACCTGAGGAGCCCTCTTCTCCTAAAAGGAGAATGTCCCCTCCAGAGGATTTGTCCTTCCAGGACTTTGTTTTAGATATGGCTACAGCCCTTTCTATTACCACATCCTCTGAAAAGGAACCCAGATCCAAAAAACTGGATATTTTGGGATACTCAAAGGCCCCTAAGGAGGCAGTTACCCTGCCTATCCATGAAATCCTTCAAGAACAACTGATGGATTTCTGGGAAAATCCTTTGACTTTGTCTCCTTATTCCCGTAGGTTGGACACCATGTATAGGGTCCCTCCTTCTCCTGGTTTCCAAAAGACTCAATTGCCCCACCACTCTATTGTGGTGAAGTCTGCAATGAAGAAGATTAGGAGTACCAAAAGGCACTCTTCCACCCCTCCAGGACGGGAATGTAAGACTTTGGACTCTTTTGGTAGGAAAATTTTCCAGGCTAGTATGCTTATAGCCAGGATTAATTCCTACAGTCTCTATATGGGCATGTTCCTGGAGGAACTTGCCAAAAAGGTGCGGCATTTTGCCCCCTTTATCCCTGAGGATAAAAAGCAGGGATTCCTTTCCCTAGTGAAACAACTCTTAGAGGTTTCTAAGTTCTCTAATAGGGCAGCATATGATTCTTTTGAGGGAGCCAGTAGGGCTTCGGGCATTGCTATTGCAGCCCGACGTCTTGCTTGGCTCCAGGCCTCTGATCTGGAACCTTGGGTTCTAGATGGCTTACGGAATCTGCCCTGTACAGGTGAGAACTTATTTGGGGAAGAGTGGCAAATCAAAGCCACCCAGATGGATGCTGAAAATGCCACCTTGGAAAGACTTTCAAAGTCCACTTCAATTCCTACTAAGAAAAAGTCTTTTAAAAGGCCTTACTATAAGAAGGCCAGAGTTGCTTCAAATACTGGCCAGCAGTCTTCTCAACCTCGCTATACTGCTAAGCGTCAGCAATCCAAACAAGCACGAGCTAAGCCTGCAGCAGCTACTGTAGCTCAGCAGGCTCCAACCCCTCAGGGGTTTTGACTTGCTCCTAGGGAACTTGCCACTTCTGGTTCTAACACAACCAGAACCTCTCACCATACCCGGAAGGTTGGTTCACTTTGCTCCCAGATGGGAACAAATCACAACAGAACAATGGACCCTCTCTATCATTCGAGAGGGTTACAAACTTCATTTCTCCAGCCTTCCTCCCCATCATATGGTGAGACCATTCAATTCTCCCCCATCTCTCCTAACCCTGTTGGGTCAAGAGGTTTCCTCTCTTCTTGCCCAAGGGGCCATAGAAGAGGTTCCTCTTCCTCAACAAGGGTCCGGTTTCTACTCCCCTTATTTTCTCATTCCAAAGAAGACAGGGGGATTCAGACCAATCCTAGATCTGAGAGAATTGAACAAATTTCTCTTCAAGGAGAAATTCAAAATGCTGTCTCTCGGCATTCTCCTTCCTTACCTCCAGGGTCAGGACTGGCTTTGTTCTCTAGACCTACAGGATGCGTATACACATATACTCATCCATCCATCCCACAGAAAGTATCTTCGCTTTCTGTTTCAGGGAAAACATTTCCAATACAGAGTACTCCCCTTCGGTCTAGCCTCTGCTCCAAGAGTATTCACAAAATGCATGGCAGTCGTAGCCGCATTTCTAAGAGGCATGGGAATCTTTGTCTTCCCATATCTGGACGACTGGCTCATCCGAGCTCCAACTCAGTCACAGGCCCAGATTTCCCTGGACCACACAAGGAGCCTTTTGCAGTATCTGGGACTGGTAGTAAACCTTCCCAAGTCCCAACTCATCCCTACTCAATCTCTAGAATTCATAGGGGCCCAGTTGGACACCATCACTGCAAGGGCCTACCTTCCACATGTTCGAGGCCAGCGCCTCCTGAGTTTGGCCTCCCAAGCTCAGTCCAGCACTCACTTGACAGCCAGGGAAATGCTACGCCTACTGGGTCATATGGCCTCCACAGTGCATGTGGTGCCCTATGCTCGTCTTCATATGAGAGCAGCTCAATGGACCCTGGCCACTCAGTGGACTCAGGCGTCAGGAGCGCTCTCAGACCAAATACAAACCTCCGATCGTCTGTTTTGGTCCCTCCACTGGTGGACTTCCACCAAGAATCTGTTGTTGGGGGCTCCATTTCAACCATTGCTACCCCAAGCAACCCTCACAACAGATGCCTCCCAAACAGGGTGGGGAGCCCATCTGCAAACTCTCTCCACTCAGGGCACTTGGTCTCTACAGGAGACCACCCTTCATATCAATCTTCTGGAACTGCGAGCAATTTACCTTGCCCTCAAGGTCTTCCACTCCCTCCTAGCCAACCTCACTGTCCTAGTTCAGACGGACAATCAGGTGGCCATGTTTTACATAAACAAACAAGGAGGGACGGGCTCTCTGTCGCTTTGCAACGAAGCTCTAAGACTATGGGCCTTCGCCAGAGAGCATCAGATTCACCTGCTAGCAGTGTATCTCCCAGGAGTTCAAAACTCTCGGGCAGACAGGCTCAGTCGAGTTCTGCTGCCACACGAATGGTCCCTACATTTGGACCAAATAAACCGAATCTTTCAGGAATGGGGGACCCCGGACATAGACCTCTTTGCAAGTCCGTGCAATGCCAAACTTCCCCGGTTCTGTTCCAGAACTCCGTGTCAGGGAGCTCAGGCTACGGACGCCTTTCTCCTGAATTGGAATCAGGCATTCCTATATGCCTTTCCACCCATTCCTTTGATTCCCAAGACTCTGTTCAAACTCCAGAGGGATCATGGAACTATGATCCTCATAGCTCCACGCTGGCCACGCCAAGTGTGGTTCCCTCTACTTCTACAGCTCTCCCAGGGATCCTACTTGGATCTGGGAGCTGCGCCAGACCTCCTGTCTCAGGAGGAGGGGACTTTGTGGCACCCAAACCCCAAATCCCTTCACCTCAGTGCTTGGTTACTGAAGGCTTAAGCCTTCAAGACTTTCATCTTTCCCAACCAGTGAAAGATATCCTTTCTGCCTCTAGGAAACCCTCTACCAGGCGTTCCTATGCTTTCAAATGGAAACGTTTTTCCATTTGGTGTGCTCAGCAGGGTCTTGACCCTCTGGCACTTCCTTTGAATTCTCTTCTTGATTATCTCCTGCATCTATCCAATGCAGGCCTCAAGACGAATTCGGTAAGAGTCCATTTAAGTGCTATTGCAGCATCCTTGAAACATATAAATGGACAACCTATCTCCTCTCATCCTCTTGTTGCAAGATTCATGAGAGGCCTGACTCTCACTAAACCTCCCATCAGACCACCCCCGGTCGCATGGGATTTGAATCTAGTGCTCGGTCAACTTATGAAGCCACCTTTTGAGCCAATGTTTTCCACCTCCTTGAAATTTCTTTCCTGGAAGGTCATCTTCCTCATTGCAGTCACTTCGGCTCGCCGCATCAGTGAGCTGCAGGCTTTAGTGGCTAATCCACCTTACACAAGATTTCATCATGATAAGGTGGTCCTTAGGACGAATCCCCACTTTATGCCTAAAGTGGTCTCGCCTTTTCATCTTAATCAAGAGGTATATCTACCTGTCTTTTTTCCAGCTCCTCATGCATCCAATGCAGAGAGGAACCTTCATACTCTGGATTGTAAAAGAGCTCTCGCTTTTTACCTTAATAGGACTCAGCCACATCGAAAGTCTTCTCAACTTTTTGTGGCCTTTGATCCTTCCCATTTGGGACTTCCAGTCTCCAAGCGTACACTTTCCAATTGGATTGCTCAGTGTATTTCTTTTGCTTACCAGAGCAAAAACATTTCTCTGGAAGGCCATGTCACTGCTCACAATGTGAGGGCCATGGCAACTTCTATGGCTCATCTGCACTCTGTTTCCATAGATCAGATCTGTCGAGCCGCTACCTGGGCCTCGGTTCATACCTTCACAGCCCATTACTGTTTGGACAAGGACTCCCGCCGGGATGCCTTGTTTGGCCAGGCTGTCCTCAAGCACCTGTTCCATTCCTAAACAACTCCTGCCCACCTTCCCAGAATGGATGCCTGAGATCCATACGAAGATGGTGAACCTTTACAGGGGATCCCATGCATCTAAGCTAGGGAGTCCCCATATGTGAGGACTTATTCCTGCTTGTTCCTGGAGATAGCACAGTTACTTACCTGTAACAGGTGATCTCTGGGAACAGCAGGAATTAGTCCTCACAACCCACCCACCTCCCCTAGGAGTTGTATCTTTTATCTATCTATCTTCCTGTCCTCTCTCTGTTGACTCAGCTATAAACTCGAAACTGAGGAGAGCTGTTCAGGAAGGCGGGAAGGCAGTGCGCATGTGCAGTGGGAGGTCCCAAAAGCTTCTATTCTAAGAAGCTGGGGAGCTTTCCCGCACAGGCTCCGTCGGTACCGACGTACCCATATGTGAGGACTAATTCCTGCTGTTCCCAGAGATCACCTGTTACAGGTAAGTAACTGTGCTTTCAATTAGCAGCAACCACATAGTGCCCAAGTATGAAAGGGCACTATGTTGTTGGTACAAACTGGGGGAAAGGAGATGGCACATGGGTCATGCAGTGGGGGCTGCTGGTGCACAGGGGGTGTTAACAGGCAGCTGCATAGATGGCACATAAGAACATAAGACTACAAAATATGCCAAACTGTGTCAGACCAAAATCCATCATGCCCAGTATCCTATGTCCAACAGTGCACAGTCTAGGTCACAAGTACCTAGCAGTTTCCCCAAAAGACACACAGGATCCCCAATAACTGTAATGGGGCAAGCAGTGCATAACTTGAGTCCTCTTTAGCAATGGTTTATGGACCGTTACCCTGAAACTCATCCAAACCTTTTCAAACACAGCTACACTGACAGCTTTTACCGCATCCTCCAGTAATGGATCACTGGATCTGATTACGCGTTGACATATTTTTACCTAGAATACCCAAATGGGTTATACTGTAGCTGCATTGCAGGTCCCTAGTCTGTCCGCATAAAAACGTGACCTACATTTACCTGTTCCACTCTGGTCAATAATCTGTAGACCCCTATCATATCCCTCCTCAGCTGTCTCTTCCCAAGGTTGATGAGCCCCAACCTTTTTAGTTTCTCCACAAAGGGGTATTCTGCCATCTGCAGAACCATCTGTGATGTTTGTCATGATCCCACAGTGATAGTGGCAACACACAGTCCTGCTACTTCTGCGGAAAGGCAATGTGCCATATGGGGCAGTCCAAGGGTCCTGGCACCCCAAGCAAAGATCCAGGCTGTCTCCACCACCCCACCCGCTGCCGCAGAACCCAGCTGTGGGGGAAGAGGCCGATATGCCAGATGCTGTAGCCCTCCAGGTAGCTGGAAAATGCAGGTACCTGGGGAAATACCACAGTAGTGGCTGCCATCCTTCCCCCAAGACAAATCATTGGCATGCAGTGATGGGGCCCCTGCATGGGCAGCTGGTGGTGGGCTGCATAGCCATCCATGTGTACCCCTGCCCCCCATCCAACCCTTGTGCCCAAGGAGCCTGTCAAACCCACATGTTTAACATGCTGAGACTGCGACCACCATCACTGACAATGAATGGGCATGTCTGCATGGTGGGTGGTGGTGGTGGTGGTGGTGGTGTGGGAAGTGGCACCAGCCTGTAGCAGGCAGAAGCCTTGTCCTGGTTGTATGTGCCATGTGCATTGCAGCATGTGCCAAAGGCCAACTTACGGGATACATGTTAGCAACAGGAGCTGTTAGCCCCATAAAGCAGCACTGTGGTGCAACACACGCAGTTGGTGTATATGTGTGGAGAGCACAGGTTTGGGTCCCTGCTGGTGTTTCTGTATTGCATCTTCCTGTGGACAAGGTGTAGCTGACAGTGTAAGTACAGCTCTAGCATGTGTAGCCTCCAAGCAGATGGCCAGCAAGGTTGGAAACACCCACCAGCAGCACTGTGAAGCTCCACTATCCACAGCTGGTTGAAGGCTAATAGCACATGGTAACAACGTGTGGTGAGGCCAAGGCATGGTAATAGCATCTTCAAACAGAGCACACGTTATCGATCCTTGAGCTGACAGTGAGACAGGAGTGTCAATCAAGAATGCCAACCATCTCCACTTTTGCACAGTGCACCAATGAGAGTGTATGTGTGTGTGTTTGACTCCCCTTTGTCCTGTGGCTTTCTGAACTGTACTTTGGCTCACATTGTCTGAGTTTTTCTCAGCCTGTTTGGAAAATGTGAATAAGGCGAGACAGAGGATTGTGGGCATCACCTGAAACAGCGTAGATTGACCTGGATGTGTCTGCCACAATGGTAGGGTCACGTGCATTGCCAGGGTGGCCACTTTATGTCATGTTGAGATGGCACTCTTACTATGACCAAAAAGTGACCATGGCACGACTATGTATCCACATAGAGTTAACTATAATACCTAGCTCCAGTAATGTGGATGTATTCTTTGTCTAGAGTGGATTGGAGTGGCCAGTCACTGAGCAAACAGCTGGGTGCCAATGCTAAGTATCCCAAGGCAGTGCTGGTGTTCACACTTCGCACATGCTGTGTATACTGACCAGCAGACCAACTGCAGTTGGTTTATGCTTGGCTGACTCAACCCAGTGAAGGGCAGCAGGTGCAGTCTTACTACCTGTGCTGTAGTTGACTGTTCAACCACAGTGGTTCATAGCCTACTCATTGGAGTCATGGCAGGACAATAGTCCCACACCAGCTTATACACCCCTACTACAGTGGCTGTCCATGGCAGCAGCATATTGACACTGGCCACTAATCTGCACTGTTATCAGAGGATTAATGTTCAACATGGGCAGAACACAGGGCCCAGCTGTTGCATGCAAGAAACAAGAAGAAAAGCATAATACACTGTAGACAAACCTACCATATACTAGCAGTGATGCAGATCTGCAACACAGCCAGCAGAGACCATCTCTAATAGTGCAGGTTCAGTGGATCAGGTACTGGGCACCCCTCCTCACCCTCGGGATGACATCTGAAACCACGCTGCAGCACAGTTTGCTGTTGTTATGTGCATGTAGCACACGCAGCCAGTGTATCTTACTAAGCTGATCAATGCATTCTCCATTGGTTCTTCAGTTGCAGACTGCTGTTTTGCATGTGCAGTGCATCATGGGTAGTGGCGGGCCCAACCTATACTGGCACAGACAGCAAACAGTTTGCTCTACCCATCAATGTGGAGGTGTAGCCTACTGGTTTGTACAATATCTCCATAGTCAAAGGTCTAGGGTTTGATTCCCACTTGTTCATTTTGTGCCGGGGTGCACTTTCAGAGTCCTGATTCTGCTGTGACCTGCAGAAAATCATTCTTCTACATTTCTACGCATTATGGCCACACATTAGGTAGCTCAACATGGCATTCCCCATCATGGACATCTATGAGCATGGCTTTAGTGGCTCTGCTGCAGCACATTCCAGTGGGTCAGTGATGTATATGCAGCAGATGTCTGGGTCAACTGGTATGGATGCATTTTCTGTTTTGCCATCATTGTGACCTCCCAGCTTTACGTAAAGAGGATATATCTCGTACATTCAGGTACCTAACACTTGTTGCATAGCCATTCCCTGCACTGTTCTGCCAATATTACTTGCCCCACATGGGGCAAATTGGCTCAACTTGTCCCTTTCTATCATACCACTCTGTCAGGTGTATTGTCTTGCAGTTGCACAGGCTGAGGCACCAGTCTCACTCGCACAAATGGTGTTCCATGTAGCCCATGGCACTGCTACATTTGGTTCACACACACCAAATGCTTTTGGCCTGCATGATCTCGTACATCCACCTACCACACACAATTCAAATTCTCTGCTTGGATGATCCATGGCACAGCCCTGCACCTACCATTTGACCATCAGAGAGATTCATGGTGGGGAAGCTTACTGGCAGTAAGCTGCCCCACCATGGCCTTCAGGGTCATTTGCAGCAGTTAGTCACATCATGCATACCTCTCTTCTGACTGCTACACTTACACACTCATGGACAGTCCTCCCTTTGTTGCCCACATCAGGCACATGCTGCCTCCACCCAGAAAATATCCTGGCCTATGGCATGCCACACACTGACAGTACATCTGGATACATGTCCGCACTTCACAGACACTATAATGTAGCTTATGGTGCAGTGTATGCTTTCAGGTAATGTTCCCTCTAATTTTCTGTAGGCTGTGTGCGTATAAAATATCAGCTGTGCAGCTTTTGAAGGAAGGTTAAATTTTTGTGCGCCACATAACGACACTCGGAGTTATATACTTTAAAATTTGACTACACGTCAGAATACAGTATGTACACCACATTGATTGCACTAGAAAATATTGTAGAACTTGTGAAAACCGTAAATACACAACTTTTCAATTTTAAGAATGTCTGTGTTGTTTTCTATCAGAATCTGAACTGTAATTTTTGTGCGCTCTGTTGTAAAGTATGTACGCTCACTCGGCGAGGTGTGTGCGCGCGCACACGCGCACAGCTTAGAGGGAACAGTGCTTTCAGGTGCATCTAGAACTGCATGCCTGTCACAGCACTCACCGCTGCTGCATCCCCTCCTCTGACTCCACTGCTGCCACCACCCACCCATGGCACAGCCAACACCCTCACTGACCATCATCACTAGGCAGCCACCTATCTCGCCTAGTCAATAGCATAGGCCTGCTGTATGGTCAAACACGCTCATCCACATACTGCCACATTGCCAGGCATCAGATGAGTCAACTCCATCAGCTACCTATTGTGCTTGCATCCATACCTTCTCCAATGGCTTCCCTGCCCCCCTTTCAGGGTTTCAGTGCCTTTTCTGCATTGATGCATGCCAGACACCTTCCCGCAGCATGTGCCATTACCACAGGGTAAGTGTCCCCTACCACCCCTTAATGCATCATGTGTTATTACCACATGGTAAGTGTCCACTAGCACCCCTTAATGCCGTAATGCCTCTGACACACCCAGAACACTTACCGCACGGTAACCTCTTATCACTGCCGTTAACACATGGAAAAGACTGCTCCTTTACCACCGTCTAGTAAACGTCCCATTTAGTTTCCATACTATGAGTAATTGCAGATAGGTTTTGAACACTGGAAAGAAATAATTCTCCCTGTTACCTTCAGGCTGATTCCAGAACACATTCCCAGACGTCTTTCCACAATACTTGCTTCAGCAGCAAAGCGATAGTTGCTATCTTGTGGGACCAATCCCCAGGTTTGAAAGATGTCAGCTGTTCAATATCTTCTATTACAATTACTACTACTACTGCCTATCATTTCTAATATGCTACCAAGTGTATGCACCATTGTTCAGACACATATAAGAGAAACTGTCCATGCTCAATGGAGTTTACAATCAAGTCAAGATAAGCATTTGTGAC
Source organism: Ichthyophis bannanicus (assembly GCA_033557465.1). NCBI lineage: Eukaryota > Metazoa > Chordata > Amphibia > Gymnophiona > Ichthyophiidae > Ichthyophis > Ichthyophis bannanicus. The sequence continues at coordinate 367,063,467 of CM066032.1, read as the reverse complement.
AAAGGAGACAAGGAGAACATGTTATAGAGGAGTGGTCAAGATGTAAAAGCAACCTCAAACAAGGTAAGCTTCCAGTCTAGTTTTAAATATGGATATGATGTACTAACTCAGGAAGGGAAGGGATTGTGGATTTAGCACAGACTTTTTCAGGAGTAGCTCAAGGCAAGTTACCTTGAGCATTGTAAGCAATTCTGGTCTTCATATCTCCAAAAAGATATAATGACATTAGAAAAGGTAAAGGGAAGGGTGACCAAAATGATAAAGGGCAAAGAGGTTAGGGTTCTTCATTCTGGAGAAGAAAGGCCTGAGAGGAGATAGGATAGAGGTCTATAAAATACAGAATGGAGTGGAATGGATAATTGTTTACTCTTTCAAAATATACAAGGACTAAGGGACATGGCATGAAGTTACAAAAGAGAATATTTAAATATTTAAAGCAGATAAGCAAAAATATTTTCTGCCTCAATGTATAATTAGTTTTTGGAACTCATTGCCAATAGATGTGGTAAGAACAAGTAGTGTAGCTGGGTTTAAAAAAGGTTTGGACAAGTTCCTGGAGGAAAAGTCTATAAACTCTTTTTTTTTTTTTTAACTTTTATTTTCATTTTGCAACATACAAAAGAAACAACACACCAAAGGAGACAAAACAAGTATACAATAAGGAAAAGTAAACCCAATTACCCCCCACCCCCACGCTTCTTCTCTAGCTGATTATGTCAGCATGTGAGCGCTTCCAAACAACAGTGATTATACATCAAAACAATCAAAAAAGTATCTACGATACAGAATAATCATGGGACAAAGATATATACAAATTTAGACAGTCAGATGAGAGCATTGAGCAGAATGTACATAGTCATTGAGCATCTTCCATTTAGACCGATGATGAGGAGTCTGAATGGGGGAAGCAAACATACGAGGTATTTGTTCATATTTACTGTAGAGACAGACATGATTCCACCATTCATTGGGGCTCAGATGGGAGCTATTTTTCCAGTATTTCGTAATTAGGGAAATAGCAATGCCAAGCATAAAGTCCAAAAGGAAGTAAGCCGTTTTCGGAAGAGAGGGGATCCCCGCAGCTGAGCGAAGTCCCACTATCCTCCAAGAAAGGGGCTCTTGAAAGTGCAAAATAGACTGGATACGACCCCAGACCCGATGCCAGTAATACTGTAGTGCGGGACATTCATACATAACATGAGGTAGTGAACCAATGGCCGCATGACATGTCCAACAACTATTGCCCTGAGTAGTGTTCCATTTGGCTAATCTGTCAGGAGTGTAAAAACACCGGTGGGCTAGAAAGAAGAGTGTCTGAGTGAGTGAGGCGGATCAGGAGACCCGTGTCACTCTACTCCAGACAAGGCTCCATTGCTCCGGGGTCAAAGTCACATGCAATTCTCTCTCCCATGCTTTCTGCGCTATAGGGGTATCTCTAGTTATAGCATTACATAAGGTTTTGTAAAATTGGATGCTACACCCGGTGAACTACCGATAGATCGGATAGTCTCCGACCAACCTTGTGTAGGGGAGGCCGATGGCGGGAGCACCTTAGCACTCCGAAGGCAATGCTGAAGTTGCACCAACTGAAAGTAGTGTTTCGCTGGGAGACCAAATTCAATTTGCAATTCACTAAACGTTTTCCAGTGACCTTCATGGAACAACTGACTAGGAATCCAAATGCCCCTAGTGTACCAGGGGCTCCACGCCATCGGCTTATTTTGTATTCGAAATCGAGTATTGTACCAAAGTGGGAGCTTGTCTAACGGACAGAGTCGGGAGTCTAAAGATTGCATAAGAGTATTAAAGGCACCTAAGGTGTCTAAAAGCATTGGTGGATAGTGGGAGTCTGATGGGAGAGTCATACCAGGGAGAAAAGTAAGAGGAATCGGTTTGCAAAGGTCCTCTTCTATGTCTAGCCACACAGGTCTACTCGGTACTGGATCTTCCAGCCAACGAGCGCCTTGTTTGAGAAGAAAAGATTGATGATACTTCAGGAAATCAGGGAATCTGACACCCCCATTTTCCTTATCTGCTTGCAGCTTATGTTTCGCTATCCTAGGTGTCTTGTTTTGCCACAAGTATCTAGTCAGAAGGCCCTCTATATCTTTATATATACGTCGAGGTAAGAGACAGGGCAACATTTCTAAGATATAATTCACTTTCGGAACAATCATCATTTTTATGGTTTCTAATCGACCCCACCAGGTAAGTGTTAAAGGAGTCCAGCGGTGAGTAAGCGCCCGGACTTTAGAGGTTAAGTCTTTGGCATTAAAGGAGATAGTGTCTTCCAAAGGAGAACAATAGTGAACCCCAAGGTATTTGACCATGCGAGGTTGCCATAAAAAGGGGAAGGGTTGCATATCTGCCTGATGAAGCAAAGGATTTAATGGAAAGGCTACCGACTTGGTCCAATTTATCTTATAACCGGACAGTTGTGAGTATTTACCAATTTGCTCTAGGACAGCCGGTACTGAGTCTATAGAGACAAAAAGCATAAGGTCATCAGCATACGCTGAAATTTTGATTTCCCTATGGGTGAAGGGGACTCCATGAATCTCCTCCGATTGCCGGATTAGTAAAGCCAAGGGTTCGAGTGCAAGATCGAAGAGAAGTGGAGACAGTGGGCATCCCTGGCGAGTGCCGCGTTGAAGGGGAAAAGGCTGAGACTTTAAAGCATTGGCACATATACTGGCTGTAGGCTGTGCGTACATGGTGCGAAGACAACGGAGAAAACCTTCCCCGAATCCGTACCAGCGGAGGACTGCAAACAGGAAGGGCCACTCTAAGCGATCAAAGGCCTTCTCAGCATCAAGTGAGAGGCCAACAAATGGGCGATCAAGATTAACTGCGGTAGTCAGTACATGGCATAGAGTCCGAGCATTGTCAGCAGTTGATCTACCAGGAATGAAACCGCATTGATCTGGGTGTATTAAGGTAGGCATCCTATCAGAGAGCCGGGTAGAGAGAATGGTGGCAAATATTTTATAGTCCGCGTTTAGGAGGGAAATTGGACGATAATTAGCTGTTAGTTGCGGGTCTCTCCCCTCTTTCTCAAAAACTACTACATTTGCCATTGAAAAGGACCCAGAAGGAGAACCCTCCTCGGCCAGAGCAGAAAAATAAAGTTTCAAAACTGGAGCTAAGTCAGCGTGAAAGGTTTTGTAGAATTCAGCAGGGAGACCGTCTGGGCCTGCGGCTCGACCTGAGGCACATTTCTTGATAGCAGAATGAATTTCTGAGACAGTAAATGGTGTGTCCAAGGCCACTCTATCTTCGTCAGATAGGGTCGGTCTTTGTACCCCTGAAAGTAAGCGTTCAAATACATCTGGCTCAAAATCACATTCAGATTGATAAAGCCGAGTATAAAAATCACGAAAGAGTTCTAAGATTTCGGTATCTTTAGTGACTAAGCCCCCCCCCCCCCCGACGGATTACGGAGGGCGGTAACACGCTTGGCTTATTTTTGACCTTTTAGGGCATTTGCTAATAATTTGCCAGCACGGTTATTTTCCCGATAATATAGCCCTTGTTGTGATTCAATATTTTTAACAGCAGCAGTGTACAAAAGCTGATTGTATTGAAAACGCAAGCGTTGTAAACGGAGTAAAATACATGGGTCAGTACGGGACGTGAGGAGACGCTCCCCAGCTTGTATCTGCTGCTCTAGAATCAGTAAATGCTGCTTTCTTTGTTTCCCCTGCCGAATTTGATAGCTAGTTATAGTTGCGCGGATAGATGCTTTAAAACCCTCCCACCAAGCCCAGCTCGCTGTGTCATGGGGTGAGTTAAAATGAAAATAATCTTGGATAGCGGCCTTTATATCAACCTGAAAATCTTTTTGACCCAGTAAGGATCTATCAAAAACCAAGCTCGGGGAGAATCGTCCCGCGCAGTGACATGTAATGATAAAGATATGGCAGCATGATCTGAAATATGGAGAGGATGAGTCCTAGTCGTGTCTACTTGAGAAATCAGTGCTTTGGAAATGAGAAAGAAATCTATTCTAGATTGGGAGTGATGGGGGGCAGAAAAGAAAGTGAACTCTAAGTCGGAGGGGTGAAGCAGCCTCCATATATCTACCAGCGCAAGATCTTGCATCAGAGCTGTAAGGGTAGCAAGACTCTTTGGTGGACTACTCGTTCTAGGCGGCTGTCTATCTATCAGAGGGTCTAACACTTGATTAAAATCACCACCAAGTATTAATGGAATATTGGCAGAGGCCTGTGCCAACTGCGCAATACTTGCATAGTAAGCAGGGTTGTCCACATTCGGGGCATAAATGCAAATACATGTAAATTCACTATCTCCAACCTTAAGATGTACTCGGGCCCATCTGCCCTCCTTGTCAGCGCTAGTATCAAGTACAGTAGCTTGCAAAGATTTCTTAACCAGAATGGCTACCCCGCACCGTTTGGAAACGGCAGGAGAATAGGCAGCCACCATGTAAGGCTTAACATTGAGTTTTAGTGTTTCAGCAGAGTTTAAGTGCGTTTCCTGAAGAAACGCTAAATCAGCATGCTCATGGCTAAGATAGCTAAGGATTTTCTTTCTTTTGATTGGACTATTAATGCCCTTTACGTTGAGTGATAAGATTTTACATAAGGCCATTCAGACAAGTTAAAAATTCTGAGCATGATAGCGCACATAATTTCACAATGTCCCTCATATTGACTGTATCTGGCTGTACATATGGCATAAAAGAAAATAAGCTTAGATAATACAATGAAGCGCCCCACATTAAAAAAGAAAAACCGCAGCGCGGTAGAGAAGAAGCAAAACCCCAAAAATTACTGGCGACCATGTGTCTGCGGGGAGAAGCCCCAGAGAAGGCCGAAATTGAAAAAACACATAACCTGTAGGACTGTGCGTGCTCCGAATCCGACCGAGGCACACATCATGGAGGGATAGGAGACCAAAAAACAAAAAAGTCATAGAAAGAAAGAAAGAAAGTCCAGGTAGTCTCTGTGCTTGACTGTGACCGCCGCATCGGGCCCTTCAAAATGGCGGACAGAGCCGGCAAATAAAGTCCAAGTCGTTGGATTAGCGCATCTGCTCTGCTTCTTTGGAGTCTAAAAATGTTGATAGTAGATCAGGATCTTCGAATGTCCTGGTTTGGTTGTGGAGAGTCACTCGGAGCTTCGCGGGATACAACAGGCCAAAGCGAGCCTGTAGCTGTTGAAGTCGAGGGCGAAAAGCAAGGAGTTTCTTCCGTCGGTCAACGGTAGGCTTTGCCAAATCAGGGAAGAAGGAGACTTTGTGACCTTCATATTCCAAATGATGGTTCGCCCGGGCAGCATTTAAAATTTGTTCCACTTGTTGATATCGTAGCAAGCGAAAGATAATAGGCCGGGGGGTCGTTCGGTTGAGCGCCATGTGGGTAGGAACACGGTGTGCACGATCGATTTCCAGTTCTTTATGAAAGGTGATCTTCAGCAAGGAGGGAAGAGTTTTGAGCAGGAATTCTCTCATATCTCCCGCTTCCACCCCCTCCGGTATTCCAATGAGCCTCACATTGTTGCGACGGGCTCGATTATTGCTATCTTCTAACTCCTTTTGAAGATTCTGTATCTGGCGCTCAGCCTTGTCCAGTGTGCCCAAGCGCACCGCGTGCGAGTCGAGGACCCCCGCCATATTGTCCTGCCGTAATGAGAGACTTTCAAGTCGGTCCTGGAGCACTCCAAAGTCTTCTCGCATGGCTCTAAGCGCTTCTCCATTGGACTGCACCAATTCCTTCACGCCGCGTATTTCCTCTAAAATCTCCAGGTGCATTTCGGGGTTTTCCCGAAATGGAACCATCTTCTGTGGGGAGGACACCTCTGTTTTGGAGCGTTTTCCGTGAGAAGAAGAAGGAGACCCGAAGTCCAAGCGCGCTGGTTTATGGGCCGCCATCCCCCCCGAGGTACCCCGGTCAGCCCGGAGCGAAATAGTAAGTTTGTATAGGTATTAAGTCAGGATTCTAAGTAGGCCTCTCGGGAGCTTCAGCGCGAAGCGTCTTACCCGCTGGACATCAGGCTCCGCCCCCAAGTCTATAAACTCTTAATGAAGTCCAAGAGAAAACCACTATAGGGGATAAGTAGCATGGAACTGGCTACTTTTTGGGATTTGTCAGGTACTTGTGACCCGGATTGGCCACTATTGGAAACAAAATACTGGTCTTGATGGACCTTCGGTCTGATTCAGTATGGTAGTTCTTATGTTTAAATTCAGGTACAGTGGGCATCTTTCTTATGTTCAGAGGGCTTACAGTCTAAGGGGAGGGGGTGTATTCAATGCAATTAACATGGTTAACTAGCATCGGGACGTTCCAGCGGCAGAGTGGAAATGGCACTGAGTGGTGAAAGTTAGGCACCTGAAAGGGGGACCTAACTTGCTGCAGAAGCTAAATGGGCACTGGCTGAATATTGCTAAATGAGCACTGGTTGAATATGTGCCCAGTTAGCTTCTCTGCTATCTGTTTGACCTGGATATTCAATGCTGGTGGCCGGGTCTTTAGTTCAGTGGCGACGGCTAGCTGCTTTAGCAGGGCTAGTCATTGCCACTGAATATTGGGCCCTACGTTTTTTCCAGAGGCAACAGATGGCTAAGTAAGTTGCTCAAGCTCATAACGAGAGGCAGTGGCATTTGAACCCATTAGGTTACTTCTCCACTGTCTATCCCAAGCAAACAGTATAGCAAGGTTGATAGAACAGATTTCGGATTAGTGGTGTAGGACAAGAGTACAAATAAGAATGACCTGTCATACAAATGGAGCTCATGAGGGAGAGTAGAGAGAGAGAGAAAAGATAAATAATGAGGAGCTTCAGAGTGAACGTATTTGTAAATGAGCAATGGAATCTCGAACTGTACGTGGAAGCAGATGGGAAGACAATGTAATACCTTCAAGAGAGGGGTCATAGCAATGTCAAAGGAAGATAAGTTGTGCAGTTGCATTTTGAAAAGATGATTGTTGAGAAAGATAATTCCCCAGGAGACCAGTTAGGAGAAGGTTGCAGTAATCTAAGTGGTAATATGATCATAAATGTGCTTTCAGCATGCTCAGAAAGGAAAGAATGGATTTTAGCAACATTGAAAAGCAAGAAATGCCATTTTTAGCAGTGCTTTTGATGTGTGGGTTTAGCCCTTACACTTCGGACCTGCTTAGTATAGGGGGGTTAGATGCTCCTGGTACCAGCAAGTCAGCTGATTTTTCTCTGCAGACAGTTTTTTTAAACTCAGCATACAATTCTGCGAGTAATAAATGCCTATGGACATATAACCTCTTTGCAAAGTCTCAAAATAAGCCTCTTCGTAGCCCCTTTTCTCATTCTTTTCATGTATCTTCAATGCATCTCAGTACTTAGAATATATATATATATTTATTTCTTTTTTGCTTGCTTATGAGAAAATAGGTTTGTTCAGTTCAGCTGAAACCTTAGTGACGTTGGTGTACATTGTGATATTATTGAGCATTTTTAAATCTGCAATGCCATTAGCTGATAATGAGCATTTTTAAAGTGCATTTTTTATTTTGTTAGAGCTTGCGGATATGAGCTGATTCTATTTCTTGCCTAGTTTTCGTAATGGAAAATTATCTCAAGGTCAATATGCAGCCACATAGTTGAAATATAATTTGAAATGTCTAAATTAGATGGTTTCAAATTATACATATATTCAGCAACAGTGCCCATTTAGGCAGCACAACTCTGAATGTCCACATTAGATGTTTTGACGTATACTGTACCTGCTATTTATGTGGCCCACCTAGAAATTTAGGAGCCTGTTTACTAAAGTATAGTAAAGTTTTGCACTTGCTGCACCTTAATTGAAAAACTTAAAACACGGTAAGTACAAAGTCTGTGCAATAAATGCAAAGAGTGTGCCTAGTATCTACTATGCATTTACCACACAGGGCAAACCCTTCCCACACAGACTCACTTTATATGCCTTGGCACTATCTGCTGAAGCATGTAATGAAGACCCTGTCACCAAAAATATTTAGAAGAAAAAAGCCACAGTTTCCTCCAATGTGATCCTACCAATCTATTTCCCCCAATGCAATCCCTTTCACCTGTCTTAACATTAGACCTTTCAAGGGAGTTCGGTATAAACTTCTCCAGGAGGTGCAGACTTTGTTGTTTCTATCAAGTAGGGTGGGAGGAGGGGGTTTAGTAAGAAATGTTTTATGTGCACATTGCTATGTAAAGCTGTAGACCTTTGGTCTAAATTGCCTTTGTCTTTGAAATCTGCATCATCAATTGTTTCTGCATCATCAATTGTCTAAATTGCCTTTGTCTTTGAAATCTGCATCATCAATTGTTTCTGCATCATCAATTGTTTAGAAGATTGAAAACGTGGTTATTTTCTTCTTAATACTAATGTTGTTCTTTAAAAGTCTTTGGTGTATGCCTACTAAACTGGGCTAATGGTTAACCCAGACTATCTGCTCCTCTGTCCCATTGAATAACATGGGAAGGAGGTGCCGATAGCCTGGGTTAACCGTTAGCCTGGCTTAGTAGACATACTTCATTGTTTTTATTTGAAATACCGCAAACCACACTGATCCAACTTGTTTGGGAGTGATGCAATGTAGAAATTAGTTAAATAAGTAAATAAATACATAGACAGTTTAGTTAACCAGGCAGCCGCTGAATATCACAGCTTACTGACTAGCTAGTGGTGCAGCCCAGGAACACTCCATCACTAACAAGTTAGCAACAGTGCTTTTAAATCGCCTAGGATAAGATATTCGGTGCCTCTGAATATCCAGGTGAGTGGCATTTGCAAATTGTATAAATGCATTTGAATATGCCCCTCCGACATATTGAAAGATCCATTTTAGATAGGTCGTTGAAAGGGGAACTGGAACGTCCAGGTTGGGACAATCTTAACCCCCCCCCCCCCCAACCCCACCCCGTACTTTATAAAAGGCTCTGCCAAACATGGAGTCTTTTGTAAAATAATTTAAAAAATGTGCAGAGTGCATGTCCAGTTCCTGGTATGTCCAGTGGGAGCAGTGATTTTGGAAATGGAGATTGTGAAAAAAAGAGCATCCCCTTTTCACACCTTTCTGTTGCTGCAGCCATGAACACTGCAGGTTCTTTACTGCAGCAACCCAAATAGCAGGCACCAGCTTGGGCCTGCTATCTGTTAAAGGGACTGGTGGTAGAAGCATGTTCCCCTCCTCCCTCCTGAGCCACCACCCAACAGTCACCCTACCAACCTCCCTTAATGCATAACACCATCATCAGACCCCCCCCCCTGATGTCCTGACACCATCACCAGACTTCATAACTTCTCAACACCCCTTAAGACCATCATGTGACCCTGACACACCTCACCTGCTCTTACTAGGGGACCCTCTGCTGGTTTATCAGGGATCAAAGCAAGAGCAATTCCCATTGTTCTGTCAAAATAGTTTTGCTAGGGGTCATAAGTAACATTTTGACCATCATCTGGTGCACCGATGCCAATGAATTCTAATTGCTTGATGGGGCAAGAGTAACTGGGGATCATTTCTGTTCCCGACTAGAATACCAGGGAGAAGCCCAGTAAAAGTCCAGGGGGTTCAAGGTTTGGTGATGGTGTTGAGGGAGTGTCTTGATGTCAGTGGGGTATGGATTTTGTTGGGGGATTCAGGATTCTGGGAAGGGGGGCTTTGGTCAGCCTTTGTATGTACCTTACCTGAAACCCCAGGTCTAACATGCGGGTTGGCACTTACATTTGTCTCAGGGCAGGTGAAAAAGATGATGTGCAAATTTATTAATATGGATGTGGAGAAGTGCAAACTTATGCACTTGGGAAAAAATACATTTACATGATAGAAGTAGTACTCAGGAATAGGATCTAGGTGTCATCATGGATAATTTGTTGAAACCCTCTGCCCAGTATGCAACAGCAGCCAATAAAGCAAATATAATTCTAGGAATCATAAGGAAAGGAATGGAGCATAAAACCAAGGATGTTGTAATGCCTCTGTATCATTCCACCTGGGAGAAAATCATACATGTGACACTCAATGCAAAAGACTGGAAAACCTCCATCTCGCTGCTGGACTGATGTCTGCATCTTAGTTTTAAGGTTATGTTTAAGTATTTAAGTTCTTTATCTACTAAGGGTTGGTGGGGATACTTATACTACTAAACTACACCTAATACGTTTAATATACTTTGTTCACCTGAAGCTTAATTAATCTCAGGTCCTTAATGTTTGCCTGATGAGGACAAACAGCTGCACCTGAGAGTAAATATGGCACCTCCTTTCCTGTGAGAGGTTTTTTGAACCTATAAAGCTACAATTATCCAAGGGCTGTGTGGCTGTTGGAGAGGGAGGAAGGGAAAAAGACATATTAAAAGCTTGCTGCTACATAATACTCCATCCTGTGCTTCTAAGGTAATCTGTGACCAATATCCAGGGGAAGTCCCACAGCCCTTGCTTGGATAGAGGGAGTATTGGGGTCTAAATTTAAACAGAAAGTTCTCTGGAGGAAAAGTCTATAAACCTTTATTATAGTGAACTGGGGAAATCCACTAATTTTTGGAACCTGACCTGGAATGGCCACTGTTGGAAACAGGATTCTGGCCTTGATGGGCCTTTGGTCTGACCCAGTATGGCATATTTTATGTTCTTATGATGTGGCTTCCCACTGTAAAATGGGAAGTACATTGTTTTTTAGAGGCATGCCCATGCCACACCCCCTTAAAATTCATACATTTTGAGAGTTATATACATGCAATTCATGCCTTTCCGGCATCACGTTTTGCACTTGTATGCAATCTAGACATGAAAATGTTGCTATTTAGATGTCTTTTTTATTTTTAAGTGCTGCAAGTTGGTGCTGACTCCTGGTAACCCAGCAGCCCCTGGATTTTCTTGGCAAAGTATGACCAGAAGTAGATTGCTAGAACTTATCTTCCCAGGCAATGGAGAGTAAAGTGACTTGCCCAAGGTCATAAGAAATACCAGTGGGAATTAAACCCAGATCTTTTGGGTACTAGGCTGTTGCTCTAACCACTAGGCTATGCCTCCATTTAGCTGGCTAAATATTTTTAAAATGACCCCTTATATTTATTTAAAGTGTGCTGCTGCTTTACTGTGTGCTAATACTGTTAATCCTCACTATTAGTAAATAGAACTTATTGCATAAAAGGAGACCTATGGTAAATAACATGTGCTAACGTACAGTATATTAGCATGCATAATGTGGTACACCGTTTTAGTAAATTTGCTGTTAGTAAAAGAATAAGAAACTGCTTGACATTCAAACTTTCTAAATTGATAAAGGTCTGTGCAGTACCTTAAGGGACTTCTATACATGGCACTTTTTGCCAATCTTTATTGAATATGACCCTTATTTCATTAGCTTCTCAGTTCTCCTCTGTTTATTTAGTTCCTTAGGTGCCATTGTTGAGATATTAAATTTCAAATTAATATATACACATGAGAAGCTGTTCATTTACATTACTACAGATTCAGTATTAGGTACTTTTTATAGCCTAAAAACATAAATCAAATAACCACGAGTCCTTCTTGTTCATAATATATTGCTAGTGTTGGTGGAAGATTGCCTATTTTCTTATGTTAATTAATTTGTATTCCTAATGGCTTAATTATCTTCCATAAAATTAGAACACTTTAGTTTGTATATAATTTGATATGTTGTTGAATAGTTAATGTTATGTGCCTTTTATCACTGCTTCTTTCTAATCTCTAAGGTAAAAGTGTCTCATATGCTTTTATGAGAGAACAACTAGTACAATGGTCATACCTAATACAGTTTATTCAGAAGTATCTTTTGAAACTTTGGTTGACAATTTATATTAGGGACTGTATTCTTTAAAGAGAGCTTATGTTTCCTTCAATGCAAAAAGGTTCTCTTGAGGACATGTTTACTAAACATTAACACGCGTTAAGTTATCCATTCATTTCTATGGGACATTGCAGCACTTAACACGGGTTAACTTTACTTAACATGCATTAACTTTTAGTAAACATGCCTCTTGGTTTCATTAAAAGGATAAAGTATGCATTAAAGATCACTTAGATTTTCAATAGAATATTTCAAATTGTATTTAATAAAAATTAATCGAACACCAAGAGATTTTTAGAGTTTGATTAAAGAAGATTTAAAGAGTTTGATTTATGTTTCAGGGAACAAGATAAGCCCTTTCATGTGATATTTTAATTTCACTCTTATAATAATCTCTTATTAAATTTAGCAGATATGTGATGATTGCTTATTGCAATTCATCACTGGTAATGCATGACTCCTTCAGACCCATAAATTGCCTACGAAAAATTTAGCTTGGGAACAGAGCTAAAACATTTTATCTGAATATGTTTTGTCACTTAAAAAAATCACGTCAAACATATTTAGTTTTCATTATACCTAATGAGGTCAATATTCAAATCTGTAGGCAGAGGAAAATTGGATAAAATATGATGAAAACTGTACAAGGACACCAAATCTGTATATCTCTGACATTCAGCTGGCCACCAGCGGTCAAATATCACTAGAGACCACCAGAGAATAATCAGATATCTGCAGGGATATAAAGGGGTGGTACTTGAGTGTGGCAACAATATACACAACTAACGTCAATTGTCAATGCTGCCACAGTTATATTTTGGACATCATTCTATGCAGGTTGCATCCTTGCACTTTAGAAATCTATTTGTAGTCTTGGTGACCAGCCAACTGTGCTCTGTCATAGCTTCAGCTGTCGCCCAAGCAAGCATGTGGTAGTACTACAGGCACAGCCAGAGGAGGAGATGCCAGGTCCAGAGGAGAAAGAAGAGGAGACAGCACCAGGCCCAGCAGCAGCAACAGCTGCAGCCAGTTGGGCAGCATTGGAGGTGGCGGTACCAGACTCCACATGTCTAATGGCCCAGGGTCTGTTTCTCAGCTCATAGAGAAAGAAGTTCTTCATATGTACAGCCTGAACAGGACTATCATTACTGACCTCTGTGAGCTGGTGAAAACTGACCTGGTCTTCCTAGCCACTGGCAGTTTCCAACATTCTGTGGGGGCAACAACTATCGTCACCACAAAGTCCCACAGCCCTAGCAGACCAATACTTGTGAACAGTCATCCTCACCCCTTCACCATGGACCTTGGGGATGTACATGAACTGGAACCAGCACAATACATGCAGTGCTACAGAGACAGGTGAACAGATAAACAGACTATAGTCCACAGTACCATATGCCTGTACCATCCATGCCATCTTGGAAAGGGTGACAGTATAGCAACACTGGTGTGTGGCGCCTGCTACTGTCATTGTAATCTAGCTCATGTTTAAAATGCCCTCTTCTCACCATCTACAACCATATGTTCCCACTTCCCGACCCGTGCACTCCACTGAATGGTGCAGCATCATTAGAGGTTATGCTCCTCTCATTATCCTCCTCCTAATATGCTGAGGCAGCTAGTTGGTCAGTGTGGGCAGGAGGCAGTGAAGTTCCAGCAACATAGTCACTCCTCATAGATCCCATCATGTCCCAGAAGGAGATAACAGTGCTTTCCTGGTAGGCTGCCATCTCCCACTAGAGATTCAGCTGAGCCTGCTGCTGCTAAGACTACAGTACTGGCTGAAGTACTCCTCCTACAACTTGGTCTAGCGTACAAAGTGATTCTGCACAGACTCAAAATCACAGACAATGTGGCTGGTAAGGATCACCATCTCCATCTCCTCCCCCTTCAATTGCTTATTCATCTTCTCTTCCTTCCCTCTGAGTTGTCTACTGCCTCCTGAATGGGGAATATGTGTGGCAGTGTCTTGCATTGGTGAGGATCAGGATGCTATAGCAGTCCTTGCAAGTGGCTTCTGTTCTCCCTTTGCTGGCTCCTCCTGCTATGGATGCAATGGACAATTTGTAAGTTAAGTTTCCCATGGCTTTTCTATTTGAAAGATGCAATGGTGGCACTGGATGGGTGTCTGAGGGTTCCTCTCCTCATGTAGCCATGGGTGTGCTCACCACTGGATGCCCTGAGTTATCTGCCTGTGCCTGATCTATTGAGAAAGAACAAGCAAAAAAATTATGCAGTCATTGGCCAGACAGTCCTCAAAGGTAGGTTATGTGTAGCAGCATGTGCACAGAGGTACATCTGGCAACCTGCATATCGAGGTCCCCATCAAACACCTTTGCACACACATATAGCCCACCCACAATGCATTACTAATGCAAACATCCATTAAGTTTGGTCTAGAGTCATTACTTGCCTCTGCAGTGCATGAATGCCAGGAATGGTCTTCTGTGGTCAATGGATGAATTGTGCACAGAGTGCATGTATGTAGCACACTAGTAATCAGCATGCTGCCTACATCATACACAAAACTGTGGGAAGAAGGCATGCTGAACACAGGCCTGGCCTCAGCACACAGCAGACACCCATGGAAAGGGTAGTGTGTATTGTCACAAGCACAATGCCAAAACCACTAGCCTCTAGTTGTTGAGGGTGTGGTGGTTGATGTATCCTTCCTCTATCAGCTATATTTATGCTTCAAGTGAAAAGGATTGTAGTTGAGACAAACCGAGGGTAAGGCTTATGACAGAAAAAGTTTATTTTAAACACAAGAGAACAGATCAGGTTCAAGGTTCCATTAACAGGATAAATTATAGGCTTTTGCTTAAGGTTCAGCAAACTGGTGGCAAAAACAATCAAAACTCAACAATGGCTTTTTCAAAGTCCTCTTAACTGTAGAAGCTTAGCCTTTTCACAAGATAACAGTGTGCCATTTTTCTTATAGTCCTTTGTTAATCACAGCACAAAGAAAACAAGGTTAATTCTCCTATGGCAGTTTATCTTCACTCAGCCTCAATTCTCTGGGCTGCACTTCCAGGTGAATATGAAATAAGCATTCAAAATGTCCTCAAAACTCTTAGCAGGCTTTTCATATAAAACAGGAGCAGCAGCCTCAATTCTCTGGGCTGCACTTCCAAGTGAATATGAAATAAGCATTCAAAATGTCCTCAAAACTCTTAGCAGGCTTTTCATATAAAACAGGAGCAAAGCACAAACTCTTAAAGCAGCCAATTAGCTTTCTTGCTGTTGCAGAGTTCTAACACAGCTGATAATCAGGCATGAAACACAGCTTCCTTTACAAGCTTCTGTGGCAGTAAATTCCCTTTCCAAAACACACAGGAATTTACCTCTTTACTGCTTAGGCTTTAAGGTTACCTTTGCAAGAGGAACAATTCTTTCAAGGCTGGCTCTTCTTCAACCCTTCAGTTCTAAAGCTTGACATAAAGAACAATCCATAAACATATCTTCTTCCCCCACCTCTGGCTCTGGTTCTCCCAATTGCATGGGCTCTGACTCACTCACTTGATCAGACTGCTCAGCTGACAATCTCTCTGGTGGTCTGCAAGCTTCTCCAATTCATGGCTTCCACCCCTGTTGCCAACCTGATTCAGGGAAAACAGATCTCACAGCTCTGGGTAGTTCAGCCCTTCTCCAGGAGTTAGCACCTGTTCTGGCTTCTCCAGCATTCCATCGTCCTTGCTGTTCTGGACTCTGTTCCTCTCCCAATCTGCTGCATCTGCTGCTTCTCTTGCTTCCTCTCCTGTTCCTCTGCCTCTCTCCATAATCTAACCAGGGTTTATACTCACTGGGATCCAACCCCACCTCTTTCTCTCCCAGGTGTTTGTAATCTCCCTGCCTTCTGAACTTAGAATAATCAGTGCACTTGCTAGCGTAAGGGCTTTGGTCCTCGTGCTTGCAATCTCCCCTTCTTACTCTATCAAGCATTTCCTGAAACCTATTCCAGCTGGGGGTTTTCTGCTTTTGAAACGTGGCTCTGGCCTTCTGACCCTGCATACCTAACAGAGGCCCCTTGATTAAGGTGAATTCCTTATGCTGCTTTCCTCCCCCATGCTCTGGATGGCTGACCTTGCCACATACCCCCCTGCTTAAAATATTACTGGCTGTTGGAGGTGATTGGGGTTCCTCCAAACAGTCTGTAATTCGGGATAAGGCATCTGCATTTTGATATGGCCCTCCTGTCCGATGCTCTACTTTAGATAGACTGGCGACTGCTGATCTTTCCTGCCAGGGCCTAAGCACATTTATATGATAGACTTGTCTGCGTTGCCTACTACTCTCTACCTCATAGGTTACTGGGCCTACCTGTCTAATCACTTTCCACGGTCCCTTCCACTGGGCCTCAAATTTTGGTGTAGCACCCACTACCATGACTAGGACCTTCTCCCCCTGGACTAACTGGCGAGGTTTTGCCCTCTGGTCATACCGCTCTTTTTGGCGTTTTTTACTGGCTTGTAAATTCTCTTCAGCAGCCTGGGAAGTCCTATTTAATCGCCCCCTTAAATCCCGTAGAAAGTGAGGGACACCCATTACCTCCCTCTCTGGCTCTATCCACTGCTCCCTTAATATGTCAAGGGTTCCCCGAGGTGCTCCGCCATACATTAATTCGTAGGGAGACACACCTAAAGAAGCTTGTGTCCGCTTCCTACAGGCGTACAGCACAAAAGGTAGCAATACATCCCATTCTGTCACATTCCCATCTAATTCCCGCCTTAGCATCTGTTTTAGTGTTTGATTAAACCTCTCTACCAGACCATTAGACTGGGGGTGATAGGCAACCGTTTTCACATGCTGCATCCCAAAAGCGTCCCAAACCTGGGCCAAATATTTGGACATAAAGTTAGCCCCCCTATCTGTTAATACTTCCCTCGGAAAACCCACCTCACAAAACAGTTTCACTACTTCTAGGGCTACTGTTTTTGCAGTGATATTGCGCAAAGGAACGGCCCATGGGAATCTAGTGGCCTGATCCACCATGACTAAAATATATTGAAACCCCCTAGGTGTTTTAACAAAGGGCCTAACTATATCCATGGCAATCCGTCCAATGGGGTCAGATATTGTGGGGACTGGGATCATGGGTGCCACTGCTGGCCGGGCAGCTGTGACCCGCTGATATGAGGGGCAAGCATCGAAAAACTGTGCGGTTTCCTTAAAGACCCCTGGCCAGTAGAAGCGTGCAAGGATCTCATCCAGAGTCCCTTGTACCCCTTTTTGGCCACCCACCGGATAGTCGTGGGCGAGCCTTAAGACTAACTCCTTGAAAGCCGCAGGCACCACTAGCTGTTTCCAGACTGTCCCTGTCTGGGGATCGTGACTTTCTCTGTATAATATCTCTCTGTCTAACAGAAATCTCGGAAGGGTATCTTGCACCACTTGTGCATCTTCAAATGCTCGTGTGAGTGCTGGGTCTGCCTGTTGTTCCTTTGGAAAGGTTGGAAACCTCTCAACCAACTCCGCAGGCACCCAAGGTAATCCTTGGCCTGTTAGTATCCCAGCCCTCCCCTGGGCTCACCATCACTTCTCGCGGCGTTTTTCAGCTTTCCCCTTCTTAACCTTAGAGGACGGGGAAGCCACCAGGTCATCATGTGAGGGCAAGGCCTCTAAGGAACCCCCTGGAGACCCGTCCCTTTGGTCATTGGTTAAAGTCTTGTACCGGGTAGAGACAAAAGCAACCTTCTCTCGCAGGCCTTTCCCTAACCCTTCCTTAAACTGGGGCCAATCCCTTCTTAGTACTAGGTCGTGGGGAAGCTTTGGTACCACAGCCACAGGAATGCTTTTCTGTACCCCTAATCCTTTTACTTCCAGTGTATACACGGGATAACAAGAAGCAGCCCCGTGGATGCAACGGATCTGGACATGACCTTCAGGTCTCCTCTGAACATTCTTTGCTTGAGCCTCAATGGCCTGCCAAAGCTTCTGAGATATCATACTTTGCTCAGCCCCAGAGTCAAGTAAAGCATTGGTAGGGATTCCCTGTATATGCACACTCAGGAGAAATCCCTCCCCCAGAGGTTTCACACTTGTACCAACCAACCCAGTATGAGCCTTACATCCTCTCTGTAAGTGTCCTAACTCTCCACAGCGAAAACATTTCTTTTGAGCCCATTTTTCTTTCTGAGCAGGCACATGAGTTTTCAGAAAACCGTTTTATTTTCTTGTTTCATTTCTGATATACCAAAACTGGCTTCAGCCTTTATTTTATAGCGCCCCCTCTTGGCTGACGCGCTAACTCAGCTTCCCTGTATCGCTCAGTCAACAAAGTTGCCTCCTCTGTGGATTGACAGTTTTGTTGAATCAGAAATGATTGGATTTCTTTTGGCACTGCTGCCATAAATTGTTCTAATACTATCATATCTAGAATCACATCCATATTTTTCTCCTCTGGGGTTAGCCACTTTAATGCCAGGCCCCAAATCCTTTGGCTTAATGCCTTTGGAGTCTCTCCAGTTTTAAGGACTGTGGCTCAGAACTTCCGGTGATATACACTTTTAGGGGTATGTTTACTAAACTGCGGTAAACGTACATAACGTAAATGTATCATTAAACTCCAATCTGCAAAATATGTTGTTGGTTTTTATTTTTACCTCTCCTATCTAGTGAGGTTTCTTTCTGCTAAGTAAATCCCTGCTTTGCTGGTCTCTACACCTGAAATCATGGACAACTTTGACCTACTTGGATCAACTATCAATAAAAAGTAACAAGCAGTCAAGAAATCCAACAACACATTGGCAGAATGGCTATGAAAGCCCTAGACAAGATTCTCAAGAGCAGAGATGTCTCTCTCCATACAAAGATTTGACTTGTTCATGCCATGGTATTTTCAATAACATCATATGGATGTGAAAGCTGGACAGTGAAAAAGATAGACAAGAAGAAAATTGATGCCTTTGAATTATGGTGCTGGCGGCGAATACTGTGTATTCCATGGACTACCCAAAGAACAAACCAGTCAGTACTAGAGGAGATCAAACCTAAGCTTTCTTTAGAAGCTCAGATGACTTTGACTTTCATACTTTGGACACATCACGTGACGAGAGAGATCATTAGAGAAATACATCATGCTTTGAAAAATAGAAGGCCAACGCAAAAAAGGAAGGCCAGCAATGAGATGGTTCGATACAATAACAGCAGCTATGGGTACCAGTCTGTCAACAATGAGCCGCCTGACTGAAGACTGAACACAATTTAGGACAACTATCCAGAGGGTTGCCATGAGTTGACACTGACTCGACGGCACTTAACAACAACAACAACGACACCTGAAGTACCCTCCGTAGCTCCCATTTAGATAGTTATAGCTCCTGGATTATGGATGCTTTTGCTCTTATTCCCTAAGAATCTGAATAGGGTTCATTTTCCTTTTTCCTTGCTATTTGACTTGGATCCTCCTTCACTGTGGAATTCAACTGGATTGAATGTTTTTCCTATTTTTCTTATGTCTTTGAATATTACCCTGGCTACTGGCTAGGTTTGTAACAGATTTACTCAAGTATATAATTGTTTAATTGTAATTTTCAAATTTCCTAAAAAAATGATTAAAAAAGTGGGCGACATGGGGAGTGAAGGGACAATGAGGGATATGGTGCGTGCCCACTGTGGCACCTGCCTGCAATGTTTGGCAGGGATGGAAGGCAGCATGTAAGTCCTACCATGGTCAGTGTCCAGGTGAAACCTGATCAAAGGTAACCAAGGCATTGTTAATGTCATAGTGGTTGTCTGCCCATGTTCCCATAATGGTAATTAGTGGCCAGAGCAATAGACATTCGTGGTTTCACTTCAATAAAAGGCTTCTTCAGAGATGACTTCTAATAAAAATATATATTAAAACAATCACAAACCTAGGCCAAAAGGCCCACATCTAAGGAGGCAAAATTCAGCAGACATTATCATCCCCATCCAAACCCTGTCTATCAATCAAAAATGTTTCCAGATGTGTGACATCTACAAAAAACATAAGAGGCGCCATCAAAATTGATAACACATTTACACAGAAATCTTAAGAAGAACGTGGCACCCAAGTAAGCAAGATGTGGGCCTTTTGGCCTAGGTTTCTGATTGATGGTTATGTATCTTTTTCTTTTTTGTTTCAGTTCCACTCCCATGTTGTGGGCTATATCATGTATTTGTTTACCTTTTGTACTTTTATTTTTTTTTCTTCTGATTTTTTGATTGTCCTTTATTCATATTTGGTCATTGTAATTTGACTAAAAATCTATAAATAAAATAAATAAAAACAATCAAAAATATATCAAATATTATTACAGCAATCTGAAAAAAACAGCAAGATCAATCAGATCTATAACCTGACTGACTTATCTTGTTTTGTTTTGTTTTTTTGATGTGCTGTTTCTAATACATTTTAAATATTTTTGATTGTTTTTATATATATTTTTCTTAGATGTCAGTCCTGAATAAGCCTCTTATTGAGGTGAAGTTATCAGCCATGTTAGGCTTGGACCTGTATTTCGGAATGTAGACTATACTGCAGTCTGCAGCCATAATAATCTGGTGGCAATATATGCCACTGTAATGACCAGGTAATTGCAACTATTGACTACTTCTCTTTCATAAAAGTGATAATAAAGCTATAAATAGGAATGAATTAAATAATCAAAACAAGTTAGAAACATGACAGCAGAAAAAGACCATATGGCCTATATAGTCTGCCCTTCCATTCAACTACTATAGTCCCTTTTTTCCCTTAGAGATATTCTGTGTTTGTCCCATGCTTTCTTAAATTCAGACACTGTCTTCGTCTCTACTACCTCCACTGAGAGACTATTCCATGCATCTACCACTCTTTCCATAAAGAAGTATTTCCGCATATTACTCCTGAGTCTATCCCCTTTCACTCTCATCCTATGTCCCCTCATTGCAGAGCTTTCTTTCAATTGAAAGAGGCTCTCCTCCAGTGCATTTATGACACAGAGGTATTTAAACATCTCTATCATATTTCCTCTATCCTGCTTTTCTCTAATGTATACTGTGAGAGATAGTGAGTGATAGCTACCTCATATGACCCTATTAGGCGGCTGCCTAGGGTGTTAAGATTTAAGTTGCCTTTGATACAAAAAAGAGTCTTGTAGTCAAGTGGTAAGGCAAAATTAATATTAGGGCTTTATTCCCTGCCCTGAGGGGATATTCCTGGGATACAACAAACAATATGAAACAAAAGAACTGTCGCACAGAAAAATATCTTCTTTCCTTTAGGTACCATCAGCTGGTTGCTTTGCACGCGTTCAACATAAAGATACAATATCGTCAGATAAACAAATTGTACAATCCATGGGTACAGGGTCAGAATTATAGCTGCTGTTCTCCCACTGCATTAACTCAGAGTCACTTACGACTGCATATGGGTCACACTTTTCACAGCTGATGTCTTCCTTAAAACTCTCCTGTGAGTCATGGGCTAGCTTTTCTAGAAAGGGCTCTTTAAATCCAGGGCTCTGAATGCCTGGTATATTAAAAGCTTCCTTCTGGCTTTCCCTTCTTCTCCACGCTGGTGGAATTACTGTGTAACTTTCAGTGTCAAAGTTACTTCTGGTGCCACGCCCTTGCCTTTCAAACCAAACGGAACTTCTTGCCTTTTCTTTAGCAAAGCTAGGCTCCCACCTCTTAGTTGTGGTTCTGTCTCTTATATCTGGGCTTCTGGCAGCTCTCTCCTGGGCTCTCCAACTACCAGGAATCCTAGCAGGGTCCTGGGCACGATGCTGGCTGTTTCCTGCTCTGCTGCCACACCTACTGCTTCCTTCCCTCAGTGGATTTCCTCCAGCATGACGTGTGTTCACTGGATGCTGGCTTAGTCCTCCCAGGTTGCTGCCCCTAGTGGCCTTCCCTGGTTCTATCCTGCAGCTTTTATCCTTGTTCTCTTTGCATGCTGCCTGGGTTTCTGAGAACAGGTGTTCCTGATTAGCCTTCCTGCTTCTAGCTACGTCAGGACTAGTGCAAGGACATTTTACTCTAATGCCTTTTTGCTTTTCTTGTGCTGAGTTTGTTTGCTGCTCAGCTAATTCTACATGTGCTGAGTTTGTCTGCTGCTCAGCTAATTCTACATGAGCTGGGTTTGTTTGCTGCTCAGCTAATTCTGAGGTAAGTTCCTTACTTTCCCCTAACTCCATGGGCTCTGTACCGTCTGCTGTGTCACAATACATATTGAAATCTTTAAGTCTGTCCCCATATGCTTTATGATGAAGTCCACTGACCATTTCAGTAGCCTCCCTCTGCACAGACTCCAGCCTGTTTGTATCTTTTTGAAGGTGTGGTCTCCAGAATTGCACACAATACTCCAAATGAGGTCTCACCAAAGACTTATACAGAGGCACTATCACCTTCTTCTTCCTACTGGCCATTTCTCTGCCTATGCACCCAAGCATCCTTCTGGCTTTTGCTGACACCTTTTTTTACCTGTTTAGCCACTTTAAGATCATCAGAAACAATCACGCCTAGGTCCCACTCTTCTTTCATGGACAGAAGTACTTTACGCCCAGTACTGTACTGCTCTCTTCAATTTTTGCAGCCCAAATACATGACCCTGAATTATTTATTGTTACATCTCAGCAGACAAATTCTCAAACATTCTTCAAACTTAGCTAGATCCCTCCTCATGTTATCTACTCCTTCCTGGATGTCTACTCTATTGCAGATTTTGGTATCATCCACAAAGAGGCAAACCTTACCCAACAGCCCTTCTGCAATATCACTAACAAAAATGTTAAAAAGAATTGGACCAAAGACAGATCCCCAGAGCACACCACTGGTAGCATTCTTCTCCTCCGAGAGAGCTCCTTTTACCTGTACCATTTGTTGCCTCACACTCAATCAATATCTAACCCAGTCAGTCACTTTAGGCTCCATCCATAGAGTGCTCAATTTATTTATACATTGCCTGGGCGGAATAGTGTCAAAGTCTTTACTGAAATCTAAGTAAACCACATCTATGGCTGTCCCTCGGTTCAACTCTCTGGTCACCCAGTCAAATGTATCAATCAGATTTATTTGACAAGATCTGCCTCTTGTACAGTAAACTCATGCTGCCTCGGATCCTGCAATCCTTTTGACTCAGAAACCTCACTATCCTTTGTTTTAGCAGTGTTTCCATTAATTTACTCACCACGGACGTCAGATTAACTAGCTTGTAGTTCTTAACATCATCCTTACTTCTGCTGTTATGTAAAGGGACCACATGTGCCTTTCTTCCAACTCTAAAGAAGCATTGAAAAGGTTAGACAGTGGAGCCACTATAACTTCCACAACATTTCTTCAGCACTCTCGGATGTATCCCATCCAGCCACATTCCTTTATCTATTTTTAGTTTAGCTAGATCTTCATGAACACAGTTTTTGGAAAGCCCACCAGCCCATCCCCCTCGCCTTTCTCTACCTCCTTCCCCTAGTCTACACACTATCCAAGTCCCATGTATGTGACACATCTCATGCATGTATTAGCATTATGTTAATGTATATAGTTATTTAAGTGACATGTTGACAATGAAGGTTCTAAATATAACAATTATGGTTCTATGTATGCCACATTAAATTATGTTTGATGTTAACCGCCTTGATGTGTCAAAAGGCAGTATATAAAACCAGTTACATAAATAAATAATAAATTGTTCAAGATCCCCTTCACTTCTGTTCCTTTTTGTGAGTATTTTCTGAGGTCTTGCTCCTGGCCATTCATAAAAGGCTCCAGTGCCCTGCCCTGTTGAGGCTTTCCTAACCAGGGCTCTACAGATCAACAAACAGTAAGGATTTGAGGGTTTGTTTTTATTATATTACATTGCTAGCTCTCTGACTGGGAGCTCTTAAAAGGGTTTTTTGTATATTTTTTTAAAGCAAGGTTACTTTCTTTTTGGTGCTTTAGGGGAACTTTCCTTGAGCACAGTAGGTTGCTGAACTCTAGTAACCTCCTCAGGTTTAGAAACTGCTAACACCTAATCAGGAGTTAGTGGGCCTGATTTCCTTAGTGCAGCTGAGGCCTGCATAAAAGGCTCCAGTGCCCTGCCCTGTTGAGGCTTTCCTAACCAGGGCTCTACAGATCAACAAATAGTAAGGATTTGAGGGTTTGTTTGTTTGTTTTTATTATATTACATTGCTAGCTCTCTGACTGGGAGCTCTTAAAAAGGTTTTTTGTATATTTTTTAAAGCAAGGTTACTTTCTTTTTGGTGCTTTAGGGAAACTTTCCTTGGGCACAGTAGGTTGCTGAACTCTAGTAACCTCCTCAGGTTTGGAAACTGCTAACACCTAATCAGGTGTTAGTTCCCTCCCTACCCACCCCGACTCCCACCCACCCCTAGTGAGCAGTCTTGCTTTATAGGGCACCTCCCCCTTTAACAAATCACAGAGAATTGTACCAGCACATTTTGAATATAATTAAAGAGATTTAACTGATTTTTCTCTGAAAGGACAGCTGCGAAACTGGCTGGTACTTGGTAGATCTCTCTCTTTTGCTTTAACAGATACCTAAGCTCCACGAATAGAACAATGGCTGGGAAAAATCATATTGCTAAAGCTGTTGCCCCCGTTACAGCTTCTGCCTCGGTCCAGACAGAGGTCCTAATGCCAGTTGAAGGACCCGTTCCATGTGCAGGGTGCCTGCATGCTGAAGCTCTGAGGAAACAAGTGGAGGAACTCAGAGAGGAGGTGGCGAGGCTGAGGAGCATTCAAGACAGTGAGAAGTACATTGGTGAAATGCTTCTTGCAGCAACCAAGCTCTCCAGCACAGGAGAGGATGGGTGCCAACAGAATGTCGATGGTTGGACACAAGTCACCAGGGCCTGCAAAATCACCAATCCAACTTCTCCAGCCCTTGAATTGAAGAACCATTATGCAGCCCTGGAAGTGGAGGAGGTGAAAGCATCCCTGGAAAGGGAAGAACCAGAGTTAAAGTACCCCAAAGTTGCAGAATCAGTGACCAGAAGGAAACGAAGGGTAGTGGTGGTTGGAGACTCTCTTCTGAGGGGTACTGAGGCGTCCAACTGCCGACCAGACTTGATGTCCAGAGAGGTATGCTGTCTGCCTGGTGCCAAAATCCAAGATGTTACGGAGAGTTTGCCGAGACTCATCAAGCCCACTGACTATTACCTAATGTTGCTAATCCATGTTGGAACAAATGATACTGCCAGGTATACCTCGGAACGTATCAAAAGTGACTTCATGGCTCTGGGACAGAGGGTGAAGCAGTTAGGTGCACAGGTGATGTTCTCTTCAATCCTCCCTGTTGAGGGTAAAGGCCAAGGCAGAGAGGCTCACATCCTGGAGATAAATGCATGGCTGCGTGGATGGTGTCATCGAGAGTGTTTTGGTTTCCTAGACCATGGGATGCTGTTCCAAGGGTTGCAGAGCATAGATGGCATCCATCTGTCCAAGAAAGGTCAACGCATCTTCGGTAGTAGACTGGCTAATCTACTGAAGAGGGCTTTAAACTAGATTCCTTGGGGATAGGTGAAGAAAGCCCCCAGGTAAGTGAAAGCCCCCAGGTAGGTGATACATTAAATACATTTATGGAAATGGGTAACAGGGATAACATATGGAAAGCAGTGTTTATAAATGCCCGTAGCATGGGAAATAAGATCCCTGATGTTGAAGCTTTGGTGGGAGTGGCTGACTTGGATTTAGTGGCAGTTACAGAAACATGGTTCACAGAAAACCATGACTGGGATGTAACTATGCCTGGCTATACTTTATTCAGAAAGGACAGGGTAGGAAGAAGGGGAGGAGGAGTGGCACTATATGTAAAAACTACTATTAAAGCTTTGGAATTACAGAGCTTAAAAGGGAGAGAGGAGGCATTGTGGGTTAAACTAGAAAGAGGGAAAGAGAAATCTATTTGCATTGGTGTGATATACAGGCCTCCCTCACAAGAGGAAGAGGTGAACAGAGAGTTAATTGAAGACATTGCTAGGAAAGGGGAAGTGCTACTGATAGGAGATTTCAATATGCCAGATGTTGATTGGCACATTCCTGCTGCAGTATCATCTAGAAGTAAGGAGATCCTGGATTCTCTACAGGGAGAACTATTCAGGCAATTGGTAACAGACCCCACACGTGAAGGGGCCATACTGGACTTGGTGCTTACCAATGGTGAAAGTGTTTCTGATGTTGTAGTGGGAGATCATTTTGCATCCAGTGATCACCAGATGGTGTGGTTCAGTATTAGGACTAGGGCTGTTAGAATCCATTCCAAGGTGAGGATCTTAAACTTTAGGAAGACTAACTTTGCGAAGATGGGCCAATACCTCAGGGAGTCGTTAGTGGGATGGGAACAGCTGGGGGATGTAGAAAAACAGTGGGCAAAACTGAAAGGGGTATTTTAAGGGCAACCAACCTTTTTGTTAAAATGGTAAATAAAGGCAAAAGGAAAAGGAGACCGCTATGGTTTTCTAAGGAAGTAGCTGAAAAAGTGAAGAAAAAGAGGGAGGCCTTCATGAAATACAAGAGAGCCTCGTTGGAGTCGGGAGTGGTGCCAAAGGACTGGAGAGAGGCTCATGTGGTGCCTTTACACAAAAGCGGAAGTAAGGATGTGGTTGAAAACTACAGGCCGGTTAGTTTAACTTCGGTGGTGAGTAAATTATTGGAAACGCTGCTGAAAGAGAAAATAGTGAGGTTTCTGGAGTCCAGCGGATTACAGGATCCGAGGCAGCATGGATTCACCAGAGGCAGGTCTTGTCAGACAAATCTGATTGATTTCTTTGACTGGGTGACCAGGGAGTTGGACTGAGGGAGAGCTCTAGATGTGGTGTATTTAGATTTCAGTAAAGCCTTTGACACTGTTCCTCACAGGCGACTTATAAACAAACTGAGCACCCTAGGGATGGACCCTAAAGTTACTGCTTGGGTTAGAAATTGGTTGGGTGGGAGGCGACAAAGAGTACAAGTAAATGGAGCTCACTCTGAGGAGAAGGATGTTACCAGTGGTGTGCCCCAGGGATCTGTCCTGGGTCCGATTCTTTTTAACATCTTTGTTAGTGATATAGCGGAAGGGCTGTCGGGTAAGGTTTGCCTCTTTGTGGATGATACCAAAATCTGCAATAGAGTAGACACCCAGGAAGGTATAGATAACATGAGGAGGGACCTAGCTAAGCTTGAAGAATGGTCTAGAATTTGGCAGCTGGGATTTAATGTTAAAAAATGTAAGGTAATGAATTTGGGCTGCAGCAATCCAAGGGAGCAATACAGTATAGGAGGTGAAGTACTTTTGTCCACTAAAGAAGAGTGGGACCTAGGCGTGGTTGTGTCTGATGATCTTAAAGTAGCTAAACAGGTAGAAAAGGCGACGGCAAAAGCTAGAAGGATGTTTGGGTGCATACGGAGAGGAATGGCTAGCAGAAAAAAGGAGGTGATAATGCCTCTGTATAAGTCTTTGGTGCGACCTCATTTGGAGTATAGTGTGCAATTCTGGAGACCGCACCTTCAAAAGGATGTGAACAGGATGGAGTCAGTGCAGAGGGTGGCTACTAAAATGATTAGTGGGCTTCATTATAAATCATATGAGGACAGACTTAAGGATCTTAATATGTACACCTTAGAGGAAAGGCGGGATAGAGGTGATATGATTGAGATGTTTAAATACCTCCGTGGCATAAATGTTCAGGGAGAGAGCCTCTTTCAATTGAAAGCCAGTTCTGCTATGAGGGGACATGGGATGAGGGTGAAGGGAGATAGATTCAGGAGTGATATGCGGAAATATTTCTTTACGGAAAGGGTAGTGGATCCATGGAATAGTCTCCCAGTGGAGGTGGTAGAGATGAGGACAGTAACTGAATTCAAAAAGCATGGGACCAACACAGAGGATCTCTAAAGGTAAAAAGTGGACTGTTGTAGTTGTTGATATGGAAGGACAGACTAGATAGGCCATGTGGTCTTTTTCTGTCATCATGTTTCTATGTTTCTATCTGTGAACACAGAACAAAAATATTTGTTAAGCAATTCCGCTTTATTGTCATCAGCTTCTACATTGTCCTCCCCTTCACTCTTGAGTCTGAAAATGCTAAACCCGGTGGTTCTGGGTCCCTCCCCTGCCCTCTCCCACCTACAGTCTGTCTATATTTTTGGAAGGATTTTTTTGGTGGAGCCTCCCCCATGCTGTAGTTTCTGGCAGTACCTTAAGAGGTGGGGGGCTGGGCATGCTGGCAGCTCTGAGGAGAGGAGTCTGGTGCCTTCCTCCTTTCCCTCTGTTATAGTCATGGATTCCATGGTGCTCTGCAATCTGCTCTGTTGTACTAAAGAAAAGAAATGTTAATTTGGAATTAAACTGTCTTGACAATCTACAAGTTCTCTCCTTTTTGTTCTATTGTCTCTGTGGCAACATGGTGGTGCAGTGCACGCAACCAATGTGTTTGGAGACAGAAGGTCACAGGTTCAAGCCCCAGCTGTGGTTCCTGCCAACCCAGTCCCCATGTTTTATCCAGTACTAAAATGTGCTAATACAGACAGAACCTTTATTGCAGATGATGTACACATGCCCAAAACACCTACATTTTACCTTACAGAGAATAGACACCATAAACATGTGCATTACCTAGATCAGAGTCTCCCAAATGCAGTCCAGGAGGGTCAAACACCATTCAGGTTCCATGCTGCCTCTAATAAAGATGCCTGTGCTGCATTTCTATGCGCCGCCCCCATGGTATGCAGATTTATCTCATGCATATTCATGAGGGACAGCATGAAAACCCGAACAGTGTTTGGCACACCAGGACTGGAGTTGGGAACCTCTGCCTTAAAGCAGCAGCCAATAAGGGCAGACACACCCGTACCCACGAGCTCCATTATCCAATGCCCCCTGGAGAGGCAGGACATTGGGCCCTGCGTGCATCTCCCAATACTAGCACTTGCATACCTTAGTAATGCCATCCTAAACCTGGGAATACGGTACACAGCTATCAAAAGGTTGCTATGATCATCGGCAGAAAGCAATTCTGAAGTTAAGTACAATTTTCTGATTGGGCTGCATCATGGAAACCTTTCTGATGTCTGTGGAGTGTGCTACAGGTCTTGTGTCTGACAGTGTTTACCACTCTGGGGAGTGACTCCCAACAGTATTGTGTACCATAGCCATGCCTGCACTGTGCCCAGGACTGGAGCGGTGGCCAGGGTTGCCAAACACCTCTATAGTTGTACAATGCTGGCATAGGTCTGGGAGTGTGTGTCTGTCTATCCAGTGTGTGGTGGCTTCAAACACCCTCCACAGCCCACACTGCCAGCACTGTTGCCAGTATTGACCTGCCAATGTGCATAATGAGGAGCAAGGTACCATGGGTATAGCCCGGACAGGGTGGCCTGGCCAGGATGCATCTGCACAGGGCATAGGGCAATGGCTGGGACATTGTAGTGCACGGCCATCACCTGCACAGACAGGTGGCCACAGCATGTCCTGCTGGGAGATCACTTTCACCCTGACTGAGCAGTGACCATGGCATGGCTAGGTTCCCCCATAGTGCTATATAGTATTTCTCTCATGTGATATTTATGGGTTCCCTTTTGGGGCCTAATCACTGATTTATCTGCTTAGTGTGTATGCTGGTGTCCCAGTTCTCGGTGCATTCGAATGGTTTAAACCAACAATTCGACTGGCATACGATTACATGATTTTTTGCCATTTTCAGATCCAAGGGGGTGGTCTCTGATCAGTGACTCCTCCCCTTACAGCTCTGATTGGCTCTTCGTGTCACTCCTCCCATGAGCTGAATGGAATCAGCTGGGCTGGCGTTGTTGAGGCCTTGATATAAAACCGTTTTTTTCAAAGCGATAGTCCATAGCATTTGGGCTGCCGAGCAATGTTTTTGACCTGATGCAGGGGTACTACGGACATTATCCCGAAACATGCCACGTCGTGATTTTTTGCATTGCTGACTGGATAGAAATGGTCACAGCCTTCAGTTAAGTGATTACTGATTTTAACATATTGAATAATTAAAAGGAAAAGCCACAGTGGTGTGAGGGTTTTCTCCTCTCTACTAGGCTGGCAGTTCCGACAAAAAATGTTTTGCTTTGTTTGACGGTGTTTTCAGGCCTGGTCTTGATTTTTGGATTTTATTTATACTGGGTTTTGGTATCATATATTTTGGAGTTTTTTCTGCATCTAACGACAGGTTTTCAGTCCCGGTAATGTTCAGCCCTTCAGTTCCCCGCGTTAGTGTTGCGGGAGCTTCTCCCCATCCACTCCCCGCCAACTCCCTGCCCATTGACCCCTTCTCTCTGCCCTCTCTTCGCCCCCTGCGGGACTTACCGCGGACGATGGCATTAATGTGCGTTGGGTAGAGAGCCAGCCCGTCCATTGTGCAAGAATGTTGTTTGCACAGGGCCCCGCATTTCAGGGGGCCCCGCGCAAACAACATTCTGCATCTGCCAGTAAATTTAAAAAAAAAAACTTGCTGCTGGATTTCCTGTTTCCCATCAGCACCACGGGCTTAAACAGAGCCACGAGAAAGGGAAACTCGCCCTTTACGGCTCTGAAAGCCAGTACTTATGGAGCTGAGGCCGAAAGGAGAACTCTGCCGGGCAGGAGGGGCACCGCGGGACGCTCGATTCTGCTGCTGCCATGGCGGCAGCAGCAGCAGCAACAAATTTGTTTGTTTTTTTATCTACCTGGGCTATTGGGGGGGGGGCTAGGACTGGAAATGGGCTGATGGGGGGGCTAGGACTGGTAATGGACTATGGGGGGGTAGGACTGGAAATGGGCTATGGGGGGCTGGACTGGTAATGGGCTATGGGAGGGGCTAGGACTGAAAGTGGGCTCATGGGGAGTTTAGGACTGGTAATGGGCTATGGGGGGACTAAGACTGAAAATGGGGTGATGGGGGGGTTAGGACTTGTAATGCGCTATGGGGGGTTAGGACTGGTAATGTGCTAGGGGCATTCATAAGACTGAAAATAGGCTGAGTGGAAGGGGGGCTTGAACTGCAAATAGCTGATGGGGAGGGGGGCTTGGAATGGAAATGGGCTGTGAGGGGATTGGCTGCTCCAATCCAGTCTCCCCCCCTGCCGCCTCACCCCCTCCCTCTTCCCGCCTCTCACACACATGGGCTTCCTTCTCTCTAACCACCTCGGCTGAACTTCACCAGCTCATCTCCTCCTCCAATAAAACATCCTGTCCTCTTGATCCCATTCTCTCCTCTTGGCTACTTACTCCTTCCCTGGCACTCCTTCCCCCTATTCTCACCATGCTCAATACAAGTCTTTCCACAGGGACTTTTCCCCGATCCTGGAAGCATGCCTTAATCCTGTCCTCTTGATCCCATTCCCTCCTCTTGGTACTTACTTCTTCCCTTGCACTCCTTCTCCCTATTCTCACCATGCTCAATACAAGTCTTTCCACAGGGACCTTTCCCCGATCCTGGAAGCATGCCTTAATCCGCCCCATCCTCAAAAAACCCACACTCGACCCTATGGTTCCAGCACATTACCACCCAGTTTCTTATCTCCCCTTCCTATCCAAACTTCTCGAAAAGGTTGTTTTTGCACAGCTCTCTCACCACCTTGACTCCACTAACTTTCTTCACCCCTGTCAATCAGGGTTCCGCCCAGGCCATAGCATTGAAACTGTTCTGTTTGCTTTCACTAACTCGTTGCATGTAGCTCACGATCACGGGGATATCTCGGTGGCGGTGGCTTTGGATCTATCTGCTGCCTTTGATCTAGTCGACCACTCTCTTCTTCTCCTACGTCTGCGTGAAGCAGGTCTTTGTAGCACTGTCCACCACTGGTTCCATTCTTTCCTCTCCTCCAGGTCCTGCTCAGTCCTGCCCTCCTCTTCCTCCGCCTCTCTCTCAGATCCTTTTCCTCTACCCTGTGGGGTTCCCCAGGGCTCTGTACTTGCTCCTCTCCTCTTCAACCTCTTCCTTGCTCCTCTTGCCCTTCTAATACAACAATCTGGGATCTCTTCCTTCTATTATGCAGATGATATCATTCTCCTCCACCACACCTCCCCCTCTCACCCTGACCTCTCCACACTCAACTCCTGCCTTTCCACTGTTGCAAACTGGTTAACCCAGAATTGTCTTCATCTCAACTTAAATAAACCCATCGCAATCTGGTTCTCCCATGGCAGCCCACCCCCCACACTTGCTCCGTCCTTCTCTGATTCTCCCATCCCCTTAGTCTCAACTTTCCGCTATCTGGGTGTGCTCTTCGACTCTGATCTCTCCTTTCAGGCCCACGTCTCTCATATCACCAGGACCTCCTTCTTCTTTCTGCGTCAAGTTTGTGCGATTCACCCCTTTCTCACCCCGCCCGCCCTCACTACGCTGCTACTATCACTAGTCATGTCACGCCTAGATTTCTACAATTCCATCTTCACTGGTCTTCCCCAATCCCAACTTATTAGGCTGCAGAGGATTCAGAATACCACTGTCGCATCATCACCCACTCCTCTCCACGAGACCACATCTCGCCACTACTTGTTCATCTTCACTGGTTACCTGTCCCCTTCCGCTTCCAGTTCAAACTACTCTACCTTGTTCACCAGGCACTTCACACCAACACCCCGCAATACCTGGCAGACCTCATCACCTTCCACACACCCAGGCATACCCCTCGTTCATTCCATCTCAATCGCCTCCACCTCCCCACCCCTCCCTTGCACATCTTCAATCCACTCGTTCCTCAGCCTTCTTCTTCGCAGGCCCCGCTCTCTGGAACTCACTCCCCGCTTCCCTTCGTCTAGAGTCTCACCACCTTACCTTCAAGCGCAATCTAAAGACCCACCTCTTCTCCCTCGCCTTTGATTTCCCCTCCCCTTTTGTGTGATCTAATCTCTGTGTCTTGTGCTTACCTCCTTTTTCTTTTTCTACTACCTACCTATCAACAATTGTAACTTCCTTTCCCCCTTCTGGCCTTGCGCCTCCTTTTTTTGGAATTTTGTATTTTGTAAACCGCTCTGCCCTTTTTTAAGGGCGGTATATCAAATAAAATAAACATAAACATAAACTGGAAATAGGCTGAGTGGGGGGGAGCTAGGACAGGAAATGGGCTGATGGAGGGGATCTAGGATTTGACATGGGCTGATGGTGGGGCTAGTAAAGGACTAGAAATGAGCTGATGGGGGGCTGGGATTGGAATGAGCTGATGGAGGGACTCGGATAGGACTGGATGGGGGAGCTAGGACTTGAAATGGGCTGATGGTGTGGCTAGGATAGGATTGGAAATGGGCTGTTGGGGGCTAGGACTAGAAATGCGTGGACTAGAAGGGAGCGGATGCTGGGTGGGGCTGGAACTAGAAGGGAGTTGATGTTGGGGAGGATTAGAATGGGATGGAGCTGGGAGAGTGAAATGGAGAGGGGAAAAATATTTTGTGTGGGAGGGAAGACAAATCTACAATTGGCCGGGTATTGGGACAGTAAGTGGGGATTGAGGATGGAGGGGTAAAATTTGAGTGGATGAAATAGGAACGAGGAAAGAGCAAAAAGAGAAAGATTAGTATGTTAAAGCAGAGAGAGAATGGAAAAAACTAGACGAGAGAAGAAAGGACAAACGGACAGCAGACAATGGAGAGTTAGCAGAAGACACGAAGAAACCAGAAGAAAGTGGCTGGAGCAATTGCAACTGAAAAAAATGCACAAAAGGTAGAAAAAATATCTCTTTATTTTGAATTTATTAACTGGAATATGTCAGCTCTGGGAAATGTGCATCATTAACGTCTGTGCTTTGTTTAGTACACAAGGAAATTAATTTATAGTTTTATTTCTACCGTGTTGTTGTACATTCCAAGTTTGGCTTTTGTGGTTCCCAGTTTAATTATAAATGCAACACCATTTCTTCTTTGTATTTCATTTCCAGCATAGTAGACCATGTGATCATCAAATGCAAAGTGCCCAATTCCAGTCCATTTCAGTTCACTGATACCCAAGAGATCGAGTTGTACATGTTCCATTTTATTCTTGACCACCTCCAACTCCCCTTGGTTCATGATTCGTATGTTCCATGTCCCAATATGTAAGACATCTTTACAGCTTCTCACTCTCATTTCATGTGCAGCTACACCAGCAGCCAGACGTCCCGAGGGCTTTGATCCAACCACACCATTAATGCTGGCTTTACTATGAAAAGTCTCAACTCCTCCACAGTAGCCAGTTGAGTGCCTTCTGACCTGGGGGTCTCATCTTCCAGCACTATAGTACAATTTGTTTTGTTGTGACTATCCATTGGGTTTTCATGGGAAGATACAGAAGTAAACTGGCAGGCCTTTCTTCCGCACAGTTTAATTTTGTGTTGTTGCCGTTGTCACAAAAATGTGACCCTCTGCTGTCAAGACCATCCCATGCTGCTGCTGCCCAGATGGGTGGTTTGTCTTGGTCTTACACTTCAGCTGATACCTGTCTATCCTGGGAGACCCTGTCAGTAGTTAAGTTACCGATAGCTTAGCCTTCAGCATCATTAATGCACACAAGCCCTCACAGCATGACAAGCTGCAAACCAAGTAAGGGACTAACATGTAAAAACCTGCATACAATAAATTCAGTTAGCAAATCAATTCCCAAAAGCTTTGGCTTCTGTCATCTTCTTTGGATATCTGGATTCATTAATGAAATAGTCAGCATGTGATTGTGACTGTTTTCCATGATATTTATGTGGCTTCCACGGACCTTTCGACTGACCCAGTATGTAATAACTTATGTTCTTAAAGTTATACTTGTCATTTGTGAAATATTTATTTATTTAACATTTCTTATATACCGCCTTTCGTGATATCAAAGCAGTTTACATTGAACAAACTGAAATTACATTGAACAGGGCATTATAACTTGGAGATAACTATTTTACAGGGAACATGGGCAATGGAGGGTTAAGTGGCTTGCCCAAGACCACCTAACAGCCCTTAGGTATATAATTTTTACAGGTAGAAGCTGATAATTGACACAGTTTATATAGGTTTTGAAGCCCACCCCGAGACTGTCCCAAAGTCTGTCCAAATTTAAAACAACTAACTTTGACTATGTATCAATTTATACAGCCAAATAATCGCTGTTCTCTTTCATAAATCAGGAATGAAGCTGAACTAAACACATTTATTAATATATGCAGTGCAACTTGCAGTTACAGTAGTTGACATCCTGATTTCTTCATCTGTCTTATGTGGATCCTAAATAGTTGACCCCTTTCAACATGTTGCTGCTATCCTAAAAATCTGGAGAAGGGCACAAGGAAAGCTTATTTAGTCAAAAGTACAAATAAATTCTGCTCACAACTGCTATGATATGCCTATCAGGGACATTATAATTGGCAGCCACATAGCACCAAAATTTAAAAATGCTTGGGGTTCTGGCACAGCCTGTAGTGCATTGTCCTCAACAGTTGCCATGTGGTTTCTTGCCACTTTTTCTATCAAGTACCAAACGGTAAAGTTACAGTAGTCTCTGTGGTCAGCTTTACAGCATGAACAGCTGATGGAGGAGTGCTGAGCAGCCGCTTACAACTTAGAGGGAATATTGACTCGAAGTCCAGCACAAGAAAGTTTTGTGTACTGGGGTGTAGGTCCTTGCTAGTCCAGTCCTAAAGCAGGAGACAGATAAGAAACAAATGCAGAGCACTCAATCATTTGGGGAGCAATATCTAAGGGGTATGTTTACTAAACAGTTTAATGTTACCAGCGTTAGTTGCAGTCTTACTGTGATGAATGCCAAATAAAGTAGTGGGCGTTCCAGTCTTAAGGTAGCATTTCGGGTTATCGCGCGATAAAGTCCATTATCGCGTGATAGAGGGAGCCGTGGCACGTTAACATGTGTTAGCCTTAATTAGGCACGCTGACCTACAACCACAGCAACAGAGGTGTAGCACACTGGTTAATACATTGACTGCTGATACACTGATCATGAGTTTGGGCACTCAGTTAAAAGACTGTCTGAGGCAAACCCTTTTCCTGCTTGTAACAGTCAGACACATCCCAACAATTTGCACTGCCAGCCAAAAAAGCTTCACCCCAGTGCCACAACCTAATGCTCCTTTTAGGGCGCACCAGAAGGCATATCATAAAGCACCACGTCATCCAAGGCAGGTCATAATGTGTCCCAGAGGGCGGCAGGAAAGGTTGGCACCCTCCAAGGCAGCATATGAGGTGCCCCATAAGCTGGAGCATATAAGGCGCCCCCATAAGCTGGAGTGGAGGAGTAGCCTAGTGGTTAGAGCAATTGCCTAGTACCCAGAAGATCAAGGGTTCAATTCCCACTGGCACTCCTTGTGACTTTGGGCAAGTCACTTTACTCTCCATTGCCTTGGAAAAAAAGGCTGGCAATCTACTTCCAGTGATACAATGCCAAGAAAACTCAGAGGTACCTGGGTTGCTATGAGTCAACACTGACTTGATAGCACAAAAAAAAAATAAATAAATAAAAAAGCTGGCCAAACCTAAGGTGCTGCAAAAGATGCCCCAGGGATGCCAAGGTGACACAGGAGATGGTGCCCAGGGGCACAAAGGTGCCCCAAAGTCACAAGCATGAAATGTATGGCTCAAACACAGATGTAGTAAAAAACATGGAATGCAATTGAAAGGACACACAAAATTCTTTATTAAAAATATTCCACTCCAGCCATTGGCCCAACACAGGCCGTGTTTCGGAAAAGAGCCTTCTTCAGGGGCGTATAGGCTAAAACATAATACATAAATCAACATAAAAAAGAAAACAAAATTATTATAAAAACAATATAAAGGAAATCAGGGACAAACAAACAAGAGTCAGATTAATAAATAATGACAATAAATACACTAAAAGAATGCCAAATTAAAACTAAACTGCAGGTACAGCTGAAAACGGAGCTATAAAAGTAGACATAAAGTTGTATACAAATACATTAAATTATAAAAAGTCATACAAGATGGCTAAACAAATTAAACATCAAAAAGGCAATAAATACAAATACAGATAAACCTAGGGCACATATTAAATGAGTAACATAAAAAAAGTGATTATTAAAACACTAAGTAAAATGGAATTAATACTAAATGTAAATAACAAAAACCACAATTATAAAAAAATAATAAATAAATAAAATGTAACAAAACCCCATGTTATCTCATTCTAACCATATGTTGCCCAACACATATACGTCCCTGAAGAAGGCTCTTTTCCGAAACACAGCCTGTGTTGGGCCAATGGCTGGAGTGGAATATTTTTAATAAAGAATTTTGTGTGTCCTTTCAATTGCATTCCACGTTTTTTACTGGGTTGGTTGTTGCACGTGGAATCGTGCTTGTTGTTGGATCAAACACAGATGTAACCATAACACTGCACAGAGCACCAAGGAAAGGCAATGAACAAGTGATGGAAGGAAGTAGATGACAGAGCTCATGGACCAGCCAAATCTGCGTGCAGCCCATGTGGCAGCAGGTAAAGTGGACAAACATATTGGGGGCAGCTGTACTGATGTATAGGGTGATGGTAATGTACAGTGCAACAATGACAGTGTGTGGCAGAGGATGGGGATACATGTCCATCAGAGGAGGTAGAGGTGGCAGGATAAGTGCAATGACAGGAGGACAGAGGAGAGCAGTGCCATGAAGAGCAGACACAGGAGAGGCAAGCATGCAGAGCTGTAATGCAGAAATGTGTGCCAGTGTAGGACATGGGGTAGCAGCCTGCACATTAGAGCAGGACGCCACACAGCTGGCACACACACATAGACGGGGAACACAGGAAGCAAGAGCTGTAGGTTGGTGAAGACTGCTTTATTAGAAAACGCCCCTACGCATTTCGGCAAACGCCTTCCTCAGGGGACATACAGCAGAACTGCACCAGAAAAGATGTCTCTTTAAGACAATTGTGTCAAGTTGCTATGCACTAGTGGATCAAACCAAGGATTAGTGCCAGAAGAGTAATCGTAGTCCACAGCGTTCCAAAGGTTTTAATACATCAGGGACTGAATTGTTAGAGATCTGTCGCTACAACAATTCAGTCCCTGGCACTAATCCTTGGTTTGATCCGCTAGTGCATAGCAACTTGACACAATTGTCTTAAAGAGACACCTTTTCTGGTGCAGTTCTGCTGTATGTCCCCTGAGAAAGGCGTTTGCCGAAACGCGTAGGGGCGTTTTCTAATAAAGCAGTCTTCACCAACCTACAGCTCTTGCTTCCTGTGTTCCCCTTCTGGTCTGCGTGAGCAGTGCTCCTCTTTTTCTCACACACACATAGACAGACAGAAGGATGGATGGCAACAGTGATGAGGGTATAATGTGGCGGAAGCACAGATCTGCACAGATATGACTGTTACACAAATGAAATATAGTTGTGTAGGACAGCCATAAAAAAAGGGGAACAGAGAGGAATCAAACCCATGATCTCTGCTACTGAAGTCATTGCATTAACCATGGTGCTACATCACTAGAGGAGCTATCATACCAATGGCTGGCTACAGAAAGAGTGCACATCACCATAAAACTGTCTGCTGTGGCTACCGGGATAGGATAGAACCAACAGTACCCATAATGCAATTCACATGCAGAACAGCAGTCTACATCTGCTCACCAGATGGGGTATGCACCTCTACAGCACATCAGATTGGTAGGGGAGAATGACCTGCGTGTTACTGGCACAGAGTATCCATAGGCCATGCCAATGTGCATGTTCTGTGCTCACCCTGAAGATGAGGTGGAGTGGCCAGCACCAGGTCCGTAGTACCTGGGTTGCTTGAGGTGGGCTGTGCTGCAGGTCTCCATCACTGCCAGTGTGTGACAGGTATTTGTTGCAGACACCTTTAGAAGGTCTCTGTGTCGATTTGTAATTGCCAGTCATGTCTGGCCCTTGTGGATTATGATGCACACAACATAGTGCATAACGACTGCGCTTGCTATGGTCACCTGTTTAGGGAGCAGGGGTGTGTCAGGGCTCACATGGCAACAATGTACTTAGCAAACCACCATCTCTGAGTCAGGGTGGGGGACAGGATAGGCCCCTAACAGACCCACACTCTCACCCTTTGCAAGGGGGGCAGTGGAGGTACATGAGGACAGGCTGTGGGACCAGCAACCCCAGTCCTGGTAGTGAACGGACAGCTGCAGAAAATCTGCACTTGGGACAGGGCCACTGGCAGATAGGTAGTGGGCCCAGTCAGCTCAGATGCCCCCCCCCCCTACAATCTGACATCCACCCGCAGAGAGCAGTCATAAGAACATATAAGAACATAAGATATGCCATACTGGGTCAGACAAGGGTCCATCAAGCCCAGTATTCTGTTTCCAACAGTGGCCAATCTAGGTCATACGTACCTAGCAGTTTCCCCAAGGGACACAGGTTCCACAATGCTTGTATTGGTTCAAGCATTGATATCCTGGGTCCCTTCTTAATAATGGTTTATGGACCTTTCCTCCAGGAACTTGTCCAAACCTTTTTTAAACCCAGCTACACTAACAGCCTTTAATACATCCTCCGGTAACAAATTCCAGAGTTTGATTACACGTTGAGTGAAAAAATATTTTCTTTATTAGTCTTAAATAGTTTATCCTGTAGCTTCATTGCATGTCCCCTAGTCTTTCTATATTCTGATAAGATAAACAATCGATCTACGTTTACCCGTTCCACTCCGTTCATTAATTTATAGACTTCTATCATATCTCCCCTCAGCCGTCTCTTTTCCAGGTTAAAGAGCCCCAACCTTTTTAGCCTTTCTTCAAAGGAGTATCCTTCCATCCCCTTTACCATTTTGGTGGCTCTTCTCTGAACCTTTTCTAAAATCGCTATATCCTTTTTAAGATACGGCGACCAGAATTGCACACAATATTCAAGGTGCGGTCTCACCATGGAACGATATAGAGGCATTATAATATCTTTTGTTTTATTTTCCATTCCTTTCCTTATCATACCTAGCATTCTATTTGCTCTCTTGGCTGCCGCTGCACACTGGGCCGAGGGTTTTAACATGGTATCCACAATGACGCCTAAATCTTTTTCCTGGGTGGTGGATCCTAATGTGGAACCTTGCATCGTGTAACCATAGTTTGGGTTGTTCTTCCCTAGGTGCATAACCTTGCACTTGTCCACATTAAATTTCATCTGCCATTTTGATGCCCAGTCTTCCAATTTATCAAGATCCTCTTGCAATTTTCCACAATCCTCTTGGGTTTTAACAACTTTAAATAGTTTTGTGTCATCTGCAAATTTGATAACCTCGCTCGTTATTCCACTTTCCAGGTCATTTATGAATATGTCAAAAAGCAGCGGACCCAGCACAGATCCCTGGGGTACACCACTATTCACCTTTCTCCATTGGGAAAACTGGCCATTTAGCACTACCCTCTGCTTTCTATCTTTTAACCAGTTCCTGATCCACAATAGTACACTGCCTCCTATCCCATGACTCTCTAGTTTTGCCAAAAGTCTCTGATGAGGGACCTTGTCAAAGGCTTTCTGAAAGTCCAGATACACAATATCAACCGACTCACCTTTGTCCACCTGATTATTCACTCCTTCAAAGAAACATAACAGATTAGTAAGACAAGATCTTCCTTGTCTAAAGCCATGTTGGCTGTCTCCCATTAGGTCATGACTATCTACATGCTGAGTAATTTTATTCTTTATGATGGTTTCTACCATTTTTCCCAGTACTGACGTCAGGCTCACCGGTCTGTAGTTTCCCGGATCACCCCTGTTGCACCCTGCAAGGTGGTGCAGCCATACAGATGCTAACTGCAGACACTCTGCTAGCAAGTACATAGTGCATGTTCCTGGAGGAACTGTGTGCACCCAAAATTGGGATGTCAGCACACACACCATGCAGGTATGTCACTGATTGCGCCCCAAAAAAGAGAACCCATAAATATCACTTGAGAGAAAAAATATATAGCAGTATGGGGGAACCAAGCCATGCCGTGGTCACTGCTCAGTCAGGGTGAGAGCGACCTCCAAGCATGACATGCTGTGGCCACCCTGTCCGTGCAGGTGGTGGTCAGGCACTATAATGTCCCAGCCATTGTCCTATACCCTGTGCAAATGCAGCTTGCCCATGCCACCCTACCATACCCACAGTACCTTGCTCCTCATTATGCACATTGGCAGGCTAACACTGGAAACAGTGCAAGCAATGTGGGCTCAGTAAGGTGTAGGCAGCCACAACACACTGGATAGACAGACACATACTCCCACACCTATGCCAGCATTGTGCAAATATAGAGGTTTATGGCAGCCATGGCTGCCACACCAGTCCTGGGCACAGTGCGGGCATTGCTATGGTACTCAATACTGTTAGGGTCACTCCCCGAGGTGGTAAACACTGTCAGAATCAATAACTGAAACACACTCCACAGATATCAGAAAGGTTGCTATGATGAATCCCTATCAACAAATTGTGTTTAACTTAGGATTTGTTAGCTGACATTAATCATAGCAACCTTTTGATATATGTGGAACGTGTTCCCAAGTTTAGGACGGCATTGCTAAGGTATGCAGGTGCCAGTATTGGGAGATGCTGCTCCGCGCAGGGCCCACAGCCTGACCCTCCATGAGACTTTGGATAGTGGAGCCTGTGGGTGTGGGTGTTTATGCCCCTGTTGGCTGCTCTAGGGCAGAGGTTCCCAACTCCGGTCCTGGTGGGCCAAACACTGTTCAGGTTTTCATGCTGTCCCTAATGAATATGCATGAGATACATTTGCATACAATGGGGGTATTGTATACAAATGCAGCACAGACATATTTAATAGGGACAGCATGAAACCTGAATGGTGTTTGGCCCTCCAGGACTGCAGTTTGGAAGCTCTGCTCTAGGGATTGCACATATTTATAGTGTTTGTGCTCTGTAGGGTAAAATATAGGCGTTTCAGGCATGTTTATTTTATCTGCAATAAAGGTTCCGTCTTTATTACCATGGTTTAGTACTGGGTAAAACATGGGGACAGGGTTGGCAGGAGCCACAGCTGGGACTTGAACTTGTGACCTTCTGCTCCTGAACACACTGGCTGTGTGTACTGTACCACACAGACTGATCATTCCCTGGGGATACCATGACTGTTTGTCAGACAGACCCTGTTTGTTTCAGTGCACGGTGACACCTAAGCGTGGCTTGGCCGTGGTCTGCTGTGGGCAGGTGCCACTGCCCCCTCCGCCACCATGCTGCCATGCTATTATGCCAGTGGTGCTGGTGGTGTGCAGACCCAGGCCATCCAGTGTGTCTGTAGGCAGCTGCCTATGGTGTGGGTTCTCGGGTAGGGGTGCCTACATGGACATGCGCGCTTCCCCCCGGCACCGCCTGCCAATGTTATGTGCCCTTGGGGGTACCTGCTGGGTAATATCCCCTATGACACTGTGGGACACACACTCGTGCCCATGTTGGACCCTCATCAGTTGCTGTCTTGCTGCTTTGCAGTTTCGGCATTCCTATGTGCCACCTAGGCATCTGCCTTGTCCACACTGTGTCCCAGCTGGACCACAGCATGTGCCACCTGCAGCCCCCTGTATCCCATTTACAGTATCAGTACAGTTGCCCTTTCCTAAGTGCCCACTCTGCTGTTGCTGCACATGTGCAAGCCATAACAAACCTGCCCAATCTAAATGACAGAAATCCTGATCAGCGCTATTTCAATGTGGGATCATTCACTTTGTAGGGGGACAGAGCTTAGACCCTTCCAAACATGATATCTTAATTTTTACACTTTGTCAGTAGTGTTGCTTTATGTTTATAATTAATATTACTGTTGGCCAGCTTGGTTATTGGGATTTTAATGTGGTTCTGGTCATTTTATTTTATTTGCCTTTTTGGTTCCTGCACATGTATCACTACTATCACTTTCTGGGTTTCCCTGCCTTTGCTGCACATTGCTAACTTAAATGGTTTCTCTTTCCTGCAAATGTGCCTATTTATTTATTTATTTATTTAACAGTTTTTATATACCGTGCTATTTATCATCAGTGCGGTTTACATTGAACATAAATTACTTAGACAGAAAAACTGAAATAGGTTTACAGATAACAGGAAGTATGAACTAGGTTTGAACTGGGGAAAACTATATACATTTACATAAATTATTATTTACAATAATGCAGATTAAGGATGTTCATAGTTAGAGAGTGCATTGATAGAAACAGCTGTGGTGCTAAGGTAGGTGGAAGTGCAGAGTGAATAAGTGGTGCTTAATGGCCTTTCTGAATTGACTGATGTCCCTAATTGATCTAATACTGGGGGGGGGGGGGGGGGAGATTTTTCCAGCACCTGGGGGCGTAAGATACAAAAGCTCTGTTAGTGGTTAACTGGGTCCATTTTATGGAGTTGCTGGGAGTAGCTAGTGTATTTTCGGATACTAATCTTCTGGATCTGTTGTTTGGTGCATATTTATTTATTTAACGCGAGGGTTTCACTGGCGTTAGTTTTCAGACCCGGATTTCACAGCGTTATTGTGCCTGGAGCCTCTCCCCGCCCACTCTAAGCCCATTGACCCCTTCTTTCCGCCCTCTGGGAAGCCTTTCTCCACCCTTCAGACCCAGATTTCACAGCATTAGTGTGCCTTAACGCCGCCACCACATTATCGCACGATAAGTGACGTTATCGCGTGATTATCGCGCGATAACGTCACTTATCACGCGATAATACCACCGCTGCGACGTTAAGACGGTTTAGTAAACAGATCTCTAAGTGATGAATTATATGAATCAGAATTAGAAGATAGTAAGTAAATTAGTTCTAATCCTACAGCTATTTTCAGAATTAATATTTCTTAGAAAATTAATCTGAATTTCCAGAAATCTAGGGGACACTCAGTGAAGCTATAAGAGAAAATATGTTTATTGCTCATAATCAAACTCTGGAATTCATTACAGGTGGATATGATGAAAGCTGTTAATGTAGCTGGGTTAAAAATGTTCCTGAAGGAAAAATTCATAAACTATTATTTAAGAGGACTAAAGAAAACCACTGCTTATCCCTGGGATAAGCATGGTGGAATCCATGTACCTTTTGGGAACCTAACAGGTATGTGTGACCTGGATTGGCCACTGTTGGAAACAGGATACTAAACTTGAAGGTCTTTGGTATGACCCATTATGGCATTTCTTATGTTCTTATGTTAACACAATAAGTAAATGCTGAAAGTTCTATTTTGTACTTTTTATCCTGGTGTGATTTTGGAATTTCAGTGAAGAAACTGAAACTAATTTTTTGTATAACATTTAAATTCATCAAAGTACTAGGCATATAGCACATAGGAACATAGTAA
The DNA here is from genome assembly GCA_033557465.1 of Ichthyophis bannanicus. Classification (NCBI taxonomy): domain Eukaryota; kingdom Metazoa; phylum Chordata; class Amphibia; order Gymnophiona; family Ichthyophiidae; genus Ichthyophis; species Ichthyophis bannanicus. The sequence goes on along the minus strand of CM066032.1, from coordinate 367,019,531 downwards.
ATGATGGAAAATAAAGATCAGCATAGTCCATTTAGTCTAGCCAGTGAGTTGGCTGGAGTTGTACTCCCCACTCCATGCAGGTTACTCCTTCTATGCCTTTGTTTAGAGTATAATTTGCTTACATCACAGAAACAGCTTTAGCCAAATTTTGTGTCAAAACATATGGTTTTCCATGTGTTAAATAGTTATGATAATATATTGTCATAGTGGACCCATTTTGCATAAGTATCAGTTCATTTTTGTAGAATTGCTTTTGACATCCAGTAGTTCTGAATAAAGTTAAAAGTAAGGTTCTGAATATGGGGTATCCTGGGAGTCCTTGGTGGAGGTCTTTCATAGTGGATCCATGAGTTTGGGGGAGGGACACTTGCTGGCCATATACGGTGTCATTCTGAGCTGAGAATAACAGGGATGGATGTCCCGTCGGGATTTTCATCCCCGCTATTCGGCCCCCTCTGCTGTCCCCACTATATGTGCAGGCCGACTGGAATTGAGTCCCGGCCTGTACGTACAGGCCTATACCAATTCTGATCCCACAGTGCTAGATGTGCCCCACGGGATCAGAATCCCTCTACCTCTGTGTGTCCGGTTCTGGCCGGGCGCATAGGGGGCTGGGACGTCCACAATGGAATAAGGCCCTTATTGTTGGGGGTAGTCTCAAAGATTGCAATTACATTGAGTAGTACTAGTTTCTAGGATTTTCTTTGCTTAAAATTCTGTAGAAAATAGTCAGAGGAAGCTAATACCCAAGTTTCAGTTCCATGGTGAGGGTGTAAATTCTGAGTATCAACAAATTTCTGTAGATGAGTTAAGGCCAACTACTCTAAAATCTTGGATAGCAGTATTAAAAATGATATTTTCAAATAGTTCATAAGATCAGATTTGTTTGATGAAGAACCTTTAAGGACATAAAGGGCATTAGCTCTTCTCATTATATTAGGAAAAACACCTTCTAAAAATGATTAGCAGTGGTCACAAGGAGTATCAATGGAAGCAGTGGGGTTTCAAACCCTGGCTTCCCTGGTTCTAAGCCTACTAGGCCTTAATTGCTGACTGTGACTGTGTAAGGGGTTCAGATGAACAGTGGTGATCATGGCTTCTGGGGGTGGTAAGCTTGGCTTTTGTCTGTGTGGATATGGAGAAGATTCTCAAAGAGCTAACTGTGCATTTAGTATAATTTTCAGCCACAATCTATCCAGCAGAAATTGGATACTGAAACTGAAACTAAAAATAACTGTCTAAAAATAACCATATATAACCTTTCAGCAGTTTTTTGAAAATTTCCCACTAAAGCAGAAAATACTTTTAGTACATCTGGCCCATAACCTAGATTGTTTTTTAGTCATTTTGAGGGTAATTTTATAACAGGAGACCTAGATTAAGGCAGCAAAACATGCCTATTGTAAGCCTATGTTATAGGTTCCTATTTTTCTTTATAAAATGCCACCACAAGTGGCAGAAATAATACTTTAAATTCAGGCATGGACCTTTACACACAAAGGGGCATGCTTACTAAAATGTTGATGCCTACCACATGTTCTGCCCTCAGAATGAGAGCAGGGGTGGTTCTGGACCCATGCCAAAAAATGGCGTGCCCGGCATATCCCCATGTTGCTAACATGAGTTCCGTGCCACTCCCAGGCTAGGCTGTTGGCACGAGCAAAGTGGGGGCACTTAATGTCATTCATTGAGGTGGCAGTAAGTGCACATGTACTAAATGCAATATTGCCTTTGAGTGCATGCCACAGATGCCCACGCTAGTCATGATATGCTTGCTCTTCCCCTGAACTGGCCAGTCTCTGTTCCAACTCATGCTATTCAGGGTGGGATTTGTAGTGCAGATATATTTTTGGCACATAGTAATATTTACTGTGGTGCTTTTGGCATGCGCTGAATCCTTCATTAACTGGTAGTGTGATTTAGAAACATGTACATGTGTAAATTAAGGTATCTTATAATCAACGTGAGTACTTGCATGCTCCATCTATAACCTGCCCAGATTGTACCTCTGGTTATGCCTACCAGCAAAGCAGATGCTTTGGAGTGGAGGAGTGGCCTAGTTGTTAGGGCAAACACCATCCTAGAGCCAGAAATATCAGCATTAAAATCTCACTGGCATTCCTTGTGGCCTTAAACAAGCCACTTAACCCTCCATTGCCTCTGCTACAAGCTTAGATTGTGAGCCCTTTGGGGAAAGAGAAATACATACCATACCTGAATGTAACTTGCCTTGATTCTCCCCCTGGAAAGGCATGAGCTAAATACTACAAATTAAAAAAAAGTTTCATATCAATGCACATACTTTTACCCTAGTGAGTATTTTATAAGAGGCCAATAATGCATGTAAACTGCCGCACGGATGTTAATGACTTCATAAAATTCCCTCCTATAGGTCTGCGTGCAGAATTAGAGCAATAGACAAAAAAAGTGATTGAGATTTCTCTGTGGCTAGGCTAATTAATGCAGCAATCAATTTGAAATAAATACTACATATCATTAAAATAAGTTTCGGCTGAGAAACCAATAAGGACAAATGTTCTAACATGAAAATGTCTGCCCAGCATATCTTTTTAGATTGTATTGCTTTGTTCTCCTTCATAAGTTCAGTCATAATTATTTCATGGCCCATTACTGAAGTTTCCATCAGAGACAACTTGCCCTCTGGTGTAGAAAATATGATGCTTTATTCTGCCAACTCACAGTCAATAGCTGTAGCTGCTTCCTATAAAAAATCCAGACATTTATTCTCAGACCTCCTTTCAAAGAGATCAATGAACCCGCACTGCCCATGATCTTGCAGAACTTTGAAGGAGACATGCCAAGCAATCCAGAAGTAAAAATATTTTACTAATGTTTGATGTAAAAAGAAAACCTACATAACCTATCGTTCAAAATGGCCAGGAGATCCAAGGATCGGTGGGTAACACCAATTTTTAAAAAGGGCTTCTGGGACGATCCAGGAAACTATAGACTGGTGAGACTGATGTCAGTGCCAGCAACGTGGTTGAAGCTATATTTAAACAAACTCACTGGCCACATAGAGAAATACAGCTTAATAAGAATGAGCCAGCATGAATTCAGAAAGTCTTTCCAGACCAATATATTAGATTTTTTAAAGATATTAAAAAAAAAAAAGTAGATAATGGTGAACTGGTTGATGTGAAGTGACATTTAGAAGGGATGTCTAGGAAGAATCTGGGAAATCCAAGTCACAATGTCCAAAAATATGGAGGAGTAAGAGCAGTGAAGGGAGGCACATGTAAATGCCTTCTGAAATTGCTTCATCTCCTCCCTGAAAAATGCACATCCCCGCAACCAGTTCTGGATATGGACCCGCGCATACAGTATGGCAAGGCCATATGTGCACATCTACTGATCATTTTAGAAATGTGGACATCCCCAGAATGCAGAACCGCAGAAACGGGTACATATATGTGACAATCAAGGCATTTCAGAATGGGGGCATCTATGCTATGATACATGCACACCCCAGCCTGCCATATTAGATCTACAGACAAATAGCAGCAGGGCATTAAAAACGGAAGGACTTAATTGACATGAAGGTTCGGCTAACCCAGAGAAACTTTCTGTCATAGTGAGTGGGTTTTGGGTAGAGAATGGATGTGGACTGTACATTGAGCTAGTGCATGGTACTTTACCACATACTAATATCATGGTTTCAGGTACACTTAATTCCTCTTCAATGCACCTGTGCTATCTGGATGCCGTAAATGGCCTTCTGCATTTTACAAAAAATAAAAAACAGTCCTGCCCATTAGGCTACAGATTCCCTACCTCCCAATCAACATGACAGCTGAATCCTAACAGTAGTCTCATGGTACTACCACTAGGGGGGTTAAGCTGCCTTATTTGGCAGGATACAACAACAATAAAAAGTAAAATAATGCACCAAGTTACTAAAAAATAATATAATGAATTCAAATCATTCAGTCATAGCCTATCACTATCAAATGAAGTTACTTTATCTTTGTGCAGCCCGTAGGGTAGACTGATTAGCCATTGCCAAGTCCGTAGTTGTGCACTGGGCTAGCGGTAGCAGGAAATGTAGTGGATGCTGCATTGTTTGTATAAGCCTGGTTGTCATACTCGCTCGACATAATCTAACACCACTCTAGCCAGCTCAGTGAACCCCATATGGTAAACCCAGAATCTGCGCCAGGTGGGAGTCTCTCTGTAATGCTAAGTCTCATTGTCATTGTTAAATGCTTTTTGGCATCACATTTCTAAGGGGGCTGCTTCAGCTAACTGTGGAATGAATGCACTTCAACTAAACACTTCTCGATCTAATATTTATATTTAATATTTATAGGACTGATATTCAGAGGGGTTTATGTGTTTTGCAGGTCCTGCAAGCTGTACACACTCTGCTAAACCCAATATTCAACGGCACTGAATATCCCCATAGACTGCCTTGGCACAAACCAGATAATGCCATGGTGGTATGTGGGCGAGGCTAGAGGTGATCTGGGCACCTATCTGGTTAGTAGCAATTTTAAGCCTGCTAGCTGGATAGGTAACTGCATAAAGTTAGGATGGTCAATGACTGTCCTAACTTTATGCAGGTTTGCTGTCAATTATCAATGCTGACCAGATAGCCGCTACTGTGGGCTGCAAAACTGGGCCCATAGTATTTGCCAAATGGGCTCAGGCACTGAATATCCAGTTTCACTTTTGCCAGCAGTGGTCAGGGGCTTTAAGAAATGCTGACCATCACAGGCTCAATATCCGGCCTTATATGTTTCAATTGAATTCATTAAGTTGTTTGTTTAGTCATTTGGTGTATGTCTTTAGTTTTCATTGTTGTTGTATCCTGCTTGTAGAATTTGTTCTCTTTTGACCAGATTGCTTATTTGTCAGCAGTCAGAGCCACTATTTTTTACCCAGGCTGGTATTAGGGCAGGAGAATCGGAGTTGAATTAGGGATGGGAGATCTGGATTTTGATCAAGGGGATCATTTTTTTATAAATTGCACTCAATAATTAGGCTCCTAAAAGAATGGGTTAAGTGAAACTGTGACTATAAATTTAGACACTTAACCTTAGAAAATTTTCCAAAAAGAAACTTTAGGAGCATAACTCTCAAAGTTGGGAGCATAAACCCTTTAAATATAGGCCTCTCTGCATTTGGTAATTGCATACTGTAGAAACTTTAGATTTTGCATGTAGGGATATCTACAGTAACTGATCCTTGGTGATTGCCTGCTCCTCCCACCCTCTGATGATCCCTGATAGCCACCCACATCATGATTCTTTGAAGTCATTTTCCATACTAACATTGACCCATGGTCCTTTCTTGAATCCCTTCCGGCCTGACCTGCTTCCCTTCACTTAGACATATTTATGCATATTACTCCTGAGCCTCTCCCCTTTCACCTTCATCCTATGATGGCTCATTGCAAAGATCTCCTTCAATCAAAAGATGTTCTCCCCCTGGACATTTATGCCACGGAAGTATTTAAATGTTTCCATCATATCACCCCTTTCCCACCTTTCCTCCAAATATACATATTGAGATCTTTAAGTCTGTCCCCATATGCCTTATGATGAAGCCCACTGACCATTTTGGTAGCCACCCTTTGCACTGACTCCATCCTGTTTATATCCTTTTGAAGGTGCGGTCTCCAGAATTGCACACTATACTCCAAATGATTTCTCACCAAAGACTTTTACAGAGGCACTGTCACCTCCTTTTTCCTGCTGGCCATTCCTCTCCCTATGCACCCAAGCATCCTTTCACTGTTGCATTTTCTACCTGTTTAGTCGTCTTAAGATCATCAAAAAGAATCACACCCAAATCCTGCTCTTCTTTTATGGACAGAAGTACTTCACTCCCTATGCTGTACTGCTCCCCTGGATTTTTGCAGGCAAAATGCATGACCCTGCATCTTTTAGCATTAAATCTCAATTGACAAATTCTGACTATTCTTCAGGCTTCACACGATCCCTCCTTATGTTGTTCTACCTGTGAAGGAGGTTTGTATATCACATCAATACAGTGCAGTGACTTCAAAGAGCTTGTCTTTCTCTTTGAAGCTGAAGGCAAGAGGAGTAAAAAAAACAGCAGCAGAGGAAAAAAACTGCCTAAGAACAGAAAAAAATCCCCTTCTGCAATATAGCTACAAGAATAAATAAATAGGTAATGCAGCATAAAAAGTTATTAATAATAAATTTAGCCCCCTTTAAAAATGCTCAGGCAGACACTGCATTTTTAAGTGCCACAGAATAACCTTGCTCGCAATGGAGACCCTCTAGGAATGGCAGTACTTGCAAGGCAATGTAGACCTTTATACAATGCTCTACTACCTTGCCTAAAAATATGCCTGAAAATGTTTATTATGAGTGTTTGCCTCTATGGCAAGTTTCTTCTCTCATTCACCTTTTGCCTGCCTTATCAGTATTTTGCATCTAACTTGCCAATATTTATGTTTTTTTCTCTTTTTTTTCATTTGAACCTTTTTCCATATTTTGAGAGATATCCTTTTGGCTATAATAGCCTCTTTCACCTATACTGTAAGTTGTATGGCTGTTGCACATAATGTGTCAATAGCATCGAAAAAAAATAAGATGGGAGAGTTTGAATGTATAGTTCTAAATGAAAAGTTAGATATAATTGGTATCTCAGAGACTTGGTGGAAGGAGGACAACCAATGGGGCACCGTGTTACCTGGATACAAACTATATCGCAATAATAGGGTAGATCAAATTGGAAGAGGGGTTGCGCTGTATGATAGAGAGGGCAAACAGGATAACATTTTTGCAGGAAACAAAATACACTATATAATCTTTATGGATAGAAATTCCATGTAAAAAGGGGAACACAATGGTAATGGGGGTGTACTACTGTCTGCTTGGCGAGAATGAACAGATGGATGATGAAATGCTAAAAGAAATCAAGGAAGCTAAAGTTACAAAACAGTAATAATGGGTAATTTCAATTACCCCAGTATCGACTGAGTCAATGTTACAGCAGGACATGCTAGGGAGATATAGTTTCTAGATGAAATAAATGACTGATTCTTGGAGCAGATGGTACATGAATTAACATGAGGGGAAGCTATTTTAGACCTAGTCCTTAGTGGAGCTAAAGATCTGGTATTAGAGATAACAGTACTGGAGCCATTTGGCAATAGTGATCATAACATGATCACATTTGATTTAATAAATGGAGGGAGGACAGCAAGGAAATCCAGAGCACTAGTTTTTAACTTTCAAAACAGAGACTATGATAAAATGAGGAAAATAGTTAAGAAAAAAACTAAGAGGAACAGATGCAAAAGTTAAAGGTTTACATCAAGCATGGACATTGCTTAAAAATACTATCTTGGAAGCCCAGACTAGTTATCTTCCATGGTTTAAGAAAGGTGGAAGAAGGCCAAACAACTGCCAACATGGTTTAAAGATGAGGTCAGAGATGCTGTTGTAGCCAAAGAAGCATCTTTCAGGAAATGGAAAAAAGGAGCCAAATGAAGAAAACAGGAAACAAAATAAACACTGGCAAGTAAGATGCAAGGCATTGATAAGACAGGCAAAGAGAGAATTTGAAAAGAAGCTTGCCATGGAAGAAAAAATGCATAATAAAAACATTTTAAAGTACATTTGTAGCAAAAAACCCTTTAGAGAGTCAGCTCGACTATGAAATGATAGGGGGGAAAAGGGGCACTAAGGGGTATGTTTACTAAACAGCGATAGTGTTCTCGGCGCTATGTGCAGCGATAACGTGAGGAATGCCATATAAGGAAGTAGGCGTACCAGCGGTATGGTAGCAATGGCCGACTAACGCACGTTAGAGGACGCCTTGGCCAGTTAGCACACAGTAACATCGATTTCGTGCGGTAACCTGCAGTCCATCTGTAGCCAGCCAGAGCTATGACAAAAACCATAGAGATGTAGCCCACTGGTTACTACAATGACTACCAAGGCAGAGGTCATGAGTTTGGTCCCTCAGTGGTCCATTTTAATAAAGCTGTCCAAGGCAATTACTTTTCAGTCCTGTAACAGTGAGACACATCACCACAATCTGTGCTGCCATCAAAAAACACCCTCACCTCGGTGCCAAAACCATAAAGTGCCTTATAAGGTGCCCGATAGGGCACATCATCAAGCGCCATGCCAGCCAAGGCTGATCATAATGTTCCCTGCACGGCGCCTTATGAGGCGCCGTAGGATAAGGCAGTGAGGGGAGGTTGTTTTTGGCTGGCAGATACAGATAGACAGACAGAAGGATGGTTGGCAACTATGATGAGGTAGTAGTTGTATAGGACAGGCATAAAAAAAGGAGAACAGAGAGAAATCAAACCCATGACCACTAGCACAAATGTCAGCACACAAACCAGTAGGCTACACCACCAATGTGAGTTCCAGAGCAATGACTGCATGCAAGAACACTGCAGGGCACCACACAACAAACCTGCTGTCTGCCAGGATAGGGCAACCCCAACAGTATCCATGATGCAACGCACATGCAGAAGAGCTGTCTACCGTTCATATCACAATCTGTAATTGGTACGAGAGCCACATATAAACACATGCACACAATGAAATGTTATGCAGTGGAGACAGCATGCAAAGAGCAGAGAAACCTAAAACCAAAGGGCGGCAGGGGATGGTCTGTGGACCAGGGCAAAATGGGGAACAGAACAGGAACATATGAGAATTGAACCTGCACACTGATGTGGCCCAGACCACCTCAACAACAGCAATACCAATCCCCCAAGCTGAATGCTCACATGGACAGTACAAAGAAAGAGCCATATGTAACAGCTAATATGCGACAGATAGGATGCATAGAGGGCACACTGTGGCGTACAGTGAAGAGATGGACGGGTGTGTGTAGAGGTGACGAAGCTGCAGCCAGTTCATGGTCAGGTTAGCAGAACACAAGAAACCAAAAAAAAACAAATATGTGTGAATCAAACTTGCAACCTATGGTACCCCAACACACCTCCACAACCACTATCCCAAACAACCACAGCAAGCACAATCCAAATATGTTCCTTCAAAGGGAATGTTATGTATGGAAACCCATAGCACCCTGTGATGTGGCAGACGGCTGGCAGATAGATAGCTGCCACCGTACAAGGATGTGAGCAAAGGTGGGCCATGTATATCACCAGTAAATCACTAAATAAGTGTGTCAGAGTGGTCAGGCAGCAGCAGAGACAAATGTGCGTCCAACACCTATTTTCATTTATGTTAATTAGTTGACATATCTTATATATCGCCTTTCATGATATCAAGGCGGTTGGTTTACAGTGAACAAACTAAAATCACATTGAGCAGGGCAGCAACCCACATGTCACACAAAAGTCAATCGCCCATCTACAGATGATGAGCAGGACATATAATGTGCAGTAGCTGCATGGTGTGCACTATGCAGTAGTCTCCCACCCCCCACATGCAGCTGCACGCCCCAAATGCCGTAGTCACATATGTGTGCATGTAGACAGTAGGCAGTGCATGATGAGGACCCAACACACATCATTCATGAATGTCCCCAAAAACATATCTGTCTACCAAAACAGGAGGCACAAACCTGAGAAAGCATACTTAGCAAAATGTATGCAAGTGTAGACACAGATATATATATATATATATATATTGTCATACCCCAGCCCCCGGCCACATGCCTAAAGCCTAAAGAGCTAGGGTGGACATTATGTCCTTCATAAATGGGTTGAAAACTATCTTCAGCACTGAAGCTTGTTGGAAGTTGTAGTTTCCCTTTTAAAAGTATAGCCGTGACAAACCAGTATGAAGGTAAATGATAAAGATTTTATTTCCCCAATGTCACAAGGTTCAACATAAAGCATCAGGATATTCTCTCCAGTTAGTATTTCCAAAGATATTTACAAAACTCAGGTTGAAGGTGTTTCACAGTCACTACTTCTGTTCAGGGGTTTTAATCCAAAACATAGCAGATAAAACAAAGCACAAGCTTCTTCATTCAGCTTAGTAAAAATGTTCTCTTTTATCCTTGCCTTCTTTAATAACACCAAGCACAGGTGCTAGGCAATATTCCTTTGGTTAAACAAGCTCTTACCTTCAACAAGGTCAGACTTCTTTACTCTGTTACCCAAAAACACATCCTGAAAGCTATTCTTCATTTAAGGACTCCATGCTTCCAGCCAAACATAATGTGCAATCCATGGGAAACTCAGGAAGTAAGGAATCCTGTTCGTTAGGATCTATCTGCATTTCTTCCTGCTCTGAAAAAACATCAACTTGCTCTGAGCTTTCCCCATATCTCCCAGGATATACTTTCTCGGGGGATCTCTGTAATTCCCTCCAGCAGTGGTCTAGCTGGTATGGAAGACAGGTATCTGGGGTTTGAGCTATCTCTTTCTGGCTGGGTTCAGAAACCTCTCTCCAGCTGCGGTTAAACAGTTCCTGGCCTCCTTGCTTAAATTCCTCTCTGGTGTTAATCAATGGCTCCCTGTTCCAGGCTGGGTTCTTCTGCCTCCTAGCTTGAGCCCTGGGCACCCACCTCTGAACACCTTGAGACTTCCGGTCCGGCATAGACGTGGGAAGACTTTTATGCTCTCTCTCCCTGAGCTGTGTCTTCCTGGTATCTCTCCTGACAGCTTCTCCCTGGAGCTCTCCACCTTGGAACTGCTGGCCTCTTTGGAACGTTCTCTTATCCTGCAACAACAGCCCCTCCGGCTGCCTTTCTTGGTGTTGCTTCGTCGCCTTCTCCCTCTTCTTCTTCCCTTTCTTGCCTTCTAAGCAAGGCTTATAAAGCTGCTTCTCTGTCAGGGTCTCTCTCACTCTCGACAGGTGTGTGTGATCATCCCCTAAGTTTGTAACTACCTCAGGATAGCTTGGGTGTGGCAGCCTAACTTCAGACTCTCTGTGCTTACTCCCTCTAGCTGCACTCTGCAGTGTGTGTATTGCAGACCTGTAACGTTCTTTAAAGGTACATTCACTAGTTTTTCCTATCTCCATAGGCTCACTAGCATCTTCTTCATCACATATCCCCCCCTTAAGATATTACGGGCTGGCGACACTTCACCCGCACAGCTCGTAATCTTGGACAGGGCGTCCGCATTCTGGTGCAGCTTTCCCGCTCTATGTTTGACCTTGGCTAGATTGGCTAGCACTGTCCTTTCATGCCAGGGCCTAAGAACATTTACGTGGTAAACCTGTTGGCGACCCTTTTTGTTTTCTACCGTGTACGATACTGGACCAACCTGTTTAACAACTCTATATGGTCCTTTCCACTGGATCTCAAATTTCGGACTAGCCCAGGCCACCATTACTATCACTTTCTCACCTAAAGCTAATTGGCAGGGCTTTGTGCGCTGATCATAATACTTCTTCTGGTACATCTGGCTGTTCCTTAGTTTTTCCCCTGCCACTTGGGAGGTTCTATGCAACCGTCCCCTCAAACCCCGTAGAAAATGGGGTACTCCTGTTTCTTCTATCTCAGGTTCGACCTACCGCTCCCGCAATATGTCTAAAATTCCTCGCAGGGCACATCCATACATCAATTCACAGGAAGAGGCTCCCAAGGATGCTTGCGTCCACTCTCAGCCATGCCACCGTCTAAGCTTCGCCTTAACATTTGCTTCAACGTTTGGTTTAGTCTTTCCACCAGTCCATTACACTTGGGGTGATAGGCGGCTGTTTTTATATGTTGTACGCCAAAAGCATCTCATACCCGGGCCAAATACTTAGACATAAAATTACTTCCCCAGTCCGTCAGCACCTCCTGAGGAAAACCCACCTCGCAAAATAGCTTTATTACCTCCGAGGCTATCGTCCTAGCAGATATGTTACATAAGGGAAAGGCCCATGGGAACCCAGTGGCTTGATCCACTACAACTAACATATATTGTAACCCACGGGGTGTCTTAAGCAGAGGTCCCACTATATCCATGGCGACTCTACGAATAGGTTCTGATATTATAGGCATTGGGATCATGGCTACTCCGGGAGGACGGACAGCGGTCACTCGCTGACATGAAGGGCAAGACTCACAAAATCATGAGGTTTCCTTGAAAATACCCAGCCAATAGAACCGAGCTAGTATCTGGTCTAGGGTCCCTTGTATCCCTTTGTGGCCTCCTACTGGATGGTCGTGAGCCAGCCTTAAGACCAGCATCTTAAATGTGGCGGACACTACCAGCTGCTTGTGCACTGTTCCTGCCTGGGGATGTAGACTCTCTCTGTATAATACACCCTTATCTAGGATGAATCTGGGGAGGGTACCCCTTTCTACCTGGGCATTTTCAAAGGCGCGTGTAAGCGCTGGATCTGCTTGTTGCTCCTTGGGGAGGGATGGGAATTTCTCGACTAACTCGGCCAGAGACCATGGTAACCCTTGTCCGGCCTCTAACTCAGCACTCCTTTGAGTGCGCCTCTGCCTTTCCCGACGTTTCTCCGCTTTACCCTTCCTATTCCTTTCAGAAGGAGCAGTTACTAGGTTATCGTGGGATGGCAATTTACTTAGTGACTCGTCTGGGTGTTCATCCTTTTTATCTAAGGCCTTTGACTGAGCTCGTGTAGACACGAGAGCTACCTTGGGATGTAGGCCCTTCTCCAGCCCCCTCTTGAATTGGGGCCAATCCCTGCCCAACACCAGGTCGTGTGGTAACTTCGGGACTACCGCTATCTGGATTTCCCTTTGCATCCCTAACCCTTCTACTATAAGTTTGTACAAGGGATAAAAAGATGATGCTCCGTGAATGCATCTGATCCTAACCTTTCCCTCTGGCCGTCTCGGTACTGACTTAGACTGGGCTTCTATGGCTTGCCAGAGTCTCTTAGAGATTCATACTCTGATCAGCACCGGAGTCCAGTAGAGTGTTGGTAGCTATGCCCTGAACTATAACATCTAAAAGAAAACCTTCCCTTATAGTTTTTGCATTATCAGTCATCAGCACTGTACGTGCCTTACACTCCTTTTGCATGTGTCCTACCTTCCCACATTGAAAGCATTTTTTCTTTTCCCAATAGTTTCTTTGCATTGGCATACAATTTTTAATATTTTCCAATCTTGGCCTTGACTTTTTTCTGATGTCTCAAAACTAGCCTCTGCTGCCGTTTTTGAAGCGTCTCCCTTTTTATGACCGGCCAATTCTGCTTCAAAATACCTCTCGGTCAGCAGGGTTGCTTCACTCGTGGTTCGTCAGTTTTGCAAAATCAGAAAGGATTGCACTTCCTTTGGAATAGTGGCCATAAACTGTTCCAGAACAATAGTATCTATCACCGCCTCCAGGGTCTTTCCCTCTGGTGTTAACCACTTCATCGTTAAGCTTCTGACCCTCTGGCAGAGAGCTTTTGGTGTCTCACCAGCTTTTAATCTTGTAGCCCTTAACATACGGTGATAGACCATCGGAGTCAGCCCTAGGCGATCTCTGATAGCCTTTGTTAATTCTACATAATCTGTGGCCAGAGCCGCCGGCATGGCTCTGTACGCTGCCAACGCCTCTCCTGTGAGAGACGTGGCCAGGCGTACAGCCCATTGCTCCCTTGGCCAACCTACAGTATGTGCCACTCTATCGAACGATTCTAAGATATCATCAATGTCATCATCCAGAGACAATTTTATGAATGTCAATGTCCCACAGGTCAGTGGTCCTATCATAAAATTACTAGCTGACCCATCAAGTCCTGGTGGGGTAGATACTGCTCCCATTGGCATTCTTTGCTTAGCGAACCAGGCCTCCATCATATCGAGTATGGGCTTCTGCTGAGCTTGTAATGCCGCTGCAGCCTGTTCCTGCGCCTGGAATGCCATTTCGCGCTGCTTTTCAAACTGTGATGTCATCCACTGTAGAACGTCCTTCGGAGCCATCATAGCAGTTTCCTGTAGAAGAAAGAGAGAAACACAACCACCAAGTGCGGTACCACTCAGCTTTTTGCCAGACTTTTATTTTGACTGCCTGGACTCTTGCACCCTTATACTTGAATCCTTCTCAGCCCACGCCTAATTACTCGTTACCTGCAGTCAGGCGTTGACTCATGACTTAGAAAGGGTGTGTCCTGCTGGTCAATCCGCTGCTCAGACCAACGCTGCCAGTGATTTTCCACTCTTCCGTTGATGTTTAATATCTTCAGTATACATCCTGAAGCAGTGTAAATCCTGATAGGGGCTCAAGATCCAACAACTACGCCACTTGTCACAACCCAGCCCCCGGCCACATGCCTAAAGAGCTAGGGTGGACATTATGTCCTTCATAAATGGGTTGAAAACTATCTTCAGCACTGAAGCATGTTGGAAGTTGTAGTTTCCCTTTTAAAAGTATAGCCGTGACAAACCAGTATGAAGGTAAATGATAAAGATTTTATTTCCCCAATGTCACAAGGTTCAACATAAAGCATCAGGATATTCTCTCCAGTTAGTATTTCCAAAGATATTTACAAAACTCAGTTTGAAGGTGTTTCACAGTCACTACTTCTGTTCAGGGGTTTTAATCCAAAACATAGCAGATAAAACAAAGCACAAGCTTCTTCATTCAGCTTAGTAAAAATGTTCTCTTTTATCCTTGCCTTCTTTAATAACACCAAGCACAGGTGCTAGGCAATATTCCTTTGATTAAACAAGCTCTTACCTTCAACAAGGTCAGACTTCTTTACTCTGTTACCCAAAAACACATCCTGAAAGCTATTCTTCAGTTAAGGACTCCATGCTTCCAGCCAAACATAATGTGCAATCCATGGGAAACTCAGGCAGTAAGGAATCCCGTTCGTTAGGATATATCTGCATTTCTTCCTGCTCTGAAGAAACATCAACTTGCTCTGAGCTTTCCTCATATCTCCCAGGATATACTTTCTCGGGGGATCTCTGTAATTCCCTCCAGCAGTGGTCTAGCTGGTATGGAAGACAGGTATCTGGGGTTTGAGCTATCTCTTTCTGGCTGGGTTCAGAAACCTCTCTCCAGCTGCGGTTAAAAGTTCCTGGCCTCCTTGCTTAAATTCCTCTCTGGTGTTAATCAATGGCTCCCTGTTCCAGGCTGGGTTCTTCTGCCTCCTAGCTTGAGCCCTGGGCACCCACCTCTGAACACCTTGAGACTTCCGGTCCGGCATAGACGTGGGAAGACTTTTATGCTCTCTCTCCCTGAGCTGTGTCTTCCTGGTATCTCTCCTGGCGGCTTCTCCCTGGAGCTCTCCACCTTGGAACTGCTGGCCTCTTTGGAACTTTCTCTTATCCTGCAACAACAGCCCCTCCGGCTGCCTTTCTTGGTGTTGCTTCATCGCCTTCTCCCTCTTCTTCTTCCCTTTCTTGCCTTCTAAGCAAGGCTTATAAAGCTGCTTCTCTGTCAGGGTCTCTCTCACTCCCCACAGGTGTGTGTGTTCATCCCCTAAATTTGTAACTACCTCAGGATAGCTTGGGTGTGGCAGCCTAACTTCAGACTCTCTGTGCTTACTCCCTCTAGCTGCACTCTGCAGTGTGTGTATTGCAGACCTGTCACGTTCTTTAAAGGTACATTCACTAGTTTTTCCTATCTCCATAGGCTCACTAGCATCTTCTTCATCACAATATATGTTACAGCTGTAAGATACTGCATTATTATACCAATCAAAGTGGCACAAATGTAATCAAAAACGGTGCCAAAATGCAAAATGAAGATATGGTAACAGGTACAAGAGGCACATGTTCCTAGAGAATAAACAAAGCAGGATCTCACACACATGCAAAGCTAGCACTATGCAGAAGGTCCTCTGCAATGGGTGCTGTGGAAACAGGATCCTCACACATATGTCACGGTACATGGAATGCACAAATGAAGGAAAAATACGGACACTCACACTGCCACACTGCAAAGTTACTGGTGCAATGTGAGTGGCGGAACATCAGCGGATAAATAGGACTGTGCAGACATGCAATGCTATGTTTGTAAATCTATGCAGAGCAGCACATCGGTACAGTAACCAAACACAATAACATGTACATAGAGGTAGAAAGAAAGGCCAAACATGGGGCAGTATCCCACACATAATCCACACTGCCACACGCACTGGTGTACCAACATATTCAGTCACATGCACATGCACCGTGTACGTTAAACCATGACACAATGATGCCCCAAATGCACTGTAACACCCTTGGTGAGGGCAAACATCAATCCAAGATGTTGTCATGCACCAAAGTGGTGTGGTGGTAAATACCGTGTCATGGCCAAGTGCAGGGTAGCCATACAAATACAAGAGGACCTACACAATGTTCCCCCTGTGCCACACGCATGGTTGTATGCTCCTGTTGAACCAAACAGATGAGGATATCCTGTGGTGCAGGTCACACACATGGGCAACACACACTAACACAATGTCAGATGGATGTACAACATACAGCGAGTATGTGAGTCCCTGCTGCACATGTAGGGACCAGTACAGTGTCCACAGTTCAAATGGTGTCTGCAACCCAACATGGCCCGTTAAGACTGTCTGTAAATCCCTGGGCATGCATATTCAAGTGTGACATCTCAATGTGCCACAGTACTCAAAAGGTGATGTGTTTCTCCTGAGATGAACACGACACCCAGGCAGAGCACGGTAGCAATGGTGTGCTAGACAGCTCTGTTATGTTCAAAGTAGCAGTCCAACAATATTGTCCATCATAGGCATGTGTCCCACTCACATAGGTCAACCATCTTATGGCACCATCTCTCAGGGATCGTTGCATGGTATTGCTTTGTCCTCTAACAGGTGGGTGACAGTGACCACAGATGCAGTGTAGTAGATGTGCTGTGTGTGTCCCCTGCCTTGTGTCAGAAGAAAGAGAAACACTATCATGGCATGCTGCACACAACATCACGGCACATTGCAGGGAGTCAAACATCAATATGTATGTAATGAAACATCAGACTTGCAAACATTACATGACCACAACATACAACACAGTGCATTTTCAGGACATTTGTAAATGGCACCACAGACGAGGGTGGCATATGGACATGGTCATGTGCATGCCCATGTCACACAGGCGGCTCAGAGGTCCACCTCATGTCCAACAGTGGTGGTGCATAGAGACCCCACAGAAAACCTCTATGAAAGAAACAGCAAAACACAAACATGTAAAGGTTGATGTTAGTCACAAAAGATCCAAGGTGCAACTTACCGTGTGTGTGCAGCAATTGTCTTCTAGGGACTGTCTGAGGCAGACAAAGGGCAGAAGACATCATAGTAAAGGCAGAAGATGTCACAGAAATGTGTTGAATCACTATGTCCACATGTCTAGCCATCGTTGCCACATGTCCAAAGTATGGCGACATCTGTAGAACACAAATGCTGATGCGCAGTGTTCTATCAGCACACAAGAGATAGATTAGTCCTGTGACCCCCTATTAATGCCCCCAGCGAAGGCATGTAGGGCTTAAGGGGTTTGTTTCTTTCTTGAACAGGTATTCCACTATTTCCTGAGGCAAAGCCTTTTGGGAAATGTAGTTCTCTTTTACCGTCCAATAAAGGGTAGTGTGACTCAAAAGTGGTTAAAGCAACAAAGGATTTATTCCCCTCCCGGTGTGGATTTCAACAAGGAAAATAAGGTACAAAAACCAGGTGCTTCTGGCAGAAGGACAAAATAAAACTTTCAAACTCAAACAGCTTACTTCAGCACAAAAACATGGCTTCCAGCAATCAAGGTAAATAGTTCTGTTTTCTTCACAGCTTTGTACTTTTAAATCCCAACAATTCTGTATTTCTCTTCAAAGCATTAATTCAATGCAGGGATAATATATCATTAGATAATGTAATTGTACAGTCCATCAATTCCTCCGGAGTATTTACAAACTCTGGTTCTGTCTCCATTAATTCCTCTTGTGAGGCAGGAAATGTTTGCAACGTTAAATCTTGTGCCACGCCTTTCCTCACTGTTTTAGGCTTCTGGCTATACTCTTGAATCAGGTACTGTTTTAAACAAGCATTCTCATCATAGTCGTTTTCCTCACAGCCCCAACCCTCTGGGTAGATAAACTCACAGTGATTATTAAAACCCCAGCCTTTAGGCTTACCTCTAAACCTGGCTGACAAAGGTTTCCTCTGAGACGTGGGAATGGCTGTAGGTTCCAAACCTGACTTGTGCACAGAAGGTTTAAACTGCCTTCCTGGCTTTCTCTCCTTTCTGTAATCCTCAGGATACTGCAGATAACCTGGTCTGCTTCTGTTGTATCTTTCTCTTGGAGACTCTGTCCTCTCTCTGACTGGAAGCTTGGTTCCTCCCTTCCACGGAGACTCTGTCCTTCTCCTCCCTGGGATAACCTTGCTTGCTCCGTTCTCCTCGATACCTTCCAAACCTTCCTCGACTCCTTCGATACCTTCCTCCACTCCCTCTACTGAGACCTCTTTATGAGTCTGAATTCTAGGGTAGTGCTTAACTCCACCCCCTAACAGGTGTTCTGAATTAGCTCGTGGCTCCCTATCTAATTGGCAGCACGGGTGTGTTTCTTTCCTTTGTGCTTGGTTTCCATGGCCACCATTAGCCATGTGCTCTTGTTTATGCCTCAGCACTGCTCCTGTTTCCTGCTTTTTAGGTCTTTCTGAAGGGCTAGAGGGACCCACTATGTCACAGATCCCCCCCTTAAAATATTACGGGCTGCCGGAACCTGTGACGGACAGCACGTAATCCGGGAAAGAGCATCTGCATTACTGTGCAATTTGCCCGCTCGGTGCTGCACTACAAAATCGTATGCTTGTAACGCCAAATGCCACCTGGTCAGCCTGGCATTACTGTTCCACATCTGATGCAGCCATTTCAATGGGGCATGGTCCGTAATCAAATAAAATTTACGGCCCGTGAGATAAAATCACAACCCTTCCACCGCCCTCTTAATCGCGAGACATTCGCGTTCCACTGTGGAGTATTTTTGTTCAGCTTTGGATAACCTCCTGCTCAAGTATGTCACCGGGTGTTCAACCCCTTCAAACACTTGTGACATTACAGCCCCTATCCCCGTCTCGGAAGCGTCCGTTTGCACAAGGAAGGGTAAGTCGAAGTTAATCCCCCTAAGCACTGGGGCCCTTCATAGTTTGTCTTTTAAGGCTATGAACACCCTTTCAGCATCTGGGTCCATTTAATGTTATTCGGGGCATTCCTTCGCAGCATTTCCGTGAGTGGAGCACTCTCCTCCGCAAATCGCGGAATGAATCTGCGGTAGTACCCTAACAAACCCAAAAATCCCCTCATTTGCCTTTTGTTACCGGGGCGTGGAAAGTTTTGTACACTTTCAATTTTGCTGGCTAAAGGCTTTACCATACCTCCTCCCACCATGTGGCCTAAATATTTGACTTCTTTCCCGGCGAAAAGACACTTCCCGGGATTTATAGTAAGACCTGCTTTCCTAAGGGCGCCCAGAACTGCCTCTACCCTGGGTAAGTGCTGAGCCCAGGTAGCACTATGGATGATGATATCGTCCATATATGCCCATGCGTATTCATGATGGGGCCGCAAGACTTGGTCCAACAACCTTTGACAGGTGGCCGCTGCCCCGTGAAGTCCAAATGGCATACGCTGAAATTGAAATAACCCTATCGGGGTTGTAAAAACTGTCTTAGGTTTGGATGCCTTGGTTAGCGGTATTTGCCAATAACCTTTGGTGAGGTCCAATGTGGTCAAATACTTGGCTTGGCCTAGCTTATTCAGCAAATCCTCAATGCGAGGCATGGGATAGGCATCAAAGTCAGAAATATTATTTATCTGCCGGAGGTCTATACAAAAGCGAAGACTGCCATCTGGCTTGGGCACTAAAACTATAGGGCTTGACCAAGGGCTTCTGGATTCTTCTATCACGCCCATTTTTAGCATGTCCCTCACTTGTTGTATAACTTCTGCCTTCTTCGCTTCCGGCAACCTATAGGGACGTTGCCTGATTATTTTTCCGGGTACGGTAATAATCTCATGGGCAACTATCTCTGTTTCCCCCGGAAGCGTTGTCAGTACATCTGAGAATTTATTCAATACCTTTCCTAGTTCTTGCTGCTGTTGTATAGACAGCCCCGCACCTATGCGCGGTTCTGGAGTTTCCCTCCAATCAGTAGGCTGCGGACCAAAATCGTCCTCCTTTTGTTCCTCAGTGACAGCGGTCAACCCTTTGGACTCTCCCATTCCGGTAGACCCGAATCCTCCTTCTCCCCGCCCTGTAGGGGTTAGTGACGATACCTCCACCACCTCGGGGAAACCTACGCGCTCGCATATTATTTGAGCGATTCTGTCACCTGCCTTTATTCGGAACTCTTCCTGACTAAAATTAAAGATCAAAACTTTTACCACCCCTCGGTAATCGGGGTCAATGACTCCGGCCCCTATATCTATGAAATGTTTAGATGCCAAGCCTGACCTAGGTGCTATTCTCCCGTAGCATCCTGGTGGGATCTGTACCCTTATCCCTGTGTCTACTAGGGCTTTTCCCCCGCTGGGTATTACACTATCCTCGGCGCTAAATAAATCATATCCGGCAGCAGCTTCCGAAGCTCGCTGCGGACCCCTGGCCTGGGCCGAAACCTTACAATATTGGAGTGTAAACTTTTGTTTGCCTGTGCTTATATCCTTCTTTCCTGGTGGGAAAGGTTGTGGGCTGGTTCTACCTGGTTTAACTAACAGAGGGCTAGGGACTTTGAACGCCATGGCCTCTAATCTGGGTAAATCCTGTGATTCCCTTTTTTCTGCCAAGGGGTTCGCTATACATGGGGTGGGTGCTAAATTCATTTCAGCAGAAAGATCTTCCTCAAGCCCTTGGCTAAAAGGAGGCCAGTCCCTTCCCAGGACAACACTCTGAGGGAGGCGTGGGACCACTGCCATCACTCTCTTCCCTTCTGTTCCTAACCCTTTTATACTCATCTCATACAAGGGATAATGGTAGGCTGCCCCGTGTATACACCTTATCTTCACTCGCCCTACTGCTTGACCTGGTGCTGACTGGGCTTGTATGGCTTCCCAGAGCCGTTGGGACACCATACTCTGGTCAGCACCAGAGTCAAGTAGTGCTCGGGCCTCTATGCCCTCTACATGCATGGGAATTAAAAACCCTGCCTGGATTTTCTTCCCATTGCCAGACACTAATGCAGTACGTAAAACACAGTCCTTCTGGAAATGCCCAAAGTTCCCACACTTAAAACATTTCCCTTTACCTCCAGGAAAAACCACATTTTCACAAGGTATTTTACTTCGTACATTCTTATCTGTATTACCAGCCCTTGTTGCTCCCAGAACGCCTAATTTTGAGGTTTTTGCAAACTCAGCCTCAAAATATCGTTCTGTCATGCTGGCTGCTTCCTCTGTGGTTCTACAATTTTGCAACATGAGAAAGGTTTTTATCTCTGGTGGCACAACTTCTAAATACTGTTCCAGAATTACATCATCTATTATAGCCTCTATGGTCTTATGCTCTGGTTTAATCCACTTCCAGGCTAAGCCTTTTATTCTATAGTACAAGGCTTTAGGGGTTTCTCCAGGCTTTAATTTTGCCTCCCTAAACCTGCGTCTATAGAATAGAGGGGTCAGCCCTAACCTATCTCTTACCACATTCTTAATTGCATCATAATCTACTGTCAAGGTAGCAGGCATCGACTTATACGCAGATAACGCTTCGCCTGATAATGACATTGCAAACTTTATAGCCCACTGCTCCTTAGGCAGTTTTATGGCTTCTGTGATACGCTCAAATGTGTCTGTATAGTCGTCCAAGTTATCCGTAGGCGCTAATTGTCCCAGCATAAGTGCACCACTACTAGGTAGTCCTACCCCTTGGGTATACAGTGGTAAGTCCTTTGCTGGCTCCTGCTGCTTCTTCACTAGTTGTTCCATGAGCTCTCTCATAGGTCTCTGCTGCTCATGGATGGCTGCCATTGTTTGTTCCTGCACGCGTCGGGTCATCTCCAGTTGTTTGTCCCACTGGAGAGACATCCATCTTAGCATCTCCTGAGGCTCCATCGTGGGTGTCAGGTACTTGCGAAAACACAGAAAAGAAACACCAAGTGTAGCCTGGAAAAAAAAAATTTCCTTCTTTCTTTTTTTTTTTTTTTTTCAATGCTGTGCACTAGTTCTGTGCACTACCTCTTCCTCCCGTTTTATCCCTCTACACTTATGCCTAGCCACAATTACCTGGGCCCAGTGCAGAGTCAGGCACTGAGAAAGAGTAGCTCCCCTTCTGACCGACTGTCAGCCGAGCACAGGATTCCGCTGCTCCTGGATGTCAGCTCCTTGCTGCTGGACTCTTGTCCTTCCAGGTATCCTTTAATCCAGGTGAAAATCCGAACTACTACGCTATTTGTGACCCCCTATTAATGCCCCCAGCGAAGGCATGTAGGGCTTAAGGGGTTTGTTTCCTTCTTGAACAGGTATTCCACTATTTCCTGAGGCAAAGCCTTTTGGGAAATGTAGTTCTCTTTTACCGTCCAAAAAAGGGTAGTGTGACTCAAAAGTGGTTAAAGCAACAAAGGATTTATTCCCCTCCTGGGGTGGATTTCAACAAGGAAAATAAGGTACAAAAACCAGGTGCTTCTGGCAGAAGGACAAAATAAAACTTTCAAACTCAAACAGCTTACTTCAGCACAAAAACATGGCTTCCAGCAATCAAGGTAAACAGTTCTGTTTTCTTCACAGCTTTGTACTTTTAAATCCCAACAATTCTGTATTTCTCTTCAAAGCATTAATTCAACGCAGGGATAATATATCATTAGATAATGTAATTGTACAGTCCATCAATTCCTCCGGAGTATTTACAAATTCTGGTTCTGTCTCCATTAATTCCTCTTGTGAAGCAGGAAATGTTTGCAACGTTAAATCTTGTGCCACGCCTTTCCTCACTGTTTTAGGCTTCTGGCTTTACTCTTGAATCAGGTACTGTTTTAAACAAGCATTCTCATCATAGTCGTTTTCCTCACAGCCCCAACCCTCCGGGTAGATAAAATCACAGTGATTATTAAAACCCCAGCCTTTAGGCTTACCTCTAAACCTGGCTGACAAAGGTTTACTCTGAGACGTGGGAATGGCTGTAGATTCCAAACCTGACTTGTGCACAGAAGGTTTAAACTGCCTTCCTGGCTTTCTCTCCTTTCTGTAATCCTCAGGATACTGCAGATAACCTGGTCTGCTTCTGTTGTATCTTTCTCTTGGAGACTCTGTCCTCTCTATGATTGGAAGCTTGGTTCCTCCCTTCCACGGAGACTCTGTCCTTCTCCTCCCTGGGATAACCTTGCTTGCTCCGTTCTCCTCGATACCTTCCAAACCTTCCTCGACTCCTTCGATACCTTCCTCCACTCCCTCTACTGAGACCTCTTTATGAGTCTGAATTCTAGGGTAGTGCTTAACTCCACCCCCTAACAGGTGTTCTGAATTAGCTCGTGGCTCCCTATCTAATTGGCAGCACGGGTGTGTTTCTTTCCTTTGATCTTGGTTTCCATGGCCACCATTAGCCATGTGCTCTTGTTTATGCCTCAGCACTGCTCATGTTTCCTGCTTTTTAGGTCTTTCTGAAGGGCTAGAGGGACCCACTATGTCACAGTCCACAACACAGAACACATGCACACAAGGATCACATGGTCAAGAGCAGTAAGGTAGAGATAGCACAGTCACCACCACACCACAGGTGCGCAGACACATCGCAGCGAATGATAATGCTAAAATGCTGCACAGTGTATCATTACACAGACACGCCAAAACCACTCACACACACACAGTATGACACGGAGAGCATGCCACCAGTAGAATACAGACAAATATAATCTCATCAGGTCCAACAGCCCGCTTCAAAACGCTCGACAAGGATGACTTCATCAGCCGTGCTCTTCCAACTCTTCGTCTACCAACCAATGACCTTGATGAGCTGATCAACAATTGGTACACCACCCTGAACTCCTTTTCACGACTACCTTCCTCATGTAGACCACCGGCACCCAGCACATCTCGAAAAAATAGAAGCCCAAAACCATGGTTCTCCACTGAACTTCAACTATCCCTACAGAATCTGAGAAAACAGGAGAGAAAATGGCGCAGATCACGTTCTCCAATTGACCAAATCGACTACGAAAACACCCTAAAGAAACACCAGGAGAAAATAGCTGAAAAGATGAGGGAACATCATACAGAAACCCTTCTCCGATCGCTAAACAAACCACGAGACCTCTTCAACATCGCTAAATCCTTAACCAAGGCACCTTCCTCCAACCAAACAATATCAATCCAACCTCAGTCATTTGCCAACCACCTTCAATCTAAAACCATTAACACGAACTCCACACCAAGTTATATACCCAACCCCGTATCAATTACTCAGCCTCTAAGAAATTTTGTAGCTCCCACTGTGAAATCCATCACTGACCTTATTGCTACCTTGAATACTACCACAGCCCCAAACGATCCATGTCCTGCCTACTGGATCAGAGCTTTGCGTGCTGAACTGAGCCCCACACTTGCCCTTATCATGGATCTTTCCTTCACAACTGGATCATTCCCATCATCTCTCAAGCAAACATCAATACGCCCTCTCCTGAAAAACAGTAAACTTGACCCAGAGAAAACTGATTCATATCGACCAATTTCAAGTATACCCCTTCTAGCCAAAGTCATTGAGAAGGTGGTGCAAATCCAATTGCAGCAGCATATAGATATTTCAGCTCCTCTTGATCCCTGCCAACATGGATTCCGTGAATCCCACGGCATAGAGACCCTTCTTACATTACTCATCAACACCTTATCAAGAGGGATTGACAAAATTGAAAATGGGTTCATCCTCATCTTCCTCGACATCTCGGCAGCGTTCGACTCGGTTAACCATTTGCAACTTCTTCACCGTCTTCAAGAAAAGGGACTCCAAGGATCAGCTTGGGAATGGTGTAGATCCTATCTAACTAACCGCTGGCAACAGGTGCGGATAGGATCTTCAACTTCGGATCCTTTTCAGCAACAACAGGGCGTACCCCAAGGATCCTCATTATCAGCTCTTCTATTCAATATATATATGCAACCAATCTGTGACATCATCAGGTCTTTTAACGCCTCCAGCTTGATCTATGCAGACGATGTTCTGATATTCACTCCAATAAAAATCAATGCCCCTGACTTCTCCAAAATAATCACTTGCTTCAACGCAATTGCAGATTGGCTCCTAACCCAGAATCTGCGAATAAACTTCAAGAAAACGGAAGTCCTATTCGTAACCAGGAATAAGAAATTTTCCCCCCCTGCAACATTGAAGGTGAGAGATGCTGAACTACCGTGTAAACCATCTATTCGCTACTTGGGAGTCACCATCGACCAAGAACTCACCTTCAAAGATCACATAAAGCAGACCGTCAAATCCATTTACTACAAATTAAGAACGCTGAAGCCCTTAAGACCTCTACTCGCCCCTAACGACTTCCGAACCATCTTCCAAGCCCTTGTAACACCACATTTTGACTACGCTAATGTCATCCTGCATGGTCTACCCAAGAACTCCCTCAGCCCACTCCAAATGGCAATGAACTCAGCAGCCCGCATCCTATGTGGCACCTCTAGTAGAGACCACATCACCCCCATATTAACAGAGCTTCACTGGCTACCCCTACAAGCCAGGATAACTTACATAGCACTCCTGCTGTCCTTTAAAGCTATTAATCAAATTGCCCCACCGTCACTCTCATCACTTATTATCAACACCCCCACGAACAGACCGAGAAGATCCGCAGCCACTAATACCCTTGTCATACCTAAGGAATACACTAAATGTAACCAAGCAACCAGAGACAGGGCCTTTACCTTATTCGCCCCAACTTGTTGGAACAATCTCCCTCCTCACATCCGATCAATAAAAGACCTCTCCCAATTTAGAAAGGTCCTTAAACATTACCTATTCTGTCATCACCTTTTAGGCCACAACTCCACGCTTCCTCCACTTACTTCGCAAATCACCCACACAGCTGCAGACATCCCAAAAACTTAGTCAATACAGAACACGAACTAGTCCCTCTGCACCCAAATTTATGACCCCAACTTGAACTGTAATTGCCAGAGGTAATATATTTTCTGTACATAACTTGTATATAGTTTCCCATGTTATCTCCAAGTTACTGACCCTGTTATAATGTAAGCAAAAGATTGTTCTAATGCGAAAATTTGTTATCTGTAAACCGCGCTGATACCAAAAAGCGCGGTATATAAAAACTGTAAAATAAAAATAAAAATAAAATAAAAAAAATACGGCCTGTCTGTGCACAATTGGAGATCAGCGGAGATAGACGTTCAGTCCATGCAATGATATTCTGATTTTGGCTGATGCCACAATGTCAGTGAAGGGTGTACGTGCCACCCACCACCAGAACACCTAGGACCTGTACACATACACAGCTCATTTGGATGTGTCCCAAATACAGTGTTGTAAAACCTGTCAAGAACACATGTGCATACGTGTGCCTACATGAACATATGGGGTATGGGGGTGGAGGTCAGAGAGGTGTACAACAACATATGTGCAGTGGACAGATAACGTCAGACATGTGCCATGCAGGAGTGTCACCACAGAGCAGTTACCTGTATGTCTACCTAACCCAGTCTCCTTCATGTTGAATGATGTACACACAGTTGCCACTGCACCA
Organism: Ichthyophis bannanicus; assembly: GCA_033557465.1. Classification (NCBI taxonomy): domain Eukaryota; kingdom Metazoa; phylum Chordata; class Amphibia; order Gymnophiona; family Ichthyophiidae; genus Ichthyophis; species Ichthyophis bannanicus. The sequence goes on along the minus strand of CM066032.1, from coordinate 366,993,003 downwards.
CAGCACCAGGCACGTCCAAAAGCATATTCTGCGGAGTCCGAAACACAAATGTAACATACATATGTCATGATGGAGCTGTGCAACACACATGGCAGCCTGTACATGTATACCCATATGAATAAAGATCAGCACTAATTTGCAAATAAATGACACAAATTAAAACCACATTGCCAAAAGAAAAGACGCACAATGAAACTATTACCTATACCTATCAAAAATACGAAATCACATATCACATATATATTATATATACATAATCAAATGTAACAGTGTGTTACAAACATATCTATGCATATTACCCCAAAACTATTTAATACCACATACATTAAGAAATACCTCCATGATACTACATGCTACATACAATTACACCTAATAACACAGGTACTAATACAGAGGTCCCCACATCTAAGAAATCCCTCCTGATATCAACAATAATCCTGCTGTTCTCTACCTTAAAGGTAGGTGTGTATGAATCGTGAGTTCTCATGAAGGAATGAAACAGCAAAGATCAGTGTTGATATAAGGACAGAGGTTTTATATGTGGAGACATCTGTATTACCACGTGTGTTAGTAGGTGTAATTGTATGTAGCATGTAGTATCATGAATGTAGTTACTAATATATGTGGTATGACATTCTTTCTGGATAATATTAAAAGATATGTATGTAACACACTGTGAAATCTGATTAGTCACATATAGATATATATATATATATATATATATATATATATATATATATTGTGACGCTCGCGCCCCTACCAGGCGGCCGCCTAGTAGGGACGGGTGATCACCTCTTCTGTTTCCTAGGGTTGTAGTTGTTTAAGGAATGATGAGGCCGAGTGGTTTATAAAGCGCACAGGAATTTATTCAGCTTCCTTGCAGGTAAGTGGATACCATTTCTCCCAAACACATGTACTCTCCAGACAAAAGAAAATAGTGGATACTTCTCCAGTAACAAATGTCCAAAACAAAACAACAGTGAATTCCAATATCAAGTGTTTCTGGCTCACACTAATTTACCTTAGTGCAGGCATCACATTCCATCTCTGAGACATTTGAATTTACCTCAGCCTCCTTGGCTTCAATGTCCATACTCTCTGCTGAGCTGTAGCAGGGTTCTGCTAGGTACCGCTCAGGAACTTTCTGCTTTAGACTTTTTAACAGGTTAAACAACCTCTCCCACTTTCTTGCCTTCCCTGCTCTAGGCAGGTCTCCTATGGGTTGCTCTTGCTTAACCTTCCTGGTACAACATTTATTTTTGTGCTGTGTTATCTGTGGCATAACAGCTTCCTCAGAGTCAGAAGAATAAACATACTTAGAAGGCCTTGCTGCCTCCCTTCTCCTACCTTGGGCTTCTTGTGCAATATTCTCCTGGTTAGAGCTTTGGCCAGTCAGGACTCCCTCTGCCTCAGCGTAGGGCAGAGACCTGTGGTAACACTTTCCCACTCTCTTGCTAGGGTAGGTGGTTCTCCCCCTGGAACCTTCCCTATATCCTCGGTGGCTACTGCGCTGAGTATGGTGGCTTCCTTTGTACCTTCTCTGGCTGTCTTTATAGCGGTTCCTTTTTCTGCTGCTCCTTTTGGCTACCGGGCTGTTCCCTCTGTACCTTCTGGAACCAGGACTGGAACCTGAGCTGCAACTCCCACTTAGGCCTGGACTGCAACTCCGACAACAACTGCCACTGCAACTGGAACTGTATCTCCAATCATGCTTCGCACCATGCTTCCAACCAGCACTTGAACCAACTCCTGAATCAGCTCTCCAACCATGCTTCCAACCGCACTCTGAACCACCTCTTGAACCAGCCCTCCAACCAACTCTCCAACCGACCCTATCTCTAGTGTTTGTTTGCTCCCTTTCAAACACTGAGCAGGGCAACTCCCTTCCTGGCTCCGCCCTTCTGTACCTCCCACTCCTGTCTGTGGCTGACCTGGAGTGTGGGCGTGACTTCCAGCTAGGTCTGCCCTCTAGGTTTCTCTCCAGGTTCCTGCTGTGGACTATGTGATCCTGTGTGCCCATCCCCCGCAAAGAGGAAAAATTCTTCCTTTTTTCACTTTTCCCTGGCTGGGCTGCACTCTCCTTATCACATATTCCCCCCCCTTAGACTATTATGGGCTGGCGCCAAAACCTGCGAACAGCACGTAATACAAGATAAGGCCTGAGAACTATCACCTGCTTTTTGAGCTAGCTGGCCATCCCCTAAACGCTCGTGCCATTGCCGCAATAGATTAACGTGGTATACTTGCTGTTTCCCTCGTCCAGTATCCACAGCATAAGATACCGGTCCGAGCTGCTTTGCTACTCTGTAGGGACCTTTCCATGAATTCTCAAACTTGGAATTCGCTGTGGCTATCAGTACCATTACCTTATCCCCGACCTTTAAAACCCGAGGCCTTACCCTCCGGTCGTGATAGGTTTTCTGTCTATGTTGACTCCAAGAGAGTCTTTCCCCAATCCTATAAGCAGGATCTGCTCTGCCTTTTCCCAGTTGGGGTCCTAAATCATCCTATTCCTCTTTGACACCACGGGCCATTAGCCCCTCTATTTCGGCTATACCTGTGGACCCAAATCCCTTGGAATCCCTGGTGGTGGCGGAGAGCTCATCCACCTCCTCTACGGGTGGAAAGCCTACCCTTTCACAAATTAATTGTGCCACCCTGTCTCCAATATTCACCTTGAAGTTCTCTTGAGAAAAGTTAAACAAGAGGACTTTCAATTCCCCCCTGTAATCCGGATCTACGACCCCTGCGCCTACGTCTATAAAATTTTTAAGGGCGAGGCCAGATCTGGGCGCGATCCTTCCATAACACCCAGGTGGTATTTCCACCCTGAGTCCGATGTTGACTATGGCCTTCCCTTGCTTAGGTATAACTACCTCTACAGCACTATGTAGATCGAGACCAGCAGCCTGTTCAGTGGCCCGCTTGGGAATCCTAGCTTCAGGGGTGATCCTACAGAACCTGATAACAAACTTCTGCTTAGGTGTCTGTATTTCCCTCTGGGTGACTGCTGACCTTCCCGCATCTACTCTTTTCCCAAATAGGGGAGCAGGCACTATTCCTCCTGTACCCATTCTGGGAGGGACAACATTCCTGCCCTTACCCTCCTTTGAAGGATTTGTGGGGGTGCGTGTGGTTACCAGGCTTGTTCTCGCTTTCAACTCCTCCTCCACCCCTTTCCTAAACTGGGACCAATCCCGGCCCAGTATTATATCATGGGGGAATCTAGGTATTACTGCCACGGCTACAGCCCCTCCACTACCTAAACCCTTTATCTTAATCTTTTGAAGCGGGTAGGTGGAGGTAGCCCCATGAACACACCTAATCTTAACGTGCCCCCTTGAGGACTCTTGGGAGTGCTGCCTCTGGGCTTCTAACTCTCTCCATAATTTGTTGGAAATCATGGACTGACTAGCCCCTGAGTCTAGAAGTGCCTCTTCAGGTATCCCTTCCACCTCTACTGATAGGAGGAATCCCTCACCTATCTCTTTGGGATTTGCTGCTATAAAAGCCTTCTTTATTCTGCAGTTTTTCTTGAGGTGACCTGGCTCACCACAGGAAAAACATTTTCTCTGGAGGTTAAATCTTTCCTCCATGGGCCTATTTTTCTTATCTGCCTGATGTCTGACAAAGGCTGAATTCTCTGCCTGTAATCCTGTCCTCCTAAAAATGCCCTCTTTCTTTAGGCTCAATTTCTGGGCCTCCAGAAAGCACTCTGCCAACGCAATGGCTTCTTGGGTGTTTTTACAGTTTTGCATCACTAGGAAACTTTGCATTTCTGTAGGGACAGCTTCAGTAAACTGTTCCAGAATGATCAAATCAATAATGGAATCTACCTTATTCTTTTCAGGTACCAGCCACTTACAGACCAAGCTCCTTATTCTATGATACAAAGCTTGGGGTGTTTCACCCTCTTTCAGTGTACACGCTCTTAGAGACCTTCTATAGACCGAGGGACTTAACCCTACTCGATCCTTTATGGCCTTCTTCACCTGCTCATAATCATCAATCAATGTTACAGGCATTTCCCTATAGGCTGCTAATGCCTCACCGCTAAGGGTAGTAGCAAACCTCATAGCTAGTTGCTCTTTTGGCCACTGAGCCAACACAGCTATCCTTTCAAATGCCTCTATGTGGTCATCAAGGTTATCCTCCTTAGTTAAGTGTCCACATGAAAAAGGTGCAAAACCCAGTCCTTCCCAACCTGTACCAACAGGCTGTGTCCTTGGAACAGTCTGTGCTGCCTTGGTTGCCTCCTCCTGTGTCCGGATCCACCGTGCCATCATCTCCAGCAGGGGTTGCTGCTGAGCCCGAAGCATGGCAGCTGCTTGTTCCTGGCTCACCGCTGCCATCTCCCTCTGTTTGGCGAACTGGTCTGCCACCCATGACAACACATCCGCGGTCTCCATCTCGGACTGCGGTCTCTGCAACACAAACAAAAGACAACACACACAAAGTGCAGCACTTTTTTTTTTTCTTTTTTTTTTCCTTCCCACTTCTAGTGGGTACCTGGTGGCCCTCCCTTACACCAGAATCCAAGCCTACCCCTTCTAGCCTACGGGTTACCTGATTCTGATGCAGGTCTCAGCTTTACCACCAGTCACAGCACTCCCGATCCGACTCCACTCCGGACTTTTCTTCCGTCTTCCTGGGTCGGTCAGCGTCCTTCCGGGGTCTTTCCTGTCCAAAGGTACGGCTTGGAGATGCTCCGCTTAACCGCTGGAATGCTGGATCCAACAACTACGCCACCTGTGACGCTCGAGCCCCTACCAGGCGGCCGCCTAGTAGGGACGGGTGATCACCTCTTCTGTTTCCTAGGGTTGTAGTTGTTTAAGGAATGATGAGGCCGAGTGGTTTATAAAGCGCACAGGAATTTATTCAGCTTCCTTGCAGGTAAGTGGATACCATTTCTCCCAAACACATGTACTCTCCAGACAAAAGAAAATAGTGGATACTTCTCCAGTAACAAATGTCCAAAACAAAACAACAGTGAATTCCAATATCAAGTGTTTCTGGCTCACACTAATTTACCTTAGTGCAGGCATCACATTCCATCTCTGAGACATTTGAATTTACCTCAGCCTCCTTGGCTTCAATGTCCATACTCTCTGCTGAGCTGTAGCAGGGTTCTGCTAGGTACCGCTCAGGAACTTTCTGCTTTAGACTTTTTAACAGGTTAAACAACCTCTCCCACTTTCTTGCCTTCCCTGCTCTAGGCAGGTCTCCTATGGGTTGCTCTTGCTTAACCTTCCTGGTACAACATTTATTTTTGTGCTGTGTTATCTGTGGCATAACAGCTTCCTCAGAGTCAGAAGAATAAACATACTTAGAAGGCCTTGCTGCCTCCCTTCTCCTACCTTGGGCTTCTTGTGCAATATTCTCCTGGTTAGAGCTTTGGCCAGTCAGGACTCCCTCTGCCTCAGCGTAGGGCAGAGACCTGTGGTAACACTTTCCCACTCTCTTGCTAGGGTAGGTGGTTCTCCCCCTGGAACCTTCCCTATATCCTCGGTGGCTACTGCGCTGAGTATGGTGGCTTCCTTTGTACCTTCTCTGGCTGTCTTTATAGCGGTTCCTTTTTCTGCTGCTCCTTTTGGCTACCGGACTGTTCCCTCTGTACCTTCTGGAACCAGGACTGGAACCTGAGCTGCAACTCCCACTTAGGCCTGGACTTCAACTCCGACAACAACTGCCACTGCAACTGGAACTGTATCTCCAATCATGCTTCGCACCATGCTTCCAACCAGCACTTGAACCAACTCCTGAATCAGCTCTCCAACCATGCTTCCAACCGCACTCTGAACCACCTCTTGAACCAGCCCTCCAACCAACTCTCCAACCGACCCTATCTCTAGTGTTTGTTTGCTCCCTTTCAAACACTGAGCAGGGCAACTCCCTTCCTGGCTCCGCCCTTCTGTACCTCCCACTCCTGTCTGTGGCTGACCTGGAGTGTGGGCGTGACTTCCAGCTAGGTCTGCCCTCTAGGTTTCTCTCCAGGTTCCTGCTGTGGACTATGTGATCCTGTGTGCCCATCCCCCGCAAAGAGGAAAAATTCTTCGTTTTTTCACTTTTCCCTGGCTGGGCTGCACTCTCCTTATCACAATATATATATGTGATATGTGATTATTTATAGGTATAGATAATAGTTTCATTGTGAGTACCTTTCCTTTTGCATAGTGTGTTGTCATGTATACCCATATGCATTTCCCCACATATTTATTTATTTATTTATTTATTTATTTATTTATTTAACAGTTCTTCTATACCGCTCTATTTTAGATCAGAGCGGTTTACATTCAACATCAACCATACAACACAGGAACCCTGAGTTGTATTTACAATAAACAGGAGATCAACTTGGAAGTAACTGGGGGGAACTATGTACATTGTATAACATATCTACATCTTATTTACACTGGGGGTCCTGATTCCATTTCAGTGGGTATCTTCTGAGCGATCAGTTGATTATCCTTTTTCATGCTGAGTCTGATTGTTTAATTGTAATGAGTGATTGTCTGAGGGGGCATATGTATGATTACTAGTGCTGGATTCAGGGTAGTATGTGGTGAATATGCAGTACTTACATGAGAAGAGCTCCTCAATCAGCTGTTGCCTGATTGCCGTGCCCTCACATGTGTCTCCACGGCATGTACAGGACGGCACATAGGATCATCTTCCAGATCCTCATTAATTTTGACTGGGATATTGTGCCTGAGAGCAATGTTGTTCAGGATGCAACAGGCCAGAATGATCTGTGCCACAGTCATGGGTAAGTATTGTAAAGCCCCGCCTGTCCTATCCAGACACCTGAAGTAACTCTTCAAAGCACCAAAGGTGTGCTCGATGACTAAGCGGCTGGTGGCATGGGCCTCATTGTACCTCATCTACGCATGTGTCCATGTCCATGGTAGACACACAGGGGTCAGCATCCAGGCACGATACCCATATTCCGCATCACCTGCAGAAAGAAATGTGGAAAGGTCAGTCAGGAGCTGATGTCCACACACATGCACACAAACATGTATGTGCAAACCAACAACAGATAACACAATGGCACAAAACAGCTATGCGCCAGCGTCTGGAGGTGTGAGACACAGAACACCGGGAAAGGGTAAGGAGGGCAAAACACATCTTCTGTAACCACACCAAACACATGACCAAGCACTTGTATTCCAAAGGTCGTAGTGACAGTTGTGAACAAATCAGGCAGACACATGCCACTGCACCCTGGACAAAGGCAGAGATGCACTTTTGTGCAAGCATGTGATGGCCATGATACTGTCCACACACAGCAGGTGTTACAGAAATATGTACCAGAGGAGGCCAGACAGGATGGCACAGACAGCAATACACTGTTGATACACATGAAGCATACATGTATGTTGTAACCTTCCCACACAAATCAGACAATGTTCAATGCACTAAACGGTCAAATGTGAAATTGCTACCAATACGCAGTACCACTGGGACAGATATCTTGCAGCAAATCCACCCCCCCCCCACGTTAACACACACACACACAGATGACACACACACACACAACTGGTGACACACCACAAAGACAGACATATGCACACACGGCTATTCAGAGGAACACCATGTGCATGTCCCAGATGAAAAATACACACCCAGCAGGACACAGTCTTCATATTGTCTGCCCACAAATTGTTGGAATAGTGCCAAGTGATGCAGGAGTCATGGGTGCCAAGTGATATAGGAGTCATGGGTGGACCCTGCAAACCTGGGAACCACATTCAGAATACGCATATTTGCATCATATACAACCTGCACATTCAGAGAATGGTAATGTTTGTGGTTGCGGAACACTGCCTCGCTGTCTCTGGGCGGGACCAGGGCAACAGGTGTGCAATCAATAGTTCCCATCACGTGTGGTATCCCTGCAACCCATTCAAAGGCCTGGTTCAGGGTCCCCCCACTGTTGCCTATTGTCAGGAATTGCAATGTAATTCCTCACCTGGCTGACCATGGCCCGCAGTACCTGGTGGAGACAGCGTGAGAAGGTGGGCTGGCTCATCCCACCAACTGTGGCCACTGCTGACTGGAAACAGCCAGAGGCAAAGAAATTTAGGGCACCCAGGAGCTTGACCAATCCTGGTATGGCATGTGACTGGCCAGTCAGAGGCTCCAGGTCAGGTCTCAGATCCTCATAGAGCTCCCTAAGAGCCCCTGTGCTCAGACGGTAGAGGGAGATGACCTGGTCCTCACACATGTCCTGGAGCTGGGCCCTGGGCCTATAGAGGTGAGGCAGCCGAGGGCGGACTTCGGCCTGCCTCCTGCGCCATGCTGCTACAGCCTCAGAATGCAGATCCTCCACAGCTGCAGGTCTGTGCTGCAGTGGACTGCACCCATGCCCTGTGCCACAGCCCCATGTATACCATCTCCCTCTTCAGGCAACCCCAGCTCCAGCCCCAGATCATCCTCCAACACAGCACATGCAGCAACGACAAAGTCGGCCATCATGGACAGCAGATAGAGCAAAGACAGAATCTTAATAACACCTCGCCTGCTCTACACCTCCCCTGCACTACACCTCCCCTGCTCCACACCCCCTGCTCCGCACCTCACCTGCTCCACAACTCACCTGCTCCTCACCTCCCCTGCACTACAACCCACCTGCACTACAACTCTCCTGCTCCACACTTCTCCTGCTCCTCACCTCTCTTGCACTACACCCTGCCTGCAGTACACCTTTCCTGCTCCACACCTCTCCTGCTCCTCACCTCTCCTGCTCCTCACCTCTCCTACACTACACCCCGCCTGCAGTACACCTCTCCTGCTCCACACCTCTCCTGCTCCTCTCCTGTTCCTCACCTTCCCTGCACTACACCTTGCCTGCACTACAACTCTCCTGCTCTACACCTTGCCTGCACTACACCCTCGGCACATGGTGCATGTGCGTGACTATTTATGCATATAGGCATGCAGTGCTGCATGCGTTGAACATGCATGTGATGTTGGGTGCATTGTGCATGCACATGGAGTGTCTGTGCGTGAGTTGCACATGCGTGTGCCACATCCATCTGTGCCATGCATGGAACCACACCTTGTACATGTGCTGTGCGCATACTTGCACGTGCCATGCGCATGTGCTATGCAGGGTCCCACACACATTGCTGCACATGTTGTGCATGCGCAACACGGGATGGGGAAAAATGTGGCAGGTGCATGCGTGGCAAGCACAGTCCGGTATACGGCACGTACATACATGCCATGCGTGTCACACCGCATGCACAAGGTGCAGTTCTGCACATGGAGTGCACAGACGTGGCCTGTGCATGCGCAACTCACACGCAAACACGCCATGCACATGTGCAACATGTGCAACATCACACACATGCATAATGCACGCAGCGTGCCCAAAGGCATAAATAGTCACACACATGCACCGCATGCCGAGGGTGTAGAAGAGGTGAGGTGTAGTATAGAGCAGGAGAGTTGAAGTGCAGGCGAGGTGTGGAGCAGGAGAGGTGTGGATCAGGAGAATTGTAGTGCAGGTGAGGTGTGGAACAGGAGAGTTCTAGTGCAGACGAGGTGTAGTGCTGGAGAGGTGAGGAGCAGGAGAGGTGTGGAGCAGGAGAGTTGAACTGAAGGCGAGGTGAGGAGCAGGAGGGTGCAGAGCAGGAGAGGTGTGGAACAGGATAGGTGGAGAGCAGGAGGGGTGGAGAGCAGGTGAGAAATGTGTGACAGGCAGAGAGACAACAGGGAGAGCAGGGATATGCAGGGAGAGGAGACAACAGGAGGGGAGGGCGGGAGTGTACCTGGTCAGCAGTCCCTAGAGGCAGCAGGGATACGTGAGCCAGAGGTGGAGGTGGCAGGGCCATCCTGTGGGTCCCAGCCCATATAGTAGCAGCCTGTGATGTCAGCAGGTGGAAAGCGTAGGCGTAGGCTGGTGCCTGCAGAGGAGAGGAAGAGGGCCCATAGATTCAGCCAGCCGGAGAATGAGATCCTGCTGGCCAGTGTTCTAGAACACTACCAGGTTCTGTATGGGCGGCTCAGCTCTAAAACACCAATGAGCACAGGGACCCTGGTGTGGGGGGATGTTCAGGAGGCTGTGGCAGAGGCAGGGGGCCCACACAGAGACCCTGACAGCCTCCGCAAAAGATTCAATGACATAAAGAGTGGGGTCCGTGCCCACATGACGGCCGAGAGACAGCATGCTATGGGCACTGGTGGGGGTGGACTCATAGGTCCAGGTCTGACACCCCTGGAGCAGCAGCTAGTGGAACATCTGGGGCCGGTATACCTGCATGGACTGAAACCAGCACTAGACACGGCCCATCCACAGTCCACGTACAGCTAACGAACCAGCACATGCAGGGCCAGCCTCAGGGGGGGCGGGTGTGGCCATGTCCTGAGACCAAGTGTGGCCCAACATAGCCTGAGAAGGCCACAGATGCAGCAAAGGGTGCCTAATGGGAATGTGGGATGGTCTGGTCAGCTATCTGGGGGTGGGTCCCTGACCACACATAGTAAGGGACATAGTAACATAATGTCCATCCCAATGTAGGCAGTGTGTAGCTGGTGACATCTGGGAACATCACCCAGTGACAGTCATGTGTTGCCTGCATTATAACCGCATTGCCATCGGTTACAGGCAGTATACACATTGCTGTAGGTGAGGACGTAACATGGAGCTATACATATGTGTCCTGCCCAACCACATATATACTGTGTACCTTGTTCCCACCCCCAGGTGACATCCAAGCCATGGAGGAAGAGGAGGATATTACTGAGGATGGGGCAGAGGCAGGGTCAGGGGACAATACTGAGGTGGCAGACGCCAATGTCGATGCCAGCACCTATGTGGAGGCTCCAGGGGGTGATGTGGCGCAGGAAGTGGAGGGGGCAGCAGCCATCCACATGCCATCGGGGAGCAGCAGCATCAGCACAGTGGCCGTGGAGGGGCCGGGGATGGCAACGGCAGCAACGAGGCCAGTGGCCACAGCACCTACTGCCCTGGGTGATGTACTGCAGGAGCTGCGTGGCCATACTGCCTTGTCAAATGACAATGCTGCAGGTGGGTGACTGCCCTGATGGGTGATGTATTCCATGTAATAAATGCATGGTAAAGTGATAGTGTTGTACCTGTTGGCCATGTTTGTCTCAGTTGCGACGGCTCCAGACACTGTCATCTGGTGTCACCTTGTCTCCTGCTAGCTCACCACCGTCTGCTGTCCATGTGTCCACTTGTCGCTCCCCTGGTTTGTCCCCATTATGTCCTGAGATCTGCAGTAACATGCTAGTCCCCCTCCCATTTCTCATTCCTCATTCCAATGTGAGCCACTCAGATCCTAACCCATAATCCTCTCCCCCCACCTACCCCCCATTACACGCCCAACTGCAGAGCTGACATTCCTCCCATACAACATATATGTCCCCTCACCATTTTACCCTCCCAGCCCCATCCCAGTCCATTCCCCCCAACATCAGTCCCCTGCTAGTTTCAGCCCCATCCAGCAGCTGCTCCCTTCGAGTCCACCCATCAGCCCATGTCCAGTACTAGCCCCCCAGCATCCCATGTCCCAGCCCCCCTCCACAGGCCATGCCCATACATATCTCCCCCCTCACAGACCATTTTCATCCACACCCCTCCCCATCAGCTATATGCAGTTCATGCCCCCCTCCCACTCATCCCATCACCAGTCCCAGGCCCCCTTTCCCTGTACCATCCCCAATACACCAGCATCCTACCCATGGTTTACCCCCCCCAGCACCCCCTTTGCATTCCTAACCCCCCTCAGACCAGGGGATGGTCCAACAGAACCAAACATAGCGCTGCTGCCACTGATGCCCTGGCAGCAGCAGACACAGGTGTCCCTCAGAGCCCCTTCACCTGCCTGGCAGGACCCCCTGATCAACACCCCCCAGTGCCATCCAGCACAGCCATGAAGGGGGTAGGTCCGGCATGCAGCTGTGTTAAGGCTGACGTGGCTGATGGTACACAGGAAATGCCTGATTCCCATCAGCGCAGGTGGCATTAACAGAGGTGCAAGTATGTAGTACGCACTTCCCAGCCCTGAATGCCCACGGTGAGTGGTGTGACCCAGGGGGCCCTGCTGGGCATGCAGGGGGGGGGGGTCTGCCAGGACACTGATTATGCTGCAGCCACAGCAGCAGCGACAGCAGCAGCCGCTGCCGTTCTGTCTGGGTATCATAAGTGCTGCCACGGTTGTTGGCCAGTATGTTGTTTGAGTGGGGCTTCCTGAGACATGGGACCCTGTGCAAACCACATGCATGACCAGTGGATGAGCTGGCACGGTGCACTACCGACTTATGTGGAGCCACTGCCATACGTAACAGCCCCCTATGTGGTATAGCGGGACACCTGTTGCGTGCATCACGGTGGCGGGTGTAACAGATGTCTCACAGGTCACAACCTGTCACACCCACAGGTACTTACCAGGAGCTACTGACCATATGTGAGGAGCTACGTGGCCAATGGGAGGAGCTACATGGCCAACGGGAGTAGATATTTATTTATTTATTTATTTATTACAGTTTCTTTTATACCGCGCTATTTGAGATCAGTGCGGTTTACAATGAACGTTAAAACTACACATCTCAGTTTAGTGATTTGTGCTTACAAAAAAACAGGTATAATAACTTGGGTATACAATTAAACAAGTTTCTTAACAGGGAGAACATGATAAATATATACAGGCCATTTACTGTAACTATATAAAGGGTTATATGAACAGCACAAGCTTCTCAAGGTGGGAGGAGGTTAACGTGTGGTTGCGAGTATTCAGACTCAGAGTGTGAGAAGCATGGGCTTGAGGAGCTGTCATGAGGTGTGAAAGAAGGTGAGTGTGAAGGGGAGACTGAGACATCATAGTGAAGGAGAAAAAGGTGATGCTTCAGTGCCTTCTTGAATTGGGAGAGATCATGATACATGATACATGATACATCAGATACATGGACAACGGGAGGAGAGGCAGGCCCACACCCAGGTAATGCTCAGGTTATGCCAGGATGTACAGGGCCTACATGAGGAGATAAAGCAGCTGCATGGGGCAGCCGAGGCGATGGTGTCTGCAATAGGTCTGGTGGCTGATGCACTGGAGGCCATAGCCAGTCATGGCCAGCAGCCAGCAGCAGCAGAAGCAGCAGCTCCAGCACCAAGGGGTGGGAGGGGCCTTTTTCTGCATGGCCGTGGGCAGACACACAAGCTGTAGGTGTTGGTAACCGGATCACCATGTCCGCCGTAATAAAGCCATTATCACATGTTGGTACTTGTGTGCACGTGTCTGGTGTTTGTGTCTGCACTCCCGTGGTCACTCTGTCCCCATGTTGTCCCTTCCCATGGAATGCAAACCCAGTGGCATGCCATCCCCTGTCCCCAGCCCATGTCCCGGAGGGGGTACAGATAGGTTCTTACGTGCCACCTGTGGCGCGTACTGTGCCATATGTGCAAGTCCTGCACGTGGAAGTCACCATGCATGTGTCCATGTCTGCTGGCCAGCTCAGCACATGGGTATATCCCGGTGGCTCCAGGGGATACATACGCCTGCGCACATGCCCATCACCCACACCTGAGGTGGTGCCCAAACCATGTGTGGGAGATATGTCTTCCACACAGACACACTGGGACATGCTCACATGTGTCACTCTCACTGCAACAGCATGTCAGGAAAGGAAAAACATGACCATTGCGCTTTGTACCCCAAAAATAACATGTATTTATTATGTACAATGTGTAAACCACACATATGGCCCCATGTGATGGTCCCGAGTCACAGGACACCACAGGGCAGGACTGACATGTGTCACTGTGGTGCTCACACACCCTGGGAGCCGCCATGAGCGGGTGGCTGTGGAGCTGTGCTGCCCATGCTGGCCTCACGCTGCACATGCAGCTCCTCAGCCATATGCCCTATGGCCGTTGCCAGCCACCTGATGGCGTAGTCATGGTCCTGCAGGGACCGCATCACTGTACCCATTGCCACAGACAGGAAGCCCATGCATTTGTCACCACACCCACACCATGTGCCTGATGTCTGCGTGGTGGCATCTGCATAAGCCCTGTCTGTGGCAATGTTTGCTCTTGCGACGGCCAGGCGGCCACCATTGCCACACACATTGGGCAGGTGGCAGGGGCCCCCAGTGCCCTGTGCTGTCCTGCGACCCCTCCCAGCCACAGGCCCACCCTCCCCACTCTCCTCCCCCTCCTCCTCCCCCTCAATGCCTCCCCATCACCCTCCCCCTCCCCTCCCTCCTACCCCTCCCCATCGTCTGCCCCCTCCAAGTGGTGTTCAGTCATCCTCTTCCTCCACCTCTGACCTCTCCCCCGGCACTGGGGGGGGGGCTGTGTGGCTGTAGCCCTGGTGCTGCTAGCCCCTCACAAGCATCTGCATCCTCTGTGGGGGAAACAGGACATTACCACTGTAATCTTGCATTTACCACATCATGGAAACATAGTATGTGGCATCACAGGCTGCTGTGGCACTGGCACATGCGGTTGTGCAACACAGAGGCTGCAACACTCACCGTCACGTTGGGCCATCGCTTCCTGCTGCAGGCAGTTGAGGTAGTGGGGACAGTGCTGGCGCACCTCCCGCCCCTTCTTCCATAGGTCCTCCACCTGGGGGAAAAGGCAATGTTTGGGACCATTAGGGAATAGATATCCCTGCCCATCGCCCACTGCATAACACAATGGCTGTGAGCAGCAGGGGGATGCACCTGCTGTGGCCTGTTGGTCCGTTACTAGCTGTTGCCACCGCTGCCTGCATGTGTGGATGTGAGGCTGGACTGTGTGGTGTACCCTCTATGTGTCCTGTGTGCTGCCCCCGGACACCCCATACTGGGCCGCTGGCCTCTCCTTGCATGACATGTCAGCACTATGGCATGTGTGGTATATGCATACAGATGTCCAGGGGATGTGATCACAAACTCTCTGTGTGGTCCAGGACACACCTGGGTGTAGGGCAGAGGTGTGCACTGCAACAGGAGCAGCTACCATAGCACCAGGATGACTAACAGACCTCTGTAATGAGGGCTGGGGCCCCCTGGGGATAAGGCAGACCAGAACAAATCAACAAGAGCAACTACCATAACACCAGGATGAATAATAGACCTCTGTAATGAGGGCTGCGGCCTCCTGGGAGTAGGGCATACCAGAACAAATCAACAGCAGCAGCAACCACCATAACACCAGGATGAATAACAGACCTATGTAATGAGGGATGGGGTCTCCTGGGGATAGGGCAGACCAGAACAAATCAACAGCAGAGACCACCATAACACCAGGATGAATAACAGACCTCTGTAATGAGGGCTGAGGCCTCCTGGGGATAGGGCAGACCAGAACAAATCAACAGCAGCAACTACCATAACACCAGGATGAATAACAGACCTCTGTAATGAGGGCTGAGGCCTCCTGGGGGTAGGGCAGAGGTGTGCACTGTAACAGGAGCAACTACCATAACACCAGGATGAATAACAGACCTCTGTAATGAGGGTTGAGGCCTCCTGGGGGTAGGGTAGAACAGAACATATCAACAGGAGCAACTACCATAACACCAGGATGAATAGCAGACCTCTGTAATGAGGGCTGAAGCCTCCTGGGGTTAGGGCAGACCAGAATAAATCAACAGCAGCAGCAACCACCAAAACACCAGGATGAATAACAGACCTCTGTAATTTATTTATTTATTTATTTATTTAGCTGCATTTATATCCCGCTTTTCACTGGGTCAAAGCAGTTAGGGATACATTTAACACAAGGGGATATGAGACACATACACTAATACTTACAGGGAACATGGGCAATGGAGGGTTAAGTGGCTTGCCCAAGACCATAAGGAGCACCTGTGGGACTAGAAACCCCAGTCTTTCCGGCCCAAGGTTTCCATGTTTATGACGGCATTGCTAATGTATGCAGGTGCTAGTAGTGGTGC
This sequence comes from Ichthyophis bannanicus, assembly GCA_033557465.1. Classification (NCBI taxonomy): domain Eukaryota; kingdom Metazoa; phylum Chordata; class Amphibia; order Gymnophiona; family Ichthyophiidae; genus Ichthyophis; species Ichthyophis bannanicus. Next base: position 366,977,089 of record CM066032.1, on the reverse strand, counting down.
TTTTGTGGTAACTGCCGCTCTGCCCCGAGCCCAAAAACCTGCCTCTCCATGAGGTTTTGGATAGTGAAGCCTGTGGGTGTGGGTGTTTGTGCCCCTGTTAGCCGATGCTCTAGGGAGTGCACATGTTTATGTTGTATGTGCTCTGTTGGGTAAAATGTAGGGACATGGTCTGCAGGAGCCACAGCTGGGACTTGAACCTGTGACCTTTTGCCCCTGAACACACTGCACCATACTGTTGCCACATACTGCACCATACTGTACTGCACCATACTATTGCCACAGTACTGCACCATACTGTTGCCACCATACTGTGGCACCATACTGTACTGCACCATACTGTTGCCACAGAGGAAGGTCAGTCCCTGGGGATACCTTGACTGTGCATCAGACCGACCGTGTCTGTTGCACTGCACACCACCCACCTGGACAGGGTTTGGCCTTGGTCTGCTGTGGGCGGATGCCACTGCCCCCTCCACCACCAGCACCCCTCCCCCACCATTCTGACATGCCCATATGCTGGTGGTGCTGGTCGATGCACACTCCCGGACCATCCAGGGTGCAGTTAGGTGGCTGCCTGGGGTGGGATTTCTGGGATGGGGGTGCCTACATAGGGACCCATGCTTCCCCCCGGCACTGCCTGCCAATGTTATGTGACCTTTGTGGTACCTGCTGGATAATGTCCCCTGGATGTGACACTGTGGGACACAGACTCGTGGGCATGTTTGACCTTGGTCAATTGCTGTCTTGCTGGTTTCCAGTTATCGCATTCCTATGTGCCTCTTAGGCACCTGCCTAGTCAACCCTGTGCCACAGATGCCCCACTGCATCTCCCACCTGCAGCCCCCTATGCCCCATTTGCAACATCTCCATAGTGCCCTTTCATACCTGGGCACTATGCTGTTGCTGCACAAGTAGCACTACTATCACTGGTTTCGGGCTCCCTGCCTATGCTGTACATTGCTCACACTTAAATGGTTTCTCTCTCCTGCATATATGCATCTAACGCTAGGTTTTCACTCGCGGTAATTTTTGGCCCTTCAGTTCACAGCGATACTGCCGCGGTAGCATCTCCACAGCCACTCCCTGCCCATTGACCCCTTTTCTCCGCCCTCTCTCCACCCTCTGCGGGACAACGCCACAGGAGACATTATTGCGTGTTAACGTTACTTTATCGCGCATTAACGTTACTTTATCGCACATTAATGTTACTTTATCATGCGATAATGTTACTTATCGCGCGATAACGTTACTTATCGCGCGATAACGTTACTTATCGCGCGATAACGTTACTTATCGTGCGATAACGTTACTTATCGCGCGATAACGTTACTTATCGCGCGATAACGTTACTTATCGCGCGATAATGTTACTTATCGTGCAATAACATTACTTATCGCGTGATAATGTAGCCGCTGCTACGTTATTCCTGTTTAGTACACATACCCCTAAGGGAGGACAAGGCCATAGCGGACAGACTGAATAAACTGTGAAGATGTATTACAACTATTTAATAAACTAAAGAGTAGCACATCACCTGGTTCAAATGGTATACATCTCGGGGTGCTGAAAGAATTTAAATATGAGATTGCAGACCTACTATTTGTATTCTGTGAACTATCATTAAAATCATCTATAGTACCTGAAGACTGGAAAATAGCCAGTGTAACGTCAATTTATAAAAGGGTTCCAGGAGTGATCCAGGAAACTACAGACCAGTCAGCCTGACATCAGTACTAGGCAAAATGGCATAAACCATTATAAAGAATAAAATTACTGACCATGTAGATAGTCATGGTTTAATGGGAGAAAGCCAACATGGATTTAGCCAAGAAAAGTTTTGTTTTACTAATCTATATTTTTTTTGAAGGTGTGAATAAACAGGTAGATAAAGGTAAGCTGGTATCCTTATTTCTTCTGACTTCTGTTCTCTTCATCTCTCTCTTTTATGGCTCCTCATCACTTTCGCTTCCTACTCCCCATACTCCCTAATTATTTCCCCTCTTACCAACACCTTCAAGTCCCCCTTTTCTCCCCTTTACCATCCTCACTTCCCCCACCATCTTGCCCTCTATCCCATCATCAGCTCTTGAACTTCACCACTTTCTCCCTCTCATTCAGCCATCTCCTCTCTAAAACAACCTCATTCTCATTACCACCATGCTGTCTCCTCTTTGCCCCACACTCTTCTACTCCTTCTTCTTCTCCTTCTCTCTTCCAGAGATATCAACCTCAATCCTGGCCCCTCTAGACTTTTGTCACACTTCCAGAACAGATCTTCATGCAACAGATCAAATCTTATTCATATCTCTTTCCTTTACCCTTTCTTTCTCTCTTTCTCATGTTCCTTGTGGAATGCAAACTCCATCTCAAATAAGTTTGCCTTTACTTATGATCTATTTATTATTTATTTATTTTATTTTGCTGTATTTATATACTGCCTTTCACCGGGTCAAGGTGGTTTACAAGGAATACATTGTAACAATGTCTTAAACTATATACAGCATGCAGTCAATACGACTTGAGTTCATAACTGCATACAATTATAACTATGTAGAGTGGTAGAAATCATCATCTGGTTATGTTCTTCTTTAGAGGGGTTATGTGATAGCGTTGAAATGTTCTGTGAATAGGTGTGTTTTTAGATGTTTTCTGAAGGATTTCAGGTCTGTGATGTTTCTTTTTTGGTCCAGTAGTGTGTTCCATGTAGATGGTGCGTACAGTTGGAAGACTTGTTTACATGTTTGCTGGTTGGATTTGGTTCTGATTTGGGGGATGATGAGGGTGTTTATCGTGGAGGTCTGTCTAGATCTGTGTGGTTGGGAGATCTGAAGTAGCAAGTGGAGGTGTGTAGGGAGGTTGGAGTGGATCACTTTGAGAGTTAGCATAATAGTTTTGAATTTTATTTGGCTCTGTAGTGGAAGCCAGTGATGCTGCTTGAGTATAGGTGTGATATGGTCATGTTTTGTTGCTGCTTGTAGGATCCTTGCTCTTGAGTGGAGAGCTGTTTGCAGGGAGGGGGCATGGATTTTGGTAGGCCTTGATAGATAGTGTTGCAGTAATCCAGGTGTGTTATGATGGAGGCTGGTAATACAGTCTGAATGTCTGATGGCTCTAGTAGCGTTATCTCTAATGCTCTCCATCTTCTTGCTCTGAGACCTGGCTCCTCCCGGAAGACTCGATGTCAGTTGCTGCTCTGTCATGGCGGCTATCAATTCACCTACACACCTCGTCCCACTGGCCATGGTGGTGGTGTTGGGCTTCTACACTCTCCTTCCTGCCAATTTCAACCCCTCCTGCTGCCTCAATCTCACTCCTTTCCCTCTTTTGAAGTCCATTCCATCTGCCTTTTTACTCCACTACCTCTCCGGGTAGCTGTTATCGACCTCCTGACAATTCCAGCTCTACCTTTCTCATTGACTTTGACTCATGGCTTTCCTTCTTTCTGGATTCATCTTCCCCATCCCTTATTCTCGGGGACTTTAACATTCATGTTGATAACTCCTCTGACCCTTATCCTTTAAAGCTTCTTTCCCTTACCTCCTCATTCAACCTTCAGCTTTGCTCTACTGCCCCCACTCACCAGCACAGCCACTGCCTTACCTTGTATTCTGCTCTAATTGCTTACCCTCAAATTTGCGTAGCTCAGTTCTTCCCTTATTGGACCATCACCTGCTAAACATCACTCTTCATCAATCACCGCCTCAACCTTGCCCTGTCTCCTCCAACCTCTTTAGAAATCTTCATACTATTGACCCTTTGGCTCTCTCCTCCATTGTCTCGTCACCTCTTTCCTTCACTATGTCATCTGAGTCTCTTGATGCTGTAGCTTTCTATAATACTGCACTCTCATTTGCTCTAGATGCTCCTGCTCCACCCATGCCACGTCCTGTGAGGCATATTATACCCCAGCCCTGGCTGTCTTCGACTATCTGCTATCTACATTCCTGTGCCCATTCAACTAAATGTGCTTAGCTCAAATCCCACACCCTTGCGGACTTTCTATACTTTAAATTCATGTTTGCCTCTTTCCAGTCATATAGCACTTACCAAAGAAGACTATTATGTCCATCTGACTAATTATTTTGCCTATGACCCTCGGCATCTCTTTAAAATGCTCAGCTCTCTCCTCAAGATGCCTCTGCCTCCAACCCCTCCTTCCCTTTATGCCCAAATCCTGGCTGACTATTTCCATGACAAAATCCACAAGATCACACTCCAATTCCTCACGATGCCAGCTACTTCACCTCCTTCCCCTCTTCATTCCCAACTTTCCACCCCTAACTCTGCTACCCTCTCTTCCTTTTCTATGATCTCTGAGGAGGAAACCACACACTTTCTTTCCTCCTCCAAACTCAGTACCTTCTCTTCTAAATTTATTTCCACCCATTTCCTAAGCTCTATCTCCTCCACTGCTGTCCCTTCCATCTCTCATATCCTGAACCTATCACTCTCCACTGCAACTGTCCCTGCAGCCTTCAAGCTAAAAACATTCCTTTTCCTGGAACACTTTGGCTTGGTCACCTAGCCACCTTTTCACTAGCGGCTCACACCTAAGCTAATTCATTATCCCTCACGGTTCCTCCTACAGCTCACCTGTCAAACAAGTCTTCCCCTTACCCACCCACTTACTAAGCTCCAGGCCCTAGCCCAATATTGTATTTTAATCTTTATATTGTGCATGATTTAGCATTAAATTTTATTTTAGTCATATATCACATTGTTTACATTGTTGCCTTTGTTCCATGTAATGTTTTCATTCTAATTATTCTGTTCCCTATAAACTGCTGTGACTACTAGATACAGCAGTATAGAAAAGATGTTAAATAAATAAAAAATAAAACAAATACTGCTATCCCACTTTCAGATGATTTACCCCAAAGATTTGTCTTGGGTCCATTCCTTTTCTCTCTATATACCCAGTCCTTTGATGCACACATCTCTTCCCATAGCTTTCAGTACCATCTTTATGCTGATGACTCCCAAATCTACTTCTCTACACCTTACTAGGCACCTTACCAGTATTGCCTTTTGATAGGTAGAGTCTGGTGCTTTGTAAGTCCTGGTAATGCTGTTACGATACGGCTTGTTTGCTATGGGTTCTAAATGGGCAGTGTTTGTAGTAGTTCCTAATGTGCCTGATGGTTGGCACTGGATTATAGTAATGTAGAAATCTTTTAGTCTTTCTTTATCCATACACTCATTAAGAGGCATGTTAGTGTATGGTAACACTATGCAAATATGTATGCAAATTAGGTCCCTTATGCAAATGAGGCCCTGCACCGAGTCTCCATACAAGGCCCTGCACCCACCTTGCGTCCCTGCCTCTTCCTCCAGATAGTTTCCCAACACTAGCCCACTTACTGGGTACACACTCTCCACATTACATTAACAGAGCAAAAAATATGCACTGGCTTGCCTCAGCTGTTTCCAAATACTGGGTTCTCCAAGCCTGAGAACACCTCTTCCCCCAGGAGTTCATGACACTTTACTGGGTTCTCGGCAATTTGTTCTGAGTCACCATGCTAGATCTCCTGTGGCAAACCAATAGAGCTTTGGGAGGCTTCTAAGCTGAAGTTTCCCCTTTACCTATGCTATACAACAATAGATCTTCTGCCCCAAAAGGGAAGATTGCAGCCACTTCTTTTCTCGGCTTGCCTGGCCTCCCAGTCATAACTTTCAAATCACTAATCGAGGCATTTCTTCTGCTTCCCCTTAAGGTGGTACCATGAGACTGAGGGATTAAGGGGGCTCTGGCTTTCCTTAGCCCTCCCTCTCTCATCACCTGTTGCTAGGTATCCTAGCCACATCTTGGAGCGCCTGCTAGCATCTAGGTCAAAATATCTTGGTGTGCACACACAGACATATCCATTACACAAGCTTCATCTGAGCCATAGTTCAATAGTAAAGCAACAAAAGAAGTGACAAAAAATAGGTGTAAAAAAAAGAGGGGAAATAACTCAGAACCTTAAGCTATATAAATTATTGTCACACTGCTGAAGTTGAGAACCTTTCCACAGATGGTGGTGTTTGTCAAGAGGCTAGAGTGTGAACAACATGAAAATAGTTCAGGTGTTGACCTCAGGGGGTATATATTTTGCCCCCCTCCTACTGAGTTCTTTTACTTCACATCAACAAAGTTGCTCCCTGAGGTCGGGATGGGAAGCTGTGGAGTTCAATTAGGATTCCTAATACTAAGCTCTAATTAGTTAAAGTAATCAAGTGAATTGCTCTCAGGAAAAAAAATCAGCTTTTATTCAGATAGTCTTCAGTTGTTTTAATTTAAGCAGACATTTTCTAATTACAAGGCCATCGATGCAACATTTAAACAATCAGAACGATATCACTGCTACAATTCACTCAGGTAAGTAAACCACAGATTTTTTTTTTATTCAACAAAAAAATTGCTTCTTAGTTCAGAATATTTTCTCTCTTCTAGGTACCAAAATTCAGGAACCTTCAACAAGCAAGCATTATTTCCCATTCTCTTAAATGTCAGTAAAATTAATTGAATGAAAGTGTGTTCCCTCTCCTAAATTAACACCTCAACATTTGCATTGACAATTAAGTCATAAATCACTTTAATCTTCCAGATATCTATGGACTCCAAATGCCACTCAAGCATGAACAAAAATAACATCAAATAAGTATTGGTTAGTTCTGAATTAACCCTTGGATAACCTGTTTCTTCAAAGTGTTTTTCTTGGTTTTAGAATTAAAGATTGACAGCAATCTGAACCTTAGGTTGTGGCAATATAAATTGTCCTTTCTACCGAGAACAAACAAAAAATGTAATGTATTTCCCCCTGACCAAGGTGTTATTGTGTATGTTGGTGAATACTTATCTTTCCCTTCTCAGTGCTTGTGCAGTCCAAGTTCTCTTCAGGCTCTCCATGGTATGCAGTAGTCTAATCTTCTTCTCCTTTGCAGTCAAATTCCCACTACACTAGTCTTTAAATGCATCAAAAATGCAAAACCAGAACTAAACTAGCAACTGCTTTGTCTTAAAGGACATTCGAAGAAAAACTTAGACTTTTGTAGGTCTTTTTCATTCCCTTCAATGTATAAAATATGCTCCATCTTGTGTATTGAATGGGTGTACACGTAAACCTGCTCTTGAATTGGTGTAAAACTATATGCTGCAGGCTCGCTTCATTTTTTCTAGGTCTCTCTGCTCTCCTAAGGCTCATGTATCTAGAAAGCTCTCATATTGGTGTGGTTTTTTTTTTCTCATGGCCCTACTCTTTGGAATTCTTTTGCTGTTACACATCCATTTGGAAACTTCCTTCAATACTTTTGAACCAAATCCTAAAGTGGAGGAGTAGCCTAGTGGTTAGAGCAAGTGCCTAGTACCCAGAAAATCAAGAGTTTGATTCTCACAGATACTCCATGGGCAAATTGCTTTACCCTCCATTGCCTTAGAAGAAAAGGCCTGACAATCTACTTCTGGTGATACATTGCCAAAAAAACCCTAAGTCAGCACTGACTTAATAGCACTAAAAAAAATAAAAAAGCAATTAAAACTTCCCTTTTCCACCTTGTTGTCCCTGATACCTCTGGGTCTGACAGGTAATATGACTTTCTGCATCTCATGTCCAGGACCTGCACGTCCATTGAGCAAAAATGTTTTTTGCACAGGGCCCCGCATGTCAAGGGGCCGCACGCAAACAACGTTCTGCTTTAAAAGTAAATTTTAAAAAAAAACTGGCTGCTGCTGCCATGGCAGCAGCAGAATCGAATGTCCCATGGCCCCACTTCCCCTGCCCGGCAGAGCCCTCCCTCCCTCCCTGCATCAGTCCCTCTCTATGCCGGCTTTCAGAGCTGCGAAGGGAGAGTTTCCCTTTCACGGCTCTGTTAAGCCCACCAGGGCTGATGGGAAACAGGAAATGCCCGTTTCCCATCAGCCCCGGCGGGCTTAACAGAGCCACGAGGGAGAAACTCTCCCTTTGTGGCTCTGAAAGCCGGCAATGGAGAGGGACTGATGCAGGACGGCTCTGCTAGGCAGGTGAGGGGGGGGCCCCGCGGGACACTCAATTCTGCCGCTGCCACGGTGGCAGCGGTAGCAGCCAGCTTTTTTTTTTATTTTAAATTTTCCCTGGGCTGATGAGGGGGAGGTGGTTAGGACTGGTAATGGGTTGTGGGCTAATGGGGGGTTAGGACTGGTAATGGGCTATGGGGGGGGCTAAGACTGAAAATGGGCTGATGGAGGGGTTAGGACTGGAAATGGGCTGATGGGGAAGTTAGGATTGGTAATGGGGGGCTAGGACTGGAAATGGGCTGATGGAGGGGTTAGGACTGGAAATGGGCTGATGGGGAAATTAGGATTGGTAATGGGGGGCTAGGACTGGAAATGGGCTGATGGGGGGTTAGGATTTGAGGTGGGCTGATGGGGTTAGGACTGGTAATGGGCTGTGGGCTGATAGGGGAGTTAGGACTGGTAATGGCCTATGGGGGCTAAGGCTGAAAATGGGCTGATGGGGGGTTAGGACTGAAAGTGGGTTGAGGGTGGGGTTAGGATTGGTAATGGGCTAGGACTAGAAATGGGCTGATGGGGGGTTAGCACTTGAGGTGGGCTGATGGGGTTAGGACTGGTCATGGCCTATGGGGGGGGGCTAAGACTGAAAATGGGCTGATGGGGGGTTAGGACTGGAAGTGGGCTGATGGGGGGGTTAGGATTGGTAATGGGCTATGGGGGGGGGCTAGAACTGGAAATGGGCTGATGGGGGTTAGGACTTGAGGTGGGCTGATGGGAGGTTAGGACTGGTAATGGGCTATGGGGGGGCTAAGACTGAAAATGGGCTGATGGGAGGTTAGGACTGGAAATGGGCTGATGGGGGGTTTAGGATTGGTAATGGGCTATGGGGGGCTAGGACTGGATATGGGCTGATGGGGGTTAGGACTTGAGGTGGGCTGATGAGGTTAGGACTGGTAATGGGCTGTGGGCGGATGGGGGGTTAGGACTGGTAATGGGCTATGGGGGGCTAAGACTGAAAATGGGCTGATGGGGTTAGGACTGGAAGTGGTCTGATGGGGGGGTTAGGACTGGTAATGAGCTATGGGGGAGCTAAGACAGAAAATGAGCTGTGGGGGGGGGTTAGGACTGGAAGTGGGCTGATGAGGGGCTTAGGACTGGTAATGGGCTATGGGAGGGCTTGGACTGGTAATGGGGTGGAGGTTTCGAGGACTGGAAAAGGACTGAGTGGAAGGCGAGGTTTGAACTGCAAATAGCTGATGGGGATGAGGGCTTGGAATGGAAATTGCCTGAGTGGAAGGGGTAGCTTGAACTGCAAATAGCTGATGGGGAGGGGGGCTTGGAATGAAAATGGGCTGCGAGGGGAGGGAGCTAGGACTGGAAATGGGCTGAGTGGGGGGGAGCTAGGACAGGAAATGGGCTGATGGAGGGTCTAGGATAGGACTTGAAATTGGCTATTGGGGAAGCTAAGATTGGAAATAGGCTGTGGTGGGGCTTGGATTGAAATGGACTCATGGAGGGGCTAGAACTGGAAGTAGGCTCATGGGGGCTTGGATTGGAAATGGGCTGAGTGGAAGAGAGCTAGGATTTGACATGGGCTGATGGTGGGGCTAGGAAAGGACTAGAAATGGGCTGATGGGGGCTGGGATTGGAAATGAGCTGATGGAGGAACTCGGATAGGACTGGAAAAGGATGGGAGAGCTAGTACTGGAAATAGGCTGATGGGGGGCTAGGATTGGAAATGGGCTGATGCGGGGACTAGATGGGAGCGGATGCTGGGTGGGGCTGGAACAAGAAGGGAGCAGATGTTGGGGGAGGATTAGAATGGGATGGGGCTGGGAGAGTAAAATGGAGAGGGGAAAAGTATTTTGTGTGGGAGGGAAGAAAAATCTACAATTGGCCAGGTATTGGGAGAGTAAGTGGGGATTGAGGATGGAGGGGTAAAATTTGAGTGGATGAAGTAGGAATGAGGAAAGAGCAAAAGGAGACAGATTAGTAGGTTAAAGCAGATGTAGAGAGAGAATGGAAAAAAAACTACAAGAGAAAAGAAAGGACAAATGGACAGCAGACGATGTAGAGTTAGCAGAAGACAAGAAACCAGAAGAAAGTGGCTGGAGCAATTGCAACTGAAAAAAAATGCACAAAAGATAGAAAGATATCTCTTTATTTTGAATTTATTAACTGGAATATGTCAGCTCTGGGAAATGTGCATCATTAACGTCTGTGCTTTATTTAGTACAAGAGGAAATTAATTTATAGTTTTATTTCTACAGTGTTGCTGTACATTCCAAGTTTGGCTTTTGGGGTTCCCAGTTTAATTATTGTCTTCCTGTTTCTAAATTGTGATTCCTTGTTTGGTGATGGTCTATGTTCTGCATGTGTAACTGAGCTGAGGTATTCTGTTTTTGTAAGTCCTATTTGATATTGCCACTTGTTCTCTTTCCCCAGTAGGCCATGTATTGTTATTCTCTGAAATGTATTGGTTTAATATCTGCAGTGTTGCCTTTTGATAGGTAGGGTCTGGTGAGCCGCCTACGCAACCTCATCAGGGTAGACCTCCCCCCCCCCCCCCCCCCCCAAACTCTAACTGCCTCCTGCAATATTTGAACAAAGTCCAAGGGGTACTCATTCGGTCCCTGCTGAATTTTGTATAGATCTTCTGTTAATGTAGCATGCTTCAGCTTGATGTCTTGGGTCTTCCTCAATATCTTTGATGATCTTAATCCTTTTAGATACCTGTCTGTCAGGGATACCTCTGCATGCAATGATTGTATTTTTCCTTTGATGTGCTTTTTCCAAGCAGGAACTGTTTTTGTTCTCTTTTTCTTCTGGGTCTGCACTTTAATTGGCAGCATTTTTGTAGTAAGAATATTAGTTGTGCAATATTGTATTTGATTTATTTTGGTGATAATAGTAAATTATCTCTTTATACAGGATCTGGCCTTGTTCATCTTAATTATCATGTTTTTAACCTTAGGTGTTAAATTTAGCTTTGGTAATCTTTCCCTTGCCTGGAACCCAGCATATTCATCTTTTTCCATGTGGACTAAGAGTTTGATCTTGAATTCCTCCACCTCTGGGGTTTTTCCTGCCCTTCTTCCTCCTCTTCATTTGATTTGTTGACCTGTCCTTTATTCGTCTCACTCTCCTGCAGTTTGGTGTATCTTGGGGCACTTTCTCCAAATGGGCTAGTTTTGCTCATCACATACAAAAAAGCTTCTAGTCAAATAACAAATAAAATTATGCCAATCCCTTATCCTACTATTATCACTAAACCTTGTCCAAAAAATGGCTCTTGATTTTACTTATAGATCAGTTTTGCGCATACAGTGGCAGTCATGAATCTCACTTCTAAGCCAGGTTATATGGAATATGATCTCAATTTCTCAAACTGCGGTGTGAGTTTTGCTATTTGTTATGGCAGGTTTGTTATGGACTCTGACTGGTCTTTTTGCAGAGTTTGGTAGTACTTTCTTATGCACTGCATATGGTAGTTGGCGCTGGAAGGAAGTCATGTAGAAATCTGGTAGCCTGTCTCTGCACATGTTAATGGTTTTCAGACATTCATACACTTATTAAGTTTTTGTTGGGGCAAAAATGTCAGAGGCATGGTGGCATTTTGCTATTTCAGACTAAAACAGCTACCCCTCAGAAGTGTTTCATCATGTTGGGACAAAAAAAGAGGCTTGTGAAAGGCTCCATTGGAATCCATTGGAGCAGGGCAGCACAGTTATTACACAGGGCTATAAAAAAAAGTAGCACCGGCCCTGATGATGTCACGCCTTATCTCTCCACTTAAATTGGAATTCATTCACCTCTCTCTGTGCAATTCCAATTCTGCCTGATATGCTACCTCCATTTCCTTGGGATGAAAGCTGGCATTGTGAGTCTTGCTGAATTTTTTGTATTTGATTAGTGTCTTGCAGTAGCTGGTGAATCCTCCATCTCCCAGCATCTCTAAAGTTTGAACTATGGCTTGGGTCTTGGCGATTGGAAGATACAGGCCATTCATAAGAGGCTAAGGACTCCCACAGATCATGTGATGTCTCTGAAATGAAATCTTGTCTCTCCATCTGTTGTACCTATTCCTCAGCAGCGAAAGTAGTGGGACATGCACAGGTAGCTCATGCATTTAGTCGGTATCCTGTTAATCCAATGGAAGTGTTACAATTTGTAATGGATACAGCCAATTTCTAAATAATATCTGTATGGAGGATTTATTCTAAGTGTTTGAATATGCTTACATTTTCTTTATAGTCCTTTTATTGATCATTCTTTGAATGATACATGAATAGCTTTCATGGCCTTGCACACAATTATCAAATAAATATGCTCCTTTCTCAGTTACTTTGCTTTTTCTAATTAAGTTTATATTTCTATTTAGTTCTGCAGTAAACAACAAGGAAATTAAGGATCATGCTTTTTCCATTGAAGTTGATAATGTATTATGCAATTCAACCTGCATAAAAGAATGTATTTGCCTTTTCCAAGAGATACAGAGACTCTAAGTTGTTTTGTCCTAATATAGGGAGTTGATGAATACTTTTCAGTCAGAAATTTGTCCAAGCCCAGAATTTGAGGTGAGCTGAGGATATTATTTCTTAAAGACTAGCTTAAGAATCTTTCTGACAGAAATTTTAAAAAATTCTAGCCAATAAACTAAGCACTTAACTAGATAACATCCAGAGTTGGAAAGTTAGTACTTTTCTATGGATTGGCTAAGGGGCAGGGGGAGGGTTAAGGCAGTGGCCTTCATGATGGCATTTCATTCTGAAATCCTTAGACCTGGTTTATGGCCAGTATTTTCAAGGGAAATTCTGTAGAAAGGTTCACTTTGAAAATTCACTTACAAGTCTCAGATTTTTAAAATCACGCAGCACAATTGATCAATTGCATATGCTTCACTGATATTTCATGGCTGCTTTCCCATTATGAATGGAAAATATTTAAATTGAGCTACCATTAAGAAAATGACAAATAACATTTTTGACCAGTTTATAGAGCATATTAAAACAGTTATGGGCCAACATTTAAACGTCAGCCACAGTATTTAGAGGTAATCTGGACATTCAGTGCTGCTATCCAGACTGTGGGTGGCTGTAAATATCTGTAAAATGTAGTCAGACAGTGGTAATATGGGATCCTTTCTCCAGACAGCTGTCTAGATAAAGGGTTGTTTTTTTTTACTAAGCACTGCTAACCAGTTAACATGCGTTATAGTGTACGGTATCCGGCAGCGGCTAACACATGGGCATGCCAGTTACTGACTGCCAAAACACATGTGAAATGGCACTAGTGCACTAATCTGGAGCATGGCCAGATTGAGGCAGAGTATGAGTGTGAAAGCACATTAGTACATGATCACCGTAAATGTGGCAATTAGTGTGGGTGCACCTCTATGGATGCCGTTATGTGTACCCATGTTAATTGCATCACACATTAAAGTACTCAGTTGCACATTTAACGTTTGGGAACATGCTGGCCATTCATCCAACAGTTAACATGGAGGCTTTGCTGCCCTAACGTTATCTGGATGGCTATCCTCATAATGATCTGAATATCGCTGCACTCTGTATAACTCCACCCTTGCTCCGCTTACATACTGCCATGGCACTATCCAGAAAGGGCCGAGGCAGTCTGTAAACAAATTCAGTGGCACTATCCAGATATGGATAAATGCCTTTGAATATCAACCCATTCATTTTCTTATTCCACTTGTTGTTGCTGTTGCTAAGTGCCATTGAGTCGGTGTCGACTCATGGCGACCTTCTGGATAGTTGTCCTAAACTATGTTCAGTATTCTGTTTCAGATGTTAGATACCTTTCTCTGATTATGCTATTTTCATTTTAATTCTCTTCTATGTGAAATACAAAGATACGAATAATACCACACTCAGTTTTGATATCTGCTGAGTTGCCAAGTTACCCAGTTTTATGAGTGAGATTTTAAGCCAGTCCTGGATTTCTGACAGTCTCATTCTGATGCATTATGGGACCTGCAGCACTGATCCCAGTGGGTAAAATGAGGGATTACAAATACCATACTGCATTGTAATGAAAATTTAAATCTAGAACTAGCAAAAAAATGTCATTCCTGGAACTGGGTAACTTAGCAAATCTGTCACCAGTTCTCCTCGGAGTTAACTCTCTTTACTACATTATTTCCCTTTGGGGATGTGCACGGTCCAAAGAGTGGTACTGCATATGGTAATGAGCACAAACGGCAGAATTAAGGATGCTTGCTTGCAATAAAGAATAGGGTGGGGAGTAAGCGTACCGGCATTAAGGGAACAAGGCATCACTTATCGGGCACTAAGAGGACACCAAGCATTAAGGTGCCAATCGTGCACCTTACTGTCCAAAAAAGGTGGTCATCTTAACGCAGGATAAGGGAACCTTTCTGAAAGGAAAAAGACAAAAGAAAGCAACAACGTATCTGTAAAATGAAATAAGACAAAAGGAACAGATACCAGACTGGCAGAGATTTTCAGATTTGATAAAACCCCTTTATTGCCCCTAGAAATTATTTAACAGAAGTTCTTTACAGAGAAGGTATCAGTAGAGATAGTTATGGTTTTAGTTATGTCCTCCTCATCTCAGTTGCTTCTTTCTTGTTTTTTTATGTTTTTTTAATGTTTTTAATGTACATAGATTCAGAGCACTATATATACTGTATCCTATCATTTGGTGATTATAGATGGTATTGGTTTGGTTTTCTAGTTCTTACATGATTAGTTTGATGTTTTATATTAATTATTGATTTTAATTTTAATTTTTATATTGATCTTTGATTATATATGTGATTTGTTTTAATTGTTAATGTTTGTCTTTTTGAAGTTTGCACCTTAAAAGATATCCCCTGAGGAAGGCCACAGGCCGAAACGCGTAGGGGCAATAAAGAAAGGGGTTTTATCAAACCTGAAAAACTCTGCCAGTCTGGTATCTGTTCCTTTTGTCACCTTTCTGAAAGGGACATATCAGGGGCTGCTTGCAGAGCCGGCCCAGCCACTAGGCAAACAAGGCGGTCGCCTATGGCTGCAACTTCCAGAGGGCAGCCAAAGAAGGATAATCCAAGTTAAATAAGGGAGTTTGACAGTGAGAGGGGATGTAAATCTTGTGGTTGGCCTAGGGCACCAACACTATGAACCAACTCCAGGGCTGGCCCTGGCTGCATGGAAGGAAAGGTAAGAGGAGATGGACCTCAACAACCCAAATGGTTCTTACGTGTCATTCAATACGTGGGAGGATAATGTTGCAACCAGTTATACTGTCAAAGTGACAGGAAGTCTATAAATGTGTCCTAATGTCAGTGTGTGGTCTCAGATCATTTGTAAGTGTGCCTACAAGGTGGCTCCAAGTCCCTGATGTGTCCATGAAAGGCATGACAATGCAGGAGTGTGCCTGTGAGCAGTAGGCACATGATAGATGTAAGTGATGTGTAGTTATGGTAAGAAGCTAACTGGGTTGTGCATAGAGTAGCAGCTGACAGAGGTAGACATGACTGAAGCAGACGGTCATATGTGGGATGAGTATGAGCAATGATGTATGTAGCAACATGACAGGGGTGTATGTATGTTATGTGGCAATGTACATGAACTCTAAATAAAATCTCTCAAGATTGGGGGAACTGTTGTTTTCCCTGTCATAATGAAATATAAATATGTATGTAAGCGTCACACATAAACAATATACCTTGTAAATGTCAAGAAAGAATCATTTATGATGATTATGATGTCATCCCTCTCATTTTGAGCCCCTACCTTTGGTCCATGAATTACAGTGGTACAAGGCAAAGATGAGTGTCATGTCAAGGTGATGCAGTTCCTATGTGTCAATGGAAGAATATATGTTGATGGGTGTGTCATAGATGCAGTATGCTGTAATAGAGCCCCCCTTGTGAGCCAGCTGCACTATGTATGTTTGTCAGTGGTGCATGGGATGCATAGGAAACAATAGAAACACACAAACATGACGGACGAAAAACACCACATGCCCTATCTAGTCTGCCCGTTAATATCAACCACAATAGTTGCCTTCTTTCTGTTACAGATTCTCTGGGTTTGTCCCATGCTTATTGGAATCTAGATACTGTCCTTATCTCTACCACCCCCACTGGGAGACTATTCCATGCTTGTACCACTCTTTCTTTAAAGAAATATTTCTGCATATTACTTCTGAGTCATAAGAACATCAGAACATAAGATATACCATAATGGATCAGACCAAGGTCCATCAAGCCCAGTATCCTGTTTCCAACAGTGGCCAATCTAGGTCACAAGTACATAGCGGTTTCACCAGAAGGCACAGGTTTCACAATGCTTGTATTGGAACAAGCAGTGGATTTCCCGGGGCATCTTTGATAATGAACCTTTCCTCCAGGAACTTGTCCAAACCTTTTTTAAATCCAGCTACACTAACAGCTTTTACTACATCCTCTGATAACGAATTCCAAAGTTTGAATACACGTTGAATGAAAAAATATTTTCTCTTATTAGTCTTATATGGGTTACACTGTAGTTTTGTTGCATGTCCCCTAGTCTTTCTACATTTTGATGGCGTAAACAATCGATCTACGTTTACCCATCCCATTCATTAATTTATAGACCTCTGACATATCTCCATTCAGCAGTCTCTTTTCTAGGTTGAAAAGCCCTAACCTTTTTAGTCTCTCTTTATAGGGGTATCCTTCCATCCCATTTACCATTTTGGTGGCTCTTCTCTGTAGTTTTTCTAATTCTGTTATATCCTTTTTAAGATATGGTGACCAGAATTGCACGCAATATTTGACGTGTGGTCACACTATGAAACGATACAAAGGCATTATAATATCCTTGGTTTTATTCTCTATTCCTTTCCTTATTATTCCTAGCATTCTATTTTCTTTCTTGGCCGCCACTGCACACTGGGCAGAGGGTTTCAACATATTATCCACAATGATGCCTAAATCTTTTTCCTGGGTAGTGATTCCTAATGTAGATACTTGCATCCTGCAACCATATTTTGAGTTGTTCTTTCCTAGGTGCATAACTTTGCACTTGTCCATATTAAAGTTTATCTGCCATTTGAATGTCCAGTCTTCCAATTTATTAAGGTCCTCTTGCAATTTTTCACAATCCTCTTGGGTTCTAAATAACTTTGAAAATTTTTGTGTCATCTGCAGATTCAATTACCTCACTCATTATTCCCATTTCAGGTCATTTATGAATATGTTATAAAGCAGAAGACCCAGCACAGATGCCTGGGGTACTCCACTATTCACCTTTCTCCATTGGGAAAATTGGCCATTTAGCCCTACCTTCTGCATTCTATCTTTTAACCAGTTCCTGATCCACAATAGTACACTGCCTCCTTTCCCATGTCTTTTAATTTAGCCAAGAGTCTCTTATTTCTTGTACCAGATTTTATATTCCACTAAGGACTAGGTGCAAAATGGTCCCCTCTTGTCAGTTCATGAAGCAGTTGCTCCAAGAAGCAGTCATTTATTTCATCTAGAAACTTTATCTCCCTAGCATGTCCTGCTGTGACACTGACCCAGTTGATACTGGGGTAATTGAAATCAACCATTATTAATTATGTGCTGTAAATATTGCTAGTTTCCCTGAATCTTTGAGTATTTCATCATCCATTTGTTCACTCTAGCCAGGCAGCTGATAGTATACTCCCACTGCCTTTCCTTTCCCTTTTTTACATGGAATTTGAATCCATAGAAATTCTACAGTGTATTTTATTTCCTGCAAAACTTTAATCCTGTGTGACTCAATGCCTTCTCTAACATAGAGCGCAACCCCTCCACCAATTTGATCTACTCTATCATTGTAATATAATTTGTACCCACGTATACAGTGTCCAATGGCAATGATTTTCTATATGGTGGGACAGCTCTCCAACAACATGTACCTACTGATCTTGGCCCTCAGAACGTACAATGGTCATATGGGTTAGCATACACATCTCAATCCAATGCAGTGACAGTTATTCCTCCACATAGAGCTGGATTGCAGAGAGGACATAAACAGCTGTATAGAGGCCAGAGTATGTCATATCCACATCTTTATCTTTGTGTAATTTCAACGTGTGCCCTCCCAATGACCTTAGGTATTAAGATTGTGATGTTTGTTTATACATCCAAATAATTGTCCCAGCTATGACACTTTCTCAACATTGCTATATTGCATCAGCTGTGGAATGTTTGAGAGAAAGGACTGGCAGCAAGGGCCACAGTTAAGAACAGACTGTATCTAATAGATTTAGCAAATACCCAATGTAACACTCAGCCTTAAAAGACCATAATCTACTAAGTACTACTTAAACAGATAAACAATACCTGTTTAAATGTAGTTGGGTGCCAAGTCTGTACTGGCACATAAGCATGTTTAAGCATATCTTCAGCAATTTCTTCAACTACTTGACCTTTGTCATCTATTTTCAAACAGCAATTGGTTAGATTCAGTTTACCACATACTCCTCCTTCAGCTGCTAACAAATAATCAAGTGCTAGACGATTCTGGTATATGGCAGTGCGCATTTGGGTGCTTTGTCTAGCTAAAAGTGTGAGAGCGTGGCTAGTTTCATTAGTTATTATTTCAACTACTGCCTGTAGGCGAATAATACGATTAATCATATAGATTGATGTTCGATAACCATACATACCATCATCATTCCAAGTGGCAGGCCCATAATACTCAATAATTCTTTCTGGTGGCCAATCATCACCCTTCCACTTCTCCCATTTACCTACTTGAAGGGGTGATCTTTTCTGTCGCAATGCTCTTTTCTGTCTGTGAGTAGTGTATACTGGGTATCCTAATTGTTCTCCATGTTCTGTGGGTAGGAGAAAGAAAGAAGGTCTGATGGTCCCTAAGACACATGCTCCTCCCCAATGTGATGGGAGTTGAGCATACGCTCGGTTTCCACAGATCCAATACAGGCCAGGTGGGGCTTGCCAAGCATGAGTTTTGGCAAGATTAGTCCATAAACCAGCAAGTTCGGGAAATCTAGCTAATGGGTTAGGAGGTTCAGGGTGTTTTATTCCTGACCACCATGACGTCTTTTTGGTAGTGGCATTATAAAACTTCTGACTAAGACAGACCAGCTGTCCTACCTGTTGGGTGAACTGAGGTCCAGTTCTGGCATAGCAAAGACGTCCAACAATTGAGTGCGCTAACACCCATTCGCTAGTAGTCTTGTGTAATTTAGTCTGATTGTAAGTCAGAGAATAATTCAATTCATGAGCCTCCCATGGTCATTGGTCACCCATCTTGGTTCCGCCACAGAAATAACAATCTGAGATCTTTAGACTGGATACTACTGCTCCAGCTAATTCTAAAAACAAATTCTGGGATGGATGGGGAATTTCAAACTTATTTACATGCATAGCTTCATAGAAAGTGTTATGGATGTGATATTTAGATGACTTGTAGGCTTGGGTATTCAATCTTATATACACAATGGTTCCTGGATCTACTGCTCCACCTGCAATACGTAAACCAAACTTGTATCCTTGTTTCCATGCATTAGGATTACGGATCCGTAATTGCAAAGGGTTACAAGCACCTTTCTTACATTTGTCATCTGTTTTTGACTTAGTCAAAGTGGCAACTCGATTATCTCTCTGTTCATCTGTGATACCAGCATTCCATGTAGCATAAAAAACACACTCCCAGTTTGGGCAATAGTAATCTGCAGCTGGGGCAGTACTATATGACCCTTTCTTACCAGTACACTTTCTCCATCCCGTGGCACCTTCTGGGCACATATACTTATGATCATTGCGATAGGCTTTTTCCCAGGTACCACATCTGGAACGACTATCTCTGTTTATAACATCACATGCATCAAAATATAAAACAGCAGGTATACTAGCATCTTTAAGTGGTCGTGTAGCATTAATTATAGGTCCATCTGCATCATTCCATCGTATTTCCAACGTATAATATGATGGGTTCTGATGCGGGTTATAGCATACTCTGGAGTTACCTTTAATGCAAACATTTAGTTCAGTGGTGTTATAAGTACACCGAGTCACTTTACCAGTGCATTTATAGTGAGAATGATAAATCAAAGTCTGAGTTACTTTCAGTCCAGTTCGAGTAGAAGTAATGCAAGCAGTGCATGGAGGTAAAGCATGAGTCAGTTCAAAACCTCCAAAACAGGCAACCAGGGCCAAGCAAAGATAAAGATACATGTTGATTGGAGTTCTTCTGAATCCTCAGCTTGCAAATCTTGACCATGACGATCTTTTCTTCATCCCATGCGCTAATAAAGCAATTTCAACGGGTGCTGAGTGTTGATTGAAGATCCTCAAGTTGTCCATCACACAGTAACCAACTTAGCAATTTCAGTTGGCTTTTGAAGTATGGTTAATCAATGTAGTATCAAAGTAGTGTGCAAATTCACACGCAGATTGGGTTCGTTGAAACAAAACTGTTGCTGCATGGAAAACAGCAATCCTCTTTGAAAGACTTGGCTACTGCAAGGCACTGTGACAAAGTGTCTAAGTTGCTGGTTGCCGTCTCAGAGTAACTCGTAAAGGTGCATCGTGATGCTGCTCCGCGGTCCACTGCTCAGGTTCTGGAGCTGCTGCGGGCTTGACTCTGCTGTGGTGGATCCAGGCATCGATCTCCGCTACCTTTACTGCAGTTGGGGTAGACAGGATGACGGTGTATGGTCCCTTCCAATGGGGTTCCAGCGGTGTCTTCTTCCAATCTTTGATCCACACCGAGGTACCAGGCTGGTAGGGATGCAGGGGTTCAGTCAAGTTGATAGGCAACTGGTCTTGGATCCACGCATGGAGAGTCTGCAGAACAAAACTAAGAGCTAGGAGTTCTTGCCTGGTTATTTCTGAACCAATTTGGGCTAGACTTCCTTTAACTCCTTGCACTATTGGTGGGGGTTTACCATACAGAACTTCAAAAGGGGAAAAACCTGTTGACTTCACAGGAGCTGAGCGTATTCTGAGTAAAGCTATTGGGAGCACTTGGGGCCACTTCAAGTGTGTCTCCTGGCAAAGCTTAGACATTTGGGCTTTTAAGGTATGATTCATTCGCTCAACTTTCCCTGAACTCTGGGGTCTGTATGCAGTGTGGAGTTTCCATTGTATCTGTAGGGCTTTTGCTAACTGTTGAGTAACCTGGGAAACAAATGAGGGTCCATTGTCTGACCCTATTACTGCTGGAATTCCAAATCTAGGGACAATCTCTCTCAATAAAACTTTGGTGACTTCTCTAGCTTTTTCGGTTCTGGTTGGGAAGGCTTCTACCCACCCAGAGAAAGTACAAACTAATACTAATAGGTAGTGGTATCCACTGGCTTTTGGCATTTCAGTAAAATCAATCTGCAGGTGGTGCATGGGGGTTACACCTCCTGACTGAACTCGAGGTGGTGGTGTGGGACCTTGCTTGGCATTGTTTTTGGCACAAATTTGACACTGGCGTGCTACTGAGGCTGATAGAGCTGGTAACATGGCAATGTAGAAATGTGGTCTAAGTGCTTTTTCCATAGCGGTCTTCCCATAATGTGTAGTTTCATGGAAAGCTTTGACAAAGGCTGGTCCTAACAATTCAGGAATTACTATTTGTCCTGGGGGTTGACTGCCCTCTGCTGGTGGCAGTTCAATCCACCCATCTTTCAGTACTCCATCTTCTCTGTCACAGTAGTATTCTAATTCTTTGGTGGTATATCGTGGTGTCCATGAGTTCAAGGGTACTGGAAACAATGCTGCCTGCATCGGCGTGGCTTGTGGCGAAATTTGTCCTGTCATAGCTGCTTGTCGTGCTGAGGCATCTGCAAATCTGTTCCCTTGGGCAACTTCTCCTTTTCCTGCTTGATGTCCTCTGCAATGCATGACAGCTACACGAGTTGGGGCCCATACTGCATCAAGTAGCATCAGTATCTCGGGGCCATACTTAACTGATTTTCCTCCGGATGTGATGAGTCCTCTTTCTTTGTAGAGAGCTCCATGGGCATGTAAGGTGGTGAAGGCATACTTAGAGTCTGTATATATATTCAACACAAGGTTTTCACCTAGTAGTAGTGCTCGGGTGAGTGCTATCAATTCTGCTTTCTGGGCTGATGTGCCTGAGGCTAAGGCTGATGATTCAACAACTTCATGTTGAGTGACTACTGCATATCCAGCACAGCGTCGTCCATTGATGATGAGACTGCTTCCATCAACATAATAGATTTGGTCAGGATTGTCTATGGGCACATCTGTCAGATCAGGTCGGCTTGAGAATACAGTGTCCATGACTTCTATACAGTCATGCTCTGGAAGTTCTTCACTAATAGGTATCAATGTGGCTGGATTCAAGGCATGGCTCACTTCCAGTTGTATCTGTGGGTTTTCACATAGCATGCTCTGATATTTCAACATTCGGGAATTGGTGAGCCAATGATTTTCTTTCTGTTCCATAAGGGCAAGGACTGCATGTGGCACAGTGACTCGTATATTCTGTCCTAGTGTGAGCTTATCTGCTTCACTCACCAACAATGCTGTAGCTGCAACTGCTCTCAGGCAAGGTGGCCATCCTTTGGCCACCGTGTCCAATTGTTTCGATAGGTATGCTACAGGTCGTTCCCAATTTCCCAACTTCTGAGTCAACATGCCTAAGGCATTTCCTTGTGCTTCATGTACAAACAAGTGGAAAGGTTTGTGAACATCTGGTAGTCCAAGGGCTGGTGATGACATCAATTCTTCCTTCAATGTCTTGAAGGCTGTATCCTGCTCAGGTCCCCACTCCAGTGGCGACTTTTCTTCTCCTTTTGTGGCTTCATACAGTGGCTTAGCAATTTGGGCAAAGTTGGGAATCCAAATTCGGCAATATCCTGCCGCTCCCAGAAAGGCTCTGACTTGCTTTCTGGTTGTTGGGGTTGGAATTCTGCATACTGCTTCTTTTCTTTCTCTGCCTAATTTTCGGCTTCCTTGGGTTATGCGAAAGCCCAAGTATTTCACTTCTTTTTGGCATAGTTGTGCTTTTGCTCTGGAAACTTTGTATCCAGCTTCATCTAGTAACTGCAAGAGGTCTTTGGTGGCTTGTATACATTCACTTTCTGATACAGCAGCTATCAGCAGATCGTCCACGTATTGGAGAAGCACTCTCTTCCCCGGGGCCACTGGATAGCTGGAAAGGTCTTGATTCAGTGCAGCACTAAAGATGGTAGGCGAATTCTTGAATCCTTGGGGTAATCGTGTCCAGGTAAGTTGGCCCCCTCTTCCAGAGATGGGGTCCTGCCATTCAAATGCAAATAATATCTGACTCACGGGGGCTAATCTTATGCAAAAGAAAGCATCTTTCAAATCTAGAACAGTAAAGTGGGTGGCTTCAGCAGGAATTAGTCCTAGAAGAGTGTAAGGATTGGGTACAACTGGATGTATAGTTTCAACTGCTTCATTCACTCTTCTTAGATCTTGCACTGGGCGGTAGTCATCTGTTCCAGGCTTTTTCACTGGCAGAAGTGGGGTGTTCCATGGGGATTGACATACTTTCAGTAGGCCATGTTCCAGTAATCTTTGCAAGTGGCGGTGGATGCCTTCAATTGCAGCTCTAGGGAGAGGGTATTGTTTGACATGTACTGGTGTAGCACTAGGCTTGAGAATTACAATTACTGGAGCTATATGTTTGGCTAGGCCTGGAGGACTGCCTTCTGCCCATACTCCAGGTGGGGCATCAATACTTTTCAAGGTTTGTTCAAAATAGGTGTCTTGGATAGAATCATCACTGTAATATCTCCATTCTTCTTCTCGGGGAACTGTGAGCAGCATTATTCCTGCTGGTTTGGCTTGCGAATTTACTGTCATTTGCATTTCTCCTCTTTCAGTGAAGGATATTTGGGCCTGTAGCTTGGCTAACAAATCTCGTCCCAGTAGTGGCACTGGACATTCTGGCATGTAAAGGAATTGATGAGTTATTTGCTGTCCTCCTAGACTGCATATGCGATTCTGAAGAAAAGGTTTTGTAGCTTTGGCACCAGTTGCTCCTACAATGGTGACTGCTTTTGTAGAAAATTGGGCTATCTTCTTGTCCACTACTGAATGTTCTGCTCCAGTATCAACCATAAAATTCATAACTTGGTCTCCTATTTGTATTCCGACCATAGGCTCCTGGAGACCTAAAGCAAATTCGGAGCCCGGTCTGTCCTAATCCACGTCATCTTCATCATAGGCTGTTGCCGCCAATGCTTGCACGGCTTCTCCTCTTTCACGCTGATGTTGCTCTCGATTGGCTCCTCCGCGATGTCGGGGACGGCCTCATTTTTCTCCTCTCCATTGATGATTGTTTTCGTCATCTTCGTGGGCGTCTTCGAGTTGCGGGCATGCATCTCTCCAATGTCCTTCCTCCCTGCAGTAGGCGCATTGGTTTACGCCTAATTGGAGCCGGCTTCCACCTCGGCCCCGCCCCCTTCCTCTGCTCCTTCGACTAGGGACACCTCCCCTTTTCTGTTCAACTATGGCCGCAGCCAAAAAATCAGCTTTCTTCTTCATCTTTCGATCACATTCTTTCTGTCTTTCATTATCACGATTCACATACACTTTATGAGCGACTTCCAATAACTGTGTTGCATTCATGCCCGCAAACCCCTCTAATTTCTGTAATTTACGTCTAATGTCTGGTTGAGACTGATTTACAAAAGCAGAATTCACCATGCATAAACTTCCTGGTGCATCGGGATCATAGGGAGTATACATTCTGTATACTATCCTTAAATAAAATAAACCTTTCATAAAACACTGCTGGACTCTCATCTATGCCTTGGTTAACTTCAGTAACTTTGGAAAGGTTCATAGCTTTCTGGCCCCCCCTTTTCAGGCCTTGTAACAAGCCTTGGCGGAAATGGGCTAGGGCTCTGGATCCTCTTTCAGTATTCGGATCCCATCGGGGGTCTTCATTCGGGAATTGTCTCTGGACCGCTTCCCGATGGTCTATTCTCTCTTCTCCTCGTTCTGGAGCTACAGGGTTATCTGCCAGCCAGTCTATAGCTGCTTTTCTAATTCATGTCCGCTCCTCCGTAGTAAATAAGGTGGACAGGAGCTGACGGCAATCTGCCCATGTGGGTTGATGGGTTTCCATAATAGTAGTCACTAATTCTGTAAGCTCTTGGGATTTATTGGTATAGGAGGCATAATGCGTCCTCCAATTTAACAAATCAGTTGTAGAGAAAGGGACATACACATAGCTTGGGGGTCCCGCTACCACCTCATTATCGTCATTTCTTACAGGCACTCCCGGGACTTGCCGTAAAGGCATCATCTTAGCAGTAGAGGTCTTTTGGGATCTAAGCGATATTTTTGTAACTTTCCTATCAGGGCTCTTTTTCTTCTTTTCTACAGGCTTATCCCGGGTTACTTTCTTTTCTATATGCTTTGTCTTGGATTTACTTTTTACTGGCAGGCTAATACTGGCGGTCGCTTCTACACTGTCAGTCTCACTCAGGGAATTCTCAATTTCTTCCTTCTCTGTTTCTGAATCTGACTCGCCTCTCTCTGTTTCTGTCTCAGTAGAATCATCTTCTTCAACTAAAGGGAGCTCATCTTCCTGCTCTTCGGGAGGTGGCTCAGGGGTTGGGTCCCGCACCCGCTGTCTCCGGGGCTCTGGGGCAGGACGCCGGGCTACTCTTACTGGGCCCAGGGTTCTAGGCTGTCGGGGAACTATTTCTGGGGAATCAGGATCGACCAGGATGGGTTTCTTCCTGGACTTCTCATCTTTCCCTTTCTTACTAGGCTATTTTCTGTTTTCTGACTATGATCTGTTTTCGCTAACATTATTCTGCACTGCTCTTCATAGCAGCGCTGCGCCCAAGGGGGCGGATCTTTGCAAATACTTAACCAAGAATCTATATAGGGGTACTGATCGGGGTGCGCTATCTGCACTCTATGATGAACTAACTGGATAATTCCTACATTTAAGGTTCCCTCTCGGGGCCAGGTAGGGTCTAGATCGGGCCACTCCCTAGTACACAAAATCTGTAAACGGGCTGCAGTCATTTTAATACCATAATCTCCGGAATATCCCTCTTTAAAATGTGCGATCATACATTCTAATGGAGTGTTCCTAGTAGACCCCGCCCCTCCCATTTCGATGTGTGCGCGCAACAACAGACAGAAGGGAAAAGGAGGGCGGACCGTGGGTAAGGGGTCCTCACGGCCCTAGAAACGTATAAGGGAAACAAATAACAAGACAAGACGACAATCGCTTCCCCCTTTTTGCGACCTGAACGCGGTCGCCCGGTCAGGAAATGCGCTACTCAGGGGTCCGCCTTCGCTTGGTCCGTGCTGCCAGACCTCTCATACACACTTCATTCACACAATCATGCTAGCAACGTATCCCAGAATGCATTCATTTCTATCTATTCTGACTAGTCTTGTTCAATTACCAAAATACAAGAAGACGGGAGTTTCGCCCTGCGAATACTCATGCGGGGGTACTCGGTCCGTCTTTGAGAGGTGATCAAGCTCTCTTACCAATTTCCAAGTTCCAAGTTCAAATGGCAGCACTGCTCTTTCTTATCTGTCTAGACAACAAATCAAAACTATACTCACCGGATCCGGTCCTCAAACTTCCCAAGCAGGCGCATGAGTTGGACCTCGGACTCCCCTCACTCGGGTTCGAGGCGTTGGCTCCAGCCGGGCCCGGCACCCGCCGAGGTCCGACCAACTTCCTCCGATGCAATGGACCGGCGGCGCCAGGAAGCAGCCCCCGTCGGAATGGCGCGATCCCGGCAGGACCAAGCCTATAGAGGCGGAATGTCGTGGTATATTGCCCTATATACACTCTGATTCCACAACTTCCCGGCCAACGCACCAAGAATATGTAGCAGCAGAGCGCAGACAAACCAATGATACCAGGAGTCTGTTCAGAAGGTCCAAATCATTTATTTGTGCACAAGTCTCAAGCAGAATCAAATTCAAAATGGCTGAGCAAAGTTCTCTGGCAATACAATAACTTTTATAGACTTTAGCTTCATTCTAGGTATAGAAAAACATTTCATTGGTCCCGGTAACCTCCCGTACCTCCCGTACCTCTTCTATTGGTCCCGGTACTGATATGATTATCCAATTATATTCTTTCAGTGGGCTCAGCACCTGCTTACCCCCCTTCTAGTCCCAATTACAATGGTCAGTTCACTAACTTGTTACTTTCCTACTTTCAAGGCTATTGGGCTAGTTGCTACGTGCAGGGAAGCAGGGCTCTATAACTTCTCTGTCAGCAATTTTAAACATGAATTTCTGTATTTTTCCATCTGTTCTGCTTGTCTAAGCTAATTCAATACTTTTACTGAGTTTTTAGTTCTATAGCAGCATATTGGGGAATGTGCAATTCCTATGGGCCTCTTCACAAGCTTCATTTACAGGTCAAGCTAGTTAGGCTTGCTTATGTCAGACACTGTGGATCACAGGCCTACACCTGCCACAGTGAAACAGCAGTGCCTGGAATGAGCACTCTGGAAACTCTGCACAGATTGAACCCCTGCAACATCATTTGTGTCTTAGTACAGCTGTGTGCTACTCATAGGGAAGGCAAGAGAAGTGGCCTGTGGAGTACTGTGTACAATTCTGGAGACCACACCTTCAAAAGGATATAAACAGGCTAGAGTTGGTATAGAGGGTGACTACTAAAATGGCTAGTGGTCTTCATTATAAAGCATATGAGGACAGACTTAAGGATCTTAATATGTATACGTTACAGGAAAGGTGAGATAGAGGAGATATGATAGAGATGTTTAAATATGTCCGTGGCATAAATGCACAGGAGGAGAGTCTCTTTCATGTTTATGCTTATGCAATTTCTTGATATACTGCCCAGGCTGAATGAAGGGCATCAGAGTGGTTTACAATCACTACAAGCAGGTACTGGATACATTCCCTCATCTTCAAAGGGCTCACAATCTACATGTGAAAGCAAGCTCTGCTACGAGGGGACATAGGATGAGGGTGAAATGGGATAGGAGTAATAAGTGGAAATATTTATTTATGGAAAGGGAGGTAGATGCGTGGAATAGTCTCCCTGTGGAGGTGGTAGAGATGAGGACAGTATCTGAATTCAAAAAAGTATGGGACAAACATAAAAGATCTCTAAAGAAAAAAGGGGACTATTGTAGTAGTTGATATAGATGGGCAGACTAGATAGGCCATGTGCTCTTTTTCTGCCATCATGTTTCTATGTTTCTAAGACAATTATAGCCATCAAAAATCTGTGTTCAACACACACTATACAGAATGGCCTAAAGGCATAAGGACATATTGAAGCGGCATGCCTGTCTAATGGCCATTGCTGCTGTATAACACAACAGCTCGGATGGTAGATTGGATTGGCATGCAGGCATGCAACTCTGTGTATAGTAGTTGTCAAGCATTGTCTGCCATTGCAAAGCACTATAATGGCTGCTAGGGTTTCTTTCTGATGTTTAAGAATCACAAAGGCAAGTACATTGATTATGGAATACTACACTTAACTTGCAAGCATACGCCCGCAGCTTCTGTGTTCTGTAGGGCTAAATTCACTGTCAAGTGCTGACAGGGATGATGGTGTCCAGCAGAATAAGAGGAGACAATATAGCATGGAGAGCTCACATGTGCCATTTTGACTGCTTTTCTACATATGAGGGGTTTCTGATATGCCTTTTGCTGACCAAATTCCACCAACCTCTGTAACATAACAGAACTCTATCATGTTGCATGTCAGTGTTTTCAGTGTGACCATTCCAAAGTTAATGATTTAATGTAAACTGTTCTATACAAACTGTTCTATGTAAACCGTTATACTGTTTGCATTATATTTAAACCACACTGATTCCAAAGAGTGCGGTATATAAAAGCAAATAAATAAATAAATAAATATACTCTGGTCAGTAGACAGTCACAGAACAACAGAGATATCATGAAAAAAAGAGTGGTGAACAGTGATAAAATATCTATCCTTACAAAGGAACTTGACAAAAACAATTGACAATGATGTGGATGTCACAGTAGGAGATAAGTGTCCCTCCTACTGTACAGTCAATAACTGTTTTGTCATGCTGAGGCAGGACATTGCAGCTATAAACATGAATAATGTCCTGAGAAGTCAAGTGAGGTGGCAATCCCATAACATGTGGATGCTGGTTATCACATGGTGCTGGAGGATCTCAGAATATTATCTAGCAACACAGCAGAGCCACTGAAGAGATCACCAGAACTTGTGGCCTATAACATCCATGACATTGGGAACCAAATGGGTTCCCAAATGCCTCATTGCTGGCCTGAAGTGTGAATGATTGCCTTCTTCACATGCCATCTTGGACAGATGTCATTTGAATGCTGTCGGATACCTTGATTGGATTGCCACTAGAGATGCAAGTTGAATCCATATGTATCATCCAGACATCAAATAACAATGCAAAGAGTGCAGATGTAGTGGTTACCCAGGTCATCAGAAGTTCCAGATTCTGACATCAGGAAGAAAGCTGATGCTGTCTGTCTGTTGGGACAAAGAGGGAATAATGCCTGTTGATCACCTGAAAAAGGGGGAACCCATATGGCAAATTATTACATTTCCCTTTGGGACAAATTGAAGAGGGAACTGGTCTTCACATGTCTATAAAAGCTTGAAAGATGTGTCTGGGATCTGCAGGACAATGCCTCTCCTCACACTGCAGCCAGCATGCAGCACACACTGGCTGATCAATGCTTTGAATTTTATTTATTTATTTACTTATTTTATTTTATTTATTTGCAAATCTTTTATATACCACCACTTCCTAAGATCAGTGGCGGTTTACATTAAACAACATGAAATACATAAAACAGTGCTGTGATAAAATTGCTGTAACACCAGGCATACTTGCCTGACCTGGCCCCTACTGACTATCACCTGTACCCTATTTATTTATTTACATTCTCTTATACACTGTGCTATTCTGCATCAGTGCAGTTTACATTGAACAAACTGAAATTACACTGAACAGGGCATTATAACTTGGAGAGATAACTATTTTATAGGGAACATGGGCTATGGAGGGTTAGGTGGCTTGCCCAAGACCACAAGGAGCACCTGTGGGACTAGAAACCCCAGTTCTTCCAGCCCAAGGTTGCTGTCCTCTAGTGGGATTTGAAACCCCAACCTTCTGGCCTGAAGTACCTTGCCCCCCCCCAACCACTAGGCCACTCCTCCACTCCACTCCCCTAACCTCCAAAAAGACTTGGAAGGAGGAATGTCTTCAAGCATTGACAAAGCTGCATCAGCTGCTGAAGAGTGGTTTGCAGAGCAACCAAAAGAGTTGTATTTGGAGGGCCTGAATAGCTTGGAGCAAGAATTTTACACATGCATGGAGGTCAGGGGTGAATATGTTTACTAAACATACTTGTTCAAACATGTAGAATGGTTTTATCATCATGAAACCAAAAATGTATTAGCTTGTATGCTGTGGACACACGTACTGCATTCCATAACACATCACTCCAATGATATGTAACAGATGCAATGTCTGTAATCAGGCTGTCAATATCCAAATTTTTAACTATATCTATTGATCCCAATAACACATTGCTGGGATATGCATCTTTAAGAGGCAGGGCTTGTTGCCCCGCTGAAATGGCACATGACGAGCCACATATATTGTGTTTCCCCATAATGCATGTCATCTAGATACGATAGTGATATGTAGCACTAGAAACATTGATATATGTGCAACAGATGCAGCCTAATTAACTCATCCACAATGGATACCACCACAAATTGGGTATGAGCCAGAGGTGGGCCATATGTCTGTCACATGTATAGACAATAAAATGGTGCACTCTGTCTCCAACAGAACATTGTGTATCAAGATCTAACATAATGCAGTGAGGTCAGACAGTGAGACTGCAAATCACACCCAATAGGAATCAATACAGTACATGGACAAATATTCCAGACGTTATCACATGTCATTGAGATTAATGGATAGTGGTTGTACACATTACTTGTCAGTATGGTTGTCCATTTGCATGTACTGTACATTGTTTTCTGAAATCAATTCAGCTGTGACCCCCATATGTTATCATTATGGGAAATCAAGGACACCAGAGCCTTGCATAGGTACACCTTCAGATATAGGACTGCTATGACTATGTCCACAATCCAAGTATTAGCAAAGAATACAAATATATGTCAGAAGACTGAAAGTATCCCACACATTTCTGCATTAGCGGACAGGTGACCATGCATGTCAATGAATAGCACATATCCCTTGTACCTAATGCAACAGGCTGTTTCTTGTAGAGGACTAGGTACTAGCAAGGATGTCCTTTAGTGATATGCACTCTGTAGGGTAATGGTGAAATATGTGTCATCCCTTTGCTTGTTTTTATAAATAGAGATCTCTGGTTTGTGAGCTCTATATTTTGGGGTCCCATGCAGTGACACATCAGGAACCATCTGGCCCCAAAATACCCCACAGTACAGCAATGACCACATGGAAGTGTGATGTGCTACAACATGTTATGGCATAAAGGTGAATGACACATTACTGCCCACGTAGCTAGTGGCTGCAGGAACTCCACATAATAACTATGATGGTTGCAGATGTAGCAATCCCTCACTGTTCAGGTAAGGTATATGGCCCCTGCTTAGATCCATTGTCCAGAAACAATACTATGTGGATATTGTCTGATGGACATTTGGAAAACAATTGTGATGATGCATCTATCAAGTGTGTATGAATATGTACAGGGCTGCGACCTATATATGGGGGCTCACTTATGATTATAACATTCTACATACCTTAGAATAAAGTGCTATGTGAAAGGTATATGTGAAAATGTGTCTGTCCAGCATGTGTACAAATGGAAAGGGGCATCATGATAGGGGACCTCAGAATTCTTGCTGTACCGATGGAAAAACATGATGTATGCCTCAGACACAGACACAGAGCTCAACCTCCTCTATCTTACATGGGTCATGTGTAGCAATGGAAAGCCATCACAACTCTGTATGATATAGAGAAGGGGCATCGACCTTTCTCACAGCCCAAAGATAGAGAACAGCAGAGAACAGAACTGTGACCACACATATTGTGTGACAATACAACAGAAAATACTCCTGTCACATACCAGATAGAACCAGCAGGTAGATCCTGTCCTAATCACATGCTCCACAGACATCTTTATGCAGAATACTATAATAAATACAAGCATGGGTGGAAAAATACCTGGATGTGTAATGGAACAGTTGTGCAAGAACTGAGCCAGGCTGCATTTTCACTTTCTCTACCATCTTGGCATAGGTTGTGCAGTAAAATGCACCAACTGTTGTATGTTTCCTGCCATTGTATATATCTTTGGATAAGGGTACGTGCAAGAGTGAGAGATGCAAACTGGACAAAGTGTAGGTGCCGTGACAAAGGGCAGTACCTCCTCTGAGATGCAGTTTGTGAGTGAGATATCTGTGTAACATGCTGTTTATTTATACTGTAGATGATGCTTGTGTAACAAAACTGTGTGATGTACATTTGACATGTACATGTCCAGCTCAGGTGAGATATATGAGACACAGATGCTCTCCTCATACAAGTTCCTCAAGGTCGCACCAATCATTGTGTGTTTTGTAGAACAAGGCAAGGGTATGATGCAGGTGGGAAAGAGCACAAGTGCATGACAACATAAGACAGGTAGATGCTCATGCATGCTGGAGACAGGGTACATGCTTGCAGATGTGCCATCAATACTTTGTGTTTCTGTAGGGCATGATATGCAAGCATGCGTAGGAGTGGACAAATTGGGGCATATGAACATGTTGCCTGAGAAAAGATAACACTGAATATGAATGGAATATTATGGGTGTCTTGCCTTTAAGGGTACATGTGACGGAAACATGTCCTGGGAAACATCATCAGATGTGGAGCCCAGTTCCGGTAGGGGAATGTCCAGGTCATCCAGATGACCTCAAGCAAAATGGGGAACAAAATAAGCTGCTACACAACCAGGTGGTCAACAGGTCTTTATTATGCCCCAACGCATTTTGGCCAAGAACACCTTATTCCGGGGAAAACGAACCTCAAAAAATCCAATAAAAATATGAATAAATAATTAAGAACCAAACCTCAAAAGATACAATAAAAATATGAATAAAAAAATAAAATACAACTATACATTCAAGAAAAACATGTGATAAAACATAAATATATCTATATTAAAAACAAAGTGAAATAAAAATGAAGCAATGATATTAGAATGAATCCAAATGAATGAAATGGTAGATTTAATGCTTAAAAGTCCTAATAAAACATGTTGCACTGAGTAAGCTGTCATACACCATAAAAGTAAAGGACATATGAGGACAAACAAACTGTATCGGCAAAACATTAGTGCCACAGAACAAATGAGATGAGAAGGAACAACTGTAGGTATAAGATGAACTGACCATCCATTGATAAAACCATCATGGGAGGTGGAAAAAGACAGGTAAAATACCTGTATCTAGTACCGCTTGAAAATTTCAAGAAAGGGAAAACTCCACATGATCAGAGCAATAAAACACTATAATGTAAAAACAAATAAAATCAAGAGAAATCTAGTGCAGCTTGCAGGTTATATAATATACTAAAACCAGATGTAAACCTTACCTAATGAACAGTGGTGAAAACTCACTGGGTGAGAAGTAAGAAGTTGTAGAAGTGAAGAGATGCACTTTTAAAGCACAGGGCTGAACTTCACGCCAAAGGAAGGCAGTCAGAGATCAAGGAATGATGGTGGGCAATCAAAATTAAAACAAACAACTCGAGTTGTCATAAGTTGATTATGAGAAATATGGCCATAAAGGATTAAAAAATATATAAAAGCAAACAACATCGGAAATGTGCGTAGACCATAATGTATTGCACTGTGTGAATGAATAGCAAGCATACAAAAGAGTGAGCCATTGCAACAACATAATATCTGTAAAAATCAAAAACAGAGGGCAGGAGTTAAAAAATGTGTGTAACCAAAAAAAGGGAATGTTAAAAAACAAGTATTGTCTCAGAAGAAAAAGTGCTTATTAAGTCAGCTATTATGCATGGACCATAATGTATTGCATTATGTGACTGAAAAACGAGCATAAAAGAGAATGGCCATTGCAACAACATAATATTATGAAAAACAAAAGCAGAGGGCAGGAGTGAAAAAGATGTGGAACCTGAAATGACAAGGGATACTAAGAAACAAGTATTGTTACACAGGAGGGAGGAGTGGCCTAGTGGTTGGGGCAAGGTACTTCAGGCCAGAAGGTCAGTGGTTCAAATCCCACTAGAAGACAGCAACCTTGGGCCAGAAGGACTGGGGTTTCTAGTCCCACAGATGCTCCTTGTGGTCTTGGGCAAACCACTTAACCCTCCATTGCCCATGTTCCCTGTAAGTATTAGTGTATGTGTCTCATATCCCCGTGTGTTAAATGTACCCCCAATTGTGTTGTGACCGCTTTGATTGAAGGATAAGGTGGTATACAAAACTGTCTAAATAAATTTGCTGTGCCAGTCAACAGCAGGGAACGGGATGCTACATAAAGGGGGAGAAACTTTGAGTTTGAAAATTTTAAAAAAGTGTTTAAATATCCATAGGGACAAAAATCAATTGTATATATTTGAAAGAGGTTTGTAGAGTATAATGTGCTGATGAATACTGAATCACATGGAAACACTAAGTGCAATGAACCATCTATGGAACAACAAAAGTAATAATAAAGGAGATAGTTATATCTAATGGAGAGAAACCGGAGCAGAAATAATATAATGTTGTCAAAACAAAAGGGATCAAATACAGCCATCATTATTTAATGACAAAGCTTAAAGGGAGAAATCAATTAAAATAAAATAAAATCCAAATGAAATTAAGAAATTTCTGGAACCATAAATAAATAAATAAATAAATAATACCCTAAATGAATACGAAATCTAGACAAGTATATCACCCCAAGGATTGGGGAGGGAAGATGAGAGGGGGAGGGGGAAAGGGAGAGGGAAGGGAAAGAAGGTGAGGGAGGGGAGGAGGGGATAAGGGGGGAAAAGGGGAGGAGGGGGGTAGGGGGGACAGAAAGGAGGAAGGAGGGGGAAGGGAAGAGGGGAGTAGAGGGGGAGGGGAACTGGGAGAGGAAGGAAGGGAGAGGGGGAGGGGAAGGGAAGAGGGAGAGAGGGAAGGGGAAGAGGGAGGGGAGAGGTATGGGGATGGGGAAGAGGAAGAGGAGGGGAGGAGGGGAGAAGGGGAGGAAGGGAGGAGGAGGGAGGGAGGGGGAGGAGGGAGGGGATGGGAGAAGGGAGAAGGGAGGAGGGGGAAGGGAAAGGAAAGGGGGGGAAGGGAAAGGAAAGGGGGAGAAGGGGAGAAGGGGAGGAGGAAGAGGGGAAAGAAAGAAGTTGAAGGAGAGAAGGAAAGGAAATGGGGGAAGGGGAAGGAAGAAAAGGGGAGAAGGGGAGGAGGAAGTGGGAAGGGGGAAGGGGAAGGGGGGAGGAGAGAGAAGGGAAAGAAGGGGAGGAAAAGAGGGGGGGAATAAATAACTAAAAGGGAATAAAATAAAACCATTAAAGGGGTAAAACATTAAAAGAAATAACTAATAAAAATCTTAGTGCAAATAAGAGAGTGCAAAAAAAGGGGGGTGGGGGTGGGGGGGAGATGACCAATAGATACCCCAAGGGGAGAACGGGGATGGTGCAGGGGTGCCCATGGAATACCTCAAAGAAATACATAAAAATCAAAAATTTGGTTTAGGCCACGAGGATGCAGAGTACATAACTCATATATGAATCTCTGTTCCATCTGGAGAAGCAGTGTGTCTACATTGCCTCCTCACCAATGTGTACAGACCACTTTCAGTACTATGAATCGTAGATCAGAGACCCTGTGGTCTGCACGAAGCCAATGTTCAACCAAGGGTTTGTCTTCAATTCTTCTTTTGAGACAACTTTTATGTTCACTGATTCATATTTTGATACATCTTTTTGTCTTTCCAATGTAACAAAGTTTGCATGGACATACAATCAAATAAATTACCTGTGCTGTATCACAATCAGAAAAATCATGAAGAAATACCTTCCAAGAGGTAATTAGAAATGAAAACCTTCTAGGTGACTAGAACATTTTCGCAACCCATGTACCTCCCACATTTGAAATGGCCACTTGTCTTGGAAACAAACTGTGGTTTGCTGAGGGCAGACAGTACTAATATATCAAATAAATTTGGATTCTCTTATAGGCAATATAAAGTCTTCTGTCTTCCAATGATGGCACCAAGATGTGCCAAGACTCCTTCAGAATCCAGACAATGTTTTTGTAATGTTCAGAAAAAGTTAATGTGCAGACAATTCGATCCTGATCTTCCTGAGGATGACTGTGTAGTAGAGATGATCTGTCAGAAACTCAGGCTCTAGAATAAGCTCCTTTAAAGCACCCTGGGGGATAACCACAATACTTCATGTCAAGTGTGTGGGATTCAAATTCCTCATCTGAGATACATAAGAACATACATTATTGATTTGCTTCTGAGTTTAGCACTGAAGGCTATCCTGAGCCACTGGAAATCATTCAGCTCCTTGAATGTAGAATACTGGTGGAACCTGGTGGGCTATCATCGCTCGTGTGAACTCGCCTATGTCCAGCAGAACCCCTGTTTCCGCCGATTGCTTGATAAGTGGGACACCCTCATGACCTAAAGAATACGCGAAGGAAAAAAAATAGTTATACTTCTGTATGGAGGAGTGGAACTCGTGGTCAGCTCCCCCCCCCCCCTCTATTATCCTTCTTCTTTATATTGGGTAACAGGATTTACTTTTAGTTGCCGACTGGCATAACCTGTCTGTGGTAGTCACGGTATCTGTATAGTATCTCTTTTGACTGTGTTGTAGATAATTTTTTCTGTTTTTTCTTGTTTTCTGTTTGATGTGTTATGGAAATGTTAAATAAAATAAAAATTTCAAAAAAAAGAACATACATTATGCCATACTGGGTCAGACCAAGGTCCAACAAGCCCAGTATCCTGTTTCCAACTGTGGCTAATCTAGGTCATAAGTACCTAGCAGTTTCCCCAGTATTGGGTCAAGCAGTGATATCCCGGGTCCCTTTTAATAATGGTTTATGGAACTTTCCTCCAGGAACTTGTACAAACCTTTTTTAAACCCAGCTATACTAACAGCTATTACTACATCTTCCAATAACAAATTCCAGAGTTTGATTACACGTTGAGTGAAAAAATATTTTCTCAAATAGGTTATCCTGTAGCTTCATTGCATGTCCCCTAGTCTTTCTATATTCTGATGACATAAAAAATTGATCTACATTTACCCGTACCACTACATTCATTAATTTATAGACCTCTATCATATATCCCCTCAGCCGTCTCTTTTCCAGGTTGAAGAGTCCTAACCTTTTTAGCCTCTCTTCATAGGGGTATCCTTCCATCCCCTTTACCATTTTGGTGGCTCTTCTTTGTACATTTTCTAATGATGCTATATCCTTTTTAAGATACAGTGACCAGAATTGCACACAATATTCAAGGTATGGTGGCACCATGGAACGATACAGAGGCATTATAATATTCTTTGTTTTATTTTCCATTCCTTTTCTTATGATACCTAGCATTCTATTTGCTCTCTTGGCCGCCGCTGCACACTGGGCAAAGGGTTTTAACATGTTATCCATGATGCCGCCTAAATCTTTTTCCTGGATAGTGGTTCCTAATGTGGAACCTTGCATCGTGTAACCATAGTTTGGGTTGTTCTTTTCTAGGTGCATAACTTTGCACTTGTCCACATTAAATTTCATCTGCTATTTGGATGCCCAGTCTTCCAATTTATCAAGATCCTCTTGCAATTTTCCACAGTCCTCATGGGTTTTAACAACTTTAAATAGTTTTGTGTCATCAACAAATTTGGTAACCTCACTTGTTATTCCCATTTCCAGGTCATTTATGAATATGTTAAACAGCAGTGGGCCCAGCACAGATCCCTGGGGTACTCCAATATTCATCTTTCTCCAATGGGAAAATTGGCCATTTAGCCCTACCCAATGCTTTCTATCTTTTAACCAGTTCCTGATCTACAATAGTACACTGCCTCCTATCCCATGACTTTTTAGTTTTGCCAAGTCTTTGATGAGGGGCCTTGTCAAAGGCTTTCTGAAAGTCCAGATATGCTATATCAACCGACTCACCATTTATCTGTTTATTCACACCTTGAATAAAACATAACAGATTAGTAAGACAAGATCTTCCTTTTCTAAAGCCATGTTCGCTGTCTCCCATTAAGCCATGATTATTTTTTTTTATTTATTTATTTAAAGTCTTTTCTATACCGCGCTCTTCAAATCAGCTCGGTTCACAGATAACAGAAACTTTGTCCATGAGTAACGAGAAACCATACTGGACTTACATAAAACAGGGTAGAAAAACTTGGGTTGAACTGGGGAAACTATCTACATACTCTAGGCTAAGGCAGGTTACCATCTTAGCTTGCTATCTGTATGCTCCTGCTGGGAGAAAGCGGTGCTATTGTGTGGCGCTGGTGTCGTGTGTGGTAGTTGGGATGGGGTGACTGTTATGATGTCTGTGGGAGGGTAGTTGCTGGGTGGTACTGTAATGCAGTAGGAAGAGGTGGTGCTTGAGTGCTTTTCTGAACTGGGTGAGGTCTGTGATTGCACGGATGTCAGCTGGGAGTGTGTTCCAGCATGAGGGAGCATAAAACATGAAGGCCCTCTTTCTTGTTGTCTGTGAGCATTTTGTGATTTCGCTGGGAATAGATAGGGTATTGGCTGTGACTGATCTTCGGGCTCTGTTTGGAGGAGTGGGGTGGATGAGGTCGGTGATGGAAGGGGATATGAGACTGTTGATGGCTTTGAAGGAGATGAGGAGGATCTTGAAGGTGAGTCTAGAGTGGACTGGCAGCCAGTGGAGGTGCTTCAATATTGGTGTTATGTGGTCCTTCCTGGCGGCGCCATGCAGTATTCTGGCTGCTTCGTTCATAGCCAGCTGTAGTGGATTCAACGTGCTCTTCGGTAGTCCATGTAGAATGGCATTGGCATAGTCGAAGTGGGGGATGACTAAGGCCTGATAGATTGTACTGAGGTCATCTGGTTCCAGTAGGGGGCGTAGGTGGCGGATTGTCCGAATCTTGAGATATACTGCGTTAACGGTGTTGTTTATATGTGTTTTCATATCAAGCTGTTGATCGAGCATTACCCCTAAGTAGCGTATTGTGGGCCTGGTTTGGAGCTCAGCACCTCTTACTTTTAGTGCATTTGGTGGAGTGAAAGATTGGTCTCTGGTGATGAGTAGAGCCTCAGACTTCTTGTGGTTTATTCATTGATTATCGACATGTTCAGTAATTTTGTTATTTATGATGGTTTCTACCATTTTTCCCATTACTGACATCAGGATCATCGGTCTGTAGTTTCCCAGATCACCCTTGGAACCCTTTATAAAAATTGGTGTTACATTGGCGATCCTCGAATCTTCAGGTATTACAGATGATTTTAATGATAGTTCACAGATTACTAATAGCAGTTCTGCAATCTCATATTTCAGTTCTTTCAACACCCTTGGATGTATACCATCCAGTCCAGGTGATTTGCTACTCTTCAGTTTATCAAATAGTTGTAATACATCTTCCTGGTGTATCAATATTTCTTTCAATTCCTCTGCAGTACCACCTTTAAATGCCACTTTAGTCATGGGTAAGATCCCTACAGCTTCCTCAGTAAAGACCGAAGCAAAGAATTCATTCAGTCTCTCCGCTATAGCCTTGTCCCCTCTTACTGCCCCTTTTACCCCTCTATCATCTAATGGTCCAACTGACTCTCTCACAGGTTTTTTGCTATGAATGTACTTGAAAAAGTCTTTATTACGTGTTTTTGCTTCCACAGCAAGTTTCTTCTCAAATTTTCTCTTTGCCTGCCTTATCAATGCCTTGTATTTAATTTGCCAGTGCTTGTGCTGTTTCCAGTTTGTGTCATTTGGTTCTATTTTTCATTTCCTGAAAGATGCTTTTTTGGCAACAACATCCTCTCTGACCTCACCTTTAAACTATGCTGGCAGTTTTTTGGACTTCCTTCCACTTTTCTTAAAGCGTGGAATACAGTTGGTCTGGGCTTCCAAGATTGTATTTTTAAACAACACCCAAGCTTGATGTAAATCTTTGATTTTGCAACTGCCCCTTTTAGTTTTTTCTTAACTATTTTCCTCATTTTATCATAGTCTTTCTTTTGAAAGTTAAAAAGTAGTACTGTGGATTTCCTTACCATCCCTCCTCCATTAATTAAATCAAACACGATCATGCTATGATCACAATTGCCATGTTGCCCCAACACCCTTATCTCTTGCACCAGATCTAGTGTTCCACTAAGGACTACAAAATGACTTCCCCTCTGGTCAGTTCATGAACTAGCTGCTCCAAGAAGCAGTCATTTATTTCATCTAGAAATGTTATCTCCCTAGCATGTCCTGCCGTGACACTGACCCAGTCAATATCGGGGGAACTGAAATCACCATTATTATTACTGTTCTGCAACTTTTGTTAGCTTCCCTGATTTCTTTGAGCATTTCATCATCCATGTATTTATTCTGGCCAGGCAGTCGATAGTACAACCCCACTGCCATCACCTTCCCCTTTTTGCATGGAATTTCAATCCATAGAGATTCTACAACAAATTTTGTTTCCTGCAAAACTTTAATCCTTTCTGACTCAATGCCCTCTCTAACATAGAGTGCAACCCCTCCACCAATTTGATCAGCTCTATCATTAAGATATAATTTGCACCCAGGTATCACAGTGTCCAACTGGTTGTCCTCCTTCCACCATGTCTCTGAGATACTAATCATATCTAACGTCTCATTTAGTGCTATATATTCTAACTCTCCCATCCAATTTGTTAGACTTTTGGTATTTGCATACAAGCATTTTAGAGACTGTATTTTATTCATATTAATCTGGTTATCGGTAGGCAGAGGCAATTTGGAATCTTTAAGCTCTGTCTGCTTTGTACTCAAGGGCATTTGGGCTACCTTTGTCTTTATTGGAACCTCTCTGCTGATGTGCCCTAGCTTCATTTTTTTGGTAGTACTCTTCAAGGATACATTGTTCCGAACCATGCACTTTTGGGCGACTGTCGGTTTTCCCCTATTATCTAGTTTAAAAGCTGCTCTATCTCCTTTTTAAAGGTTAATGCCAGCAGCCTGGTTCCATCCCGGTTAAAGGAAGCCCATCCCTTCGGAAGAGCTCTCCTTTCCCCAGAATGTTCCCCAGTTCCTAACAAATCCAAAACCCTCATCCTTGCACCATTGTCTCATCCACACATTTAGACTCCAGAGCTCTGCCTGCCTTTTGGGTCCTGTGAGTGGAACGGGAAGCATTTCAGAGAATGCTACCCTGGAAGTTCTGGATTTCAACTTCCTATCTAAAAGCCTAAATTTAGCCTCCATAACCTGCCTACCACATTTTCCTATGTCATTGGTACCGACATGTACCAAGACAGCAGGCTCCACCCCAGCTCTATCTAAGACCTTATCTAGGTTGCGTGTGAGGTCTGCTACCTTCACACTAGGCAGGCATGTTAACAGGTGATCCTCATACCCACCAGCCACCCAGCTATCTACATGCCTAATGATCAAATCACCAAATATAATGGCTGTCCTAACTCTTCCCTCATGGGCACATGGACCTGGAGAAACCTCCGAAGTGCGAGAGGGTTTTACATCACCTGGAGGACAGGTCCTAGCTACAGGATCACTTCCTGCCACACCAGGGTGATGCTCTCCTGTCACGTGACCTCTCTCCTCCATGGCAACAGGGATGCTGCCAGACTGCAGGTGGGACTTCTGGACTATATCCCTCTAGGTCTCGTTTATGTACCTCTCTGTCTTTGTTATGTCTTCCAAGTTTACTACTCTTGCCTCCAGAGATCGGACTCATTCCCTGAGAGCAAAGAGCTCCTTGCACCTTGTGCACATGTAAGACCCCTCACCAATTGGGAGAAAATCATACATGTGACATTCAGTGCAAAAGACTGGAAAGCCCCCATCTCGCTGCTGGACTGCTGTCTGCATCTTCGCTTTATGATTGTATTTAGATATTTAAGTTCTTTACTTACTAAGGGTTGCTAGAGATACTTATACTAATAAAACTATACCTAATATGTTTAATGTACTTTGTTCACCTGAAGTTTAATTAATGTATGCTAATGAGAATAAACAGCTGCACCTGAGAGTGAATATGGCACCTCCTTTCCTTTAAGAGGTTTAAGTACCAGAAAGCTACGATTATCCCAGGGGTGGGTGGGTGTTGGGGAGGGAGGGAGGGAAAGAAGACATTAAAAGCTGTCTGCTACACAGTACCCTGTCCTGTGCTTCTAAGGTAATCTGTGACCAATCTCCAAGGGGAGTCCCAAAGCCCTTGCTTTGATAGAGGGAGTCTTGGGTTATAAATTTAACCAGAAAGCTCTCTGCTTTGTTTTAAATTTAAACTGCAAATTATTGCTGCTACTAGGCCCTGACTGATTTAACAATTACACTGGGTTCACAGATTAATCAGCTTTAATCTAGAGAATTCTTTTTTTCCCCAAGATTCAGAAAAATTCCCAGTAGTAAATACTTACATGTTAACAGGTGATCCTCATATTGACCCCCTGACAAGTCTATTTCTACATCTCTCACTGACTTGGCCTTTTATTGTGGGAATTGTGACCTGTACCCAGGGCCTCCGCATACTCTGCACCGTATGTCTGCACACATGATGTGTGTAAACCAGCTGTGCCCTTGGCCACAATATGTCAGGATATTCATATCATTCCCTCTTTTATCATAGTTTAGCCATCCCACATACAGAACAGTTCCCTTATTCAATTGCCCTTGCTGGATCTCATATGTCTTTGTTAGTTCAACAAGGGAGGGCACGAGTTAGTCAACCTGTTGTTGGTAAGTGCTGTCGAGTTGGTGTTATCTCAGGGCGACCCTTTGGATAGTTGTCCAAAATTGTGTTCGGTCTTCAGTCAGGCGGCTCATTGTTGACAGACTGGTACCCGTAGCTGCTGTTATTGTATCGATTCATCTCATTGCTAGTCTTCCTCTTTTGCGTTGACCTTCTATCTTGCCAAGCATGATGTCTTTCTCTAATGATCTCTCTCTTCTCATGATGTGTCCAAAGTATGAAAGTCGAAGTCATGTCATCTGAGCTTCTAAAGAAAGCTTAGGTTTGATCTCCTCTAGTACTGACTGGTTTGTTCTTCGGGCAGTTCATGGTATACGCAGTATTCGCTGCCAGCACCATAATTCAAAGGCATCAATTTTCTTCCTGTCTATCTTTTTCACTGTCCAGCTTTCACATCCATATGATGTTACTGAAAATACCATGGCTTGAACAAGTTGAATCGTTGTATGGAGAGAGACATCTCTGCTCATGAGAATCTTGTCTAGATCTTTCATAGCCATTCTGACAAGAGCAATGCGTCGTTGGATTTCTTGATTGCTTGTTGCTTCTTTATTGATAGTTGATCCAAATAGGTTAAAGTTGTCCATGATTTCAATTTCTTAACCTTCAATGATAAACTTGTTGATTTTGCCAGTTGTCATGATATTTGTCTTCTTTACATTAAGGTGCAGGTCCATTTTGAGACTATGTTCTTTGATTGTGAGAAGCAAATGTTTCAGATCATCTTCACTTTCAGCCAGTAATGTGGTATCATCAGCATAGCGAAGGCTGTTGATGAGTCTTCCACCAATCTTCACACCTCTGTTGTCTTCATACAATCCCACTTCTCTGATGATTTGTTCTACATATAAATTAGATAGGTAGGGGGAAATTATCAGCCTTGTCGGACACCTTTGCTTATTTTAAATCATTCTGTTTCTCCTTGTTCCGTTCGAACTATTGCTTCTTGATCAATGTACAGATTGTGCAAGAGAACAATCAGGTGTTCTGGTATACCTATGTGCTACAAAACACTGCCTGTGTATCCTGGTGACATTTATTTATTTATTTATTTACATTCTCTTATATACCGTGCTATTCTGCATCAGTGCGGTTTACATTGAACAAACTGAAATTACAATGAACAGGGCATTATAACTTGGAGATAACTATTTTACAGGGAACATGGGCTATGGAGGGTGGTATGGACATAGTGGTATGTGTGTACATATGTGCCTTTGGTGTGAGCTGCCACTATGTGCCATGGTTACACATCTCTAGCAGATGATGTTCTGCTCATTCTGCCATCTCCATATTTGCTAAGATCCCACCACTGCTAGTCTCCCATTGAGAAAATGTGGACAACATGTGTTTTTGCATTTACCATCTGGAAGCATATGTTGAGACATCATTCAGGCCCCCTCCAGCCCTTTCACTGAAGGAAACACACACCATAGTGCTGAGACAGCTGCCATCACCCTCATGTCCACACTTGCAGTTGCAAATCATCCCAGAGGCAGACAAATATGTCTGCAAGAAGGAATGTGCTTATGCCAGATAGACTGTTGTGACACCCTCCGAGACAGGTCTGTGGAACACACAATATTGCACATTGCAAGCTGGCCTCAATGTCATGATCAGGATTTGTCCTGAGACTCCTGCATGGGACTCAGAACACACCAGTTCAATGTATTTTTGTGTTTCTGACATTGATGTCTTCATGCTGGGTGAGGCACCATGAGTGTGTGGCTAAGTTGTAGATTTTCATGAGTGTTATTGCACATAGGTTTTGCAGAGTGCATCTGGACAAATTGCCCATGGCTACATATGTCAAGACATATGTGTCTTGAGCAGCTATGTAAGGTTCTGAACAGC
The DNA here is from genome assembly GCA_033557465.1 of Ichthyophis bannanicus. Classification (NCBI taxonomy): domain Eukaryota; kingdom Metazoa; phylum Chordata; class Amphibia; order Gymnophiona; family Ichthyophiidae; genus Ichthyophis; species Ichthyophis bannanicus. Next base: position 366,932,376 of record CM066032.1, on the reverse strand, counting down.
GTGACAATTGCAGTGTGCAAGCAGCATGACTGACCCTGCATCTTTGGAGGTCTGCTTCATCTGTGCAATTTACATGCCACCGATACCAGTAGGGACTGACCCTGTACTCCCTCCGTACATCAAAGCAGCACGTCTGCTCTTCAACAGCCCCACTGGTGAATGACACCAAACACAAAATCCAACTGGGAAAAGAGTGACACAGTAATATAATTAGACATCTAACATGTAGCAGCCATCCCCACATGGCAGCAGTTGATAGACATTCTGCATGTTTTGGTGGATACAGGGCCATTGACATCATGTGTGTGTGCAGTCGGTTCACCTCTCCACTGTAAGCCACATAGCAAGTCTTGCATGTCCCCACCACAAGTTATGCTGCCTTTCTACCACAGGTGCACTGAGGCAGGCAATACCAATCACCATGAGCCGGAAGTCATGTTCCTGGGAAATGGAAAGGTCAGCACTGCAATACTGAATGATGTTTTCCCATCATGTCACACACACATGGTGATTTGGTATCATCTGTCTGAGTTACTATGTTACTGTGGTACAACCAATGACAGCCAGATTGCTGACATGCAACAATGCATTCCTTGTGCTTGTTACCATCAGAGGTTACTGACTGTCTTCAATGTCTGACCACTGTAAGGGATGCATCGTTGCCCACACCAATATGGACGCTGTGACTACCCCCATGGACAATAGTGATCCCTATCTACACCAGCTAACCATGGAGTGGAGGAGTAGCCTAATGGTTAGAGTACTGGCTTGGACTTTAAGAAACCAGGGTTTGATTCCCACTAGCACTCCTTGTGACCTTGGGCAAGTCACTTAACCCTCCATTGCCTCAGAAAAATCTAATTTATCAATGCCCCTGTTTAATGTATACTACCAAGTTTAAGTTACAATATAAACTGCTTTGACTGAAATTATAAAGCAGTATATAAAACCTGTTAAATAATACATGTTAAAAAGTTGGTAGCACTAACAGGCAACAATATGACTGTCAATGTGTTAGCACTGGCATTGATGATGGCTTGTTAGTGCTGTACACAACTGTCCTTTTCTTGACTGTCAGCGCACCTCACAAGAACATGTATACTGGGCCTCATGTCTACTGTGGCAATCTGTCTGATACATGCAGGCTTCCTCCTGTGTGATGTCTGTATTCTATAATGTTGTCAGAGCCTTGCATGTGTCTGGGAAATGGCCTGGTCTTAATTTGAAAGCAATCTCCATATGTGCCTGAACATTGTGCAACTGTGCAAAGGTGTCGCAATTTTACACACTGCCTTCTAATCATGCTTATTGTATGGGACACCATAACAATTGGAGACATACACCACTGGCACCCGATTCAGCATTGTGGGTGCAAGTGGGAACAGTAAACCTCTCCTGCTCCCTCTGCTAAGGCGAATCATGCCACAGCTTTCTCTCTGTATACCAGGACATCATCAGAGCATACGTTCAGGTGCAAGGACCCCACTACCGGCACCCAATTCAGCATCGGGGGCAGAAGCGAGAAGAGTAAACCCCTCCCGCTTTCCCCGCCAAGGCAAATCAGGCTACAGTTTCCTCTCTGCACAGAGCATGCCTTTAGGTGTGCCCATGCCTGATGGGCCCACATCTGAGGGCCTTGCCAGAGGGCCCATTGGCATGGCCCTTAGGTGTGGACCGCTCACCAAGCAGAAAAGCTATAAATTATAAACTCTACTTCCTAAATAGACCAAAGACAAAAGAAGACTGGACACTACAAGTAACAAAACTTGGAGGGAGCCACACAGCTCAGCAGAATCAACCAGCCAAGTTCAACCCTACCAACAAACATTCAAGGTAACCTCTTAATTACCTCTAACATTGCCACAATGAACAATCTGTTAGCTACAACCTTATTCCTCTCCATTTCACTCGTGCTTACAATCTCCTATACTAGCCCAGCACTCCTCTCAACAGACATGAGATCACCCATACCTATCATTCATACATACCCACTACATATAACCTTTTCCCACCTCTACAGACATAGGCCCAGACCTCATTGAAATCAACCTCAAAGCAAGTACAACCAAATTCCCTTTCCTAACTCTATAGTACAGACCCACCAAATCAAATGTTCCCTCTTAAATGCACGATCTGCAAGGAACAAAACATAAATCTTATCTGACTTGCTACACGACTATCAACTCGACATTCTAAACATAACTGAAACATGATTCACTGAAGTGGATGCAGTCCTACTAAATCAACTTACACCACAAGACTACCATCTATTCAGCTAGCCAATGACAAACCAAAGATGTGGTGGTGTCTGCATCTAACAAGAATGTGCCTAAACATCTGTATCTTCTCATGAACCTCTGCCAATGTTCTAGAGACATTAACAATTACAAACAACAAAATCACTATACTCCTTGTTTACAGATACCCGTTGGGACATCCATCCCCACTATTCGGGCACCCTTCTAACCCCAACTAACTTCCCCACTCATTGTATGGGGAAGATAGATGGGGCGGAAAGGGGCAGATCAGGGGTGGTGTTAGGGCGGGCAGTGGATGGTCGTTGGCCCTGGACATACAGGGCCAATTCCAATGTCAGCCCTGTATGTCTGGGGCCGGAGGCCTGAATGGGGAAGTTTTTCTACCTCTGAGGTGGAATAAGTTTCCTGAGTCGGTGGAGGATGGCAGGCCCGGGGCTGGAAAGTGGTGGGAGGGGCAGAGGAGATTCCCCAAAGCCTTAATCTGGCCTTGGGAGGCCAGATTGGGGGTTGAGCTGTGGGGAATGCAGTTTGCAGTCCAGAGGCCGGGGATCGCAACTTTGAATGGAGCCTCAGTGCCATAGCAACCGGACTCCATGGCACCGCGGCTCCATTCAAAGGCCTGAGTGAGCTATCCAGGCAAAACCTGTATGTGCTGGCCAACCTGAATCAGGGTCCCTGCCTGCACATACAGGCCTAGACGCGATTCTGATCCCGCAGGGCTAGACGTGCCTCACAGGATCAGAATCCCGGCCAACTCTGTGCATCCTGTTCCAAATGGGTGCGCAGAGAGTTGGGACATCCATGTCAGAATGGGGATCTATGCAAAGATCCTACAAACTGAACGGATAAATCCAACCTCACACTACAAGAAATGGCTGACTATTTCCAAGCCCTAACCTCAACACACCCCAACAATACAAGCCAATACACAACCACAGCAAACAAAATCACACACCTAGCACATGAACCTCATTCACGAAAATCACACCAGAATATCTAGAGAAGGTAATTACAAATATTAACGCAACTACCTCTCTGCTCAACCCCTGCCCAGTTATCTGGATCAAGGCATCCAAACAGGAGCTCATTCCATGGATGCTAAAAATCATTCAACCATCGCTAACTCATGCATATGTACCACCTGAACTCAAATCAGCCTCTATCCACCCTGTCAGGAAAGGAACATCCAATGACCATCCTCCTATCGACCCATAGCCAGTCTCCCATTCTTGGTCAAGGTATTGGAAAAAAATTGTATACAGATAGCTCCAGAACTACAGAGATATGAATTACCCACTAGATTACCAACAATGCAGTTTCAGACCACGCCACGGAGTAGAGTTACTCATGACTGCTCTACTTGACAACTTTATTAAAGGCACTGATAAGCCCAAATCCGGTTTCATCCTTATTTTTCTGGACATTAAAGCAGCATTCTACTCTATCCCCTATAATTTCATAATGCAACGACTACAATCAATTGGCTTATCAGATACCCCCCTCTCCTGGTTCAAATCCTACCTAACAGACCACAAACTGCAAGTCAGAATAGACCAGAAAAATTCAACCCCATACACCGAAACTCAAGGAGTCCCTCAAGGCTTAACCTTCTCAGTCTTACTGTTCAACCTCTTTCTGTAACCATTATGTACCATAATTAAGTCCTGAAACATCCTGTACCACATATATACAGATGATGTTGTTTAATGTAAACCGCACTGATGATGAATAGTGCGGTATATAAAAACTGTTAAATAAATAAATAAATAAATGATGTAATGACTAACACATCTATTAACACAACAAGCCTCAATATCACGCCTATAACAAGTTGCTTTTCCACACTCTGCAACTGGCTCAAAAGTCAGAACCTGAACATAAACCTAAAGAAGACAGAGGCCATGTTCATCACCACAGACACTAGTTTCACACCACCTGCTGCCATATCTATTGAAGGAACACTTATCCAAGTGAAACATACATACGATATCTTGGAGTTACCGCAGATCAGCACCTCATCTTCAAAACTCAGACTGATATACAAGCATTTGTGGGTGGCTCCATACCTGATTCCAGGCAGCAGTTCAGCATACTAGCTAACCCTTGGCAGGCGATATGCATGTCATTGTTCACATTCATGATTTCCTATGCATTTGGCTAAGCCTGTCAGACATCCCATACAAGCATTTTAGTTGGCTCATCCCATATTGATGGCATTTGGCCCTGTTGCCATATCACAGGGGTTCAGACATGTAGCCCAGCTTCTCTCTCCCCAAACTCCACCCAGAGCACACTACAGCAAGCCAAGCTCCTACATTTGATGTAGTTGTGGCAAATTTGCAGCTGCTGTCATACCATCTGCAGGGGCTGCAGTACTATATCACACTACAGCTATATCAGGGACAGAAGCAGTGTTAACTTCTGTCACGAAACAGACAATTTTTGTGACATTCATGCTCTCATAGCTTCGACGAACATTATGTCTGTGTAGCACTAAGGCTAGTACACATCAGTACTGCGGATGTTCCTGCTCAACCAGATATTTTCTTGGCAGGAATTGGGTGTTGAGCATTTTCTGACTGCCACATTGGATGAGGGTGAAGGGGGATAGACTTGAATGCCATCAGTCTTGAAAGACTACCAAAAGGGACTGCTACAAGGAAATCGATCTACACCTGGGAGTATTAGTATTCTGAAATAAACTCTAAATCTTTGGGGAAAAAGGGAATTCTTTAGGTTAAAACTGATAGATCAGTGTATTTTAGAATTCAATGTTTTTGCTGAGTCAGTCAGATATTAGTACCACCAGAGAGCATGTATTTAAGTCAAAGCAGAGTACAGAAAGTATATTAAAAGTAAATAGACTCTGAAATTTGTTTCTAGAGAGCATATCAGAGCATAGCTTAGCATACAGGTAGAATAGTCTGGAGTAGGAAGAAATGAACTTGTTTTTAGTGACCTTTGCAAAGAAGCCTTCCAGTTAGAGGCAAAATATCTGTGAAGTTGTCTTGAATAGGTGTTAAAGCCAAGTGACCAATAAAAGGGGCAATTTAAAGGCCCCTTCTTTCAAGCCAAGGGCTGTGTGAATCACCCAGGAAATTGGTAAGCCTTTATCATAGAAGCAAGCCAAATTTTAATAGCTTTTCTTTCCCTCCCTCAATCCCTCCCTCCCTCCCTCCCTGGGATAATCATAGCTTTATAGGCTCTTAAACCTCTTAAAGGGAAGGAGGTGCCCATATTCACTCTTAGATACAGTTTTTTATCCTTCTCAGGCATACATTAAGAACCTGAGATTAATTAATTTTGAGGTGAACAAAGTCCATTCAACCTATTAGATATAGTTTTATAAGTATAAGTATCCCCAGCAAATCTACATTAGTAAACAACTTAAATACATACACAACAACTTAAAGCTAAGATGGAGACAGCAATCCAGCAGTGAAAAGGGGGTCTTTCCACTCTTTTGCATTGAGTGTCACATGTATCATTTTCTCTCAGTTGGTGAGGGGTCTTACATGTGCACTAGGTGCTCTCAGGGAACGAGTCTAATCTCTGGAGGCCAGAGTAACAGACTTGGAGGACATAAGGAAGACAGAGAGGTACATAGAGAAGACCTAGAGATGTAGTACTGAAGTCCCACCTCCAGTCTGACAGCATCCCTGTTGCCATGGAGGAGAGAGGTCACGTGATAGGAGAGCATTACCCTGGTGTGGCAGGAAGTGACCCTGTAGCTAGAACCTGTCCTCTAGATGATGTAAAACTGTTTCACACTTCCATTCCATGCGTTCCAAAAGGCAGGCGGGTTGTCCAAAATTGTTTGGTTCGGAAGGATGCATCCTTGAAGGATACTAGCAAAAGACTGAAGATAGGGCATATTGACAGAGAGGTTCCAATAGAGACAAAAGTAACCCAAATGGCCTTAAGTACAGAGCAGACAGAACTAAAAATTCCAAATTACCCCTGCCTACCCATAAAAAATAAGATGGGAGAGTTAGAATATATGGCACTAAATGAGCAGTTAGATATTTTTTTATTTAACATTTCTTATGTTCCGCTTTTCAGTGGTATTGAGGTGGTTTATATTGAACATAATCAACAAAAGTTACATAGAACATGGTTACAACTAACAATAAGTTACATGCAATTTGCATCCTTAGACAGTTACATGCAATTTCCAGTTGAACCTTTAGACAGTTAACGATTTACTGTATGATCTGTGGTCTAACTATTTAAATTGTAGAGTACGGGGGTCCAGTTTTTGGTGTATTTCAGTCATTGGGTGTGAGGGAGATTAACAGTTTGTTCCATAACATTGCTGGAAAATGTGCATTTTAAGATTCTTCCTAAAATCCTTCTGGTCAATTGTTGCTCTCAGATTACTCGGAAGGGAGTTCCATAAGGTAGGTCCGCATATGGAATAAGTGTGCTGGCATGTTTCTTGGGTGTCAGTTGTTTTCTGTCTGGGGACTTTTGGGGACTTTAAGGTGGTTTGTGGTTTGGTCCCTTCTTGATCTGTTTTCTGAAGGTATGTATATTAGAGATTGTAAGCAGCCAGAAGTTAGGTTGTGCATACTATTGAAGGTGCTCATGATTGACTTGTATTGTATTCGTGTTTGGATGGGTAGCCAGTGTAGCTCCTTTAATACTGGGGTGATATGTAGTTAAACAATTACAATTTGTAAATTTATAATATCAAATTTATTGTACACACATTCTTAATGCTCCCAGTACTCATAAATATATAATTTAAACATAATTTATATTACAAAGATAAATTCATGTCTAATGAAGTTCCAAAAAAGTAAAAAAATACATAAATATTATACAAATAAAATAATTTTCTATTCATACATCCACAAATACAATCATACACCATCAACCTCACTCTCCTGTTAACAAAACCTTTCCCACATTGCAAACCCCGTCATGTTCACAACCCTGTATCTTCCATCAACATTAAATTAGACTGTTTCACACTGTGTCCCACTAGCTCATCAATTCCAAAAGTGGTAATGTATATTAGTACATTTCAGTACTCCCAAGATTAAATGCAGATGATCAATACTCTGTAAATGGTCCAAAATATCCTTCATAATATGCTTATAGCTTCATATGCTTGATCAGAATGCAACAGATGAAAACTCCATCCTCTATACTCTGAATCACACTGTTCAGGAGAAATGAAGGTGACATTCTCCCTTCAACCAGGGTTGCTGAACTTGAGGACATAGAAAATGCAACTCCACAACTCCAGCTATGGACCACAGTTTCACCAATAAGACTTCATCCGGGAATCTAAAGAACAAATATATAACATCACTCCATTGAAACTTTACTAAAAGAACAAATCTTCCAACCACGTAAAAGAACAACTGAAGTGAACAACTGACTTCTGCTATACCAGTTGACAGATTGACTCCTGGATCTGCAACACAAAAATGCCTGAGCGTGCGCATTACTGCCTCTACCTCAGATGAAACCTGGAATAGAACCAGCAACACTCAACTTGATTATTTAAACCAAATAGATGCACTATATTAAAAATATATTGTCCTATGTCTACAGCCATTGTGTTATCTTGACTAGATTGTAAGCTCTGATGAGCAGGGACCATCTTTTACATGTGTCTGTGCAATGTTGCGTATGTCTTGTAACGTTATACAATTGTTTGGTAGTAGTAGTAGTAGTAGTAGTAATAGTAGTTCCCAGCGACAAAGCAATTTTTGCTGAACTCCCCACCAACCTCCTTATTAATCTGCCCAAGCACAAAATCTTGAAAATCTTCCAGGCTGTGCCCCGATTGTCACCAGTGGGATACCGACAGGGCTCATTCAACACCCTGGCATAACGCCGACAGAAGTTCAGACATACGTTTCTTAAAAGGTCATGTGTTTTGTCCTATATACAACAATTGACACGGGCAAAGAACTACATATATAATCCTACTTGTGGAACAAGTAGTATCACCTTTCAGATAATAGGAGAAATTCAATGTCGGATGGACAAAATATTCAATTTGAATATTAAACGGGCAAACCACACATCGCCCACATCGCCAGTGTCCTCTTCTCAATACTCACATGTCAGAAACAGGATGTAGCCTGGAATGAACCAAATGATCCCTCAAATTTTTACCTCTGTGAAATGCAAACACAGGAGGGTCCTTGAAAACAATATGTACTTGTAGGATATTCCAATAGCGCAAAATCTCTCTTTATCTCTACTGACTGTCGAATAAGGTAACACATACACCAAACATTGATCAGATTCCTTGTAAGGCTGTATAAACAATAAATCTTGACTCACATTCAGGACTCACTTTCGTACCCTATGTATTATATGAGAAAGATACTGATTATTCTTAAATCTAAATACCATACGATTTGACTGTAATGAGTATTCTTCACAAGCGGAACACAATTTTCTTAATCGTAAAAATTGTTCCCCATTTTTTTGTCTGACCCCATATTTATGGAAAAATGGAATGCTATTCTGTCTAAATGTTCTTTTCATTTGATGTTACATATAGTTGATACCACAGCTGAGATTGTTAAGAAAATAACAGAGGAGTTAGAGGGTAAAATCCAGCAAATGTGAACACAGGAGGGTTTTGATTAAAAGAAAGGGGAATTTGAAACTCAAATGGCACAGTTTCAGCAGGATATGTTACAAAAAAGGCTTTAAAATTTTCAAAGTGATTCTGATGATTGCCTTTGGGGTGAGGTTTATCCATGGATGTACCAATGGGGTTTACCTAAAACTCATGAATATGTGGTATTTGAGGGAACTTCTGATGACTCCTCTGATGGCTCTGATCAGGAGTCTTTTTTAGAATGGGGAGGAAGAGGTCATCGGGGATGGGCAAAATCCTGAGGAACTGGGGGCAAAGGCAAGAGATGCCACTAGGGATATCAGTCTTCTGCCTCACGCCCACAGGATCCTGTTACTTCTCTCACCCTAGTTTTCAATCTCTCGAACTGGCTTTTGACATCTGTAGAGGAGTCTTTACTAAATTGAGGTTTTTCTTTTGTGCCTTTTACTCATGTTGATTATTTTGCTTATCATGTTAGTTTGCAGTTGTTTATTCACAAATTGTGAATTGCTTTGATTTTTGCAGACCAAACGAGTTTATTATTTTCAAAGGACCGGTTTTGTCCTAAATCAACTTGGGTGCCCCCAGGGGTACCTGATTCGAGCATTATGGCATTTGAACAGGTTGTTATACAAAAATTATGGGAGTTACCTGTTTCACATGTCAAACATAACCTTTCTAAATATGAGTAGCAAGCGATGAGATCGTTGAGTCAGGATTCCCCTTTAATGATAAAACTAGCCAACAAAGGTGGGGGAGTTGTGGTTTTTGAATTGCATTGATTATAAGACTGAGTTGCTCACACAACTATAGGACCATATCCTCTATTGTCATCTCCCTGAAGATCCAACCAGGGCTATACAGGCGGAGATATTACAGGCTTTTGAGGGAGCATTTCCTCCTCGGATTATTATAGAAACATTATTGAAGCTTTTACATGTTTCTCAGCCTTGTATTCCATTGTTTTATATAGTACCTAAGATTCATAAATCCCTGAAATACTCTCTGGGTCATCCTACTGTATCTGGGATAGGTTCATGTTTGGAGCCTCTTTCACAATACATGGATTCCTTGCTATGCCCTTTGGTAAAACAGGCGACTTCATTCATATGGGATTCCGGTGATTTGCTCACATATTTGGACTCATTGGAAGGCCCTTTTGGGTCCTTTGTTATGGTTACTATGGATATCACTGTGTTAAATATGTACACACCACAAATCCAGGTGATAGAGGTATCTATGTGTTATTTGGGCACTTCAGACCACTCTGAGACTGAATTATTGATTTATCGACAATTATGTCTGGTGCTACAGCAAAATTATTTTGCGTTTAATGGGACATTTTATCACCAGGGAGGAGTAGCCTAGTGGTTGGGGCAAGGTACTTCAGGCCGGAAGGTCGGGGGTTCAAATCCCACTAGAGGACAGCAACCTTGGGCCGGAAGGACTGGGGTTTCTAGTCCCACAGATGCTCCTTGTGGTCTTGGGCAAGCCACTTAACCCTCCATTACCCATGTTCCCTGTAAGTATTAGTGTATGTGTCTCATATCCCCGCGTGTTAAATGTATCCCCCAATTGTGTTGTGACCGCTTTGATTGAAGGATAAGGCGGTATACAAAACTGTCTAAATAAATAAATAAAAATAAATGATGTGGCTATGGGGAACGCTGTTGCCCCCTTGGTGGCAGGATTGTACGTACATGAACTTGAGGAATGTGAGGTATATACATGTGAGTTTTGGTCACAGGTGGTAAAGTGGGTTTGTTACATTGATGATATTTTTTTCGTATGGCGGGTCAAGAAGCTGACTTGATGATGTTTCTTCAATGGTTAAATATGTGGGATGTTAATTTACATTTTACTCCCTTTATAACTCGAAATACAGCAGATTTGTTTAGATATTACGATCCAATTGTGTGAAGATGTATTTTTTGCCTCCACATTCTGTGAAACACTACTTCCAATAAATGGATCTCCAATCAGGATTTTCAATTCCACAAATTGTGAGACAAAAAAATCCTGCTATTGTTTAATATCCCATAATATTTTTCATTCACTATCAATAGTAATTTTCCCATTAGCATTTCATAATTTTTTTGTCGGACTTTAAATCTGAAAGCTGCTATTGATCAGCTGCCATTATTTTACTACAGTCCTGTTATTATGAAAGTCGTAAAAACTGAAAAGCTTTAGTTTCTTATTTCTATTACAACCCCTTCTGGAATCATTCAAAAATATCCTTGATTCCCATAATCATTTACACTATCTTATTGCCAACACCAATCATTGTATGGGCCACACTGTTGTGTTTCGAAGCAAAATCTTCTGCATCTGCAAACGTTTACCATAAAATGTTCACTTAACTGGCACATAGATGCTCTTTCCTTGAGAGTATCACTCCTTCATTCTTCCAATTCTTCTACTCAAGATCCAACTGCTCCTCTTACAATGTTATTCTTGCACAGGCAATCTGGCACATATTTTGTACATTATGTAGTCCCGGCTTCTGTGCGCAGTCCCAGATTCTGTGCTGTTATAGAGATACCCCCATATTCTATAAGGCTACTGATTGTAAGTCTTTTTAATTATCGTAGCTTTCACCCTCGCCATGTGAGAAATAATATTATGATAGTACAATTTTTACGATTAAGGAAACTGTGTTCCACTCAAAAAGAATACTCATTACCAGCAGCAGCCCCAATTGGCAGTCAGCCACAGGGGAACAGGAAGAGGAATTCCCCCGCCCTCCTGCAGCAGAGGCCAATTAAGGCTGAAAGGACACAGTTAAAATCTTCAATGCGCTTAGGTGCCATCCCGGCAGCACCCCCGATTGGCGGTTGGCCACAGGGGAGCTGGAAGGGATTTCCCTGCCCCCCCTGCAGCAGAGGCCAATCAGGGCCGAAAGGGCACAGTTAAAATCTTCAGCGTGCTCAGGCGTGTCTGTGCCTGGCAGGCCCATGCCTGAGGGCCTCCACAGAGGGCTCTTAGGCACGGGCCCCTAGGAGAGGGCCACAAACACCCAAAGAGCCCAGCAGAGCAAGTACGTCACCAACATGCAGGGACCTAGATCACCCACACCCAAAGAGTCCCAGCATGCCGGGGATGCTACAAGCAAGAAAAGCTTCTACACACCAACAGTTCTAGGCAGCATTTCAGCCACCTGCTACCTGCATGATACCTATAACACCTACAGATGTAAGTACTGTACCACTGTACTAAAACACTCATACACACCAGAATCTCTATTGTCAGCTTCACTCTGCACTTGAGCCTTAACACTGAGCTAGCAATAATTAAGCTCCCATATCCAGAAGCAGACAAATGACCGGTTAACCAACTTCCAGTGTACTACTACAATCTAGTAAGGGCTAGAAGCATTTCCAGCACCAGCCAACATGCAGTTTCAAGGTTTATTCCTAGCCCTGTTCGGACTAATCATCATGGTCCTGATAGACAGCACCTCCTCCCTCTACTATGCCTCTTTCCCAATCCTCTATTACCCTAGACCCATCAAACAGCCCAAGTTCTGTTCTTTCTGGCATCCACAAAGCAAGTTAATTACTCCAACCTCATCAAAATCTTGTCACAAGGCACTTCAAAAATGGACTCTAACCAACCCAAGCACAGAGCAAACCTCAGCACCATTAAATGCACCCTAATCAACATCAGATCAAGCAGAAACAAAGTCCACATAATAAAAGAGGTCATTGAAGAGAACAAAATTGCCATCCTGTGTCTTACTGAAACGTGGTTCCTTGAAACAGATAATGTGCTCCTAAATGAGCTAAATACATTTACCTACAACATCCATAATTGCCTACGGACTTCAGGAAGGGGTGGAGGGGTCTGCATCCTTACAAATAAGCTACTTCAATTCAACAATGTAGAGCTTAGCTCCATACGCAACCTGGAAATGATCACCATCACAGACAAACAACACACACTCAATCTGGTCTACAGATCACCCTCCTCCAGCCCAGATGATCTCTCCACTATCCTTGATGCAATATGCACTCATACCAGCAACCAGACCAGGCACATCTTGCTAGAAGATTTCAATCTAGCCTCACTAACTAAACAGCAAGCCACAGGATTCATAGATGCCATGAAGGATCTCCAATTTGCACAAATCGTCTCCAACCCCAGTCACATTAAAGAAGGAACACTGGACCTGATATTTGCCCCATTCTCCCAGCACACAGCACCAACCTCATGACAGCCTCCATCTGTATATCACCAATCCCCTGGTCTGACCATCGTCAAATCACCTTTGAACTCACCCAACAAAAAACGCAAAAACAGAAACCACTTATACTTCTCGCAGATTCCTTCTATTTGACAGTCAGGACTTTATCAGCAAAATTACTCTGATGCTTGATTCTCATTTCCCAAATGCCCACATAGACTCTCTGATATCCAAGTGGAACAACATCATCTCAGCCACCACTAAAGCATCACCTATGATCCATAAATATAAATACCCAAATACATCCCATTGGTACTCCAAAAACCTAAAATACATTGAATTGAGCGCAAATGGAGAGCCTCCAATAAAACCAACATGCAAACATTGTACATACAGGAGCTAAATAAATACTGTGACATCACCTACAAAGCAAAGCAAGAATATTATACAAACCTCATTAAGCATCAACAAGCCAAGGGAATTATTTGATATAGCTAACTCGCTCATAAAGAACCCCACAATAACAAACATGAAGCCTCCAATAAACCCACAACAGATAGCTCAACATCTTCCAGCTAACCACGGGAGCCAGACACACCCTCGGCTCAAACTCTCCTCCTCAGCTGGCGACTCAAACCAGGAGCACATATGAAACAAGTTCAACCTTATCAGCCACAAGCACATTGGTAGTATACTTTCAGCAATCAACATTACCACCTCCCCCCTTGACCCTTGACCCTTGCCCCGTGTCCTGGATTAAGCTGGAGAAGCTGCAACACAAGGATCTCTCCCCCTCCCATTCAAGCAATCCATCTGTCCCATCCTAAAGAAACCGAACCTGGACCCTGCCTGCCCAGCATCATACAGGCCAATCTCTAGTATTCCATTCATAGCTAAAATTATTGAAAAAATTGTTCAGGAACAGCTACAAGATCACTTGGATGAACACCATCCAGTAGACATTAATCAGCTTAGATTCTGCCCACAACACAGTGTGGAAATCCTCATGATTTCCCAGCTCAACACACTTATTAAAGGTATTGAAAACATAACACAAGGCTTTATACTCATCTTCCTTGCAATATCATTCACGTTTGATTCTGTCTCACATCAACTTCTACTAAATCGACTCTACAATATAGGAATTCAAGAAACTCCCTGAAATGGTTCCACTCCTCCTTATCAGACTGTGTACAACATATCAAAATTGTTACCCTCACATCAGCACCCTCTAATGCTGATGTGAGGGTCTGCACCCTCCTCACTCCTGTTTAATATCTACTTACAACCCCTCTGTGAAATCATCAAATATCATGATGTCAACTAGTTAATTTATGCAGATGACACAATGATCTTTACCCCCTTCTCCACAAAATCACCAGACTGTAGTAAAATCTCCAACTGTTTTTCAGCAATCAACCTCTCAAAATTAATCACAAGTCGGAAGCACTCGACATCACAAGAAGCAATCCTCCACCTTCAATCAAAATAAAAAATACTCCACTCTCAATCAAAACCCAAATTAATTATCTGGGCATCAAACTCGACCAAGAACTCAACTTTCAGCCTGTCTGTCTACTTCAAGCTTTGCACCTTAGGGAACCTACACAAACTCCTCTTCCTAATGGATGTCTGAGACGTTTGTCAAGCAGTAATCACCTCAGTATAGAATTATTGCAATTCCATCTACCAGGGCCTTCCCAAGAGCACTCTATACTCCCTACAACTAACTCAAAATACAGTAGCTAGAATCATATTGGCAAAATCTCAACAGGTTCACATTACCCCACTCCTCAAACAACGTCACTGGCTTCCCATTACAAGCAAGATCAAATACAAAATCATTCTACGTACCCACAAAATTTTGAACAAATGATCAGTGGATAGCTTCGCTCCCCTAGTAGCAAGCAAGAACTCTGAAAGACCCAGGAGAAGAGCTACAATCAACAGATTGGAAATACCCACAAACAAACCCTCATGAAGCCAAAGAACCAACAGAAGGGTGTTTTCACTGTATGCTCCCAGCCTTGGGAACTCACTGCCACCACTATAAAGGTCCATCCAATTAACCAGTCAATTCTGCAAAACCCTAAAAATGCTGTTGTTCCTAGAGTATTATGGATCAAATACTGAACAAGGAACACCCGGCTGAGTAATAATCACACCTTATCAACACTTAGAACCTGTTTCCAAGAGCCTGAGGATGGCCCAGCGTGCCCCTGCCTGCCTGCGGGGACATCCTCCCCGCAGGCTCTCCTGGCTGCCATGGCTTGGCCATCTTCCCCACTTCCTGACCCACAGCTGTCTAGCCAGGGCCTGGATCAGGTGGTGAGTATCCCCCCCCCTCCATACCGGGCCCCAGTCCTGGGGGGGGATACCCGAGCCTGATCACCAGGTTAGTGTGGGTCACGTCCCCATGAACCCCGCATGATGAACAGGGCTGTGACCTGAATTGGCCCTGTATGTCCTGCCTGGCTGGCCTGCCCCTGCTCTACCCAGACCCTGCCCCCACCCCCACCAGCTCTCCCCATCCTACTGCTCAGGATGTGCAGGGAGACCAGGAGGGGGAATAGGGTCCAGACGGCTTGCGGGGCTGCAAGTCCCGCAACCCGCAACTTTGAATCGGGCCCATTGTAGTTATGCCTCAAAAGATTGATGTTATAATATATGTTCCCTGTAATGTGCACCTTACTGTTCAGGTGTATTTACTGCACTGAGTTATCTGGAAACAGTCCTGTCTGGCAGAAAGACGGTATAAAAAAGATATTAAATTACAGTCAAATTATATGATATTTAGATTTAGGAATCTTCTGTGTCCTTCTCATATAATACACAGGGCACAAAAGAGAGCCTTGAATGTAAATCATTACTTATTGTTTATAAAATCTCAGAAGAGGTCTGATCAGTGCTTGGTGTGTGTGTTACCTTATTCAAAACAGTTGATAAAGAGACTGATTTTGCACTATTGGGATATCCTACAAGTACATTCTGTTTTCAAGGACCTTCCTGTGTTTGCATTTCACAGGGATGAAAATTTGAAGGATCATCTGGTTCATTCCAGGCTGTATCCTGTTTCTGACATGTAAGTATTGAGAAGGAGACACAGGCGATGTGGATGGTTTGCCCGTTTAATCTGCAAATTGAATATTTTGTCCATCTGACATTGAATTTCACCTATTATTTGAAGGGCGATTCTACTTCTTCTACAAGTGGGGTTGTATATGTGGTTCTTTGCCCATGCCAATTGTCGTATATAGGACAAAACACATGACCATTTAAGATACATATGACTGAACATCTGTCGGCATTACGCCGAGGTATTGATTGAGCTCTATTTGTGTCCCGCTAGCGACAGTCAGGGCACAGCCTGGAAGATTTCCAATGTTTTGTGCTTCAGCAGGTTGGTGGGGATTTCCGTAAAAGGCTTTGTCACTGGGAATAACAATATATTTTTAATATTTTGCATCCATTTGGTTTAAATAATCAAGTTGAATGGTGCTGGTTCTATTAAAGGTATTCATCTGAGATAGAGGCAGTAATGCGCACGCTCCGACGTTTTTGTGTTGCGGATCTAGGAGTCAATCTGTCAGTTGGTGAAGCACAGGTCAGTTGTTCACTTGAGTTGATCTTTTACATGGTTGGAAGATTTGTTCTTTTAGTAAAGTTTCAATGGAGTGATGTTATATATTTGTTCTTTAGATTCCCTGATGAAGCCTTATTGGCATTTTCTATGTCCTCGAGTTCAGCAACCCTGGTTGAAGGGAGAATGTCACCTTCCTTTCTCCTGAACACTGTGATTCTGAGTATAGCTGATGGAGTTTTCATTGTTTGCATTCTGATCAAGCATATGAAACTATAAGCATATTAAGAAGGATATTTTGGACCTTTTACAAAATATTGATCATCTAAATTTAATCTCAGGAGTATTGACATGTACTGACATACATTACCAACTTTGGGATTGATGAACTAATGTGACGCAGTGTGAAACAGCTCAATTTAACTGTCATGGAAGATACAGAGTTGTAGACTTGTCGGGGTTTGCAATGTGGGAAAGGTTTTGTTAACAGGAGAGTGAGATTGATGGTGTATGATTGTATTTGTGGATGTGTGAACAGAATTTATCTGTATAGTATTTATGTACTTTATTGGAACTTCATTAGATATGAATGTATCTTTGTGATACTATAAATTATGTGTAAATTATAATAAATTTAAAAGTATTGGGAGCATTAAGAATGTGCGTACAATAAATTTGATAGTATAAATTTGATAGTATAAATTTACAAATTGTTAGTAGATTATGGCCTTTTAAGGCTGCAGGTTTCATTGTGTAATTGGTGATCTATTGATTTGTATCAGTGGTGGTGACTGTTGTTAGATTTTCTAATAGATTCAGTACAGTACAGGAGATATGTGGTTTGAAACATGGGAATTCCTAAGTCTAGTTTCTGGCATGTCACCCTACATATTTTTATTCTGCATGCAGGTCCCCTAATGCATCCTCCTTCCATATTCAGCAACGCAACAGTGGCTGACCCACAGCTCCTCACCAGGCCTCAATTGTAACTGTACATTTTGCATGTATATATTTGGCATACCAGTTGGCAGATTAGGGGATGAGTAGCTATGAACTGGTCAGTCAGTGTGCCCCTTCAGTGAAGTACATATGTACTCTCTGGAGCCCAGTTTCACAGATATCTGTACTAGCTGTGGGTGCACCACATCCTAGATTGGCAGGTCACCTGTGTGACAGTCTTTGCCATCCCAGATTGCGGTGTGTTATTAGATTCTGAAGTACCCTTGCTGTGCATATGTTCCTAACCAATTTCCATCCTGAATATGCATCCTAGGAGATTTTATCAGAGACATAGCTATTACTTAGGCAGATATACTGAGCTTTCCACACCCTCCCAGCTGGACATAGTCTGAGGCAGCTCATACACTGATTCTGAGCAAAGAGCTCGAAGATATGCCTGCGTATATTATGGTAGGCTAGGGCCTAGCATGGCCTGCTATTATGAAAGGCCTGTAAGTTAGGCCTGGATCCTAACTCCCATTACAGCTAGAAAAGAACCAAAAATCTGTGGAAAATGAGAAAACTGTTTTAAACTGCTTAATAAGAAGTTTTTATGAATTCATAAGTCTTTCATTATTCTCTTGTGTGTGAAAGAAAAGAAATGTTTCAATACATGCATTCCTGGAGCTAGGGATAACCTTGCAGTAGAGAAGTAACAAAATCAAGAACTGCACCATTGTTATAACAATCCTAAGGGAGTGGGCTGGTTGCTAGGCCCCGGAGGGATTTCTAATTGGACAGGTGCAGGGAGCGTAGAACCAATGAGTGGTTTGTATGTATCGAGTTAGAACCAATAGAAAGTTCTCATGTATCAAACTGAAAAAGAGGTATAAATGGTTATGTCTCTGTAAAAACATTTGCTCAGTTCCTTTTGAAGCTTTGACTGACTGGGCCTGTGCACAATAAACTGGCTTGGACCCTGTCAATTGACTCCTGGATTTATTCATTGACTGCACTTTGCTACAACATATTCTTGGTGCGTTGGCCGGGAAGTGCGAGTAGTAAATGGTATTCAAGTGAATAATCTACGAAATTTGCCTCGAGGTTTGGTCCGGTTGGAACCATGTCTGTCCGACCGCAGGGGAACTTCTCAGGCACCGCCGATCCCTTTGTATCGGAGAGGGTTCCGCCTGCCTCGGCAGGCCATCGGTCCAGCTGGCCAACATCTCCAACCCGGGGGAGTCCAGAGTCCAACCCACGAACTGGTTTGGTATCAGGAACTGGATCCGGTGAGTAGATATTTTCTTGTTTAAAAGTCAGTGCAGCCTGGGGAAAAAGTCCTGCATGAGTATGCGCAAGACTGATTTGGTATATTTGGTATAGACTAACTGGGAAAAATCTCGCATGAGTGTGTGCGAGACAAGGGAGTCTGATCACCTCCCATAAGGGCGGTCCTAGTAAGCTCCGCATAAGTGAAAGTGGAAGCCGAAGCCATCGACCCTTCTTGTTTGAAATAGTCAGTTAGTCAGAAAAACCTGGGCACTTGAAAAATGATTTCTTGTTAAAATATGATTGCTTGTGTGAGTGAGAGGTCTTGAAATACAGGCCAAGCGAGAGCGGACTTCTGAGTAGCGCAGTTCCTGGCCAGGCGACTGCGCCCAGGTCGCGAAAAGGAGGACGCGTTTGGTGTTCGTCTGTTCTTACTGTTTGTTGTTTGTCTCTGATTTTTGTTATCTGTTGAAACCGTGAATTTCCCTTCTGGTATGATGTAAGATTATTCTGTTGGGTAATTTGTAACAGTTTACCGATTAAGAAATAGTAGTAAGAAAAGAAGAAAGAAGACACAAACACCTATGCCAGAGTCACTGTAAAATCAAGAAGCTGTTTCACTCATTTCAGTTTTCCTTCAGTACAGCTGAGGCTGGCAAGCGAGAGAGACGGGGCGTGTCTGAAGAAAGGAATGTATAGTAGCTGTTAACCCTGTGAGGGCTTGTTTTCAACATTCTGCAGCTGGGCTAATTTGTGCTTATTTCAGGAAAATTGTACCTGTTTTATTCAATATGTTTTAATAGTGATGTTCCTTCTGCTATGGTCATGTATTGCGGTGTGTTATTAGATTCTGAAGTACCCTTGCTGTGCATATGTCCCTAACCAATTTCCATCCTTAATATAGATCCTAGGAAATTTTATCAGAGACATAGCTATTACTTAGGCAGATATACTGAGCTTTCCACACCCTCCCAGCTGGACATAGTCTGAGGCAGCTCATACACTGATTCTGAGCAGTGTACATGGTGATAGAACACAAAGAGCTCGAAGATATGCCTGCATATATCACAGCTCAATGCTAATACAATATAGTTTCCTTCATCAGTACAGCTACTGGCATCCTTTTGGCATATGCTAAGATTCTAGTGCTACTTTAAGGTTAGTTAGTAGAGCTGTTTTTATGATTTGTGGAATATGATTTACCCTGACTGTAGGTGCTGGCTCTAACACTATATATATAAGACTCACATGCTTGAGGATATTGGCAGTGCATAACCTAGCCACTTAGCAGACATGATGAGCTTGGGACACATGCACAGCTGCTCTCAGTCACAGATGGGTGAAGGGTGTAAGGCTTTGGAACACTGTACATGAAAATGCACACCGTACATGTTTGCGGCCTATCACTGGTCTGCTTTATTTTATTTATATTTATTTTATTTACATTCTCTTATATACCGCGCTATTCTGCATCAGTGCGGTTTACATTGAACAAACTGAAATTACATTGAACAGGGCATTATAACTTGGAGATAACTATTTTACAGGGAATATGGGCTATGGAGGGTTAAGTGGCTTGCCCAAGACCACAAGGAGCACCTGTGGGACTAGAAACCCCAGTCCTTCCAGCCCAAGGTTGCTGTCCTCTAGTGGGATTTGAACCCCTGACCTTCCGGCCTGAAGTACCTTGCCCCAACCACTAGGCTACTCCTCCACTTTGCCCTGAAAAATGACATGTGACTGTGTTTCACAGTAAATACTCTACTGCCTTATTACTTTATGGTGTGGCCAGCCTGCCATTATGTCCTTGACACAAGTCATAATGGGAAACATCACAATGTACTCATCCAGCAATATGCAGTCTTCATATTGGCCATCTTCAAACTGCTGGAAAAGTGCAGAATTTTGGAGAATATAGGAGTCATGGGTGGACTTTGCAAACCTGGGAACCACATTCAGTATGTGCATATTGGCATCTCATACCACCTGCACATTCAGGGAATGGAAGTTCTCGCGGTTGCAGTACACTGCTTCCCCATCTCTCGGTGGGACATGTGCCACATGCGTGCAATCAATTTCTCCCATCACATACGGTATCCCTACTATTCCCTCAAACTGCTTGTCGAGGGTTATCCATTGTTGCTTGGAATTGCGACATACAATGTAATTCCTTACCTGGCTGACCATGGCTTACAGTACTTGGTGGAGGCATCATGAAAAGGTGGAACACCCCATTCCTCCCACTGCAGCCACAAATGTTTGGAAATAGCCAGAGGCAAAAAAATGTTGAACACTCAGGAGCTTGACCAACCTTGGTATAGCATGTGACCGGGAAGTCAGAGGCTCGAGGTAAAGTCTTAGATCCTCATAGAGCTCTCTTATTGCCCCCAAGCTTAGCCTATAGAGAGAGATGAGCTGATCCTCAGGAAGACCGAGGAGGGTGGCTCTGGACCTTAAAATACATTGCCTTCTAGGGCGCACATCCCTTCTCTAATGACACTGGCTTCTCTCACCTCCAGGCTGCTGCACCTGCACATTGGCAGGCCACAGTTATGGAGGTTCAGAGGGCCAGGAATAGCCTTGTCCTTGGAACAGCATTTTCTTCAGCAAGAAGGATGACCCTCCGAACTGACATGGCAACCTGGTGAGCCATGGTGTAACAAAGGGAGAGTAACATCAATGAAGCAGATATATAGATCCTGAGAGGTGGAGGTGGGGGGATGCACATCAGACACGTGACTGTTGTTGTCCAATGAACAACCTCATCAGCAGTTTTCAGGCATTGCCACATTAATGCTTACTGGGCAACACATTGATGCACCCTGGTGTTACAGGAAGTAGTCCTGTAGTTAGGACATGTCCTCCAGGTGATGTAAAACCCTATCTCACTGAGAAGGTTTCTCCAGGGCCATATGCCCATGAGGAGAAGGTTAGGATGGCCATTATAGTTGATGATTCGATCATTAGGCATGTAGATAGCTGGGTGGCTGGTGGACATGAGGATCATCTGGTAACATGCCTGCCTGCTGCAAATGTAGCTGACCTCATGTGCCACCTAGACAAGATGATATATAGCGCTATAGAGGAGTCTGCTATCTTTGTACATGTTCGTACCAACGACATAGGAAAGTGTGGTAGGGAGGTTCTGGAGGACAAATTTAGACTTTGAAGTAGGAAGTTGAAAACCAGAACTTCCAGAGTAGCATCCTCAGAAATCCTTCCTGTTCCACGCGTAGGACCAAAAAGGCAGGCAAAGCTCCAGAGTCTCAGTGTGTGATGAGATGGTGCAAAGAAGAGGGTTTTGGATTTGTTAGGAACTGGGGAACATTCTGGGGCAAGGAAGGGCTTTTCTGAAGGGATGAATTCCACCTTAACAGGGATTTAACCAGGCTGCTGGCATTAACCTTTAAAAAGGAGATAGAGCAGCTTTTAACTAGATAATAGGAGAAAGCCAACAGTCACCCAAGAGCACATGGGTCGGAATGATGTATCTGTGAAGAGTACTAGGAAAAGATTAAAGTTAGGGTATATTGACAGAAAGGTACCCATAAAGACAAAAGTAACCCAAATGCAGAGCAAACAGAGGTCAAAGATTCCAAATTACACCTGCCTACCCAAAACCAGATTAATATGAATGAAATATGATCTCTAAAATGCTCGTATGCAAATACTAGAGGTCTAAAATATATGATAGGAGAGTTACAATATATAGCACTAAATGAGAGGTTAGATATGATTGGTATGTCAGGCACCTGGTGGTAGGAGGACAACCAGTGGGGCACCATGTTACCTGGGTACAAATTATATCACAATGATAGAGTAGATCAAAGTGGTGGAGGGGTTGCGCTCTATGTTAGATAGTGCATGGAGTCACAAAGGATTAAAGTTTTGCAGGAAACAAATACACTATAGAACCTCTATGGATTGAAATTTAATGTAAAAAGGGGAAGGCGATGGTAGTAGGGATGTACTATCGACTGCCTGGGCAAAATGAAAAAATGGATGATGAAATGCTCAATAAATCAGGGAAACTAACAAAAGTTACAATACATCAATAATAATCGCAGGACATGCTAGGGAGACAAAGTTTCTAGATGAACTAAATGGCTGCTTCTTGGAGCAGTTCGTTCATGAACTGGCAAGAGGGGAAGCCATTTTGGACCTAGTCCTTAGTGGTACACAAGATCTGGTGCAAGAGATAATAGCAATGGGGCCACCTGGCAATAGTGATCATAGCATAATTGTGTTTGATTTCATAAATGGAGGAAGGATGACAAGGAAATCCACAGTACTACCTTTTAACTTTCAAAAGGGAGGCTATGATACAATGAGGAAAATAGTTAAGAAAAAACTAAAAGGAGCACTGCAAAGGCTAAAGATTTACATCAAGCATGGGCTTTATTTAAAAATACTATCTTGGAAGCTCAGATCAGCTGTATTCCATGCTTTAAGAAAGTTGGAAGGAAATCTAAAAAGCTGCCAGCATGGTTTAAAGATGAGGTCAGAGATGCTGTTGTAGGCAAAAAAGCATCTCTGACCTCAGATATATATACATATATATATACTTGTATATAGTTTATTCTGTTCTGAATTATCTCACATTGTTTAGACAATATATTCTGTCTAGTTAATTTCTTTGCTCCTCAATACATATACTGTTTTGTTAAGCATTATATTTATAATATGATGTTCCTTGTAAATTATATTCTGTTAATCAGTATACTTATAATATGACGTTCCTTGTAAAACAAACTTGCTTTGTTAATTGTTGTTCACTGTAAACCGCAACTGAACTCTGGAAGATGCGGTATATAAATGTGTATAAATAAATAAATAAATACGGTAAATCTCTCAGGAAATGGAAAAAGGAGCCAAATGATGAAAACTGGAAACAACATAAGCACTGGCAAGTTAGATGCAAGGCACTGATAAGGCAGACAAAGAGAGAATTTGAGAAGAAGCTTGTTGTGGAAGCAAAAACATGTGGAGGTACACGTGTGTGTCCAGGCCCCTGTGCGCCCAATCAGAATCAGGACGCACAGAGGTAGATCTGAGTCCGATCCAGCGGGGCTAGATGTGCCCCATAGGATCAGAATTGGGTCAAGTGTCTGTATGTGCAGGCCAGGACCCGATTCTGATTGGTCTACATGTACAGAGCCATGACTGGCTAAGTCAGTCAGGCTCCTGAATGGAGCCGTGGTGCCATGGTGTCCCGTTGCCATGGAACCACGGCTCCATTCAGGAGCTGTGACCCCCGGCTGCTGACTACTCTTTCCTTTCACCACAACCAGACCCCCAAACTGGCCTTCCATGGCCAGGTCAGGCTGCAGGGAACCCCCTTCATCCCCTCACTGTACTTGTGCTGTCTGGGCCTGCCATCCCCCAAAGTTCAGAGGTAGAATAAGTCCCTTTTCCAATCTGCTGACCCCGGATGTAAAGAGCCAACTTCAGAATCGGCCCTGTATGTCTGGGGTCGCGGATCATCAATTGCCCACCCTAACTCTGCCTCTGCAATGCCCCATCCCACCCCCATTTCAGCCTCCCTATACAAACTCCTTGATCATATGGGGAGGCTTTTGGCAGGGCCAGTAGGGGGACAAATATTGGGGGTGGATGTCCAAACTATTAGCAGGACAGAATAGACCCCATAATAAAGACATTTTCAAATACTTATATTCATAGCAAAATATCTCTGACAATCAGCTGGACCATAGATGATAGAGAGGTAAAAGGGGCACTACACCGGACAAAGCCATAGCGGAGAGACTGAATTAATTCTTTGCTTTGGTCTTTACTGAAGAAGATGCAAGGAAGTTACCTATTACTATTACTGAAATGGTATTTAAAGGTGATGTATCGGAAGAATTGAAAGAAATATTGATAAACTGGGAAGATATATTACAACTATTTGATAAATTAAACAGTAGCAAATCACCAGGACTGTACGGTATGCATCTGAAGGTGTGAGATTGCAGACCCGCTATTACTAATCTGTAAACATTAAAATCATCTGTAGTATCTGAAGATTGTTGAATGGCCAATGTAATGCCAATTTTAAAATGGGTTCCAGGGGTGATCCAAGAAACTACAGGCTGGTGAGTCTTACTTCAGTACTGGGCAAAATGGTAGAAAAACCATTATAAAGAACAAAATTACTGAACATGTAGATAGTGTGATGGGGCCCGTGGGTAGAGCCCTTTAACCCTATATAGGCGGTTGCCTAGGGTCTGTAAAACAAGTAATCTGCTCTTGCTAGGTAAATAATAGAGTCTCTCAGAGCAAAAAGTGAATAAGAAAATAAGATGGGTTTTATTCCCCGTCCCGCTCGGACTATCAACAAGATCAAAACTCCAGATACAAGCAATGAACAAAAATAGTATCAGCAAACTTATATTCCTTTGTTTAAATTCACAAAGTTCTTTTTGTTATTCCATTAAACAGCAGGGCTGCACTTGTAACAAATACTACAATCCATGGGCGTAGGGTCTGGAAGGCTGCTGCTATCTTCCCACAGCATACCCTCTCCAGCGCTCCCCAAACTCCCTGTATCACACTCTTCCTGTGTGGAGTACTCAGGCACGTCTCCTTGTGATAACTCACTATAGCTTCCAGTGAAGGTTCTTCTCTCTTCAGGTTTATACCTGTCTGGCATGCAGTAGATTCTCTCTGGGTTTTCCTCCCAAAACAAAGGTTCTGAATATCCTTGCTTCCTGTATCTATGCTCAGGACCGCGCCCTTGGCACGTATATGTTTTAAACCTTTCTCTGTAAGCACATGGATGCCTCCTTTTATCCTTAGGGATTGTCTTGGCACTTGGCTCCCTGTATCTCTTCTCTCTAGCCTCCCAGGCTGGTTGTGCGCTAGTAGAGTTAGTATTAGCTTTGCAGCTGTTTCTTAAGGTGCAAGTGTATTTGGAGTTCCCCTCCCCCAACACTCTCTTTCTGAATTGGCCTGTGCTTAGTGCTGGCACATACCGGTCTCCTGTGTGGTAGGACACTCCTGGCTTCCCTTGAGGACTGACTCGGGTGGCATGCCTTCTCCCAGTGCAGCTTGCCTCAAACCTTTTCTCATGAGTGCTGGAGCTACCTTCACTTCCTGGTTCTCCGATAGAAAACTTTCCTCCCAGCACTCCTCTGGGGTTTCTGCTCAGCTGACTGTAGCCACACCTCTTGCTGCTTTCTCTCTGGCTTCTGCCCTCCTCCTCCTTCTCCTCTTCCTGGGTTGTGTCCTGCCTCCCCTTCCACTGACTGGAACCCTGTCTTATGTAATCCCCAGCCCTGCACGTGACGTGGGGATTTGCAATCAGGTGTTCCTGATGAGCTTTCTGTTTGGTACGTAGTAACAGTTTTCCCTGCTCAACTGTTTCACTATGCCTGGTGCCTCTTTTCAACGCTGAATCTAAGGTAAGCTCTTCTTTTACCTGCACTTCCATGGGCTGTGTCTCCTCTGCTACACCACAATAGTCATGGTTTAATTGAAGAACGCCAACATGACTTTAACCAAGGAAGGCTTTCTCCAATTAACCATTTGAAGGTGTGAATAAATAGGTAGACGAAGGTGTTTCAGTCAATATAGTGTATCTGGATTTTTAGAAAGCCTTTGACAAGGTCCCTCATGAGAGACTCTTAGTGAAGTTAAAGAGTCATTGGATAGGAGGCAGTGCACTATTATGGATCAGGAACCGGTTAAAAGATAGAAAGCAGAGGGTAGGGCTGAATGGCCAATTTTCCCAATGGAGAAAGGTGAATAGTGGAATATTGTAGGGATCTGTGCTGGGTCAGCTGCTTTTTAACATATTTGTAAGTGACCTGGACATGGGAATAAAGAGTGAGGTAGTCAAAATTGCAGATGACACAAAATTATTCAAAGTTGTTAAAACCCATGAAGACTGTGAAAAATTGCACGAGGACCTTGATAAATTGGAAGACTGGACATTCAAATAGCAGATGAAATATACAGGGTGGCCCAAAAAAAGTGAGAATAGGGAGGTCACGTGATGTGGTGAGCTTGGGTGGACACATCCCGCTGAAGCTCCG
Source organism: Ichthyophis bannanicus (assembly GCA_033557465.1). Taxonomy (NCBI): domain Eukaryota; kingdom Metazoa; phylum Chordata; class Amphibia; order Gymnophiona; family Ichthyophiidae; genus Ichthyophis; species Ichthyophis bannanicus. The sequence goes on along the minus strand of CM066032.1, from coordinate 366,905,516 downwards.
AACCCCCTCCTCCACGCCGGCAGAATTGAGCCGTTTTTTGGGGGCAGAACAGAAATATTATAATCCCCCCAAGTGCTGCACGAAGTGAGTGGGCAGCCTCTGAAGAACGGGGAGGAATGGCGTCGGCAGTGAAGGCAGGGAAACGCGACAAGGATCAGGCCGCGGGGCAGCAGAAAATGGCAGACTCACCCCCAACATACAGCAAAGCGACTCCGGCGGTCTCTGTCGAGGAGATCTCTGTGGCGGTCTCAGGTGCGCTGACAGCACAGTTTGAAATGCTGCAAAATAAGATGGATACATTACAGAGCTCTCTGGATGTGCTGGGCACCCACATGCAGGAGGTGGAGACCCGCATCGTGCACACGGAGGAGGAGGTGGAAAGGTTAACTCGGGAGCTGGGACAGGCGCAGGCCACGCTGAGAGCTCATGATGCAAAGCTGGATGACCTGGAGAACCGCTCTAGACGCAATAATCTTAGGTTTTTGGGCATTTCAGACTCGATCTCGGATAAAGCATTGAGGCTCTATATAGAAACCTTGTCTGCCTCCCTGGTGGAGGGAGAAGGAGAACGGGCTAAGATTATCATCGAGAGGGCCCACAGAGTAGGTCCAAAGCAATCGAGAAATACTAGGCCCAGGGTGGTCCTGGCTAAATTCTTGCAATTTCCACAAAAGGAAGCAGTACTGTGAGAAGCCTAGAGGTGAGGTGTTATTGAAAGAGACAATATGAAAATCAGAATAGCGCAGGACTACTCTGTGGCCCTAAGTCAGCGCTGTAGGGCATATGCGCCCTTATGTCAGAAACTGATAAATGCGAATATTTAGTTCAAGGTGCAGTACCCGGCACATCTACATGTCATGCATGAGGGAGCACACCGGGTCTTCGGCTCGGCGGAAGAGGCGACTTCATACATAGAACAGTTGGAGAGACGAACAACAGCCCGCGCCGAGGAGCAACCAGGAGCACCATGAGAGCCACGCTGGTGGGATTTAATTTACCTGGGGACTGAATGTGTGACTGAGTTTCCGAATCCCAGGGAGAGTGGCAGTATGAACTGCATGAGAGTGGATGCTGGGAGAAGAGAACAGAGTGTGAAGGCTCTGGAAATGGACTCTAAAATAGTGAAAGGCCAGAAGGGAGGCTACTATGTCCTCCTCTATTTAAGGGCTTTGCTCAATTTTACAGTGACGCTATATGTTGTTCATGTTTATGGGTTGTCAGGCAATGCTGCCTCTGTCCTGCTTTTCATATGTTTTCTTTTTTTGAGGCAAATTTGGGGTGGGGGGGGAGCCGCTAGGAGAGTGTGGGAGGGGGGGACCCGAACACATCTAGCGTGACTGGGTAGACGAGGAGAGATAGAGTGGATGGAGATTAGGAGGGATTGGGAGGGGGGATGGGGAAAGGTAGAGGGGACGGAGGTGGGGGGAGGGGAGCGTGGGAGTAGGGGGAGGGAGGGGGAGGGTTAGAGGAAAGGAACATGGAGAGGGGGGTTTACAGGGATTGAAGAGGGGGGAAGATCGCAATCAAGGAACCAGTGGAAGGCTGCCCAAAAGATCTTGTAGAGAAACTAAGAGGAAGCTTCAGGCTGGGAGAGCTTCTTCTGGGAAAGCAAGATTAAACGTGGGGATGAGACTTGACACTACCCTACTGCCCTGAAGATAGTTTTGTGGAATGTATGTGGGCTGGAAAACCCAATAAAGCACTATAAAATTCTGAAAGCATTGGCCAGGCAGCAATGCGATATTGCGCTGCTGCAGGAAACCCACCAGACTGCTGAGGAGCTTCTTAAGCTTTGTAGGGACTGGGTGGGCCAGGTCTGGGGAGCACCCGCAATAGGCAAAAAAGGGGGGGTGGCTATCTTGCTCCACAAATGCGTACGATTTGTAATGGAAAGAGAAGTTACTGATCCGAATGGGAGATTCGTGCTGCTGCAGAGAGTATTAGAGGGCAGGTCGGTGATATTGGGGGATCTGTACAGTCCCAACACGCTAGACCAAGACCTATATAATCGCCTTGCATCAAAAGTGGAACAGTTACCAGAACTTCTTCTGATACTGGGTGGGGATTTCAATGGGGTATTTGAAGTGGACATAGATACATCCAGAGGGAACGGAACGTGGGAACGAACTCAGACGGCCCAGGTGTTGCAAAGATTCCGAACAAAGTTGGGAGCGGTAGACCCATGGAGGTTGTTGCACCTGTTAGAAAAAGATTTTACACACCAATCTCGGGCACATGGCTCTAGTGCACCGATAGATTACCTTTTGACATCCGAGAGTCTTTTTGCCCAAATAGGGGACGCACAATCTGGATAGAATTGCAGTGGGGGGGGAGGGGGAACTAGACATGCCCGTATCTGGCGGTTCCCCTTGGAACTGTGGAAAGATACCCAGTTACACCAGTTTCTCCGACAGCACTGGCAGGAATTTGAGACAAATCACCAATGCCACCAGGAAGACCCGGAACTGGTTTGGGAAATGGCCAAAGTGATGCTGAGAGGTGATATAATTGGATTTGTAGCAAGAAAGTGGCAGCTGATAGCGGAGCAAATTATCCGGCTTGAGCAGCAGGTAACTCAGGCGAGACATTTGAGTGCATGACACCCTATGGCTCAGAACAGGAAGAAACTATGGGAAACTCAGGTAGCCTTAAATGAGCTGCTACACCAGAGAGCCAAGAAGGCAATACTATATTATAGGAATAAGTTATATTGCCATGGGGATAAACCGGGTAAATTATTGGCGAGATGCTTGAAGGGTCAAAGGGGGGCGAAAACCATGGCGGCAATTCGGGATGACCAGGGAGTATTGCATAAGGACAGTGCAGCCATAGCCGGAGTATTTAGGAGTTTTTTTCAAAATTTATACACAGCGGAGGCAGCTTCCCCTACTAGAATGGTGGACTATTTGAGGGATCTGGATTTGCCCAGATTGAGCGCGGATCAGTGTGCTCAATTGGGTCAACCTATAACGGTACAGGAGGTACAGCAGGTCATCTCGAAAGTGAACTGTTATAAGGCACCTGGCCCCGACGGGTTTGGATCCGAATTCTATAAATTACTGTCTGATTCTATAGACTCAACACTGGTGGCTGTATACAGTCAAAGAGTGGAGCGAGGTACCTTTCAATGGGGGAATAACCATGCACATATTATTTTAATACCTAAGCCAGGTAAGGATCCGGTTCATGCGGCCTCCTACAGGCCCATATCATTATTGAATTTTGATTTGAAAGTGTTGGCAAAGATTTTGGTGGACCGCCTGGCAGGAGTGTTAGAGGGGTTGGTGCATGAGTCTCAAGTAATCTTTGTGACGGGATGGTATGCGGTGCGCAACTTGCGAAAAATATTGACCTCACTTGACTGGGTGCAGGATCAGCACTTGCAGTCACTATTGGTTAGCTTTGACGCAGAAAAAGCATTTGACCGGGTCAATTGGCAGTATCTGAGATACGTGCTGCCCCTTTATGGGTTAGGGTCTTCCTTTTGTAAAATGGTGGAAAGTCTCTATGCTGTTCCAACAGCAGGAGTGTTTTGTAATGGGGTCTTATCAGAGGCATTTTCTCTGGGTAGAGGTACAAGACAGGGGTGTCCTCTCTCCCCACTTTTGTTTGTTTTATCTTTGGATCCTCTAATTCATAGAGTGGAGGAATCTAGGAGTATACGAGGAGTATGTATGGGTTCACAAGGCTTCAAGGTATCAGCTTTTGTTGACGATTTATTAGTACATTCGCTCTCCCCTAGGGAATCATTGCTTAGGCTGATGGAGGATTTTTCGGCTTTTGGTAGGTTTGCAGGGCTACGTATCAATGAAGCTAAGTCAGAGGTGCTAGATGTTTCGGGACAGCTTCAAAGGAGTTGGGGGGATGACTTCTCGCTCAAATGGGCGGATAGTAAGTTTGTCTATCTGGGTACAGTCTTGACTAGACGGCCACAGGAGTTATATGCGTGTAACCTGGACAAAATTCTGTCCCGCATGCGGAATCAGTTAAAAGCATGGAATCCTCTCCCGTTGTCCTTATTGGGGAGAGTGGCAGCGGTGAAAACAGTGGTTCTACCACGCATTTGGTACTGGATGCAGACTCTCCTTGTGTGGCTGTTGCGGCGAGACCTGCGTCACATTGAAAAGGAACTACGGGAGTTTTTGTGGAGAGGGGCCAGAGCCCATATCCCAATGAACCGACTGATTGGAAAATGGAGTAATGGAGTGGTCGGACTCCCGGATCTATGGCTATATGCGTTAGCCTGTCATGCGCGCCATATCGAAGCTTGGCTGGGCGGAACAGGAGTCTATACGCTTAGGGCGCTGGAGGAAGCCTTTGTAGCTCCACATACAGTATTGGCAGTATTGCACATGGATAGCGCGCAGCTACCGAGTAGAATAATGTGGAGTGTGATGTTGAGCTCTGTGCGGCGTACGTGGAGGCAATTAAATATATACTGGAAAAGAACCTGGAAGGTATCGAGCTGGTTGCCAATACAAGGCAATGTGAATTTTACCCCAGGATCTGAGACAGTCATGTTTCGAGACTGGAGAGAAAGGGGAATTCAGAATCTGGGACATGTAGTGGATCCTTCAGGTAAATGTAAATCGTTCCTATCCTTATGCGGGGAGTATGAGTTGCGTTCTAATCAATATTTTGCGTATATGCAGCTGTCTCATTATGTAGCCGCGTTGCCTGCGAGCGAACTTAGCGTTGAAAGATCGGTGCAGATCTTAGAATTTTTTGACCTGGAGGCGGAGCCTGCGAGGAACCAACATGGCCGCATAAGAGTTGCTCTCCTGGCCCCCTAGGTCTCGATTCCTGGTTCTCAACATCTTTATCCGCCTAAACTACAGTGTTTAGAGGCACCGGGGGTTGCACATGGCAGCTGGCAAGCAGACCCGGCTCGACTTTGTTGCCGCGGCGGCGACCGGCACTAAAAGATCTAAATCTGACCCTCTCTCTCCCCAAAAGATGGCGGCGCCGTCCGAGGCCGCAGAGGGATTGAAGGAAGTCCTGAAGGAGGTGCGAGCGGTCCGCTGCCGAGTCAATGCCAATGGCGAATCTCTTGATGTCATGCAAACATGTTTGAAGGAGTTGACGACACAGATGCAACAGCTCACACAAAGAATTGAGCGAGCGGAAAAGGTTGTGGCGGAGCATGAGGAGCGTTTGGCCCTCATTCCAAGGATGATTCGTAAGCTGGAGGGGCTGGAGAAGAACTACGAGGATGCGAATAACAGGGCCCGCCGAAATAATGTTCGAGTCCTGGGTATCCCGGAGGGGGCCGAGGGGAGCGATCCCATAAGTTACCTAGAATCTCTGATTCCAAAGCTCCTGAAGGTGGAATTCTCTCGCCCGTTTGAAATAGAAAGGGCCCACCGGCTCTCAAACCTTGCTAACCAACGCTCTAAATTTCCACGCCCGAAGATATTCTGTGTCCTCCGGCACCAACACGCCCTTCAAATCCTGATGGCAGCTAAGGCCTCCCAGCCCCTATTACCTGGTGGTCAGCGAGTGGCCTTCTATCCAGATTTTAGCAAGCCAACAGCTACACGACGCAAGCAATTCCTGGCATTTCGGCCTCGGCTCCAGCGCCTGCAAGCACGGTATGGTCTTTTTAGTCCAGCCCGGTTCAAGGTGACCTTAAATAACGAGACCAAGACCTTCGAGGACCCTGCAGAACTGGCGGCGTACATTGAAGGCCAAGAGGCCTTGCAAATGCAGTCGAGTTAATTGGCAGTGCCTGCCGGAGGACAGTTTCATCCCTGGACGGTTTGTGGATCTGTAGACTTATGGTACCTACGCGGCTTCCCAACGTTAGTGGAACCGGGCCTGAGTTTCCCGCGGCGCAGAGCCGGGTTGGACAGTTAAATAAAAACAACAACAACAAAAAAAACAATTTTGCTGCCCGGTTGGCATGTGTAGGGATGTTGAGTTGAGTAAAGGGGATATGAATGGTTGTGTTCTCAGACTCGGGGGGGACCCCCCCCCCCCCCGCTGAGTTTTGACCTTGTTGTTCTCTTGTCTCAATTTCTTAACTTTATTTCCTTTCTTAAGATATGGATAAAAGGGGGTGGCGGGTAATATTCATGGGGGCTAGGCTGCGTATTGTTGGATGCCTTTGCTGACTCACCCCAGTTTTTATTGTTTTCAGGGGGAGTTTTGTTGGGGAGGTTTGGTTGGCTCTCAGGGAAGGATCCTAAAGGTTATTTGTAGGGGAAGCCAATCCCGAGATACCTTTGTGGAGATGCATAGTTGTGTCCTGCCATTTGGAGTATGCTGCTTTTTAGATGGTAATGGCTAATTGGCTAAATGTCTTGTCTTTGAATGTGAAGGGCATTAAGACTCCCATGAAAAGGAAAAAAATCCTAGCGTATTGTGCCCGGAACCAGGCAGATGTAGTACTATTGCAGGAGACCCATCTTACCACTCAGGAAACAATGAAACTAGAGGACAAGAGGTATTTTCTGGCAGGCTCTTCCCCAGCGGACCATAAAAAAAATGGTGTCACCATACTTGTTCGGAAGGCGCTGGGGGCAACGGTAGTCCAGGCCAATAATGATGCCTACGGGAGGTGGGCTTGGTCCCTGATAGAAGTTGGGGGAGCTCGGTTCTCATTTGTGAATGTGTATGGCCCGAATAAAGATGACCCTGATTTTTTCAGAGCCTTGAGCCGTGCCCTACAGAAGAATTATACTGCCCCAATAATTGCTGGGGGGGACTTTAACCTGGTAAATGAGCCTTTGATAGACCGCTGCCCTGCGAGAATAAACCGACCCTCTCGGGCAGATTGCGCCTTTTTAGCTCTCAAAGAGGATTGTGGACTGGTCGATGTTTGGAGACTGCTTCATCCTACTGAAAAGGACTACACGTTTCATTCGCCAGTACACAATTCTCTTTCCAGGATAGATTTTTTCCTAGTCTCTCGGTCCCTGGCGTCAAGCTGCTGTTCAGCGGATATTTTGGGAGGGACTGTGTCTGATCACTCCGCTATCACGCTCAAGGTCCCAATGCAGGTGGCCGTTGGAGGTAGTCCAGTGTGGTCCTTTAACAGGGCTTGGCTCGCGGAGCCTTCCTTCCAATACGAACTAAGGGATGCGATTCAGTCATACTTTCTGAATAACAAACTAGGGGATACTGCCAGTTGGGCCTGGTGGGAGGCTTTTAAAGCCTCCCTAAGGGCTACTATCACAAGTTACAAAATCAAGGAAGCTAAGAGGAGGAGGGAGCAGTTAGCAGCCCTGGAAAGTCAGATTAGAGCAGGGGAGCGGCTATGGATTAGGCAGCCTGCTGCGGGGATTCTGATTAGGTTGCAGAGGTTACAGTTTCAATACAATGAGCTGTTGAGTTCCGAGATAGAGCAAGTAATGTTGAAACAAGCGGCCAGATATCACATTGAGCAAAATAGGTCCAGCAAGCTCCTGGCGAGTACCCTGCGCGGGAATAGGGAAAAGTCTAGAATTGTTTCTCTTGTGGATGATAATCAGACTAGATTGGTTGAGGATGATCAAATTCTAGAAGAGTTTTCATCATTTTATAATAGGCTGTATTCCTCGGAGGCCACTGCAGATCCTGTAGCAATTGCGCAATTCCTCGATCTGCTTAGACACTCTACATTAGGTGATCAGCAAGCCAAACAGCTTGGCAGGCCTTTCTCTTATAAGGAGGTTTCCATGGCCATCAAAGCTATGATGGGGGGGAAGGCCGCGGGCCCTGATGGGATTCCCGCAGAGCTCTATAAAGTTCTGAGCGATGAGCTGATTCCTTATTTAATGTTGTACTTCGGGGAGTTGGAAAAGGAATCTGGCCATCCCGGTAATTTCTCAGAGGCCACTATTGTGGTCTTGGAGAAACCCGGGAAAACTCCAGAGAATGTCAGGAACTATCGACCTATATCTTTGCTAAATGTAGATTATAAAATATACGCGAGTATTTTGGCCAAACGGCTTGCCCTAGTAATTGGGGACTTAGTCCACCCTGACCAGTGTGGTTTTATACCCGGCAGGTCCACGTTTGACAACGCCCGGCTATTGTGTAACTTGATTGATAGGGCTGCAGCGGGCTCGTCTCCTTATGTTGCCCTCTCCCTAGATGCCGAAAAGGCATTCAATAGGCTGGAGTGGCCCTTTCTTTTCTCTGTATTAAACTGGTTCGGCCTTGGGGAGGGGTTTATAGGAAAGGTTAAGCTGCTCTATGCTAGGACCAGTGCGAGGGTTTTTGCTAATGGCTGCCTGCATCGATCCTTTTCCCTTCACCGGGGTACCCGCCAGGGCTGCCCTTTATCCCCGTTACTTTTCGATTTGGCCCTCGAACCTTTAGCTATCGCTGTGCGGGAACGTGAAGCTATTCAGGGTTTTAACTTTGCTGGGATGAAAGTGAAACTATCCGCATATGCGGATGATTTGTTGTTATTTACGCAACCTGTGGAGATCCCACAGATTCTGACCGTAATTAACAATTACTCCAGTATTTCTGGATACAAGATAAACTGGGACAAGTCAGTGGCCTTCCCGCTAAATAGCCGCCCCACAGCTGCAATGATGGCCCCCTTTCCGTTCCGGTGGGAGCCGACTGGTATTAAATATTTGGGGGCCTGGTACAGTGCTTCTGCAGCGGATACTATACGGGTGAACATAGAGGAGCTCACCTGGTTCGTCCGTAGTAAAATTCTTGCATGGTCCCCTTTATATCTCACTTGGTGGGGCAGACTTGAGGTTATCAAAATGGTGCTGGTCCCCAAGATTAACTATGTGTTCGGCATGTTCCCTTTTATAATGCCGGTAGAGGTGTATGCCAAGCTAGAGAGAAGTCTCTTGGGGTTCCTTTGGAAGGGTGCCCAGCCACGCATCGCTCTCAAGAAACTTAAAGCCCCTAAAGAAAAGGGGGGCGTTCACTTCCCCGACTTCCAGTGGTACCACCATGCACTCCTTCTCAAGCAGGGACTGGTGTGGTTGGATGCTGAGGGAGAGACCCTGGGTCCCAGATGGTTCCAAGTAGAGGCCCACATGGCGAACCCTTACCCCCTGAGGCATCTGTTAGGGATGTTACACCCTGAGGAAGGGTTGCAGGGCAGGGCAATACGGGCCACTCAAGCTGCTTTCACGCAGTTGCTCCTACTGGCAGGTAAAGATGGGCAGCCTTCCAAATGGACACCGCTTTGGTGGAATCCACTTTTTAAGATCAGGGGGCGGAGATTTGCCTGGCGCAGCTGGCAAGATAGGGGAATTTGGACCTTAGGGCAACTAGTTGGGGATTCTGGCTGGAAGGATTTCAATTCCCTTAGAAAGGAATTCTCCTTGCCCCTGAATAACTACTTTCGCTGGTTGCAACTCAAGCATACCGTCGAAGCTGCCAAGATTTTAGTTCGTGATTTAGTTGAGGAGGGCACATTACTCCAAAATCTTAAAGTCATGTATGGGCAAAAAGGCATGATCTCAGGTATATATGCTTTGTTCAGGGATTATGCCTGTGGCGACCCGAAGGGGTTATACAAGGTTTGGGAATCTGAATTGCCTTTGGCACGAGTACACGATTTGTGGACGCAGCTATGGAGCATTATATCTAGGGTCTCTCGCTCGGCACCCATTACACAATCCCTTTATTTCCTGTTGCATAGGGCCCATCTCACACCCGTGAAGGTAGCTAAATGGGACCGGTCATCCACAGGGGCTTGCTGGTCCTGACAGACAGCGAAAGGCACCTTTTTACATATGTTTTATGAGTGTCCTTATGTCCCGCGTTTTTGGGCAGCGGTCTGGAGTACCATTCAAGTGATTTTGGACATTCCTGACAAGCTATCCAAGAATGTTGTCTTTCTACGGTCCCTGGGGTTAGCCCGGGGTAGATGCAAAGCAAAGGACTTCCTTTTAAATTTCATGGTAGCGGTTGCTTTCAAGTTGATTTTGGTTCATTGGAAGTCCTTGGCGGGGCTGCGGCAGGGTGAATGGTGGAGCTTGGTCTGTCATTATGCCAAGTATGAACGGCTATATGACAAGCTCCATCATCCTGATAGAGGGGAGCTCTGCCATGATAAATGGTCTCTCCTTGACCAATATGTCGCTCGTTCAGCTGTAGTTTCATTATAGCAGTTTGTCTCCATGCCATGCTGATAATTAGTAGTGGTGGTGTTGCCGATCTGCAGGCAATGCTGCTGATAGGGATCGCCTTCCCCGACATTGATGTGTATTTGTCTCCTTTACCTGAGAGCCTGGGGGGGTGGGGGGTGGGGAATGCTTTATTGTGTTTTACTTGCTTTTGGTTATGTATCTGCGTGTTGTTCACTATGTGTTTGTTTTTGGAAAATCTAATAAAGAACTTATTAAAAAAAAAAAGAATTTTTTGACCTAGTGGGAGATTGTCCTCCTTCGATAGCAGTGCTGAAAGCAAGACTGGATTGCTATGGGGTCGAGGCAGACTATGGGAGAGTTGAGACAGTTTGGGCCGCAGAGCTGGGGCGAGAGGTACTGCCCGGTTCCATTAAGACTGCGCTGGGTCGGATTATAGAGTTCGTGGAGGGAGCGCGATGGAGGGAAATACAATTCAAATGTATAACCCGGGTACATTTTTCGCCCAGGAGAGCCTTGCGTAGTGTCAAGGCCCCCCTGGTGGCTAGGCGAATGCCTAGGTGTAATGGGGGTACCTTGAACGTCCTTCTTAGTAAACTGGAACCCAGTACTATGGCTTCTTCGCAATGTAGTTGTGTCACAAAGATTATAGCCGAGATTTGAAGGTCACAGGAAAATTTCTTTATTTGAAAATAAAGCTCTACTTAACCAATTGAACTCTTTGGCTAGAAGTTCAGGTACTACAAAACAAAACTCAGGATACTTCTCCATTCAAAAAGAACTTAAGCCTTGATACATAGTCCATGCCTTGACTTTGCTTCTGCGGCTTAACTTAAACAACGTGTCTCACAAATCATTTTTTACAAACAGGTTCTGGTCCCAGGTCTCCAAGTTATGCAGCACAACACTCAACTGTTTCTCTCACATGTTTGCAGCACCTTAACTTCCTGGTTACCCGCTGTTTAAAATCTTCTGACATCCTTTTCCAAACGTATTTTCACTCTTTAGTTTTCCCAGGCATTCATTAACTTCTTGGAGCTTATCAGATCAGCTCTCATTAATGCATAAATAAAAGACATGAGTTTCAGCAGAGAATGTACTTCCTTTAAAAAACTTCTGGGTTTTCCTAATTACTTTTAAAAACCCCTCAGTTTCTTATTTTGACTAGAACAGAAAGAGCATTCCATCTCCATATCAGAATAATCATTCTCTACCCCATTGATTTCTATTTCCATTTTCTCTTCACCGGGTTCCTTCAATAACGTGTTATCCACAGCGTCTGCCTGGGAAGGCTTCAGCTGCTTCAACACTCTCAACAGCTGCTCCCACTGAGACTCTTCTCTACTTGAGGCTATGGGGGAAGGGCATGACAAAGCTTTCTTGTTCAATAACTTTTTAACAGCTTGCAATGGGCTCACCTTTCTAGCAGCAACGTGTCTCCTTTCAGACCCTGCCACAGGTGTTAGTTTACTTTCTGGTCCTTCCAGGGATATTCCTCTCTCCTGCTTCTCAACAGTACCTTGCTTAGAACAGGCTCTCCAGGGCTCCACCTTAGCTGCAGACTTATTGCCAGCTGAACTGTGTTCTGGGCTCGAACTGTCTCTGTACTGCTTGCAATAGGATTCCCCCTTGAGGCTTCCAGTGAGATATTTGTCCCTCAGCCCTGTCCTTCGAGTCTCCTTACTTCTAGTACTCTCAGGAGTCTCTTGGCCAGTCCACCACCTCCTAGAAGATTCCTCTCCAGGGCTTGCCTCTGACCTTTCTTCCGGCCTTATCTCAGACCTCTTCCTGGATCTCTCCCCGGGTCTCTGCTGAGTGCTTTGCCGGGACTTTGGCTTGCACCTTCTCTCAGGCCTCTTCCTGGAACTAGAGCTCCTCCACTCAGTTACCTCGCTCCTCCCTTCACTCTCCTCACTTCCACTTCCCCTTGCTATAGCTTCTCTCTGCTTAAATGTTTGGGGCTGTCCTATAGCTCTAGACTCTGCCCCCAAACCTCTCCCGTCACCTCCCTTGGTTTCCTTGGAGATTGGGTGTGTCTCCAGTTCTACACTTCTGTGTAGGGAGTTTTTTTCTTTATTTAGAGCTTTAACCCCTGCTGTGCCTGCAGTTCTCTTGGGCTCAGGGAAAAAGGACTGTTTTTCCCCCTTTCCTTTACACTCTAAACCTGCTTCGCCACCACAGTAGTCATATCACAGTGGATGGTAGTTGCCCAAAGTGCTTAGAACCATTGACGAATTCGATACATATGTGGTGGGAGTGTTGTCATATCCGCTCCTATTGGGTTTGGATCAGTACTTTTATGGCTAGGATATTACATCAGAGGGTCCCCTGGACCGGCCCCCTGGTGGTCTTAGATCAATTGGGCCCTATCCATCCCAAGGGGACACGGGAGCGCCTGTTGGTGCGCAAGGCATGCCTGGTGGGTAAAGGCCCGATACTTCGTAGATGGAGAGAACAGAGCCCGCCGACCTTTTGGGAATGGCGCAACAGTTTTCATCAGATAATGCTTACTGAACGATGGAGGGCAAGGAGCAGTGTCCGTCACTGGTACTCATTTTTGTTGATCTGGGAACCATATATTCAAAATTTAGGACCATATAGCTGGAACGAAATCTTGAATATAGGGCACTAAATGGAAGGGGGAGAGAGATAGGGCAAGGTGTGGATATAGTAAAGATGTGGATGGTTAAGGGGCATTAGTGAGCTTAGAGAGTGAGCTAGGGGATAGAGATTGCAATTGGGGGGGGGGAGAGGGAGGGGGGGAAGGGTGACAATGTTATAATGTTATAATTCACCTGTACAGGTTGTTTTGCTTTTGGACGGGGATAAGAGTACACCACGTTCAGAGGCCTGTCATATTGATTTTGCTGTTATATGCTGGTGGTTAATAAATAAAGTATTAAAAAAAAAGTGAGAACATCTCGTAGCATATAAGTTATTTAAAAATTCAAAAAGACAGATGTAAACGATTGACAAATTTAAAAAAAAAAAGATGGCTACCGGAAATTGTTGAAATAAAGACGTTACAGTATATAGCTAAAAAAGGTAAATAAGTAAACTATTTAAGCTTTTAATTTACAAGATGTTCTCACTTTTTTTGGGCCACCCTGTATGTGGACAAGTGCAAAGTTATGCACCTAGGGAAGAACAACCCAAACTAAGGTTACATGATGCAAGGTTCCACTCAAGAAAAAGATTTAGGTGTCATTATGGATAACACGTTGAAACCTTCCTCCCAGTGTGCATCAGCTACCAAGATGGCAAACAGAATGCTAGGAATCATAAGGAAAGGAATGGAAAATAAAAAAAGATATTATAATGCCTCTGTATCGTTCAATGATGCGACCACACCTTGAATATTGTGTGCAATTTTGATCGTTGTATCTTAAAAAGGATATAGCAGAATTAGAAAAGGTACAGAGAAGAGTCATCAAAATGGTAAAGGGGATGGAAGGATACTTCTATGAGGAGAGGTTTCTTTTCGTTCACAGTTTAAGCTACTGACCCTTCTTCACAAGGTTTATCACACTGGTACTCCATCCTATTTGTCTGACCTTCTATCTTTCCACTCCCCTCGGCACACACCCCGTTCTTTCCACCTCAACCGTCTCACCCTTCCCTCCCCCTCCCACGCCCTCCTCCAATTCACACGCCTTTCTGCATTTTACTTTGCTGGCCCCGCACATTGGAATTCCCTCCCTTCTTCCCTCCGTCTGGAATCACAATTCACTGTCTTTAAACAAAATCTCAAAACCCACCTGTTCTCCATAGCCTTCAATGTTCCCTCCCCATTTGTATGAGTCTTTTTCTATTGTATCTATCTGCCTTTTGTATCTTGTCCTGTGTTCCCTGCACTCAATCTTCTGTCCTTTATAAAATTTGTACATTTCTTTTTCTTTTCTGGCCTTGGCCAAAGTTTTTATGTATTATGTTTTATGCCTTGTGTAATTTATGTATTTTATGATTGTTTTTTATGTATTTTATTATTGTACACCGCCTTGATTGTTTTGAAAGGCGGTTTTTATCAAATAATTAAACCTTAACCTTAAACCTTTAAAAGGTTAGGGCTTTTCAACCTGGAAAAGAGACAGCTGAGGGGAGATATGATAGAGGTCTATAAATTAATGAATGGAGTGGAACGGGTAAATGTAGATCGATTCTTTACACCATCAAAAAGTAGAAAGACTAGGAGATGCTCAGTCTCCGACCCTTTAACACCGACTCCCCACCTCTCTTTACCTTATTTATCTATTAATTTATTTATTTGGCTAAGTTTATATATCGCTTTTCGCAGTGGTCAAAGCGGTTTACAGAGAACTGGGTGAAACACAAGGAATGTTTACATTAGAACAAAAACAAATAACGCTAAGGGACCAATTTCCATATGGTAATCCAGCTTTATTGGTGCTTTCCGCAGCATTAACTGCTCTATGGTTCCAATAACGCCCGTTAATGGCACCTTTGCTCCCTTATCGCTCTTTAGTAAACGTACCCTTTGATTTGTGTGGTTTTAAAGAAAATGTTTTCAAATTTCATGTACAGTATTTTTTCAGCTCATTTCACATATTCATTCTTACATACACATTGTATAGATATAATAACTTTATATGTATACCAATCGTTTGTACATGTTAATTCATAAGTATACGTGCAAATAAGTGATTTGTGCACACTTACAATTTTTAGCAACCAAATTATATGAATATGCACTCACAAATGTACATCCCTATTTCCCTCTGCTACCTCTCAAACAGCATGTTCTTAAACCAATTTACTTCATTAAGGGCCCTGTGTACAAATTGTGAAAATATTAGTACCCGTTTCTGTGAAATTTAGCTAAGAGATGGAAATGATCTCTTGGATCATTTCCATTTTTATCCAAACATTACAATGAATTTCTCACACAGTTCATTAGCCAAGAACTTCATGAGCTGCAAGCAGGGACAATGGTGAGAAATAAAAACATTCCCCTTAGTATAGTGACTGGTGAAAAGTAAAGAGTCATCAACCTAAATTAGAGGCCCCCCAGGGGTACTTAATACCCTGGTGGCCCAGCAAGCCCGAGCACCGTCCCCCCTCCCCCCCCCCCCAAGGCTGCAATATGGGGCTAAAAGTTTTAAATTCCTCCTCTCCAATATCATGCCCCTTAACAGGCTACTGGAAAATGTTGGTTCAACCCATCCCCTGACACTCTGATTCATCCCAAGGCGTTTAGGGGAAACGGGGTAGGAATGATTGCCATTTGTTCATGCTCCAAAGATTGATGACTTCAAAATGGCACCAGTGCCCCACAACAGTAGTCTTGTGGTACTACCACTAGGGATCAGATTGCCAATGAAGAGCATGTGCTCTTATTTGGCAATCTGATCCAGCTGTAATATTGAAACACTATACCTAGGATGTGGATGGTACCATTTTGAAGCAGGGGCTCATTCCTAGCCCATTGCTTCCCCACCTCATACACACTGGGGTGAGTCAGGTCACTAAGGTGGATGGAGGAAATACCCAACACATCCCTCTCCTGTATACCTAAGGGTTAGAACTCTGGTTTGAAAGGATTTAAACTGTGTAACCTCAAGACGGGGATGAGAGGGTCTTGGGCCCACAAGAGTACAAGGAAGTCTTCTTGGGGAAGAAGGTCCTGGGTGAACTCCAATTCAGTCCAGTGGGTGCTTGATTTTTTTGTGCCATCATGCAAAGGAAACTTTATTTTACTGCTTGGAAAAAAAAAGTAAGTATAGTTCTTGAGCTATAGTTATGTTTTTATGACAATAGGCCTGCAAAACCATTTTTATGGATTAAGGAGCTGTTTTGATTTTGCATCACAGCAACTCCTTAATGCCAAATTTGCATAAACGTTTCCACAAAGTGTACTACTCCAGATTGAGCTTTTGCTAAGTGAGTTCACAAAAGTTCACTTTGTGCAAATGATAGCACCCAAGTCTTAACTTTTCCATTTTTGCACATTCCAGGCATTTTGCACTATTATTCACTTGAAGTGCACTTTTGCAAGGTTTACTTGCGTATAGAGAGATCGTTGAAGAAACACATAATGTTTGTCAAGGACTGATACAATAACAGCAGCTATGGGTGCTACTCTTTCAACAATGAGCTGCCTGACTGAAGACCGAACACAGTTTGGGTCATCTATCCAGAGGGTCGCCATGAGTTGACACAGACTTGACGGCACTTAACAACAACATATAGGGCCCCAAGACCCATCCAAAGTTAGTTCAAGATTGTGAGGTTTTATTTTTTCTTATTCCTTTTTATTGTTTTCTGTCTTCATCCTCATCATATATTCCCCTCAGGACCATACCAAGGGCTGTGCGAGCAGTGCGGCCACACAGGGTAAAGTATAAAATGGACACTGATATCATTACTAGGCTTCCAGAAAGCTCAAAAAGAGTAAGTTGCTGCATACGGCTAGGTGGAGAGGGTGCTAAATTCATTAGTTGGAGTGTAGCAGCTGATAAGCATGCAATAAATAAAACCAGGAGTCAGTTCAAAAGATCCAAGCCAATTTATTGTGCACAGGCCCAGTCAGTCAAAGCTTCAAAAGGAACTGAGCAAAGTTTTTACAGAGACATACTCATTAATACCCTTTTCTTCTGTTTGATACATGAGAACTTTCTATTGGTTCCAGCTTGATACATGCAAACTTCCTACTGGCTCCAACGCCCCCTGCACCTGTCCAATTAGAGATCCCTCCGGGGCCTAGCAACCAGCCCCCTCCTTTAGGCTGTTCTAACAATGGTGCAGTTTCTAGGTTTGATACTTCTCTACTGCAAGGTAATCCCTAGCTCCAGGAATGCATGTATTGAAACATTTCTTTCTTTTGCACACAAGAGAATAATGAAAGACTTATGAATTCATGTAAAACTTCTTATTAAGCAGTTTAAAACAATTTTCTCATTTTTCACAGATTTTTGGTTCTTTTCTAGCTATAATGGGGGTTGGGATCCAGGCCTAACTTACAGGCCTTTCATATTTGCAGACTACTCTAGGCCATAGCCTGCCACATTCCCCCCTTTGATTATTCTCACCCGCAAGTGAGAAAGGGTGAGAATTAAATCACACAATAATTAGATCATATATTACACTGGTGTAACAGCATCACCTTGGGGTATAGGGTAATATTGCCACATAGCTACTATCTTTGTAACTGCCTTCCTTTCTACATTGCTATCAATGGCCGCTGACTTTATTCAACTGTGATGAATCCAGGGTTCGAGTTCTGCAACCTTAACTGCTGTTGAGGTTAACAAGATTGAAGTGGCCACCGAACGATAATGAACACTACCAAAATCCACAAAATATCGTTCACTGTTCTTAGTGTGTGGAAACAGTAACTAGCAAGTAAGGTCTCAGTTTAAGAAGAGTTTGATCTAATGTCTTCCCCTGACTACCTCCCCTAATGTTCTCTAGACATAAACAACGTAATTGTTCAAAGGTGTGGGCCTCCTCCAAACAATGTTTAACCATCGGGGCTTCCACACGTTTGCAGTGGAGGCAACTTCTATGTTCTCGCATGCGAACTCGAAATGCACGAATCGTCTTCCCTATATAGCACAACCCGCATGGGCAAATCACCGCATAAACCACATTAGTCGTTTGACTTCGAAGGGATAACGTGACTCCTTTATAGACAAAAGTGTTTATACTCAACGTGATAGCACAAATATCACATCCTCCACACGCTGAGTGACCTCCAGGATCCCCAGTGTATACCCCTTGTTCGCTAGACGGAACCGTTGTTGGACAAAGTAAGTCCTTTAGGTTGTACGCTCTCTGCCACACACAACGAATCTTTTTGTTCTCCAACCCGTGAACTGTAGCTAAAACACTATCATGTTTTCGCAGAATTTTCTGAAGCTGACCACTCAGGGGAGAATATCTCGTGATCAAATTTACTGACAAATCACTCTCATCACTCCGTGCTGTTTTCGTGCCTACCCCTAACAATGTTGATCGATTATTATACAGCGCTCGAGTGTAAGCCTGCCGGACCACCTTCCGCGGATAGCTCCGCTGTATAAAATTCATTTGTAATACCTTCGCCTTTTGTTTAAAATCGTTCCGATCAGAACAATTTCGTCGGAATCTTAGAAACTGGGAGAAAGGAAGCCCAGTCTTTAATCGCGGCGGATGCAAACTGTTATACTGCAAATAAGTAACCCGGTCTGTTGGTTTCCTAAAAACCGTTGTTTCCCACCCTTCTGAAGAGCGTCTAATGTTCACATCTAGATAATTAAGGGTCTCCGCGTGATGTTGTGAAGTAAATTTAATATTGCTATCACAAGAGTTGAGCCACTCCAGAAATTCTTCTAGCATCTGTACTGTACCCCGCCACAATAAAAAAACGTCATCTATAAAACGTTTCCAAAGCACAATGTCTGGAGCATATTGTGAAGTCACTAGCCACTGTTCCTCAAAAACCCCATGTAGAAATTAGCTATGGATGGGGCACATGTTGCACCCATGGCCACCCCTACTTTCTGTTGATACAATATGCCTTGAAATTCAAAATAATTACGGCTAATAGCTAATTCTGCTAGTTTTAAAAGAAAATCCTTCTTCTGCATAGTCATATCAGTACGTTGTCTAAGTAACTTATCTACTACCACTAGAGCCGCCCCCTGTGGTATATTAGTGTACAGGGAAACGACATCTAGCGACACTAACTGAACATTGGGCTGAACAGCTTCTGAATGTTGAGCTTCTAAGATGTTCAGAAAATGGGTAGTATCTCTCAAGAAGGAGGGTATTGAGGGTAAAAGAGGACGCAGATATGAATCCAAAAAAACTGATAAAGGTTCGAGAATACTACCCCGGGTAGACACAATAGGCCTACCTGGAGGTTTCAATGAATTTTTATGTATTTTTGGAACCAGGTACAGTTTAGCTGTGCCTGGTGCCTTCAGATTCAATAATCGATATTCTTGTTTAGTGATCAGATGCTGGGCTAGTGCTTCCAAAGTTAAACTCTTTATCAGCTGTTGGAGTTCTGGGAGAGGATCTGTGCTTAAACGAGTATATACTACTGAGTCCTGTAATTGTGATAAGGCTTCAGAAACGTAATCCTCCGTTGCCATTACCACAATCGCGCCTCCTTTATCGGCCATTTTTATTACAATGTCCGAGCGGGCTCTTAATGCTCGTAGTGCTCGTTGTTCATCCGGGGTCAATACTGTATGGTATAGTCTTCTGGTGGTCTCCAACTGCTCTACGTCACGTAGAACTAGTTGTCTAAAAACATCTAGTACTGGAGGAGGACTCCCTGGAGGGGACCAGGTAGATTTTAATGGTAACCGAACCCGCTTGGAACCCGATTCAGATGACGATTCGTCTAGTTGATCAGTATCACCAGCAGGTGTCGCTGAAAAGTATGCCTTCAACCATAACTTTCTGATCAACGCCTCTAAATCGATTCTGAATTGAAATGAATCAAACTCACATCGAGGCACAAATGATAAACCTTTATTTAGAATGCTCATTTCAGAGGAGGACACATCTTTACCCGATATGTTAACCACAAGAGTGTTATCACATGATGAAGACGGTGGCAATCTTACTTCTTTTTCCCTACTGATCTTTGTTTCAAACGTTCCGATTCTTTTTTCTTTTTCTTGCCATTGGTGGTTTCCTCTAAAAAATCCCCACTTCCCTTAGAGGATCGGGTCGAGTCCGTAGAAGCTCCTTCATCCGAAGTGTCATCAAATATTACTCTTTTTGTGTTCTTCTTCACTTTCCTTTTAGTGTTCATCCAGGGATAAATATATCCCACATTATAGTCCATGTGATCCCGTTTGAACTTCCGCAACTTTGCTGCCATTACTTCCTGATGAAAAGACTCCAGCTGTTGTTTCACATCACCCAATTTAAGGGCAAAAACATCATCTTGCTCCAGGGATTTCAAACTGACCTCCATTACACTCAACTCTTCTGTTAACTTGTCTAGATCCGTCTTGGCTGTGTCAACTATCAGGACCATAAGGTCCAGGGAGCACTTGTTTAAAATTTGATTCCACTGCTTAACGAACTCAACCTCCATTGCAGGCTTCCTAGGCTCTTTATAAACTCTTAGGCCACGTGGTATTTGCTGACGATTAATATACTCTATTAACGAGTACTGATGCAATTCAAGACGTTTTCTCTTTTTCTGAAGTTTCAAAAACGTATCCCATGTTATCTCGTGGGAAGAGCTAAGTTGTAAATCAAGCTGTGTGAACGGGGTTTTCTCCTTCGTAAGGCTTATAATATGGTCATGGGTATAGCTTAAAACATTCTTCCAGCCTTCTGGGCCAGCCATACTTGTGTTCACACAAAACTGAAGTGGCCACCGAACGATAATGAACACTACCAAAATCCACAAAATATCGTTCGCTGTTCTTAGTGTGTGGAAACAGTAACTAGCAAGTAAGGTCTCAGTTTAAAATAACACCGCTACAACTGAGCTCACACTCATTGGCAGCGTCAGTGTTGTATCACATCAATGACCTCTTGCAAGTTTCTTATCAATAAATCTTTAAATAACTACAATAGTCTTGAAGATATCATGCTGTCCAAATAATCACAAGGTTGTACTCAGCTTTGAAGGACCCAATGAAATTTTCCCATATTCTTTCAATCCCGACGTTCAGTCCCGGTACCAGCAGACGTTTCAAATACTTTCGTCAGGGGACCTACACATAACTAAAGAGACCGACAGAAACAACCCTTTAAATCCTCCACTCCCACTATATAAGTCTTACAAAACTTATTCTAAAACGTTACTAAAACCTACACCACAGTAACTTATTTACCACTACTGCTGCCCGTGTTTATTCTCATTCATACACCGGCTATCTCAAATCCTCTGCCAGTGGAAAAACGCCGCGCATGCGTGATGTATGTCCCGCCTACATTATAAACTGATAACACTCTTGTGGTTAACATATCGGGTAAAGATGTGTCCTCCTCTGAAATGAGCATTCTGAATAAAGGTTTATCATTTGTGCCTCGATGTGAGTTTGATTCATTTCAATTCAGAATCGATTTAGAGGCGTTGATCAGAAAGTTATGGTTGAAGGCATACTTTTCAGCGACACCTGCTGGTGATACTGATCAACTAGACGAATCGTCGTCTGAATCGGGTTCCAAGCGGGTTCGGTTACCATTAAAATCTACCTGGTCTCCTCCAGGGAGTCCTCCTCCAGCACTAGATGTTTTTAGACAACTAGTTCTACGTGACATAGAGCAGTTGGAGACCACCAGAAGACTATACCGTACAGTATTGACCCCGGATGAACAACGAGCACTACGAGCATTAAGAGCCCGCTCGGACATTGTAATAAAAATGGCCGATAAAGGAGGCGCAATTGTGGTAATGGCAACGGAGTGTTACGTTTCTGAAGCCTTATCACAATTACAGGACTCAGTAGTATATACTCGTTTAAGCACAGATCCTCTCCCAGAACTCCAACAGCTGATAAAGAGTTTAACTTTGGAAGCACTAGCCCAGCATGTGATCACTAAACAAGAATATCGATTTTTGAATCTGAAGGCACCAGGCACAGCTAAACTGTACCTGGTTCCGAAAATACATAAAAATTAATTGAAACCTCCAGATAGGCCTATTGTGTCTACCCGGGGTAGTATTCTCGAACCTTTATCAGTTTTTTTGGATTCATATCTGCGTCCTCTTTTACCCTCAATACCCTCCTTCTTGAGAGATACTACCCATTTTCTGAACATCTTAGAAGCTCAACATTCAGAAGCTGTTCAGCCCAATGTTCAGTTAGTGTCGCTAGATGTCGTTTCCCTGTACACTAATATACCACAGGGGGCGGCTCTAGTTGTAGTAGATAAGGTACTTAGACAACGTACCGATATGACTATGCAGAAGAAGGATTTGCTTTTAAAACTAGCAGAATTAGCTATTAGCCATAATTATTTTGAATTTCAAGGCATATTGTATCAACAGAAAGTAGGGGTGGCCATGGGTGCAACATGTGCCCCGTCCATAGCTAATTTCTACATGGGGTTTTTTGAGGAACAGTGGCTAGTGACTTCACAATATGCTCCACACATTGTGCTTTGGAAACGTTTTATAGATGACATTTTTTTATTGTGGCGGGGTACAGTACAGATGCTAGAAGAATTTCTGGAGTGGCTCAACTCTTGTGATAGCAATATTAAATTTACTTCACAACATCACACGGAGACCCTTAATTATCTAGATGTGAACATTAGATGCTCTTCAGAAGGGTGGGAAACAACGGTTTTTAGGAAACCAACAGACCAGGTTACTTATTTGCAGTATAACAGTTTGCATCCGCCGCGATTAAAGACTGGGCTTCCTTTCTCCCAGTTTCTAAGATTCCGACGAAATTGTTCTGATCGGAACGATTTTAAACAAAAGGCGAAGGTATTACAAATGAATTTTATACAGCGGGGCTATCCGCGGAAGGTGGTCCGGCAGGCTTACACTCGAGCGCTGTATAATAATCGATCAATATTGTTAGGGGTAGGCACGAAAACGGCACGGAGTGATGAGAGTGATATGTCAGTAAATTTGATCACGAGATATTCTCCCCTGAGTGGTCAGCTTCAGAAAATTCTGCGAAAACATGGTAGTGTTTTAGCTACAGTTCCCGGGTTGGAGAACAAAAAAT
Source organism: Ichthyophis bannanicus (assembly GCA_033557465.1). Classification (NCBI taxonomy): domain Eukaryota; kingdom Metazoa; phylum Chordata; class Amphibia; order Gymnophiona; family Ichthyophiidae; genus Ichthyophis; species Ichthyophis bannanicus. The sequence goes on along the minus strand of CM066032.1, from coordinate 366,882,811 downwards.
TCGTTGTGTGTGGCAGAGAGCGTACAACCTAAAGGACTTACTTTGTCCAACAACGGTTCCGTCTAGCGAACAAGGGGTATACACTGGGGATCCTGGGGGTCACTCAGCATGTGGAGGATGTGATATTTGTGCTATCACGTTGAGTATAAACACTTTTGTCTATAAAGGAGTCACGTTATCCCTTCGAAGTCAAACGACTTGCGCGTCCACTAATGTGGTTTATGCAGTGATTTTCCCGTGCGGGTTGTGCTATATAGGGAAGACGATTCGTGCATTTCGAGTTCGCATGCGAGAACATAGAAGTTGCCTCCGCTGCAAACGTGTGGAAGCCCCGATGGTTAAACATTGTTTGGAGGAGGCCCACACCTTTGAACAATTACGTTGTTTATGTCTAGAGAACATTAGGGGAGGTAGTCAGGGGAAGACATTAGATCAAACTCTTCTTAATTGTGAACAAAGATTGATCTTTCGTTTAAATACTTTAGCTCCAGCAGGATTGAATGGCCAGATAGACTGGTCAGTATGCATTTAGCTTTAAATGGTAAGAATGTGGTGATTCACTTTTTAAGCTTGTGATTGGTTGATAGGGGTTTTATAATATAGGCGGGACATACATCACGCATGCGCGGCGTTTTTCCACTGGCAGAGGATTTGAGATAGCCAGTGTATGAATGAGAATAAACGCGGGCAGCAGTAGAGGTAAATAAGTTACTGTGGTGTAGGTTTTAGTAACATTTTAGAATAAGTTTTGTAAGAGTTATATAGTGGGAGTGGAGGATTTAAAGGGTTGTTTCTGTTGGTCTCTTTAGTTATGTGTAGGTCCCCTGATGAAAGTATTTGAAACGTCTGCTGGTACCGGGACTGAACGTCGGGATTGAAAGAATATGGGAAGATTTCATTGGGTCCTTCAAAGCTGAGTACAACCTTGTGATTATTTGGACAGCATGATATCTTCAAGACTATTGTAGTTATTTAAAGATTTATTGATAAGAAACTTGCAAGAGGTCATTGATGTGATACAACACTGCCAATGAGTGTGAGCTCAGTTGTAGCGGTGTTATTTTAAACTGAGACCTTACTTGCTAGTTACTGTTTCCACACACTAAGAACAGTGAACGATATTTTGTGGATTTTGGTGAGGTTAACAAGATGACAACATAAGGTCCCTTCCAATGCGGTGTCAACGGTGTCTTTCTCCACTCTTTGATCCACACCGAGACTCCAGGCTTGAGAGGATGCAGGGGTTCTGTTAGATGGATGGGCAGCTGGTCTTGTACCCACGTATGAAGACTCTGCAAAACAGAACTTAAAACCAATAGTTCTTGCCTAGTAATTTCAGATCTAATCTGTTCCATATCTCCCTTTATTTCCTATACAATAGGCGAGGGTCGCCCATACAGAATCTCAAAAGGGGAAACTCCTAAAGACATAGCAGGGGCTAAGTATATCCTAAGAAGGGTTATAGGAAGAACCTGGGGCCACTTCTGGTAAACCTCTTGGCAAAGTTTGGACAACTGAGATTTCAGGGTTTTATTCATACATTCTTCTTTTCCTAAATTCTGAAATCTGTGGGCAGTATGCATCTGATAATGTCAATATCTCGGGGCCATACTTAATGGACTTGCTTCCTGAGGTTATCCTCCCTCATTCTTTGTACAGGGCCCCATGTACATGCAAGGTTGTAAGGGCATACTTGGAATCTGGGTACACATTTAGACAGAGCCCCTTTTCCTATATGTCAGTGCGCTAGTAAGAGCTACCAGTTCAGCTTTCTGTGCTGAAGTTTCTGGGGCCAGGGCTGAGGACTCCACTACCAGATCAAGGGTCACCACTGCATATCTGGCACAACAATGTCCATTAATGATGACAAGACTGCTTCCATCTACAAAGAAAGTCCGTCCAGGGTTCTCCAAAGGAACATCAGTCAAATCAGGGTGACTTGAGAATACAGTGTCCATAATTTCTAATCAGTCAGGATCGGGGGGGGGGGGGAGGGGGGGTCAAGACCAACTGGTAACAACGTAGCAGGATTCAGAGCTTGACTGACCATCAATTGTACAACATACTTTGATACTTCAACATTTGTGAATTTGTGAGCCAGAAACTTCCTTTGTGTTTCATATTGGTCAGAACAGAGTGTGGTACAGTAACTTGAAGATTCTGTCTCAAAGTGAGCTTGTCTGCTTTGCTCACTAGGAGGGCTGTAGCTGCAACAGCACTCAAACAAGGGGGCCAGCCTTTTGCAATTACATCCGATTGTTTTGACAAATAGGCTACTGGTCGTTGCCAAGATCCAATGAGATTGAGTCAACACTCCTAGAATATTTCCTTGTGACTCATGAACATAGAGACTGAAAGATTTTCTGGACATCTGGTAGACCCAGAGCTGGTGATAACATCAGAGCGGTTTTCAAAGATCAAAAGGCTGCATCCTGTTCAAGTCCCCATTCCAATGGAGACTTTTCCATTCCTTTGGTAGCTTGATACAATGGTTTTGCTAGCAGCGCAAAATTGGGGATCCATATACGACAGTACTGTGCGGCACCCAAGAAGGCTCTCACTTGCCTCCTGGTGGTTGGAGTAGGAATACTGCATACAGCTTCTTTGCGTTCTGGTCCCAGGCGTCTAATTCTGCTGGACAACTGGAATTCTAGGTATTTAACTTGTTTGACATAATTGTGCTTTGGCTCTTGAGACTTCATATCCAGCCTCATTAAAAAGGTGCAAGAGTTCACTGGTGGCTTATAGACATTCACTTTCTGAGTTGGTGGCTATGAGCAAGTTGTCCACATACTGGAGAAGAACCCTTTCGCCTGGATTCACATAGTAGCTTGAAAGATCCTGATTTAAAACAGCACTGGAGAGAGTAGGTGAATTCTTAAATCCTTGAAGTAATCTAGTCCAGGTGAGTTGGCCCCGCCTTCCTGTTGTGGGGTCTTGCCATTCAAAAGCAAACAAAAGTTGACTGGTGGGGGGCTAAGCGTATGCAGAAAAAAAGGCATCTTTCAGGTCCAGGACAGTGAAATGAGTAGCCTCAGCGGGGATCAATCCCAGGAGAGTATAAGGATTTGGTACCACTGGGTGTATAGTTTCAGCTGCATCATTCACTCACCTCAGATCTTGTACTGGGCGGTAATCCCCTGTCCCAGGTTTCTTAACTGGGAGAAGGGGGTGTTCCAAGGTGACTGGCACTCCTTGAGAAGTCCGTATTTCAACAGTTTCATTGGATGGCAGTGGATTCCTTCAATGGCTGGTCAGGGAAGAGGATAGTGCTTCACATGCACTGGTTCCGCTCCTGACTGGAGGGTGACAATGACAGGGGCTATGTTCTTCGCTAGGCCAGGTGGATTATCTTCTGCCCATACTCCAGGTGGGGCTATAAGGTTGGTGGGTATACAGGAACTAGCTGGCTTGATTGGAGATGCACTATAGAACCGCTACTCTTCTTCTCAGGGAACAGTCAGCACCATCAATCCAGCAGGCTTTGGGTTCACAGTCATTTGCATTTCTCCCCCTTCAGCAAAGGATATTTGTGCCTGGAGCTTAGCAAGCAGATCTCGGCCCAGAAGTGGAATAGGGCATTCAGGCATATACAAGAACTGGTGCATTACACAGGTACACTAAAAAATTTTTTTTTTAAACTGCCTCTAATGTTTCGATTGATTTTTATGTTTTTTGGTGCTCTGAATCCAAATCTGGTAACCAATTTGCTCCATCACGTACAGATTTTTTGCTACATTGGGTTAGCAGTTTGAGGTGAACGTTTCAGATTGAGTGCGATCGAGATAAAAGTTTCTTGGATGAATTCTTTATACTAATTGTTTAGTAGTTATTCAAATAAGAATAAAGAAAATTGTAACAAGGCAGCACATAAGAATAGAGTAATGTCAACAAAACACACTGTGATGGTAGCAAAATTGTCTGCACTTAAAACAGCCACATACATGTGCACAAACATTGAGCATATAAGAGCGAGGTTAGACACAAAGCAAAGAAAAGAAATGTGCAAAAAATGTTGTACAGGTATGTATGTAAGAATAGAAAACGCAAACCGCACCATTGCAATACATAAAGACAAACACCCGATGGTGTGAAAATAAAATTTTAATAAATGAGATCCGACACTGTGGTAATAACTAGCAAATTTTTACACGATATTTGTCAACACAGTTTAGATTTTAAAGTCATTCTTGGGTCAATCAATCTCCTGGTGGGCCCGTTTCTTCTTCCCCCGAATGCTTCTCTTGGTGTGCTGCTTGGCGTATTTTTCATCTGGGGTTTCCCGCAGCAGCAACCAGCAGAAATCAGCCATCATAGTGGTGTTCCATCTTCCTTGGTACCTTCTCTCTGCGTCCTTGATGTCCTGGTGAAACCTTTCACCTTGTTCTTCACTGTACGCCCCCAAGTTTTCGGGAAAGTAGTTCACATGGGAGTGCAAGAAATGGACTTTCAGGCTCATGTTACAGCCTTGTTCTTTGAAGGCATTGAGCATCCTGGCAACAATATCCTTATAGTTCTCATCCCGCCTGTTCCCCAAGAATTTGAGAACAACATCCTTGAAGGAATCCCAGGCTTCTTTTTCCTTCTCAGACATCGTTTCAGCGAATGCTCCATCTGAAATGAGTTTCCTTATATCAGGGCCAACAAACACTCCTTCCTTTAGCTTTGCTTCAGAAAGTCGGGGGAACTTTGAGCAAAGGTACCGAAAGCACTCACCATCTTTTGGAAGGGACTTGATGAATTGCTTAATGAGACCCAACTTAATGTGGAGAGATGGTAATAGAATTTTATCACGAGGTACCAAGCTCTCATGAAGAACATTTTTCTCACCGGGTCTCAAATACTCCCGAATTGGCCAGTCTTTTTTCCCCCAGTGTAGGTCGCGGGCCCGGCTATCCCACAAGCAAAGGAAGCAGGGATATTTGGTGAAACCGGATTGCTGCCCTAATAGCATGGATAGAATTTTAAAGTCTCCACAAATCATCCACTTATGCTCATCATAACGAATCTTCTGAAGAATCAGGGCCAAATTCTCGTATTTTTCTTGGAGAATAACAGAGTGAGCAATAGGAACTGAAGCGAATGTGTTGCCATTATGAAGAAGAACACCTTTTATGCTGTCTTTTGACGAATCAATGAACAGCCGCCATTCAGCAGGATCATACTTGAGTTTAAATTTTTCCATCACTCCGTATATATCGTTGCAAAATACCAAATCTTCCTCTTTGCTGAAATACTTCAAAAATTGTGTCTCGCGGTTGCGGTACCAATAAAAGTTGTTCCTAGTGACAATAGATTTTTCTGTTTAAGCCGAGAACCTAGCAGTTGGGCAGCATCTTTTGGGAGTCCTAAATCCCGGACTAAATCATTCAATTCAGCTTGAGAGAAAAGTTCAGGTTTCGGATCTGGTTCAGTTTCAAACTCGGAAGTACTGGACTCATCGGGAAAAGCCATCTGATGAGTCTCATCATGATCAGAACCGTCCACACAAATATGATCCAAAGATTTTGGTGGTTCAGGCACAGGTACTTCGTTGCTATGAGGCATAGGCCTAATTGCTGAGGGAAGGTTGGGGTAACTTATTACGTTCTTATTTTTTAATGCAAGAGCAAAAATAGCAGTCACTGCTGTGGTCTCTTTGTTCACGCCACATCATAGGTATTCCGAAACGAAATGCTTGTTTTTTACCTTTCATCCATAAGCGTAGATCTTCCTCACATGTCTTGCACACTTTGTGAGGAGCCCACGGTTTGTCTTGATCGCCTAACTTCAAACCGAAATAGGCGAAATATACTTTTTTAATAAATGCAGAAATGTTCCTCTGCCGCTTTTTCACGGTATATTCCTCACAAATAAAACAAAAACTGTCCGGAGAGTTGACGCAACCTCTGGCTCTGTGAGCCATCACAAATACACAGCACTGCAAACTACAACTGTAGTGAACCACTTCGGAATAAAGCTGGATTACGACTGAGCAAACAAAAGGTAATAATGAACTTGCAAGAAACTGAAATTTGACAGGAACGTTCATGTCGCAACCACCATGTTTGAGCGAGCGAACGAGGTGAGGCGAACAGGAAAGAACATGCGCCAGCGCGAGTACTGGATTTAGCCCCCCGCCTCCCAATTGTCCTGTTAATGTATAAAATGAATACAAAACACTCTAAAATATCATGAGGGAGTGTTTCTAGTTAGTTAACCATTACAACCTCTATTTTGGGCCAAGAAAATAAACTGCAGTCGGCTAAAAAGAAATTATGTGAACATTCCTTATATGGGTAAGAAATCTAATTTTGCAAGAAAACGTGACATGATGGAACATTTTGGCTATTTTTCCTGGATTCAGCACCCCAAAATCTATAGGAATCAGTTGCAAAACTGGAGGCAGTTTTTTGGTAGTGTACCTGTGTTATTTTCTGTCCCCCTAGTTCACATATGCGGTTCTGCAGGAAAGGCTTTGTGGCCTTAGCCCCAGTAGCTCTGACAATGGTGATGCATCGAGAAAACAAAGGGGCTACTGGCTTTAGTATTCTGCTCCTGTATCCCCCATAAAGTCCATATATTGGTCCCCTATTTTCAGACTGACCATAGACTCCTGGAGACCCAGGGAAACTTGGAGTACGGTCTGGCCTAGTCTTCATCCATGCTGTAGCCCTCTTCGGCTGCCACTCACTCCATAGCTGCTTCCCTCTCTTGCTGGAACACTGTGCTTGGTTTATTCTTTTTAAAATCAAGTACTCCCTCCTCCCCACCTGGGGGTGGAGTTAAGATATGGGCATTCACTTCTCTAATATCCTTCTTCTCTGCAATGGGCGCACTGATTCACACCCAGTGGGGGCCGATCATTTTCACGACCCCTTCCACTTCCTCTGCTCCTTCGATTAGGAAAACCTCCTCCACATCATTCAACTAAAGTATCAGCAAGAAGATCTGTTTTCTTCTTTACTTTCTCTGTCACATTCATTTTCACAATTCACAAACTTTCTGAACAACTTCCATTAACTGTGCTGTATTTATACCCGCAAATCCATTCATTTTCTGTAATTTCTGTTTTATATCTCTCTGGGACTGACTGACAAAAACACAAATTCTCCTGGGCTGCTGGATCGCATGGGGTATATAGTGAGGGCTGCCTGCACTATTTGGATCCCACTTGGGGCCATCAAGGCTGATGGGTCTGCATAATACTGTTCATTAGTTCAATCAAATCCTAAGGTTTCTCAGTGTAGGAGGCATAATGCAGCTTTCAGTTCAGTAAATCAGTGGCAGAAACAAAGCTGGTCAGCTGGCTAGTGCAAAGCTGGCCCTGGACCTAGTGCAATGGGATAACGTGACCCTCCTTTTTACTGGTAGTTGTACTTATGAAGGCATATGGCAATCGGGACTGTCTGGGTTCCACTTCATGTTCTCGGGCGCTGGCTGTGAGTGACCCTGAACTGGCAAATGAATCCCTGCTTGTAGTGTCATCGGTGGACTGTGGCCCACTCTGAGTACTTTAAACTGTGCCGGGGCTTTCGGTCAAGAGGGGGTATACGTCCTTCTGCTGCAGAGGTGGCTGGTGAACTACTTGGGGTACATTTGCAGGGAGGTGTCCCCCCCCCCCCCTGCCCCAGGCTCTGCCCGGGGTGGTGGCAGAGCTGAGGGAACTGGCCTATAAAGATAATAAACGGGCAGGTTTTTTTTTTTTTTCCTCACAATCATTCAACCAGGAGTCTATGTAGGGGAACTGATCAGGGAACATTCTCTGTACAATCTGATGAACACGGGAAACTACGGGGCCATGAAGTAGCTAACACTGGCCACCCCCTTCCACAGAGCATTTCTAATAGGGACAGAGACATTTTAAGTCTGTAGTCTTCAGCAAAGTCCTTGCTAAAATTCCTAGTCATACATTTCAACAAAATCTGCATGGACCCTGACCCCCCCCCCCCCCACACACACACACACACCAGTCAGGCTGCATTTTCCTGTGGACTAAGCATAATGGATGTGTGCTCATTCTGAATAAGAACAATTTAGATAAAGTCCTTAAAATATAAAACTATTATTTTGCAACATGTTATAACAACAAATCCAATAGAAAGAACTATGGCTCCTAACATGACGGCCACATATCTGTTACGTATGACTGGAATAAAATTACTTAGCATGGAAACTAACTGCCAGCCGTAATCAGCATGTCTCTGCAAAAGAAATTACTTTAAATCTTACAGTTTTAGGAAGCAGATATTCAAAAGACATTCCGAATACTTTTTTCATAAAGTGGGTGGATATCTAGAATACATATACACCTTTTTTTTCCCTATTTTATTTTTATTAACAATAAGTATGTCTTCTATGAGGTACTTGCCGCAGTATATCAGGAACTAGAATTCAAGCACGATGAACTCCTTATTCACTCAGTATTTAAATCACTTTCAACTCGCGATCTGGTACTACTGGCTCGGGATGCTTCATAGTCCTGTCAGGGTTCTTAACCTCTACTTCGTAGGGCAAAGGGAAAACAAAAGCAGTTTCTTGAATTTTTCTATCATTTCCTATTTAAACCATTACAGTGCTTACTGAAGGTTTGAACATAAATAACACAAAATAAGGCTAAGCCCACAAATGCATTATACCTATAGCCCTGCAGAAATCCTTTTCACTTGGTCCGTACAAGTACAGGAACTCGAAAGGGGTTAATAAGAACTTAACCCTTTCCAGGCTAAGCCCAAAACTGTCGGGATCCACAATCCTGACTAAACATTCTTATTAAATGATATATAATACATGACCATAGCAGAAGGAACATCACTATTAAAACATATTGAATAAAACAGGTACAATTTTCCTGAAATAAGCACAAATTAACCCAGCTGCAGAGTGGTGAGATTAAGCCTTCACAGGGTTAAATGGCACTGCACATTCCTTTCTCCAGACACGCCCCTTCTCTAGCCAGCCAGTTTCATGCTGTGTGGAAGGAAAAAAAATGGAATGCATGAGACAGCTTCTTTACTGAAAAAGTGACAACTGAGTTTGTTTCCTTCTGTCTTCTTTTCTACTTAATACTATTTCTTAATCAGTAAACTGTTCCACAAATTACCCAACAGAATAATCTCACATTTATACCAGAAGGGAAACTCGCGGTTTCAACAGATAACAGAAATCAGATACAGAAAACACATAGTAAGGACAAACACCAAACGCTTCCTCCTTTTCGCGACCTGGGCGCAGTCGCCTGGCCAGGAACTGCGCTACTCAGGAGTCCACTCTCGCTTGGTCTGTATTTCAAGACCTCTCAATCACACAGGCAATCATAATCACAAAAATCATTTTTCAAGTGCTCAGGTTTTCTGACTAACTTACTATTTCAAACAAGAAGGGTCGATGGCTTCGGCTTCCGCTTTCTCTTATGCGGAGCGTACTAGGACCACCCTTATGAGAGGTGATCATGCTATCTTATCTCGCGCAAACTCATGAGAGATTTTCCCAGTTAGTCTATACCAAATCAGTCTTGCGCATACTTATGCAAGACTTTTTCCCCAGGCTGCACTGACTTTTAAACAAGAAAATATCTACTCACCGGATCCAGTTCCCGATACCAAACCAGTTCTTATTTTATTTATTTATTTATTTAACAACTTTTATATACCGCGCTATTTGTTATCAGCGCGGTTTACATATAACAAAGGCTGCACAGTCAGAAACTGTTCTGTGCTTACATTGTAACAGGGGTTTAAACTTGGAGCAACAGGATAACTATATACATATGTACATAAAACACAGTTAGATTAGGTTGGTATTTCTAGAAGGGCTGAAGGCAAGCTCAAAATACTTGTGACAGATTATTTATGTAGAGAGTGAAAGGTTTGTAGGAGTTGGAGTGTGGGTGAACAGAGGCGGGGTGGATGCTTCTTGGGTTGGATCCTGGACTCCCCTCGGGTTCTGAGGTGTTGGCTAGCTGGACCCAGTGGCCTGCTGAGGCAAGGCAGAACCCTCTCCGATACAAAGGGATCAGCAGTGCCTGAGAAGTTCCCCTGCGGTCGGACAGACATGGTTCCAACCGGACCAAACCTTTGAGGCGAGAAGTCGTGGTATATTCATTTGCATATCATCCCCTGCTCGCACATTCCGGCCCAACGCACCAAGAATATGTAGCAGCTGATAAGCATGCAATAAATAAAACCAGGAGTCATTTCAAAAGATCCAAGCCAATTTATTGTGCACAGGCCCAGTCAGTCAAAGCTTCAAAAGGAATTGAGCAAAGTTTTTACAGAGACATACTCATTTATACCCTTTTCTTCTGTTTGATATATGAGAACTTTCTATTGGTTCCAGCTTGATACATGCAAACTTCCTATTGGCTCCAACGCCCCCTGCACCTGTCCAATTAGAGATCCCTCCGGGGCCTAGCAACCAGCCCCCTCCTTTAGAACTGTTCTAACAATGGTGCAGTTTCTAAGTTTGATACTTCTCTACTGCAAGGTTATCCCTAGCTCCAGGAATGCATGTATTGAAACATTTCTTTCTTTTGCACACAAGAGAATAATGAAAGACTTATGAATTCATGTAAAACTTCTTATTAAGCAGTTTAAAACAATTTTCTCATTTTTCACAGATTTTTGGTTCTTTTCTAGCTATAATGGGGGTTGGGATCCAGGCCTAACTTACAGGCCTTTCATATTTTCAGACTACTCTAGGCCATAGCCTGCCACAGGAGAGGTTGCATCGCTAGCCCTCCAACCGCCCTGGTGAAGCTCCTGCCCTATCCGGGCAGTGGGAGCCTTTCCCCCACACACTCCTGCCCTATCCGGGCAGTGGGAGCCCTCCCTCCACACACTCCTGCCCTATCCGGGCAGTGGGAGCCTTCCCTCCACACACTCCTGCCCTATCCAGGCAGTGGGAGCCCTCCCTCCACACACTCCTGCCCAATCCGGGCAGTGGGAGCCCTCCCTCCACATACTCCTGCCCAATCCGGGCAGTGGGAGCCCTCCCTCCACACACTCCTGCCCAATCCGGGCAGTGGGAGCCCTCCCTCCACACACTCCTGCCCAATCCGGGCAGTGGGAGCCCTCCCTCCACACACTCCTGCCCAATCCGGGCAGTGGGAGCCCTCCCTCCACACACTCCTGCCCAATCCGGGCAGTGGGAGCCCTCCCTCCACACACTCCTGCCCAATCCGGGCAGTGGGAGCCCTCCCTCCACACACTCCTGCCCAATCTGGGCAGTGGGAGGCTCACACGCACGCAGGCAGAACCGCATAAAAGCGGCGTCCCTACTTCGTGGGAGCCGCTGAGCATCGCTAGCCCTCCAACCGCCCTGGTGAAGCTCCTGCCCTATCCGGGCAGTGGGAGCCTTTCCCCCACACACTCCTGCCCTATCCGGGCAGTGGGAGCCCTCCCTCCACACACTCCTGCCCTATCCGGGCAGTGGGAGCCTTCCCTCCACACACTCCTGCCCTATCCGGGCAGTGGGAGCCCTCCCTCCACACACTCCTGCCCTATCCAGGCAGTGGGAGCCCTCCCTCCACACACTCCTGCCCAATCCGGGCAGTGGGAGCCCTCCCTCCACACACTCCTGCCCAATCCGGGCAGTGGGAGCCCTCCCTCCACACACTCCTGCCCAATCCGGGCAGTGGGAGCCCTCCCTCCACACACTCCTGCCCAATCCGGGCAGTGGGAGCCCTCCCTCCACACACTCCTGCCCAATCCGGGCAGTGGGAGCCCTCCCTCCACACACTCCTGCCCAATCCGGGCAGTGGGAGGCTCACACGCACGCAGGCAGAACCGCATAAAAGCGGCGTCCCTACTTCGTGGGAGCCACTGAGCATCGCTAGCCCTCCAACCGCCCTGGTGAAGCTCCTGCCCTATCCGGGCAGTGGGAGCCTTTCGCCCACACACTCCTGCCCTATCCGGGCAGTGGGAGCCCTCCCTCCACACACTCCTGCCCTATCCGGGCAGTGGGAGCCTTCCCTCCACACACTCCTGACCTATCCGGGCCGTGGGAGCCCTCACTCCTCACTCCTGCCCTATCCGGGCAGTGGGAGCCCTCCCTCCACACACTCCTGCCCAATCCAGGCAGTGGGAGCCCTCCCTCCACACACTCCTGCCCAATCCGGGCAGTGGGAGCCCTCCCTCCACACACTCCTGCCCAATCCGGGCAGTGGGAGCCCTCCCTCCACACACTCCTGCCCAATCCGGGCAGTGGGAGGCTCACATGCACGCAGGCAGAACCGCATAAAAGCGGCGTCCCTACAGGGCGCGCCCGCGCCTTGCGGGCCCGCGCCTGAGGGCCTCGCCAGAGGGCCCTTTGGCGGTGGCCCTTAGGCGGTGGAGATTAGGCGCAGCTGAAACATCATCCACTCAACCGCAACAAGGCTGCAAGTATCAAGAAGCCTGACTCACATGACCAAAGCTCCGATAACGGACAGAAAATGAAAGTGCAACAATCAAATGACTGATGGCTTGAGCTCCCCAGGCCGGGTCTGAGCTTGCCGGTCCCGACCACCACGCTCCACGAGATTCCCATAGCTGGACCAAAATTCGACATCAAGAGCTTTCAACTACAACGATATCACCCAGGTAAACAATTACTGGACTTATCTACCTCCTGATGCAAAAGACCACTGTGCAACCCTGGCCTAACCCCCCCCCCCCCCCAAATAGGAGCCAACATACCTCTGTATATATAATGTGTAAACTCCCCACTGTCACAAGCCCTGTTCTCCTCAAGCCAGCTGTTACATTGTAAACCCCTACCAACTCTAAAGGCTACTACTGTTTATTTAGAGCTAAATGAAACAAAGTATCTCTAACCAGCAAGTTGTTACATTTCAATGCAGTAACCCAATAACCTTCTTACAATAACCTTAAGACTGTATCGCACAATACTGTATCTGTTTATACTGAATGATAGGTAACGATAGGACTGTATCGCACAATACTGTATCTGTTTATACTGAGTGATAAGGAACGTTAGGACTGTATCCCTATTTTGTTAAAGTAATAAGAAACGCTGTACCCCAACCCATCTATCCCTGCTAGACTGTTGGTACCCAACAACTATCTTGCCGGCCTACACTAACTCATCTCTAGGCCAGCTGCCTTGACTTCACCCCACACTGCACCACTCGAATCCAAAATCCAAGTATTTCTGGCAGACATAAAATGGAGCCTGCTCACACCTTCCTGATTTTGTGCATGTGTATACTAACATCTTCATATAGAACCATCCCACACTCACAATACTGCATTCCTCTACTATATACACCAATCTACCTTCTCCACCCCCCCTCCATTACCCATCCTGCATCAATACAACTTAAATCCTATCACCACCACACAAACACCAAGTAAATTACCCCAACGACACACCCATATCAAAGGGAACAAATCTCAAAAACACCCTAAAACGAAAGCAAAGAACACTATTGGATCTCAAATACAACTCACACGAACCACACACCAAGAACATCACACATGTAACATTATCCTTATTAATGCTAGGTCAATAAGGAATAAAACGCATATTATCCACAACATTCTAACTGACGAACAACCAGATATCCTATGCATAACAGAAACATGGCTCACTGACTCAGACTCTGCAACAATGAACCAAATACAGAAGCCCGGATACCAACTATACAACTGCCCACGCATCAACAGAAGAGGAGGCAGAGTCCTTATAGCAGCCAAAACCAGCCTTCAACTCACAACCACATCTACGGTCACAAATCCAGATCTTGACCTACTTAAAGTCGAGAGCATGGCATTATCCATCTGCCTAATCTATCGACCTCCCTCACCACAGCACGAAACACTAGCCACAGCACTAGAAACCATCACATCCACACAAAGCAAAAAATTCCAGATCATCCTCGGAGATTTGAACCTAGCATCAATTCCTCCGTCCCACACGGACTCCTTCTATGAAGCCATCGACCAATTGGGTTTCCAACAAATAATAAGCAACCCCACACACGATAGAGGAAACATCCTAGATGTGATTTTCATACCCAGAAATCCACAACAAAGCAATGAACCACCTATAATAAACATAACTCAAGTACCATGGTCAGACCACCACCAAATCAACTGTAAACTTAAACTACAGTGCCAACCCAAAAACTCAAAGGAGATGAGAATGACCAACCCCATTAGGAAATTCAGCAAACTCAATGAGGAACACCTCATAAGCACCATTGCATCCCACATAAACCTAGATTCCACAGACCTAGACGAACTAACTAACAGATGGAACACACACATCCAAAATACATCTAACCCAACTCTGAAACACACATCAAACCCACATAAGATCAACTCGGAACCCTGGTACACAGGAACTCTAATAAAATCAAAAAGGGAGCTCCGTAAAATAGAGAGAAAATGGAGACAAACCAAATCCTCCGATCTCAAAACTAAATACATGGCCCATCTCGCAAAATACAAAGACGACGTGAACAATGCAAAAAAATTACATCACACCAACATCCTAAACAAGGCAATCAATCGCCCACGAGAGTTATTTGAACTAGTCAAATCACTAACCAAAACCGACCAAAATGCCAACCTCAACAAATCCATCAAGGTCCAAACACTGGCAAACCACTACGCGACCAAACTGACGGCCCCTGGTCCTCCACCCCCCCCCACCAACACCACAAATCAGAAGTGAGAACAACACAATGCAAAACCAGTTATGGGAGCACTTCCACAAAATAGGAACCAAGCAAATCACAGCCATTGTCACAAGCCTGAAAAGCACCACCTCCCCACTAGATCCCTGTCCTGCATCCTGGATCAAGGCAGTGAAACAAGACATAGCACCTCACATAGCACACATAGTTAACCTATCCCTACAACAAGGAATCATGCCCTCAGAACTAAAGAAATCAGTCATTAGACCGATCCTAAAAAACACTACACTCAACGGAGAAGACCCAGCCTCCTACCATCCCATATCAAGTATCTCATTCCTGGCAAAGATCATAGAAAAAACGGTCCTTCTACAACTCCAAGACCATCTGACTGACAGTGCTCCTCTTGATGACCAGCAATATGGCTTCAGGCAACATCATGGAGTTGAAACCCTGTTACTAGTTCTACTTAACAACCTCCTAAAGGGCCTTGAAAACAAAAAGAAAATGTACATTCTTGTATTCATTGACATCTCAGCTGCCTTTGATACAGTTAATCATGGGACCCTCATAAATAGGATAAAATCAATAGGAATAACAGGAACCCCACTAAAATGGTTCTCATCCTACATCTCAAATCGAACACAACAGGTTCAATTCAACGGAGAAAAAAGCAGAATCTTTCTCACAAACACAGGGAATCCCCCAAGGCTCTGCTCTCTCAGCACTTCTGTTTAACATATATGCAGCCACTATGCAAAATTTTCTCACGGCACGAAATTAATTACCACATCTATGCCGATGATATCATGCTATACACACAACTAGACACTAAAAACCCAGACTACAACCCACTGGAGACATGTATCGGAGAGATGCAAGACTGGTTACAACAAAGTAGTATGTCAATTAATCACAAAAAAACCGAAGTAATGTATATCTCCAAAGAACCGAATTTTGACCCTCCCACATCAATAACACTATGTAACAACACTTACCAAACAAAAAAAGAAATAAAGTATCTAGGAGTCACATTTGACTGTGACCTAAAGATGGAAAAACACCTCCGAAAGACCAACAGAGCAGTTTTCCACAAGCTTAGAGTGCTCCAACCCATTCGGAATATTATTGATCCCCAAGACTTCAGAACAGTGGCCCAAGCACTCATCATGCCACATTTTGACTACTGCAACGCCATCCTACAAGGTTTACCTAAAAAAAACCTAAACATATTACAAATGGCACAAAATGTAGCTGCCAGGGTCATAATGAAGAAAAATCTAAGAGACCACATCACACCAGTACTAATTCAATTACACTGGCTACCCATAACAGCTCGCACAAAATACAAAATACTAACAACCACCTTCAAACTCATCCACAACTTAGCACCTTCCTTCCTCAACAACCTAGTAAGATTGCAACCTCCTACCCGAAACAGAAGAACCCACAATTCCAACATCCTTCACACTCCAACAGATATAAGATCTGCCAAAGCTAACACCAGCCACAGGGCTTTCTCATATGCGGCGCCAACACTGTGGAACCAACTCCCACCAGAACTACGAGCTAGCAATGACCTTCTAGACTTCAGAAAGAAACTCAAAACGCACATTTTCCAATCACATTTCAACCTGAACTAAACCCACAGATGGAGCAGCCCCTGACCACTGTGTCCAAGAAGATTATCCTGTATATATGTATTTATGTATATATGTAAATGAACTCCCCCATAGCTAAGAAGTGTTAACTCTGTATGATGTGCTTTTCTGACAATCTGTATGTAAACAAAATTTGTACCTGCCTTGATTCGGCAGTTTCACAATAGTAATCCTACCCGCTTCTGATCGCTGGAAGGAGCGGGCTACAAATGCTTGCTAAATAAATAAATAAAATAAATAAATTTCTAGCTTTTGTACAGTCCTGATTCCCCTAAACGACATAGTAAAATACTCTTAGGAATATTTGCTGAGCCAAGGGGTAAAAGGCTGCTTCCTCTAGTTTGTGTTCTTCACCATTTGTTGAGTAGCAAGGGCAGCAATGGTAATCATCTTCCTTTTCTCTCCATATGTGAGCACACCTTTTTGTCATACTCAAGCAAGTCTGAGTGGGGATCAGGCCTACAAAACTATATTTTATAAGACTTCTGTTTGGAATGGTGTCAGAAGTCTAGGTGAATTCTAAACAGACCTTACCTGCCTTTCAGTTTTGCAATAATTCACTGATCCTCCAGTCAAAGCAGTGGTGATCTTCATTAAAAGAAACAAAATTACCAAGTCACGTGCTGCATCAACTTCCACCTTGTACTTCAGTTGCAGTGGGGGGGAAAAGAAGCAATTTACTGCAATTTGAAAAAGGTTTGAGGCTGGCAACCTAGCATTCCCTAACAGAAAATCAGCACTGAGTGAAAGAAATCAATGACATTTGTTTCACATGTTGTCTTCCCTGTGACAAACTGCCTTTGAATTCCAAATGAGCCATAATCCCTTCTTTTAGAGGAGAATTTTCAAAGCAATTTATATGGGTAAAAAGTGTTTTATCCACACTAATCGTCTGAGAATTGCCTTCTTTCAGTTCAGCTAAAAGTCATCAGATTATTCCACAAGGCACATAATTTAAATCAAGCAAGGAGAGATATTCCCAGGGGCATCTTTAGCTTGGGGGAGAAAAGAAGCATGTAGAATGCATCAGCCAGCAAAAATATACCCAGAGAAAAAGCAGGTGCAAGTGACTGCCAATACCTTTTCCCCTTGGCTACTTTAAAAGGGAAAGTACAGTGCTCCACTAGCTTTAAAAAGATGGACAAAGCCTGCAGGTAACAAAAAAAATTGTCCCAGTCTGAATGTTTGAAAGTGTTCCCTAAGTAAGGATTCACTAATTTTCCTACCATTTAGATGCATTAGGATGCTGTCAGCAGGGTTGGCCCCAGAGTTGGTTTGAGGTATTGTGCCCTAGGAAAGCCTTACGTCTTATGCCCTCTCTAGCTGTCAGAATCTATTGTTTTGCTTTGAATGCCCTGCTCTTTGCAGTTCCCTAGAAGTTATTATTCTATGCAGTGATGATATTCAGTCACTGCCCGGTTGTCCCTCAGTGGCAAAAGATAGGCGCAGCAAAAGCTGTCTGAACTTTCGCTGCCAGAGCTAACCAGGCAGTGACTGAATATCACCGCTGCACAGTTAGCTTCTGTACCATGTGCAGCTGTGCAGCGACCATGGATATTCAATGAGGGTGGCCAGATATGGCCCCAGATTGAATATCTTGTGTGAAAGTTTGGCAGCGACGGCTATGCGCCTTAGATGCACATAGCCATTGCAAATGAATATCGGGCCCTATATGTTTTTATAAAATGCAAGGGGAGACTTCCGGTTGGCGATGAGTTGAGGTAGATGTGTGTATCTCGGCTCCGGGACTCCCCCACTACAAACCTCGTAAACAGACTGTGCAGCAGTAACAATTGAGCCAAATCAGTTCTGCATGGTATCAGGCTACACAAGAGACTTGAATGGCGCATCTAGGTAGATGGCAGAAAAGGCACCACGCAAAGAAAAAACTCATGGAAGAGATATCAAACCGGCACCCCACTGCTGAGCACACAAATAGCGACATCCGGACTTGTGGAAGAGGTAACTGCAGCTGTTGTCCAAGCCCTAGATGAACGTTTTGCAGGTATAACCTCTCAACTGGATCGCTTAACAGGCTCAGTGGTGGAGTTCACCGGGCAGATACAGCATGCAGAAAATAGAATCTCGGCAGTAGAGGATGGTGCTTTACAATTGGAGCGGCGAATCCAACAACTAGTTGAGAAGGTCCTCAAGAATTAAAAAATTACCCATAGTGGGTCTTCCTGAGTCTATTGCTGATAAGGACCTTTGCAATTTCTTAGTAAGCTGGATACCGCGAGGCCTGCAGCTTACCGCTATGGCTGGAGCCTTGCAACTGGAAAGAGCACTTTGAGTGGGGCAACGAAGGGAAGAGCAAACCTGACCAAAAGCAATCCTGGCAAGATTTCTTAGCTTCCCTCAAAAAGAAACTGTTCTCCAAGCAGCCAAGAAGCAAAGTCTCATAGACTACGAAGGAGCCAGAGTGTTCTTCTTCCAGGATTTCTCAGCCACTGTAATTCAGAAAAGGAGAGCATTCTCAATGGTATGCAGTACCTTGGTTAGTGAAGGAATCAGATTTGCATTCCTTTATCTGGCAAAACTTTGACTGACCTTAAATGGTCATCAACACATTTTTGCAGAACAAGAAGAAGCACAGAACATTTACAATGCCCAAATAAAGAAGGAGGTGGTAAGTCAGATTTAAAGGGGAAATACAAAATTATAATAAGAAAAGGGAAGAAAAACTTTTTTGGCAATAAAAATGGTGCATAAGTTGTGAGGCCTAGACCTAACAGTATGGAAAGAGAGCAAATACACCATCAGGCTTATATATGTTCCTCCGTCGGACACAAAATTATATAAGATAATCACCTAAAGGGAACTTTGTAAAATAAGAGATAATTGGAAAGGAAATTACATGAAGCTTAATGTAAAAGACATTCAACGGATGATCAGATAAGGAATGAACTGAGGGAACGTGATCCCAGAATGGTGTGACAAAGCAGGGGAAGCTCTGGGAGAGACCTAAAATGCTCAGAGGCACACCACAATGAACAAAGACTGAAGACCACTCTTTGATACTGATAAGGACAGTAGAATCTATATAGGGTTAAACATTCTTAGAATGCCTGTTGGCTAGAATTGTTCTTTAAGAGAGGGGAAGCAACAACTGTGGGGACGAAGGATAACATGATGGTGGTAAAGGGTGAAACAACCAGGAGGTATCATCTACTGTTTGAATATAACTGTATGCACTGTATGATCATATGTCTGTTGTTATAGCATGTATAGGGACATAACCACTGCTGTATAAGTTAATTATCAATGGGACCAATTGATATAATTGCTAACAAACGGTATATAGATAAGAAGGTAACACAGAAGAAAGGCATATCCTATATAGCTAAACATCTTTGTTATACATTTACCGTTGGAAACATGGGCTAGGTATCATATTCTATCATTTCTCTTGCCCTGTGACTTCACCCTTATTCTGACCAACAAAGTAATAGATATATTTTAGATGGGCAGGGACAGGAGGCACTAGTCTGGCACCAACAAGCTAGGAAGAAGTTGGAGTGGATATGAACAGGATGCCAACTGGGATAGGAAGGTGAAGCGGAGTGCCATAGGAGATAAGTTGAACAAACACTTGGGATTTCTCGTCCTCCCCTTCCCCCCAATGAATAAATTCCCCCCCCCCCCTCAACAGTGATCTGGGCGAGAGATATGCGCTTGAGAAGTAGCTGGGGGAGAAAGTAACATGCTAGGAGGGAATAAGGTGGGGGACATTACATGACGGATAATTCAGAGATCTAGGGAAACCACTTATATGTAAATTCAGAAGAGGTGAGCACAAAATGGAATCAAGCAATCACAGAATCGATGGTTCATCGATCTAGAAACTGGCAATAACTTAGGTCTCTGGGATCATGCTTGGCTCATCAGAACAGACTCAATTGGGTACTTTAAAATAAAGGGTGTGGGGGGGGGACCCTAAGCTATTAAACTGGGAGTTTCAGAGGAGAGATAAGAGATGAGGAGAGAAGGCAAAGGGTTAATAAGGGGGGATGGGGGGAGGGGGAGGGGAATAGGCAAGGTAACAAAATAGTATTGATGAGGCAAGGTTCTGGTATAGACAGGACAAAGGAAACTGATGGCAAGAGCGCCAAAAATACAAAATAGAAATGAATCAGCCTTGGGGACCTTAGGCTGGGAGGGTCCTCGGACAACGATGTCAAAACTGAGTAGGAGAGCAGACGCTCACAGAGTGGGAAATGTTGGGTAAGGGATTGTGTATTATATCGTGGAATGTATGTGGCATTGGACATCCTATCAAGAGACATAAAATCTTAAAAATGCTTAGAGACAAGGAGCAGATATAGCTGTTTTACAGGAGATTCATCTTATTGAAATCGAGCACAAAAAACTAAAAAGATGGGTGGGAGAAGTACATGGTGCCGCATCTGGGGCAAAGAAAGCAGGGGTGATCATCCTAATACATAAGAGGGTCAAGATAAAGATGCAGATAATACATGCGGACCCTCTAGGACAAAATATATTTATCAGAGGCACCCTGGAAGGACAGCCAATTATTTTAGGAAGTGTCTATGGCCCGAACAAATATAGTGCTCAGTTCTATCAACAATTGACATGAATACTGGCGGGAGAGGACCCCTCACGCACTGTGCTGGGAGATGACTTCAATTGCGTGTTAGATGACACTATGGACAGGACAACTACAAGAAGCGGAGGAGACCAAAGGAGCTCTCGTAGACTAAGAGGACTTTGTGATGGATATGAACTTGCAGACATATGGAGAACAATGCACCCTATGGAGCGAGAATACACTCATATCTCTAGAGCCCATGGCACAGGATCTTGACTAGACTACTTTCTAGTGGCAACAGCAATGGTGGGAAGAGTCATATCGGATCATGCGTTAATAAGTCTAGAATTGGAGTGGAGAAGGAGTAGCACCTCTGGCCAGTGGAGGTTCCTCCTCCACCTGGCGGACGACAAATATTTCCAGAAATTCCTGTGAACACAGTGGGCTGAATAGGAGGAAAACAATGGGGCACACAAAGTCAGCCCAGCTCTCTTTTTGGAAGCGGCCAAGATGGTACTGCGAGGACATATTAAGTTATAGTCAGGCCATGAGGAAATCACAGAAATCACATTTAATTCAACTGGAAAAAGACTCAAGGAGGGCCCAAAGGAAGTATGGTCTTCAGCCAATGGGTGAACATAAAGCAGATATGCTAGCTATCCAGGTGGAACTAGAGGGCATGTCAGTCAGTGTTTTATCAAAAGGGGACTGTTGTAGTTGTTATGGAAGGACAGACTAGATAGGCCATGTGGTCTTTTTCTGTCATCATATTTCTATGTTTCTATCGTCTATATCGTTATGGAAATAAAAGTGGGAAGCTTATGGCAGCCTTGGTGAAGTCAGATGGAGGGCCATGAGCAATCAGGATTCTTTGAAATAAAAAGGGCTGTCAACAAACGGCCCAGCAGGACCTGGAGAATATTCTGCGAGAGTACTATATAGAACTTAATAAGGCTGACCCCTGCAATACGACAGTAGCAGCAGCATTTTTTGAAGGATTTACATTTGCCATCTTTGGGGACAGAGGATGTGGCAAAATTGAATGACCCAATAACATCTCAAGATGTTCAGCAATGCCTTCTAAAATTATGGAAAGGATGGGGCGGAGCCTGGTTTCTGGTCAAGATTGACGTGTAAGAGCTGTGCTCTGGAGGGCAATAGGCAAGAATCCTGACTTCTGCAGTCTTTAATCAAATAGTTCCTACCTACTTTGATATCATTCGATCCCGGATATGTCAGGCCCCAAACTGATGCGGCTGGATTACCAAGTATCTCAAAATGCCAACGCAAAGAGAACCAAAACGGAACCTCTCTCTCCTCACAAGATGGCGGTCATCTGAGATTGTCCTGAGACCTTGCAGGAGCTCCTGACTGAGATTCAGGTAGTCAAAGACTTGGTCAAATCTAATGGAGACTCGCTATGTGAAATGCAGGAAGATACCAACGCTTTGAGAACTTCTTTGGAGTCAATTACGGCTAGGGTTACCAACTTTTTCACCGAGAAAAACCCGACACCTGTGGCTCGCCATGCTCCACCCATTCTCCGCCCCTAGTCCCACCCCTGCCCCGCCCCCAGCCCCACCCACAATACGTGTAGGCTAACTTCCTTGGTCAGATAATAATTAAACTGGGAACCCCAAAATCCAAACATGAAATGTACAACACTGGAGAAATAAAACTATAAAGTAATTTCCTCTTGCACTAAACAAAAACGCAAAGATGTTATCAATACACACTTCCCAGACCAAACATATTCCAGCTAATAAATTCAAAATAAAAAGTATTTTTCTACCTTCTGTTTGGGCGTTTTATTTTTCAGTTGCAATTGCTCCAGTCACTTTCTTCTGGTTTCTTCGGGTCTTCTGCGAGCTATCCATTTGTCCTTTCTTCTCTTTTAGATGTTTTCCATTCTCTCTCTATTTCTGCTTTAACATACTGATTGTTTCCCTTTTGCTCTTTCCCCCAATTCTTTCCTTATTCCTTTATCATCCATTTAAATTTCACCCTTCCATTCTCAAGCCCCTCACTCTCCCAATACCCAGCCCATCATAGACTTTTTTTCCACACAAAATATTTTTCCCCTCTCCACTCATTCCCCATCTATTCTAGTCCTCCCCCAAAATCAGTTCCCTTATAGTTCTAGACCCACCCAGCATCCACTCCCTTCTAATCCCATTTTCCCATGCCCCACATCAGCCCATTTCCAGTCCTATTCCAGCTCTTCATCAGCCCATTTCCAGTGCTAGCCCTCACATCACAGACCATTTCCAGTCCTAGCCCTCCCCCAATCACAGCCCATTTCCAGTCCACGTCCCCCATCACAGCCTATTTCCAGTCCTAGGCCCCCCCCCATCACATCCCATTTGCAGTCGGAGTCCCCCCGCACCATCACAGCCCATTTGCAGTCCTACCCCCCCCCCCCACTATCACAGTCCATTTGCAGTCCTAGCCCCCCTAATCACAGCCTATTTCCAGTCCAAGTTCCCCCTCCCTCCACCATAGCCCATTTCCAGTCCAAGTTCCCCCCCCATAGCCCTTTTCCAGTCCAGGTCCCCCTCCCCATCACAACCCATTTCCAGTCCATGTCCCCCCCCATAGCCCTTTTCCAGTCCAGGTCCCCCTCCCCATCAAAACCCATTTCCAGTCCATGTCCCCCCCCCCCCCAAATAGCCCTTTTCCAGTCCAGGTACCCCTCCCCATCACAGCCCATTTATTTCCAGTCCAATGCCCCCCCATAGCCCTTTTCCAGTCCAGGTCCCCCCCCCCTTCACAACCCATTTCCAGTCCAAGTCCCCCTAATCACAGCCTATTTCCAGTCTAAGGTCCCCCTCCCTCCGCCATAGCCCATTTCCAGTCCAAGGTCCCCCCCCTCCCTAGCCCTTTTCCAGTCCAGGTCCCCCTCCCCATCACAACCCATTTCCAGTCCATGTCCCCCCCCCCCATAGCCCTTTTCCGGTCCAGGTCCCCCCCCCCCCCATCACAACCCATTTCCAGTCAAATTCCCCCCTCCTAGCCCTTTTCCAGTCCAGGCCCCCTCCTCCATCACAGCCCAGGCAGTCCTTGGCCTCCCCCCCCCCAGAACCGCAGCTGTCTGAGGCTTTAGAGGGAGCCGGGGAAGCCCGCGCGAGGCCCCAGCTCCCTCTGAACAGCCGCCAGCGTGAAGAACCTTTTCCTTCACGCTGGCAGCTGTTCCTGTGAAGCCGCGAATGCTGGGAAAGGTTAAAGGGCATTGCCTTTAACCTTTCCCACCAATCGCGGCTTCACAGGAACAGCCGCCAGCGTGAAGGTAAAGGCTCTTCACGCTGGCAGCTGTTCAGAGGGAGCCGGAGCCTCGCGCGGGCTTCCCCGGCTCCCTCTGAAGCCCTCCGGATTGGCAGAAAAGCCGTTTTTTTTGCTCTGGCCGCTCCCGATCTTGCGGCCAGAGCAAAAAAAACGACTTTTCAAGGGCCGGTTTTGCCTCTGCGCCGGCAGCCGGCCTGGCCATGGAAAAACCGGCCAGGCCGGCTGAAAACCGGCCAGTTGGCAACCCTAATTACGGCTCATTTGGAGATGATAGAGAATGTGGTGGCATCACATGGGGAAAGGCTCAAGGCTGTTGAAAAGCAGGCCAAGCTGATACATTCATTACTAAGAGAGGTGGAAGACAGCAATAATCGCTCTCAGAGGAACAGCATAAGAATATTAGGAGTTCCTGAGGGAGCAGAGGGCCCTGATATGGTGTCCTTTTTGCAGGCCATGATTCCAGGTGTGTTAAAGTTGCAGTTTGCCATGCCATTCCAGATCGAGTGCGCCCATCGAGTGCCTACTCAGTCTGTGGTCGCGGGCAAGCGTCCACGTCCAATCATCTTGAAAGTTTTATGTTTTCAGCAAGTATCGCAAATAATGGGAGCAGCCAGAGCACTTTCAACTTTAGAATATCAGGGACATAAACTCCTGTTTTTCCCGGACTTTGCGAAGGCGACGGTGGATCGGAGAGTTTTCTGGCACTGCGTCCATGCTTGTTACAGCTGCAGGCCCATTTTGGGCTACTCTATCCTGCCCGCATGAGAGTCACACTGCATAACCAGACCAAGACTTTTGATGATCCAGGGGAGTAATATGCATTTCTGGAAGATAAGGAGTCGGTGGTGATGCAGTGAAATTTACTTTTCAGCTTTATTCGAAACAGTTCTACGGCCCTTGCTATCATGGGCATTTGACTGGTCTGAGGTCGTGTAAAGGTGGCTTATCCATGCAGAAGCAACATTTAATCATGCAGTATTGCTATATACTGGGACATTCATTTTGTCTCTTTTGAAGGAACTCCAGGATACTATCCTGGTCAAGATGCTTTTCCTTTTCTCTCTCTCTTTCTTCTTTTGGGTTTTATGTTGTCTGTGATGTCTATGGTGATGGAGAGAGTCTTGGAGCTTGGAAGAGTGGGATGGCCCTTATTCATTAGGCTGGGTTTTCTAGGTCATAAACTGACTAGACGAGGGCTGCCTTGTCACGCAGCTCTGGTGTTTTGGGTTTTGAGTACATTGTTTTCACTATTAGTGTGGGAGGTGGGCAAAGTGCGATATTTTAAGTGGCAAAGAAGTGGGAATGTATTAGGTCATTTTGCCCTCTGTGCCTGTCTTGTCCTGGTAGGCTCATCCGCTAGGTTTTGTGTATTATATAGCCCCCCCTGGGTTTGGTGGTTTTGGTGATATGTTTTTCAGAATTATGTGTTCTTATTGTGAGCGATCATCTGTAGAGGGATTGGCTAAATTGTGTCTCCTTTTGTTGGGTTTTCTTTTTTGGGTTATAAGTGCAGCTAACACTCTGAGGGCGCTTAAGATGTTGTTCTACAATGTAAAACTATATGCTACATTTGGTATGTTTTTGCAACATTTGACTGTCAATTTGAGCTATATTGTCAGTATGTCTTCCTTTAAGATAGTTTCACTGAATGTTAAGGGCATTAACAATCCATTAAGAGGAAAAAGATTCTTCTGTACAGTAGGAAAGAAAGTGCTGACATCTTACTGTTGCAGGAGACACATTTGAATGTAAAGGAGTCGTTAAAACTGATATAAAACCCTTTTCTCTAGTGGCTTTTTCAGCTGTCCATCATAAGAAAAATGGGGTAACCATTTTAGTGAGGAAAACTCTATCCCCCATGGTTATTCAAATTAGGTCTGATACTGACGGGCAGTGGACAATGGCTGTTATTAAAATTGGATCCACTGAACTAATTAATATTTATGCTCCTAACATTGATTGCCCTACTTTTTTCTGCTCCATTGTGGCCTTGGCACAGGAGGTGTCCAGATATCCGAATATCGTGGGAGGAGACTTCAACCTCATGCTAGACCCATTGGTGGATAGGAGTCCAGTGAGAACCGCTAGGGTTCCCAAGACTCACCCAGTCCTTGTATCTCTAATGCAGGAATTGGGCCTGATAGACATATGGTGGTTGCAACACCCTACAGATAAAGAATTCACTTTCTTTTCTCCTCCTCATAACTCGTTATCATGTATAGACTTTTTCCTAGTCTCCAAGGGACTTTGTTCTAGAATTAGTGAGTCCACTATTCATGCGGCTCATATCTCTGATCACTCCGCAATATCATTCACCCTATTTGACTCAATAAGCTATCAACCTTACGCTGGCAATTTGATAGGACTTTTCTAGCCAGTCATGAATTTCACGAGATCATCCTGGTGGCTATAGAGGAATATTTTTCAATTCAATCTACCGCAAGATTCCCCAGAGTGGGCGTGGTGGGAAGGCTTCAAGGCTAGTATGTGAGCCACCATTACTAGTTTTGCTATAAAGCAGGCCAAGCAGTGTAAAGCAGAACTTGGTGCATTAGACAAACAGATTAAAGCAGGAGAATGTATTTTATGCCAGAAAACTGATCCTAACATTTTGATAAGATTGCAGCGCCTTAGATTTAGATATAATTCAATTTTGACCACTGAGGCTTCACAAAATATTCAAGGGCAGAAAGGACAATATTACTTGGAAGGTAATAGAGCTGGATGGCTGCTAGCTAACTCGTTAAAGGGTCAAGAGGAAGCTTCGCGCATTACAGCTTTAAGCGATCCTCAAGTGCAACAATTGATTGTCAAGGACCCCGACATTGCAGAGACCTTTTGTCAATTTTACACTCAGTTATACTCCTCAGAGATAGATTTCTCTGTGAAGGAGTTTGATAGTTTGCTAAATAATATCCAAAGACCGGTGCTAGATCAAGAAACTGCTGTGGGACTGGACAAGCAAATAACAGTCATGGAAATTATTCAGGCTATTGACTTTATGCAAGTTGACAAGGCTATCGACCAGACAGTCTGCCGGCTTAATTCTATAAAACCTTTTCCAAAACTTTAGGGCCATACCTTCAACAATATTATAGACTTCTTCTGGACAATGTGGCACAGACTGGAACATTGTTGTTCTAGAAAAACCTGGGAGGGACCCTCAGTTAGTTAGTAACTATCGGCCAATTTCGTTGTTAAATGCAGATTATAAAATCTTTGCGACCATCATCGGTGGTTGCCTCTCCAAATTGATCCCTTCTTTGGTTCACGCGGACCAATGAGGGTTTACTAAGGGACACTCTACAGCCGATAATGCCAGAGTGCTTTGTCATATTTTGGAAGGTGCGGAGGAAACAGAAGACCCTCTTGTGGGACCCTCATTAGACGCAGAGAAACCTTTTGATCTGTTGGAGTGGCCTTTCCTGTTTGCTGTTTTGAAGTGGTTTGGATTTGGTGAGGGTTTCTGCAGTCTAATAAAACATATGTATGCGAGACCAAGTGCGAATATTTCTGTGAATGTGACTCAGTCTAGAGAATTTCTTCGAGGGCAGTGTACCCGTCAGGGATGTCCTCTTTCTCCCATTCTCTTCAATCTGGCCTTGGAACCTTTGGCCTTACTGATAAGGCAGAGCCTCGCGGTTAAGGGCGTTTCTATTGCTGGCATGGAAATTAAACTATCTGCATATGCGGATGATTTGCTGCTTTTCACCACACCTAGCTCCATACAGGTTGTTTTAGAATTGATAGATAAATATTCAGGATTATATGGCTATAAAATAAATTGGTCAAAGTCTGTCATCTTCCCCTTGAACTCAAGAGTATGTAGGATGGATATGGAGGATTTTCCTTTTGTATGGGAGCCTAAGATGGTGAAGTATTTGGGAGTTCACTATTGCTACCCACTTAGTGTAAACCTATAGTACAATGAAGAAGAGATCCTATCTACAGTTCGTAATATAACAGCAAAGTGATCGCCGGTCTATCTTTCTTGGTGGGGTTATCTTGAAGCTATAAAAATGACTATCACTCCTAAAGTGAACTATATATTAGAAATGCTACCAGTCTTTTTTACAAGTAAAGTTTATCATCAAATTGAAAGGATTTTGGTTCAATTTCTATGGAAAAATAAACCGCCTAGAATTGCTCTTAGGAAGCTCAAATCTAAAAAAGAAGAGGGGGGGGGGTGAATTTCCCTGACTTTCAGGCCTATCACTGTGCTTTTTGGGTAAAACAAGGTTCACGATGGGTGGAGGGGGCTTTAGGTATATGCCCAGTATGGCTTGAACTAGAGAGAAATTAAGTGTTCCTTTCCCCTTGAATCTTCTTCCTGGCATAGTGTCTATTAAGATATTGAAGTCTCATAGAATCATATCGGACCCTCAGAAGGCATTTCAGCAGTTAGAAAATGCAATTCCTAAGGAGGATTGCTTATCAAAATTAATACCCATTTGGCATAGTCCTTTTTAAAATTAATCAAAGCTCATTCGCTTGGCAAAAATGGTTTAGCAAGGGCATTTGGAGCGTTGGCCAACTGATAATGGATGGTAAGTGGAAACCTTTTTCCACTTTGCAAAGTGAATTTGATTTGCCTCAATCCCTATCAGTGGATTCAGCTGAGGCATTGCACAGAGAAATCCTAGTTGGATATTACTTCGTTGTCTGACGAGTGGGGGTTGATGAGTAAGATAAGCTCAGTACATATGACCTCTGGGGTGGCTTCTCAATATTATAAACTAGTGGTTCAGAACAACAGTTCTCAGGCCATTGGTGTTCAATGAATATGGGAACATGACACTGGGGAAGTTCTTTCTCCGGAAACGTGGACAAAATTCTGGAGTAAGATAAACAGGGTTTCTCAGTCTGCCTCTGTCTCACAAGCATTGTATTTAATTGCGCATAGAGCACACTTTACTCCGGTAAAGGTTGCTAAATGGGATAAGGCAGCTGGGAATGAGTATTGGTATTGTCGGGGAGATGTCGGCACTTGGAGACATGTGGAGTATGATTGCCCTAACATTCAGTCTTATTGGGTTTCAATATGGAATCGCATTCAAGAGGTGTTGGGATTCTGGGCCACTCTCTCCGGATCTGTGGTCATTTTTCGATCAGCAATTGACATCTCATCGTTACAGAGGGATTGTCAGTTTTTACTTGAATTCATGTTGGGAGTGGCCCTACATCTCGTTATTTCTAACTGGAAACATATAGCAAAGCTTAGTTGGCACTAATGGTGGAACCGCTTGTGCTTATGCTGCAAATATGAGCAAATGCCACGGTTTGGTAGAAGCCTTAAACCTTTCACTTTTCTTAAGTGGAAACCCCTACAGAATTACATCTATAAAGCACGATATGAGATATAATAAGGGGTTATTAGTCAAATCTTTTCGCTTCTTATATAGTGGAGTGTTTGATCTTCTATAGCCCTTGTTGGCCTTGAAGGCCTTCAGCTGTTTTGTTTTTCTATAGCCCCTGATGATCACAGGATGATGGGAAGAACAGGGTGGGGTGGGCTATGAGTAGCCTTTTTCTTTTCTCATTTCTTGTTACAGAGAAGTATTATGTATTTTGATTTTTTGTAATTTGGTTTTCTTTTCTTTTGTATTTTGTTGGAAAATATAAATAAAGAAGTTAAAAAAAATAAAATAAAATAAAATTACGGAAAGGACAGGCTCCGGGTCTAGATGGATATCGGGCATAGTTCTACCAAATAATGTCCGACAAGGTGGAAATACCACTGGTGGAATACTTTGCGAATATAGTCAAAAGAAGAGACTTCCCATATGAACCCAATCAAGCAATTATAACAATAATTCCCAAACCTGGGAAAGACCCCCTGTTACCGGGCTCATATAGACCTATATCACTGCTAAATGTGGACATCAAAATCTTAGCCAAAATAATGGCTGAACGCTTGGCCCCAGTGCTCCCCCAGCTAGTGGGAGAATCACAGGTGGGATTTGTTCAGGGCTAAGCAATAGTATTTAATGTGAGGAAGATGCTAGCTGCTCAACATGAAGTCCTTAGGAAGCAACAGTCGGCTCTTTTTATTAGCATTGATGCTGAGAAAGCTTTTGACAGGGTTCAATGGTAGTACATGTACATAGTTTTAGAATAATTTGGAATAACTTGGGAATTTGTTAACATGGTTCGTCTTCTATATACTAAACCCTGTGGAGCACTATTAGTCAAAGGACATATCACACAGACCTTCCCGCTAGAAAGAGGCACCCGACAGAGTTGTGCCCTCTCACCACTTTTGTTTGTCCTGCAACTGGAGCCTCTTTTGGAAAGAATCCGCACGCATCCCTCCTTAAGAGGCATACAATTAGGGAAAGAAGAGTTTTGTGTGTCAGCCTTTGCGGATGACATGTTAGTGTGTCTAGCAGACCCAATCAATAAGCTGGAAACACTATTAGGGCAATTCTATGTCGATGGAACCTTTGCAGGATTAAAATTAAATTTGGACAAATCCGAGGCCTTAGCACTATTATCTGGAATACAACAGAAGTGGCCAGGGCAGTTTCCATTGAAGTGGGCAGATGGGCAGCTTAAATATTTGGGAGTATGGATTACGGCAGACCCAGATCAACTATATCCACTTAACTGCACAATTTTACTTAGAGACCTCAAATTGAGACTGGAGCCTTTGGAAAGACTTGCCACTGTCCTTAAGCGGTTGGATTGCCCTATATAAAGTGATAATATTTCCCCGATGGCTGTATGTGCTGCAGGTCTTACCAATATTACTGCAACATCAAGAAAGGAAAAAAACGGACTGGGCACTGACCCTGCTTCTATGGAAAGGCAGAAGAGCCCGAATACACATAGGAGCATTAAAAACACCATGGAAGCAAGGAGGATTGGACCTACCAGACATCATGAACTACAAACTGGCATGTATATGTAGGCCTTTAAAAGATTGGCTCTATGCATCTGTGGATTATACTCCCTTGGAGGTTGAATAGGCACTGGTGGCCCCACTGTCTCTTAAATATGTACTGCACGTCTCACCAGCTCATCCAATACTTCCAAAGAGTGCTATGATAATTTTGATATGTAAGGGTTGGAGAATGCTTTGTGATAAATTGGGATGGATGCCGGAGACCACGCCTTATCTTCCATTACAGGGAAACCTGACCTTCCAACTGGGTTTGATGGGACAAACATATCATCATTGGAAACAACGTGGGTTGGAAGGAGTGGAACATGTGATAACGGAAGCAGGAGAGATGTTCCCTTCCCTATATTGCAAGAACGCTATGGCCTGCTTACGAAATACATGTTCCCATATCTGATAGTACGGTGTTATGTTCAATCATTATCTCGTGAGGCACTGAAGCATCAAATTATATCTCAGGTAGAAGAAGTATTAATGGACAGGGGAGAGGGCCGCACCTGTATCTCAGATCTAAGGAAAAATTTATTCGACTTCAAACTGATGCCTGTCTTGGCTGGGCAGGCGGGCCAGTGGGCAGTGGATTTAGGTATTTCTCTTGAAGGGACTGAAATCTTACATGCATTAACTAGGATCCCTGAATTAACAACAAATGTTAATCTTAGAGAGATGCAATTTTGAATATTTCGGAGACTTTGTTTTGCCCCTGTTAGGGCGCACAGAGCCAGAATTACAAAGTCTCTGCATTGTCCTCGTTGTAATGCAACTAAAGCAACACTAGGGCATATGTTCTGGAAGTGTCCAATAATAGAGCAATTTTGGAAGCGGTTAAGTAAGTACATGAGCTAAGTTATGAGGACTCCAATGCCTTTAAAATCCTGAGGAGCAATTCTGGATCTTGACCAAGAAGCAGATGGAAACTCAGGATGGTGGGGAATGGAGAAAAGGTGGATACGGTTATCAATGCTGCTGGCATGGAAAAGCATCTTAAGTACATAGTTGCTCTCGGAAGGGCCAGCAATAGGACCTTGGAAAGTAACCTTGCACCAGCATATGTTATACAAACGAGAGCAGTCAAGAGGACGTCCCCAACCATGGAACTGCTTTTTAAAAGTATGGGAGCCATATATCCAGACATTACCTGCATGATCAAGAAGTCGGGTGCTGAACCATTTTCCACTGGATCAGTAGGAAAAGGCCACAAACAGTGATACTGAATTTGTGAACTAACCTTAAAAAACACTAATAAAGAGAAAAAAGAAATCAGATTTTCTGAGACTATATATATATACCATAGTATGACAGGACCCTAGGGGAGGGAGGGAGGGAGGGAGAGGGGTGGGGGAATAGAAGAAGAGGTCATGAATGAGAGGAGAGGGGAGGAAGTAGAGTGTTTTAGGGGGTTGAAACTAGGATGGAGGAGTGACAAAGTTCACTATATTGAGAAATAAACCCCCTCTATCCATTCTTACAAGAGTGGTCTACTCTCTTTACCCTTTTTCTTCTCTAATACACAATTTATGAAACGCTTATTATGTAACTAAGCATAAAGGGGACTACCACATAAAACACGGAACGGGGGGATGGGGTGTTAAAGGGGATGGAGGGAGGGATATGGGGGGAAATTTTTCAACAATAGAAGATTTTGCTATGTATTAGACAGAATATGCATCCTGGCTATGCTGTCTCTGTAATGGCTGCGCGGATTGGAATATGAAGTAAACTGTATCATTATAGGGGATGATAGTATAATAATAAGGAAGTGATGTAAATAAGGCAGCCGGAAACAGTGTAAGGTATTTGCTATGTAGCCTATAAGAAAGTTGTATTGTGCTATCAACATGAAAATTTCTGTTTGCTTGTTAACACAGGTACACTAAAAAAAATTTTTTTTAAACTGCCTCTAATGTTTCAATTGATTTTTACGTTTTTTGGTGCGCTGAATCCAAATCTGGTAACCAATTTGCTCCATCACGTACAGATTTTTTGCTACATTGGGATAGCAGTTTGAGGTGAACGTTTCAGATTGAGTGCGATCGAGATAAAAGTTTCTTGGATGAATTCTTTATACTAATTGTTTAGTAGTTATTCAAATAAGAATAAAGAAAATTATAACAAGGCAGCACATAAGAATAGAGTAATGTCAACAAAACACACTGTGATGGTAGCAAAATTGTCTGCACTTAAAACAGCCACATACATGTGCACAAACATTGAGCATATAAGAGCGAGGTTAGACACAAAGCAAAGCAAAGAAATGTGCAAAAAATGTTGTACAGGTATGTATGTAAGAATAGAAAACTCAAACCGCACCATTGCAATACATGATGTCATACTACCGATTGTTTGTATATAAAATTCTAATAAATGAGATCCGACACTGTGGTAATAACTAGCAAATTTTTATTTCAAAGTTTAGTAAAAACACGATATTTGTCAACACAGTTTAGATTTTAAAGTCATTCTTGGGTCAATCAATCTCCTGGTGGGCCCGTTTCTTCTTCCCCCGAATGCTTCTCTTGGTGCGCTGCTTGGCGTATTTTTCATCTGGGGTTTCCCGCAGCAGCAACCAGCAGAAATCAGCCATCATATTGGTGTTCCATCTTCCTTGGTACCTTCTCTCTGCGTCCTTGATGTCCTGGTGAAACCTTTCACCTTGTTCTTCACTGTATGCCCCCAAGTTTTCGGGAAAGTAGTTCACATGGGAGTGCAAGAAATGGACTTTCAGGCTCATGTTACAGCCTTGTTCTTTGAAGGCATTGAGCATCCTGGCAACAATATCCTTATAGTTCTCATCCCACCTGTTCCCCAAGAATTTGAGAACAACATCCTTGAAGGAATCCCAGGCTTCTTTTTCCTTCTCAGACATCGTTTCAGCGAATGCTCCATCTGAAATGAGTTTCCTTATATCAGGGCCAACAAACACTCCTTCCTTTAGCTTTGCTTCAGAAAGTCGGGGGAACTTTGAGCAAAGGTACCGAAAGCACGCACCATCTTTTGGAAGGGACTTGATGAATTGCTTAATGAGACCCAACTTAATGTGGAGAGGTGGTAATAGAATTTTATCACGAGGTACCAAGCTCTCATGAAGAACATTTTTCTCACCGGGTCTCAAATACTCCCGAATTGGCCAGTCTTTTTTCCCCCAGTGTAGGTCGCGGGCCCGGCTATCCCACAAGCAAAGGAAGCAGGGATATTTGGTGAAACCGGATTGCTGCCCTAATAGCATGGATAGAATTTTAAAGTCTCCACAAATCATCCACTTATGCTCATCATAACGAATCTTCTGAAGAATCAGGGCCAAATTCTCGTATTTTTCTTGGAGAATAACAGAGTGAGCAATAGGAACTGAAGCGAATGTGTTGCCATTATGAAGAAGAACACCTTTTATGCTGTCTTTTGACGAATCAATGAACAGCCGCCATTCAGCAGGATCATACTTGAGTTTAAACTTTTCCATCACTCCGTATATATCGTTGCAAAATACCAAATCTTCCTCTTTGCTGAAATACTTCAAAAATTGTGTCTCGCGGTTGCGGTACCAATAAAAAGTTGTTCCTGGTGACAATAGATTTTTCTGTTTAAGCCGAGAACCTAGCAGTTGGGCAGCATCTTTTGGGAGTCCTAAATCCCGGACTCAATCATTCAATTCAGCTTTAGAGAAAAGTTCAGGTTTCGGATCTGGTTCAGTTTCAAACTTGGAAGTACTGGACTCATCGGGAAAAGCCATCTGATGAGTCTCATCATGATCAGAACCGTCCACACAAATATGATCCAAAGATTTTGGTGGTTCAGGCACAGGTACTTCGTTGCTATGAGGCATAGGCATAATTGCTGAGGGAAGGTTGGGGTAACTTATTACGTTCTTATTTTTTAAGTTGTATCCCTTCACAATGCAAGAGCAAAAATAGCAGTCACTGCTGTGGTCTCTTTGTTCACGCCACATCATAGGTATTCCAAAACGAAATGCTTGTTTTTTACCTTTCATCCATAAGCGTAGATCTTCCTCACATGTCTTGCACACTTTGTGAGGAGCCCACGGTTTGTCTTGATCGCCTAACTTCAAACCGAAATAGGCGAAATATACTTTTTTAATAAATGCAGAAATGTTCCTCTGCCGCTTTTTCACGGTATATTCCCCACAAATAAAACAAAAACTGTCCGGAGAGTTGATGCAATCTCTGGCTCTGTGAGCCATCACAAATACACAGCACTGCAAACTACAACTGTAGTGAACCACTTCGGAATAAAGCTGGATTACGACTGAGCAAACAAAAGGTAATAATGAACTTGCAAGACACTGAAATTTGACAGGAACGTTCATGTCGCAACCACCGTGTTTGAGCGAGCGAACGAGGCGAGGCGAACAGGAAAGAACATGCACCAGCGCGAGTACTGGATTTAGCCCCCCGCCTCCCAATTGTCCTGTTAATGTATAAAATGAATACAAAACACTCTAAAATATCATGAGGGAGTGTTTCTAGTTAGTTAACCATTACAACCTCTATTTTGGGCCAAGAAAATAAACTGCAGTCGGCTAAAAAGAAATTATGTGAACATTCCTTATATGGGTAAGAAATCTAATTTTGCAAGAAAACGTGACGTGATGGAATATTTTGGCTATTTTTCCTGGATTCAGCACCCCAAAATCTATAGGAATCAGTTGCAAAACTGGAGGCAGTTTTTTGGTAGTGTACCTGTGTAATCAATAAACACATTTAAACATATAAAATACTAGGGGAAAAGCAGCAGATTTTGTGCCTTGATTGATGCCACAAATATTTTGTGCATGCAACCCCTGGGGTAAATATAGAAAAGATCTTTTACATACATAAACATCCTTTATAACATTGTCATCCCCGCCCTTTCTGCCTTGTCGTGATAGGAGACTATGCAGCACTTTACCACCAATGTGGCCTTTCCAGCTTCTTCCACTGGGGGGCACTCTTCCAGTTTACTGCAACTGCAGCCTTTCTGCCTTTCTCTGGTTGAGGTCCCCATGGGCAGGCTCTGCTCCAGTTCGCCACTGATATGGCATTTGTTCCATTTCAGGCCAGTGGAGCTGGGTTCCCTGCAGGGGGGTGCTGCTTTTTCTTACCTCTTCAAGCACATTTTTTCCTTCCTCTGCTTGTGGGGTATGAGGTGTTTACTAGCATTTTTAATAGAAAGATGCCATAGGAACTGGAATTCTTGACATGCCTCTTTGGATGGTAGGCCCTGTCTTATCAGGCTTATTTTGAATGCATAGGTTTGTTTATGTAAGCAGACTGAGAAAAACATGCAAACAGATGAAAACCTATCACGTGGGTTAAACACCTATAAAAGTGGCATCTCTAAGGGTTTTGATTGTGAAAGTTCCAGCACTTAAATATGTAAGTGATGATTTTGCAAAGTAAATGTGTATGAACAGTCACTTACAGTTGTGGTCAACATTATTGGCACCCTTGTAGTTCAACCCCTTAATGTCCAATATCTCCTAAAGGAAAGTGGCCAGTGAAATAGCTTTGGACTATATAGGCACACATATTTGACACATAAAAGAATCAAATAAAACAAGACCAATTTAAAAAGGAAATAGAAGGAAATAGTATAAAAACTGGGACATTGCCAGGAC
Organism: Ichthyophis bannanicus; assembly: GCA_033557465.1. Lineage (NCBI taxonomy): Eukaryota > Metazoa > Chordata > Amphibia > Gymnophiona > Ichthyophiidae > Ichthyophis > Ichthyophis bannanicus. The sequence continues at coordinate 366,846,187 of CM066032.1, read as the reverse complement.
ATGATTATTCTCAAATTATGGTGAAAGCCAATAATATCCTAACCCCCGCGCCTATCTTAAAAAATTATGCCAACTTTTTTTTCGGATCACCCACCATGAGAGTTTGCACCCTCCTGCAGTGGGTCTTCCTTTTTAATCAGAATTTTAAAAAAAACTGGAATCCAGCTTTTCAATGCGGGATAACACTCACCAGAATGTTCCCACAGAAATACTTCATCAATATCTCTTCACTCCTCTAGTATTGAGAAACAGTTGTCTATCAAATGAGATCAGTGTCCCGCAAACACTTTTTCCTTCCTCTTATTTTGTATCAGCGGCAGTTTAAACAACATGATGAAAATATCACAAACTGGCATCCAAAAATCATAGACTCGTACTCAAACTTCATCTCCCTCCATAATTGTATATATACTTTGCTGAGGGTCATGTTAAGTACGACTGAGTCATAATGCCAAGTCCAAATCCCAAATCCTTGATCGGGTACTGAGGATAGTTTAGTGGTGAATTATTGGGGTATTATTTTCTTGTATTTGAGGATAGTTTAGTGGTGAATTATTGGAGTATTATTTTCTTGTAGTTAGGACATGATTATTGGCATCCTTATAAACAATTCAAACTAGTTTGAACAGAAGATCCACATTCCCATTGCAGTAACATTAGACGCACCTGTGATCAATTGTCAGTACTCACATGACTTGAATCAACCAATGAATGATGGCTCTAATGTTTAAAATGGCCACATTCACTCCCTGTTCCATTTCACAATGGTGAAGACAAGAGAGCTGCCTGAAACTGTCAGAAACGCCATTATCACCAAACATCAAACTTCAAAGTGGTTCAAGGCCATCTCCAAAGACCTTGGGATTTCTGTGTCTATAGTTCACAAGGTTATTAATAAAATGTATGCTCATGGAACTGTCAAGAACCTCCCAGGGTGTGGTGGGAAGAGGACAATTAATCCAAGAAGTCTTTGAAGTTTAGTACAAACTGTGAAAAATACCACGTACAAAATCCAAAGAACTTAAGGCTTACCTGGAGCAATCTGGAGTGGTAGTTTCAACCCACACCATACACCATGCACTAAATAAAGAAGGACTTCATGGACAAAGGCCAAGGAGGACCCCACTGTTCAAAAACAGACATAAAAAGGCATGCCTGATCTTTGCCCAAACCCACTTTATGAAACCATAATCCTTCTGGGAAAATGTTCTGTGGACAGATACAACGAAACGTGAGCTCTTTGGCAATGTAGACCAATGATACATTTACAGGTGAAGAAATGAAACAAAGTTTAAAAAAAAAACCCACCCTTCCTACTGTTAAATATGGTGGAGGTTCCATAATGTTGTGGGGTTATTTTGCTGCCTTAGGAACTGGAGGCCTGGAATGTATTAAGGTAATCATGAAATCAGAGTTCTGCCAAGGTATCTTGGAGTGAAATGTGCTACATAGTGTCAGAAAGCTAGGTCTGGCTCGAAGGTCATGGATCCATGGATCCTCCAACAGGACAATGACCCAAAACATACATCCAAAAGTACAAAGGAATGGTTAAAAAGGAACAAATGGATTGTTTTAAACTGGTCAGCAATAAATCATAATCTCATTCCAATCAGAAACCTTTGGAAAGAGCTGAAATTTGCCATTCGTAAAAGGAATTCTGGAAACATTCATGAGCTGAAACAAATCGCAGTTGACGAGTGGGAGAAACTACCAGCAGACAGATTATGAAACTTATGGACGGCTACAAGAAACATTTGGAGGCTATCATCACTGCCAAGGGTTGTGCAACCAAATATTAGTGAAGGGTACCATTAATCCTGTCCTGGTCATATTTTGGGGGGTTTTCTGAGAAATGACTATGTCTAAGTTGCACAGACATCTTCTTTTTGTTGTATATCTTTGAACATATTATAAAAATATTATGATTACTGTCATGACCCCCTGCCTGGGCCAGTGGCTCACAGGCAAAGGGCTGCCATGTTTGTCCTTAAATAAAGCTATTTTGTCTCCAGCAAGGAATCCTGGGACTTGTAGTTCTTTTCATTAAAGACAAAGTAGTGTGTGACCACTGGGGGTTGTTTAAGGCAAAAACAAGAAATTTATATTTGGATTCCTTCCACACATTAAATTCAAAACAACGCAGGCAAAAGGATTATTCTCCACAACAGAAAAACTTACAGGAACAAAAGTAGACGTGAAGTTAAAGCACTGAAGTATTTCTTCAAACAAGACAGCTGTTTTCATTAGACATCTCAGCACCTGTGTTACAACTTTCTTTCATTCAAACAGCAAGGTAAATTCTGATCCTTTTCCAATAATGCTGCTTTAATTCAAACTTTGTTCTTAGCCAAAGCTCTTCAGCTTAAGGTAGCTTTTTGAACTTTCCTGGCTAAGGAAAAATTGCTCTACAAAAAGTTCCTTTTTACAGTCCTTTCTAGCAGTTTTCAATCTCTCTCATACATAAAGAACAATCCATCGGTGATTCGTCATACACTGAATCTGACTCAAGAGTGTCAATTTGCATACCTTCTTGTGCTGCAAATTGCTTATCTCTTTCAGGATTTTCAATAAGGTTTTCCAACTTACTATTCTGTAGAAGTTTCAAAAGTCCTGTCCAGAACTGCTATCCCTGGTAAGCATTGGCTATATCAGGAGCGTGGAGCTTCTTTCCCTGGAACAAAAGCTTAACTGCTTCACCTGTGTTCAGCTTCCCGTCTCTGCCTTTGGCTGGGTCTTGGTTATGTCTGTCTGTAACAACTTCCACACCCTTCTGTCAGCTTAGGTTTTCTGAACTGTCTCTTGCACACACTGCACTGCACTCTGTTCCACCACTCCAGCAATCTCCCCAGCTATACATCTGCTGGTCTCTGGCTCAAGCGTACCTTTTTCACAAGGGTTGCTCCCTTTGCTGCTGGAACTGCTCCTCTCTCCTTCCTTCGTCCTTCCTCTCGCCGCTCCTCTCTCCTGCACTGAAGCAGGTTTAAAAAGCTGCTTCCTAGCTACCACACCCTTCTCTCTGCACAGGTGGTTGTCATTAACGTCCAAGCCTGCACTCACGTTGGGGCTTGGGCGTGGCTTAGCCTCAGCAAGTATGTATTTCTTTTGCTTGGCTGTAGCTTTAGCCCTCTGAAAAGCTTGCCTGTCTCTTGTCTTAAAGACATAGTCACCTCTATCCTGGGTTTCCATGGGCTTAGCACAGCTCTCCTTATCACATTACATATAGCTTGAATATTTTTAATTAATTCTCCTACCCCACCCTCGTAAGTGCCTACCCATGAGCAGTCCCCCCATGCCCTCCCCTCTAAACCCCTTCAAACTACCATGCAAGCAACACACCCTCATTATTTTGATGCTCAATGAAATGTTCTCAACATTGCTGTTTTATCTCATCTATTTGCACTCCCATTGTTAAAATCTTTATGCTGTGATGCAGCTTTACCATTGCACATGGTTGATTGTACACTGTTTTGACTGGTAGTAAAACAGTATAGCAAAACCAGTTAAATAAATAAAATAAATAATAAATATTGTATACAACAACCCTATAATATGTTTATGTTTATGTTTATTTAGATTTGATATACCGCTCAGGCCAGAGGCATTAGAGCGGTTTACAATGCAATATCATTCTAGGAAATAGGAAAAGAACGTCATTATATAATAGGACAGAATAGAGGATAGAGACAGTCAAACAGATAATAGCAGAGGAGAAACATAGAACAGCAGGTTACTACATCACAGACGCACGTCAGCCCAGGATGCCAATAATGTTGACCACAACTGTACATGCAGAAAGTTCAGATTTTGCAAAATTGGACATCCAAGGGAATCCAATCATGGAGCAGAGATGGAAAACTCTACATTTTGCATTTTAGAGGTAGTTTTAAGCACTCAAGAGGAAAGTAAAATGGACGTTATGAAGTGCGACAAAAAAGAAATGAGACTGTCCCCTAAATGTTTTATTACAAAATCTACAGAGAAATTATGCATTGTCCCCTTCAAAGTAACCCCCCTAGAGTTAATGCACTTCTGCATTTGCTTCTGCCACTTATGGAAGCACTCGGTCAAGCCTTCCTCCTTGAGATCCCTCAGCTCCCTCGTCACAGTCTTGTTTCTTTTTTGTCACACCTCGTATTTAGACTGAACAAACTTTCTATAGTATGTATGGCAGAATAAAGTCCAGCAAAATAATAGACCTGATATTGAATTATGATGGCTATGTGCTGTTACAGCGCATAGCCATCTATGCCGACCATTAACCACAGATATTCAATGCCAGGATCATATGCAGCCCCGGCATTGAATATCCGGGTTTGTCGTACAGTCTCCTAGCCTCAGTAACTAATCAGGCAGGGGCGATATTGCATGCTGCCCAGTTAGCCCCTGCGGCTAAAAGACAGGCAAGTTTTTGCTATGCCTAACTTTTAGCTGCAGGTCGCTAACCAGGCAGCATGAAATATTGCTACTTCCTGATTAGCGATTGTCGATGTCTCTGCTCCTCCTTGGAATGCTCATGATATGCCCCGATGTTAAGTGGTTAGCATCAGGGCATGTAGGGGAGAAGATCAGGGATATTCAGTGGCACTAATTGTGTTAGTGCCATTGAATATCCCCCCGAGTGGCATTTACACAGTTTACAGCGCTGTAAACCATGTAAATGCCTTTCAAATGTCAGGCCTAATATGTTTAAGTCTGTTTAAGTTCCTAAGAGTTCAATTTTTTATTTTTAGATTGCAGAGTTGACCCTTAATTTATTCCATTTTGAATACAGTATCCTTAATTATTCCTGTGAACTCAGAGTCAAAATGAGCAGTTGGCAGCATGCATGTCTTGGAGTCTATAATGTACACGCACTACCATATAAATGCATGCTTTTGAGGCCCACCCAAAAAATTCCCACAATATGCCCCCTTTGAAACTGTATGCTGCAGATCTACATGTAATTAGTAGCTTTGTAAAATCATTATTTTAACACATAAGCCATTCACACATATAAATACCATGAAAGCCTTCTAAAATGACCTCCTTAATCTGTGTACAAGGGTGGGTATTAGATGTTGATCTGTGATAAATTTGATTTTAGTGAAGGCCTCTGGTAGAACTCAGATGCTTTGGCATGGTACTGTTTATTTTTGCTGTGTTATTATTGCATTATCGATTTGATTGTATGATTTGTTTTTATTGTACTGTATAATTGTTTTGCGATTTGAATGCATGATTGATTTTTTAAAATTTAACCTGTCTTGTACTGACTTGCTGGCTAGAAAGGACTATTTTATTTATGAATATTTGTTATACTGCCATTCAAACAGCATAATAGACACCACAGTGGTTTACTAGAGGTCAAGCCTTAACAAGTAAAATGATATCATATACACAATGGACTGAAAACCAAACAAGAAAAATCAAACTGAAACAATAAATGGTCAGCAAAAAAAAGGAGGGGCAAATGAATACGACAATAATCTATCATGTCTGTACAAATCAACAAGCCATCAAACATAAGGGCAGGTAAAACAGAGCAAAATTCTAAATGCAAGCTACATCACCAAATCTGCATAACTAGCATATGAGCAATAGAAAAGGTAAGTTTTTATAAATTCTAAACTAAATTAAATTAAAAATAGAGACCTCAAAATAAAGCATAAGCAACACTCCCCCGGAAAATGTATGAGATGTTGATCTAGGCCTGAGAACAATTATAGAAAACACGTGGAGGGCAATTCAGCTCTCTGCATGTCCAGGCCATCCGGACGTGCAGAAAATGTATTGCCCGAGATATACACGATTCTGCAACTGTGGGAGTCATACGTTCTCTTGATTGCAGAATCTGGGCACTTTTACGGGCTATGTACACAGCATTTAGTGCTAGCCTATATCCAAGGGCCTGCCCATCTCCACCGCACCTTGCTCCTGCTGAGGTGCTGGTGTTGTGGCATCCTGTCACCATGGCACCGGGACGCCCAGCAGGAGCAAGCAAGTCCCATCAGCGTTCCCATTTTTCTTTCTCCGCCACCTAACCCTCGGTGGGGGCAGCCAGGGCCAGCATTGGGTGGCAGGCACTTACCTTCAGCTGCACCGTGACTTTGGGATCTCTGCATGCCCTGATCAATACCACGTACAACACTGGAAAGCAGTAGTCACGCAGAACTAAGAACAAACCAACCTGAGGCGTGAGTAGATGGAAAGACAGAGTCCTTTATTAAACCTTAGGCGGCCTAAGGTTTAATAAAGGACTCTGTCTTTCCATCTACTCACGCCTCAGGTTGGTCTGATCAATACCACTCCAGGGACTTATTCCACCTCCGAGACTGAAGAGATCATAGCAGTGGAGAGCAAGAGGTTCAGAATATGTGCAAAGGAAGAGATGATAGAGGATGAAATGGAACTAAGGAGATGGGTGGGGATAGGATCAGAATAGCATGTAGTAAGTTTAGAGAAGAAAAGTAGATGAGTGGTTTCCTCATCAGAGATCTTAGAGAATGAAGAAAGCGTAACAGAGATTGAGGGGAAAAGTTGGTATTGAAGTGGGGGGAAATGGCATGAAGCTGATTTAGTGGAAAATTGGAGATGATCTTGTGGATTTTGTCATGGAAATAGTCAGCTAAGGTTTAGGCAGAAAGAGAAGGTGGAGTTGGAGGGAGAGGTGCCTTGAGGAGAGAGTTAAAAGTTGAGAAGTGATGGTGAGAGTCAGTGGCAACAGTTAGTCAAATAGACATAATAGTTTTGCTTGGTGAGAGCTAAGACTGATTGGAAGGAGGTAAGCATGAATTTGAAGAAAAGAAAGTCAGAGAAGGAGTGGGATTTCAGACAAATGCACTCCGCTGAGCGGGCACAGGAGCGTAGATAGCAGGTAATTGAAGATAACCAAGGCTGAGGTGTTATACATCTTACAGGACATGGGATAGGTGGAGCAAGAGTATCTAGAACATGGCAGTATTATAGGAAATTATAGCTTCATCAACAGATTTAGACAACAAGGAGGAGGAAAAAGATGATGAGACAATAGTAGAGGAAACCAAAGAAGTTTCCTAAAAAGGAGACTTGATGAGATTGAGGTGGAGAGTGATGAAGAGTGAAAGTTAGGAGATGATCAGATAGGGGAAGAACTGAAGTATGGAAATTGGAGGGTAGACAATAAGAGAAGAAAACCAGGTCAAGGTAGTGACGATGCTGATGAGTGGGAGCAGAAGAGCAAGTTGGAGGCTGAACGAGGAGGTAAGGAAAAGGAGTTTAGAAGCATAGGAGTCAGAAGGGTTATTGACATGACTATTAAAATCACCAAGAATAAGGGAAGGAGAAGGAGAAGAAGAATCAAGAAATAAGAAAAGCCAGGAGTCAAAGTCAGAGAGAAAGGTAGAGGTGAATTTATCAGGAGGTCTATAGATAACAGCTATACAGAGAGATAAGAGATTAAAAAGGCAGTTGGAATGGACTTCAAAAGAGGAAAAGGAGTGAATGGAGATAGAAGGAGGGAATGGAATTGACAAGAAGGAGAAAACAAAAACTCAACACCATCACCACCATGGCCAGTGGCACAAGAAATGTGTGAAAACTGGTAGCCACCACTCTTCCCTCTAAGCTGTGCGCATGTGCGCGCGCGCACACCTCGCAGAGTGAGCGCACATACTTTACAAAAGAGTACACAAAAATTACAGTTCTGATAGAAAACAACACAGACATTTTAAAATTTAAAAGTTGTTGTGTATTTACGGTTTTCACAAGTTCTGCAATATTTTCTAGTGCAATCTTATAGACCAGGCATGTCCAACTTCGAACAGGTCGTGATCTACTTTTTCCGGCCAAAAGTGCCAGTGATCTACCACCAAGAAGATTAAGTTTCAAATTAGTTTCAAATTAAATTTTAACCCAATAAAGTTGGAGGATTCCCCCCCCCCCCATTTTTAATGAACCTTCTGTCATTTACTTGGATGTGATCAGCTGTTAAGCAAATTAAGCAAAAACAAAACAGAGACGAAGATCCAGTAAGAATTGAGAGGGGAAATGGAAAAAACATTTTTTCTTAAAGTTTTATTGAGTAATAACTTTCTTTAACTGTCTTAATAACTTTCTTTAACTTTTATTGAGTAATTTGTGTTAAATTTAGGTCGAGTATTGATCCAGGCTGATCTTGCACAATCTTTAATATTTCGCTCTTGCTTATTAGTAAGATGTCTGAGCCTGCATTTCATCCACCAGCTTTTTGAAGTTGGGTGAATATTGTGTGAGGGCCAGTCTCAGGGAATCCTGGGGATATTCATCTGTCATGTTGGAGCGTTGTGTACTCTTTGTCATTTTCAGAAGGGAAAACGCAGATTCACAAAAATAAGTTGAACCGAAACAGGAGTGTACAGCTTCACTGCATCTTCTCAAGTTGGGAAATTTGTCTCTAGGCACTAGCTTCCAAAACTATTCTTACTCAGCACGGATCTTGAGAAAAATGTCATTTTTAAGGGTTAATATTTTGTTTTCAAGTGATGGCTTGTTCAATGAGTAATTTTTACTGATGGCAGCTGCAGTTTCTTTAATGTCCACATCTACTTTGAATGGGTATGACAAGTACTCTACAACTGTACCAATATTTTGGAAGTCACAGAATCTATTTTTGAATTCCTGGATAACAGAACAGATTTCTGTCACATACTTCTCGTTCTGAAAAACAATATTTGGATATTGTCCCAGATGTCACTGTGTATTAGGAAAATGACCAAAAGTGTTGTTTGCAAGGTCAGTCATCATTAGCTCAAATTCGCTCTTGTCGGATGAAACTGTACTCATCATCTCACCAATGCATTTGTTTTTACCTTGTAGTCAGAGGCGTAGTGTGGGGGGTGCAGGGGGGGCTGGCCGCACCGGGCGCAACATGGGGGGGGGGGCGCTCGCACTCGCAGCTCTCTGTTGCCGATGAGGGGGAAAGGCAGGTCCCTATGATACATGTTGGCGCGTACGCCATCTGGTGGTGGCACTGCAAAGAGGTTTGCACTATAGCCCTCGAGCCCGCAGTCCTGGGAGTTGCATTGTTCTTGGCAAACCCTCGGCAACAAAGCGCAGGCGATGCGATTGACCCCCTCTAGGTAGCTATTTCACACAAGCTGCCGGGGCGGGGTGGGAGGGGGACTGTTTATCGCGTCGTCGCCCCTCGATCTCAATGTAAAGCTGGGGTTGGGGTCGGATCGCCCTGTGCGCTCGAGAAGGCGGAGCTGCAGGGCGGCATCGCGAGTTTCTGGTTCCGGATCTCCTCCTCTTCCCTGCTGTTGGGTGTTTAACCATGCTTGTCGGGCTCTTGCTGCTGTGCTGTTCATTTCCCTGGACTCCGGCTCAGCGAGGTCAGTGCTGACGATCGCTCCCTCCCGGGGTAGGATCACGGTCGGCTCCCCGGCGGCTAAAATCCACGGGTTAGGGGGCGCAAATTACTTGCCTTGCCCCGGGTGCTGACAACTCACGCTACGCCACTGCTTGTAGTTCAAGGTTCATATCACTTAGTTCACCTGTAAAGTCAGCGAGAAATGCCAGATCACATAACCACTCCTCATCTTCCAACTATGCTTTGTCATCTCCCCTCTCCTTCAAAAAACTCCTTATTTCATTCAGCAAATCACGAAATCTTTGCAGAACTTTGTGCCTACTTAGCTACCTTACATCTGTGTGCAAAATGATTTCTGCTGCCCCTTCATTAAGAGTAAGATTGAAAAGCCGTATTTGAAGTGATCTAAGTTCTTTGAGATTCAGTTTACGAATTTCACTTTTGGGTGGAAAATCAGCATCAAATTTATTGCTATGCAGAGCCTTATAATGACATTACAGATTATCCTTTTTGGGCAAGGATACTGGAGCATTACAAATTAGACAACAACACTTGTCTTTCACCATGATGAAGAAGTAGTCCATTTCCCATTCATCATGAAAGTGGTAGGTTTTGCTCTTCTTTGGAACACTCATCTTCATTATACTGGGGTGGCTGAATGTAAGAAGGCCAAATCTGCTAAGTTAGTATAAACACTGTCTGAATCTGGTCCAAAACTGTCACTGTCCCAAAGTATTAAAGATCAACAGGAATTGAAGACCTCTGGATGATGTGCAATACAAGGACTGGAGATGCCAAAACCACACATGCAGTTCTAAAAGTAAAATAAGAATTCATCATACTGGCACCAATAATCAAATACCACCAAACAATCATCAAAAAAACTCAAAAACCTGTCCAGAAAACCAGATAAAATCAAATACCACCAAACAAGTTCAAATACCACCACACACAATTTAATAAATTCTGCACACAGTGTAGAATCAACACAAAGGCAAGGCAAAATAAAATTGCAGTGTAGAATCAACGCAAAGACTAGGCAAAATAAAATTGCAGAGGCAAGCAAAAGTCACAGTGGTTTGAACCAATTCGAAGGCAAGGCATAGAGAAGTTAGAACAAAATTGGAAAAGCCCGCCAAAATCACCAAATTCTTGACACTTTGTTGTGTCTGCCCGAAAACGTTTAATGAAAGCGAACTATAAAGCAACCAACGACCAGCACATGACACAACTAATGCGGTAAGTGTATTCAGGTAAAGCCCGGGCAAATGGATATCGCCCGGTATATAACACACTTCTAAGGGGTGTTGGGGCGGGGGCAGGAATGGGTGATTCTGAGAGGCAGGAGACCAGGTATGATGCCGGGCCTGTGGCGTCTCATCACGGAGCGCGGGCGGTGGCCCCCTGGGGTACCCACAAACTATTGGCACGAAAACAACAAGCGCCCCCAATACACCCACAGGCAAGATTCACGCAGGCAGGGAAAAAAGACAGGCAAAGGATCAGCAGCGACGGCAAGCCCTCGGCAGACGACCTGCCAGCACGAGCTCTCTCCTAGCGATGGAAAGATGGAGCCAAGTGGGGCTGGCGATCTACCTCTGACCCCTCCGCGATCGACAGGTAGATTGTGATCTACCTGTTGGACATGCCTGTTATAGACCTTCAGGATATAAGATCTTTGGTCTTAAACTTTAATTGGCGCATTGAGAAACTTCCGTTTCTGTACTTTGGCTTGTGACATGCGTGAGTAGTCCAATTGTAATCTGTAATGTGAATTGCATTATTAATTTTTTTATTACATTGAAAACTGAAAGAAGTTAATTTTTAAAATGTTGAAACTGATAGTGATAAGAGGTACAACACATAAGAGAATGGCCAGAGCTTTCAAGCCTGAATGGCTTGAAGAAATTGTTGAAATGGAGACACCGAAATCTCGGGATAAAACATGCGTTCAACTGTGTGAAATATTCACTTACGAAGAGGATGACGGAGTAGTCTGTTTATACTGCCAAGATGCAAAAACCATTGGAGAGTTTTTGAGTGGCAAATTTTGTGATGATGTGTGGAAAATGGACTTTTTTTTTTTTTTTGAAACTTTTATTTTCATTTTACAAGAAGCAAACGAAACAACAAACCAAAGGAGACAAATACAAATATACACATAAGGAAAGCAACCCCAATTACCCCCCACCCCTAAGCTTCTTCTCTGGAACTGAGGAGTATCATCAAAGAGGCGTATACATATAGCAGTGATTGTACATCCAAACAAACAAAAGAGTATCAGCAATATAGACTGATCAGGTGAAATAGATTTAAACAGTCAGATGGGAGCATTTAGCATTTTAGCATTTTAAACATAATCGTGGAGTATCCTCCATTCAGATAAATGATAGAGGGTCTGAACGGAGAGACCAACAGATGAGGTAGTTGTTCATAGTTACTATATAGACGGACAGGAGGCCACCATTCATTGAAATTAAGAGGGGACCTATTTTTCCCCCCAGTATTCTCCAGTAATATTAGGGTACCGGGCATTCAAACATAATATAAGTTAGTATGTGAATGGCCGTGTGGCATATCCAAAATCTGTTGCTCTGGGTAGCGGTCATTTGACTAACCTATCAGGAGTATAGAAACTTCGGTGGATTAAAAGAAAAAAGTGTCTGAGTAAGTGAGGGAGATCGAGAGATCCATGTCAACCTGCTCCAGGCTGGGCTCCCATGCTCCGGGGTCAAAGCTACATGCAACTCCCGCTCCCAGAATTTCGGCGCTATCTGAGCGCATTGGTGGATAATGGGAGTGAGGGGAGAAACAGCCTCCATATATCTTCTAGCGCAAAATCTGTTATCAAAGCAGTAAAAGAATCAAGACTCTTGGGTGGACCACTCGTTCTGGGTGGCAGCCAAACTGTCAAGGGCTCAAGTACTTGGTTGAATCGCCGCCGAGCATTAATGGAGGGCTGGCAAATGCCTGTGCTAACTGCATAATACTTGCATAATAAACAGGATTATCCACATTCGGAGCATAAATACCAATACACGTAAATTACAGTCTCAACCTGAAGGTGTGCACGGGCCCATCTACCCTCCTTATCAAAGCTAACATCCATTACAATAGCTTGCAGAGACTTCTTAACCAAAATGGCTACCCCATACCGCTTGGATACAGCGGAAGAGAAGGCAGTCGCCATATTAGGCGTGGTATTAAGTTTCAATGCCGCAGCGGAATTTAAATGCATTTCCTGAAGAAACATTAAAGTAACATGCTCATGATTAAGATAGCTAAGGAGTTTCTTTCGTTTGATTGGACTATTAATGCCGTTTACGTTTTATGAGAAGATCTGACACAAGGCCATCAAGAAAGATTAGAAATTCTGAGAAAGAACACAATAATGCACACAATTTCCCAATGTCCCTCATCTGAACTATGTATGATTGTGCACATAACATAATAATCAATGAGTTAATGAAAATCATGGAAACGCCCCATATAAAAAAAAAAAAAAATAAGCACCGAGGTGCACTAGAGAAGAAGCTAAACCCCAGAAATTACTGGCGACCTAATGTCTGCGGGGAGAAACTCCAGAGAGGGCCCAAGCTAAAACATATAACCTGTAAAACTATGCATGTTTCGAATCCCACCGAGGTGCACATCATGGAGGGATAGAAGGCCAAGTAAATTATAGATAGAAAGAAAAGTCCAGGCAGTCTCTATTCCAGGCTGGGGTCACCGCGTCGGGCCGTTCAAGATGGCGGGCAAATCCGGCGAATTACAGATCAAGATTGTTGAATCATAGTGGTTGGATTAGCGCATCTGATCTGCGTTATTTGGAGTCCAAAAACATTGCTAGTAGATCGGGATCTTTGAATGTTATGGCTGAGTTATGGAGAGTCACTCTGAGCTTCACTGGATATATTAGGCCAAAGTGAGCCTGTAGTTATTGAAGTCCAGGGCGAGAAACAAGGAGTCTCCTCCGTCGGTCAACTGTGGACTTTGCCACGTCAGGGGAAAAGAAACTTTATGACTTTCAAATTCAAGATGATAGTTCGCCCGGGCAGCAGTGCGAATTTGCTCTACTTACTGGTATCGCAATAATCGAAAATTGAGAGCCCGAGGGGTCGTCCGATTGAGCGCCATATTAGCAGGAACACGATGCGCTCGGTCAGTCTCCAGATCTCTGTAAATAATAAGCTTTAGCAAGGGAGGGAGAGTTATGACCAAGAATTCTCGCATGTCTCCTGCTCTCACATCCTCCGGTACTCCAATGAGCCCCATATGGTTGCAACCAGCTCGATCATTGCTATCCTCCTGCTCTTTTCGAAAATTCTGTATCATACGCTCAGCCTTGCCCAATTTCACCAAGCGCACCGCGTGCGAGTCAAGGACCTCCGCCATGTTGTCCTGTCGTAATGGGAGACTTTCGAGCCGGTTCTGAAGTGTGCCAAAGTCTTCACGCATGGTTCGGAGCGTCGCTCCGTCGGATTGTACCAGCTCCTTCACACCGCGTATCTCCGCCAAGATCCCCTGTGGCGTTGCGGGGTTTTCCCAAAGTGGGGCCATCTTTTGTGGGGAAGAACTCTGTTTTGGAGCGTTTTCCGTGTGAAGAAGAGGGAGATCCGAGGTCCAGTCGCACTGGTTTGTGGCCCGCCGTTCCCCCCGAGGCACCCCGGTAAGTTCAGAGCAAAAAAATGAAATTTATGCAGGTATTAATTCAGGATTCTGAGTAGGCCTCTCGGGAGCTTCAACGCGAAGCGTCTATCCCGCTGGACATCAGGCTCCGCCCCCCCGGAAAATGGACTTTTTGAAATGACATCTGTCTAGTAAGTCTCATACTGAAAGTGTTAAGAAACATAGAGCTAAAAATCCAAATTTAAGAGGAGGATTATTTAACTTCTTGCTTGAGAGCACCGCTGAAAAAGAGAAAAGGCAGATTAGTAATGAACGGAAGCGTTCTACACCAGAAGAAATTAAAATTCTAATTGATAGTGTTTTGCTGGCTGTTCGGATGAATATTTCAATGCTCTTTGTTCAAGATATTAATGAACACATGTCCATACCTGAAAGTTGGAGAAGCAAAAACTATTCGTTTGAATTTCTTGAAATTATGATCATCAATGTCCAAGATAAGCTCATAGCAGATGTTGCATCAGCAGCATATCATACATTAACTATTGATGAAAGCACAGACATTTCTGTCAACAAATACTTAATACTATACTTCAAATATCGGCCAGTAAATTCATGTCTGTATAAAACTTCATTTGGTGGTATGCTACAGTTGGAAGCATGTGATGCTGCATCAATAGTCAGTGCACTCCGGGAATTCTATGGGAAATATAAGCTTGACCTTAACAAAATGGTCATGTTTACTTCAGATGGTGCCTCTGTCATGTCAGGCAGAATAAATGGTGTTGCTGCGCAGCTAAAAAAAATGTTTCGTATTTAGTGCAGCAGCATTGTGTTGACCTTCGTGAAGATTTGGGGATCTCTGAATCATGGAAGGAAGTAAAGTTGATGAAAGAAGTTGAAACTTTCATGAGAACTGTTTACACAAGCTTTTCTCGATCTTCTACTAAAAGGTCACAATTTAAAGAATTAGCAGATGCTTCTGAATGCGAATCAATTGCTTTTTAGACCTCTGAACGAAGTGTGGTGGTTATCTAGACATTTTGCTCTTCAAGCAATTATTCGAAATTATGATCCATTATTAAAATACTTTGAAGAAGAGAAGGATAATGATCCCATTACAAAGTACTGTTATAAAAAGCTAAACAGCCATCAATTCCATATAACACTGCAAATTTTGAATGATGTTTTATCTGAACTAGCTTCATTAACAATGGCATTTCAAAAACATGGGCTAACACCACTGGAAGCATATCATCTTGCACAGGGTAAGCTGAACAAAATCCGAATGCAATACTTGGGTGACACAGTAAAATGGAGTGATAATGTTAAAAATCTTCTTGACAAGATTCCTGGAGACATTTCAGTGGATACTGGTTCCACACTTATTATCATTAATATGCTGTGTCTGCATTTAGGGGAAACATTTCCTGAAAATGAAATTGAGGAATGGTCTGCTTTTAACTTGACAGCAATAGCACAGTGTGATTATGAATTTGGAATTGAAAACGTCCGATCACTCTGCTTAAAGTACAAACAATTTCTTATGGAGGAACATATTGTTATTCAGCAGTACAATGACTTCAAGTTCTTAGTTGCAGAAAAAATCAAAAGCAAACTGATAAACAGTTTTCCGGATATGGTGACTTTGGCATTTCAGAATGCTCATTTTGCAGATTTAGCAAAATTGTTGGATATTGGTGGAACATTTTTGGCTTCAAGTGCAGATTATGAACGTGGTTTCAGCTTGATGAACAGTTTAAAAACCAAAATAAGGAATCGCTTGCAGTTAGAACATTTGGAAATGCTGATGCGTGTTAAGAGTCATCTTCAAGAGGGCGGATCGGTAAACCTTGATAAAATTTATTCAGACTGGTTAAATTTGAAAGATCGAAGAGAAAAATTTTGAGAATGAACTGTTAATAGTAAGCTCATGCTCTTCTTCCATACATAAATTATTTACATGAAATAACAATGACTTTCAATAAAAATTAACTGAAATAATACCGCATTTGTGATTGTAATTACTAGAAATTTTCCACTTCATTTAGTAATCGTCTATTTTCATTTAATTTGATTAAAATCAATGTGGTGTACATACTGTATTCTGACATGTAGTCAAATTTTAAAGTATATAACTCTGAGTGTCATTATGTGGCGCACAAAAATTTAACCTTCCTTCAAAAGCTGCACAGCTGATATTTTATGCGCACACAGACTACAGAAAATTAGAGGGAACATTGGTAGCCGCCATGACAGAGGGCAGCAACTGAAGAAGAGTCATTAGGATGTAGCCAGGTTTCAGTGAGAGCTAAGAGATAGAAAGAGTTAGAAGTGAAGAGATCGTAAGTAAATGGAAGTTTATTGCACATGGAATGAGCATTCCATAATGTACATGAGAAAGGGAGAGAGAAGGGGAATGGAGAAGAACATGGATTACATTAGAATGGTAGAGAGAGGAGTTGGAGTGAGAGAATAATCTAGGGGAGCCAAGATTAGGATTAATGTCACCACAGGAAAGAAGGAGAAGAAGGAGAAGAGTGTGAGGTAGAGAGGAGAGAGAACGGCGGAAATGAGGATGAGTTTTTTTAAGAGAGAGGGGAGGGGGATGAATGAGAGGAAGAAAAAAGTGAAGTTCAAGAGCTGAGGAGAGGGAAGAGGATAAGATGGGAGAGGGAATGGGAAAGGTAGTGAGAGGATTAAAAGGAGGTGAAGCATGAGGATGTTGGTGTAAGGAGAGAAGGTCATGGAATATCAAAAAACGGAAGAAAAAATAATGTGGAGCGATAAGAAGAGAAAAATGGAGAGGAAGAGTTAGAAGAAGAGATAATAGAATTATTAATTAAATTATTAATACTATTAGTGCTATCAATTAATCATACAATGTAGAAAAGTTAAGTAGCACTGAGCAGATACATGAAAGGGATAGTCCTTGTTTGGGGTTGTAGCAACAGGATTTGGGAAGCTTCAATGTCACAATTTGTGAAGTTTGCAGGTTGCACTGGCTTCACATGCATTCCCAGCTGTCCTTCAGCATACTCAGGGTGGGCTGAGTGAAAGTTCCATGAGCTCCTCCGGGCAGAGGACACACTCTTTGGTAGGGCCGTAGCTTCAGGTTAGCCACCTGTTCCTCTCTGGCATCTCAATCTTCACAGACAGCAGCCAGCACAGAGAAATCCCAGGTGCATTGATAGCAACCATGTGGTCAGGCTTCCTCTGCCGCCACACAGAAAGGCTGATCAGGAGCGATTACTGAAAGGCGCGGGCAGGCCTGACTCTTTCTGGCTGTGTTAAGTGTCCGCTCCTTGGTACTCTGTTAACATTGGCAAATCGGGAGGCTGGTAAGAGTCCACTTTCTCTCTCTTATTTCTATGGATTCTGTCTGCAGTAGCTGGAGGACCTGGACCAGTGTCTGAGCCTGCATTCTGTCCCCGGCTGGTAGTATCATTAAAACAGGATCAGAAGGTCTGGATTCTGTCTGCAGCAGCTGGAGGGTCTGAACCAGTGTCTGAATCTGGATTCTTTCTCTGGCTGGTAATATCTTTATGGCAC
Source organism: Ichthyophis bannanicus (assembly GCA_033557465.1). Classification (NCBI taxonomy): domain Eukaryota; kingdom Metazoa; phylum Chordata; class Amphibia; order Gymnophiona; family Ichthyophiidae; genus Ichthyophis; species Ichthyophis bannanicus. Next base: position 366,828,705 of record CM066032.1, on the reverse strand, counting down.
AAGGGAAAGCAGGACAGCAATATACCATGGATCAGGGACACTTTATATAGAAACTGCTCGACATGTGTTTCGGCTGAGGGGCCTTCTTCAGGGGACTATGACCTCCTAGAATAGATGTTAACATAATTTAAAAGTAATAAATAATAAGTAATATATAAAAACTGTAATTGAGTTATAAATAATAAAAACAGATAAAACCAGAAGTAAAAAGCCAATCTAAACATCGATTAAAAAACCCACACTTTACACCCTTGAAAATGACACCAACGTATAAAAACTCTGAATGACAATGAAGGCTGAATCAACTTCTAAAATGTTAAAACATATAAAAGTGGTGTCCAAATGAGTTGATACATTTTGTGCCATATAAAATGTAATGAAAGATAAAAGTAAATCTAAATGAAAGTGCATAGTACATGTAGAGCCAAAATAAAATAGCAACTGAACATACAGTACTTGCAGGTGACAAATAAAACAAGTAGTATTACTCACCTATTGGCATAAAAAAAATAACTAAATCAATAATGCTAAAACACCCGAAAGCATGAAATAAAAAGAGAATGATAAGAAACTTAGGTGTATGTTTACTAAAGCGCGGTAATATTACCGTCGTTAAGTGCCCCGGTAATGTTACGGATGCCCATATAAAGGAGTGGGCAGTGCAGCATTAAGGCAAGTCTGGTTCGATAACGTGCGTTACATGGCACCCTGGTTAATTAACCTGCGTTATAGGGTGCCCTGGACTTACTGCACGTTAACGTCACAGCCGACGGGAAGCAGCAGCGCGTTCAAAGGGGTTGCAATCAAAGGCATGCACACAGTAGAAGATGCGCTGAGGGATGTGCAGACATGGTGCCACATGAGAAACGGAGCCCTAGGTGTAAGGCCGCAGACCGCAGGCAGCTGATATCGCAGTCTGTAATGGGGACGTGAGCCACAGATAAACACATGCACACACAGTGAAAACAGCATGCAGAAGAGTAAATGAATTAAATGGAAAGGGCGTCAGGAGTCGGTCTGAAGGGCCAGCTGTGTGGATGATGTGTGTACAAGGGCAAAATGGGCAAGAGATCCAAAAAGGAGTATGAGGGAATTGAACTGGTACACTGAAGAGCCCAAACACAGCTCATTGACACCAATATCAAACCACTGAGCCAACTGCCCACCCAAACAGCCCAAAGAAAGGAACCATATGTAACAGCTAGCATGTGATGGATAGTCTGCATGGAGGGGACACTGCAGTGTACAGTGAAGAGAAGGAAGTGTGTGTGGAGAAGTGACGAAGCCGGAGCCATTGTATGGTAAGGTTAGCAAACACAAGAAACAAAAAGCAAAGGAAGATGTGGGAATCAAACCTGCAACCTATGATGGCTTAATGCACGTTGCCACCACCCACTCCCTAACCTTGAGGGTTTGAGGAGGGGTGGGCCTTGAGATTAAGGTTGTAGTTGTGTAGGTCGAATGATAAGGCAGGCAAAAGAATATTTCTTTTTATAAGGATTTATTTCTCCCACTTCAAAAGGATAGGACAAGCATAAAGGATAATGTATTTCAGCCAAAAACACAGGAACAATGAAAATAAGGCTCTTTAAAGGCTGTGCTCAAAAGTGTCCATTAATGTTGGAGTTCACATTCCCTCATGTGAACTCTACTTGGCAATCAAAAACAAGGAAAACAGTAATGTCCATGTGCTATAACCAAACAATGCTTCAGCTTATTCTTAACTTCAGGTAAGCTCTTCAGCCGGGCACTTAAATAGCAAACATTTCAGGTTATCACAGAAAAAGGACCATTCAAGCTTTGCTTTTCTATTCCTTGTCAATCAGACAGGTTGAGCAGTCCATTGGTTGATTTAACTCAATCATTGGCAAGGGAAGAACCAATGGCACATCTGCTTCTTGGCTCTGCACTGACAGCACTACTTTCTTCTCAGGAATGGTTCGTTTGTTTAAGAATTCTTTGAACTCTTTTAGGAGGGCTTCAGCCTGCTTTCTATATGGGCTAGGCTGAGAAGTAGCTCCTTCCTGAGGTGAGTAATTGTTTGTGGGTTTTGCTTCAGGCAAACAAACAATGTCGTCTCTGTTACCACGCTCATTCACTGCACTGGAGTTACCCCTCCCCCACTTGTCTCTGTAAGCCAGTGTTGGGTTATTCAGTTCATTTGCATGTGGAGTGTTTCTAAACAGCACATCAAACTTATGGCCTCCTAAATCCTCCAAGCATATATCTCTTACCATTTAAACCAGCTGTGTCCTTGTAGCTAGCCTGCTTGCTAACTCTGTCAACAGTTTGGTGAGAAAAGCTGGGTTTAGATAAATGAGTTTCAGGTTGCAGCCAACTGTCTTCATAAAACCTGGGCTTGCCCTGGGTTTTAAAATTAACATTCACACAGTCTGGCTTCTCATAAAAGCTGTTATCAGAATTAAAGACACGCTGTACCTTATATTGAGGAATGTCTGAAAGTTCCTTAGCAATCTGTCTTTCTTTCCACGGATCAGCTCTCTGCTCCAAAAGCATAGGCTTTATGCCTGGGTCTCTCAGTGCCTCGCCCCTCTCTTGTTCCCAGAAGGCTCTTCCAGGCACTGAGTCTCCCTGGTACCTGCTTCTTGGCTTTGAAAGCGTTCTCCTAGGATTGCAGCTGGGGAGCGTTTCTCCTTCAAAGTCAAAGGTTCTGGCATCCAAGGCTAGTTCCTGCCTTCCAGGTTGCTTCCTTTGTCCTTGCTTTGCTCCGTCTCTAAAGCACGCTTCTGCTGGCTTTGTCCAGTGTTCTGCTTGCTCTGCTTTCGCTGCCCATTCCTTCTCTTTCTCTTTCACTCTCTCTTTCTCTTTCCCTTTCCCTTTCTGTCTTCTGTCTTCCTTCTCTCTGTTTAACAAGGTGCCTCTGCTCTGGGGAACCCGCCTCCTGCTAGGGTGTGCCCAATCAGAAACTCTGCTTCTCCCCTCCCCCGAGGTGAGCTGTGTTAGCTGATTAGCCATGTGCATCTTGTGCTGAGAAGGGAAAATCCTGCATTTACCTGCAGTACCCAAACCTTCCACCGGGTCACTATCTGTTTCCATGGCTTCTGGCAATGCTACCGCGTCACAACGTCTGCAACCACAATCCCAAACAACCACAAGCAGCACACTGCAACTATGTTCCACCAAAAGGAATGTGTGTATGGAAACCCGTAGCACCTTGTGAGGTGGCAGACGGCTGTCACACAGACTGGGTGCCACCGTTCAAGGATGTGAGCACAGGTGGGCCATGTACATCAGCAGTATATCACTAAATATGCTGGTCAGTGCAGTGATGCAGCAGCAGAGACAAATGTGTGTCCAACATGTCACACAAAAGTCACTGGCCCATCCACAGATGATGAGCAGGACAGATCATATCCAGGAGCTGCATGGTGTGTACTGCTCAATAGGCCTCTCCCCATTGCAGCTGCACGCTCCAAATGCATGCATGTAGACAGTAGGTGGTGCATGATGAGGACCCAACATACAACAGTCATGAAATGACCACAAAAACATACCTGCCCAGCAATACAGGGACGCACAAACCTGAAAAAGCATACACAGCAAAAGGTCAGCAAGTGTACAGACATATATATGTAACAGCTGTCCGATACTGCTTCATTATATCAATCAAAGCAGTGTACACTGCAATGTAAACCTGGTAATGTACATTAAAGAGGGACAATGATAACCTGGATCCTGTCAGAGAAATGGAGGATATGTGACCCAACAAAGGCCACACGGAGTGCTAGTGGGAATTGAACCCTGGTCCCCTGGGCAGTGTGTGAACCATTATGTCACTCCTCCAAACCATGACTTGAATATCTCTGCTGTCGATGATGTGTAGACAAGGAGGCAGGTGCATCTTTAATCCGCCATGCCGCCACTGGTGGAGACAGCGTGAGAAGGTGGGCCAGCTCATCCCACCCACTGTGGCCAATGACGATTGGAAACAGCCAGAGGCAAAGAAATGTAGGGCACCCAGGAGCTTGGCCAAACCTGGTATGGTATGTGGCCAGCCAGTCCGGGGATCGAGGTCAGGTCTTAGAGCCTCAAAGAGCTCCCTAATAGCCCCTGTGCTCAGACGGTAAAAGAAGATGACCTGGTCCTCACGCATGCCCTAGAGCATGGCCCTGGGCCTGTAGAGGCGAGGCTGGCGATGGCACACCTCGGCATGCCTACAGCACCATGCTGGCAAGACCTTGGCCTGTGGAGCCTCCACAGCTTCAGGTCTGTGTTGCAGCGGGACTGCACCCATGCCCTGTACCACAGCCCCATGGACACCATCTCCCTCTTCAGGAAACCGCAGCTCCTCCGCACCCTCAAGCGCCTGTAACGCACACCCCACAATGAGAATGTGAGCCAAGATAGACATCAGGTAGAGCAAAGATATATGATAAATATGGCAAATAATCAGAACAAACATAACACACCTGTAGATGCAGCAGCGCACACCAGCAGCAGCGTAGCAAAATTGTCCATGTCTACGGAAGCATAGCACCATAGTGCACGCAGGAACACGTGGGTCATACCATCCAAGGCATGTTTCATGATTCGGCCTGCATAAAGCACGGTCCTGTGCGTGTAGGAGGTGCAAGGTGCATTTTCTGTGTGTTGCGCATGCACACATTGTGCCCCTGCGGGTGTTCCGTGGGTATGTGCCAGAGCATGGTATACCCATTCTACGCATGCAGGGACACAGCGTTTGCATGTACAATGTATGGAAAATGCGCTTTGCACCTCCTACATGCATGGAACCACGCCTTATGCAGGCCGAATCACGTAATGGGCTGTTAAGCGGAACACGTGCAGGAGCTCTCATCGCACATGCGTGAAGCGTTGCACATGCGTGGGAATTCTGCATGCGCAATGTGCGTTGCGCATGTGGAACATGTGTAAGACCGCTACCTAGGCAGCCATAAAGGCACATCATCATGCACATACCACAGAGGGTGTATAGTAGGAGCATAAGTGCAGGAGATGGAGGTAACATACCAGAGAGCAAAATGAGTGAGGATAACTGCACTGAGGTGACTGACACATCAGGTGCGCAAGGCAGCCAGCAGCCCCCAGAAGCCGTCACCATACAGGAGCCTGAGGGTGAGGAGGGAGGCCCATCTGGGGTGTCCCGGCCCCCATGGGACCAGCATGAAGGGGCACCAGGGGGAAAGTGGAAGAGGAGGCCCGTGCCCGAGGATGCCAGGAGGAGGGCGGTGAGATTCACCCAGGAGGAGAATGACCTCCTGCTGGAAAGCGTCCTTGACAACTACGAAGTCCTATACGGGCGCCAGAGCAGCAGCACCACCGTCAGCGCATGTACCATGGCATGGGAGGCATGCGGGCAGCTGTGGCAGAGGCAGGAGGCCCACACAGAGACATGGAAAGCATCCGTAAAAGATACAGCGACATCAAGTGGGGGGTACGTGCACACCTGTCGGAGGAGAGGCGCCTATCCACTCCTTGATCACCTCCCATCTTGGCTACTGTGACCTACGTCTTGCTGGTCTCCCTTGAATCATCTCTCTCCCCTTTGATCTGTACATCACTCTGCTACGTGGCTATTCTTCCACCAGCCTCATCATGCCCATATTACTCCTCCTCTCAGGTCACTCCACTGACCCCTATCAGTTTCTGCACCCAGTTCATACTTCACCTACTGACCTATATATGCATTCGCTCTGCAGCTCCCCACTACTTTTCTTCTCTTATCTCTCCTTACAACCCCTCTCGGGGACTCTGCTCTTCTGACAAGATGCTTCTCTCTGTGCCCTTCCCCTCTGATTGAGGGGACAACAGTGGAGTAGATTGTGGGGATAGTATCAGAGGAGCAGGTGGAGATAGTATCAGGAAGCGGGTGGGGATAATATCAGAGGAGCAGGTGGTGTGTTTGGAGGGTGGAAGAAGGTGTGCAGGTTTCCCTTCAGAGATCACATGAAAGGAAGAGAGGGTAGCAGAGGTAGGGGAGGAAAGCTGGGAGGGAAGAGGGGGAGGAGGGGACGTAGCTGACCTTGTTAGGAATTGGAAGATGATCCTGTGGATATTTGCATGGAAATAGTCAGTCAGGGTTTGGGCACATAGGGAGGTAAGGATCAGAGGTGGAGACACCCTGAGGAGAGAGCTGAGAGTAGTAAAGAGATGGCGAGGGCCAGATGCAAGAGAGTCAGTCAGATGGACATAATAGTCCTGTTTGGCAAGAGCCATGGCTGACTGGAAAGAGACAAGCATGTACCTGAGGTGTAGAAAGTCCCCAAGGGAGCGGGATATGAGCCAAGCAGGCTCAGCAGAGCAAGCACAGGAATGTAGATAGCAGGTAGTGGATGAAAGACAGGGCTGGGGTGCAGAGGACCCACAGGATGTGGCATGGGAGGAGTGAGACCATCCAGAGCAGAGGTGAATGCAGTGTTATAGGATGTTACTGCTATGTCAACAGACCTAGATGTCATAGTGGGAGAAAGAGATGATGAAACAGTGGAAGAGAGAACCAATAGCATGAGGATCAATAGCATGAGGATATCTGAATAGGTTGGAGGAGATAGGACGAGAATGATGCAGCGGGTGATGAGGATTGAGGCATAAAAGGAGATGGTCAGATGAGGGAAGAACTGAGCTACAGAGGCTCGAGAGTAAGCAACTAGAGAAATATACCAGGTCAAGGCAGTGGCCATGCTGGTGAGTGAGAGCGGTGGAACACAGCAGGAGGTCAAATGGGGGGGGGGGGGAAGGGAGAGGAGTTCCAAAGCATAGGGAATGGAGGGGCTATCAACATGAATGTTAGGACCCCTGAGAATATGAGTGGGGGAAGAGGACCCCAGAAAGAAGGAAAGCCATGAGTCAATGGCAGTGAGAACAGTAGACGCAGACCTATCAGGAGGTCGATAAATAACAACTACCCAGAGAGGAGTTAGAGTGAAAAGACGGATGGAGGGAACAGCAAAAGAGGGTAAGGGGTGAGACTGGGGCAGCAGGAGGGGTTGGAACTGGCAGGAGGGGGAATGTAGGAGCCCAACACCAGCACCAGGGCCAGAGGGACAAGGCGTGTGGGAGAACCGATAGCCCCCATGACAGAGGGCAGCAGGAGATGCAATATTATCTGGGAGGAGCCAGGTCTCAGAGCAAGATGAGGTAGACCATTAGAGATTAGGAGATCATGAGTAAAAGCAGGTGTATGAGAGACAGAGTGTACATTCCACGAGGCACATGAGAAATGGAGAGTGGAAGGGGAAAGGTGAGGGATATGCATAAGATCAGAAGTGTTGCTTGATGATCTCTTCTCTGAGTGTGACAGGGGTCTAGGGGGGCCAGGGTTGGGGCTGACAGCTCCGGATGAGAGAAGGTGAAGGTGTAGTGGAGTACGGGGCAGAGAGGAGACAGTACAGCGGAACCGAGGACACGGCTGCCTCAGAGAGAGGGGAGATGGATGAATTGGAGGCAGAAAGCGGTGCCGCACAAGAGCTGATGATAGGGTAGAGGACAGAATGGAGGGGGATGTGAGGATAGTAAATGGGAGGAAGGGGGGAGGAGTGAGGGTACAGGTAGGAAGGGAGACAGTTAGGGGGTTTAAAAGGAGGACGACAATGTGATGAGGAGCCATAGTGAAGGAGTAGAGAGGAAAACAAAGGCCAGAGGATATAGAATTTGGGAGAGACAAAGATTGGCTGCACATGTGTGTGAGGTAGATGATGAGCAGATGACAGCTATAAGAGACAGTGAGAAACAGGGTGGGTGGGTAGAAAGGAGGGGGAAGGGATATAGGTTCGGCAGCTGAGGAAGCTGAACAAACGGTGCAACAATAAATAAGGGGCAGAGTGGTTAGTGAGCACACTCCCAACCATTGATAGTCCAGTGACACTGGCCACACAGAGAGGGGTAACATAGACCTGTATCTCCCGCCCCCATGCCCCCCATCCATACCCCCCCTTACCCACACACTGCTGGACACCTGCCCAGCCACTCCCCATGGCAAATGCCAATGAGGCCATTCCCCCATCTGGCAGGCCACCTGGCACAGCAGGCCCAACACATACACGTGTGGCTGACACCCACCCATGCACCCTCTCCACGCACCCACCCAATGACCAATGCCAGTCACGGCGCCGGGGCCCACCACTACTCCAGGACATGCACCCATGCACACAAATCCCAGGACTCCCCACAGGGCACACCTATCCCAGCCCACAGTAGGCCCATAACATCCAGCCCCACCCCCACAGGCATACCTGTCAATGTGGTGCATCCCCAGACGTGGGCACCAGTGAGGCAATGCTGGCCCCCGGGGCACTGACATCTGATGGTACCACACACATCCCTGCACCCCTACATCCCTGGCCCTCATGCACACCACCTGGGTGGTCCCACTAACAAGACGCACCCACAGGGATGGGCACCGCATGGCTCTGTGTTGTCCCCCCCATGTACAATGCATACCAAGTGCCTCTGGCCCATCCAATCCTGCAGCCCTGAGGCCCGCCATCCCCATGCAGATGGGTATGCCACCCCATGCACTACCCCCCTCCCGGCCGCATACCCCTGTACAAGTATGACGACTGTGTCCAGCTGGGTCACCCCCAACAGTGCACACCTGCATATTGGCATACCTGTGCATGCTGCACTGCCCATGCCTGTCCATCCCCAACTGGCACGGTACCATGCCAATCCCCTCTGTCACATGGGCTCATCCAAACTGTATCCCACTGTTCCTGTGACGGTGAAATGCACCAGTCATAGCCACACACCCATTGTCATCAATACGTCCCACCCCCATCACAGTGAACCCCGTGTCACCCCTCCATGTGGCATGCCCCCTTGCCCACAGCACATACACACACACCCACGCCAGTCCCCGTCTCAGGTCCCGCAAATGTGTACCATCTGGCAGCCCACACGCACATGTTGGTGGACCCCACCGCAGCCAACAGACAGCACTGTGTGCCAGAACCCACTCTGGCCACACTGGCCCTCTGACCCTCTCATCAGCACTCTGGCACTGGCGCATGGCAGTACATTGCATCTGCAACAGGGTGCCTCCCCTTGCGCACCAGGGCACATAGACACGCACCACTCACTGTTGTGCCAAGCACCACACACACACCCATACCCACAAACGTACACCAAGGTGATGTCATTTAACCCGCAGCTACCCCCAGCCCCCCCCCCTGCCCATTGAGCAAGCACACTGGGGGTGGTGGGCTATCCTACCTGTGCCCTGTGACAGCATGCTAGGGTGATATGTGAGGATGGCAGGTGCTGCTGTTGCCCACTGTCCACCGTCTCTGTACGTAGGCCCTCTGGCTAGGCTATCTGGACCCTACAATGGGCTGAACATGGATGTGTGGCTGCCACCCTCCCTGTCTGTCACATCCCATCTGCCTGTGCTGCGTGGAGCTAACGTACCCATATTGACATTGGTATCTGGCAGTACAAACATCCCATTAGGTATCAGTGTAATATAGATACGTACGGGGATGGGCAGGCACAACACATCTAAACTGTGTCCCATGTTCCTCCCCAGGTGACATACATGCCATGGAGGCAGAGGAGAAAGAAGAGGGTGCAGGGTCTGGACCAGGGCCCCTGCCTGAGGCAGTGGCCACAGTGGGGCCACTGACCGCTGCTGGTGTGGCACCAGGGGGACACGATGCACCAGAGAAGGAGGCAGAGGAACCATCCTTCCACCTGTCAGAGTACAGCGGGGCCAGCCCAGCGGACAGCGAGGGGGCAGAAACGATGGCAGCTGAGTCTGAGGTGGCACCTGGGTGACCAGCAGCAGGCCCTGGGCCACGACCTGCACACACCGCCATGGGGGAAGTACTCATGGAGATGAGGGCCTATTCCACCAGAGCGCATGCAGACGCAGAGGGTGGGTGGGTGACTGACCAGATGGTTGCAGGTGTGCCCCGCCCTGTGGCTAGGGGTGTCTTTCTCCCAGTGTACATGTAGGACCCCCCACCAACCAGTGGTCACCCATACATGTGGGACCCATTGCATGTGGCCATATGGCCCCCATCACATCGCTGGCCTGCTGTCCGCAGCTGTGCCCTACGCCTGTGATCTGGGACTGGGGATCACAGCTCGCCAGGTTCTGCTGGGGATACTCATGCCAGTACAGCGTGACCTGATACACATGATGTATGCTGTACACCTGATGCCCATGACCCCCTGGCTGTCTGGTACGCTGCCCAGACTGGTCAGCTGGACCTGTGGGTGGATGTGCCACCCCGTACATATTGGGGACCGGGACATCTATATGGCTATGAGTGGTCTGGGGGCAGGGTGGGATGAGGGGAGGGGGTAGGGGGGCCACCACCAATTGGCTGCTACACCCAGGGCCGCACCGAGTGGAAAGCACGCAGAGTGTGACTTGCACGTTGGGAACGCGCCCCCCGCACCCACGGCAGGAGAGGGGAGGCGCACCTGATTTGCAAGTCGCTGGCATGCTAAGCAGATCTGTCCCTCCAGATCTGCTTAGCATGCCAGCGTGAGGCTTAAAAGGCGCATATTAACTGTCTGTCATTGCCCGCTGCCAAAAGGTGGCAGAGGCAGCCAACGGTGGACAGTCAAACTGTGCCCCTACGCCTTTGCATACCCGGTCAGGTGTTGCCCACATTGCACATGTGGACCAACATTCCCTGCTGCTACTGGGTCCTGTCCGATGGGACAGATACACGGGGTGCACAGATGATACAGATCTGTTCCATGGATACTCAGTGTCCCACATGTGTCAGGGAATCCCCTGCTCTATCCCCACATCTACTGGTCCCACCCCAGACATAGCTGTCCCCTACTGTGGTCCTATAGGACACCTGTTGCATGTGTCATGGTGGCATGTGCAACCCATGTCTCACAGGTCACACTGTGTCTCACCCACAGGCATACAGCTGGCACTGCAGGCATCTACTACAGAACACCATGAGATGCATCGACAGAGGGTGGAGATGGCTGGCCTCCGCCAGGAGGTGCAGGGCCTGTGCCAGGAGATTGGCCTTCTATGCGAGACAGCAACATGGGGGACCGAGGCAATTGTCGCGGCCACAGAGTCCATGGCATCCAGCATGGATAGGATGGTGGCTGCATATGAGGCCATGGCTGGATGGGGGCAACAGCTGGCAGCAGCAGCAGCACCAGTACCATGGGGTGGGAGGGGCCGTGCTTGGCACGGCCGTGGGCGGCAGTGCAGGGTGTAGGTGTAGGGGGGCCGAGGCAATTTGTGCACCCAAATAATGGCTTCTACAGATGAGTTCGCTGGTGAGCCAGTGTTCCCTCTAAGCTGCGCTGGGTCTACCGCCAACATTCCTGCCGATCGATGCTCCGCCCCTCCCACCACCAGAAGGAATGCCGGCAGAGGACCCAGCGCAGATTAAAGGGAACATTGCGACAAAGCTGCAGCATCTGTTAGACCCTGTGGGCATGTTTCCAGTGTTTCATTCTGCACTCCCATGGTTACCCTGTCCCCCATGTGGTCACCCTGGGCACATATCCCTTGCTATGGCATGTAGACCCATTGGCACGCCATTCTCTGTCCCCATCCCATGCCCAGGGGGGGTGTGGGGTCTGCCCTGACACCATTTGGTGCATGTATGTTCTGACATGCCACCTGTGCTGTGCACCATTGCCTTTCATATTAACATTAATGGTTAGCCCACACGATAGCCCACATGATAACCATTTACCTTCACCATCCACAGGAAATCACTTACAATATACAAACAAGTTTAGAATATTACATATAGTCAATGTATATAGTTTAAAGTTAAACTGTACATAGTTATCCCGGTTATCCCATGTGCTATTTTTCCCTGTTCTTTGTAAACTCAATGTTGCCTGTATGCATTGCAGTATGTTTTGTTCATTGTACACCGTGCTGATTTTAATAGCGCAGTATAGAAGAAATGTTAAATAAAATAAATAAATAAATAACACTATTGTTGATAATGTTGTATAATAGAACTCAGCGAAAGAGATTTACTGGAACTCTGTTGAATTGCATTACAGTGCTTTCAAGTCTAGCCCCTGAAGAAACCAACTAGGTGAAACGCAAATGGAGCGCCATTTAGCGCCATTGGTAGCGTTGGGGAATGATAACGACAAAGTTAAGCACTACTCTTTTTTGTTTATGCGATTCTATATCAAAGTTGAAACTTCAGTATAAGTCAAAAATCTAAATATTTCTGATGAAGATTGCATCTAAGAACTAGACGTCAAGGGTCATTGATGCAAAGATAGGCTCCGCACGAGTTGCCTCACAGCACTCCGGGGAACCTCAAGTCTGAGACCCAGTCAGTCATTTCATAATTGATCATGTATAAGCGAGTTTGATATACACGTTTATAATTGCCCACATGTTTTTATATTTTTGTTGATGATTAATCACTCTGATACGAGTTGACTATAATAGATGTGTGCACTGATGGCATGTCCATGCCACCATGCATGTTCCGATGTCTGCGGGTCATGGCAACACATTGGTACATCCCAGAGGCTGTGAGGGCTACATATGTCAGCGCCCATGCCCATCCCCCACCCTTGCCATGGGGACAGTACCATGTATGTGACAGATGTCTTGCACCCATACACACAGGGGCATGTTCACACTCTCAGTGCAATGGCATGTCAGGAAATGAGACACATGACCATTGCGATATAGTAACATAAAATATATTTATGTCTGAAAAAACTATGTACATACCATGTTTCCCCGAAAATAAGACCTATACTGAAAATAAGACCTAGCACGTTTTTCTATGATTGCCGTAAATATAAGCCCTACCCTGAAACTAAGACCTAGTGAAGATCATGTCTGACAGATTCGGTACCTGGGGGGGGGGGGATCACCGGGGAAGAGCTTTCCTCCTGCTCCACTCCCCGATCGGGTGCCGGTGCTTTGCTGTGGGCCACTTCCTTTGCACCAAGGGTACTCTCTTTTAAGTACCATAGTTGGTGCTGTTGTGGCCTGATTGGCTTCGGCGGGTGGACCGGGGAGGAGCTTTCCTCCTGCTCCACTCCCCGACGCTGATCGGGTGCCGGTACTGTGCTCCGGGCTACTTCCATCATCTGTGCGGGCGGGATCTGCAGCGCCACTCATTCTGTGCTGTCATGCTGCCTGCACCCACCGCTTCCCTGTGCGCACCGCCTGCAACAGCAGCAACAGCATACCATATGAGAAAAAAAATAAGTCCTACCCCGAAAATAAGCCCTAGTGCATCTTTTGGAGCAAAAATAAATATAAGACCTGGTCTTATTTTTGGGGAAACACGGTAGTTACAGTTACCCATGTGGTGCCTGTTTGGGGCCTCACCCCCCCCCCACCCCGGTGGTGGTACAGTCCCAGGTCACAGGACTGCACAGGACAAGGGTGCCACATACCAGTGAGGTGCTCACACCCCCTGGGGGCCACCAAGGCCAGATGGCTGATGAGCTGCGCAGCCCGTGATAACCTCACGCAGCATGCACAGCTCATCAGAGATCCGTACCATGGCATCTACCACCTGCTCTATGGTGCAGTTCTGCTCCCGCTGGGCAACGGACATAGCACACACTGCCACAGACAAGCGGCGTACACACATGCCCCAACACAGACACACAATGCCTGCTGTCTGTGTGGCGGCATGCGCACACGGCTGGTCTGCGGCAATGTATGCCAGGTCCGCATCCAGATGGGTGGCATCCCCGGCCCCATGGGGCAGGTGGCAGAGGCCCCCATTGCCCTGTACAGTCCTGTGCCACTCAGGACTGACCATGACCTGCCCATGCCCACGCTGCCCCCTCCCCTCCACAGCACCCTCCCCCTCACCCTGGCCTCCCACTCCGCCTCTGCCCCCATCCCCCTCCCCCTCCCTTGGTGGGCTCGTCTTCCTCATCCTCTGCCATGCAATCTTCTTCCTCCTCCTCCTCCTCCTCCTCATCCCCCTCTCCCTTGGAGGGCTCCCCATCCTCGTCCTCCACCATGCCGTCTTCTTCCTCCTCCTCCTCCTCTTCCTGCCACATTGGCGATGGCCATGGGGGGCTTCCCAGCTGTGGCCGCTCCTAGGATGTGCCCTCACCAGCCTCTGCATCCACTATGGGGGAAAAACAGACATTACCACAGTAGTCATGCATTCGCCACATCATGGAGACATAGTAGGTGGCCCCACAGGCTGCTGGGCCACCGTAATATGCTGTTGTGCGACACATAGGCTGCATCACTCACCATCCCCTTGGCACATCACTTCCCGCAGCAGCTGTGTCAGGAAGCGGGGGGACCGCTGCCGCATCTCCCTCCCCTTTTTGTGAAGATCCTTCACCTGGGGATACAGCAATGGATAGGAACTGTTAGGGGACAGACATCCCTGGCCATCAGCTACTGCACATCACACATGGCTGTGAGCAGCAGCGGGCTGCTCCTGCTGTGCATTGTTGGTACACAGCTAGCTGTTGCCAACACCACCTGCATATATGCGCATGCGGCTCGGCATGAGTGGATTGCCCCTATGTTTCCTGTGTGCTACCACCTGGGCACCCCATGCCTACCTGATGGCCTACACTTGCGTGATGTGGTTGCCCCATGGCATACATGGCATTTTCATGCTGCAGATCATGTGCATCATACAAGCAGTGCTGTATGGTGCTGTTATCCGTGTGATCGGTTGCCAAGGGGTAGTGGGGGCATGAGCCACATCCTACACATATGCGCAGGATCTGCATGTCTGCTACACCTTTCGACATCACAACATGTGGTTATCATATGTTGTGCCCGCATAAGCTCCTGCCACCATACTCCATGGCGACCATGCTGCACATGTGGTTAGCCATTGTGGAATGGCTATGAAGGTCCAGGGAATGTATCACAGACCTCTGTAAATGGACCTGGGGCCACCTGGGCATAGGGAAGACCAGTGCACATCAGCAGGCACACCTACCATAGCACCAGGATTACTAACAGATGTCTATAAATGGGCCTGAGGCCACCTGGGGATAGGACAGACCTGTGCACATCAACAGGCACATCTGTATTGCTCCCAGGTAAAGCCACAGACCTCTCCTTTTCCCCTGCTGTTCTTCTATGATATGTGTGTTGATTTAAGGCTACTGTGTTGCACTCTTTGGTTTGTGTGACTTGCCCCATGCACTTTCCTCATGTGGGTATTCCACAGATGCATTAAAGCACCTGGTGATGCGCCCCCAGGCCCTCTTCACCCTGGTGAGGTTCTGTCTGTGTGAGGAGCCAGGGATGAAGCCGCCCAAGCAGTTCCAGGTCGCCATATGAGAAAGCAGGTTTACTAGACCTCGTCGCCATTTTGTTTGCTGTGTGTACTGCGGGGCCTCATGATGCAGTAATGTCGCGTATGCGCATTGAGGCACAGTAACGTGTGTTACATGACAACACACCCATAGCACGCGCAATAACACACATTATTCTGTTTCTGGATGTATCGGCCTCTGTGGCACGTATTTTACAGCATTTTGATGACGCGTGACGCATATATTCATTCTTGATTATACCTGTCCTCTAAAGGTGCATGTTCCACATTCTCATGTAGTTTACATCACTGTGTAGTTTTCCAGGATTTGAACTCACACTGCGTTGTTGTTTGGCATTTCCCCAACCCAATGCATTACACACACCAAGCCATATTGGGGGGACACACCGGTATCTTCTGGGAAATGGGCTGTCAACATGCATTGGAAGGCGCCTTGGGCATGTCACATACATACATTGATGGGACATTGCACATTAGGGTGGCCAACAGGGCACATTACAGCTGACAGGATGCCTTAGGGGCCTCTAGGGCACCTTAACGCAAGGCGCCTTGAGGGTGTAAGGTGCCTTAAGCTAAGGGACCATATGTAACAGCTAATATATGATGGCTAGGCTGCATGGAGGGCACACTGTAGTGCACAGTGAAGAGGGTGAGGGGTGTGTGGAGAGGTGACAAAGCTGCCGCCATTGTATGGTAAGGTGAGAAGAACAAACAAAAAGAAAGGAAACAGAACTTGTGGGAATCAAACCCACAACCTATGTTGGCTCCATGCACGTCTGTAGCCACTATCCCAAACAAGCACAATGCAAATATGTTCCACCAAGTGGCCATCGTGTCTGCTATATTATGACGCAGTATTGCGGTGTATGCATGTTGCGTCATACGCGTGTACGCCCGTATGCTGCAACACGCTTTGCAGAGCCGCTGACATGCAATGCGCACAATAATGTGCGCGATGTAGCAGACGTTCTTAATTGCCATACGAGATACGTGTAGGCGCCTTAGGTTATGTGGGCAGGTTATGGCACGTAACAACGCATGCCCCAAACAAACGCTACATGCATTACTGTGTACGTTCTGCGTCTGTGCCACTGCAATACGTGTAGCACTGCAGTACTGCACACACTACAGTAGACAGGATGAGACACCTTATTATCTGCCCATTGCCCTGTTCCTCTGCCTTCCAGCTCATGCCCGTCAACCTGATGCATCATACACTCCGTGGGGTACCTAAGACCTAAAATGCCTTATGCTGCGGATGTCATCAGGGGGGTCAGACCAGATCTTGGCCTGTTGTTAGGTCACTGTCAGACCAATGGTAGTACTAGGAGCCTCCACAGCCCCCAACCATGGTCTGACATTCACCAGCAGCAGGTACAGTCAGACTGTACCTGCTGCACCCCACCAGGTGTTCCAGCCATGCACAAACTAACTGCAGACAGTCCACTAGCCAGTCTATATTGCATGTTCACAGAGGAACTATGCGCATCCAGACCTGCGTTGTATGGCACAGACACCCGGCAGGTGCCCTAGTGATTGGCCCTCCAGAAGAGGGGGCATGCATATATCACCTGGGACAGGTACTATGTAGCACTATGTGGGTACATAGCCATGCCATGGTTACTGTTCGATCAGTATGAGAGTGTCCTAACAGCAAGATGTCCAAGCATATGAGGACAGACTTAAGGATCTTAATATGTACACCTTAGAGAAAGGTGGGATAGAGGTAATATGATTGAGATGTTTAAATACTTTTGTGGCATAAATGTACAGGGGGAGAGCCTCTTTCAATTGAAAGCAAGTTCTGCTACGAGGGGACATGGGATGAGGGTTTAGGGGGATAGATTCAGGAGTGATATGCAGAAATATTTCTTTACGGAAAGAGTGGTGGATCTGTGGAATAGTCTCCCAGTTGAGGTGGTAGAGATGAGGACAGTATCTGAATTCAAAAAAGCAAGGGACAAACACAGAGGATCTCTAAAGGTAAAAAGGTGTCTGTTGTAGTTGTTGATATGGAAGGACAGACTAGATAGGCCATGTGGTCTTTTTCTGTTTTCATATTTCTATGTTTCTATGTTTCTAAGGTCACAGGTTCAGATCATGCAGTGCAAACCTTACCCGACAGCCCTTCCGCTATATCACTAACAAAGATGTTAAAAAGAATCGGACCAAGAACAGATCCCTGGGGCACACCACTGGTAACATCCTTCTCCTCAGAGTAAGCTCCATTTACCTGTACTCTTTGTCGCCTCCCACCCAACTAATTTCTAACCCAAGCAGTAACTTTAGGGTCCATCCCTAGGGTGCTCAGTTTGTTTATAAGTCGACTGTGAGGAAGAGTATCAAAGGCTTTACTGAAATCTAAATACACCACATCTACGGCTCTCCCTTGGTTCAATTACCTGGTCACCCAGTAAAAGAAATCAATCAGATTTGTCTGACAAGACGTGCCTCTGGTGAATCCATGCTGCCTTGGATCCTGTAATCCGCTGGACTCCAGAAACCTCACTATTTTCTCTTTAAGCAGTGTTTCCAATAATTTACTCACCACCGAAGTTAAATTAATATCGGCCTGTAGTTTTCAACCACATCCTTACTTCTGCTTTTGTGTAAAGGCATCACATGAGCCTCTCTCCAGTCCTTTGGGGGGGCCTGCAGCTAAGATATGATGAGAACCTGAGCAGAAGCTGTGGACCCACATATATGGTCAAAAAGAGTTTCACTGTACCTCTGTGAGTTCTGCTGTACAGAGCTCTAGTTTAGGGACCAACTCAGCTATAAATGAACACCTAATGTGGCAGAGGGGCTTTTTGTGGTGGCGTTTTAAGGAGGGTCCAGTGAAACGGCTAATCTAGCACAGAGGAACTCACTTAGCTACAGTCAGCAGCAGCTCAATTCCAGTATTCTTGGCCTATAAAGGAAGTCACATACATACATAAGTTGAGCTAGTTTCTCTCGAACACAGTCTTCTGAAAATTGTTTAAGATGTCCCTTGCTTCTGTTCCAGTTTGTGGATGTTTTCTGAGTTTCTGCTCCTGGTTCTTCATCTGTGAACACAGAACAGAAATATTTGTTAAGCAATTCTGCTTTATCCTCATCAGCTTCTACATATTCCTCCACTTCACCCTTGAGTCTGACAATACCACTTTTGCCCTTCCTCTTCTTACTAACATATCTGAAAAATGTCTTATCCCCCCATTTTATTGCATTGGCTATTTCCTCCTCTTTTTGAATCTTTGTTTTCCTAACTACTTTGCTAGCTTCTCTAAGTTTTTCCAAATATAGATGCCTCTCTTCCTCTCTCTGTGATCTCTTGTATTTCATGAAGGCCTCCCTCTTTTTCTTCACCTTTTCAGCTACTTCTTTCGAAAGCCATAGGGGTCTCCTTTTACTTTTACCTTTATTTACCATTTTAACAAAAAGGTTGGTTGCCCTTAAAATATCCCCTTTCAGTTTTGTCCACTGTTTTTCTACATCCCCCAGCTATTCCCATCCCGCTACGACTTCCTGAGGTATTGGCCCATCTTGGCAAAGTTAGTTTTCCTAAAGTCTAAGACCCTCACCTTTGAAGGGATTCTAACAGCCCTAGTCCTAATACTGAACCACATCATCTGGTGATCACTGGATGCAAAATGATCTCCCACTATAACATCAGAAACACTTTCACCATTGGTAAGCACCAAGTTCAGTATGGCCCCTTCACGTGTGGGGTCTGTTACCAATTGCCTGAATAGTTTTCCCTGTAGAGAATCCAGGATCTCTTTACTTCTAGATGATACTGTAGCAGGAATGTGCCAATCAACATTTGGCATATTGAAATCCCCTATCAGTAGCACTTCCCTTTTCCTAGCAATGCTGCGTATGTCTTCAATTAACCCTCTGTCCACCTCTTCCTCTTGTGAGGGAGGTCTGTATCTCATGCCAATGCAAATAGATTCTCTTTCCTTCTTTCTAGTTTAACCCACAATGCTTCCTCTCTCCCTTTTAAACTCTGTAAATCCAAAGCTTTAATAGTATTTTTTACATATAGTACCACTCCTCTTCCCCTTCTTCCTTCCCTGTCCTATCTGAATAAAGTATAGCCAGGTATAGTTACATCCCAGTCATGGTTTTCTGTGAACCATGTTTCTGTAACTGCCACTAAATCCAAGTCGGCCACTCCCACCAAAGCTTCAACATCAGGGATCTTATTTCCCATGCTACGGGCATTTATACCCACTGCTTTCCATATGTTACCCCTGTTACCCATTTCCATAAAGGTATTTAATGTATCACTTACCTGGGGGCTTTCACTTACCTGGGGGCTTTCACTTACCTGGGTGACATCCCTAATGAATCTAGTTTAAAGCCCTCTTCAGTAGATTAGCCTACTAATGAAGACATGTCGACCTTTCTTGGACAGATGGATGCCATCTCTGCTCTGCAACCCTTGGAACAGCATCCCATGGTTTAGGAAACCAAAACGCTCTCGATGACACCATCCATGCAGCCATGCATTCATCTCCAGGATGCCAGCCTCTCTGCCTTGGCCTTTACCCTCAACAGGGAGGATTGAAGAGAACACCACCTGTGCACCTAACTGTTTCACCCTCTGTCCCAGAGCCATGAAGTCTCCTTTGATACGCTCAGAGGGATATCTGGCAGTATCATTTGTTCCAACATGGACTAGCAACATTGGGTAATATTCAGTGGGCTTGATGAGTCTCAGCAAACTCTCCGTAACATCTTGGATTTTGGCACCAGGCAGACAGCATAACTCTCTGGACATCAAGTCTGGTCGGCAGATGGATGCCTCAGTACCCTTCAGAAGAGGGCCGCCAACCACCACTACCCTTCGCTTCCTTGTGGTCACTGATTCTGCAACTTTGGGGTACCTGAGCTCTGGTTCTTCCCTTTCCAGGGATGCTTTCACCTCCTCCACTTCCAGGGCTGCTCCTATACACACCAACTGTGTGTAGCACACCACAGTGTTACAACAGTCCCTGGGGCTGACATGCCTCCCATCAGACGGACCACTGCCCCCTCTGCCAACACCCTCCATGTCATGCTGATATGTCCATGTGTTGTCGGTGTTGGTGGTGTGCAGCCCCAGGCCAGTCAACATGGGGTAGGCAGGTGCCTATTGTACAGGATCCGACATGGATGGCCACTTATCCCCCCACAACCATCTGCCTCTCCAGGGACCCCATCACTGCCTGCCAATGTTATGTTTCTTGAACCTGGGAAAGAGACAGATGAAGAGTGTTATGTTAGAGGTCTAGAAAATATTGCCTGGAGTGGAACATGTTGATTGTGTATGCTGTCAGAATGCAGAAAGACTAGGCGACATGCAATGTGAATACAGTGTAACCCATTTAGATAACTACTAGGCATTATCAGACCCTGCAAGTCATTACCGGAGGATGTAGTGAAGGCTGTTAGTGTAGCTGGGTTTAAAAAATGTTTGGACAGGTTCCTGGGGAGGGTCCATAAACCATTGTTAAAGAGGACCTTGGATATGCACTGCTTACCCCATTACCATTACAAGCATTGTGGATCCAGTGTGTCTTTTGGGGAAACTGCTAGGTAACTGTGGCCTAAATTGACCACTGTTGGACCCAGGATACTGGACATGATGGACCTTGGTTTGACACAGCCTACCATATTTTCAGGTCCTATGTGCTTATGTGCCACCTAGGCAATTGCCTGGTCCACCCTGTGCACCATCAGCCCCCACTACATGATCCACTTTCACTCTCCTTTGCCCCATTTGCACCATCAACATAGTACCCTTTCATACTTGAGCACTCTGCTGCTGCTGCTAATGGAGCACTGTTCTCACCTTCTTGGGCTCACCTGTCTGTGCAGCATATTCCAGATGTTTAAATAGTCTCTCTCTCCTCAAAATGCACCTTACCTACAGGTTCTGATATGCGGAAAGGTTCCTGGTTTTAAGATGCCATCATTAAGGGTTCCGGGCCTTGTTCCTGCCCACTCCCTGCCCATTAACCCCTACTCTCTGCCTACACTCTGCCCATAGGGCACTTTACGCTGCCTATCACATTAGCTCACGGTAAAGCAGTATTAACACGCGCTAACGGCACATTAGCACGCATTAATGGTGCGAATGCCCCATTAATGTACGTCAATGGAACACTTGCTCCTTTAACACGGCTTAATTAATATATCCCCTAGTCTCCCAATATCTCAAGATCCTTTGGCAATTTTTCACAATCCTTTTGTCATTTAACAATGTTTATCACTTCACTTGTTATTCCCATTGACAGGGAACAAGGTGGAGTCCATGCTGGTTAGGCTGTTGAGGACACAAAGCGGAGAACTGGGATTGTTCTATTTAAAAGAGCTTTGGGGCAATACACTAATGTCCAATACTTCTAATGAACAAATACTAATTTTCCAGGCAGAATTCCAATTTGTAACTCGATTAAATAAATTCATATCTTCATAGAATGTTCACAATAGTTAAAAAATGAAAATGCATATTGTGACGCTCGCGCCCCTACCAGGCGGTTGCCTAGTAGGGACGGCTGGCCATCTGATATCCCTTCTAGGATTTTTGTAGTTGTGTCCGAAAGGAAGAGCCAAGTGGTTATTAAAGCGCACAGGAAATTTTATTCGGTTTCCAGGCTGGTAAGTGGTGAACATAAAATTCTTCAAGCATAACTTTTTTTCCAGACAAAAGAAAATACAGGATACTTCTCCAGAAATCAAAATGTCCAAAATATTGTAACCTGGAACAAAACTCACAGCAGTTTCTGTTCCTCACTGCAATTGCTTAACATTATAAAACAAAAGCATTTGTAAAACTCTTCACACAGTGGATTGGTTATCAGCTTCAAGCCTGCTGTTGCCACACACACACAAACAGTTTCAGCTGTTTGGGCCTTCACTGAGCTTCTGCAGTTTCAGGTTCTTAGGAGAGATTCTTAACCCTTTTTCCTTCAGGCTTACTCCTCTCTTTCAGCTTCTGAAACTGTCTTTAAATTACAACAGCCTCTTTTTATATTCCACTGTTTCTAGCTCACATTACTAGTGTATCTTAGTGCACAGCTCACATTCCATCTCAGAGACCTCAGACTCAATAACACTTTCCTCAGGGCCTACCTCCATGCTCTCAATTGAGCTACAGCTGGGTGCTTCCTGAAAGTGCTCTGGTGTCTTTTCCTTAAGAGTCTTCACAAGATTAAACAGTCTTTCCCACTGCCTGGCCTTGCCTTCTCCAGGCCGGTCTCTTGGGGGTCTCTCCTGTTTAACCTCCCTGGTGAGATATTTCTTGCTGTGCTGAGCCTTCAGGGGTATGAAAGTCTCCTCTGAGTCAGAGCAAGAACTATCCTGCTGGCAATGCTTGTTCCCTGCGTACCTTTCTTGGCTGCCTTTATATTGGTTCCTCCTTTTGCTGCTCTCCTTGGCTGCAAAGGTTCTCCTCAGCTTGGCCCCAGATCTTTCCTGTCTGTGCCTCCTGGGAACTGGACTCGAACCTGGGCTAGGCCTTGAACTGCAGCTGCCACTTGTGCTTGCTCTTGCACTCCTCCTGGACCTTCTTCTCCAAGCCCCTTCCAAACTCAAACTGGCTCTCTCTCTTGTGTTTGTTTTCTCTCTGTTAACTGCTGAGCAGGGCAACTCCCTTCCTGGCTCCTCCCACTTGGACCTCCTACTCCTATGCAGGGTTGTCCTGTGGTCTGGGATTGGTTTACCTTTAGCTCTGCCCCCTAGGTTCCTTTCAGGGCTTCTAGTATGGAGTATGTGGTTTTGTGCGCCCATCCCCCGCAAAGAAGAAAAATCCTTCTTTTTTTCAGTTTTCCCTAGCTGGGCTGCACCCTCCTTACAATATATCCCCCCCCCCCCCCCTTAGACTATTTCGGGCTGTCGCTTTATCCCGCGAACAGCACGAAATACGTGATAAGGCGTCTGCATTTGTATGAAGCTTCCCGGCCCTATGCTCTATCTTAAAATCGAATTCCTGCAGGGCCATGTACCACCTCGTTAAACGAGCGTTGCTGTCTTTCATTTTATTAAGCCATTTAAGTGGGGAGTGATTAGTCACCAGTAAAAATCTCCGGCCAGTTAAATAAAATCTCAGTGCATTAACAGCCCACCTTATAGCAAGGCACTCATGCTCTATGGTTGAGTATTTTTTCTCCGGCGGAGTTAACTTGCGACTTAAAAACATTATCGGGTGCTCAGAGCCCTCCTGCTTCTGAGACATCACAGCCCCTAGGCCTGTTTCTGATGCATCGGTCTGAATGATAAAGGGTAGAGTAAAATCCACCCCCCGTAATATAGGTGCTTCACACAATTTCTCTTTTAACCTCACAAAGGCCTGTCCCGCCTCCTGATCCCAGAGCAAGATATTAGGGGCATTCTTTCTAAGCCTCTCGGTTAATTCGGCTGCTTCAGTTGCAAAGTGGGGGATAAACCGCCTATAATACCCCACTAATCCCAAGAAACCACTAAGATCTTTTTTGGTCACAGGTCTCGGGAATTTTTTTACACTCTCTACTTTGTCAAAGAGAGGTTTTACCATACCCTGTCCCACCAGGTGCCCGAGGTATTTTACCTCAGATGCCCCAAACATACATTTAGCGGGATTTACAGTAAGGCCGGCTTGCTTCAATGCCCGCAACACTGCCCTAACCTGGGTCAAATGTTCATCCCACCGTGAACTATGAACAACGATGTCGTCCATATAGGCCGCTGCATATCGCTGGTGAGGGCGGAGGACCATGTCAACTAACCGTTGACAGGTTGCGGCTGCTCCATGGAGCCCGAAAGGCATCCGGCGAAATTGAAAAAGCCCTATTGGGGAACTAAATGCTGTTTTTGGCCTAGATTCCCTGGTGAGGGGAATCTG
This sequence comes from Ichthyophis bannanicus, assembly GCA_033557465.1. NCBI lineage: Eukaryota > Metazoa > Chordata > Amphibia > Gymnophiona > Ichthyophiidae > Ichthyophis > Ichthyophis bannanicus. The sequence goes on along the minus strand of CM066032.1, from coordinate 366,804,624 downwards.
CCAATACCCCTTTGTTAAATCTAACGTAGTCAGATACTTGGCTTGCCCTAGCCTATCTAGGATCTCTTCTATCCGCGGCATAGGGTAGGTGTCAAAACGTGAGATGTCGTTCACTCTACGGAAATCTATGCAAAAACGCATAGATCCGTCCGGCTTAGGGACCAAAACTACGGGATTATTCCAAGGGCTCTTGGAAACTTCAATCACACCCATCTTTAACATTTCCTTTATTTGGGACACTACCTCCCTCTGCTTTGCCTCCGGGAGTCTGTATGGTCGCTGGCGCACTATTTCACCGGGCAGGGTCACAATTTCATGCGCGACCAGCCCTGTTTCCCCCGGTACCGGGGTAAGGACGTCCGAGAGGTCCTTTAGCATTCTGGACAACTCTTTTTGCTGTGTCCAGGAGAGCTTTTCCCCAATCCTATAAACAGGATCTGTATTGCCCCTCGCTAGTTGGGGTCCTAGTTCGTCTTCTTCCTTCTCAATACAACAGGCAGTTAACCCCTCTATCTCACCTAGGCCTGTAGATCCAAATCCCTTGGAGTCCCTGGTGGTAGATGAAAGCTCGTCTACTTCTTCTACGGGCGGAAGGCCCACCCTTTCGCAAACTAATTGGGCCACTCTGTCTCCAGGGTTCACCTTAAAATTCTCTTGGGAGAAGTTAAATAAGAGAACCTTAATTCTCCCCTGTAGTCGGGGTCTACGACTCCTGCGCCTACATCTATGAAATTTTTAAGGGCAAGGCCTGACCTGGGTGCGATCCGTCTGTAACACCCGGGTGGTATTTCTACCCTCAGTCCGGTGTTCACTATGGCCTTCCCTTGTTTGGGTACAACTATCTCAACTGCGCTACATAGATCTAGCCCAGCCGCTTGTTCAGTGGCCCGCTTGGGAATCCTAGCCTCAGGGTTAACCCTACAGAACCTGATAACAAACTTTGGTTTGGGTGCCTGTACTTCTTTCTTATTGGCTATTGACCTCCCCGGGTCTATTCTTCTCCCAAACAGGGGAGCAGGTATTATTCCCCCCATAGCAGATCTGGGGTGGACAGCTTTCTCCCCTTTTCCTTCTCCTGAAGGTTTTACATCTGGGCTTGTGGTTACCAGGCCTGTTTTCCCTTGCAGCTCTTTCTCCACCCCCTTCCTAAACTGGGACCAATCTCGGCCCAGTATGATATCATGAGGGAGTCTTGGTATCACTGCTACTGCTACCTCCCTTCCACTGCCTAAGCCCTTTATCCTAACAGCTTGGAGCGGGTAGGTAGAGGCAGCCCCATGCACACATTTAATTTTAACCTGCCCCCTTGAGGACTCTTGGGCGCACTGCTTCTGGGCCTCTATCACTTTCCATAATTTCCTAGAAATCATGGACTGACTAGCCCCTGAATCTAAAAGTGCTTCTGTTGTGATTCCTTCCACCTCTACTGATTGGAGGAATCCTTCACCTATCTCCTTGGGGTGTGTTATAACAAAGGCCTTCTTTGTTTTACAATTTTTCTTGAGGTGACCGGGCTCACCACAAGAAAAACATTTTCTTTGCAGGTTAAACTTTTCCATGGGTTTATCTCTATCTGTCCTATACTTACTAGAGGCTGCATTCTTTTCCTGCACACCTGTACCCTGAAAAACGCCCCCTTTCTTTAGGCTCAATTTCTGGGCCTCCAGAAAGCAGTCTGCCAAGACTATGGCTTCTCGGGTGTTTTTACAGTTTTGCTTTATCAAGAAGCTTTGCATGTCTATAGGAACAGCTTCAATAAATTGTTCTAGTATTACTGTATCAATAATGGAATCTATATCCTTCTTTCCAGGCAGTAGCCATTTAAAGACTAAGCTCTTTATTCTATAGTATAGAGCTTGTGGTGTTTCACCTTCTTTTAACACAGATGCCCTTAGAAGTCTTCTATAGGCGGAGGGACTTAAGCCCATCCGATCCCTTATGGCTTCTTTAACATGCTCATAGTTATGAATTAAATCAACTGGCATTTCTCTGTAAGCAGCTAATGCCTCACCGCTTAAGGTAGTGGCAAACCTTATAGCCAACTGCTCTTTCGGCCACTGTGCCAAACCAGCTATTCTTTCAAACGCCTCTATGTGGTCGTCAAGGTTGTCCTCCTTGGTTAAACGTCCACATGAGAAAGGTCCAAAGGCTAATCCTTCCCCACCTGTACCAACAGGCTGTGTCTTTGGGACAGTCTGTGCTTGTTTTGTTGCCTCTTCCTGGGTCCGGATCCCCTTGGCCATCATCTCCAGCAGGGGTTGCTGTTGGGCCCGCATCATGGAGCTCGCCTGCTCCGGCTCAACGCTGCCATCTCCCTCTGCTTAGCGAATTGGTCCGCTACCCAAGCCAATACGTCCGATGCCTCCATCCTGGATTGCGGTCTCTGCAACACAAACACACAAAACACACACAAAGTGAGGCACTTTTTTTTTTTTTTCACACCCACTTCTCCTAGTGAGCAGCTGGTGGCCCCCTTACACCAGAATCCAGGCCTACCCCTTCTAGTCTACGGGTTACCTGATTCTGATGCAGGTCTCAGCATTTGCCACCAGTCACAGCGCTTCCGATCCGAATCCGCTCCGGTTTTTCTTCCGTTGCCTCGGTCCGGTCACCGCCCTTCCTGGATTTCTCCGTCCAGAGGTATGGCTCGAAGACGCTCCCCTTGACCACTGGAACACCGCATCCTGCCAACTACGCCACCTGTGACACTCGCGCCCCTACCAGGCGGTTGCCTAGTAGGGACGGCTGGCCATCTGATATCCCTTCTAGGATTTTTGTAGTTGTGTCCGAAAGGAAGAGCCAAGTGGTTATTAAAGCGCACAGGAAATTTTATTCGGTTTCCAGGCTGGTAAGTGGTGAACATAAAATTCTTCAAGCATAACTTTTTTTCCAGACAAAAGAAAATACAGGATACTTCTCCAGAAATCAAAACGTCCAAAATATTGTAACCTGGAACAAAACTCACAGCAGTTTCTGTTCCTCACTGCAATTGCTTAACATTATAAAACAAAAGCATTTGTAAAACTCTTCACACAGTGGATGGGTTATCAGCTTCAAGCCTGCTGTTGCCACACACACACAAACAGTTTCAGCTGTTTGGGCCTTCACTGAGCTCCTGCAGTTTCAGGTTCTTAGGAGAGATTCTTAACCCTTTTTCCTTCAGGCTTACTCCTTTCTTTCAGCTTCTGAAACTGTCTTTAAATTACAACAGCCTCTTTTTATATTCCACTGTTTCTAGCTCACATTACTAGTGTATCTTAGTGCACAGCTCACATTCCATCTCAGAGACCTCAGACTCAATAACACTTTCCTCAGGGCCTACCTCCATGCTCTCAATTGAGCTACAGCTGGGTGCTTCCTGAAAGTGCTCTGGTGTCTTTTCCTTAAGAGTCTTCACAAGATTAAACAGCCTTTCCCACTGCCTGGCCTTGCCTTCTCCAGGCCGGTCTCTTGGGGGTCTCTCCTGTTTAACCTCCCTGGTGAGATATTTCTTGCTGTGCTGAGCCTTCAGGGGTATGAAAGTCTCCTCTGAGTCAGAGCAAGAACTATCCTGCTGGCAATGCTTGTTCCCTGCGTACCTTTCTTGGCTGCCTTTATATTGGTTCCTCCTTTTGCTGCTCTCCTTGGCTGCAAAGGTTCTCCTCAGCTTGGCCCCAGATGTTTCCTGTCTGTGCCTCCTGGGAACTGGACTCGAACCTGGGCTAGGCCTTGAACTGCAGCTGCCACTTGTGCTTGCTCTTGCACTCCTCCTGGACCTTCTTCTCCAAGCCCCTTCCAAACTCAAACTGGCTCTCTCTCTTGTGTTTGTTTTCTCTCTGTTAACTGCTGAGCAGGGCAACTCCCTTCCTGGCTCCTCCCACTTGGACCTCCTACTCCTATGCAGGGTTGTCCTGTGGTCTGGGATTGGTTTACCTTTAGCTCTGCCCCCTAGGTTCCTTTCAGGGCTTCTAGTATGGAGTATGTGGTGTTGTGCGCCTATCCCCCACAAAGAAGAAAAATCCTTCTTTTTTTCAGTTTTCCCTAGCTGGGCTGCACCCTCCTTACCACAATATTTTACACTTCAATTTGTGTTAATTATTTCATTTTAATTGCAAACAATTTTAGTCAAACTTTAGTTTATTGTATCATTAATTTCATGCAAATCTAAAATTGTAACGGAGGCCATTTTGATACAGCCCTCACGATACATGGTTTTTGCACCACTTTTCCAAGTTAGAGTATAAACATACTTCACTTTGGAGCATGTTTACTAAAGTTCATTAATGATTAGCATGGGGTTTACAGCACATTAAGCATGTCGAGTTAACCGTTAACACATGCTAAAAACGCAGCCACGCTAAAAATCAATCACTGCTTAGTTCAGGTTGTGGCAGAGACTTGTTGGTTCAGGAGTGGATTATGTTTATTGTGGTTGGTGCGGGCATCTTTGGGGCATGCTAACTAGTAGTGTGGCAGTAAGAGTGGGTGCACTTACCACTACCTCAATGGGCGGTGATATGTGTACCCAAGTTAATTTTGGCAAACAGCTTAGCATGGGGGCAGAGTCAAACCTATGTTTCCTCTATGGCAGGGGTTCTCAACCCTGTCCTCGGGACCCACCTAGCCAGTCAGGTTTTCAGGATAACCACAATGAATATGTATGAGAGAGATTTGCATACGCTGCCTCCATTATATGCAAATGTCTCCATGCATATTCATTGTGGTTATCCTGAAAACCCGACTGGCTAGGTGGGTCCCAAGGACAGGGTTGAGAACCCCTGCTCTGTGGGAACATGCCGGGTAGATCCCTATCAGCTAGCGTGGGTCTGGTCCTACCGCCACTCTAAAAACAGGCCTCAACATGCACTAACTTAGCGCATTTTAGTAAACATGACCCTTTGAGAACTGTCATGAATAAAAACTGTCCCCAAACATCTATGCATCGCTTTCGCATGGATAATAATTTATGTAAATTTGAAAATGCAGTCTTCACTCTTTATTTCCTCCTCCAACCTGAATATAACCCAGAAATTTCTTCCTCTTTATGCAGTTTAAAGTATATGCATTGTTGAATCCAACAATTATTTTTAACTGAGCAAAGGGTGGGCAATATTCAGACAGTCCTTTTAACCAATTGGGGGACGTTACTAAGCCCTGGCAAAATATCACATTTTACTGCTATGTAATTTAGCATGGAAGTCACTAACCTGTGGTAACTTAGTACCACAGGTTAGTAACTCCTAAGGTAAAAGAATAATGCAGTTTGCATTGGACTTCACAAACTGCGCTATTCCAGAAAGAAATACCAGCAGCTCAAAACTGGCATTATTCTTCCTGGCAGGGAGCATCGGGCGTCTAATATGCAGCTTGATGCTCCCAGACACCATCTTGAAGGGGTGATCCCCTTTCAAAAGATACCTGGACTACCCTGTCCCATGACTATTCAATAGCCCCTGAGGATCTCCTGGGCTGCCAACCAAGCCCCTCACCCCCTACTATCTCCCCCTGAAGGAGTCTCCCTATCTCTAACTCCCTCAAAGAAGATCCTCAAAGATGGGTCCTCCGGGGGTGGTGGTTCTTGAATGGTCATGGGAGAGGGAGGTCCAGGGATCTTTTGAAAGGGAGAAGCCCCTTTAAGATGGTGGCCAGGAGCACTGGGCCATGTATTAGTAATCTGATGCTCCTGAACAGGATAAATAATATTAGCTTTAAATTGGCATTATTTTTCAATAACACAGTTTGAACATTTAAACTCAAGCTGTGCTTTGCATGTTTGACATGTATTGTATCTCATTATTATGAAATAACACACAATGTTTTATTTAATGCACATTAATTGGCAAATTTATATGTTATTCCCTTAATGCACATTATCAACTATCCCCTAAATTGAAATTTACCTGGATAAATGATTTTTGAGAATTATCTTTCTAGTATGCCATAAAGTCATGTCAAAAATTGCAATTTAAATGCTTACAAGTGATACAAATATGTTTTCCTTGTACAGGTCTTTGGTGCATTTCCAAAGCAAACTCTGGCTTATTACCGTATTGTCAATCCTTTTTTTTTTAAGTCCTGAAAGAAAAGACATACGCATTTAGAAAATATACTTACTTTCCTTCCTTTTTTCTTGAATGTACTTCAGGTTTTTGTTTCTTGCCATTTTGTTGTTCCCTGCTAGAACATCAAACAGTGGCTTGGGTGAGTGGGGGGGGGGGGGGGGGAGAGTTTACTCAATAGCTAATTTAATTTAATAAATCTGGCCAATATAAATGAATGAAATTAAGTAAAAACGAAGGACATTAAAAAATGAAATGCTCATCATGTTCCTCCATTGTCTGCCTATTTACCACTGAACCAAGGATCAATTGTCCTCACGCCATTTCCAAATACGGGGCTCTGTCTGACAGTACAGAGCTTTGTTGCCATGTCAACAGGTCATTTCAAGTTCACTGCCTCTTCAGGTCTATTATTTATTATGAACTCTTTCAAACCTCTTTTTCTTGCTAAAATCAGATTTCCTGGCACTCCACCCCTGGATGGAAAATAAAATAATTATTTTCTGTTTAAGAAAAGCATACCCTCTGATTTCAGGTATGCTTTGGCCAATATGTCCTAATTTAATGCTAAGTTACCATGCAAATGTTATTGCGCAATCATTTAAAACATATTTAAATTGGATATTTATACTTTTGTAACTTCGAATGATGAATGTATTTGTTTCTAAATGCCAGGCGCAGTGGATGTTTATAAGAGGAGCCAAGTATGTATGTATCTGTTATAGTGATAAACATTACAGTCAACTGAGATCGCAATTGGGGCTTAATATAATCAGACCACCCGTAGCATGCTACAGGTGGTCTGATTATACTGATTTTCATTTATGCAATATTAAGCCCCAATGGCAAAGCAATAGCTAAAGGAATAAAGATACAATTAATTGAGAGCAACGACAGTATGAATATGAATAAATTACATCAATCGGTGTCACTATTCAATTCTGTGGTCAGCATTTTTTTTAAATGTCGGTCGTGACATTTAAATTGATTAAGTATGTTCAGCATGGAGAGCAGTGGTCACTGCTGGCTCTACAGAGAGACGTTATATTCATCCACTATCTGTATACCTATGAGGTTTACGGTAAGACGGCCTTTTTGCTATCCCAATGTAAACCACATAGCTGTATGCATAGTGGCAGAATATCAACAACTATCCATAAAGTTAGGGGTGCACTATCCAAACAGTGCCGGGGTGATCTGTAAGAATTTTCAATGGCACTATATGGATAATACTGCTGAAAATTCACCGATAGGGCTTTTGAGTATCAGGCTGAATATTTATTCATTTTTATTTTTAATAGCTTTTTAATCTAATGCCCCCTCTTTTTCTGTATGCCCCCTCCCTCCTGCACACAGCACACCAGAGTTGCACATGATTTCAATGGCCAGGGGGACTTCAGGGAAATCTCTTTTAAGAATTAACTTAATGCCACTCCTTGGCCTGGAAAGGATCACTGATATAGCAGCAATAATCTTTCCACTTTCTCCAAGATTGCTCGCTTGGAACACAATTCCATAACATGCACATCCAGTCTTCGGACACTTCTACATTAAAAACGGGCCCCCTTTGAACCCAATTCCGCATCTGCAGGTCTGGACGTGCCAACGGGTCTGGAATCGGGGAGATAGGATTGTTCGCTGGGCAAGTGCAAGCACTATTCAGCTGGCCCCGTGCCTCGGATCCCGCCCATCCCCATGATGTACCCGCAAACACCACGCCCATCAGGAAAAATGTGCATCTCCTAAGTAGCTCATCACAGATAGTAGTTTGCTGATGTACACTAGACAATATCAATGAGAAATGACAACTACTGAAACCTAGACCATATACCAGTTCCCCTCATGCCCTGAAAAGTGCTAGTAAGGTCCAGTGCACCCCAATATGGTATACCAGAAAGTAAATGTGAACATGTATGTCAAGACATACCTTGCATCAAATGGTGTGTGGCATTAGGAACTGGCCCCAGTGATTTCTGTCCTGGTCAACTCTACAAACATGCCTTAAACTGCTAGAGATGGACCCTCACCAAGTGCACAAAACCTCATACTAAGATTGAAGGTCCCCAAAGGATGCATAATATTGTTGAGCAACAAATATATGCCTGTTTCATGGCTATGGCCTATGTTCACTCATTCTGCTGCTCTGCACTCCCATTTCCCTCTTATCTCTCCCTCCATCCCTCCTCGTGATCTTCACTCTTCTGTCAGATTGCTTCTATCTGTGCCCTTCTCTTCTACTGCCATATCCAGACATCGCTCCTTTCACCTTGCTGCTCCTTATGCCTGGAACAAATGACATGAGTCTGTACATCAAGCTTCGTCCCTGGCCACTCTCAAATGCAAGCTAATTGCTCATCTTATTGTTGCCACTGTTGGATCAGATCTGAGATGGGAAAGGGGATAGCATACTAGAAGAAAATGGCTTGCTTCCTGAAATATCTGGCAACAAAGACAGAAGCAGCAGCACAAGAACACCCACAGGCTAAAATCAGATAAACTACCTTTACAACCAAACTGACAAAAGAATGGAAGGGGGAGGTAGAGAGATGCCTTTGCTAGAGTTATCTTCTCAGGCACACACAAAGGAGCAGGGCGTTAGCCACAGATACCTTGGACTTCAGGGAGAGATAAGATAGCCACCCCTCAACTGACCAATCAGAGAATCCTAGCCGTTCGGTACATTCCAGATATGCCACCTTGATAAGCAAGGGGCCCAGAGAATTCTTCCAAATTGCTATTCTGCTCTAACCCCCGTGACAAAGTGCTTTGCTAAGACTATAAAAATCCAGCTTGTATCCTGTGTGAGTGCTGGACTCCTTGATAGCTTACTATGAGCCAGCCCTGCTATAGCAGTATATAAAAAGGTATCTGCCTGGAATAGGGTTGCCAACTTTTTCACCGAGAAAAACCCGACACCTGTGGCTCGCCATGCTCCACCCATTCTCCGCCCCTAGTCCCACCCCTGCCCCGCCCCCAGCCCCACCCACAAAAATTACCGAGGATATGTGTAGGCTAACTTCCTTGGTCAGATAATAATTAAACTGGGAACCCCAAAATCCAAACATGAAATGTACAACACTGGAGAAATAAAACTATAAAGTAATTTCCTCTTGCACTAAACAAAAACGCAAAGATGTTAGCAATACACACTTCCCAGACCAGACATATTCCAGTTAATAAATTCAAAATAAAAAGTATTTTTCTACCTTCTGTTTGGGCGTTTTATTTTTCAGTTGCAATTGCTCCAGTCACTTTCTTCTGGTTTCTTCGTGTCTTCTGCGAGCTATCCATTTGTCCTTTCTTCTCTTTCAGATGTTTTCCATTCTCTCTCTATTTCTGCTTTAACATACTGATTGTTTCCCTTTTGCTCTTTCCCCCAATTCTTTCCTTATTCCTTTATCATCTGTTTAAATTTCACCCTTCCATTCTCAAGCCCCTCTTACTCTCCCAATACCGGCCCATCATAGACTTTTCTTCCACACAAAATATTTTTTCCCCTCTCTATTCTAATTCCCCATCCATTCTAGTCCTACCCCCAAATCAGTTCCCTTATAGTTCTAGACCCACCCAGCATCCACTCCCTTCTAGTCCCATTCTCCCATGCCCCACATCAGCCCATTTCCAGTCCTATTCCAGCTCTTCATCAGCCCATTTCCAGTGCTAGCCCTCACATCACAGGCCATTTCCAGTCCTAGCTCCCCCCCCCCAATCACAGCCCATTTCCAGTCCAAGTCCCCCATCACAGCCTATTTCCAGTCCTAGGCCCCCCCACCATCACATCCCATTTGCAGTCCGAGTCCCCCCGCACCATCACAGCCCATTTGCAGTCCGAGTCCCCCCGCACCATCACAGCCCATTTGCAGTCCTAGCCCCCCTAATCACAGCCTATTTCCAGTCCAAGATCCCCCTTCCTCCACCATAGCCCATTTCCAGTCCAAGTTCCCCCCCCCATAGCCCTTTTCCAGTCCAGGTCCCCTCCACCCCCATCACAACCCATTTCCAGTCCATGTCCCCCCCCCATAACCCTTTTACATTCCAGGTCCCCCCACCATCACAGCCTATTTCCAGTCCAATTTCCCCCCCCCCATATAGCCCTTTTCTGGTCCAGGTCTCCTCCACCCCCATCACAACCCATTTCCAGTCCATGTCCCCCCCCCCTTAGCCCTTTTCCAGTCCTAGTCCCCCCTTTATCCCTTTTCCAGTACAATTCCCCCCCCTTAGCCCTTTTCCAGTCCAAGTCCCCCCCCCTTAGCCCTTTTCCAGTCCAAGTCCAAGTCCCCCCTCCCTTAGCCCTTTTCCAGTCCAAGTCCCCCCCCCCTTAGCCCTTTTCCAGTTCAAGTCCCCCCCCCCTTAGCCCTTTTCCAGTCCAGGTCCCCCCATCAGAGCCCATGCAGTCCTTGCCCCCCCCCCCCGGACCAGCATCGCGGCTGTCTGAGGCTTCAGAGGGAGCCGGGGAAGCCCGCGCGAGGCCCCGGCTCCCTCTGAACAGCCACCAGCGTGAAGAGCCTTTACCTTCACGCTGGCGTCTGTTCCTGTGAAGCCGCGAATGCTGGGAAAGGTTAAAGGGCAACCTTTAACCTTTCCCAGCATTCGCGGCTTCACAGGAACAGCCGCCAGCGTGAAGGTAAAGGCTCTTCACGCTGGTGGCTGTTCAGAGGGAGCCGGGGCCTCGCGTGGGCTTCCCCGGCTCCCTCTGAAGCGGAGAAAAGCCGGTTTTTTTGCTCAGGCCGCTCCCGATCTTGCGGCCAGAGCAAAAAAACCGGCTTTTAAAGGGCCGGTTTTGCCTCTGCGCCGGCAGCCGGCCTGGCCGTGGAAAAACCGGCCAGGCCGGCTGAAAACCGGCCAGTTGGCAACCCTAGCCTGGAAATTTTGTCTCTCTCTCCTTGTTTTGTTCTCTCCTTGCCAGGTATTATCTGGACTGGACTGGGACCCCGCTAGATGCTTGTCCCACGACAAAATGGCACCCCAGATTGGGACCATCTAAGCCACCGGAAATCTCTCCCCCTTCTGGATCGATGGAATATTAAGCGCGCACCCACTAAGGTCAATGTTACCGGGGAAAACCTTCCTGATCCTGAAGGGAGAGAAAGGTGATAAGTGGGAGGTCCAGAGAAGATTGATAGACTGGTAAAGAGACAGCAAGGCACTTGACAAGTTTCCAGGTAGGGAAAATTAATCACCTTTGGGGAATTGGTCACCTACCTCATTTACAGGCTTGGTGTTAGGTTTAAACACCTCCCTTAGAGGCTTGGTGGGAAGTAAGAATTGAGAAATTTAAACACCTTCAGCATGCGTTCTAAGAACTGGGGACCGTTTGCCAGATATGGCCAATCTGTCCAAATCGGTCCTAACTAAAAAGGGTGGGTCCTTTGACCTCCCAGTTCTTTCAAATCTTAGACTCATTCTAACAGACCAAAAGATGCATCAACTTGATTATTATTATTATTTGTTTGAAAATTCTATGAAATTCTGTCTTGAGAAAAATTGTCAGAAAAGTGTTTGTCCTGTAGTAAAGAGAAAGGATGAAGGGCCCCCTCCTCCTTATCAGGATTTAGATGATCCTCATGACCTCTTGCTTTATAATTTAACCCCTACTGTCCCAGGGTTACCTGATGTTCTGGAGCCTCCAGATGACCTTCCCATCCTGAGGTTAGAGTCCCCCCCCCCCCCCTTCAGTAAGTTTAGTATCCTAGGGGTCAGTTAATCAGTCACCCAGCCCCACACAGGCAGAAAGTTCATCACAGGCAACAGTTTCCCTGGAAGAGGGAGAGAACATTTATTTATTTTATTTATTTAATACTCTTATATACCACGCTATTCGACATCAGTGCGGTTTACATGGAACATCAAAGAACATGCTCTCATCTCCCTGTACCAATCTGTAAATTTGCAAGCATTACCACCAGTGTCCAAGATATGCCACATTCTAATAATGCCCAAGATATTACTACCCTAATGCCCCTGAGAGTTGTCCCTACTATGGGGACTGGCAAGTTACAGACCGCAAGGTCTATGTCCCTTTATACACTGCAGACCTCCTTAACTGGAAAAATACCACCCCTCAGTGGAGGGATGATCCAGAAGGAGTTATTAAAGTTTTTGAAACTATTTTCCTTATGCATGAGGCAAACTGGAAAGACTGCCAGGTACTCCTTCAGACTCTCCTTAAGGCTGGGAAGGGGCCAGAGATTATTAGGGCTGCCAAAGAAGCCTGAACCACTATTAACTGAGATAATGATAGACCCCAGGGTATTAGACGCCTTGCTGATGATGATTTTGACTGTAATCCCAGTTGGGACCCTGATATTGCAGGGGGAAATTACCTCACCTTGATCTTCCGTCTCTGTATTTTGGAAAGTCTCCGTAGGGCTGCCCATAAGACTGTTGGCAGAAAGTGCATGAAGTGAAGCATGGACCAGATGAACACCCTTCAGATTTCTTTCAGTACCTTAAGGAAGCTGTAAGGGTCTGGGGAGGTATAGGAGACCCTGATGAGGCTGCCCATGTCGCTTTAATGCGAGGCTTGTTTAAAGGACAATGCACTCCCGCTATAAGGCACAGACTAGCATCAAGAGATGATTTTAATGGTAAGAATTTAAATGCAATACTATCTGTGGCCACTTCTGTGTTTAACAATAGAGACAGTGGGACTTCCGGTGACGTCACCTACTGGAATGGCGGCGTAGCGGAGGAGCTCCGCCACCAACCCGCAATAATCAATGCATTTTTAGCCCCCACGGGCAACGGAGCAGCGGTCCGAGGAGCGGCGGTGTGAGCGGAGTGTGCCGGCAAGCCGCGGCGGCGGCGGCGAAACAAGCGGGTGCGGGGGTGCAGCGAATCTGGCGGGAGCCGAACGGGAGAGATAGCCTGACCATCAGGGGGCTTCTTGGCCGGTGGCTGCGCCGAGTAGGCCCTGCTGGGAGAGTGTCCACAGGGACAAAAGAGGCTGGCCGGTGAACAGAGGCAGTGAGCGTTCCAGCGAGAGGACCCCGCGCCGCCGATCCTCACAGACCACGAGGCTGCAGAAGAGGGTGGCCAGCAGAAAGGTGCATCCGGAGGCAGAGGGGGCCGGGAAGGCCTAGCACGTGGCTGGGAGAAGTTGGAGGCAGGGACCTATGCCAAGTTGCAGCCCACAAGGAGCAGAGTGCAGAAGCAGCCAGCAGTGCTGAGTTTCACACCCCCCCAACTGCACTAAAAAGGGGAGCAGAGGCAGAGAACTGCCAGACACGAGAATTGTACCCAGCAGAGGCTTTAGAGCAGTGAGTGGCCGCCCTACCTGATCCACTAGCCGGGGAGACCGGGGAGAAAGGGGCTAATCAGCCCAAAATGGAAAAAAATAATAAAAAAGAGACTCTGGCAAAAAAAAGCTGGCCGAGTTCCGATCCCCATATGCAACTACTAAAGGAGGGAAGGAGGCGGAAAAAGCAGGGAAACCTGTGACAGAGACCCCACAGAGCCCGGAGGGGAGAGAAGGAGGAGAGGAGGGCCTGTCGGCAGCGGAACAGATTAAACAATGGCTCCTTGAGTTAAAGGAGGAATTGAAGATGGAGATGTGTGGGGTTAAAAATGAAATCAAAGAAGTAATGCAGACCATGCGCCAAGATCTGCTGGAGCTGGGCGGACGTATGGAGGAGGTGGAGACCAAGTTGGAGAGTCAAGAGGAGACCCTGACGCAGGTCCAGAGCAGCTGGGAAGAGCTCCAGAGGGCGCAGGAGACCCTGAAAGCTAAAACAGAAGACCTGGAGGACCGTTCGCGCAGATGTAACCTCCGGGTGAGAGGGGTGCCGGAGGAACCACAATATAAGAACTGTGAGGAAGTAGTCCAGCGGATCTTCCGAGACCTACTAGTAGCAGCTGGCCCAGGAAGACCTGCAGAGGAGACCCGCCTCGAAATAGAAAGGGCGCACAGGGGTCTGGGGCCCATCCGGGACAATAGGCCAAGAGACATTGTGGTATGCCTGCACTCCTTTAAGAGTAAGGAACTCTTGCTGGGTGCTAGCCGCAAACTGAAAAATTTCCGCTGGGAGGGGCATACGGTGGAGCTGTACCAAGACCTGTCCCAAGGTACGCTACAAAGACGGAGGGAGATAAGAGAAGTTACCGCATATCTCAGACATGCCGACCTGCGATACAAGTGGCTCTTCCCCTTCGGTCTCTTTATTACGGTGAAAGGACGTTCGAGGACGGTGAGATCCAGTGTGGAGGCGTGGAGAGCGTTGCGGGAGCTCGGTGCCGAGCATCTACCGGAGCAGGCCGGGGGCTCCCCCACTTCGCCGAGAACGGAATCCAGGACCGGAGGAGCAGCACAGATGAAATGGCAGAGGGCAAGCGGACAGAGATTGGCAAGAACCACCAAGGACCCGCACCAGAGCCGGACCATAGAACAAGAGACTGTTTGAGCTGAAGCACCTCTCTAAAGGACTGGTATTTCTGAATAAGTTGGGCTGTGGGCGGGGGGGGGGGGAGAAGGAGAGAGGGGTAGTGGGCCAAGGGGAGAGGGAAGGGGGAGGAGGTGGGGACCAGGCTGAGAGGGAGAGAGCCCAGGGCGGGTGGAGAGAGAAGGGGGTGTAGAGGGGGGAGAGATGGAAGCGGGGGGGGGGGGGTTAGGCAGGGGAGTGGGGGGGGCTGAGGTGGGTAGGTGGGGAGGGAGAGAAGGTCACCGAGTTGGAAGTCGCATCTCCGCAGAGGAGAGTTACGAGGGGGGGAGAGGGAGGAGGGGAGGGAGCAGCAAGGGGGGGAGAGGGAGGCAGGGAGGGAGCAGCGGGAGGGGGAGTGGGGGGTGGGGGGAGGAGGGGGTGGGTAGGGGGGGGAAGAGGGGGTCAAAGTGGGAGGTGGGGGCGGAGGGACTTAGGGGGGCGAGGTAGGGACCTGGGGGAAGGAAAGGAGTTAAAAATTCTCACTTTAAATGTGAAAGGTCTAAATTCACCAATGAAAAGACAGAAATTATATAAGGAGTTAACAAGACATAAAGCGGACATAGTGCTGTTGCAGGAGACACATCTATTGAGACAACATGAGGCATTGGTGCAACCCCGGGGGTATAAGCACCGTATGTTCGCCTCTAATCTTAATGAGAAGAAGAAAGGCGGGGTGGGGGTGTTCATCAGAGAGACAGGCCCCATGGAGGTCCAGGTAGTGTCCCGGGACAGGGGGGGGAGGTATCTCCTGCTGAGGGTGAAGATAGGTGAGGAGTGGTTCTGCGTGGTAAATGTGTATGCCCCTACGGGCCCGCAAACTGAATTTTGGGACGCATTGAGTGAGCAAGTGGCGGCAATGGGGGATGGGGTCCTAATCTGTGGTGGGGATTTCAATGTGGCATGGGAAGTGGGGAGAGACACGACCGGGCGCAGGGAGGGGAGAGGTACGGATAGGAAACACTACCATAATTTTGTGAGGGAGAACGGCCTGATAGATGTATGGCGGACCCTAAACCCGGGGCGGAGGCAATTTTCCTTTTACTCTGCAGCACATGGCACTTACTCCCGGTTGGATGCCATATGGGTAGGGAAGGAGATAACAGGACGGCTCCTAGGGGGTGAGATGGAACCCATTACCTGGTCCGACCATGCCCCGGTGGTGGTACGGGTGCGGGTGGAAGGGGAAGATAGGGGCCGTCAGTTCTGGAAGTTGAATGAGGGGCTCCTTGAGGACGAGAGGGTGGTGCGGGAGATCGAAAGGCTCATCCCGGAGTACTTTGACCAAAATGGAGGTGGGGAAGTGAGGGATGGCACAGTCTGGGATGCCTTCAAGGCTGTAATTAGGGGGGTTCTCATTAAGTGGGGAGCCCGTCTAAAGCGGGAGAGGGCGGAGAGGGAGGACCGGTTACGCCGGCAATTGCGGGAGATGGAGGAAAGAGATGGTCAGGACAGAACTGGCCAGGTACGGGGAGAGGTGCTGGCACTACGGGCCCAGGTGAATGCTCTTGAAGCGGAAAAGATACAATTCCGCCTACAGCTGTTAAAACAGAGGTTCTTTGAAGGGGGGAACAAAGCGGGGAAATTTCTCGCGAGACAACTGAAGAAGCGGAGGGAGTGGAATAGGATTACACAGATTAGGAGTACAGGGGGGGTAGTGCGAGAGGCCCCGCGAATAAGGGAGGAATTTGTGGCCTTTTATAGTAACTTGTATGCAGCCCGAGCTGCAAGGTCGGGAGAGGACATTCGGGATTATGTGAGGGAAGCAGGGCTCCCGACTGTGACGGGAGATGAACAAGAGGGGCTCGACAGGGAAATACAAGCTGACGAAGTCAGCCAGGCCATCAGGGGATTAAAAAATGGCAAGGCCCCAGGGCTTGATGGTCTGACGGCAAAGTTTTATAAGCGCTTTGGGAGCCTTTTGCTGAACCCGTTGACCAGGGTATTTAATGGACCGGGGCGGGGGGAGGCCCTGCCTGAATCAATGGGTTGGGCAGGTATTACGCTTATCCACAAAGAGGGGAAAGACCCGCAGGAGTGTGCGTCCTACCGTCCGATCTCGCTGCTGAACTTAGATGCGAAACTGCTGGCGAAAGTACTAGCGGTGCGCCTCAATGGAGTGTTAGGTAAATTGGTGCATGAGGACCAGGCTGGATTTGTACCAGGCAGGCAAGTGGCGGATCACATCCGCAAAGTGTTAAATGTGATGTGGTCGACACAGCGGCAGGGGGCGGGGGCCTTGTTGGTATCACTGGATGCAGAGAAGGCCTTTGATCAGGTGTCCTGGGATTTTCTGTATGCGGTGTTGGAGGCCCAGGGGTTTGGACCTGGGTTCACACAGTGGATAAGGGCTCTTTATGCTAGGCCGAAGGCATGTGTTCGCGTGAATGGGGGGTACTCTGGGTTCTTCCCCTTAGAAAGGGGGACGCGGCAGGGATGTCCATTGTCCCCCCTACTTTTTGTGCTATCCTTAGAGCCGTTGGCAGCTAAGTTGCGCAGCAGCCCCGATATCACGGGGGTCAGGGTGGGACGTCAGGAATGCAGAACGTCCCTCTTTGCAGACGATATACTCCTGACACTTACGAATCCCAGCGAATCTCTGAGGGCTGTGATGAGAGAGATTCAAGATTATGGTGAAAGGGCGGGCTTCCGGATTAATTGGGGGAAATCGGAGATTTTGAGTGTAGGGGGGGAGGGGGAGGAACAGCGTGACTGGCAGCAGAATTTCCCATTCAAATGGGCAAAGACATCGATCCGGTACCTCGGGGTTCACCTCGGTAGAACCTTGGAGGAGTTGTATGATTTAAATTACAAAAAATTGGTGGGGCAGGTAGAGGCGAGGTTACAAGGCTGGAGCAGGGGGTATTACTCGTGGTTTGGACGAATAGCGACGGTTAAGATGATGCTTCTCCCCCAGTTCCTCTTTCTGTTTCAAGCTTTGCCGGTCCCGATCCCCCCGAAAGTGCTGAGGAAGATCCAACAACAGGTCGAGCGGTTTATCTGGGGGTTGAGGCGTCCACGGGTGGCGGCAAGGACGCTGCAAGTATCGGTACGGGAAGGAGGGATGGGGGTTCCCAATTTCCGACTATATTATGCGGCAGCACAATTGAGAGCAGTCTACGCGTGGCTGCGGGAACCCCAGAAGCAGTGGGTTCAGCTGGAAATGGCCGAATTCAGGCCGGGTGCACTTGAACGGATAGTATGGGAGGGGAAAGGAGAGAAGGGGAGGAATCCCATTGTGGGGCATACTTTGCAAGTGTGGCAGCAGTACAGGAAGCGGCTGGTGGGCGACAAACGATGGTCAGCCACCATGTCACTACAAGCATGCTGTGCGGAGAGCGGGGGACCGGGAGCCACAGTGCTCCGTAAATGGGCGGCGTTAGGATTGTCCCAGGTGTCCCAGATTGTGGTAGGAAGACACTGTAGAGGCTTTGAGGGGGTCCGGGACCTTTATCGTTTGGGGGAGGTAGATAGATTCGCGTATAGGCAGCTATGCTCGGTAGTGAGTACAAAGGGAAGGGAGCAAGGGGGATGGGGGGGAGGTGAATGGTTTGAGGGTGCCTGCCTGGGATCCCTGGGACGTCAGGGGATGCTCTCCAGGATTTATAGAGGGTTGACAGCGAGGGGGGAAGGCAAGTTGAAATACATGGAAGCGTGGGAGAAGGATTTAGGGGTAAGCTGGGGGGTGGAGGAGTGGGAGACAGTGGCACTAGGAATAGCACGATTCTCCATGGCCACGACACTGCGAGAGAATGGGTTTAAGGTGCTGAGTCGCTGGTATCTCACACCGGAGCGGTTGTGTAAAGCGGGGGTGTTGCAAACGGATGACTGCTGGCGAAAGTGTGGGGAGCGCGGCTCCTGGCTGCATATGTGGTGGACGTGCCCGGTAGTGAGAGAGTACTGGCACCGTATAGGGGAAAACATTAACAAAATGATGGGGGCGAACCTCGAGCTTGGCCCTGAGATGTGTCTCCTGCATAGACCAGATGGAAAATGGGAGGGGGATTGGAAAATTATTTGGTATTGTGTCACAGCGGCCCGCTGCGAAATTGCATGGTATTGGAATAGACCAGCTCTACCCTCCATGGCGAGCTATGCACGCAGGGTGTCGCATCTTTATGCCATGTATAAATTGACCGGGGAGCGGGGAGGGAGAGGGGAGCAAATGGAGAAGCGGTGGGCAGGGGTTTGGAGGTGGTTGAGGGAAGAGGGGTGGAAATAGAGAGGGGGTGGGGGGATGGCAGATAGGAGGAGAAATGATCAGTGAAAGCTGACTATTGAGAGGGCCGCATAGGCGGTACGCTGTTGGGCCCTCTCAGTTGGTCGCTACATAGCTTGAGCTAGAGCATTGGGGGAGGGGAGGAGGGGGGAGATTGGGTTGGGTGGGGGGGGTCAGGGATGGGATTCAGGTAATAGGGATTGTGTGTTAGTTGAAGGGTTGTCTCTTATGTTGTTGTTTGCTGAATCCTTGATGCCTTGGAGCTGTTGAGTACATGCTAATGTAACTGTTACAAAAGTTAATAAAAATTTAAATAAAAAAAAAAAAAACAACAATAGAGACAGTAAGGAAAAGTGCAATGAGAAAACTATGACTAAGCTATTGACTGCTGTCATTACTCAAAATCAAAACATATTTCCTATGGTTCCTTGACCAAATAATCCTTGAATCAGTACCCGTTTCCAGTATGGTCAAAAGGGCCACTTTAAACGTGAATGTCCTCATAAGGGAATCAAATGTGCAGGATACTAAAGACCTTTTAATTAGTTCAGCTTACAAAGGCCACAAAGTCTCCCTAACAAAGATTCAGTTTGCCCAAAAGGAAGTACACTATTTGGGCCATGTGCTATCAGAAAATCAGAGAAAATTATCTGAAAGCAGACTTCAGGGTATACTGTCCTAAGCCACATACTAAAAGACAGATGAGAGGATTCTTGGGAATGGCAGGGTTTTGCTGATCCTGGATCCCAGGGTTTGGGGAATTGTCTAAACCTCTCACTGCCATGACACGGAAAGAGGAACTTGAGGAATTGTACTGGACAAAAGAGGCAAGCAATTGCTTTGATCAGCTGAAACATGCCTTGTCCACAGCCCTAGCTCTAGGTCTCCCAGATTACCTTAAGCCTTTCACTCTCTTTGTCCATGAACAGAGGGGGGTGGCTTCAGGGGTCTTCACTCAAGAGTCGGGACCACGTAAACGACCCCTTAGCTTACTTTTCCTGCCAGTTAGACCCAGTGGCCCAAGGATCTGTAAATTGGCTGAGAGCAGTAGCTGCCACTGCTGCTATTGTGGAAAAAGTAAATGAGTTTGTACAGGGACATGAACTGACTGTGGCAGTTCCCCATTCTGTCCACATGCGGCTAAATCAAAAGAACACCCAACACTTTTCAAATGCTAGACTAAATAGGTACAAAACTGAACTTCTGGCTCCTAGTAATCTTACCTTTGTCAGAACTAACACTTTAAACCCAGCTACTCTGTTGCCTCATTCTGATGATTGCTGCCAGGTAATGCAGCTCAATGAGAAACCCATTCTGATCTTTCTGATGTTCCCTTGGAAAAATCCTGACTTGACCCTCTTTTGTGTTTGAAGTTTTAAAAGGTTATACCATCATTGACCCAGACTCTTCTGATCCTGTGTTAGAGTCTGCTGTACTCCCATCTAATTATAGTGCACAAGCAGCAGAGCTAGTGACTCTCACACGTGCCTGTGAATTAGCTGCTTATGTGGCTATAAAATTATTTATTTAACAGTATATACTGCTTTATCATTTCAATCAAAGCAGTTTACATTGAAACTTAAGCTTGCTAATGTACATTAAACAGGGACAGTGATGACTTGGATTTTTTTGAGGCAAGGGAGGGTTAAGTGACTTGCCCAAGGTCACAGGGAATGCTGGTGGGAATCAAACCCTGGTCTCTAGGCTCCCAAGCCAGTGTTCTTAACCATTAGGCTACTCCTCCAGAAAGCCTGCATACCTTTGGTATTATTCAATCCACAGGTCAGTTGTGGAGACAACGAGGGTTTCTCACCTCAGCAGAAACTAAAAATTGCCAATGCTCAGTTAGTCAGTGCCTTATTAGAAGCTATTCAGCTCCCTGAAGCTATCTCTGTCATGCACTGTAAAGGTCACTCCCGAGACTCTGATCCTATATCTATAAGTAATAGAATGGCTGCTTATGCTGTTCAGAAGGCTGCCTTGCTGCCCCCACCTATCTCATTATACATGCAAGCCTCTGTCTGCCCAAGTGCTGCTGAGTCCCCTGGTCCTCTGTATACTAATTTACCCCCTGAGACAGTAGAACAATGGACGTCCTGGGGTCTCATCATCACCGGGAGGGGTCATGGACTACACCAGAGGGCAGAGTAGCTATCCACACTCCTCAGTTAATACAGCTTTTAAGATTGTTACATCAAAGAACTCATTGGTCAGCTATGAAAATGGGAGATTCAGGTTTGCCCCTGGAGTCTACTCCCTGTCTAAACAGATTGTTAAGGATTGCTTGCTGAGCGCAACAAGTAATCCAAGGGGGGAGGTGCAAAACCATGGGGTTTTATTCCTTTTGAGAGATTGCAAATTGATTTCACTGACTTGAATCCTGCCAAAAGGTTTAAATATGTATTAGTTATTGTTGATCAGTTAACTGGATGAATTTCCTACTACCAATAAAAAGGCTCAGCAGGTTGCAAAAATATTGGTAAAGGAAATTGTGCCAAGATATGGTCCACCTAGGGTCATTGCTTCAAACTCTGTCTGCATTTCTGGGTTTCACCTGGAAACTCCACACTCTTTGGCATCCTCAGAGTTCAGGACAAGTTGAGAGAATGAATCAGACTTTAAAACTACAACTGTTAAACCTTTGCAAAGAAACCAAACTGACTTGGCTGGATGCTTTACCCTTAGCTCTGTTTAATATCCACACAGCCCCAAGGGGAAGACTTAAAGTCTCCCCATACGAGCTTTTATATGGAAGACCACCTCTAGGGTGTGGAACCCAACCCCTGGAGCTTCCTACATATGTTTTACAAGACTCTCACCTCACTTCTTATATTTTGCAGCAGCAGCAGTTGTCCTCTCTCCACATGTATGCACAACAGTTTCAGCCTCTTTCATTAGATGTGTCTGCACATTCATTCCAACCTGGAGAGTGGATCTTCATCAAGACCTATCGCCAACAAACACTACAGTCACTGTGGGAATGGCCCTTCCAAGTGTTGCTGACCACCCCGACTGCAGTTAAAGTTGCCGGTAAAGGATCCTGGACTCACTACACATGCTGCAAGCACGCACCACCCCCACAAGCGCCTGGACCAGGACAAGAAGCAGCTGACAACGGGGCAGCCAAATCCCTAGCAGCTGGTAAGGAAGAGGAGAAGACTCCTGAAGAAAAGAGGTTTACGGAGGTCATACCGGACCAAGACCTGAAGATAAAGCTCAAGAGACTGAAATAATCTTATCTTTACTGATACTGTGACTCTCTATGCCTGCCTGCTATCTTTTTGGAAGGAGACCTTTGTCAGAAGAAACTCCAGTGCTTTACAGAAGAACTTTAAGGGCTGAAAATATTGTATACCTCCTTTTCTTTCTGCTGTTTGCATTATTAGTTATTGTTATATTTCTTGTATGGTTGGTTAGGATATGGGTAACCTCCATTGTCACAAGCCCTTTAGAATGATGTTTACTTATATTTTCTGCATTGTCTTCCTGCCCTTGAAAAGCCCTGGCTCTATGGCATTACAGGGGAGACGGACTAGGGGGAAGGGATTGCTGCCTGTGTCATACATATAAGGATTACTCAGGCTGTCCCTCCAATCTGATGAAAGTTGAATACCAGCCTTCTCCTTCTTTATGTCCAAAGCCAGAGCTTATAGGTACTCTTAGATTTACTTCTCATAATGCTTCTGTTTATATAAAGGTTGATTCTGTTTGTATTAAGAGTGTGATGTAGGCTCTGAAGTATAAACAACCATTGCTGAACAAGAACTTGGTGGGTCACATAGGCCGCAAGGTGCCTAAAATCCAAAGCACTGTTGCCACCCCGACCTCTGACCCTGAAGTCCTTGATCACTTTAGTCATTGGGAACAAAAAGTTACTTGTAAAATTACTTAAAGATGTTGCCTTAAGGACAAGCCAAGATTGTTATATTTCTTCCCATGTTCCTTCACACTATCAAAGTGGTATTTCCTTAATAAGCATAGAGGTTGCTTATGCTGATTATAATATCACTAGCTTCACCCTATCCAAAGCTTTTAATACTCCTTCTACCTTCATTTCACTGACAAATTTAGGCCACAAGACTGTTTGCTTCCAGAGATGGAAAAGGCCAGAACTTAGGGAGAAGTGTCTGTCTGTATAGAAACATATATGAAAGTACTAACAACTCTGGGACCCTCCAACACTCTTTTAGTCCTTATGACTCCACCTCACATATACTCACCTCTCCAGATTTAACTACTTTGTTAAGCAATATTTCCTCTTGCTCCCTTTCCCCTCTACTTATAGGTAGACTAGCTTCCTGGGAACCTCTTCCAGGAACTTACTGGGTATGTGGATTCAGGGCCTTCTCTGTATTTCCAAAGGGAGGAAAAGGTACTTGTTTTATTGGCCTTGTGGTCCCTGGAGTGCAAATCACCTCTAAACTCCCTGAGGGACGGTTAAGAAACCTGATATCTCCATCTCTTAAGAAGGCCATAATAAAGTCTTAGATAATATAGTGACCCAGTATGATGGGGACTCAGTGGGGAATGGAATTATACCCATTGTTTTATTTAGTGTAGGTGTTATGATGAATCATAGAGACATATGTGCTCTTGCTTCTATTTTATCAACTTTCCTGAATGAAACAGCAATTGCTTTTGAAAATGTTAAGGAAGAATTGGGTCAGTAGAGAAACCTTGCACTATAGAATCAATGGGCCCTTGATTATCTCCTTGCTGCCCAAGGGGGCATGCGCAGTCTAATCGGAAGAACCTACCATATTAATGTCATGCAAGATTTACAGAGACCCCTCCAAGATATTATTAGGGATAAGACTGGCTTAGGAAACATTGCTGAGTGATTTGGAAACTAGGGTTGGCTACAAAATCATAGGTGTTGCTCTCCTAGTCTCTGTCTGTTGTTGCATTCAATGTCTCCCAGGTTCGATGCAGACTTTCAAAGCTTGCTTTCCATTTACAAATGAATGCTAATCTCCTTGTCTCTGAAATTCCCTGATCGAGTCTCAAGTATGTTTCGAGCATCAGAGACGTAATCAGTCATGCTCCCAACTCTGGCTCAAGGACCCCCCTGCCTACACAATGGCCTAGAAGAACATAAGCAGAGGGAAGCAGGAGCAAAAGGTGTGATTGCCTCCTGGGACAAGAAGACAATCATAGGGGGAATGAGATGGGAAAGGGGATAGCATGCTAGAAGAAAATGGCTTGCTGGCTGAAATATCTGGCAACAAAGACAGAAGCAGCAGCACAAGAACACCCACAGGCTAAAACCAGATAAACTACCTTTACAACCAAACTGACAAATGAATGGAAGGGGGAGGTAGAGAGATGCCTTTGCTAGAGTTATCTTCTCAGGCACACACACAAAGGAACAGGGCATTAGCCACAAATACCTTAGACTGCAGGGATAGATAAGGTAGCTACATCTCAACTGACCAATCAGGGAATCCTAGCCGTTTGGTACATTCCAGATATGCCACCTAGATAAGCATGGGGCCCAGAGAATTCTTCCAAATTGATATTCTGCTCTAACCCACGTGACAAAGTGCTATGCTAAGACTGTATAAAACCCCAGCTTGTATCCTGTGTGAGTGCTGGACTCCTTAATAGCTTACTATGAGCCAGCCCTGCTATAGCAGTATATAAAAAGGTATCTGCCTGGAAACCTTGTCTCTCTTTCCTTGTTTTGTTCTCTCCTTGCCAGGTATTATCTGGACTGGACTGGCACCCCGCTAGATGCTCGTCCCACGACAAGATCCACCTAAACTCTCCTGTGTTTCCTGGCTATTCCCCCTGGATGTATCCTGTATACAGCTGCTGTGCTGTCTGTCTCAACTAGATTGCAGGATCCGCTGAACTGGGACATTTACGTTTGCCTGTTCAGTGCTGCATATGCCTTGTAGCACCAAACAAATGATCAGTAGTAGTTGTAGTAGGGCCTTCTGGCTATAGCATCTGAGGCCCACCTATCTGGGTACTGGCATTTCTCACAGCAGCTACACCTGTTTCACTGTGGCGTATGTCAATCTGTATACATCTGCTACCTTGGGGCACCCCTGTCTGCCTTCCCACAGCCAGCTTTGTGGCACTGCTCCCCTGGTCAGGGCTGTGTGGGAATGGGAGGGGGAATTCCTGTGTCATTACACTAAGTAGCCAGACTCTTGATATATCACCACTCTCGCAGTTCTCATTGATCCTGGCCTGTGCAAAGATGTAGGCCGCATCGGACAATTTATTTATTTATTTATTATTTATTTAACATTTCTTATATACCGCGCTATTTGTCATCAGTGCGGTTTACATTGTAACAATAAAACACATTGGTCAGATAATTTGACTTTCGTTTACAGATAACAGGGAAATAACTTGGAGTTGAACCAGGGGAAACTATATGCAATCTTTGTAACTATATGTTGGTACATAAGTCGGTTCTAATGTGAGTAATGTGCCAGGCACAGTGGATATATGGCTGCCCTATCACACTGCCAACAATATCTGAGTACCCTTTGTAAAATGATCCAGAAGGAATCAGCATAGGTTCCATATGGTCCCGATTCTAAAAGGCGGATAGCGGGGCTGCATGTCCCACCGGAACATACAGCCCCACTATCCACCTTTGCCATATGCTGCATCCCCCCTGCATGAACAGAGCCACTGTGTGTGCTGTGGGGGATGGGGATGGCATGGGGGCAGAGAATGGGAGGAGCATGGGCTATTTTCCTAGTTGCTATTACTTTAGCATGGAGAGTAAGCAAACTATTCTATTCTTTAGATTTCCAAATCCATTAAAACAGTATTTTTCAGAACTCACACCAAATTCCTACCTGAAGTAGTGACTACTTTCCACATCAACCAGTCAATTATTTCCTTCCTTTTTTTAAGCCACATACCCATCAAGGTGAAAAGACTCTGCATAAGCTAGGTTGCAAGAAATCACTATCTTACTTTGTCAGTCTCATTCCTATAGAAAATTAACTACATTATTCCTTTCATTTGATTGGTTGTCAAACTGCATACATTTTTGCTATATGCAAGCAGGATTTACCCTTTTAGATAAGACCAAAGTTCATCAAACTGCAGCTGTGGAAGCATCAAAGGCTCATCTCAGCACTGTATACATACAAAACATATTGTATGCCAGATAGCAATTTGCCCTTCTGTGCTCATGGTCACATCTCACTGCTGTTTGGATAATGCTTCCAGAAAAGGCAGTAGGTTCAGTCAAGTTGATTTAAAGTCTCTTGTTTGTAAGCACTTTAACACTCACACATCTCCTTTTCTATGGTTTGCTATTCAAGCATGCTGACAGCATACTGTATTGTATATTTAGTCACAACCCTCAGCTGTGGGAGCTACCAGTTGTGTGGTTGATTCATCATGCTTGCCAACAGAAAAAACAAAGTTGCCTACCCACAATGGGGGTTTCCCATAGGTAACAGGATAAATGAGCAACACAGTCCATCCTGCCTCCTTTAGAATTAAAGCATATCTATCTAACCAACTGAGGAGCTAGCAGGGGAAAGCAAAGCCTGGAAACTCCAGTACATGCTCAAAACATTTCTGGTTTTCTCTGATCTATGAGAGACATTCTCCATCTGAGCATCGCTGGGTGATGTCACCCACTTGTGTGACTGATTTATCTTGCTTTATAAGGGGAACCCCTCATTAACAGATAAGCGACTTTTCCATGCCACATCACTGCTCAGACTACGGGTTAGCAGAATTTAAAGGTCCTGGGTCTGTTTTTACTACCTAAGCACAGCTAGAAGATTTTTTTTTGCTCCTTTAAGAAGAACAAAGATGGATGACTGGCAACATTTATTCTTTGGTCTGCAGATGTGCTCATTGTCTGATATCAATTTGGGGAGTTACCCTTGTTTAAAATGCTGTGGCACTATTGTTATTGTTTGATGTTGTATTGATTGTGCTTGAACATGACTGGCATGCAGATTCCGGAAGTTTGGGGCAAGAGAGAGTTCCATTGTAATCGATGAGTTTTTAAATAGCAGGTAAGGATCTTTAAAGATTGTACAGCTCTGTCACATGCTAATAATTCCTCACCTTCCTGACAGTCAACTTTGTCTTATTTTCAGTTAGTACCATAGTATATGACAGCAGATAAAGACCAGTATGTTCCATCTAGTCTGCCCAGCAAGGTGGCAAGAGTAGGTGCAGTTAGGACTATTGAATGCAGTCCATTAAAAATAGTACATATTAATGACCTGATTCAAGAATGTTTTGTGTCTCGCAGGCTGGGGGAACTCTGTATCTCTCTGTGACAACCCCCCCCCCCCCCCCGGCTCCCTCAGGTTTTATTTTTTGTCATTCTTGTATCAGTAAAATAGGGGGAGGGATTGCCATTTTATATAATAATGCATTACCTGTGGTAGAAGTGAATATCTGGATGCATTATGGAGAGGCTTTGTTACTGCAAGTGGATATGTCTATTGCACTTTGTTCTTTGGCTTTATTGCCTGCCCTGATTAAAGACTGTGAAAGGCTATATGTCACTATTGTAGAGATAGTAACTCAGTATCAGAATGTGAGTGTTCATTATGATCACCCTACTAGATCTAACACATTTTTGCTGTTGATTGAGGATTTAGATGCCTATCAACATCTGTGTCCCATTCATGTTGAAGACCAGGGCCGGCCCGTCCTTTGAGCAAGAATGTTTTTTGCACAGGGCCCCACGCAAAAAACATTCTACATCAGGCCAAATAGATTAAAAAAAAAAAAAAAAGCAAACCGGCTGCTGCTGTCGCTGCCGCCGTGGCAGCGGCAGAATCAAGCGTCCCGCAGCGGGGCCCCCCTACCCGGTAAAGCCTCCCAGAAACATCAGCTTCGGACAGAGTCCCAAAGCGCGGGCTTTCAGAGCCGCGAGAGCTTCCCTGACCTCTCGTGGCTCTGTTAAGCCCGCCGGGGCTGATGGGAAATCCCGTCAGCCCTGGCGGGCTTAACAGAGCTGTGTGAGAAAGGGAAACTCTTGCAGCTCTGAAAGCCCGCGCTTTGGGACTCTGTCCGAAGCTGATGTTTCTGGGAGGCTTTGCCAGGTAAGGGGGCCCAGCGGCGGGACGCTTGATTCTGCCGCTGCCACTGCGGCAGCGGCAGCAACAGCCGGTTAGCTTTTTTTTAAATCTATTTGGCCTGATGGGGGAGGGGGGTTAGGACTGGTAATGGGCTATGGGGGGGAGCTAAGACTGGAAGTGGGCTGATGGGGGGGTAGGACTAGTAATGGGTTATGGGGGGCTAGGACTTGAAATGGGGGGGTAGGACTGGTAATGGGCTGATGGGGGGCTAAGACTGGAAATGGGCTGATGTGGGGGTCAGAACTGGAGGCTGATGGGGTGGCTAAGACTGGAAATGGGCTGATGGGGTAGGACTGGAAATGGGCTGATGGGGGGGCTAAGACTGGAAATGGGCTGATAGGGGGTTAGAACTGGAGGCTGATGGGGTGGCTAAGACTGGAAATGGGCTGATGGGGGTAGGACTGGAAATGGGCTGATGGGGGGGATAAGACTGGAAATGGGCTGATGTGGGGGTCAGAACTGGAGGCTGATGGGGTGGCTAAGACTGGAAATGGGCTGATGGGGGTAGGACTGGAAATGGGCTGATGGGGGGGGCTAAGACTGGAAATGGGCTGATAGGGGGTTAGAACTGTATGCTGATGAGTGGCAAAGACTTGAAAAGGGAAGAAGGTGGGTTAGGACTAGTAATGGACTATGGGGAGGTTAGGACTAGTAATGGGCTATGGGGGGGGGCTAAGACTAAAAATGTGCTGATGGGGTTAGGACTGGAAACGGGCTGATGGGGGGTTAGGACTAGTAATGGGCTATGGGGGTGTTAGGACTAGTAATGGGCTATGGGGGGGCTAGGATTGGAAATGGGCTGATGGGGGGTTAGGAGTGGAAATGGGCTATGGGGGGGCTAAGACTAAAAATGGGCTGATGGGGTTAGGACTGGAAATGGGCTGATGGGGGATTAGGACTAGTAATGGGCTATGGGGGTGTTAGGACTAGTAATGGGCTATGGGGGGGCTAGGATTGGAAATGGGCTGGGGGGGGTTAGGACTGGATATGGGCTGATGGGGGGTTAGGACTGGTAATGGGCTATGGGGAGGCTAAGACTAAAAATGGCTGATGGGGGGTTAGGATTGGAGGTGGGCTGATGGGGGGTTAGGACTAGTAATGTGCTATGTGGGGGCTAGGACGAAATTGGCTGATGTGGGGGCTAAGGACTGGTAATGGGCTGATGTGGGGCTTAGGACTGGTAAGGGCTATGGGGAGCGATGACTGGTACGAGGCTGGGTGGTTGCTAGGACTGGAAATGGGCTGAGTGGAAGGAGGGCTTGAACTGCAAATAGCTGATGGGGATGGAGGCTTGGAATGGAAATGGGCTGAGTAGAAGGGGGGCTTGAACTACAAATAGCTGATGGGGAGGGGGGCTTGGAATGGAAATGGGCTGTGAGGGGAGGGAGCTAGGACTGGAAAAGTGCTGAGTGGGGGGTAGGACAGGAAATGGGCTGATGTAGGGGCTAGGATAGGACTGGAAATGGGCTTTTGGGGGGTGCTAAGATTGGAAATAGACTGTGGTGGGGGCTTGGATTGAAATGGACTCATGGAGGGGCTAGAACTGGAAGTAGGCTCATGGGGGGCTTGGATTGGAAATGGACTGAGTGGAGGGGAGCTAGGATTTGACATGGGCTGATGGTGGGGCTAGGAAAGGACTATAAATGGGCTGATGGGGGGCTGGGATTGGAAATGAGCTCATGGAGGGACTCGGATAGGACTGGAAATGGATGGGGGAGCTAGGACTGGAAATGGGCTGATGGTGGGGCTAGGATAGGACTGGAAATGGGCTATGGGGGCTAGGACTGGAAATGGGCTTATGGGGGCTAGGACTGGAAATGGGCTGATGCGGGGACTAGAAGGGAGCGGATGCTGAGTGGGGCTGGAACTAGAAGGGAGCTGATGTTGGGGGAGGATTAGAATGGGATGGAGCTTTGAGAGGGGAAAAATATTTTGTGTGGGAGGGAAGACAAATCTACAATTGGTCGGATATTGGGAGAGTAAGTGGGGATTGAGGATGGAGGGGTAAAATTTGAGTGGATGAAATAGGAATGAGGAAAGATCAAAAGGAGAAAGATTAGTATGTTAAAGCAGATGTAGAGAGAGAATGGAAAAAAACTAGAAGAGAGAAGAAAGGACAAATGGACAGCAGACGATGGAGAGTTAGAAGAAGACATGAAGAAACCAGAAGAAAGTGGCTGGAGCAATTGCAACTGAAAAAAAATGCACAAAAGGTAGAAAAATATCTCTTTATTTTGAATTTATTAATTGGAAGATGTCAGCTCTGGGAAATGTGCATCATTATCGTCTGCGCTTTGTTTAGTACAAGAGGAAATTAATTTATAGTTTTATTTCTACAGTGTTGTTGTACATTCCAAGTTTGGCTTTTGGGGTTCCCAGTTTAATTATTGTCTTCCTAATTCTAAATTGTGATTCCTTGTTTGGTGATGGTCTATGTTCTATATGTGTAACAGAACTGAGGTATTCTGTTTATATAATTCCTATTTGACATTGCCACTTGTTCTCTTTCCCCAGTAGGTCATGCATTGTTATTCTCTGAAATGTATTGGTTTAATATTTGCAGTGTTGCCTTTTGATAGTTACGGTATGATACTTTGTGAGTCCTGGTAGTACTGTTAGGATATGGCGGGTTTGCTATGGGTTCTAAATGGGCAGTGTTTGTAGTAGTTCCTAATGTGCCTGGCGGTTGGCACTGGATTATAGTAATGTAGAAATCTTTTAGTCTTTCTTTATCCATACACTCATTAAGAGGCATGTTTACTAAAAGTTAGTGTATGGTAACATTATGCAAATATTTATGCAAATGAGGTCCCTTATGCAAATGAGGCCCCGCACCGAGTCTCCGCACATGGACCCGCACCCCTCTTGGGCCGCCCCTGTTGACGACATATGCTTGATCTCATCTTTTCCCAAGAAGTACTTGTTGGATAAAGCATATTGTGTATTTAACTTGTGCAATTGTTTTTTTTTCTCTGTTGTTAATAATTAGTGCTGATGAAGTAGTTACTTGATTTGGAAGCCTAAATAATGTAGCTCTAGATGTCCGCTTGGAGCAGTGTCAGTTTTCAACAGGGGAAGAAGAAGAAGACCAACCCTTCGCAGAAATCACAGGAGTCACCAGAACAGCACAGGGAGGACACGACCACACCACTTAAAAACAAAGAAACCTTTTATTTTGTAAAACCTTCAAAGATACAGACAAAGGAGTTCTACTATAGGCACATTGCATTTACTATGTCTACAGCAAAGAAGTTGTTTTTAATTGGAGAGTATGACTAACCTAGAAGGAAGTCCCATTCAAATTCTAGTAACCATCTGACTGCAGAGGCTTTAGCTAGGCTTTTTTCTACCAAGGTTGCTGATCTATGAGGATCCATTTTTGGGAACTAGCAGTTCTTAATCGGTTAATGGAAACTTGACTATAGTACCATATGGTTCTTTTTTAAATGCTAGTTCGGGTGCAGAAGCTTCTTTGAGTGGGTCAGCTCAGGATTCAGAATATTGGATGTCATTTCATCCTGTTACAAATGTTGTCCTTGCAAAAATCTTTGTGTCCTTGCATCCCACTACATTAGTGGTAGATCCAATGCCATTTGACTTCATTAAGAGCTTGTGGCCTACTTTATATACAACAATCTTTGCTATGGTAAACAAAAGTCTAGAGAAAGGTGCATCCCCAGTGGAATGGAAGAAGGTGATAGTTTACCCTATTTGAAGAAGAATTCTTTTGATCCCTCATCAACAGAGAATTATCGCCCCGTCTTTAATGTTTCATGTGTCTGTAAGGCTGTGGAGAGGGCATTTTTCCTCCAACTGGAGAATTTCCTTTTCAGAACAAATGTGCTTCATCCACCCTAGTTGGGCTTCTGGGAAAAGTGTAGCACAGAAACTAGTTTGTTGGCATTGACTACTGAGGCAGGAGAGTCATAATCCTTCTGGAAAAATGTTCTGTGGACAGTTGAAACCAAACTTGAGCTCTTTGTCAATGTAGACCAGCAATACATTTATAGGTGAAGAAATGAAGCTTAGAAGGAAAAAGCACCCTTCTTGCAGTTAAATATGGCAGAAGCTCCATAATGTTGTAGGGCTGTTGTGCTGCCTCAGGAACTGGAGATCTGGATCGCATTAAAGGAACCATGAAGTCAGAGGACTACCAAAGTATTTTGGAGCAAAATGTGCTATCTAGTGTAAGAAATCTAGGTCTGGATTGAAGATCATGGGTCCTCCAGGAAGACAATGACCCAAAGCATATATCTAAAAGTACAAAAGAATGATTAAAAAGGAACAAATGGACTGTTTTAAAATGGCCAGCAATGAATCCTGATCTCAATCCAATCAAGAGCCTTTGGAAAGAACTGAAATCTGCCATTGATAAAGGGAATCCTGGAAACATTCATGAGCTGGTACAAATCGCAGTTGAAGAATGGGAGAAACTACCAGCAGACAGATGCACGAAACTTATAGATGACTACAAGAAATGTTTGGAGGCTGCTATCACTGCCAAGGGTTGTGCAACCAAATATTAGCAAAGCGTGCATTAATCCTGTCCAGGTCATATTTTTTTTTTTCAGAAATTACTATGTCTAAGTTGCACAGACATCTTTTTTTTTGTTGTAACCTTTGAACATACTATTAAAATCTTATGATGACACAGTTGGAATATTTCCAATTATTTCTCAAGATATTGTACACAACATACCTAAAATGCAAAGGTGCCAATAATATTGACCCCAACTGTATAAAATTAAGTTCAAGATCTTGCTTATTATGTAGCAAATAAATTGTTTATGGGAGTAACTTCATGCCTGGCTGAGTTACTAATGCCTTCAGCCCCACAAAGAGTCCTCTCAGAATGATAATCTTTTAGCAATTTCATATCTAGCTGATGTAGTCTAGAACAGTGGTTCTCAACCT
Source organism: Ichthyophis bannanicus (assembly GCA_033557465.1). Taxonomy (NCBI): domain Eukaryota; kingdom Metazoa; phylum Chordata; class Amphibia; order Gymnophiona; family Ichthyophiidae; genus Ichthyophis; species Ichthyophis bannanicus. The sequence goes on along the minus strand of CM066032.1, from coordinate 366,771,953 downwards.
AGACCTCAGGACACACCTAGCCAGTCGGAATTTCAGAATTCCCATAATGTATACGTATGAGAGAGATTTGTATACAATGGAAACAATGCATGCAAATTTCTCTCATGCATATTCATTGGATATCCTGAAAACCTGACTAGATGGGTATTCCCCGAGGACTGGGTTGAGAATGAGCAGTATAAAGAGTGCATACCAGGTGACTATTATTTGGCACCAAATTTATTGAATTCTCTCCCTCAGTGCCTTTATATGGAGTGCCCCGCAGACTGAGTGCCACTGGACGCTGGAGGAGGAGAGCCGACTGACTCTGAGGAAGCAGGAGTTGAGGCTAAAGCAGGTCTTCCCAGATGTGGCCCAGATTACTAAGCTGCTATAGCTGTGGAACCATGGAGACTGCATTTCACAGATGTGCCCAGCAGAAATGACTCTGGTGTCTTAGAGGAAAGGTTCCTTAATTAAATAAAAGAGGCCTCAGCAAGCCATGTTGGTGGTGCTTGAGACTATGTTGATTTAAAGATGTTGCACAGAGAATGAAGCTATGATTTTCAGCTCGTAGAGAGAGGGATCAGCGAAGTCTCCCCGAAAGGAGAGGGGTTGGAAGAGTGTGATGGGGAGAAGCAAGGGATGTACTGTAGCACTCAGAGCCATGGGGATTTAAAGGGGCAGCAGCATCCTGGTTGAAGTGCAGCATTAACAGCTGCAGTGGGGAGGATAGTACAGACAAAGCCAAAGGAAGGCCCATGCAAGGAAGAGCACCACCAAAAATTTAAATAGACATAGCTCTGAGGAGCTATTGGGATCAGAGCTGTCACTGCAAGTATAGTGATTATATTGTGTGCATGAGGACATATGAGCATGGACAAAGGACAGAAATAGAAGAAGAAAATATTTCAAAAAAGATAGAAATGTGGAAAGTATTTTAATAAAATATAGTATTGCAGATGTTCCTGAGTGCAGGAAGATCACTGAGACACAGCAATGAAAAAGGGAATGTCCCTGGGAGCAATTTTAGGAAAGGATGAATGAGATGTATAATTGGCGAGCAATGTGAACTTTAGGGATAGGGGAAAATTTCAGAGAGAATAGTCCAGAGCTGTCAAGTTACCCAGTTCCTGGAGAGAGATTATTTTGCGAGTTCTGGTTTTAAATTTGCATTGCAATGCAGTATGGTATTTGTAGTCCCTAATTTTACCCAGTGGAATCAGTGCTGCAGGTCCCATAATGCATCAGGATGAGAGTGTCAGAAATCCAGGAGTGGCTTAAAATCTCACTCCTGGAACTGGGTAACTTGGCAGCTCTGATAGACTAGTGTCACTTTAAATGGGCTCAAAACTTAGCATCATTCTGAAGTTTACAATTAAGGGGATTTTGCTCTTGCTTTTTTCAAGAGGCGAGTTATATTTGGTTACAACAGGTATTTAAATGTCCCTAGAGAGCTAGGCACCTGAACCAGGGAAGGATAAATAAGGTGCGCAGGAATCCAAGGAGCATAAGTGGGAGTTAAATCTAGCTTTCCTCATTCTTAGCTCACTGCTCTAACCACAATAATTCCCAAGTCAAATGCCAGCTTTTAATTGAAATACCCATGGAGTTCCCTAAGAAACCATTTGATCGAGGGAGTGGGGGGAGGGGTCTCATTCCCATGATGACTAAAATTATATAGGTGGGTTAGTGTCTGACAGAGTGGATGTGTGTTTGATAAAGTAAAACACCAAAATACCATAAGTTAGGTAAAACTTGAGAGAAAAACGATTTAAGAAAAGTGAATGCAGTAAAAGCATGAGAACATAGTTTTAGCTGCTCTTAGGTGTGACTGAAAAGAGAGAAAAATATCAGAGAAAATAAATAGGATCTGGAAATCAATTATCACTTATTTTAAAGACGCCACAATGGTTGAGTAATTTGCCATGAGAGATGTACGTTTTTCTTAACACATTTATAGCCAACAATTCTAGCATGGTTTAAGGGGCTAGTGCAGCATGATTATACACCTACCCCAGTGTTATCCATGCTTAAACACTGTTGAAAGTTGGCCTAGTGAGAGAGAACAGAGCTGAGACCTTTCTATGTAAGCACAAAAGATCTATAACAAGAGATATAAGACTGTGAGAAATGTTTCACCTAGCCTCATAAATCTCAGATTTTTCTTTTAGAATTAGAAATTGTTAACAGAATAACTTCTGTAAAAGAAATAATAATGTAAAAGTGATAAGAACATAAAACAAACAGTAAGATATGCCATACTGGGTCAGACGGAGGGTCCATCAAGCCCAGTATCCTGTTTCCAATAAAGGCCAATCCAGGTCACAAGTACCTCTCAGGTTCTCAAAAAAAGTACACAGATTCCATGCTGCTGAAATTAAATTCAGATAGCTCAGATATAAGAGAGCCTTGTTTCAAATAGTCACCTGGGAGAAAGAAATTTTGTTTGCATGGATGTCATCTACTGTTTTGTTAGGGAAATTCAATTATCTTTTATTTTTGAAAAAGATAGTACAGTGCTCAACAAAAACACATGAGCTGTTCCATACATAAAGAATATGGAAGATACATGGGCTCAGGTTCAGCAGTTTCTCTTACTGAATTGCTGAAGTTAGCTGATAGGCTGTGTCCTGGACCAGAGAATCTGAGGACATCTGCCCAAGGAGTTCACTGGACCCAGATTGGAAATCTATAAAGCAGAGGTTCCCAAACTTGGAGTCGGGATTCCAAACGGGGTCACATCATCAATGGATGGGGTCACAGAAACATGGCCATTTCCCCTCCTCTCTGGATTTTCACTAGGACCTGTGCCACGTGGTGGCAATCATCAGTCAGCATGTAGCCTGTGAGCCATTGATCCTTGCCCCCTCCTGGGTAAGCTTCCTGTTAGACTGGAAACCCCTGCTGAGTACTGAGATCTCTAAGAGCACACTGCACACTGACACTAAGGGGTATGTTTACTAAAACCCCGTTAGGTGCGCGCCGCGCTATTGTGTGGGATGCCATATAAGGAGTGGGCGTTTCAGTCTGAAAAAGCAAACCGGGATTAATCATGCGCTAATGTGTGCTGTGCGCTCATGTGCGCTGCTCACATTAGCGCATGAGAAACTTGCGCGGGAAGCATAAGTGGTGCGCTGATGGGCACACACAGGAACAGAGCCACAGTACAATGGTGAAGACACTGACCAATGGTGCAGGGATCATGGGTTCAATCCCCCACTGTGCCCAATAAAGAAGGCTGGCTGAGGCATTACCTGCTAAAAAAAATTTTGCAGTCTGAGGCATATGAATTTTATTTTAATTACTGCTACTAGCAAACGCACTCTGAAAGCACTGTAACATAAGGCGCCCCATAAGGTACCCCAGAGGGCACATTTTAAAGTGCACTGTCCGCCAAGGCACCCTAGAATGTTGCTTATAGGGTGCTTTATAGGGTGCCGTATGAGGTACCGCAAGGTCACAGCACTGTTTTTGATGGCGGCACTGTGCAGTTTAAAGAACAAAAATCATAAGTAGGTGCGCTGACATGCAAGGAGGAGAAGCAGTATAGCACAATGGTTAAGACACTGACCAATGATGCAGGCGTCATGGGTTCAATCCTCCACTGTGCTTAATGAAGAAGGCTGACTGAGGTATTGCCTGTTATAGGTAATATTGCTGTAGGGGGCATTTTATTTTTATTTTAATTAGTGCTGCCAGCAAACACACCCTCAAAGTATTGTAACATAAGGTGCTGCATAAGGCGCCTCATAGGGTACCCCAGAGGGCACATTTTAAAGTGCACTGTCTGCCAAGGCACCCTACAATGTTGCTGAAAGGGTGGCCTATAGGGCGCCATATAGGGTGCCCTATGAGGCACCGCAAGGTCATAGCACTGTGTTTGATGGCAGCACTGTGCATTTAAACGCATGGAAATCTGAAGTAGGTGCGCTGACATGCATGGAGGAACAGCAGTGTAGCACAATGGTTAAGGCACTGACTGCTGATACAGGGGTCATGAGTTTGCTCCCCAGTGTGCCTAATGCGTAAGGCTGGCTGAGGCATCAGCTTTGCAATGTATGTATTGTTTCCTGAAGCACTTTATTTGTATTTTATTAATTGCTGCCAGCAAACACGCCCTCACATGCCGTAACTGAACGTGCCGCATAAGGCACCCTATAAGGCACTCCATAGGGCACATTATAAAGTGCACTGTCCGCCACGGCACCCTAAAATGTCCCCTATAGGGCACCCTATAAGTCGCTCCACAGGATAACGTATAGTGTACCTTATATGGACGGTAACCATCAGGTGCCCTATAAAGCGCCCTCTGAGGCACCTTATGGGTACAGTACGCCGAGAGTGTTTTTGCTGACAGCAATAATGTACATTAAAAAGAGATAATGCTTTGTGCAGCCCTATCAAATAACCCCACTGTGGGTTTGAACCCATGACTTCTGGCTCCACAGGCAGTGAAGTAGCCATTGGGCTACAGCTCTATAGCTGCTAGAGAGCCCCTGGCTGGCTGCAGAGGGACTGCATGTCACCACACAGACAGTCTGCTGTGGTCACCAGGATAGGGTTAGCCCACCCATACCCATGCTGCACTGCACATGCAAATCAGCTGTCCACAGATGAACACAAGATGGGGTATGCACCCCCACAGCACCTCGGCCTGGCAGGGGGAACTGACCATGTGCACCCCCACAGCACCTCGGCCTGGTAGGGGGTACTGACCGTGTGTTTTACTGGCACAGAGTAGCTACACACCGTCACATTGTGCGGGTACTGTGCTCACCCTGAGGGTGCGGTGAGGCGCCCAGCACCAGGTCCACAGCACCTTCCATGGCAGAAATAGGCCATGCTGCAGGTCCCCAGCAATGCTAATGTGGGAGATAGGTAGTTTCTGCAGACACACCTTGGATATATCTGTATGTCTCAGTCAGGTGTAGCCCCTATGGATCCCTAGGAGGATTATGTACCACCATTCTCCTTTTTCTCCAGAGCTGAGGGTGGTAAACAGGGTCTCCCATCAACAGATCCACACTCTACCTCCCTGCAATGGTGGCAGTAGAGGGGACCATCAACCCCAGTCCTGCTGGGGAACAGACACCCTACAGGGCAGTCAATGCAGCTCTGTACACATCCATAACACAATAGCAGACAGACAGTAGGCCTGGATATGCTAAGCTGCATCCCACCACTATCTGATATGCTCCTGCAGCAAGCCTTCAGCCGCTGCACCCTGCAAGGTGCTCCATCAAGACACATACCAGCTGCAAACAGTCTGCTAGCTAGTCCATAGTGGATGTCCCTGGTGGAAATACATACACCCAGAATTGAGATGTCAGCATACACAACAAGCAGATAAATCAGTGACTGGGCCCCAAAAGGAAACCCATAAATATCACATGAGAGAAACACTATATAGCACTATGGGGGTGCCTAGCCATGCCGTGGTCACTGCACAGTCAGGGTGTGAGTGATCTCCCAGCAGGACATGCTGAGGCCATCCTGTCTGTGTAGGTGGTGGCCGGGCACTAAAATGTCCCAGCCAGTGCCCTATGCCCTGTGCAGATGCATCCTGGCCAGGCCACCCTGTCCGGGCTATACCCATGGTACCTTGCTCCTCATTATGCACATTGGCAGGCCAATACTGGCAACAGTGCTGGCAGTGTGGGCTGTGGAGGGTGTATGCAGCCACCACACACTGGATAGACAGACACACACACACACACCTATGCCAGCATTGTGCTACTATAGAGGAGTTTAGCAGCCCTGGCCACCACATCAGTCCTGGGCACAGTAAAGGCATGGATATGGTACGCAATACTGCTGGGGGTCACTCCCCAGGGTGGTAAACACTGTCAGAGACCAGACCTGAAGCACACACCACAGACATCAGAAAGGTTGTTATGATGGAGCTCAATCAGCAAACTGTGCTTAACGTAGGAATTGCTATCTGCCAGTAATCATAGCAAACGTTTGATAGCTGTGTACCGTATACCCAGGTGTAGGGTGGCATTGCTAAGGTATGCAAGTGCTAGTATTGGGAGATGCACGCAGGGCCCAATGTCCTGCCTCTCCAGGAGGCATTGGCCAATGAGGCCTGTGGGTGTGGGTGTGGGTGTGTCTGCCCCTGTTGGCTGCTGCTTTACGGCAGAGGTTCCCAACTCCAGTCCTGGTGTGTCAAACACTGTTCGGGTTTTCCTGCTGTCCCTCATGAATATGCATGAGATACATCTGCATACCATGGGGGTGGTGCATAGATATGCAGCACAGGCATCTTTATTAGAGGCAGCATGGAACCTGAATGGTGTTTGGCCCTCCAGGACTGCATTTGGGAGACTCTGCTCTAGGTAATGCGGCTGTTTATGGTGTCTGTGCTCGGTGGGGTAAAATATAGGCGTATTAACCATGCGTATGTTCTCTGCAATAAAGGTTTGTCCTTACTATCAAGGTTTAGTTGTGGGAAAAATATGTGGACTGGATTGGCAGTAGCCCCAGCTGGGCTTTGAACCTGTGACCTTCTGTTCATGCACACACTGTCTGTGTGCACTGCACCACCTTGTTGCCACAGATATGCTGCATTCCCTGGGGAGTCCATGACTGTACATCCGACAGGGCCTGTTTGTTGCAGTGCACGGCACCCACCTGGACAGGGCTAGGCCATGGTCTGCTGTTGCCACCAGCTGCTGCCACCTCCACCACTAGTACCGCTCCATCCTTAGATTGGAGACAGCATAAACCCTGAAGGATTTGTGGCCCTCCAGGACTGCATTTGGGGAATCTGCTCTAGGTAATGTGCACGTTTCTGGTGTCTGTGCTCTGTAGGGTAAAATAGAGGTGTTTGAGCCATGCTTATGTTCTCTGCAATAAAGGTTCGTCTTTACTATCACGATATAGTTGTGGGTAAAATATGGGGACTGGATTGGCAGGAGCCCCAGCTGGGGCTTGAACCTGTGACCTTCTGTCTCCAAACACACTGGTTGTGTGCACTGCACCACCATGTTGCCACAGAGACAGTGCATTCCCTGATGATACCATGACTGTTTGTCCGGCAGGGCCTGTCTGTTGCAGTGCATTGCACCCATCTACACAGGGCTAGGCCATGGTCTGCTCTGGGCAGCTGCCACTGCCCCCCTCCACCTCCAGTACCTCTGTGCCACCATGCTGACATGACCTTCTGCTGGTGGTGCTGGTGGTACGCAGTCTCAGGCCATCCTGTGTGCGGGTAGGCGACTGCCTATGGTGCGGGTTCTGGGGTAGGGGTGCCTGCATATCTGTCTGCACGTCCCCCAATCACCGCCTGCCACTGTTCTGTGCCCTTGGAGGTACCTGCTGGGTACTATCCCCTGTGACACTGTGATAGACACGCTCATGCTCATGTTGGGCCCTCATCAGTTGCTGTCTGGCTGCTGTACAGTTTTAGCATTCCTAGGTGCCACCTAGGCATCTGCCTAGTCCGCACTGTGCCCCAGCTGCACCACAGCATGTGCCGCCTCCAGCCCTCTGTATCCCCTTTCCCAGCATCTGTCCAGTTGCCCATTCCGACATGCCCGCCCTGCTGCTGTGGAACATGGGCATACCATAGGAAACCTGTCCAATGGAGGACGTAACCCTGATCAGTGCTATTTCACGGTGGGATCATTCACCTTGTATGGGGATGGAGCGTAGACCCTTCTAAAATTCATATTTATTTTTTGGGGCTTTCTTGGGAGTGTTTTTGATGTTTCCCATTACTATCACTATTGCCCAGCTTACTTATGATTTGTTTATATTTTGTTGGGGTCATTTTTAATGTTTATTTGCCCTTTTGTTCCGTGCACATGTATCACACTGCTCAATTTTTGTAGGTTTCCCTGGTTTTGCTGTACATTGCTGACAGAAATGGTTTCTCTTCCCTTTAAATCGGCTCTACCGTGAGGTTTTCACTCGCGGTATTTTTTTGCTTGAATTTCGGCCCCGCTCGTGTGCGGGGAGCCTCTCCCCTCCCACTCTCCACCCATTGACCCCGTCTCTCCACCCCTGGGGAGCCTTCCTCCGCCCTCCGAGAGCCTTTCCACGCCTTTATCGCACATCAGTGCACCGCGCACATGAGCGGGCACTTTAGTGCGGCGCACACATGTGCGGGGCACAAAAATGCATCATTAGCATGCGCTAAGGTACCTTAGCGCACGCTATTGTGCGCCGCGCACTTGAGCACAGTTTAGTAAACATACCCCCAAATGTTTTAACTTATATTTTTAACAGAAGTTTTTAATCAGGATTTTGCAAAAAGACTACACATGAAGTTCTTTTTAATGAAAAAATAAATAAATTAACATCTCCTAGATATATAAGGGATTATTATGGAATCCCTATTATACACCTCCATAAACACTGACAAACCTGACTATTTTACAATAACCAACTGCCTCACAGAAATGATTTCATGGCTCAGTAACCACAACCTCAGCATAAACTGCAATAAAACAGAAGTGCTTATCATATCAAGAAACAACGTCTTCACCACTCCAAGTGCAATTAAACTACATGACAAAAGCATTACTGTCAGAAATGAGATTAAGCACCTAGGAGCCATCCTGGATCGAAACCTGAATCTTCTGTCACACATTAACAAGACAACCAAAACAGCCTACCACAAGATGAGGATAATAAGAAAACTTAAATCATTCCTCAGTCAGAATGAATTCCACACAGTAATACAAGCCACCATAACGCCGACTTTAGACTACTGCATTGTATCAAGGCCTACTAGTGCAAGCCATCCAACCTCTGCAATGGCCCAGAATACGGCTGCAAGTGTCATAACAGGCTCAGTGAAACATGAGCACATTACGCCCATATTGCATCAATTACATGGCTCCCAATTAAGAGTCGTGCCAGATATAAGTTCATCCTTAACATCTTCAAAATCCTGCATGAAAGCTCAGCTGAGATACTTCAGGATCTCATTAAAGGGAACCGGAAAACCGACCAAGAAGAACGAACAATAAGAACACGTTGCTTATGCCCAATGATTTCTCCAAAGCTAAGCAGAACACAACTAATAGTGTTCTCACTAAATACACCGGCACTATGGAACTCCCTCCCAGAAGACCTAAGAGCCCTTCATGATACCAAGGACTTCAGGAAGAAATTAAAGACCTTACTGTTCATAGAGCACTATGGTAACATTACATAAAGATGGGATGTAGGTCTGCCACCATGAATTCGGACTACGGAAACTCATTCCAAAGCCTGTTCATTACCTCTTCACACTACCCACTGTATATAAGTTACTGTATATAGGTTACTGAGTACTTTAATTTTTCCCTACATGTCAATATACCATATGTACTATCCCTTAGCACTTTGTATTGGTTATAACCTGCACTTGTTATCCCTTACTTTGAAACCTGCTATGTAAACATTGAGAATTGAATGTAAATCACCTTGACTTAAGGAGAAGGTGGTATATAAAACCTGTTAAATAAAATAAATATTAATGTTTTAAATGAGTATGGCACAGGAGGGAAATTTGGAAGCCACATCTAGGTAGAAAAAGTGATTTTTGTGCCGGGTTTGTTGTTCGTTGTACTTTTTTCCGGAGCGCGTTGGGGTGTGGCTTAGGTGGCACTAGCGTTTACATCTCTGTGACATATTTCACATAAGCAGGTGACATACAGGGTGAAATGTTTGAATATGCCAATTTATACTTGCTCAGGAATAAGCACTAGACTTTGTTGTCTTTTGGAACTACTTATGACGTTAGCAACTGGAAGAGCTTTGCTTGATTGTCGTTTGTGTCCAAGTAGGCGTGTTTTATGCTGCCTTCTGTTTCCCTGCATTCCGTCTTTTTCTTTTCCAAATCTATCTTCCATCCCCTTTCAATGACCCCAGCATATTCCATCTCCCTAAACCCCCCTCCCCCCCACAAGCCATGCCAATTCCATACTCCTAGTGTCCTTCTCCCTGGCCTGAGGTATATCAGCCTTCCTATTGCCCAGCTGCCTAATATCTTCTGTTTGAATGTGCCTCAGTGTTCCCAACTACATTTGTGTCTCTGTGTGATTCCCTGCTGTCTGTCTGTATATGCCTCAGTGGTCCCAAATGCATCTGTATCTCTGTATGGTTCCTTGTTGCCTGTGGGTGTGTGTATGTCATCAATGTAGTGTGTGTGCAGATGCATGTGCAGTGCTGTAGGTGTTGGTGGAGTTAGTCACTGGATGTGGGTGGAGGGAGACAGGAGTCATGAGTGACCTGAAAAGATAATTTGTGCAGGCCATGCTTCATGAGGCCCATAGGGAATACAGGAGAAACATCAGGAGATATCCATATCAGAAGCTGAGTAGGCTCAAGTTCTAATCCCTAGGCCTCACAGATAAGCAGTGTCTCACCAGGTTCTGCTTTGACAAAGCAGCCATCTACCTTCTCTGCCAGAATCTAGAGTGGCTCCTCTGCTCCATCACATAGAGGGGCCAGTCCATGCCCGTCTGCCTCAAGGCCACCATGGCCCTCACTATCTCAATCACCGGCATTTTCCAATCTGTGCTGGCTATCACAGTGGGTCTCAACCAATAAGTCAGCACACAGTGCATCTCACAGTTCCTGAAGGTCTTTCTAACCTACAATGAGGAATATGTAGCCTTCCTGCAGATGGTACAGCAGAGGCAGCTAATCATGACCCAAGTCTATGAGGTGGCCAGATTACCATTGTATTGGGGGTTATTGCACACAGGTGGCCATCAGACCTCCATGAGGGATGGAAGTTCCATATCACAACAGGAAGGAATTCCACTCAATAAATATGCAGATATTCTGAAATGCACAGGGAGAGAGAACTGATGTCTTTCTGAGATTCCCAGGTTCCTACCATGACTGCTACATCCTGATCTACTCTGGCATCTATGAGAGATTTGAGAGTGGAGGAATCACAGGTGGATGGCTGCTAAGTAAGCCCTGCACTAGCCCATTCTGCTACTTTACATATACATTCCATGAGGTTCCAATGGTCCCTGGCAGCAGCAACAACTGGCAAACTGAATATTGAATGTTGTGTGCAATTCTGGTCGCCGTATCTTAAAATGGATTTAGCAGAATTAAAAAAGGTACAGAAAATAGCCACCAAAATTGTAAAGGGGATGGGAGGATACCCCTATGAGGAAAGGCTAAAAAGGTTAGGGCTCTTCAACCAGGAAAAGAGGTGGCTGAGGGAAGATATGATAGAGGTCTATAAATTAATGAATGGAGTGGAATGGGTAAATGTAGATCAATTGTTTATGCCATCAAAATCTATAAAGACCAGGGGACATGCAATGAAGCTACAGTGTAACCCATTTAAGACTAATAAGAAAAAATATTTTCTCACTCAACGCATAATCAAACTCTGGAATTTGTTACCGGAGGGTGTAGCAAAAGCTGTTAGTGTAGCTGGGTTTAAAAGAGGCTTGGACAAGTTCCTGGAGGAAAGGTCTATAAACCATTATTAAAGGGGACCCGGGAAATTCACTGCTTGCCCTAATACAAGCATTGTGGAACCTGTGTGTCTTCTGGGAAAACTGCTAGGTACTTGTGACCTAGATTGGCCAATATTGGAAACAGGATACTGGGCTTGATGGACCTTGATCTGACCCAGTATGGAATATCTTATGTTCTTATGAACTTATGGTTGCAGTGCCTACCCAGCACAGTAAATATCCCAGTGCTAGACTCTAATATGTTCCAACTCTCTCAGGTGATAAAGTCTACCCTCTCAGGAGGTGGTTCCTGACCCCAATTGTTGCATCCTACATAGATGCAAAGAAGCAGTACAACAGATCCTGCAGACTCCCTCCCCCCCCCCTCACTAACGATGGAGCACCTTTGGTCTGCTCAAGTGCCATTTACGTTGCCTTTACAAATCTAGGGAGAATTCTCTACAGCTCAGTCAAGGTCTGTCAGATATCTATGACCTACTGCATGCTGTACAATCTGGCAATGAGGTGGTGACAACCTCTACTTTAAGGACTGGAAATGACATAAACAATGATTCTAAGGCCCAAGGCAGGAGGACACAGCAGAACTACATCAGCTTGGCATGAGAACAATAGATGAGCTCATACACGGGTATTTCTTGTGAAAGTAGGGGTTTTATTAGTGAAAATGAAAATATGTACATGTGAGTGCCCCATCCACTGCTACCCCCAATCCCATGGTCTCCCTCTACCCACCTCCCATGGCCTTCCCAGTCCCATCCACCCCCACTCCCCATCACCAGCCCACTGCCACTCCCACACACCTCACACCTACCCCCAGCACCAGATCTATGTCCCTCCCTCTCTCTGGATGCACATAATAGAAAGATATGGGTTTTTTTCTTTCCACATTCCCTTCTTTGTCTCCTGCCCTTCTCCAACTGTCCCTCTGTTCCCCAATCTGATTTAGCTGCTATGATGATATTCTGGATGATGTTCTACTGCTCTTGGAAGAGCTGTCCAAGATATTGTCTAGCCCATCAGACTGACAGATAGCTCTATGGAAGGGGGAAATCTGAGATGTGCTCCCTTCTATGGAGCACAGGTTCCAAAATTTGGGAAGAAGGCAGTGTATCCAGACAATCATCTGCTTGGATGTGCTTGAGGCCAGAAAGATGGTGGAGAGTGAAGCTGCCTCTTCAGCATTACCCATGTAGACTGAAAGGCTAGAGGCACAGATCTCACTGTGGAAGTTGGCAGAGCAGCTGGAGCGGCCAAGGATAAATGTTGGTTGAAGTGGTGTAGCTTCATGATCAGGCTCTGGATCTTGATTAGCACGGCCTTTAACACCTCCAATATCTCTCCTCTCTGTATTTGGTGTTCCTCAACAATCATCAATCTTCTCTGCAGCTTGATTTTCTCTGCCCGCTGAGCCAGGAACTGTTAATTCTGCTGTAGCAGCCATTTGCCAAAGTGCATTAGCTAATGACTTCTTTGACTTGTACAAGGTTCTTCTGGGTTTACAGTTGCTGGTGCTCCTTCCAAAGCCATATTGGAGGGGATACAACAGTAAAAGCTGGATGTTAGCCACCTCTTCTTCCTCTTTGTGCTCTACCTGGAAACCAGCATGGTCCTCCATTTCCACATTCTTGATGTTCCTCCTGGTTCCACATAGTTCTCCATCACAGTGTGTATGCCACCCTCTTCCCTGGCTATCATGACTGTGAGGAGGATCTATGCACACATCTCATTACAGCATACATATCCAGGCACATGCAGTGAAGGTTAGTCAGGCTAGATGTGCAGAGTGGCTGCAACCTAAGCTTGATGAAGCACTCTGCAGAAGGACCAGCAAGTGGGGAAACTGCTGTTGGACCAGAGGATAGTGATAAGCCTGACACAAAGCACTTAGATCCTATGATCTGCTCAAATGGTTATTTTACAAGTGGGTGAAGCCCATGTTCAGAATCTAACCTACACACGGCTAATTGCAAAATTGCAAGCTCATTGATAGTAATTCTCAAGGCTGGTGATAGGTTCTCTGGTGCCCCTCTGCAACCTACAGATCAGTGCCCCTCCTCCCTCATTACCATTAACAGTAGGCTTCCCCACCCCCCTTTTCCTAAAACTCCTTTGTGAACTCTGTTCACATGATGCTAGTATTTTTCCTTCAGTTTAAGTATTATAACAAGAAAATTGCAGTGAAGGGGCAAATGCATTGCTGGAATGCAAATCAATACTGAGGATTAAATGTTTAACATTGTATGAACAGAATTAGAAAAGGTACAGAGAAGAGCCATCAAACTGGTAAAGGGGATGGAAGGATATCCCTATGAGGAAAGGTTTAAAAGGCTAGGGCTCTTTATCTTAGAAAATAGATGGCTGAGGGGAGATATGATAGAGGTCTAATGAATGGGGTGGAACAGGTTAATGTAGATCGATGGTTTACTCCTTCAAAAAGTAGAAAGACTAGGGGACATGCAATGAAGCTACAATGTAGCACATTTAAGACTAATCAGAGAAAATATTTTTTCACTCATTGTATAATCAAACTCTGGAATTTGTAACTGGAGGATGTAATAAAAGCTGTTAGTGCAGCTTGGTTTAAAAAAGGTTTGGACAACTTACTGGAAAAGTCTATAAACCATTTTTAAAGAGTACGTGGGAAATCCACTGCTTACCCCTGGGATAAGCAGCATGGAATCTGTTTACCTTTTTGAGAACCTGACAGGTACTTGTGACACGGATTGGCTGCTGTTGGAAACAGGATACTGATCTTGATGGACTCCTGGTCTGACTCAGTATGGCATATCTTATAGGTTCTTAACAAGATGTGATAGTCAAAGAATTAATGTACAGTAATTGAACAGCCCAAAATCAATGTATTTATTTATTTAACCCAAAAAAGATCTAGAAAAATTACATCTACTTACAGTTCATGCCTCCTCTCCCACCTGTTATTGTTGCTACAGATACTACCGCTGCTCTATCTCTGCATGTACGGTTGAACAACTCTTTTATAAATCCAACAAATAAGGAGAAGGTGATAAAGGCAGTTTGCGCAGCTGGGCTTAAAAAAGGGTTGGACAAGTTCCTGGAGGAAAAGTCAATAGACTAATACTAAGAGAACTGGAGAAAACCACTGCTGTCTGTGGGTATAAGCAGAATGGAAGCCACTGTGACCACTAAGAAGCCAAAAAGCCAGACTCAATTCCCAAGCTCATGTCCGCAGTTCCAACAGTTGACAGTGGCAGTAACAATGTAAGAGCAACTATTTGGCCGGATTTTCAGATTTCTTTGAGAGCGCTGTTGCCTTTTGGAGCTGCTGCAACTCTGAAACATGCAGACTTTCCTGGCATTACAGCCAGGCTGTGGCTGGACAAAAGTGGAACGATTCTTTCATAGCTTCCCATGAGAGCCAGCGGTAGTGCTACTTGCAATGCGTTGACAGGGATGTTAACCACAAGCTTAAGGCCCACATGTGTCTGACTCTGATCAACCAATGTGCTGGCGCACATGTCTGATTCTGACTGAGCAATATGCTGCACCCAAAGCTCCCACCACTCCCTCTCTTCTCTGTGGCTGGTTGCCTGACTGGGACATTAAGGTAAATAGCACCTTAGCAGCACACTATGAGAGGGAAGAAAGGAGATTCAGCATGTTTGGTGCCCTGCAGTAAAGCTGAAACTAGTTAGACATTACACACTTTACAGAGTAAAGTCTTTGAGACTATTCGGCACAGGCTACTTATAAATAAGTTGAGCATCCTAGGAATGGACACTGGAGTGACTGACTAGGTTAGAAATTGGTTGTGGGAAGCAACAAAGGTACAGCTAAATGGAACTCGCTCTGAGGAGAAGGATGTTACCAGTGGATGTTACATTTTTGTAAGGATGTTATGGAAGGGCTGTCGGGTAAGATTTGCCTCACTGTGGATGAAACCAAAATCTGCAATAGAGTAGACACCCAGGAAGGAGTAGATAACATGAGGAGGGATCTCGCTAAGCTTGAAGGATGGTCAAGAATTTGGCAGCTGATATTTAATGCTAAAAAATGCAGGGTCATGCATTTGGCTGCAAAATCCAAGAGAGCAGCACAGTATAGAGGGTGAAGTACTTTTGTCCACGAAAAAAGAGTGTGATTGTTTTTGATAATCTTAAGGAGGCTAAATAGGTAGAAAAGGTGATAGTGAAAGCAGGGATGTGTGTGCTAATATCTGTCATGGGACTGTGTGTGCATGTGAAAACTGGCATACAGTGTGACAAAGCTACTACTACTACTATTACTGAGCATTTGTATAGTGCTACAAGATGTACGCAGCACTGTACATCCCTGCTGATCAGAGCTTACAATCTAGTCAAGACAGACAGACAACACAAGGGAGGAGTGGCCTAGTGGTTGGGGCAAGTTACCTCAGGCTAGAGGGCCAGGGTTTTGAATCCCGCTAGAGGGCAGCAACTTTGGGCTGGAAAGACTAGGGTTTCTAGCCCTACAGGTGCTCCTTGAGGCTTTGGGCAAGCCGCTTAACCTCTCTGTTGCCTCATGTTCAAAAACAGATTGTGAGCCCTTCAGGGACAAGGAAAAAATATATACAGTACCTGAATATAGACTGCTTTGACTGGTAGAAAAGTGGTATATAAGCCTAGTTAAATAAATAAATCAACAAACACAAGGAGATCAGGTGAATTAAGATCCAAAAGTGGCAGCGAAGAGGTGAGTTTTCAGCCTGGATTTGAAAAGCGTCAGGAAGGTGTCTGACATACAGACTCAGGTCGTTTGTTCCAGGTGTAAGGTGCAGCAAGGTGAAAGGAGCAAAGTCTGGAATTAACAATAGAAGAGAAGGACACAGATAGAAGCGATTTGCCAGAAGAGTGGAGTTCCCAAGGGGGAGTGTAGGGAGAGATAAGAGAGGAAAGGTAGTGAGGAGCTGCAGAGTGAATGCACTTATAGGTCAACAGGAGAAGTTTGAAATGGATGCAGAAACGGATAAGGAGCCAATGAAGTGACTTAAGAAGAGGGGTAATATGAGCATGACGAGGCTGGTGGAAGATTAGCCATGCAGCAGAGTGTTGAACAGATTGAAGAGGAGAGAAAAGAGTAGGTTGCAGTAGTCAAGATGAGAAGCAGTTAAAGAGTGGATAAATGTGTTCAGAAAAGAATGGGCAGATATTGTTGATGTTATAAAGAAAGAAATGGCAGGTCTTGGCTATCAGATAGATGTATGTGGAGAAGGAGAGAGAGGAGTCAAAGACAACGCCAAGGTTGTGATCCAAGGAAACAGGGAGGAGTAGAGAGTCATACACAGAGACTAAGAAAGGAAGAAGAGAAGGGGAGGGTTTGGAGGTAAAAATAAGAAGCTCAGTTTTGGCCATGTTCAATTTCAGTGGCGGTGAGACATCCAAGCAGCAATGTCAGAAAGGCAGGCAGTGAACCAAGTCTGGATTGCCAGAGAGATTTCAGGTGTAGAGAGATAGATCTGGGAGTCATCAGCATAAAGATGGTACTGAAAGCCATCGAAAGAGATAAGCATACCAAGGGACTGGGTTTAGAGAGAAAAAAGGAGTGGACACAAGACAGATCCTTGGGATACACCAACTGAGAGCGGGATAGCAGCAGAGGAGGAACCACCAGAACAAACACTGAAAGAGCGATGGGAGAGATAAGAGGAGAACCAGGATAGTACAGAGCCCTTAAAACCAAGCGAGGACAGGGTATCAAGGAGAAGGTTGTGGTCAACAGTGTCAAAAGCAGCAGAGAGGTCAAGAAGGATGAGGATAGAGTAAAGGCCCTTGGATTTTGCCAGAAACAAGTCACTGGAGAATTTGGCAAGGTCCATTTCAGTAGAGTGTAAAGGATGAAAGCCAGATTGTAAAGGATCCAGGAGGGCTTGAGAGGAGAGAAAGTCAAGGCAATGGCGGTGAACTGCAAATTCAAGTAGTTTAGAAATAAAAGGGAGGAGGGAGATGGGTCGATAGATAGAAGGACAGGTAGGATGAAGTGAGGGTTTCTTGAGGAGAGAAGTAACTACAGCATGCTTGAAGGCTACAGGAACAGTTGCAGTGGAGAGCGATAGGTTGAGAATATGAGAGATGGAAGGGACATCAGTGGAGCAGATGGGGCTTACGAGACGGGTGAGGATAGGATCAGAGGAGCAGGTAGTGAGTTTGGAGGAGGAAAGAATGCGTGCAGTTTCCTCTTCAGAGATCACAGAAAAGGAAGAGAGGATAGCAGAGGTAGAGGGGGAAAGTTGGGAGTGAAGGGGGGAGGAGGGGAAGTAGCTGACTTTGTGGGGAATTGGAGGGTGATCTAGTGGATTTTGTAATGGAAATAGTTAGGCTTTGGGCAAAAAGGGAGGGAGGAGTCAGAGGCACCTTGAGGATAGAGCTGAGAGTACTAAGGAGATGGCGAGGGTCAGAGGCAAGAGAGTTAGTCAAATGGGCATAAAGCGATGCATTTCCCCTTCATTTGCAAAATCATACATATTTGGTGGGGGGGGGAAAGAGGTGTTTGGAAGAAGAGAGATGATAAAATGTGTCTTGTTATAGTAGCAAGGACTGTATGAGGAATCTTTATAACTAGTTTTATGCATATTTATGTATTTCTCTCTCTTCAGACAGTGGTGTGTGGTGCGAGGATGCAATGCCAATGTGTGCGTATGGTGCATTGTAGGGGGGGGTGGCACCTACCTGTTTGTGATACGTGTGGTAAAGGAAAAAGAAGAAAGTCTTCCGCAGGAGAAACAGTAAAACAGAGTGGAAGCTAAGGACCACGGCCAAACACAAAGGAGTGGTTTAAAAAAACTCTTTATTAGCAGACCCAACTCAACGGTTTTGGCCAGAGGCCTTCTTCAGGGGTCTAAAAACAGACAGACACAAATATCAATCTTAAAATAATATATATACAGAGGTAAAATAAACAATAGTAATAGAGCAATAAAGCATCCTCAATTTGTACCATAAAAATTAAAATACATTACCATAAAGGGACAAAAAGACAACGTGAAAATGGTGGACCGAACCACTCTTCCCAATCTACAGAAGAATAGGTAAAAACATACAAGTATCATTGAATATAGAACTGTATAAGCATACTGAAGGATAATCTGTGCGGCAAGACTAAAGATGGATAGAAATGCAATTCATAAAAGAAACGGTATACAAACAGCAACAAGTGCTAAACTAGAATAGGACATTTAAAACAAAGACAAAGAACAATAAAATGCATATGACAGATTAAGTACATATCAAAAGATGTAGATGACCTAACCCAGGGGTAATTAATATAAAACATAACAAAAAACATTATATTAAAGTGAGCAACGAAGGGAAGAAAAGAAACAACAAAATACCTAAAAGTTACCAGTATGATAGACCAAAGTCATTAAAAAGATACAATTCATAATAGCATCGAGCTAGAAAACACCAACCAGTACTAATTTAAAACTAAGGCATTTAAAAACAAAGGGGCAAAAAGGTACATATAAGAAAAAAGTGAAATACATATTAGAAATACAAGTAAAATGTGCATTGGGAATATGGATAATAATTGTAAAATCATGACAGAAGTCATTATATCAAGATAACCAAAGAAGTGAGACAACAGGGCAGATGGAAGTCAGCTTAGACCAAAGCATTGCAATATAAACAGGCCTTATTATATTGTGCATGCAGGGACAAATGCTTACGAAAATTCATGAACAACAAGATATTGCATACCAACGAAGTAACCAAAGGGGAAAAAAGGGGCAAGCATCAAACAGCACTTGTTGCTGTTTGTATACCGTTTCTTTTATGAATTGCATTTCTATCCATCTTTAGTCTTGCCGCGGGGAAATTTCCCATCAGCCCCTGCGGGCTTAACAGAGATGCGAGGGAGACACTCTCCCTTCGCGCCTCTCAAAGCCGGCACGGAGGGGCTCAGCCGGGCAGAGGGGGCCCCGCGGGACAGTCCATGCTGCCGCGGCAGCAGAGGGGGCCCCGCGGGACAGTCCATGCTGCCGCGGCAGCAGCCAGCGTTTTTTTTTTTTAAATTTAATTTTAAAAAAGCTAACAATTTGTTCAATTTTTGTGGGCCCTTGCCAGCTGTGGGCCCTACGCCACGGCGTAGTTGGCATATAGGTAAATCCGGCCCTGCTGCCTAAGATGATCCCCATGTACCACCGACCACTCTAAGTCACATGTATATAAGGGGTGCACTCTGGTTGTCCTGTGGTGGTTGTTCACCTGAATGGGTCTTACCTGTATGTACCCATAGGAAGGCGCTTCCTCCCCAAGGTCTAGCTCTGGTATGAAACAGGAAGGAAGGATGTTTGTGAGACAGCTTTGTATACTCCTCTCTTGGAAGGTACATTCTAACTCTGGTTTTTATTAGGGGTGTGCATTCATTTGAAACAACCTAGGATATATCAGTATTTCCTTTTATCTCTTTATATCATTTTTAATCCAAACACGACACAATTTTGTACAATTTTGTATAAGCATTGTGGAACCTGTGTGTCTTTTGGGGGAACTGCTAGGTACTTGTGACCTAGATTGGCCACTTTTGGAAACAGTATACTGGGTTTGATGGACCTTAGTCTGACCCAGTATGGCATTTCTTATGTTCTTATATGTTCTTTCTCCCAGTATCATCACTGTCTGGCCTGGCTTCATTCAAACAAGTGACCTTTGGGTTGGAAGGAAGGAATCTTGTAAGAGGAACTCTTATGTCTCTGAGGGGCTTGCTTTATCCAGCATGTTCTTAACTATCTTATATTTCTGGTGATTTTCATTCCTGTTTTCTGATCAGTCCAAAGTTTGGCTTTCTTGAGCTTTTATAAAGCTCTTCCTGGATTTTTTGCCTTGTGAATCTATTGATTCCTATTCTAGAGACTTAAGTCAAAACCTTTTATTTTGCCATGTTATTGTGCTAGAAATTCTGTGAAACCATGTCTATCAGAGACATTTACTAAGCCCATTCCAGATCCTGATTGTCTAATTAGTGATCTGGAATAGTCTTGCTTATTTCACATATTCTCAACCTCTCTCTTTCCACTGCTACTATCCCTTCTGCCTTAAAGCATGCTGTTGTTACACCCCTACTCATGATCCTTCTCTTGATCCTAATTCTCCTTCTAATTATCATCCAATCTCCCTTCTTCCCTTCATTTCCAAACTTCTTGAGTGTGCTGTCCTCCACCATTGTCTTGAAATTTCTTTCCTCTCAAGCCCTTTTGGAACATTTTCAGCCTGGCTTTCGCCTCTTACATTCTACTGAAACAGCACTTGCCAATTTTTCAAGTGACCTGTTCATGGTTAAATCTACAGAACCTCTATTCCATTCTTATCCTTTTTGACCTTTCAGCTGCTTTTCATACTGTTGACCATCACTTTCTCCTTGACACATTGTCATCAATTAGTTTTAGATGCTCTGTCCTGTCCTGGTTCTCTTCTTATATCTCCAATTGCTCTTTCATTGTTTATTCTAATGTTTCCTCCTCTTCCCCTATACCACTCTCAGTTGTTGTTCCCCAAGAGTCTGTTCTGGGCCCTCTACTTTTCTCTCTCTACACCCAGTCCCTAGGTGCTCTCATCTCTTCCCATGAATTTCAATACCATTTTTACGCATATGATTCTCAGATCTATCTTTCTACTCCTGTTATTTTTCCAGCATTGCAGAATCATATCTGCGTGTCTCTCTGACTTCGCCATCTGGATGTTTCACCGCCGGTTGAAATTTATCATGAACAAAACTGAACTTCTTACCTTTCCCCTAAATCTTCCTCTCCCTGTCCTCCTTTCTCTATCTCTGTTGATAACTCTCTTACTTCCTGTTTCTTCAGCCTCTAACTTTGGTGTCATTTTTGATTCCTCCTTTTCCTTCTCCTCACATATCCAACAGATTACTAAAACCTGTCGTTTCTTTATAACATTTACAGAATTTGCCCCTTTCTCTCGAAAAACACTGCTAAAATACTTAGCTACTTCCCTCCTCAACTATTGTAACATCCTTCCTGCTGGTCTCCCTCTGAGTCATCTCTCTCCTCTTCAATCTATTCAAAACTCTGTTGCGTGACTAATCTTTCGCCAGTATCGATTTTCTCATATAACCCTTTTTCTTAAATCATTTCATTGGCTTTCCTTCCATTTCCATATCCAATTCAAATTCTTCCTTCTGACCTTTAAATGCATTCATTCTACTACTTTTCACTATCTCTCCTCTCCCTCTACACCCCTCCTCGTGAACTTTGCTCTTCCGCTAGCTCGCTCCTCTCTTTGCCCTTTTCTATCTCTGCTAATTCCAGACTTCGGTCCTTTCATCTTGCTGCTCCCTATGCCTGGAACGAACTTCCTAGAAACATAGAACCATGACGGCAGAAAAAGACCACATGGCCTATCTAGTCTGCCCTTCCATATCAACTACAGTAGTCCCCTTTTTACCTTTAGAGATTCTCTGTGTTTGTCCCATGCTTTTTTGAATTCAGATATTGTCCTCGTGTCCACCACTTCCACTGGAAGACTATTCCACACATCTACCACTCTTTCTGTAAAGAAATATTTCTGCATATTATTCTTGAGTCTATCCTGTTTCACTCTCATCCTATGTCCCCCTTGTAGCAGAGCTTGCTTTCAGTTCAAAGAGATCCTCCTGTGCATTTATGCCATGGAGGTATTTACATGTCTATCATATCACCCCATCCCGCCTTTCCTCTAAAGTATACATATTAAGATCTTAAAGTCCATCCTCATATGCTACATAATGAAGATCACTAACCATTTTAGTAGCCATCCTTTGCACCAACTCCAACTTGCTTATATCCTTTTGAAGGTGTGGTATCCAGAATTGCACACAATACTCCAAATGATTTCACACCAGAGCATTATCACCTCCTTTTTTCTGCTGGCCATTCCTCTCCCTATATACTCAAGCATCCTTCTGGCTTTTGCAGTCACCTTTTCTACCTGTTTAGCTACTTTAAAATCATTAGACACAATTATGCTCAGGTCCCACTCTTGTTTGGGGATAGAAGTACCTCACCACCTACACTGTACCGCTCCTTTGGATTTTTACAGCCCAAATGCAGGACCCTGCATTTTTTAGCATTAAATTTCAGCTGCCAAATTCTAAACCATTCTTCAAGCTTAGCTAGATTCCTCCTCATGCTTGCTACTCCTTCCTGGGTTTCTACTGTATTACAAATTTTGGTATCATCCACAAACAAGCAAACCTTACCCGACAGCCTCTCCACAATATCAATATCAAGATGTTAAAAAGAATTGAACCAAGGACACACCACTGGTAACCTCCTTCTCCTCAGAATGAACTCCATTTACCTGTACCCTTTGTCACCACCCACTCAACTAATTTCTAACCCAATCAGTAACTTTAGGGTCCATCCCTAGAATGCTCAGTTTATTTATGTCACCTGTGCAGAACAGTGTCAAAGGTTTGAATGAAAACTAAATGCACTACACAGGAGTGGCCTAGTGGTTGGGGGCAAGGTACCTCAAGGCAGAAGGTCAGGGGTTCAAATCCCATTAGAGGTCAGCAACCTTGGGCTGGAAGGACAGGGGTTTCTGGTCCCACAGGTGCTTCTTGTGGTTTTGGGGAAGCCACTCAGCCCTCCTTTACCCATGTTTCCTGTAAAATAGTTATCTCCAAGTTATAATGCCCTATTCAATGTAATTTCAGTTTGTTCAATGTAAACTGCCTTTATATCCTGAAAGGTGGTATATAAGAAATGTTAAGTAATAATAATCTAGGGATTTCCTTCAGTCCAACTCCCTGGACACCCAGTCAAAGAAATCAATCAGATTTGTCTGACAATACCTGCCTCTAGTGAATCCATGCTGCCTCAGATCCTGCAATCCATTGGACTTCAGAAACCTTGCTTTTAGTAGCCTTTCCAATAATTTACTAACCACAGAGGTTAGACTAAACAATCTGTAGTTCTGAATATCATCCTTACATTCACTTTTGTGTAAAGGGACCATATGTGACTTTGTCCAGTCCTCTGGCACCATTCCTGACTCCAAAGAGGCATTGAATAGGTCAGACAGTGAAGCCTCTAGATCATCCTGAAGTTCCTTCAGTATTCTCAGATGTATCTCATCCAATCCCATCGCCTTGTCTACTTTTGGTATAGCTAGTTCCTCCTGAACAGTCTTCTGAAAATCGTCCGAGCTCCCCGTCACTTCTGTTTCTATTTGTGGGTGTTTTCTGAGGTCCAGCTCCTGGCCCTTCATCTGTGAACACAGAACAGAAATATTTGTTAAGCAATTCTGCTTTATCCTCATCAGTTTCTGCATATTCCTCCCCTGCGCCTTTAAGTCTGTATCTCAGGCTTTATCCCTTCCCCTTTTCAAGTCTAAAAGGTTCACTTTTTTAAGGCTGCCTTTGGATCCTGATCTCCTGTTCATTGTGTCTCCTTTCCCTTCCCTATTCTATTCTCATTTCCAACCTTTGTTTTGTTTGTCTTGATGTCTTGATTATATTGTAAGCTTTAACAAGTGGGGACTGTCTTTATCTGTGTTTGTACAGCACTGCTTATGCTTCTAGCATTTCATAAATGTTTACTTTTGTTTATTTATTGTTAATA
The DNA here is from genome assembly GCA_033557465.1 of Ichthyophis bannanicus. NCBI lineage: Eukaryota > Metazoa > Chordata > Amphibia > Gymnophiona > Ichthyophiidae > Ichthyophis > Ichthyophis bannanicus. The sequence goes on along the minus strand of CM066032.1, from coordinate 366,747,977 downwards.
GTCATTTGTTTCATCTGTTTCTATGTAATTCTATTACATGTTATATATACTTATATAAAATGTTCTATGTACAATGTTGTTATGTAAACCGTGCTGATAATGCATAGTGCGGTATAAACCTAAATAAATAAATGTTTATTATTATTATTATTATTATTATTAATAATAATAATAATAATATGGAATGTGTTTTGTTTTAAACTAACATGTTACAGTAAAATAACATACAATTTTGCCTTTTAACACACATTAAGATGCAAAAATCATGAATTATTCCCTTAAGACCTGTTAGTAATTTCCCCTTTTAGCCTTTTGTCTCTTTGATCAGCTATTCTACAGTATCTGGTTCTTCATTATTTTGAGGGAACATCATAAACTAGTAATTGTCAGTTGCAGTATTTTTCACTAGCTTATTTCTGCAAACAGGTGCGAACTCAAATGAAGTATAGATAGGTTGTATTAAAAAGCACATATGAAACTGAGTGAGAATATTTTGCCAAGGGTGATGAAGCAGACTGGAAATAATAAACTTTGCAGAGATGCCACAGCGGGTACAATATAGATAAGCAATAGCTTAGAGTTTTAAAAGGTCATTTGCAATTCATATAGAACTTTGTCCATCACATACACTTTAAAAGGTCATGTGCAATAGAGCAAAAAAATAAATTACCCTAATCTACTAAATGTATTCGTGCTGCAACTTTCCTAGATAAAAATAAGAAATCATTTATTGGACTGTTATACACAATATCTTTACCAGGAAATATGCATTAATTTACAACCTGAATGACATTATTTAAATGTATAGATTTTAATGTTAAGTTTTGATTACAATGGGGTTCTTTGACCTATTTTGAGGCAGAAAGCAATATGAGTTATTCAGAAAGGCCAGAAAATAAAATAAAAAATGTTTGTTGTTCAAACCCAGAGCAGAATTGAATGGACTGGCAGGCCCAAAAAGGAATATGTTATTAACCATTTCAGGCCCAACTTGCTTTAAGCCACAGAAAGGCCTATTTATTCACTTTCTGTAAATTTTACAGTTACAATGCAGTAATTGCCCAAAATTAATGTGTGGTAACTGTAAACCCACTGTGTTCATTGTTAAGGGCATTCCTAGCAGTTTCTCATTCAGCTAATACAGAGGAAAGTTTGTTAACGTGTTAAATGCATTATAGATAAAGCAATGCACTTAGCTATACCTATTGAGGTGGTGTTATCTGCGCTAACTGTAAGATGCAGTCCCTGTCCATTCCCTACTCATTCCACACCCCCTTCTGTATTAGCTGGTTAATACAGAAATTAGCATGCACTATCTGCTAAGGCATCATGTTAACCATCAGCGTGCTAGCTAATGTGATAAGAGCTAACACAGCTTAGTAAAAAGGTCCCAGAATGTACGAGATGCTGTCAAAAAGTTCCTGAACTCATGCCACTGCAAGGGAACAGAACACAGTATAGCAGTGCACCGCTGTGTTGGACTTTCTGGCAGCCTTGTGAGTCAGTATGCTAAGTGGCACAGTGCTGAGTAGATGTGGGACCACACTGCATTTTCTTGTTTACCACATATTTCATGACTTTCTCACTGCCAAAAATGAATGAGAAACTCGAGCAACGTGCGTGCATCAAATTCTGTGTTAAAATTCGTAAAAACATGTTGGAAACAAGGAATTGCTTCAGCAAGCATTTGGTGAACGTGCTTTAGGCAAAACACAAATCTATGAGGGCATGGATGTTTCAAACGTGGCCAAGAAATGCTTGACAACAATGATCATTCAGGACTGCCTTTAACAAGCAGAATCCGTGAAAATGTCGAGAAAGTTTACAAATTAATTCATGCAGAACATTGGAGAACCATTCCTGACATTGCTGAAACACTTGGAATCAGTTATGGCTCAATTCAGGTGATTCTGAAGACTTAAACATGCATTGAATTGCTGACAAATTTGTGCCGCGCCTCCTGACAACTAATCAAAGGGAATGACAAACGCAGATCTGCCATCAAATTCCAGCAGCCTTTGGCCCAAAACAACATGGTTGCCATCCCTCACTCTCCCTATTCTCCTGACTTGGCCATCCGTGACTTTTTCCGCTTTGCTGGAATGAAAATGAAGCTCAAAGGGCGCAGCTTTGACAACATTGTGAAGATTCAAGAAGAGAGTCTGAAGAAAGCAATAGCAACAATAGCAAGACCACTGGGACTGTTGCATCAATTTCTAGGGGGACTACTCGAGTTAGTGCATCATTTTTTATGGGGTCAGCTTGGGAACCTTTTGACAGCACCTCATATTAGTTAGCTTTTATGAATGAACTTCTTTAGCCCTTTTCATATATGAAAAGTTGTTCAACTGATATTTGGTCCACAATAGAAAAAAAGTGGTTAAGCCACATTAAGTTTTCTGTAGCAGAGATGCTAGCAAGTCAAAGGCAAGAAGTCAAAAACACCTGACCATATATGCATGCAGGACAGGCCAAGGGTTTCTGCCACCCTAGGCAGAAACCCCGGCCTCATTACCCCCCCCCCCTTACCCAGCTGCCACCATCCCCCCCAAGCTGCCACTGCCCCCCATCCAGCTGCTGCTGATTCTGTCTCGGGAGGAGGAGGAGGTGGGCAGCAGCAGCAGTATTTCAAAAAGCATCAGCTTTTTTCCACCACTTTCTTGCCCACAGGAGAACATTTCCTACAGCAAACATGACTTGCCGCTGAAGGACATAGCCTGCCATGGGCAAGAAAGCTGAAACCAAAGCTAGTAAATTTAACCATTTCCAGAGGGAGACTTTACTACTACTACTACTACTATTACTGCTACAAATGATCATTTGTATAGTGCTGCGAGGCATATGCAGCGCTGTACAGAGACATGTAAGAGACAGTCCCTGCTCATCAGAACTTACAATCTAGCTGTGGTAGTGTGGTGTGCAGTTGGGAAGGTTTCTTCTGTTAAAACACCAAACACCAAACAGACAGCAGTTCAGAGAAAACAAAACTTGTTTTTATTCAGATCCAGCTTGTTAAACCTTCACAAAGCTGGTCTCCCAGCCCTTCTTCAAGCCCAGTTAAAGTTCCTTCATTGTCCAGTTAAAGTTCCTACCTTTGTATGGCTTACTTTGAAAGAATTCCTGCTCCATGAGCCTCTCTCCCTTCTGCAGCCTGCTGGGATTTTAACCTTTTCTTGTGAGCCATGCCTTCCCAGCCCTGAACTCTGGGTTGCAGGCTCTCTTATGGGGGCCTATTGATAATCCCTGTGGAGAGGGATGGGCCACACTCTATAGACCCTCCCCATCAGCTCAACCATGCCCCATTGAGCACCTGCCTCACCCGGGCCCCCTCCCAGGAAAGGAAGTCCACGTTTAGGTGAGTACAACTAGTCCTATGGCAGACCTGGAAATGGTAGGGTTGAAGACTCAAGAACCACCACATAATATGGCCGTTTGACTCTTTCTGCAAAGCCAGTCACTTGAGGGGTTGGTGGTCCATTATTAGCATAAATGACAGCCAAACAGATAGGTTTCAAGCGCCCTCTTGACAGAGTCTTCTCAATCATTGCATAATGCTTCTCCCGAGGAACCAGTTCTCTGCTGATGAGGGCTATGGGATGATCTTCACCTCTGACTTCATGGGTCAAAACAGCTTCTAGGCCCAATTCTGAGGCATTGGTTTGCACAATAAATGTTAGAGAGAAATCAGGGCTACTCAGGACAGGTTCAGAGCACATGGCCTTCTTAAGATCCTGGAAGGTCAGGTCCAGGTCCGGTGACCAGTGGATCCATTCAGAAGCTCTCTTCTGGAGGAGATTGGTTAATGGATTTGCCATTTCTGCAAAAATTAGGGATGAACCACCAGTAATAGCCAATCAGTCCAAGGAAGGCAGGAACGTCTTTCTTTGATTTCAGAGTGAGGATGTGGGCAATGGCATCTACCTTCCATAGTTGAGGTTGTTTCTGCCACTCCTGATTAAATACCCTGGGTATTGAACATTGCGACCTCCCTGAAAACATTTCTTGGGTTGACCATCAACCCAACCTTCCACAGGCTGGTTAATATGGCTTATACTTGGGTTAGATGGGTGGTCCAGTCTCTGGTATAGATTACAATGTCATCAAGCTAGGCAGTGCATTCTCCTTGTGTGGTCCTTGTAGATGTTGACTAGGCATTGAAATGTGGCGGGAGCCCCGTGTAATCCAAAGAGCAGCACTGTAAACTGGAACAGACCTTGTGGGGTTGAAAAAGCCGTTTTCTCCTTGGCAGTATCCCTTGGGCAGGTCCAAGGTTGATATAAAGCATGCTCTATTGAGGGGAAATTCACTGTGTATCTATTGGACAAGCAACATGTAATCTATATACCTTTAGGAACCTGACAGATACTTGTGGCATGGATTGACCATTGTTGTAAACAGGATACTGGACCCAGTATGGCAGTTCTTATGTTCTTATGATGTGCATAGCTAGACTTTGTCATACCTGTCTGTCCAGTGGACAGCGGATTGGTGGCCTCATGATGTACTATATCAGATAGTGGAGATTGGAGCTAGGCAGTGGATTTCTGGGGAGTGGTGATGAGAATGCAAAGGTGCATGAATTGGAGGCATTTGTGTGGTGTGTTATAGAGTTGGCAATACATACAGTGATGTATTTTTGACGAAAGTATGTTTGACCATTCAGCTGTGCTGTGGATCTCAGTCTCGGGGGGGGGGGAGCAAACATTTAGAGGGCATGACTATTGATGTGGGCATGGCCCATATTCCCCTTGCCTCAACAGGTCTGAGCGACAACATGAGAGGCCTCTATCCAAGTGTCAGCTTGCATAGCCCTGGGAGATTCAGAGAGTCAGACTAATCAGTTTTTGGTACAGTGAGACATTATAGGATGGTAAAGCTGCCATGTGTATGCCAGTTCAGTGCAGCTACCACCAACAGAGCAGGGTGGCCAGGAATCATTGCAGAATAGCCAGAAAATCTGGTATGTCCTCAGTTAGCTAGATAAGGGGCTAAGTGTTTGTTATACTCTCATTGATGAGTCACCAGCAGAGGCCATTTGACACCCAGGCTGCTGGCAGATTTAGACTATAGCCTTTGTGGTGATAGAGCATTCTTTGCCCATGCAGTCTCTTATGTGAACATACCTTGCTGGGTGCCCATTCTTTATTGGTGTGTGGGCCAAAGGCCTGTATGGATGACAAGGAGGGCACACAGATTAGCAGGAATACATATAACATCCTGTACACTACAATGGCATTAAGTACATGAGACCCAGTCAGAAAACGTGGATAGCAAGGAAGGAATTGTTTATTAGAACACTCTTATTCTTAAAGCCAGGCCCGACACAGGCCGTGTTTCGTTTATGCCTTCATCAGGGGCTGTTGGCTACAAAACATATAAAAACATATTAAAAACATCCATAATCAATAAATTGTAAACATATATAAAAACAGATCATAAGAGCACCATAAAAACAGCAAATGAATCTCATGTTGAATAAATGAACAAATAAATAAATAAATAAATAAATAAATATGCATATAAGAATACAGCATAAAACCGCACATTGATACATACATAAATAAATAAATAAATAAATTAATTAATATGCATATACAAAACATGCACACACATCACAATAATAAATATGTATCAAAAAAACTAAAAACACCATACAATATCTTACCTCGTGACATAACAAACCATTAAAATGAAAAACAATACGACCTATAGTCTTTCAAAATTAATGCGTGTTAAAAACCTACCTGTGTGTTCTATAATCTGTACCTTGCCACACCGTGATTACTACAATGAGAGAACAGAGGACCATTATAACCGGGTGACTACAATATTATTATTGAGCAAAAGCTCAACCAAGGAAAAGCGCAACAGGATCACAGTGGGAACCCATGTACACATCCAGTGCAGATATATTATTAAAACCCTCTTGCCCACTTATGTCTTTTAACCATCCCCTTATTAATATGATAAAATTATAGACCAGTAAAAACACACTCTCTTACCTCTATTACCAAATTCCGCTGCAACTTATTTCTCAAAAAACACTAATCTTAGCGTCCTCTCCCACCGACGTGCAGCTATTCTTATAATTTAGAAACGCTGTCGGCTGCATAATAATATAAAAACGTCAATAGCACACAGGAACTCAACTATCCATAAGCTCTATAAGCTCATTCATGATAACATTTTGAAAAAACTCATCCTCAAAACCTAATTTTTAAAACAATCCATCGGATGTCACCAGTAATACAGCTACCAGCTAGCACTCGGTTTTCTACCCTTTATTTTGGAAAGGCTCCGTTGCCAAAAACAAAACACAAACCAGTACAGTGAGGAATCAAACTTTTACCTCTACTGTGCAAAAACTCCACTTGTATTCTTTGCAATCTCCATAAAATCTTGCAAATCCCACCTCGTTGGAATAAAATACACTTGCTAGACGATCCGCAATTTTCATGAGCGACTAAAAAACGCCGGCAGCTGCGCGATGGTTAAAAAGTATCAATTGCGCGGGAGGAAGAAGTGACGTCAAAGATTGACAGCTGGTCACTCCCCCATGCACGGGAAAAGCCACTAAACATCTTCCTTTAAACAGATAATTACTTTTCCCTAAATCTTCCTACATTAATTATCCTTTCTAAGGAAATGGTACATAAATTAATTAATCGGTGTGTTCATTGGTTACAAGTAGGGAAAGCTGACATTTATGTACCATTTCCTTAGAAAGGATAATTAATGGCTTAAATCATGGACTGCAACAACCATAATGCATTGCTCTCCACATCTGGAGGCCAGACTGGCACACATCTTACTCCAAGAACAGGGTAGCTTGCCTACTCTGATGCATGACTTCTTGTCTAGGATTGCCAACAAGCTCCAGATGCACCTGATAAGCCTGATATAGTCTTAGGTTTACCTCATTGCATGGAGGGCCTTCTTGTCCTGTGTTTGTTCTGGAATGCAATAGAGCTATCAGACCTCTATATCCCTGCATGCAATGCAGTATGCCTAACATGCTTGTCAGGTGCATCAGGAGCCAGATGTCCACCCTATCCTTGTTTCCCACTGCCAACATCATAGCTACTATACCTGACCGCCTAATGAAATTGTAAGCCAGTCCTACATTTATGTCAATCTATTTATGATGATTATGGGACCTGCAGGCAGGCTTTCAATGAGTACAATCAGGGACTACAAATAGCATACTAACTGTCCTGCAATTTTCAAGCCAAAGACCTGGAAAAGAAATCTCACTCCTGGAACTGGGTTACTTGGCAACTCTGCAGTGGTTGTGCCTGTGCTGTGTGAAAGTTGGTATTTTATTACAGAATGCAGTCCCTGGCTCTACACTGCGGACAAATCATGGCTCCAGATCATAGCATGTATCAAGAGGAGACCGGTAGAAACCTAGAATTATTCTCAAGTAGAACTCCTGGAATTGAGTGGTAATGCAAATTGCATTTCAAGCATGTGCACAATTGTCTAGTCACCCAGTTCCAGGAATTCCAGGTTGTTTTAATTCATTTCAGTTTCAGGTATTTTTTGTTTTCCTTCATTCTTACATTGATTTTATTACAATATTCTGTAAAAGTGCTTAAAGGGCAGCCATTGTGGCCACCATTATCTGTCAAGTCCTTACCTGAGGTGCCTCATAAGACACCCTATAGGGCACATTATAAGGTGCCTTGGCAGACAGGGCACTTTATAATGTGCCCTATGTGGCACCTTATAGGGTGCCTTATGGGGCACGTTAGGTTACGGCATTGTGAGGATGTTTTTGCTGGCAGCACTGCTTTAAATTAAAAGGTGATCTCTCAGACAGCCTTCTTAAACAACACTACTGTAGGATTGAACTCATGACTGCTGCTTCCACAGTCATTGCAGTAACCAGTGGGCTACATCTCTATAGCTTATAGCATAGCGCTGGCATGGACTTAAGGTTAATGCACATTAATGAGCCAAGGCGCCCTCTATCATGCGATACAGTTTCATTTCTACCTTGCCGCCGGAACGCCCACTACCTTATATGGCATTCCTTGCATTAACGCTGCAACTAGCACCAGTAACATTAGGACGGTTTAGTAAACATCCCCCATGACTAGGTTGTAAAAATACCAGGTTATACTTTATTCAGAAAGGACAGGGTAGGAAGAAGGGGAGGAGTGGTGGCACTATATGTAAAAAATCATATTAAAGTTTTGGAACTACAGAGCTTAAAAGGAAGAGAGGAGGCACTGTGGGTTAAACTAGAAAGAGGAAAAGAGAAATCTTTTTGTATTGGTGTGATATACAGACCTCCCTGACAGAAAGAAGAGGTGGAAGGAGAATTAATTGAAAACATATGCAGCATTGCTAGGAAAGGGGAAGTGCTACTGATAGGGGATTTCAATATGCCAGATGTTAATTGGCACATTCCTAATGCAATATCATCTAGAAGTAACGAGATCCTGGACTCTCGACTGGGAGAACTATTCAGGCAACTGGTAACAGAACCCACACGTGAAAAGGCCATACTGGACTTGGTGCTTACCGATGGTGAAAGTGTTTCTGATGTTATAGTGGAACATCATTTTGCATCCAGTGATCACCAGATGGTGTGGTTCAGCATTAGGACTAGGGCTGTTAAAATCCATTCAAAAGCGAGGTTCTTAGACTTTAGGAAAAGTAATTTTGCCAAGATGGGCCAATACCTCAGAGAGTCGTTAGCGGGATGGGAACAGCTGGGGGATGTAGAAAAACAGTGGGCAAAACTGAAAGGGGATCTTTTACGGGCAACCAACCTTTTTGTTAAAATGGTAAATAAAGATAAAAGGAAAAGGAGACCGCTATGGTTTTCAAAAGAAGTAACTAAGAAAGTGAAGAAAAAAGAGGGAGACCTTCATTAAATATTAGAGATCACGGAGAGAGAGGAAGACAGGCATCTATATTTGGAAAAACGCAGAGAAGCTAGCAAAGTAGTCAGGAAAGCAAAGATTCAAAAAGAGGAGGAAATAGCCAATGCAGTTAAATGGGGGGATAAGACATTTTTCAGATATGTTAGTGAGAAGAGGAAGGGCAAAATGATATTGTCAGACTCAAGGGTGAAGGGGAGGAATATGTAGAAGCTGATGAGGATAAAGCGGAATTGCTTAACAAATATTTCTGTTCTGTGTTCACAGATGAAGAACCAGGAGCAGGACCTCAGAAAACACCCACAAACAGGAACAGAAGCGAGGGGCATCTTGAACAATTTTCATAAGACATTGTTCATGAGAAACTAGCTAAACTTAAAGAAGACAAAGTGATGGGACTGGATGGGATACACCCTAGAATACTGAGGGAACTTGGGAACATTCTAGCAGCTCCACTGACTGACCTTATCAATGCCTCGTTGGAGTCAGGATTGGTGCCAAAGGACTGGAGAGAGGCACATGTGGTCCCTTTACACAAAAGCGGAAGTAAGGATGTGGTTGAAAACTACAGGCCAGTTAGTTTAACTTTGGTGGTGAGTACATTATTGGAAGTGCTGCTGAAAGAGAAAATAGTGAGGTTTCTGGAGTCCTTCAGATTACAGAATCAGAGGCAGCATGGATTCACCAGAGGCAGGTCTTGTCAGACAAATCTGATTGATTCCTTTTACTGGGTGACGAGGGAGTTGGACCGAGGGAGAATACTTGATGTGGTACATTTAGATTTCAGTAAGGCCTTTGACACCATTCCGCACAGGTGACTTATAAACAAACTGAACATCCTAGGGATGGACCCTAAAGTTACTACTTGGGTTAGAAATTGGTTGAGAGGGAGGCGACAAAGGGTACAGGTAAATGGAGTTCACTCTGAGGAGAAGGAGGTTACCAGTGGTGTGCCCTAGGGATGTGTCCTTGGTCCGATTCTTTTTAACATCTTTGTTAGTGATATAGCGGAAGGGCTGTCGGGTAAGGTTTGCCTCTTTGCGGATGATACCAAAATCTGCAATAGAGTAGACACCTAAGAAGGTGTAGATAACATGAGGAGGGATGTAGCTAAGCTAAGCTTGAAGAGTGGTCTAGAATTTGGCAGCTGAGATTTAATGTTAAAAAATGCAAGTTCATACATTTGGGCTGCAACAATCCAAGAGAGCAATATGGTATAGGGGGTGAAGTACTTTTGTCCACTAAAGAAGAGCGGGACCTAGGCGTGATTGTGTCTGATGATCTTAAAGTAGCTAAAGAGGTAGAAAAGGTGACGGCAAAAGCTAGAAGGATGCTTTGGTGCATACGGAGAGGAATGGCCAGCAGAAGAAAGGAGGTGGTAGTGCCTCTGTATAAGTCTTTGGTACGTCCTCATTTGGAGCATTGTGTGTAATTCTGGAGACTGCACCTTCAAAAGAATATAAACAGGCTGGAGTCCGTACAGAGGGTAGCTACTAAAATGGTTTGTGGTCTTCATTATAAAGCATATGAGGAAAGACTTAAGGATCTTAATATGTACACTTAAGAGGAAAGGTGAGATAGAGGTGATATTATTGAGACGTTTAAATATCTCCGTGGCATAAATGCACAGGAGGAGAGCCTCTTTTGATTGAAAGCAAGCTCTGCTTCAAGGGGACAAGGGTGAAAGGGGATACATTCAGGAATGATATGTGGAAATATTTCTGTATGGAAAGAGTGGTGGATCCATGGTATATTCTCCTAGTGGAGGTGGTAGAGATGAGGACAGTATCTGAATTCAAAGAAGCATGGGACAAATACAGAGGATCTCTAAAGGAAAAAAGTGGAATGTTGTAGTGGATGATATGAAAGGACAGACTAGATAGGCCATGTGATCTTTTTCTGTTATCATGTTTCTATGTTTCAATTGATCCATTACATCTGGCCAAATGTCTTTTCTGAAGATGGAGTCGATAGGCTTGTTCAGATTTCAGACACACTATTTTCAGTAGAACAGCATCAAGAAGTCATTCAGAAAACAGCAGATTGTAGCGATCTACTTTACATGAACCACTCAAATATCAGACTCGCAGAACTACAACCCTTATTCACAGCTCCCATTAACATCAAACGTTGCCATGGCCAGTCAGTGGTGGCTGTGCCTCTGATCACACGAGGCCACTCATGCAGGACACCGACAGGGCCGCGGGGTAGCAAGGCATTAAGGAGGAATGGAAGAAAGCATACACTGGCAGCCATGCAAGACAAATTTACCTAAAGTTCTTATTTTATCTGTGTCTTAATCCTAGCTATCCTTTTAATTATCATTCTATCTCCTTTCTTCCCTTCATTTCCAAACTTCTTGAGCACAGTCCTCCAACTAAGCAGGGTTTCTACTGGTCTCATCCTGTTACATGCTAGGACCTGAAGCCATGATTTCCACAGTCTAGATCCAGGAAATACAGGTACCATACTGCTTTACAATACCAATGTTCACGCAGCACAGGCAAACCACTGCAGAGTTGCCAAGTGACCCATTTCCAGGAGTGAGATTTTTTCTCAGGTCTCTGGTTTTAAAATTGCAAGGCACTGCAGTATGCTTTGTGTAGTCTCTGATTGTACCCATTGGAATCCTGCCTGCAGGTCCCTTAATGCATCATAAAGAGATTATCATAAATGTAGGACTGCCTTACAATCTCACTCCTGGAACTGGGTAACATGGAAACTCTTCAACTGTATCCTGAACATGGCTACCCTGGCAACTCAATGCAAGGGGGTGGTGTGCCCTCAAAAGCAATTATGAATGTTAACCTGCAACAGCATTTCTTCTCTGGGCAGCCCTATGGGTGTGTTATGCATACTCCTTGCCAGGGCCGGATTTAGCTATACGCCATGTACGCCATGGCGTAGGGCCCACAGCTGCAAAGGGCCCACAAAAATTGAACTAGTTAGGCTTTTTTTTTTTAATAAAATAAAAAAAAACCTGCTGGCTGCCGCCGCGGGGCCCCCTCTGCTGCCGCGGCAGCATGGACTGACCCGCGGGGGCCCCCTCTGTAAGCTCGGTCCCTCCCTCCGTGCCTCCGTGTCTCCCTCCGTGCAGGCTGTTAGAGACGCGAAGGCAGACTGTCTCCTTCTGCCTTCCCGTCTCTGTTAAGCCCGCAGGGGCTGATGGGAAATTTCCCATCAGCCCCTGCGGGCTTAACAGAGACGCGAAGGAGACAGTCTGCCTTCGCGTCTCTCACCGCCTGCACGGAGGGAGACACGGAGGCACGGAGGGAGGGACCGAGCTTACCGAGGGGGCCCCCGCGGGTCAGTCCATGCTGCCGCGGCAGCAGAGGGGGCCCCGCGGCGGCAGCCAGCAGGTTTTTTTTTTTTTAATTAAATTTTACTTTAGGCCGGGGGAGGGGGAGGGGGTAGGACGGGTAATTGGGGGGGCTGGGACTGGGGCTGGAAATGGGTTGGGACTGGGACTGGAAATGGGCTGGGACTGAAAATGGGTTGGGGGGATTAAGGCTGGAGGTGGGCTGATGAGGTTAGGACTGGTAATGGGCTGTGAGCTGTGGGCTGTTGGGGGGGGTTAGAACTGGTAATGGGCTTTGGGGGGGTTAAGACTGGTAATGGGCTGTGGGCTGGTGGGGGCTGTCTGGTAATGGGCTATGGGGGGGGCTAGGACTGGAAATGGGCTGGGGGGGTTTAAGACTGGAGGTGGGATGGTGGTGTTAGGACTGGTAATGGGCTGTTGGGGGGGGTTTAGAACTGGTAATGGGTTTTGGGGGGTTTAGACTGGTAATGGGCTGTGGGCTGATGGGGGCTGTCTGGTAATGGGCTATGGGGGGGCTAGGAATGGAAATGGACTGGGGGGTTAAGACAGGACGTGGGCTGATGGGGTTAGGACTGATAATGGGCTGTTGGGGGGGTTTAGAACTGGTAATGGGCTTTGGGGGGGGTTAAGACTGGTAATGGGCTGTGGGCTGATGGGGGCTGTCTGGTAATGGGCTATGGGGGGGTTAGGACTGGAAATGGGCTGGGGGGGTTAAGACTGGAGGTGGGCTGATGGGGTTAGGACTGGTAATGGGCTGTGGGCTGATGGGCTGATGGGGGGGGGTTAGGACTGGCAATGGGCTATGGGGGGCTGACTGGAAATGGGTTGATGGGGTTAGGACTGGAAGTGGGCTGATGGGGGGTTAGTACTTGTAATGGGTTATAGGGGGGGCTTAAACTGAAAATGGGGTGATGGGGGGTTGGGACTGGTAATGGGTTGGGGGGTTGCTAGGACTGGAAATGGGCTGATGGGTGGCTAGGACTGGAAATGGGCTGATGCAGGGACTAGAAGGGAATGGATGCTGGGTGAGGCTGGAACTAGAAGGGAGCTGATGTTGGGGGAGGATTAGAATGGGATGGGGCTGGAAGAGTAAAATGGAGAAGGGAAAAATATTTTGTGTGGGAGGGATAAAAAAATATACAATTGGCCGGGTATTGGGAGAGTAAGTGGGGATTGAGGATGGAGGGGTAAAATTTGAGTGGATGAAATAGGAATGAGGAAAGAGCAAAAGGAAAAAGATTAGTATGTTAAAGCAGATGTAGAGAGAGAATGGAAAAAAACTAGAAGAGAGAAGAAAGGACAAATGGACAGCAGACGATGGAGAGTTAGCAGAAGACATGAAGAAACCAGAAGAAAGTGGCTGGAGCAATTGCAGCTGAAAAAAATGCACAAAAGGTAGAAAAATATCTCTTTATTTTGAATTTATTAATTGGAATATGTCAGCTCTGGTAAATGTGCATCATTAACGTCTGCGCTTTGTTTAGTACAAGAGCAAATTAATGTATAGTTTTATTTCTACAGTGTTGTACATTCCAAGTTTGGCTTTTGGGATTCCCAGTTTAATTATTGTCTTCCTGTTTCTAAAATGTGATTACTTGTTTGGTGATGGTCTATGTTCTGCATGTGTAACTGAGCTGAGGTGTTCTGTTTATATAATTCCTATTTGACATTGCCACTTGTTCTCTTTCCCCAGTAGGTCAAGTATTGTTGTTCTCTGAAATGTATTGGTTTAATATTTGCAGTGTTGCCTTTTGATTGGTAGTGTATGGTGCTTTGTGAGTCCTGGTAGTGCTGTTAGGATACGGCGGGTTTGCTATGGGTTCTAAATGGGCAGTGTTTGTAGTAGTTCCTAATGTGTCTGGCAGTTGGCTCTGGATTATAGTAATGTAGAAATCTTTTAGTCTTTCTTTATCCATACACTCATTAAGAGGCACGTTTACTAAAAGTTAGTATATGGTAACATTATGCAAATATTTATGCAAATGAGGCCCCTTATGCAAATGAGGCCCACACCCCCCTTGGGCCGCCCCTGCTGGGGGCCCACAATTTTTGTTGGCATAGGGCCTCACTCAAGGTAAATCCGGCCCTGCTCCTTGCCTTCAAACTAACATCAGAGTGAGAGAGTCACTGGGGAGGTGGGATTAGGGTGCAGTAACCTTACAGCTGGCAGAAATTGCTGACTGATTCTCACTCGCATACAACTCTAGTCAGTGCAGCAAATAAATGACTATTTAGTAATCCAAAGGTCATAAGCTCAAGAAGAGTCCTAGATTTTATTTAGCAAACTGAATTTACTGTGAGAGTCTGTCTCCCATGATATGGGATGCCATCATATTGTCTTTTCTTCTGTCCTGACTGGCATTTGTTCCCTACCACATTCACATTTCCAGGAAAGCAGATATTACTTACTGAGCAGCCATCCATCTCCAAACCTCCGCTCCACAAACTGTTTGAGCAGTGCTGAGTGTTGCAGGATATATGAGTCATGGGTGAACCCAGCAAACCTGGCCATCACATTCAGAATGAGCATGTTGGCATCACACCACCTGCATATTCAAGGAATGAAAGTGCTTTCCTTTGCAGTACACCATTTCCCTGTCTCTGGATGGGATAAGCACCACATGTGTGCAATCTATGGCTCACATCACATTTGGTAGGCCTGCAGTTCTCTCAAACTGCAGATTTAGGGTTACCTACTCTTGCCTGTCTAGAAAATGCTATGTAATTCCCAATACAGCTGGTCATAGCTTGCAGTGCCTGGTAGAGGCATCTGGAAAAGGTGGAATGGCCCATTCCTCTTACTCTAGCCACTGATGTTGGAAGCAGCCAGAGGCCAAGAAACATAGAGCACTCAAGAGCTTGACCAGCCCTGGTATGGCATGTGACCGGGCAGTCAGAGGCTCCAGGTCAGGCCTCAGATCCTCAAACAGCTCTCATATGGCCCCTGAAATCAACCTGTAGAGGGAGACCACTTGGTCCTCAGGAAGGCTGAGGAGGGTGTCTCTACCTCGGAAGATACATTGCCTTCTTGCCTGGATTTCCCTACTCTGAGGACCCCTGTGCCACTGTTCTACAGGCTGGCTGCTCCTGCATATTCTCACCCACTGTCTGTGAGAGGGAGGGGGGCCTGCCCCTGATCACCTGCTGACTCTGGAGGTACAGTTCCCTCAGTCACTTCCCCAAAGAAGATGTGAACCATAGCCATAGCTATGTGCATTGCCATAGTGTTGCAGGGAAGGGACTATATCCTGCAATAATTTGTGGTTTAGAGTGCGGGTGGAGCATACTGCACACACCTGGGAGGATTTCTATTGCAGTCTGTAACGTATTTATTTATTTATTTGCTTTTATATACCGCACTCTTTGAAATCAGTGTGGTTTACATATAATGTGAACAGTAAGACAGTTTACATAGAACAGTTTACATCGAACTGAAAAACAATGGAACTGGAAATATACAAGTATTAAGAACAGGCGGCAAAAATATTAAATGTTAAACGGGGAAATGAACTTGGAATGTGCAGGCAGGAGATCTAAAAGCAAGCTGGACAGTAGAGACATAAACCTTGTTTAGGGTAGCTGGTTGTAAGCTAATTGAAACAACTATGTCTTTAAGGACTTCCTAAAGGATGTTAGGTCTGAGATGGCTCGGATTGCTGGAGATAGGGCGTTTCAGTGGGTTGGTGCATATAAGGAAAAGGCATGATTCATAGTAGATTGGTTACATGTCCTTATTGCTGAAGGGGTGACGAGTGAGTTCACCATGCATGACCTCCTAATTCTGTTTTCAGGGGTACATTGTATGAGAGCTGCAAGGGAGGTCGCAGACATACCGTGAAGAGACTTGAAGGTAAGTAAAAGGGCTTTGTATATCAGGTGGCTTGTTATAGGGAGCCAGTGTAGCTGAATCAAGAGGGGCGTGATGTGTTCAAATCTGGACGCAGACAGGAGTGTTCAAGCAGCTGTGTTCATGGCCAGTTGTAATGGATGGAGAGCGTGCTTTGGCAGGCCATGGAAAATTATGTTGGCATAGTCCAAGTGAGGAAAGATGAGGGCTTGGAATACTCTGTGGAAATCTGAGGACTCAAGGAGGGGGAATAGATGCCGGAGGGTTCTTAGAACATAAGAACATAAGAACATAAGATATGCCATACTGGGTCAGACCAAGGTCCATCAAGCCCAGTATTCTGTTTCCAACAGTGGCCAATCTAGGTCATACGTACCTAGCAGTTTCCCCAAGGGACACAGGTTCCACAATGCTTGTATTGGTTCAAGCATTGATATCCTGGGTCCCTTCTTAATAATGGTTTATGGACCTTTCCTCCAGGAACTTGTCCAAACCTTTTTTAAACCCAGCTACACTAACAGCCTTTACTACATCCTCCGGTAACAAATTCCAGAGTTTGATTACACGTTGAGTGAAAAAATATTTTCTTTTATTAGTCTTAAATAGTTACCCTGTAGCTTCATTGCATGTCCCCTAGTCTTTCTATATTCTGATAAGGTAAACAATCGATCTACGTTTACCCGTTCCACTCCGTTCATTAATTTATAGACTTCTATCATATCTCCCCTCAGCCGTCTCTTTTCCAGGTTAAAGAGCCCCAACCTTTTTAGCCTTTCTTCATAGGAGTAGCCTTCCATCCCCTTTACCATTTTGGTGGCTCTTCTCTGAACCTTTTCTAAAATTGCTATATCCTTTTTAAGATATGGCGACCAGAATTGCACACAATATTCAAGGTGCGGTCTCACCATGGAACGATATAGAGGCATTATAATATCTTTTGTTTTATTTTCCATTCCTTTCCTTATCATACCTAGCATTCTATTTGCTCTCTTGGCCGCCGCTGCACACTGGGCCGAGGGTTTTAACATGGTATCCACAAGGACGCCTAAATCTTTTTCTTGGGTGGTGGTTCCTAATGTGGAACCTTGCATCGTGTAACCATAGTTTGGGTTGTTCTTCCCTAGGTGCATAACCTTGCACTTCTCCACATTAAATTTCATCTGCCATTTTGATGCCCAGTCTTCCAATTTATCAAGATCCTCTTGCAATTTTCCACAATCCTCCTGGGTTTTAACAACTTTAAATAGTTTTGTGTCATCAGCAAATTTGATAACCTCACTCATTATTCCACTTTCTTATTTTATGGTAGACTACCTTGATGACATTTTGTATTGGGCTTCCCAATTCAGATGTTGGTCCAAGATGACTCCAAAATAACGTACTTCTTGCTAAGCCATGAACTCGAAATCTTTAAAACTAAGGGAAGTTGGTGGAATTAAAGTTTGGTCTTTGGTTATAAATAAGATCTCTGTCTTTCTGCTGTTAACCATCAGATTGTGGGTAGAGAGCCAATCCGAGACCGCATTGAAGCATCCTGCAATGGAAGAGTAGTCGGGGCTGCCTATGGAGAAAGGGGTATAGAGCAAGACGTCGTCGGCATAAATGTGGTAGTAAATATTAAAAGATTGTATAATGGCGCAGATTGGCTGTATATATATGTTGAAGAGCAGGGAGGAGAGGGATGAGCCCTGTGGGACTTCTTGCGTCTGCTGGAATGGTCTGGATGACTGAGTTCCTATGCGGACTTGTTGCTGGCGATCAGTCAGGTATGATTTGAACCAGTTGAGGGCTAGGTTCCTTATACCTTTTTGATGCAGGCGGGCGAGTAGGAGATTGTGGCTGACTGTATCAAAGGCAGAGGCAATGTCCATGAATATCAGGATGAATCCTTGTTTCTTCCTGTCTAAGCCTGTGTAGAGTCTGTCCAGGAGAGTCGCCAGTAGGGTTTCCACACCATGTTGTTGGTGGAACCTGTGCTGCTGTGGGTCCAGAGGTGCATAGGGGTCAATGTGGTCCTGGATTTGTTGGTGGACATTCTTTTCTAGTATTTTAGTCAGGAAGGGGAGACTGGACTAGCTTGTTATTCTTTATCAATGGCCTGATGGAGGCGGTTTTGAGGGGCGGTGGAAGAAGGCCTTTAGACAGTGAGAGGTGAGCGATTCTGGTGATGACTGGGCTGAGGTTGGATCATGATTGCTTAATCTAAAATGCTGGACATGGATCAGCTGGGGAGGTGGTGGTGTTGACTCCACAGATTATCTTTTCTATTTGCTCGGGAGAGTATGGGTAAAAGACCTCTAGCGTGGGTATAAGTATGTCACCAGGAGGAGGGAGGTGCCTGGGTGAGTTTTCAAGGTCAGACCAATCTGAGTAATACGTTATTGAAGCTGTTTTACTTTGAAAGTATGTAGCAAAGGCCTCTGGGCTAGGAGTACTTGTTGGTTCATGCGTGGATGCATCCTTTGTGAGGGATTTAATGAGGCTGAAGAGCTCCTGAAGTTTGTTAAGAGATTACATGAGGGTGCTGGTGTGGTATTCCTTTCTCTTGTGGTTGACTGCTCTTCGATGTTGCTGTAAGTTATTCAGATATGCAATTTGGTCATTGACATGCCTAGAGTATCACCAGTGGCGTTCTAGCTTTCTGAGGTGTACTAATGATTCACGCAGATCAGCAGTAAACCACACGGCTGCGTGGTTCTTGTAGGTAGGTTTTGTGGAGGGTGATAGGAGCGCAGCTCTGGAGAGGTTGTTGTTCCAAATCTCTATTAGCTTGTCCAGATCGTTGGTGTTAAATTTGAGGTTATGCAGAGTGTCACTGAGGAATGTTTCTTTGTTGAAGTATCTGACACGGCGGAAGACAGGAGAATTTGATATGGAAGAGTGATGCTCTTCTGTGTCATATGGAATGTAGAAAAGTATGGCATTATGGTCAAACCAGGGGACCAGTAGCACAAGCGGTGAGATATGTTTGCATAAGGTGTGTGTGTGGGGGGGGGGGGGGGTAGAGGGGCAAAAATAAGGTCCAGGATGTTACCTCCAGCATGGGTGGGGGTGTGTATGAGTTGGTGATAGCCCAGCGCAATCATTGTATCCAGGAACACTGTGGAGTGCTTGGCAGGGAGTGATGGGAGATTAAAGTCACCTAAAGCCAGAGCTGTTTCCACTGGGCATTACGGTTACATGCTAAGTCGTGGATTGTGGCCAGTTCATCGGCATTTGAAGATTGTGGACAGTAAAAGAGACAGATTGCTAAGGCCTTATTTGAGATCAGGATGTTGTCAAGATTGGTTGTACTCTTGTCTAAGTTGCACTGGAAATGGAGGTCGCTTCTAGCTATCATGAGGCCCCCCCCCCCCCCCCCACACACACACACCTTTTTGGTTCGTTCTGGGACAGTTAACGAGATTGTAGCTAGGAAGTCTTAGCTGGTTGGTGAGGACCGTGTCAGTGTCGGTTAACCAGGTTTCAGTGACGAAGAGCAGGTCCAGACTCTGATGACTGATAAAGTCAGTGAGGACAGGTCATTTATTGCAGATGGATCGAGCATTTATTAGCATGCAGTTTAGGTTTTCCAAATGTGGGGACTTGCGTCTTTTGGTTTTCACCAGAGGTTGACAGATTATGTGTATCTGCCGGCGATGGCTTGCAGATGGAGGTGGTCTGCTGGGGTGGGGGGAGTCATAATGGCTTCTACATCCCAGGGTATTAGGCCTTGGTGTTGTGTGAATGAGCCTACCCATGTGATAAGTTGTGCTAGGCAAAAGAGATACAGCATGAATGTGAGATGCCCCGACATCATGAGGGCTAGCTAAAAGAAAGCTAGGAGAAGAGGATGTGTACTCTGAGTATACACTCGGAAGGCACCACGGAGTGCTTCTGAGAGCCTGAGGTGTTGGTAATTGGTCAGGGGATAGAACGTGATTAGGAGGGTTGAAGGTTGCTGGTGCTTACCTCATGCTTAGCAGTGCAGCCGGTGGGAAGAAGACGTACTGTTCTGCGTTGGAGGATGTTCTCAGTGTGGTTGCGATGAAGTGCTGCTCTGTCCACAGACCATCCATACGTTCCCTAGATAGTGCCAGGAAGTCAGTCATCCAGGAGCTTCTGATAGGCAGAAGATAAGTGGGAGACTTGCACTTTTGAGGCTAAAGGGTTGGTGGAGTATCAGTTGTGAGGAGAGGCCAAATAGGGAGCAGCGTGGTCTTCCTGCTTGTCTGGAGGTTGTCTGGAGGAGGGTCCAGAGAGGCCGTGCTAGCTGCTTGTCACCACCACCGATCAGGGGAACCAGTGTGTGGTGAGGGAGGGCCAAATGATGCCTATGATGTCAGCAGGAAAAAGCAGAGCCAATGCATGACATTGATCGCAGAGTAATGCACAACAACCACATTCTTCCTGGTAGGGAGCCCTTAACATCTGTTCTTGAGCTGGTGTTAAGGTTAATGGTGGCATCCCATCTAACGATCTCTACTCTCCCCATGTATTAAAGGAACACATTTTGTCTCTGTCCACATACTACCCATGTACCATTCTTGTTCCACCCATCATTCACTCTTTCCCACATTAACAGCCTAATGCCCAATTAGCCTACATTATCAGTGCTTTCCTCCATGTTAACTGCTAATGTGGGCTGCTAACAGCCACATTAAGCAATTAACACACTATAGTAGACATACATCTATGACTTTTGAGAGGAGTGGTAGGCATGAGATGGGTCTCTAGGACTGGGAGAAGTTGAGTCCAGTGAGACACCTTTTATTATGGGAAGGATTGATGCATATTTGAGATTGGTAGGCATGTGTGTCAGAGAAAGCTGGGTAATTGTGAATATTATTGGGGTTAGTTTAACTTGAGCTGGTTTGGTCCATGAGAATGGACATGGATCAAGGGGGGAAGTAGCGATGCTGAGTTTTCTTTTTATATTCTCGATGTATTCTGGGGAGACTGAGTCAAAGGAATGTCAGGTATTCTTGCTATGATCCTTGTTTAATATGGCTGGTATTGTAGACATTCTGAGTTTTTTTCATTGGTTTTGTTTTGGAGATATTTTGCCATTGCATTTGGGCATAGGATATTATCCTCTATCCTTTGATTGGTGTCTCTTACAAAGGATTTTTCTATTGCAAATAGCTCTCTGTGGCAGTTTAAAGAGCTCATAATGAGGTGCATATGGTATTCCTTTTTGCTCTTGTTACAGTATTCTTGTAGTTGGGTTATGTAGGAGTGTATAAGTGGTGAATAAACCAAGCTTAGTAACAAGGAAAAGAGTGGTGAAGGATAGAGTAACTGTTCAGATTAAAATGAAGAGCAATTGAGAAGTGTGGTAAAATACCCCACTAAAAGGAGAAATATGTAAACTGCTTGTAACCATTTTTTGGACTGTGGAAAACGCATTACTGATTGCACCATAGTTCTTGTTTTTGCCAATTGTTAATGCTGTTTGACTCTCAAATTTAATAAACTATTGGTTCAGAATACAGTTTCTGGCCTGGACTCAGCTATTTGAGAAGAGAGTGGTGTGAGAGCGTCAAGTGCCAAGGTCTTCTTGTGCCAGTCCTCACAAATAAATCTTGGTAATAATAATCCTGGAGCTTCAGAGTCAAAAACTGCAAGGAAAAGCTCATTGGGTAGTGTGTCCATTGTCTGCCATGCAGTCTGTGAAGTTGCTGCTGGCACCACACAGAGTGGTGGGGGGGGGGGGGGGGGGTTACAGACACAAGGAACATAAGTGGGAAAAGCAGGATTTGAACCCTGGCTTCACTGGTAAAGACTGCAGCTAAAAAGTAAGGATTTACTTTTGTTGGAACTTGAGTTTGCTTTTTGATTGTGTAAAGGGGCTCATGGCATGCCTAGAGACCCTGATCACACGCTCACACTATCATAATAAGCTAATTCTTTAGTGTTTCTTATAATTTACATATTTTTTTTTGCCCTTTCCCTGCCCCTACTGATGAATTCTTACTGATTCCTTTAATTTGCATGAATGCCTATCCAAGTTTAAGAATGGAGCTTGGGCTCTATAGGGATATGATGGTAATCCTTCATGAGGTGGCCCTAGAAGACATTTGGCAAGCTTTGGTCAGGACAAAGCAGAGTGTGAAAAAATATCTATGGCCTAGATTTCCATCTTCTCACAAGAGAGGAAGCCAATTTAAAGGAACATGAAGGAAGAAATGGATACATGGAACAGCAGTTGGCTGCTGTGGTGTGTCAGGTGGCTGTATTGTAATTGATTAGGTGTTTCCATATTAAGGCTTCCATATTAACATCTTTGTTAGTGATATTGCAGAAGGGCTGTTCGGTAAGGTTTGCCTGTTGGTGGATGATGTCAAAATCTTCAATAGTGTGGACACCCAGGAAGGAGTGGATAACATAAGAAGGGATCCAGCTCAGCTTGAGGAATGGTCAAGACTTTGGCAGCTGAGATTTAATGCTAAAAAATACAGGGTTTTGCACTTGGTCTGCAAAAATCCAAGAGTGGTACAGTGTAGGGGGGCGAAGTACTTCTATCCACGAAAGAAGAGCGGGACCTGGGATTATTTAAGATGATCTTAAAGTGGCTAAACAGGTAGAAAAGGTGATGGTGAAAGCCAGAAGGATGCTTGGGTGCGTAGGGAGAGGAATAGCCAGCAGAAAAAAGGAGGTAATAGTGCCTCTGTATAGGTCTCTGGTGTGACCTCATCTGGAGTAAAGTGTGCAATTCTGGAGACCACACCTTCAAAATAATATAAACAGGATGGAGTCAGTGCAGAGGTAGGCTACTATAATGGTTAGTGGTCTTCATCATAAAGCATATGAGGGCAGACTTAAAGATTTTAATATGTATATGTTAGAGGAGAGGTGGGATAGAGGAGATATGATAGAGATGTTTAAATACCTCTGTGGCATAAATGCACAAGAGGAGAGCCTCTTTTGATTGAAAGAAAACTCCGCTATGAGGGGACATAGGATGAGGGTAAAAGGGGATAGACTCAGGAGTAATATGAGAAAATATTTTTTTATGGAAAGAGTGGTAGATGCGTGGAATAGTCTCCCAGTGGAGGTAGTAGAGACGAGGACAGTATCTGAATTCAAAAAAGCATGGGACCAATACAGAAGATTGCTAAAGGAAAAAAAGGGGACTATTGTAATTGATATGGAAGGACAGACTAGATAGGCCATTTGGTCTTTTACTGTTTCTAAGGATAATTTGACCCCTCGTAATCATATTGGGATGTTGAAGAATATGCTGAGAGGAAAAACCGGATTTTGAACTCTGAAAAGTGTTTGTAAGGGATATATTAAAGATTCCCCACAATAAAACCATAGTTATCTCCAGAAGATTGGAGGAGGATGCTGATGTACACCTTGGAGGGATGGACACCTTGGTATCTGTTGACAGTTTGAATATCTTAACCTTCCTGATGTCCTTTTGCAATAATGTCCCTATTAGTGCAACCTTGGTGGTGAGTCTGACTAAAGCTTAGACATTTGGAAATTCATTTAATATAAAGATGTTTTCTTTGGTGGCCCTAATTTGAGCCATAGAAGTCCTTCTTTCAATAAAATCATGTATACTTGCTTTTTTGGAACAATTTTCTTTCTTAGAGTTCCCCTGTGAATATATGGTGGAATATCTTGGAAATAAGAGGTAGGAGGGGAACAGAGGGGGGCCATGGGACCCCCCCCCCCACACACACACACTCTTTCAAATGTGTATTAGGAGGGGGAGGCAGGGATGCTTAACTTAATTGACTAGCCTGGACATTTTTAAGGTCATGGGGTGCACCAATCCCCCCTGGGCAACTTCCAATGGGATTTGGGAGCTGTCCAGGGGGATCAGTGCCGAAGGGCACACATTTTAATTTTTATACTGTCCGTGCCAGCACCGCACTGACACTATTGGGGGAGGGGGGGAAGGAAGATTGCAGCACCACAGCACTGACAATATTGGTGGGGGGAAGCCTGATCATGGCAGTTGGGGGGGAGCATGATAGCAATTGGGGCACAGAGTTTTTTACAGCTCTGTGCATCCAATTGCTATCATCCCTCCTCGTGGATTTATTGTGGGGATCCATGGTAACTAATTCATCAGGCACTGTTGGACTTTTCCCGAAGTATCTGTGAAGACAAATAATGCCAGGTCTCCATGTAAAATCCAAAACCTTTGTGGCATCTGCAGGACTTCACCTGGGAATGACCCTGCAGATATGTGGAGATTTTCTGTTTACCACACGGTTTTGGCTACTAATGCAGCCAAACTAACAATGTTTAGTAGACATAAATCTATTGATTGATGAGTTCACTATGGGGGTTATTCATGCCGGTGGCAGCCTCCAACTAACTTCCCTGCCAGTTGTGCGGGGAAGTTAGTCGGGGGCGGGGAATGGGTAGCCCAGGGGCGGAAAGTGGGCGGGCAGTGGGTGGTCGCCGGCTCTGGATGTACAGGGCCAATTCGAATGTCAGCCCTGTACGTCCAGGACCAGCAAAATGTCTGGGGAAGTTATTCCACCCCCGGGGTGGAATAATTTCCCTGGACGTTTCTTTTCAGCGATGCTGGGGTGCGGATGGGTCTCGGGTGCCAGGGATTATTCCCTGAAGCCCGACCCTGGCCTTAGGGCACCATATCGGGGGTGAAGCTGCAGGGAATAATCACTTTAACCTGGTGGCTGGCATCATGGCTTTTAAATGGAGCCGTGGTGCCATGGCAACATGACGCCATGGCACAGTCCTGATTGAGTTAGCCGGGCTGTGGCTGTACATGCAGGCCGGGACTGAATTGCAGTCCCAGCCTGCATGTACATGCTTAGGCACAATTCTGATCCCGTGGGGTTAGACATGACCCACGGGATCAGAATCGCGCTCTCCTTTGTACGTCCAGCTCAGACTGGATGTACAAAGGGGATATACGTGCGGGTCAGAATCGGGCCCTATACTTTTAATTTATGTTATAAATTGCTGTGAAATATAAATTAAAAAATTAAAAAGAACAAATATGTTTGATTGTTTCTTTGGGGAAAAATGAACGTAAATAAGTTTTGTGGATCTATAGCTGTGACTAACAAATAGCTGATTGTGAAAATGTGTATCTGTGATATTGCCAGGATTCCCATTTCTACAACTGAAGCATTCTTGGAAGTTAACAGTTTGAAGAAGTTAGCTGATCAAAAACAGTTTTCATAATCTTTAGTCATTAATAGATCTGAATTTGGATTTTAGATTCAATATGGCCATCAAAGTTAGACATCATTTAAAACATCAAGGACCCTACATATGTTAGCTGTTAACATAACAATTAATGTGGACCAATAGTTAACATAAGCATTGGGTTAACAATTAATGTAGGAACATGTTCAATAAACTGCAGGGTTCAGTATGCACTAAGTGCATCACTATAAACTTTACTGCATGCCAAATATGTGACCATGCTAAAAATCCCATGCTACCCGAATAGTGAGAGTTGAAACTGAAACTGGGTGGACCAGTGGTAGATCATTGATCATGCACATCACTGTTAGAAAATGCATCTGCTCACTGGCAATGTTGCACTTAGCGTGGGTGCACTTACAGCCACCTCAAATAGTTGCATTAAGTGCATTTAGATTGATATTGTCAAACAACATAGTGCTCGGTGACATAAAACCTGCACCAGCTACATGAGGATATGCCAGGCACACTTCCATTTTTTAGCAAGGGTCCAGTGTCACCCTCATGCTGATTTTTTGGAGTTGAACACTCTGTAGGTATCTGCAATTTAGTAAACATGCCCCTTAGTGCTTTATCAATTAACACGCTGTTATTTCTGCATTAATTACTAATGTGGACTGGGCACATGGCGAAAGGGGAATGCGTTGGGACTGCATCTTGCTGATGTAATTATCGTGTATTAACAACTAACATGACAGATGACATGGCACAGCTAATGTCTCTTGAATAGGTGCAGCTAACTGCATCACTTTAGCTGTAGCCATGTTGGCATGTGGTAACAAATTTGTTTCAATATAAATTGAATGGGAAACTGCCGAGAACATTCCCAACAGAAAATGCTGAGGGTCTGTAGTTACCATGTGTCAATTTTGGCAATGAATATCAGATATTTGTAAAATCTTGTCATACTTTAGTTAATAGGATCCAAAATGCTAGTTTATGCCATTCAGACTGATTTCTGATTGTTGTAGTAGGCCAGAGCATGGGCGGGAAAATATTCTCTAGCCTACTGCTAAAAAGATCAAGGTGGAGATACTGATATAAATTGTAGCACAAAATAAAGTTCAAGGATCACGAAATCAGAGTAATGGTAGAATTATGGCAGGGAACCAACACACAACTCAGAAACTCCCTACTTGAAAACAGAATATTATTACATTAAATTCCAAAATTCCTGCTAAGATGATAAACATCAAGGCTCCTGTGTTCGCAGAAAACAGAATACTGCCTTTCTATGCTCATGAGATTATACAAAGTATAGTAGGTTTCCCTGTAACAAGTAATTTTTAAATGGTCTTGGAAGGCACCAGTTCATTCAATAGCAGCTTCCACTTTCCAGGCCTATTGAATAAGCTAACCAAGTGAATAATAGCTTTTATTGAACGAGGCAAAGGCGAAGCATTTCATTTTAAGCAACCTGCCAACAATGTAAAAAAGTGATTCTTTAATTTTAAGAACATTGATTTAAATATGTGAATAGTAAATGACTTAACACACAAAGGCTGACTTCTCACAAGTTATTATAGCAGTATTAGACCTATATGCACATTAGTTTTTTAAGACAGAAAGGGCAACTTGTCAAAGCCATATACCTGGAGAATGCTGCAAATGTTGGCTAAAAGTGTTAGAGGCTGGATTGGACCTTAAGGCATGTAAGTGCTTTTAGGCTTTTCATTGTCATTTGAAACCCAAGTTTCTAGATAAGTTTCCTTCATTACATCAGATATGACCAGTTTGTTCCTTTCTAGATAAGCAGGACCTTGCAATGATTATTGATTTGCTATTAAATGGATCTATTGCAATTTCCTGTACAAGGGGTCTGCGTTTGGTTTGCATTTCAGTTTGGAAAATGTCTATGTGTGTAAAGTACTACGTGAAGGAGATCATTTTATAATGAGTTGCGTGAAAGTTATGTGTTATCATCCCATATAGGTCACCTATTTTCAATGACTTACGCGTGGGGATGGGCACTTATGTGCGCAGTTTAGGCAGACGCTATTCTATAAGTGTATGTGTTAAGGCGATAGCTAATACCTTCAGAGTGGGTGAGCACAAGGGTGGAGCTTGAGTGAAGTGTAGGTGGAGCTTGGGTGCAGGTGGATCCTAAAATTGCATGCATACGGTATGTTAAAAAATGTTTTAATTTACATGCATTTTCTATATAACAAGGCATGGGCATTTGCATAAACTCTACGGTTGGTTTAAGTGGTTGTGCCTATATTGTACCATTTACACCCCTTTTATAAAGTACACACATACTTTAATAAAATGGGGACAAAATATATGTGTGACAATGAACATTAAACTAAAGGGCCCTTTTACTAAGGGCACTAAGGTGTTGCACCTAACATGCCAAAAGCGATGAAACTATGGTGCATTAGGTGCAACACCACTGTATTAACTGTCAGGGCTGTGGAAAGCATTACCCGAGCAGTTAACATGGAGAAATGTCCCCTAATGCGGACCACATTAGCGCAGATACACTTAATTCCACCTCTGAGGTGGAGTTAACTAAACCCACATTAATGCAATTTTCACATAGTATGAATGTGGCACTATCTGCATTAAGCTCATCACACCCACCCTCCACCCCTAGCCTGCTCATTTCTGACTTTAACATGGGTTACATAGTTAGCATGAGAGTCGTCCTATGCTAATTATCTTGGCCCCATGCTACTAGCAACATGTGTCCCAGCACAACTTCAGCTCTGCCAGCTATCAGCCTTTAGCAAATGATTCCCTACGTGATTCTTATAAAATTACCTCCTTTATCAACTTTACATACATAAAATTTCTGAATTTATGCACTTAAGTTGATAGATGTGTAATAAAATGCAGGCACACCACCAATTTTCCAGCACCCTTGGTTCCAAGGGCTTGCTGGATTATCGGTTTTGCCGGACCAACAGAGGTCAGGGCTGTACAAAGTCATAAAAATGCCTGCCACCCCACATCACAGGTCTATCATTTACCCCATGCCCAGCATCTTCTCATTTTACTACTACTACTACTAAGCATTTATAAAGTGCTACCAGGTGCACGCATCACTCTACAATGAAAACACAAAAAGACAGTCCCTGCTCAAAAGAGCTTACCATCTAAAAAGACAAAGCATGAAAAGGAGTAGAAAAAAGATAAGAACAAGGGCAAAGTGACAAGAGCAGGAGAGACAGGACAAAGGAAAGAGGTAAGAACAAGTGTAAGAGGAAGAAAGAAAGGTGAAATAAAAGAGGGGAAGGAAGGAGAACAGCAAAATCAAGAGCTAAAGGCAGAGGCGAAAAGATGAGCTTTTAACTTGAGTTTGAAGAGGGGCAAAGAAGATGCCTGATGTATAGACAAAGGAAGTTTATTCCAAGCGTAAGGAGCAGCAAGGTGAAAGAGCGGAATCTGGAGTTGGCAATAGAGGCGAAGGGCATAGCAAGAAGCAACTGGGTAGAAGAACGGAGTACACGAGGGGGGAAATAGGGAGAAATGAGAGAAGAAAGGTACTGAGGAGCCACAGAGTGAATGCACTTATAGGTCAGAAGGAGAAGCTTAAAGTGAATACAGAAATGGATAGAGAGCCAGTGAAGAGATCTGAGGAGAGGAGTGATGTGGGCAAAATGAGGCTGACGGAAAATCAAACGAGCAGCGGAGTGCTGAATAGACTGAAGAGGGAAGAGATGAGTCTGAGGGAGACCAGCAAGAAGGAGGTTACAAAAATCAAGGCGGAAGGTGATTAGGGAATGGATGAGGGTTTTAGTAGTGAGTAGTGATTTTACCCTATACCTCCATGTCCAGCTGGCTCTCCCTGTGCTGCCCGCCCGGCCTGCCTTGCCCTACCGCCGCCGCTGCTCTTCGTCTTCTCTTGACAGCAGCGGTGTCAGTGGCAGCAGCAGTGGTGGACCTCCTCCAATTGAAAAAAAACACGCGGGTCTTTCCAACTCTGTGCTTGCATGTTGGCCTGTCCCTCTCTCCTCTGATGTATGCTCACATCAGAGGAAGAAGGGACCAGACCAGTCATTCAAGTGAGGAGTTACAAAGACCTGCGTTGGAATGGCTGGTCTGATCCCTCCTTCCTCTGATCATATGTCAGAGGAGGGAAGGACAGGTCAGTATGCAAGCGTGGAGTTGGAAAAACACATGTGGGTTTTTTTTTCATTTGGAGGAGGCCCACCGCGGCTACTGCCACTGGGCACTGTCGCCGCCAAGAGAACATGAATAGTGGCGGCAGAACAAGGGCAAGCAGCATGGGGGCAGTCGAGACCAGCAACCACAAATGCACCCTGTGCGGCTGCACCGCTCCTTTGTCCAGATTAAAAGAGGTACCAGACCATCAGTTGCCGGAAAATTGGTGGTATACCTGTATTTCACATAGATTTCTGAACTGAACAAAAAAATGTCTGGAAACGTACAAAAAACATCTGAAATTGATCTAAAAATGAACTAAAAATATTTTCTGTGCAACTCTATCCTGTCCCAAGGGTTGTCAAATAAACCTGGTTGACTGCAGCTTCTTCAGCAGAGAGTGGTGAAATTATAAGGGTTAAGTCCAATGATCATAAAACACCGATTCTGAAGGAGCTGCACTGACTGCCCATTAAAGGTAGAGTTAAATTGAAGATTTTATCTACAGAGGTCAATATTCAGCCAGAAGGGCCACTTACCAAATCTAAATAGATAACAAATCCATTATCCATATAAGTTCCATTGCATTTATTTTATATTTTCAAAATTTTTACAATACAATCATAAGTAAATACACCTTCTTAAGAAAAAGAGAAATACAGAAGAACTGAAACAAAAAGGAAATAAGAACAAAAAAATAAAAATCTGTCTTCTCAATTAGTCCACTATAATTGGGGGGACTAGTTCACAGATCTAGAAGTTAAATTTAACAAAGAAAAATGCCAGTTGAGATATAAATCTATTTTGAGAACCCTCATAGGCACTTCCAAGGATTTAGGATACCCCATAAAACTGTTGTTTTAGGGACTTAGAGAATCACACAACTGCTGGGACTCATAAAAAGTATAATGAAGGCCCTGATATTTAATCAAAGATTTGTATAGAAATTGTAGAAAGAATAAACCTCCTAATTGGAGCACGTTCAGTTATAAGAGAAGGAATTTCTTCCTTCTCTTCTGGGTAGACTTGGCCACATTTAGGAAAATCCTTACTCTATAGTGCATAAAAAGAGACTCCTTGGGTTGAAAATATACTTTTGAATTCCAATCCCTGTCCCTAGTTCAGTAATCAAAAGAGTAGAGGAAGGGACTGTAAAATCTGTTAAGTCAAGAGCGCCCATAGTAATCTGTCCCAAATGACATGCCTCATTGGCTTCTTCTTGCTAGTATGGGCAAACAATATGCCCTTGTCAATGGAGGAATAGGGAATATTTAATACTGTTGTTGCATTTCTTTTAAACATCTCACCAGGAGAATCAATAGGCAAATAGGAAAATTCAACAAATGTAAATTGCAACGACACATGATTTCCAATGACTCCAACTTTCTATGAACAATTCCAAACTCCTTCCCAAAAGAGCTCATAGCTTCCTGAGAGAAGCTAGTCTTCTCTTCCAAATGTTGAACTTGCAATTTCAGATCATTAACTCGCATGTCCAAAGTATTTACTGAAGTTTGAAAGTTCTCAAATTTCACTGCAATATGTTTAGTTGCACACCGCAAAAACAAATAATTAGGAAAATTACTACTCAAAATTTGTCAAAGAAATACATGTTATGACAACAAGTAGAACCCTTGCTAATCTGGGGTCCCTTTCAATGGCTAAGGCCACTGGGTGGTAGAATGGGGGCACAAAGTCCAAGAACAAATACCATCCTTTCAGTCTCAACTCATGGAGATGATTAGGATTTCTGAAACATGACCAGTAAACACTGGAAAGCCTTTGACATCACTATTCCACTCACTCCAATTTCCTTTCTCTCAGTAACAGAGTCCAGGCCAGAATTTGTGCTCTGAATTCAAAACAATACTCTTCTGGCAAATTACTTCTATATGGGCCCTTTTCTTCTACTGACACCTTTTCTTTCTTTCCACCTTACTGCTTTTTATGCCTGCAACAAATTTATCCAAGTCAGTATGGTTTGTTTATTTATTTAACCAGATTTGTATACCACTTTATTCTTCAATCAAAGTGGTTAACGATACAATTGTGGATTTACATAGAACAGAGGGAAGGGGTGACAAGACATACATATAGACATAGATTAATTAGTTCTTTGCTCTATCTCATACGTCAGTGGAGCATGAGTTCTTTATGTCCCACAATCATAGACTTCTGTGAATAATAGGGTCTTGAGGGATTTGTGGAAATCCTTGATGTCTTTTATGGCTCTTAATTCATCCAGAAGAGAATTCCAGAGTGCAGGCACTGAGAATGATAAGGCTCTGTTTGAGGTAGCTTGTTTAGTTTTATGATGCCCTGAAGGTAGGCGATGTTAGGCTTCATCTCTGGGTCTGTTCATATTCAGGCTAAAAACTCACCTCTTTGAGACTGCTTTTGGATCCTGATACCCTTAAGGGTATGTTTACTAAAGCGCGGTAACGTAGCATCGGGTAACGTTAACGCGTGTTAGTGTCACCAGCAGCGGTAACTGTCCCAGAGGGCAGAGAGAAGGTGGAGAGAAGGGGTCAATGGGTGGGGAGTGGGCGTGGAGAGGCCCCTGCTACACTAATGCTGCAACATTAATGCCGGGACAGTACTGCCAGTGAAAACCTGGCGGTAGATGCACATTTGTAGGAGAGAGAAACCATTTCAGTGTTAGCAATGTAAAGCACAGGCAGGGAGCCCAAGATAAGTGATAGTACTGCTCCGTATGCAGTAACAGCATAGTGCCCAAGTATGAAAGGCCACTATGGTGATGGTGCAAATGGAGCATAGGGGGCTGCAGGCAGAACATGCAGTGGGGGAAGCTGGGGCACAGGGTGGACTAAGCTATCGCCTAGGTGGCACATAGGAACACAGAAACTGGAAATCAGCAAGACAACATCTGACCAAGGTCAAGCATGCCCAGTAGTCTGTGTTCCACAGTGTCCCATCCATGGAACATTACCCAGCAGGTACTCCAAAGGTCACACAGGTACCACTATGCCTGTAATAGGGCAACCAGTGCACATCGGGGGACCACTCTGACAAGGGTCCACAGACCTTCCCCAGGATGCATCCCAAACAGTTCGTAAACCCAGCTAAATGAACACCCTTTACTGCAGCCCCTAGTAAGGCATTGCAGGGTGTGACCACACGTTGTCTGAAACATATATACACCCAGTAGTCCAAACTGGGTACACCGTACCTGAGGTGCATGCCCTAGCCTGTCCACAGTCTGCTGTCATAACACAATCTACCTACATCTACCTGGTCCACCCTAGCCAATAGTTGCTAGAGCACCTACCTGACATCCCCCCAGCCATCTCTCCCCCATGTGGAAGGAACATAACATTGGTAGGCAGTGATGGGGGGGATGTGTGGGTATGCCTCCCCACCCCAGACCCCACACCCTAGGCACCCGCCCACCTGCAAAGTGGATGGCCAGGGACTGCGCACTACCAGCACCGACAGCATATGGGCATGTCAGCATGGCAGGGGGGTGTGCGTTGGAGCTGGAGGGGGCAGTGGTATCTGCCTGCAGTGGACCTAGGCCATACCCTGTTCCAGTACGTGGTGTGCAGTGCAACAGAAAAGGGGTCTGTCTGATGAAAAGTAAAGGTAACCCTAGGGAGTGCTGTGTTTCTGTAGTAACAGTGTGGTGCAGTACACACAGCCGGTGTGTTCTGAAGCAGAAGGTCACAGGTTTAGGTCCCAGCTGTGGATCTTGCAGAGCATGTCCCTGTGTTTTACACTACAATGCAGATACAACATCAAACTGTGAAATCCCCAAAGCAGCGACTAACAGGGGTGCAAACACCCACTCACACAGGCTCTACTATCCAAAGCTTTATGGATAGTCAGGCTGTTGGCTCCAGCATGGAGCTGCAGTTATCACCAGAGCACTACTACTAGCTCCCGCACACCTTAGCAATGCCGGCACTGTGATCAGGACAAGTGTGGTGGGCAGGGCTGCCAACCATCCCTATCACTGCACAATGCTGCAATAGGAGTGTGTGTGTATATTTATCCATTGTTTTGTGGCTGCCTACTCCTCACTGGGCCCACAATGCTTACACTGTTTCCAGCATCAGCCTGCAAATGTGCATAATGAGGAGCAAGGTATTATAGGTATGGCCCGGACAGGGCGGACTGGGCAGGATGCCTTTGCATAGGGTGTAGGGCAATGGCTGGGATATTGTGGTGCCCGACCACCACCTGCATGGACAGGGTGGCCACAGCATGTCATGCTGGGAGGTCACTCTCACTCTGACTGGGCAGTGACCATGGCATGTCTATGTTCCCACATAGTGCTATACTCTGTCTGTCTCTAGTGATAGCTGTGTGTTCTTTCTTCTGGGATCCAGTCATTGAGATGCCTGCTTGATATCTGTGCTGTATATCCCAACTCTGGGTGTATATAGTTCTTCTGTGAACATGCCCTATGGACTGGCTAGTGGACAGTCTGCAGTTAGTCTGTGCTTGACTGAAACACCTTGTAGGGGGCTACAGGTGCAGTCTGACCATGCCTTCTGCTGGTGAATGGCAGATATTGGTGTGGGGCAGCTGAGGTTTTCCAGGCTTACTCCCAGCATTACTGCTGGTCTGCCACTGCCCTGGTCACAGGTATGGCTCTGGCCCAACAACCCTGGAGGGCAGTCTTTTGCCAGCAGGACTAGGGTTGCTGGTCCTACAGCCATTCTTCCCTCCACTGCATCACCTACAATAAGGTTGATTGTGGGCCCTTTGGGGTATATAGTATAAACCACTTTGACTCATAGAGAGCAGTATAGTAGGCAGTGCTACATAATCCTCATGCGAGGCTAGACACCCCTCTGCCCTGATAACAGGTGGCCATGGCAGCCACACTGTTACACTGGGGATACACTAATCTGGGTGGTTTCTGTTCCCCTAGGGGCCAGATGTGACTGGTGAAAACAGATGGACACAAAAGTACTTTAGGTTGCACTACAAAAAAAATACATGTCACACACTGGTAGTGATGAGGATGTACAGCAGGACCTATCTCTAGCACCACATGTATTGCGGACCTGGTGCTGGGCGCCCATCCTAACCCTCAGGGTGAACACAGAACCTGCACAATGGCATGGTCTGTAGCTACTCTGTGCCAGTATCATGCACTGTCAGTTCTTCCTACCAAGCTGAGTTACCGGAGAGGTGCATACTCCATTTGGTGATCAGTTGGGTACTGGTGGTGTTACCCTATCATGGCATACATGCGTACTGGTGGTGTTACCCTATCATGGCATACATAGCAGACATTTTGTGCGGTGACCTACAGTCATTCTGTATCCAGCTATTGCTGTGATGCAAGCCATAGTGCAATTTGAAATTTGGACTTTGGCATTCAAGTCTACTCAAGTCTCTGAGTTCCTTCTCTTCGCATTTTAAGATAAGTTTTCACTTTCTTCGCCTATTTCACTAAAGAACTGTTGGGTGATTAAAATGGTCCGCAGTAGCTTGGTGTGGTTTTGAAAATTGTCTGAACCTCCCTCTCTGCGGCCCGACAAAATGATATATTAATCTTCATTGGGGAGTCTTGGGGAGATTTTTTGGTGAGCCATAGAGGAATAGCTAACTGGTTAGTGCAATGATATTCTAGGCAGTAGTCATAGGTTCAATCCCTCCTTGTTCTCTCCTTTTATGCCTGTCCTACTCAAATAGTTTTCATTCCTGCAACAGTCATATCTTTGCAGATCTGTGCTGCCAGCCCATAACACCTTCACCACAGTTGCCAGCAATCCTTCGGTCCATCTATCTGTGTCTGTCAGCTGTGTAGAGTCCTGTCTTCTTGTGCAGACTGCTACCCCATGTCCTGCACTGGTACCCTTTTCTGCATTGTGGCTCTTCATGCATGCCTTGCCTGTGCCTGTTCTGCATGGCACCACTACTCCTCTGTCCTCCTATCATTGTAACTATCCTGCTACCTCTGCCTCCACTGGGGGACACATATTCCCATCCTCTGCCACCCACTGTCATTGCAGTACTTAACATTGCCAACACCCTGTGCATCGGTACAGCTGCTTCCAACATGTTTGTCCACTTTACTGGCAGCCACATAGGATGCCCGCAGATATGGCAGGTCCATCAGCTCCCAGCTCTCTTTCCTCACATGTTCATTGCCTTTCCTTGGTGCTCTATCCAGTGTTAGGGTTACATCTGCTTTTATGCCCTACAGTTCATACATGTCAACCTGAGCACCTTGCAGCCCTTAGGGCACCTTATGTTAGGGCACTTTACTGCCCTTAGGGCACCTTAACTTAGGGCACCGTAACATTGTTAGGGCACCTTAACCTAAGGTGCCTTCTAAGGTGCCTTGACCTAGAGTGCCTTATAAGGCACCTTAAAATAAGGCACCTTACAGCTCTTAGGGTGCTTTGCATTAACGCGCCTTAAGTCACGGCGCCTTGGGTCAGGACACCGTATTGCAAGGCACCCTAAGGGCTTTAATGTGCCTTATGTTAAGGCACCTTATAAGGCACTTTATGCTACGGCTCCTTATAAGGCACATTTAGGCTAAGGCACCTCATAAGGGCACCTTATAGGGCACCTTCGGCTAAGGCATCTTCTAAGGTGCCTTAATCTAGGGTACCTTATATGGCACCTTAAAATAAGGCATCTTATAGCCCTTAGGATGCCTTAGGTTAGGGCGCCTTATAAAGTGCCTTAGCCTAAGGTGCCTTAGCCTAAGGTGCCTTATAGGGTGCCTTAGCCTAAGGTGCCTTATAAGGAGTAGATTAATTAACTCCTTTTGGTTCACTTTGATGTGAACACTAAAAGACCCTTTTACTTATAGGGCCTGATATTCATTTAAGCAGGCTATGCGCTGCACTGGTGCATAGCATGCTTGTCAACCCACCCTTAACCCAGATTTTCATTTCTGTGGCAACAGAAATGAAAATCCGGGTCTGTCCGCCTTACCCAGAAGCCGCTGAGACTAATGGTGCAACATCGATATTGTCGAGGATACAGTTGTATTGTTTCAAGTATCCCTATTCCCCTAGTGACTTTAAATGAATGAACAACTTTAATGGTGAAAGTGTTTTTGATGTTGTAGTGGGAGATCATTTTGCATCCAGTGATCACCAGATGGTGTGGTTCAGTATTAGGACTACGGATGTTAGAATCCATTCAAAGGTGAGGATCTCAGACTTTAGGAAGACTAACTTTGTCAAGATGGGCCAATACCTCAGGGAGTCGTTAGTGTGATGGGAACAGCTGGGGGATGTAGAAAACCAGTGGGCAAAACTGAAAGGGGATATTTTAAGGGCAACCAACCTTTTAGTTAAAATGGTAAATAAAGGTAAAAGGAAAAGCAGACCGCTATGGCTTTCGAAAGAAGTAGCTGAAAAAGTGAAGAAAAAGAGGGCGGCCTTCATGAAATACAAGAGATCACAGAGAGAGGAAGACAGGCATCTATATTTTGAAAAACTTAGAGAAGCTAGCAAAGTAGTCAGGAAGGCAAAGATTCAAAAGGAGGAGGAAATAGCCAATGCAATAAAATGGGGGGATAAGACATTTTTCAGATATGTTAGTGAGAAGAAGACGGGCAAAAGTGGTATTGTCAGAGTCAAGGGTGCAGGGGAGAAATATGTAGAAGCTGATAAGGATAAAGCGGAATTGCTTAACAAATATTTCTGTTCTGTGTTCACAGATGAAGAACCAGGAGCAGGACCTCAGAAAACACCCACAAACAGGAACAGAAGCGAGGGACATCTTGAACAATTTTCAGAAGACTGTGTTCGTGAGAAACTAGCTCAACTTAGACAAAGCGATGGGAACAGATGGGATACACCCTAGAATACTAAGGGAACTTGAAGATGTTCTAGCAGCTCCACTGACTGACCTTTTCAATGCCTCGTTGGAGTCGGGAGTGGTGTCAAAGGACTGGAGAGAGGCTCATGTGGTGCCTTTACACAAAAGCGGAAGTAAGGATGTGGTTGAAAACTACAGGCCGGTTAGTTTAACTTCGGTGGTGAGTAAATTATTGGAAACGCTGCTGAAAGAGAAAATAGTGATGGACCCTAAAGTTACTGCTTGGGTTAGAAATTGGTTGGGTGGGTGGCGACAAAGAGTATAGGTAAATGGAGCTCACTCTGAGGAGAAGGATGTTACCAGTGGTGTGCCCCAGGGATCTGTCCTTGGTCTGATTCTTTTTAGCATCTTTGTTAGTGATATAGCGGAAGGGCTCTCAGGTAAATTTTGCCTCTTTGAGGATGATACCAAAATCTGCATTAGAAGGTTTAGATAACATGAGGAGGGATCTAGCTAAACTTGAAGAATGGTCTAGAATTTGGCAGCTGGGATTTAATATTAAAAAATGTAAGGTCATGTATTTGGGCTGCAGCAATCCAAGGGAGCAATATAGTATAGGGGGTGAAGTATTTTTGTCCACTAAAGAAGAGTGGGATCTGGGCATGGTTGTGTCTGATTTAAAGTAGCTAAAAGGGTAGGAAAGGCGACGGCAAAAGCTAGAAGGATGCTTGGGTGCATACGGAGAGGAATGGCTAGCAGAAAAAAGGAGGTGATAATGCCTCTGTATAAGTCTTTGGTGCAACCTCATTTGGAGTATAGTGTGCAATTCTGGAGACCGCACCTTCAAAAGGACGTGAACAGGATGGAGTCGGTGCAGAGGATGGCTACTAAAATGATTAGTGGTCTTCATTATAAAGCATATGAGGACAGACTTAAGTAGCTTAATATGTACACCTTAGAGGAAAGGCGGGATAGAGATGATATGATTGAGATGTTTAAATACCTCCATGGCATAAATGTTCAGGGAGAGAGCCTCTTTCAATTGAAAGCAAGTTCTGCTATGAGGGGACATGGGATGAGGGTGAAGAGAGATAGATTCAGCAGTGATATGCGGAAATATTTCTTTTTCGGAAAGAGTAGTGGATCCATGGAATAGTCTCCCAGTGGAGGTGGTAGAGAAGAGGACAGTAACTGAATTCAAAAAAGCATGGGACAAACACAGAGGATCTCTAAAGGTAAAAAGGGGACTGTTGCAGTTGTTGATATGGAAGGACAGACTAGATAGGCCATGTGGTCTTTTTCTGTTGTCATATTTCTATGTTTCTATGTTTCAATAGCTTAAATACATTTTTAAATCTAAGATGCAGACAACAGTGGGATATGGGCTATCCAGTCTTTTGCACTGAGTGTTAAATGTATGATTTTCTCCCAGTTGGTGAGAGATTTTATGTGTGCACTAGGTACACTTTGCTCACAGGGAATGAGCCCAATCTCTGAAAGCTAGAGTAGCAGACTTGGAACTGCTGAGGCAGACAGAGAAGTATATAGATGAGACCTACAGGGATATAGTAGAGAGGTCCCACTACCAGTCTGGAAGCATCTCTGCTGCCAGGGAGGATAGAGGTCATGTGACAGGACAGCATCGCCTTAAGGTGGCAGGAAGTGATTCTGTAGCCAATCCTATACATGATTTAATACCTTCTCGCATTGAAAATGTGTTTCTAGGGCCATGTACCTATGAGAAAAGGGTTAGGATGGCCATTATAGTTGGTGATTCAATCATTAGGCATGTAGATAGCTGGGTGGTTGGTGGACGTCAGGATGGCCTGGTTACCTTTCTGCCTGGTGCGAAGGTAATGGACCTCATGCACCACCTAGATAAGATTTTAAATAGTGCTGGAGAAGAGCCAGCTGCCTTGGTACATGTTGGTACCAATGACATAGGAAAGTGTGGAAGGGGACATTCTGAAAGCCAAATTGGAAAGTTGAACTCCAGAACTTCCAGGGCAGAATTCTCAGAAATGCTTACCATTCCACATGCAGGATCCAAGAAGCAGGCAGAGCTCTGGAGTCTCAATGCATGGATGAGACAATGGTGGAAGGAAGAGGGTTTGGGATTTGTTAGGAACTGGGTAACTTCCTGGGAAAGTGGAAGGGGCTTTTCTGAAAGGATGGGCACCAACTTAACCATGGTAGAAACAGGCTGCTGGTATTAACCTTTAAAAAGGAGACAGAGCTGCTTTTAAACGATATAAAAGGGGAAAGCTGACTGTTGCACAAGAGCACATCGTTAATGGCTTATGGTTCAGAATGATGTACCTTTGAAGGATATTAGCAAATAATGGAAGTTAGGACATTCTGATAGAGAGGTTCCAATAAAGTTAAAAATGACCCAGGTGCCTTTAAGTAAAAATCAGAGTTGAAAAATTACAAATTGTCTCTGTCATCTGATAGTCAAACTGTTAATATGAGCAAAAAACAAGCTTTGAAATGCCTATATGCAAATTCTAGAAGTTAAAAAAATAAGATGGGAGAGTTGGAATACATAACACTGAATGAAAGGTTAGCTATAATTTTCATCTCAGAGACCAGATGGAAGGAGGATAACCAATGTGGCACTGTGATACAAGGCTACGAACTATATCACAATGATAGAGTACAACACATTGGTGGAAGGGTAGCTTTATATGTTAAAAAGGGCATTGAGTCAAACAGGATAAAGGTTTTGCAAGAAAGAAAATACACTGTAGAATATGTATGGATAGAAATTCCATGTAAAAAGGGGAAGGGAATGGCAGTGGGGGCATACTATCATCTACCTGGCCAAAATGAACAAAGAATAGAATACAAATAATTACACTCCTTTCTCCTTGTTCTATGGTTATACCTGATAGGGGAAGCCCTCTTCCTGCATGACATCCTTTCAGTATACCTCTGATCTGGAGGCTGCTATATATGTGGTCCCTAGTGAAACAGCTTAAAAAACATAGAAACATGATGACAGAAAAATACCACTTGGCCTATCTAGTCTGTCCTTCCATAACAACAACTACAACAGTCCACTTTTTACCTTTAGAGATCCTTTGTGTTGGTCCCATGCTTTTTTGAATTCAGTTACTGTCCTCATCTCTACCACCTCCACTGGGAGACTATTCCTTCACACTCATCCCATGTCCCCTCATAGCAGAACTTGCTTTCAATTGAAAGAGGCTCTCTCCCTGAACATTTATGCCACGGAGGTATTTAAACATCTCAATCATATCACCTCTATCCCGCCTTTCCTCTAAGGTGTACATATTAAGATCCTTAAGTCTGTCCTCATATGCTTTATAATGAAGCCCATTAATCATTTTAGTAGCAACCCTCTGCACTGACTCCATCCTGTTCACATCCTTTTGAAGGTTGTGATAAGGAAGCTTATCATAGTTCAGAAAGGAGCTATAGTAGAGGTGAAGTGACTCTGAACAAGCACCCGGTCTGTTCTGGTAGAAATAATAAAACAGAATGTTTCCATAAAAGACTACCAGTCCCAGAATGCACCAGGTTTCCAACAGCCATTAGAAGAGCTGAAGTGGGGAAACGTGTGTTCAATCAGGAGGGCTATGAGGTAATCCCCAAGCACTCATCTCCAAGGGCAGGGCTTGATTCAGCACAGCTGCGCTGGCTAGGGTGGAGCATTCATCTAAGCAGGATAAAAGAAAAGCTTATTCTACAGAGAATCATCATCTTGATCATCAGAAGCATCATCTTCATCAGAGGCATCTTGATCAGAAGCACTTTGATCATCCTGACCATCATCATCAGCAGAAGCCAGAGCTGACGGACAGAGAGAGCAAGAAACACTTTGGAAGAAAGAAGAGAAAAGCATTTGGGAGGTCTAAAGGAGTCCATAGCAGTACCGTATACTGGGAGGCATTCCAGAGGCAAGCAGACACCATTGGACTGGGAAAAGCCAGAGGAGTGGGTTGCAGAGCCAGGAATCCCCGGACGGCACCTGTGAGGGAGACGGCTGCACTTGGAAGGGACCCTAAGACCAGTGCCAGAAGGTATGTGAAGAGAGATGCAGTGTCCAGGGATCTTGATTGGAAGGCTGGACATAAGAACTGGACTACATACTGGCCAGGATATTTAGAGAGGAACTCTAACAGCAATGGAAGCTCAGGTATGAACACTGATCTTTGCCCTAACTCTTCACTGGGAAGACAGCAGGGAAACAAGTATTGTCCTGAGAGTGTTCCATTGAGAAATTCCTCTGTGCCAATCCATGATATTGAACCCATGATAGTTGAAGAAGGGGAGGATGTTATAAATGGGGACTTTGAATACATGGATTGCTCTCTGTCTAAACTTCTGTGGTAATATGCTGTCACAAAATACAACAACCATCACAAAGAAATATAAACTTGTTCTTTAATCTACTCAGAAAAGCTTCTGAGTAGGATTTGAGCCACGTAGTAGAAAGTAAACCAGCCAAGAGGGTTTCAGCTGGTAATGGTTAGCAATTGAGCCTTGCCTAATTGCCTGTGAGCTCTGGAGGGACACTTCTGAGTGTGTGTGAAGATACAGGAAGATATCCCTGAAAAAGAACAGGTTTTTTTTTCTACTTTGTGGGTTTTGTTGGTTCTTTGAAGCACTGCTAAGAAGATATTAGCAGCAGCCTACAGAAAAGACCTTTCTGTTTCCATCAAGGTCTTTATGCTTTGATTTGATTGCTTAACAAGTTCAGCTGTTGTTATTTTCCTTATTTGTTTTTCTAAGTATAATACTGAAAGCAAGTATTCCTTTTTATGTGCTATCAAGTATA
The DNA here is from genome assembly GCA_033557465.1 of Ichthyophis bannanicus. NCBI lineage: Eukaryota > Metazoa > Chordata > Amphibia > Gymnophiona > Ichthyophiidae > Ichthyophis > Ichthyophis bannanicus. The sequence continues at coordinate 366,706,071 of CM066032.1, read as the reverse complement.
TCTGTGTTGGGAGAAATAACCCCATAAATAAAATATCTTCTTTGCTTTACATTCGAGCAAGCACAACTAATTTATTGTGAACGGCTGAGTCTGGTATGAATGGACTACATTTCCCACAATCCTTTGCAAGTCATATTAATATTTGCCTTTGCCAAGACTGTGGACATTCTCACCCAGCGCCCCCGTTTACAGATGGCGTAGTTTTTTGGATTGCTTTTGTGCAAAGGATTTACATGCTAAGGATTACAGCTAAAGTCTGAAGAAAAAAAGAAAGTTCAAGTTTAAAAGCTGGAAAAAAAAGATTTCCCTTAACTACACTTTGGAGGAAGAGGTGGCTGACCCAGGTAGCTGTCCCAGAAGGAAAAGACCCTGTGCAGAGCTGGATTCATCACTGGCATAAGGTAATAAGTACCTGGGCATGTCTAGTGGTGGATGGAAGTAAGGCACAGGGGTAATTGAAAAAACAATTAGGAGAAAACACCTGTTTGGAAGGTGGTGCACTGTGTTTTTTTTTTCTTTGGTTTCTTGCAGGGATCAAGATGGATCCGAGGGAGATGGCCAGCTGGATGGCAGCCCAGTTTAGCAGGCAACAGGAGCTAGCGCAGCAGGCTCAGGACACTGCTATGAAAGCCTTAATGGACCAGCAGAGGCCAGTGCTTGATCTGGTGAAAGCCCTAGTTAATCTGCAGAACCAAAGTGGACCGGATGCAAGACCAGCAGTAAATACTGGTACACCACATGTGGACAATGTGGGACTCAATCAGGGAATTGGGGCATTTAGTTTTGGGAAGCTAACTCCAGATGATAATGTTGATGATTTTCTAGAGTCTTTTGAGAGAGTGGCACAAGCATTAGCATGGCCAGAGACCCAGTGGGCAGTAAGGCTGGCAGCCTCATTAACTGGAGAGGCGCTTGCAGCTTATAGAGCAATGCCAGCAGCCCAGGCTTTGAATTATAAAGATGTAAAGGCTGCTATTAGAGATCGCCTAGGGTTGTCTATTTCAGAGTATAGGCGAATGTTTAGAGCTACTGCATTAAGAGTGGGTGAAACACCCAGGGCTCTGAGTCAGAGAATCAGAGGATTGGCTGTAAAATGGTTGGAGCCTGAGGGAAAGACTGTAGAGATGTTATTAGACATTATTATGCTTGAACAATTTATGTCTGCTGTGCCTAAAGATTTGCACACTTTCCTTATACAGCAAAATTGCCAAAATCTTGGAGAGGCAACCATGCTAGCAGAGAGATTCTTGGAAGCCACGCAGGCTTGCCATAGAATGGGTGGCCCTCTGAAGATTGGTGCTGAGGCAAGCTGTGCTGTATCAGAAAAGAAAATGATTAAAAATGTTTCTGAAAATAAATGTACTGTGCCAGCCCAGATGACACAGTGGAGTAAAAAGAAATGTGGAAAATGTGGAAAATGGGGACATTTAGAAAGTGGATGCCAGATACACACTAGCTTAATGGGTGTTGATTTAAAACAGCCCAAAGAAGGATTTCTTTTGATGGTTGATGTGCAGGGAATTACCACAAATGCTCTGTTAGACTCTGGAGCAGACCAGAGTATGTTGTCAAAGAGGCTTTGGAAGAGGATAGAGGCCCAAGAAGGATTTGTGCCTAGAACCCCTGAAAGCCAAGTTCACATCAGATGCATTCATGGTGCTGCAACATCATATCCCACCTATAGGCTAATGGTTAAGTGCCTAGGGAAACAAGAGGAAGTTCTGTTAGCAGTGGTGCCTAGGCTACCATTTAATTTGGTTCTAGGAAAAGACTGACCAAGATTTAAGCAGGGGCTAGTGAAAGGGCTAGGAAAGAAGGAGGGAGAAGGAATGATGGAAATAGCTCCCGGGCCTTTGTTTGGAAGTCCTCAGTCCCTAGCTAAAAAGATGGTTGAGCTTCCAGAAGGCCAAACTATAAGGAAGGAAATAGGTAAGAAGAGGGGCCTTGTATCCACCCGCTCACAGGCTAAGGTAGAGAGCCAGAAGGAGGAGGGGGAGCAGGCACAGTTATTAGGAGACTTACCCTCTCATGATGATTTAATAACTCCACCATCTGGGAAAGTAAGAAAGTTGAAAGCACAAAAGCGTCGTGAGAGACTTTGCAGCTCACAGGGTAGGGCTGACATGTTGGCAGGTCAAAGTTTACCCTGGGTGCCAGCTGAGTTAGTGGCAAAGTTTCCTAACTTTCCACAAGAACAGCGAGCTGATCAAGCTCTCACCCGAGCTTTTAAGTATGCTCAGGAGGCCAGGGAGGATTTGCCCAGATTCAGACTCGATAATGAAATATTGTATAGAGAGAGTCAGGACCCCAGAAATGGGACCATACGTAAACAATTGGTGGTACCCACAACTTTCAAAGGACTAGTACTTAGATTAGCACATGATCATCCAGTAGGAGGTCATAAAGGGATGCAAGGAACGCTGGATCAAATACTTATGCGTTTTTACTGGCCAGGTATTTTCAAAGAAACTGCCCAGTTTTGTGCTGCATGTCCAGCGTGTCAGCGAGTTACAGCGGCTCACCCACCGGTGGTGCCTTTGATTCCCATGCCAATTATCACAGACCCAATTGGTCGCATTGCTATGGATATTGTAGGCCCATTAGTCAAAACGCCCCGAGGTTTCCAATACATCCTAGTTATGGTAGATCAGGCAACAAGGTTTCCCTGGGCCATACCATTGAGGAATGTTTCTGCAAAAACAATAGCTTTAGAGCTAGTAAAATTGTTTTGCGAAGTGGGATTCCCAAGAGAGGTGTTGACTGACCAAGGATCCAATTTTGTATCCAAATATTTGGCCCAGGTCTGGGATGCCTTTGGCATTCATCACGTGAAAACCTCAGCCTACCATCCACAATCAAACGGTTTGGTGGAGAGATTCAACCAAACTCTCAAACAAATGTTGAGAAGGGGGTTAGCAGGAGAGGTAAAAGAATGGGATATGTTATTGCCCTTTGCCTTATATGCCTGCAGGGAAAGAATTCAGGTGTCCCTAGCTGTAACTCCATATGAATTTATGTATGGTAGGGCTCCACGGGGTTTGTTAGATATTTTGAGGGAACAATGGATTGATCCTGAACCAGGAAGTCAGGAGGTGCCACAGTTTCTACGTGACTTGAGAGCACGTTTGAAAAGGACCTCGCAGATTGCTGAGAGGAACCTGCAGGACAGCCAAGTGCGCCAGAAAGGGTGGTATGATAGGAAGGCCAAAAGCCGCCAATTAAGCATTGGTGAAAAGGTTTTGGTTCAAGTAGCAGGTACAGCCCCAAAATTTGAAGTACAGTGGAAAGGGCCATGGAGGGTTGTTAGACAAGTGAGCCCAGTATCTTATATGGTAGAAAATGCAAGAGGGCGTAGACAGACCTACCATATTAATGTACTTAAGTCTTGGAAGGAGAGGCCTGTAAATAATAATGACCCTGAAGCCAGTCAGGAAGTAGGTGAGCTTCACAAGGATAATACTCTCGTAGGTATTACGGACTGTAGGGAAAAAGATTCACCAGTTACACCAGTCCGTAATAACTTAAGCAGGGGGGTATGTGATACGGAAGCTTATCATAGTTCAGGAAGGAGCTATAGTAGAGGTGAAGTGACTCTGAACAAGCACCCGGTCTGTTCTGGTAGAAATAATAAAACAGAATGTTTCCATAAAAGACTACCAGTCCCAGAATGCACCAGGTTTCCAACAGCCATTAGAAGAGCTGAAGTGGGGAAACGTGTGTTCAATCAGGAGGGCTATGAGGTAATCCCCAAGCACTCATCTCCAAGGGCAGGGCTTGATTCAGCACAGCTGCGCTGGCTAGGGTGGAGCATTCATCTAAGCAGGATAAAAGAAAAGCTTATTCTACAGAGAATCATCATCTTGATCATCAGAAGCATCATCTTCATCAGAGGCATCTTGATCAGAAGCACCTTGATCATCCTGACCATCATCATCAGCAGAAGCCAGAGCTGATGGACAGAGAGAGCAAGAAACACTTTGGAAGAAAGAAGAGAAAAGCATTTGGGAGGTCTAAAGGAGTCCATAGCAGTACGTATACTGGGAGGCATTCCAGAGGCAAGCAGACACCATTGGACTGGGAAAAGCCAGAGGAGTGGGGTTGCAGAGCCAGGAATCCCCAGACGGCACCTGTGAGGGAGACGGTTGCACTTGGAAGGGACCCTAAGACCAGTGCCAGAAGGTATGTGAAGAGAGATCCAGTGTCCAGGGATCTTGATTGGAAGGCTGGACATAAGAACTGGACTACATACTGGCCAGGATATTTAGAGAGGAACTCTAACAGCAATGGAAGCTCAGGTATGAACACTGATCTTTGCCCTAACTCTTCACTGGGAAGACAGCAGGGAAACAAGTATTGTCCTGAGAGTGTTCCATTGAGAAATTCCTCTGTGCCAATCCATGATATTGAACCCATGATAGTTGAAGAAGGGGAGGATGTTATAAATGGGGACTTTGAATACATGGATTGCTCTCTGTCTAAACTTCTGTGGTAATATGCTGTCACAAAATACAACAACCATCACAAAGAAATATAAACTTGTTCTTTAATCTACTCAGAAAAGCTTCTGAGTAGGATTTGAGCCACGTAGTAGAAAGTAAACCAGCCAAGAGGGTTTCAGCTGGTAATGGTTAGCAATTGAGCCTTGCCTAATTGCCTGTGAGCTCTGGAGGGACACTTCTGAGTGTGTGTGAAGATACAGGAAGATATCCCAGAAAAAGAACAGGTCTTTTTTCTACTTTGTGGGTTTTGTTGGTTCTTTGAAGCACTGCTAAGAAGATATTAGCAGCAGCCTACAGAAAAGACCTTTCTGTTTCCATCAAGGTCTTTATGCTTTGATTTGACTGCTTAACAAGTTCAGCTGTTGTTATTTTCCTTATTTGTTTTTCTAAGTATAATACTGAAAGCAAGTATTCCTTTTTATGTGCTACCAAGTATATCTGTGTTGGGAGAAATAACCCCATAAATGAAATATCTTCTTTGCTTTACATTCGAGCAAGCACAACTAATTTATTGTGAACGGCTGAGTCTGGTATGAATGGACTACATTTCCCACAATCCTTTGCAAGTCATATTAATATTTGCCTTTGCCAAGACTGTGGACATTCTCACCCAGCGCCCCCGTCTACAAGGTGCAGTCTCCAGAATTGCACACCATACTCCAAATGAGGTCGCACCAAAGACTTATACAGAGGCATTATCACCTCCTTTTTTCTGCTAGCCATTCCTCTTCGTATGCACCCAAGCATCCTTCTAGCTTTTGCCATCGCCTTTTCTACCTGTTTAGCTACTTTAAGATCATCAGACACAACCACGCCTAGGTCCCGCTCTTCTTTAGTGGACAAAAGTACTTCACCTCCTATACTGTATTGCTCCCTTGGATTGCTGCAGCCCAAATGCATGACCTTACATTTTTTAACATTAAATCCCAGCTGCCAAATTCTAGACCATTCTTCAAGCTTAGCTAGATCCCTCCTCATGTTATCTACACCTTCCTGGGTGTCTATTGCAGATTTTGGTATCATCTGCAAAGAGGCAAACCTTAGCCGACAGCCCTTCCGCTATATCACTAACAAAGATGTTAAAAAGAATCGGACCAAGGACAGATCCCTGGGGCACACCACTGGTAACATCCTTCTCCTCAGAGTGAGCTCCATTTACTTGTACTCTTTGTCGCCTCCCACCCAACCAATTTCTAACCCAAGCAGTAACTTTAGGGTCCATCCCTAGGGTGCTCAGTTTGTTTATAAGTCGCCTGTGAGGAACAGTGTCAAAGGCTTTACTGAAATCTAAATACACCACATCTAGAGCTCTCCCTCGGTCCAACTCCCTGGTCACCCAGTCAAAGAAATCAATCAGATTTGTCTGACAAGACCTGCCTCTGGTGAACCCATGCTGCCTCGGATCCTGTAATCCAATGGACTCCAGAAACCTCACTATTTTCTCTTTCAGCAGTGTTTCCAATAATTTACTAACCACAGAAGTTAAACTAACCGGCCTGTAGTTTTCAACCACATCCTTACTTCCGCTTTTGTGTAAAGGCACCACATGAGCCTCTCTCCAGTCCTTTGGCACCACTCCCGACGCCAACGAGGCATTGAAAAGGTCAGTTAGTGGAGTTGCTAGAACGTCCCCAAGTTCCCTCAGTATTCTAGGGTGTATCCCATCCGGTCCCATCGCTTTGTCTACTTTAAGTTGAGCTAGTTTCTCACGAACACAGTCTTCTGAAAATTGTTCAAGATGTCCCTCGCTTCTGTTCTTATTTGTGGGTGTTTTCTGAGGTCCTGCTCCTGGTTCTTCATCTGTGAACACAGAACAGAAATATTTGTTAAGCAATTCCGCTTTATCCTTATCAGCTTCTACATATTCCCCCCCCTGCACCCTTGAGTCTGACAATACCACTTTTGCCTTTCCTCTTCTCAATAATATATCTGAAAAATGTCTTATCCCCCCATTTTATTGCATTGGCTATTTCCTCCTCCTTTTGAATCTTTGCCTTCTTGACTACTTTGCTAGCTTCTCTAAGTTTTTCCAAATACAGATGTCTGTCTTCCTCTCTCTGTGATCTCTTGTATTTCATGAAGGCCTCCCTCTTTTTCTTCACTTTTTCAGCTACTTCCTTCGAAAACCATAGCGGTCTCCTGTTCCTTTTGCCTTTATTTACCATTTTAACAAAAATGTTGGTTGCCTTTAAAATACCCCCTTTCAGTTTTGCCCACTGTTTTTCTACATCCCCCAGCTGTTCCCATCCCACCAACGACTCCCTGAGGCATTGGCCCATCTTCGCAAAGTTAGTCTTCCTAAAGTCTAAGATCCTCACCTTGGAATGGATTCTAACAGCCCTTGTCCTAATACTGAACCACACCATCTGGTGATCACTGGATGCAAAATGATCTCCCACTACAACATCAGAAACACTTCCACCATTGGTAAGCACCAAGTCCAGTATGGCCCCTTCACGTGTGGGGTCCATTACCAATTGCCTGAATAGTTCTCCCTGTAGAGAATCCAGGATCTCCTTACTTCTAGATGATACTGCAGCAGGAATGTGCCAATCAACATCTGGCATATTGAAATCTCCTATCAGTAGCACTTCCCCTTTCCTAGCAATGCTGCGTATGTCTTCAATTAACTCTCTGTCCACCTCTTCCTCTTGTGAGGGAGGTCTGTATATCACACCAATGCAAATAGATTTCTCTTTCCCTCTTTCTAGTTTAACCCACAATGCCTCCTCTCTCCCTTTTAAGCTCTGTAATTCCAAAGCTTTAATAGTAGTTTTTACATATAGTGCCACTCCTCCTCCCCTTCTTCCTACCCTGTCCTTTCTGAATAAAGTATAGTCAGGTATAGTTACCTCCCAGTCATGGTTTTCTGTGAACCATGTTTCTGTAACTGCCACTAAATCCAAGTCAGCCACTCCCACCAAAGCTTCAACTTCAGGGATCTTATTTCCCATGCTACGGGCATTAATACACACTGCTTTCCATATGTTACCCCTGTTACCCATTTCCATAAAGGTATTTAATGTATCACCTACCTGGGGGCTTTCACTTACCTGGGGGCTTTCTTCACCCATCCCCAACGAATCTAGCTTAAAGCCCTCTTCAGTAGATTAGCCAGTCTACTACCAAAGATGCGTTGACCTTTCTTGGACAGATGGATGCCATCTCTGCTCTGCAACCCTTGGAACAGCATCCCATGGTAATCTCCTGGCTCTGGGTGTCACTTGGTTACATGGCTGCTCTTCTGGATCCTCTCCATTCTCCTTTGGATCTGTGGCTTCCAAATGTTCTGTTGTTTTACTCCTTCTGACAGGACTGGTCCCTCTTCTCCTAAGCATGGGATGTGCTGGCACAGCCAATACTGGGTGCAAAGACTAAGCGATCTGTGTTACTCTCCTATCGCACTTCTCCCTCCAGCAGATGCAGTATCTAACCAAGTGGATCCATCTTGATTGTATGATGGCTAGACTAGCCGAAGACAGAGGCCAGCCTTTGGGTGGTGTTTTTATAGTGATTGAATTTTCCATCCCAGAGAGGTTTCCTCCTATTATGATAATACTAAGAAAGAATATCCTCCCCTGTTCTGGAAAATTACCAGAACACTTACAGATCAACGTTCAATATATTCATAGGACCACTAGAGGTCAATGATACTCAGAGGAGCAGAATTTAAGGGGTCTCTACACAAGCATCATAAAGGGATGTTTGTTTTCAGTTTAATAATAAAGGTTTTCAGCTATTGTACATAATATTATTTTTTTCTTATTCACAGCAATTTGTGACAGCATCCATCAACAGTAAATATGAGTTCAGTAGAAAGTAAGATACTGTAATATCAAAGAATGGCAAGCTGTGGTAGGACAATAGTCTCCTCTACTGTATATACTGAGGTCAAGTCAAAAAGCTTTTATATGAAATAAATGCTGAGTTGAAGCCAGCCATAATCTGTCATCCTATTGACAGTATTAGCAAATGATTCAATGATACAACATGACCTTGAGATTTGATATAGCTATATAACTAGTTTACTCTGAGAGGTAATGCTGCAGTATAATGGCACTGGCTCATATTGCTACACTTGAAAAGCTGCATTTTCAGTGCAGGGTAAAGAAAATCTCTAGCTTTTCATAGTAAAAGTGTACACTGTTTTACTAAAAGAAATATCTCAATAATAGCCTGATTCACTTTGTGGGTGTTTTGTCATAGAAAGAGAGAGGATCTTTTTTTAATAAGATGCCAAAGTCAGGCTGAGCACAGAAAAGTAAGGGTGAACAAAAATGTCCTAGTATAAGGGATGTGAATGTGAAAACAAATAGTGAAACATGGTGAATGAGGGCAGGGATGTGCATTTGAAAAGAAATGGCAAAACACAATAGATGAGGGAATTTTTATTCATTCTCCTTTAAATGAACAGAATGGATAGAGGTCTGGAATGAGCCATAAATCATTTGTTTTCATATAGTCTTGCACCATTAGTCTATGGAGCTAGGAAAACAACGAGGTTGTTTTAAAAGCAACCCCATGTCTAAAAAACAACATTTACAGGTGTAGATTGAAATGCATGTGCAAATGACATTTCAGAACAAGGGATTCTTAAATGCTGGGATGCTGATCATGTCTAAAGATTCTGGAGTTGTAATGAGGGCAGGGAAAGGGAGTGGTTTGGGCAGGCCTACAGTACAGGTGTGGATTCTCCATTTCATATGGAGAATCCACATCTCTACCAAAAATTGTAGATGTTGACATTTGCACCTCCCACAAGGCATATATAAGTGCCTGCTGGCAAGGGCAGGTGTAAATGTGGAGGTCTCTACTCCTTATTGATCTTCTCTGGCCTGACAGAGGATGGCTGGGGATGGGGATGAAATAATAGTGCTGAAATGGGTGCATGTGAAGATCGGTAGCAGTGATTTTAAGAGGCTCCTATCGATGCACATGTATGCATGTAGAGTTTCTTAAACTTGTTGCTATAATCAGATGGGGAGAGCCAACATTCTCTTTCCAGAGGATGTAGTAAAAGCTGTTAGTGGAGGCAAGATGGCGGCTGAGTAAATCATGGAGCACAAGCTCTTCCTCTGAGGTCCTCTGTTGGCAGCAAGGAATCTTCCTGACCGGCTCAGATGGGACAGCGGAAGCAAAAGGCATACCTACCCTTGGGTAATGCCTGGGAGAACTGAGTGCCTCAGCAGACTTTGGAGGCATGTGGCTTTGGCCCAGGAGCTGGAGCGGTGTCTACGACAGGTCTGCCAGGTGTGGAACCGGAGACCTCGTGTGTATCAGGAGTTTGGCTGTCTCTGTGTGTTGTGGACAACCTCATTGCGGCCCAGAAGTGAAGTGCTGGCTGGTGGTGAGCTTCTTCTCAGCTGGGCGGTGAGTACACTGACGTGGGGGAGTGAAGAGGGCATGCCAGTCCTGCATTCCCCTTCCCTAGTGTCTTGTGGCCAATGGAGGTATCATTGGTGGTGGAAGCCCTGACAGTAGCACTAGGGAGAGAGGGGCCTCTGGGAGCTGGGGAGTTGGTGATACCCACACAGATAACTTTAGAATCGCTATGGGATGCTATTTCAGCCATACCTCCCTAAGGTCTATTGTTGGAACTGTGAGTACTGATTTTTTGGGGTTTGAGAGTCAATTATTGGAAGTATCTTGAATCCAGGCGGAACAGGGTGAAGCAGGCAAAGTTGGACAAAGAGCCTCAATGGCTGCATCACTGGGTGGCTTGGAGGATACCAGATTAAAGATAGGACTGTATTCTCCAAAAAGACTGAATACTTGGAGAATCAAGTTTGGAAATATAACTTGAGATTGTGGAACTTTCCTCGTTCTCAGTTTCAGTCACCTTTGGAGATACTTTCAGGAGGTGTTCATTCCTTCAGGAGACACCCCCTCCCCCCCCCCCGATGAGGGTCCAGTATCTGTCCCTGGGCTTTAATCCTACTGCAGCTTTAGGGGGCTCCTCCAGTGTTGGGGGGGGGGACCTTATGGGGTTTCTGGAGAGCTCACTGGAGGTAGTAACTGGCCACTCCACCCATCTCATTAACTGGCTTTGGAATCTGAAAATTCTACATTATTATTTTTGGAATTTTGGGAAGCAGTTTTTTGGCACTTCTGTTTGCATTTTTCCAGATTTAGCTCGAGATACCCAGGATAGGAGCAGAGAGTTCCTGGGATATACATCCAAGACTCTTTCCCTTGGTGGGTCTTCTTTTGTTAAAATTTCCTTCTAGATGTAATGTATCTTATCTTTGTGTTTTTTGAGCCATGGTAGCTCCTGGAATTCCTTGTAGATAGGGAGGGTGTAACAGTTGTGGTTGGGTCCCATACAGCTGATGCATAGCTCTCCAGTTAGCAGTATATATATATTACTGTTTTGTGAGGGTGTTTCCTTGCTGTTAATAATTTTCCTGTAGCCCATCTGTTTCCTATTTTTGTGGGCTAATATAATGACTTTGTTTTGTGTTTTTTGAATATGTTTAACTAGTAATTATGTTTCATTGCCATGATTTTTCTTTCATTCATATTTACATGCCTGGATGGTATTGTTAAACTGCAATAAATAAAAAAAAGAAATAAAAAAAAAGAAAAATCTGTTAGTGTAGCTAGATTTAAAAGAGGTTTTGACAAGTTCCTGAAGGAAAGGTCCATAAACCATTATTAAAGTGGACTGGGGAAATCCACTGCTTACGTCTGGGATAAGCAGCATGAAATCTGTGTACCTTTTGTGAACCTGACAGGTACTTCTGACCTGGATTTACTAAAGTCCGGTAAGGGCACCCCATTATGTATGTGTTAACGGCAGCATTATGGATGTCTTTGTGTAGTAAAGGCCAGGACGGGGAGTAGGTGTTCCAGTGGTAAGGGTGCTCATGGCCGCTTAGTAGATGTTAACTGCATATCAGGCATTAACAACACCAAGGGGTACATTTACTAAACCGTATTAATGTTACCGGCGCTAGTTGCAGTGATAATGTGAAGAATGCCATATAAGGAGTGGGCGTTCTGGCGGCAAGATAGCAAGAATCTGTATCGCGCGATAGTGGGCGCCGTGACACGATAACACGCGTTAACCCTAAGTTCATGCCAGCGCAGTGCTAGACATTATAAATATGTAGCCCACTGGTTATTGCCGTGACTGTGGAGGCAGAGGTAATGGGTTCGATCCTGCAGTGGTGTTATGTAAGAAGGCTGTCTGAGGCAATTTCCTAAATAGTTTACCCTGTAGTTTCATTGCATGTCCCCTAGTCTTTCTATATTCTGATATCGTAAAGAGTCTATCTACGTTTACCTGTTCCACTCCGTTCACTAATTTACAGACTTCTATCATATCTCCCCTCAGCCGTCTCTTTTCCAGGTTAAAGAGCCCTAACCTTTTTAGCCTTTCTTCATAGGAGTATCCTTCCATCCCTTTTACTATTTTGGTGGCTCTTCTCTGAACCTTTTCTAATAACGCTATATCCTTTTTAAGATACGGCGACCAGAATTGCACACAATATTCAAGGTGCGGTCTCACCATGGAAGGGTATAGAGGCATTATAATATCTTTTGTTTTATTTTCCATTCCTTTCCTTATGATACCTAGCATTCTATTTGCTCTCTTGGCAGCCGCTGCATACTGAGCCGAGGGTTTTAACATGTTATCCACAATGACGCCTAAATCTTTTTCCTGGGTGGTGGTTCCTAATGTGGAACCCTGCATCGTGTAACCATAGTTTGGGTTGTTCTTTCCTAGGTGCATAACTTTGCACTTGTCCACATTAAATTTCATCTGCCATTTTGAGGCCCAGTCTTCCAATTTATGAAGATCCTCTTGCAATTTTCTACAATCCTCTTGGGTTTTAAACAACTTTAAATAGTTTTGTGTCATCTGCAAATTTGATAACCTCACTCGTTATTCCACTTTCCAGGTCATTTATGAATATGTCAAAAAGCAGCGGACCCAGCACAGATCCCTGGGGTACACCACTATTCACCTTTCTCCATTAGGAAAATTGGCCATTTAGCCCTACCCTCTGCTTTCTATCTTTTAACCAGTTCCTGATCCACAATAGTACACTGCCTCCTATCCCATGACTCTTTAGTTTTGCCAAAAGTCTCTGATGAGGGACCTTGTCAAAGGCTTTCTGAAAGTCCAGATACACAATATCAACCGACTCACCTTTGTCCACCTGTTTATTCACTCCTTCAAAAAAACATAACAGATTAGTAAGACAAGATCTTCCTTGTCTAAAGCCATGTTGGCTGTCTCCCATTAGGCCATGACTATCTACATGTTTAGTAATTTTATTCTTTATGATGGTTTCTACCATTTTTCCTGGTACTGACGTGAGGCTCACCGGTCTGTAGTTTCCCGGATCACCCCTCGAACCCTTTTTAAAAATTGGTGTTACATTGGCGATCCTCCAATCTTCAGGTATTAGAAATGATTTTAATGATAGTTCACAGATTGCTAATAGCAGGTCTGCAATCTCATATTTCAGTTCTTTCAATACCATTGGATGCATACCATCTGGCCCAGGTGATTTGCTACTCTTCAGTTTATCTAATAGTTACAATACATCTTCCCGATGTATCAATATTTCCTTCAATTCTTCCGCACCTTTAAATACCACTTCAGTCATGGGTAACATCCCTACATCTTCCTCTGTAAAGACTTAAGCAAATAATTCATTCAGTCTCTCCGCTATCGCCTTGTCCTGCCCCTTTAACTCCTCTATCATCTAATGGTCCAAATGACTCTCTCACAGGTTTTTTGCTACGAATGTACTTGAAAAAATCTTTATTTCACGTTTTTGCTTCCGCAGCAAGCTTCTTCTCAAATTCTCCCTTTGCCTTCTTTATCAATGCCTTGCATTTGACCTGCCAGTGCTTGTGCTGTTTCCAGGTTTCATCGTTTGGCTCTTTTTTCCATTTCCTGAAAGATGATTTTTTGGCAACAACAGCCTCTCTGACCTCACCTTTAAACCATGCTGGCAGTTTTTTGGACTTCCTTCCACTTTTCTTAAAGCGTGGAATACAGCTGGTCTGGGCTTCCAAGATAGTAGTTTTCAACAACACCCAAGCTTGATGTAAGTCTTTAACCTTTGCAACTGCTCCTTTTAGTTTTTTCTTAACTATTTTCCTCATTTTATCATAGACTCCCTTTCGAAAGTTAAAAGGTAGTACTGTGGGGGGGGGGGGGGCGCTCGTGAGCCAGCTGAGAGATGGCCGCCTTCTAGGTGAGCTCCGTCCCCGCTACCCTGAAACATCAGCAAATATGAGCTAACAGCTGCGCATTTCATCTCCCCTACCTGCCCTGGGTCTATCAAAGCGAGCGGTGCCATCCGGAGTCGGACTGGACGGCTCTCTTACAAGCCGGGGCGCCGCGGAGTTCACCCGCGAAGTCCGGCCTGCTGCCACGTGTCTCTCCTCGCTGAATGATTTGGGCCCGACTGACCTCCTTGCTACCTTCGGCGGCCCGTGCGGTCCGGGCGACTTCCCTTGGGTTGTGCTGTTGGGCCCCTGCTGCTGAACCGGAGGCTGTACAGCGGCCCGCTGACGAGTAGAGCATTGCCCCCAGGGCAGGAGCGGCGGTGCAAGAAGCCGGAGTTCTGCTTCTGGGACTGGGGGGGCATGGAATCCTCGTGGCTCTCGCTGGTGCCTGATCCCTCCCTTCAACAGAGTGACTCCCCCCGAGGGGATAAGTACAGAGGCTAAAACTCTCTCTCTTCAAGCCCTCATGCCTCGGGTCGGCTGAACAGAGCTGGAGGCTATAACACTTCTTAACTTATTGATGCCTTGCTGAGGCCTTGGATCCGCGGCGTGGATTTTGGGTGCCCTGCCAACGTGCTCCAGCACTTCATCTGACTTCAGATCCCTTATTGGAGCCTACTCTCAGGGGGCTATGGATTCTTTGTGCTCTACCCTCCCATAGCACTACAGACCGCCTTGAGCACTACACTTAACAGCCTATTATTCCAAGAAGGCCAGAGGCAGCTTTTATTTCAGGGCCCTGCCCCCTCTCTGATCCCCTGGGTTTTGCGGACATTGATTCTATCTATCTCCTAACACTGTGTGGAAGTGATTGCTTTGCGGGACTGAGAGGATTCGCGCGCCGTTCTCTTCCTGCTATCTTTGCTTTTGCTGACATTGACTGCAGTCCTCTCCTAACACTGTGCGACACAAGTGGCCCTGGAGGATGGCGGCTACAGCTAAAAGTTCTGAAACTCGGGAGGGGGTGCGTTCCTCCCAGCGATTGCAACGTAAGTCTGGGGCCCTGAGTAGCCCACGTGGACAATCTCCCCCGTCAGGTACTGATGATGAGACTGTAAGTGAAGAGGAATTGGATTCCCATAAGCAACTCTTCTCTGCTCAAATCAAGCAAGAACTCCGTTAAGGCTTTGCGGAGCTAGCCAATGAGTTTCGTTCGCTACGTGAGGAGCTGCTGAAAGATGTTGCAGACCTACGGACTGACATGAAAGAGCTGGGAGCCCGAGTAGAGAAAGTGGAGACCAAACTGGTTGATCATGATGGAACCCTGATGGATTTACAATGTGCATTGGATCGGCACAAAGCGCAAGCAATGGAACTGACTTACAAACTCGATGACATTGAAAACCGCTCCCGCCGCAATAACGTGCGTTTTCGTGGAATACCAGAAGCGGTAGGGGTTGGAGAGGATTTGCCAACTGTGCTTAAGCTGTTGATAACAGAGTTGCTCCCGCCGGACGAGCTGGCTGCGCGGGCCCCCGGGATGGAAATAGAGCGAGTCCATCGGGCCCTAGGAAAACCTCCCAACAACCAGCCTCGTGATGTCATTGCGAGATTTCTGCGATATTCTGATGCTGAGTTTCTCATACGGCGAGGCCGGGAGAAAAAAGCGGTCCGCTTCCAGGATGCCACAGTGTCCATCTATCAAGACCTCTCGACGTTCACTTTGGTGCGTCGGAGAGAGATGAAACCAGTGACAACGGTCCTGAACAGCAAGGGGATTCGTTACTCCTGGTCCTTTCCATTTCGGATGAACTTCCTTTTGGGCAACAAAAAGATCTCAGCAAAGGACTATACTGAAGCTTGGCGAGCCCTGCGCCAGGCGGGACTAGTTGATGATAATGCTCAGCCTCATCCGCCGCCCCCTAAGTCCCAGCATTCCAAGTGGACTCGGGTGGGCAAGTCCGCCTGATTTTTGACCCTTGTGTACACTTGAGGAGCTTTCCTTCCCCCTTAGGGAGTCTTACTGGGTGGGTCTCTTAAACTTTGGATAACTGATGGAAGTAACATTTATCATTGTGTTATTGGCCACTGATAAGGTTTGATCTGGGCCCATACTACCCTACATGTAGGGGGCGGCGGATGCTCTGCAAATGTTTTGATGATGATCCAGTTTTGATGAGGAGGCATGGGGAATATGCTGACCCGGGGTGGGTGGGGGAGTAGTGTGGGGAATGTTTTATATATGTTTAGGTTGATTTTCTGCTTCTTGGGGTACTGGGGGAAACGGGGTCTGTGGTCAATTTACCGTGTCCTGTGTTAACCTTGACAGGCAGGTGGTATTGACGGGAAGGGGGGGGGGTCGGGGTTGGGGGGGGTTTCATCTGGAACTGGAGGGCATGTTTGGGTTTGGGGGGAGAGGCTATGGCTTGTACTTCTGGAGGGTGGAGGGGTGGGCCTGGATAACTAGCCCCTTGGGCTTGCTGGTGGAGGGAGGTCCCTGGGGTGCCCCGGGTAGCTGGAGGATAAGAGGGTCTAGACTGTAATTACCTATGGTGCGCCTTATCTCTTTAAATGTTAAGGGACTTAACTCCCCAAGGAAGCGGTCGCTGCTGTTCTTGGAATTGCGCACGTTGCAGGGGGACATTGTTTATCTACAGGAAACCCATTTACAGACTTGCAAGCAGGGTTGGCTAAGGCGGACACCATATACTGAGGTGCGGATGGCCTCAGATACGCAGGGCCGGAAGAAATGGGGAGTAGTCCTACTATTTCACCAGAGCTTCTCTCTAAAGATTGAAGAGGTACAACGGGATCCCCTGGGGAGGTGGCTTTTTCTGAATATTCGTCTGGAGGGGCGCTTGCTAACCTTGGCTAATGTTTATGCGCCCAACACGGGTCAGGGGTCCTTTTTTATACGATTGAAGGCTTTACTGGCGGATTTTGCATGGGGCCCCATTGTTCTGGGCGGGGATTGTAACACCCCCCTGGTGCCCCACTTGGATTCCACGGGCCGAGCAGGGGGGGAGTGGGGGGGTCCGCAAGAGCCCTTCAGCGTTTCATGCTAGATTTGGGTTTACGGGACGTTTGGAGGGACACCCATGGGGGAGAGAGGGGCTATATGTACTACTCTCCGGTCCATCGGGTTCATACCCACATTGATTATTTCCTCTTGGACCAGCGCCTGATGGACGGGAGAGTGACGGCTGGACATGGAGCGTTGACTTGGTCGGATCATGCCCCGTGCTGGCTTGCTCTTCCAGCCGGATTGTATAGCGAGCATCAACGTCTTTGGCGCTTAGATGTGAGGTTCCTGAGGTGGCAAGGTGCCGTGCAGGATCACGTCCACTTTATTACTGAATTTTTTGAGCTTAATGGCTCCGGGGACGTTTCCCTCCCCACGGTGTGGGATGCTTACAAGGCGACGGCTCGAGGCCAACTTATGGCTGAGGTGGCCCGCACGCGCAAAATGTGGATGCATGACCGTGATCGGTTGGTGCAGGAGTCTTCCCGGTTAGGTTTGGAACATGCCCGAACTGGCTCGTGGCAGGTTCTGCGTCATTGGCGGACTGTTCGAGCCAATTTGGATGCGTGTCTGCAGAAAGAATTAGACAATAAACGCCGGAAACTACGGCAAACTTTTTATGAGCATGGGAATAAAACCGGTCGCTTTCTGGCTTTGCGTCTTCGACAACAGCAGTCCGCGCGAGTGGTTCGTGAACTACATGACTCTGGGGGTCAGAAGAGGGTTATTTCCCAGGAGATACGCAATCTTTTTGCTGACTACCTGGAGCGGCTCTACACGGCAGAGCCCTTCGACCGGGAACGTGTGCAGGACTATTTACAGAGGACCGCACTGCCGTGTCTCTCGGATTCTGATCGAGCTCAGTTGGATTCTGAATTGATGGTAGACGAAGTGGAGAATGCGATCCGGCGACTGAAAACTGGCAGTGCTCCGGGTAGTGATGGTTTCCCGGCGGAATATTATAAGAAGTTCCGGGCACACCTAGCGCCTACCTTGACTGTCCTGTTCAACGAGGTCTTGGGGGGGCCTCGCTCCCTCCGTCCCAACGAGAGGCCTTGATAGTGATGATACCCAAACCTGGCAAACCATTGCATGATGCGGCGTCCTATCGCCCCATTTCCCTGTTAAATGTCGATGTTAAAATATTTGCTACTGTGCTGGCTGCGCGTCTTAACCGAGTCCTTCCGGGCCTGGTTCATCCGGACCAGGTTGGCTTTGTGCCGGGTCGCCAGGCTGCGGATAACATTAGGCGTATGTTGCAGATCATACACGTGGCACAGCGGGAACCGCAACCGGCTTTGCTGGTGGGGATTGACGCAGAGAAGGCCTTCGATCGGGTTGATTGGGAATATCTTTGGAGCGTTCTGGAGGCCATGGGCTTTGGCTCTAACTATATCTGTTGGGTTCGTAGCCTTTATCAGTTGCCCCAGGCGTGCGTACGGGTTAATGGGGGACATTCGAGACATTTCTCTCTGGGGAGGGGCACGCGACAGGGTTGCCCCCTTTCGCCTCTGCTTTTCGCACTCGCGATGGAACCCCTGGCTCAGAGCTTTCGCACACATCCAGGTTTGCAGGGGGTCCATATCGGTCTTGCGGACTATCGGATTGCGCTCTTTGCGGATGACATCATACTGTCCCTGGTAGATCCGTCTGCTTCCTTTCCAATTGCGATGCAGCTGTTTGAAGATTACTCTCGGGTATCTGGTTTCAAAATTAATTATGCTAAAACGGAGATCTTGAATGTTGGGGTTCCTGGGGCGATCTGTGCGGAACTCCAAGAGGCTTATCCTCTTCGCTGGGTCTCCGGAGCCCTGAATTACTTAGGGGTGCACTTGACTGTGGAGCGGGCGGACCTCTTTAAAGCCAACTATGATCCCTTGCTTCGTCAGGTTCGACGGGACTTAGAGACTTGGAATGGCCTGCTCCTTTCCTGGTTCGGGCGTATAGCCGTAGTTAAGATGGTGGTTGTTCCCCGCTTTCTTTATCTCTTTCAAGTTTTACCGATTAATTAATCTCAGGTCCTTAGCGTATGACTGATTTGGGTAACTAGCTTCACCTGAGAGCACCTCCTGCCTTTTAAGATGTGTAAGAACCTATAAAGCTACGATTATCCCAGGGGTGGGTGGGTGTGGAGAGGGAGGGAGGGAAATAACACTTCTTAAAAGAGGGCTGCTACACAGTACCCTGTCCTGTGCTGCTGAGGTAAGCTATATTCTTATTTGATTTAAACTATAACTCTTTGCTGCTGCTAGGCTCTAACTTATTATGAAATTTAAACTACAAGCTCTCTGCTGGGTTCTAAATTTAACCAGAAAGCTCTCTTCTGTGTTTTAAATTTAAACTAAAAGTACTTTGCTGATACTAGGCCCTGAGTGACTATTAAATTAAAACTATAACCTCTCAGCTGGGTATGAAATGTAACCAGAAAGTTCTCTTCTGTGTTTTAAATTTAAACATAAACTGATGCTACTAGGCCCTGACTGATTTAACAAAAAATAGTGGGTTCACAGATTAAATAGCTTTAATAGATAGAATTCCTTTCAGAAAATTCCCAGAAGTATATACTCACAATTGCAGATCTCTCTCCAGAAGTAACAGCCCCTTTTTCTAATCCTTCAAGACTGAGGATCACAGAGCTCTGGTTGAGCTATTTATGCCTGTGCTGCTGAGGTAACAAACTGTCTGCTGTGGTTACCAGGATAGGGTAAACCCACCCGTACCCATCATGCACTGCACATGCAGATCAGCAGTCTACAGCTGATCACAAGAAATGGTATGCACCCCCACAGCACCTCGGCCTGGTAGGGGAAACTGACCGGGTGGGTTACTGGCACAGAGTAGCTCCAGACCATGACATTGTGCAGGTCCTGTGCTCACCCTGAGTGTGAGGTGGGGCACCCAGCACCAGGTCCGCAGCACCTGGCTTGGCTGAGATAGGCTATGCTGCAGATCCTCATCAGTGCCAGTGTGTGATATTTTTTATTTTTATTTTTATTTATTTACATTCTCTTATATACCGCACTATTCGGCATCAGCGCGGTTCACATAGAACAAAAAGTCTCAGTACAATAACAAGCATGAGATTACAGATAACAAGGGAAGGAACTTGGATAACAAGGGAAACTATTTACAGTCTATTTACAGATGTAACACTACTGCATGGATACAAGTTATTAGGAACAGGTGCTAAGAATATATTCAATAATCAAGGCACATGTAGTCCTTGCAGACACATCTAGGATACACCCGTGTCCATCTATATTTCCCAGTCAAGTCTAGCCCTTGTGAACTATGATGCATCCAGAATAGTGCATATTCTGTGTGGGGGCCATGGTCACATGTTATATGTGAAGGGGGGTGTTTGGACCCAAAAGCTGATTATGTAGCACCACTCAACCCGCCCTCTGTGGGTCAGGGTGGGGGACAGGATCTCCTACCAACACATCCACATTCTACATCTCTGCAATGGTGGCAGTAGAGGGAACCATCAACCCAAGTCCTGCTGGGGAACAGGCACCCTACAGAGCAGTCAATGAAGGTCTGTAGGCATCACATAAGATAATGACAGATAGGCAGAATGCTGGAAAAGTTCAGCTGCCACCCACCACTATCTGACATTCACCAGAAGAGAGCACAGTCAGTCTCCACCCACTGCACCCTGCAAGGTGTTCCTGCCATATACATGCTAACTGCAGACAATCTGCTAGCTAGTACATAGTGCATGTTCCTGGAGAAACTGTGTGCACCCAAAAATCAGATGTGAGCACACACACCAAGCAGGTATGTCAGTGATTGGGCCCCAGAAAAAGAAACCCATAAATAACACTTGAGAAAAATACTGTATAGCACTATGGGGGAACCTAGCCATGCCGTGGTCACTGATCAGTCAGGGTGAGAGTGACCTCCCAGCATGACATGCTGTGCCCACCCTGTCCGTGCAGGTGGTGGTCGGGCACTACAATGTCCCAGCCATTGCCCTATGCCCTGTGCAGATGCATCCTGCCCAGGCCACCCTGTCCAGGCCATACCCACGGTACCTTGCTCCTCATTAGGCACATTGGCAGGCTAACACTGGAAACAGTGCAAGCAGTGTGGGCTCAGTAAGGTGTAGGCAGCCACAACACACTAGATAGACATACACACACTCCCACACCTATGCCAGCATTGTGCAAATATAGGTAAGCAATACTGTTGGGGTCACTCCCCTGGGTGGTAAACGCTGTCAGAAACCAAAACTGAAACACACCCCACAGATATCGGAAAGTTTGCTATGATGCAGCTCTGTCAACAAATTGTGTTTAACTTAGGATTTGTTATCTGCCATTAATCATAGCAACTTTTTGATATATGTGTAACGTGTTCCCAAGTTAAGGGTGGCATTGTTAAGGTATGCAGGTGCCAGTATTGGGAGATGCTGCTCCGCACAGGGCCCAACAGCCTGACTCTCCATGAGGCTTTGGAAAGTAGAGACTGTGGGTGAGGGTGTTTGTGCCCCTGTTGGCCGCTGCTTTAGGGCAGAGATTCCCAACTCCGGTCTTGGTGGGCCAAACACTGTTCAGGTTTTCGTGCTGTCCCTAATGAATATGTATGAGATACATTTTGCATACAATGGGGGCGGTGCATACAAATGCAGCACAGGCATATTTATTAGGGACAGCATGACACCTGAATGGTGTTTTTCCCTCCAGGACTGCAGTTGGGAAACTATGCTCTAGGGATTGCACATGTTTATGGTGTCTGTGCTTTGTAGGGTAAAATATAGGCGTTTCAGGCATGTTTATTTTATCTGCAATAAAGGTTCTGTCTTTATTACCACGGTTTAGTACTGGGTAAAATATGGGGAGAAGGTTGGCAGGAGCCACAGCTGGGATATGACCTGTGATTTTCTGCCACTGAACACACTGGCTGTGTGTACTGCAGCAAACCTTTGCCACAGGAGCAAATCATTCCCTGGGGATACCATGACTTTTCGTCAGACAGACCTTATCTGTTGCAGTGGATGGCGCCCACCTAAACGGGGCTTGGCCGTGGTCTGCTGTGGGCAGATGCCACTGCCCCCTCCGCTACCAGCACCCCTCCGCTACCATGCTGACATGCCCTTGTGCCGGTGGTGCTGGTGGTGTGCAGTTCCAGGCCATCCAGTGTGCCGGTAGGCAGCTGCCTATGGTGTGTGATATGGGGTAGGGGTGCCTGCATAGACATCGTTTCCCCCTGGCACCACCTGCCAATGTTATGTGCCCTTTGGGGTACTTTCTGGGTACTATCCCCTGGGACACTGTGGGACACACACTCGTGGCCATGTTTGCCCTTGGTCAGTTGCTGTCTTGCTGGTTTTCCACTTCTACATTCCTATGTGTCACCTAGGCATCTGCCTATCCCACCCTGTGCCCCAGCTTCCACACTGCATGTCCCGCCTGCAGCCCCCTGTACCCCATTTGCAGCCTCACCATAGTGCCCTCTTGTATTTGGGCACTATGATGTTGCTGCACATGTATCACTACTATCACTTTTCTTGGTTTCCCTGCCTTTGCTGCACATTGCTGACTGACATGGTCTCTCTCCCCTGCAAATGTGCCTCTAGCGTGAGGTTTTCACTGGCACTAATTTTCAGACCTTCATTTCATGGCGTTAGTGTGCATGGGGCCTTTCCCCGCCCACTCTCTGCCCATTGACCCCTTATCCCCGCCCCTAGGGAGCCTTACTCCGCCCTCTGGGGAGCCGTACTCCACCTTCTGTGCACCTTAATGCTGCAGGAGACGTTATCGCGTGATACGTGACGTTCTCACATGGTAATGCGCCATTATCGCGTGAAAACTTCGCAACTACGCCATTAGCGCCGTTTAGTAAACATACCCCAATGTGTGCAGGTTTATTTTATTTATTTATTTATTTATTTTATTAACATTTTTATACCGTGTTTTCCGAATGATCAAGTGTGGTTTTCAAATAACAACATTGTGAATTGTACAAAAACAGGTACAAATTCTGTTACAGAGAACGCTATTACATAGAGGTTGATACAAATTTAAACTATGTACATGCATGCGCTTAGGAATTCTAAGCAGCAGGTGCTATTTACATCTCTGGGCTGATTGTGGTATGGTATTTAGGGCACAGGTGTGTTGGTTACAGGTGTATCTTGTTCTGTTAGTGTGCCATAGTGGATGGAGAATAGATGGGTTTTAAGGTTTTTGTGAAAAGTTTGTAGGTCATTTAATTCCCTGAGGTTGTCCCGTAGAGCATTCCAGAGATTTGGGGCTACATGCGAGAATGCTTTGTTGTTTGTTTGTTTCCTGGCTTTCCTGAAGTCTGTTGGGATAACCAGCTTGTTTTTGTTCCAGTTGCATTGAGTTGTATTGCTGGATTCCTTAGATATGAGGGTGGAAAGGTAAGAGGGGGCAATGTCATTTATTACTTTGAAGGTGGAGATCAAGATTTTGTAGTTAATGCAGCTTTGGATGGGTAGCCAGTGGAGGGCATAAAGAGTTGGTGTTACGTGCTCCATTGGGTTGATGTTCATAATTATCCTAGCGATTATATTTTGGACAGTCTGGATCCGTCTTAATGCTTGTTTTGTGATGCCCTGCAGCGTGGTGTTGACAAAGTCAAAATGGGGCATTATGATAGCTTGGATGACCGATCTGAAGTCATCATAGTGCAGAAGAGGGCGGAGTTGCTTTAGCAGTTTTAGTTTGTACAGAATCATTTTGGTTGTTTGTTTTAAGTGGGGTGTCATGCTAAGAGTGTGGTCTATGATTATTCCCAAGTAGTTTACTTCTCTGTTAATGGAAATGTTCATATCACGGAGTTTGATTATAGTTGGGGGTGTGAATTGCTGGTTCCTTGTTACGTACATGGCTTCAGTTTTTGTAGTGTTAATCATTAGGCCATGGTTTTTGAGCCAGGTCAGGATTTCATAGAAACAATCAGATAGTAATTGTATTGGGGGGGGGGTTGTTATGTTGAATGGGAGATATATCATTATTTCAACTTTTAAATATGGTGCAGATGGGTTGGAGGTAGATATTAAAGAGCAGGACTGATAGGGTGGATCCTTGTGGGAGACCCTGTTCTTGTTTGTATGGGGTGGAAATTTGCTATTCAAATCTTACTTCTTGAGTTCTGCCAGATAGGTATGAAGAGAACCATTTAAGTACTGTTTCTTGTATTCCAATCTGTTTGAGTCTTGTGAGCATTATGTTATGGTTTACGCTGTCGAAAACTGCAGTAATGTCCAGAAAAATGAGGATGAAGGCTTGTTTGGCATTATCGATATCATGTGTAAGTGTATCAAATAGGACTGTGAGGAGCGTTTCAACACCATGGTAGGGATGAAAGCCATATTGGTGTTCATCAAGTGGAGCAAATGTGGCAATGTGGTCCTGGAGTTGTACATAAGATTGGGCGGATTTGAGCGTATTTGAGAGAGGCAGGTAGATACCCACTTTGGAGGGAGAGGTTGATTATAGGGAAGATAAAGGGTGAGAGTTCAGGTACTGTTGTTTTTATCCATATTATTGGACATGGGTCGAGGTAAGAAGTAGTAGTAATTATTTTGGCTATGGTGTTTTTGAGTATCTCTTTTGAGGTAGGGTGAAAGTTAGACCAGGGGTTAGGATGTGAGGAATGATCTTCTTTAGTGAACTTCATGGGAGATGTTTGGTGTTTTAATTTCTGCATGCAGTGGTCTGCCAGGATCTGAGGAGAAATTTTATGATCACCTGAGCATTTGTTTGCCGATTTATTAGTTAAGGATTGGATAATACTGAAGTGTTCCCTGGGGCGGTTTAGTGATTTAGATAGTAAACTAGAGTAGTAGTTTTTCCTTGCGTTATCAATGGAGTTCCTATATAGTTTAAGAACATTTAAGTAAGTTTCCTGGAGGATTTTGGCTTTTGTGTGACACCATTTGGGCTCTGCTCTATGTAGGTCAGTTCTTATGCGTCTTATTTCTGGTTGGAACTAGGGGGCATTTTTCCTCATTGTTGGTTGGCCATAGTTTTTAATTTGAGGTAGCTGCATTAGATATAGTGTCTGTCCAGTTCGTTATGGCATCATCGAGGTTTGTGGGGTCCAGGGTAAGATGTTGAATAGTTTGATTAAGGAATCCATCTTTGTTAAATTTTTTGAATCTATTGAAATGAGGGTAGGGGTAGGTTTGATTCGGGAGGTGTTCATCCAGGGTATTTGGAATTTTATTAGGTGGTGATCTGACCAAGGTACAGGGTGTATTTCAAGTGAGTTGGTGTTAAATTTATTGAAAAGTAAGTTGGGTAGGAACACAAGGTCAAGAGTGTTGCCTTTTATATGTTTGTGATTATTTATAATTTGGATGTGATCTATATCTTCTATGTCATTTAGGAATGATGCCATCTGGCTGTGTGAAAGAGATGGTAGACTAAGGTCTCCAAGTAAAATCATGGGTTTGGTGTCGTTGGAAGAGCCAAGTAATTCAATTAGTATGTCTAGATTGTCTGGATTTGGGTCAGGTGGTCTGTATGTTAGGCATATGCTACATTGTTTTATTTTTATGGTGAGTATATCTATATTAGAAATATTATCAGATGTTACTAAGAACGCTTTCAGAGATTCTTTTATGATGATGAGGACTCCTCCTCTCTTGACAGTTCTGTGCGTATGGAAGATTTCATATCCTGGCATTCTCAATTGATTGATTAAGATTGCATCGGTGTCTGTGAGCCAAGTTTCGGTTATGAAGATAATGTCAGGGGAATGGTCAGATAGCAGATCCTGGAAAATCGATAGTTTCTTTATTATTGATCTAGTGTTGACTAAGTAACAAGTGAGTTGTGTAGTCTGGACTGTGTATGATCTTGGTGTTAGAGCAGGGATTTCTTCTAATTTTATACTGATTAGCCTGTTGTGGGTAGATTTGTAGGTGTGGCCAAAGTTGATGTGGGGGTGATTGTAGATGCACCGGTTTAGATTATATATGGTAGGTATAGTATAGCTGTATGGTGGGTTCAGGCACTGAGTTAGTACAGATAGTGTAAAGGTGATGTAGAGGAAGATTAGCATCCTTGTGTGTTAAGCTGCATCATGTTTGTTCTGCTTTTGCAGGTATATTTTGGTTGAAATAGACAAGACGTAGGGACAGGCAGGTAGTTTAGATTTTGTGCTTAGTAACAATGGATTAGCTTTGATGTAGACAGAGTTATATATTCTAAATTACAAATAGCATTTCAGTAGGCAATGAGGTACTATTGCATCTAGGCACTAGGTTCTAAGTAGTATGTGTATATGCAGAACATGTAGTACATATGCTGCAGTTTAAATGCAAAATTAAGATATATCAATCTTATTATACAGTTGAAAGTTAAAACACAGACTTAGTATTTCACTGAAGATAATGTTGTAAATGTTTTGAGGGTTTCATTAGAATTCTGCTAGTTAGATATCTTCCACTGTATCTGCCACTGGCTCCCACCTAAGGGCCACGCCAAAGGGCCCTCTGGTGAGGCCCTCAGGCACAGGCACACCTGCAGCGTACTCCTTTTAAAGTGTTCAGAGGGCCCCGATTGGGCTTTGGAGAAGGAGCAGGAGGGGCAAGCAGCTCACGCTTCTCCCCCGACGCTGATCGCGGCTCTCGATGGTGCAGGGATGGTTTCTGGTGTGCAGAGACTCTGATCGTGGCTGCATGCTCCTTTTAAAGTATTCAGAGGGCCCTGATTGGGCTTTGGAGAAGGAGCAGGAGGGGCAAGTAGCTCCCGCTTCTCCCCAGACTGTTCAGGTGAGGCCTCAGCTGCTCATACAGCTTGCCTGTAGCCCCCAAACTAGGCCGATGGGGGTTGTGCACTTGGTTCTGGGTAGGGCGACTGTATCTCATATGATACAGTTGCTTTAACCCTGGACTTGTCTTCTGCAAGGATGCAAGCATGATTACTCTGCAGACAGCTGACCCTTCACATGGTAAACCACAATTTCTGTGGGGGGGGGGGATGCTGTGCCTGCTACCTTGCTGTCCCTGCAGAGTCAGTTGAGTGTCTCACTCCCATGGACTTGCACCATTGCCATAGCTATGTCTGAATGGACATCCAAATGGCAGATAAAATATCATGTGGACAAGTGCACAGTTATGCACCTAGGAAAGACCAACCCAAACTACGGTTACACGATGCAAGGTTCCACATCAGGAACCATCACGCAGGAAAAACATTTAGGCATCATCATGGATAATATATTGGAATCCTCCACTCAGTGTGCAGAAGCAGCCAACAAAGCAAATAGAATACTAGGAATCATGCGGAAAGGAATGGAGAATAAAACCAAGGATAATATAATGCCTATGTATCATTCCATGGAGCGACTGCACAATGAATATTGTTTGCAGTTCTGAATGCCATATCTTAAAAAGAATATAGCAGGATTCAAAAAGGTACAGATAAGAGCCACCAAAATGGTACAGGGGATAGAAGGACACCCCTATAAGGAAGGTTTAAAGGGTTGGGGCTCTTCAACTTGGAAAAGAGATGGCAGAGGGGAGATATGATAGGGGTATAGAAACTGATGAATGGTGTAGAACAGGTAAATGTAGATAGGTTGTGTACGCCATCCAAATGTAGAAAAACTAGGGGAACTGCAATGAAGCTACAATGTAACCCATTGAAGAGTAATAAGAGAAATTATTTCTTCACTCAATGCATAATCAAACTCTGGAATACATTACTTGAGATGTGAGGATGTAGTAAAAGCTGTTACTGTATCTGGGTTTAAAAAAGGTTTCAACATGTTCCTGGAGGAAAGGTTCATAAACCATTGTTAACAAGGACCCGAGATATCCACTGCTTACCCCAGGACAGGTATTGTGGAATCTTATGTCCTTTTTTGGAACCTGCCAGGTATTTGTTACCTGGATTGTCCCCTGTTGGAAACAGGATACTGGGCTTAATGGACCTTGGTCTGACCCAGTATGACATTTCTTATGTTCTTATGTTCTTCTTGGCATAGGAGCCATTTGACTACAGGGCTTCGCTATGCACATGTGTTCTGGCACACGCTGACTGTGCATTGTGACACACCTTGGCAGTTAGTGTGAGCTGCTGACAGCACAGGACATTACCACACTCACTGTACATCTGATGTTTAGGTTGAGAGTGTGCAGGGTGGGACATAGTGTAGGCATGGTGGGATCTGCACAGTTGGCACATAGTGCTCACCACGCACTAACTGTCATAGCACAGGATCACCTACCTGAAGTCCAATAGATGGCATTACATGCAGCCGCACTAATACCACACATAGTATGGGCTCTACCTAACCTGTCAGTGACATGTTTGGCATGCCCTGACAATATACACAGCAGCGTTGCACCTGACCTGCTGCTGCCACCCTCATCTCCACATGCTGCTAACATGGCTGTGTGGTGGCAGTGGAGATGGCACAAATCCTTTGTGACAACAATGGCATGTATGTATGCCACCACTGTGATGGCAAAATTGCGCTGAACATCATGGATAAAACACCCTAGGCAGGCACCTAGTCCACCTAGAGAACCGTCCCGTCCCACTACATCACTGATGTGGCACCCCCTTTGGCACTTTGGCACCAACAATATATTGCCTCTATTAAAAGGGCACCATGCTATTACTGCCAGTGGACCATTACTATCATTAATTTCAGGACTAGACTGGGAGGTGCACACTGCATACCCTGAAATGGGCTCCCTGTGCTTTGGTTAACCTGCAAAAACGGCTCTCTCCCATAAAAAAAGCCCTTAAAGCCAGCTGAAAGCTGGTGTTAAGGTTCTCAGCGTCAGCTTTTATAACACACTATAATAATACCTGGCATTAAGGGAGTGCACACCAGTTCTTCCCACGCTCCATCCATTCCTTTGTACCTTACTGCTAAGGGGCTTATGCGACCGCACATTAAGCCGGTGTTATTGGCACATATGTACCCTTACTGGACTTTAGTAAACATGCCTCTTGGACTCTTGACAGTAGAGTGGCCATTAGCAAGAAACTGAAAGCAGTACCATTTAGTATTCAATTCTTTTCTAGCTTTGAGAGGGAAAAGGTGAACCACTCAGAAGAATTAAAGGGGAGTGGGGTGTAAACTAAAAGAGACCAAAATTAAGAGACAGCACACACAGTGATCAGGTAAAGATCTAGAGGCACTAGCATGATTGAGTGTATGTCAGAAGAGTGAGGCTATGTGCTGCAGATTGCAAAGCAGACTCCATAGACCTGCACATTGAAGTTCAGAGCACAATTTCCTAAAGCAAACATAAAAACATTTTATATCCAATACAGTAAGCAAATCATAGAGAACTAATGTGAGCACTAAACTGTGTGCAAGCATGCGAGAGAATGCCAAATAGCCATGAAAACATGCATACATTCTAGTGCATCAGGCATGTGATAGCTGCAAAACTGATATTTTTCACATAGAATGTACTGGGATCTAGAAGTATCACAAGTGCATATACTGCAATATAGCCAGCATTCCATAGCACGAATATCAGGGTTGGACATCCGGGGTGGATGTACAACCTACGCTCAGCCCCAGAATGTGATTCCGGTCCAAGCGTTCCCTACATATATATCGCATTTGTGTGGGAAGCACTGGATGGGGGTGGGAAGTGGGGGAGGCGGAGGCGGAATGGAGGTGGAGCAGGGGCCAGCCATTTGACAGGACGTACAGGGCTGATTCCAGTCAGGGCCATGTAACTGGGCATTGGACTGCACGCCTGGCTTATTCCACCCTGGAAGCCCCCCCTAGCTTGTGCCCACTCCCCTCAGACAAGGCAGATGGACAGGCTGTGCTCCTCTTGTCAATAATCCATGCCAGGGGGGCCTCCTGTGTCTGCAGGATCACGATCTGCAGGGGCGGATTGGCCTATAACATTCTGAAGAAACAAGTCAAAACGTGGTGTTTAGGAAAGACCAATCTTTATTATGCGTGTAACAGGGACTACCCAACACAGGCCATGTTTTGTTGCCTTCGTCAGGGGTAATATATCTGGCACACTAAAATCATAAATACATAAATATCAATAAAATCATATCTTAAAACATCATTATAAGACAGTGCAATTAAATAACAATGTAAAATAAAAGACAATACCAAATAAATAATTAAAAGAAAAGAATAAATTGACAATTATTGATCACCCACATTAATAAAATTGTGTGACTACAATCATAAAACACTAAAAGTTATATAACAATCATCATACGTGTTAACCTAGTAAAAACATCATATGCATATATATGAATAAATAATTAAAAAACATTATAAATGAAAAGAACGGAATGCAGGGGTATGGCATTAAAAAACTATAACTAATAAACAGTAATAAACACAATGAAAAAACTTGTAAACAGTACCTTATTGTAAATCACGTCTATGCCATGGCTTCGTTGCACAAATTGCAAGTGACCACCCAATGGAGTAAATATGAGTCTAGGTGGAACAATAAAAACATGGTGTATAACCTGAGAGCTGCCATAACTAAGTTAGCTATAATCCCTAAATCAACAAATATGTTGACCATATGAATAAAAATAAAAAATAAAAACAAAAACAACAGAGCAGGAGCGAACAGAGCTGCAAAACATTAAAAATAATGAATGGAGCTCAGTACCCAGATAAAACAAAAATAATATGTAATGAATAAATAGATAAAATGGTAAATCAAAACATTCCGAGCCATCAGATACATGGCTGGTTGCCATGACACCAGGATGGCACTGGTCCCACACCCCAGCAGTGACATTCTGGCATCAGGAAAGGCATCTTCCCGTACGCTAATCACACTACAGCCATACACATGGTAACTGGAGACAGTCTGCTAGTTAGTACATAGTGCATGTTCCTGGAGGAACTGTGTGCTCCCAAAAATGGGATGGGAGCACACACACCACGCAAGTATATCAGTGA
Source organism: Ichthyophis bannanicus (assembly GCA_033557465.1). NCBI lineage: Eukaryota > Metazoa > Chordata > Amphibia > Gymnophiona > Ichthyophiidae > Ichthyophis > Ichthyophis bannanicus. Next base: position 366,675,459 of record CM066032.1, on the reverse strand, counting down.
TTGGGCCCAGAAAAGGGAACTCATAGATATCACTTGAGAGAAATACTGTAAAGCACTATGGGGGAATCTAGCCATGCCATGGCCACTGTTCAGTCAGGACATGCTGTGGCCACCCTGTCCATGCAGGTGGTGGTCGGGCAGTACAATGTACCAGCCATTGCCCTATGCCCTGTGCAGATGCAGCCTGCCCAGGCCGCCCTGTCCAGGCCATACCCACAGTACCGTGCTCCTCATTATGCACATTGGCAGGCTAACACTGGAAACAGTGCAAGCATTGTGGGCTCAGTAAGGTGTAGGCAGCCACAAAACACTGGATAGACATACACACACACCCACACCAATTTCAGCATTGTGCAAATATAGAGGTGGTTGGCAGCCCTGGCCACCACACCAGTCCTGGGCACAGTGCAGGCATTGCTATTGTACTCAATACTGTTAGGGTCACTCCCCAGGGTGGTAAACACTGTCAGAAACAAAAACTGAAACACACTCCACATATATCAGAAAGGTTGCTATGATGAATCTCTGTCAACAAATTGTGTTTAACATAGGATATGTTATCTGACATTAATCATAGCAACCTTTTGATATATGTGGAACGTGCTTCCAAGTTTAAGATGGCATTGCTAAGGTATGCAGGTACTAGTATTGGTAGATGCTGCTCCGCGCAGGGCCCAACAGCCTGACTCTCCATGAGCCGCTGGATAGTGGAGCCTGTGGGTGTGGGTGTTTGTGCCACTGTTGGCCGCTGCTCTAGGGCTGAGGTTCCCAACTCCGGTCCTGGTGGGCCAAACATGGTTCAGGTTTTCATGCTGTCCCTAATGAATATGCATGGTTATATTTGCATACAATGGGGGCGGTACATACAAATGCATCACAGGCATATTTATTAGGGACAGCATGAAACCTGAATTGTGTTTGGTCCTCCAGGACTGCAGTTGGGAAAATCTGCTCTAGGGATTGCACATGTTTATGGTGTATGTGCTCTGTAGGGTAAAATATAGGTGTTTATGGCGTGTTTATTTTATCTGCAATAAAGGTTCCTTCTTTATTACCATGGTTTAGTACTGTTTAAAATATAGGGACATGGTCTGCAGGAGCCACAGCTGGGACTTGAACTTGTGACCTTCTGCCCCTGAACACACTGGCTGTGTGTACTGCATCAAGCTGATGCCACAAAGGCAGGTCATTCCCTGGGGATACCATTACTGTTCGTCAGACAGACCATGTCTGTTGCAGTGCATGGCACCCACCTAAACAGGGCTTGGCTTTGATCTGCTGTGGGCAGATGCCACTTCCCCCTCCGCCACCAGCACCTCTCCGCCACCATGCTGACATTCCCTTATGCCGGTGGTGCTGGTGGTGCACAGTCCCAGGTCATCCAGTGTGCCGGTAGGTGGCTGCCTATGGTGCGTGATATAGGGTAGGGGTGCTGACATGGACATCAGCATTCCCCCTGGCACCGCCTGCCAATGTTCTGTGCCCTTGGGGGTACCTGCTGGGTACTGTCCCCTGGGACACTGTGGGATGCACACTCGTGGCCATGTTGGACCCTGGTCAGTTGCTGTCTTGCTGCTTTTCAGTTTCTGCATTCCTATGTGCCAGGTAGGCATCTGCCTAGTCCACACTGTGCCCCAGCTGGCCCACTGCTTGTGCCGCCTGCAGCCTCCTGTACCCCATTTACACCAACACCATAGTGCCCCTTCCTACGTGCCGCCTGCAGCCTCCTGTACCCCATTTACACCAACACCATAGTGCCCCTTCTGCTGTTGCTGCACATGTGAAAGCCACATTAGCAAGTTGCCCAATATACACGACAGAAAACCCTCATCAACACTATCAATGTTGGAACATTCACTTTGTAGGGGGAATCAGTATTGACCCTTCCAAACGTGACATCTTCCTTTTTATTCTTTATGGTTAGTGTTGATTACCGTTTATCATTGTTTTTTCTATTGGCCAGCTCGGTGTTTTGTATTTCTATTTTGGTTCTGGTCATTATCTCTCTGGTTTTTGCATGTTTTATTACTGCACATGTATCACTACTATCACTTATCTGGGTCTCCCTGCCTTTGCTGAACTGGTTTCTCTCTCCTGCAAATGTGCCTCTAACGCAAGGTTTTCACTGGCGTTAATTTTAAGACCCTGATTTCACAGCGTTAGTGTGCCTGGCGCCTCTCCCCACCCACTCACCGCCCATTGACCCCTTATTTCCGCCCTCTGGGGGGCCTTACTCCACCCTCTGTGCACCTTAATGCCACCAGAGATATTATCTCATAACACGTGACGTTATCGTACGGTAATGCACCATTATCATGCAATAACGTCACTTATCGTGAGATAAAGTCGCCGCTGTGAAGTTAGTGCTGTTTAGTAAACATACCCCTAAGTGTTAAGCCTTTCAATTTTGTGTGCAGTTCTTTGCATCCAGTTCTAATAGCCATTCATAACCACCAGGTTTAAATAGTATGCTGATGTCAAAGCATTTCTTTGCATAGTTTTCTTATGCACTTAACTCCTCCATGCATAGGGCAGCCATAACAGTGTAGAAAGTTTTGTGCAAAATGTATGCAGAACATAAATCTTTTTGCCCTTTATTGCATCTGTCCCTGTGCGAGTCCAGTGTCATTAGGCAGGAAAGTCTGGCAGGCTGTGTGGGTCCATATTTTATTTATGTTTTAGGATATATCAGCTACCTTTATGAAGATATTAACCCAAAGTGGTATACAACAAGTATAGCTTGAAATAAACAACTTACATTCTCACATTGAAGTGATTGAACTACTCTAGCTTACATAGTAACATAGTAAATGACAGCAGATAAAGACCAGTATGGTCCATCCAGTCTGCCCAGCAATACGGCAAGAGTAGGTGCACCTGACGCTCTGTGCAGGTCACCCCCCCCCCCCATGTCTTTGTTTATGGGTGGACCCACCACTCCATGTAGGACACCCCTATTTGTTGAGAAGTTAGATGGTTCAGTTTATTTTGTTTTTTATCCTGTTGCTGTAAAGGGATCCGCTGTGCTTATCCCATGCTGTTTTGAATTCCGTCACCGTGTTTGCCCCCACCACTTCCATCGGGAGAGCATTCCAAGCACCCACCACCCTTTCAGTGAAAAAATATTTCCTGACATTGCCTTTCAATTTTCCACCTTGCAGCTTCATGTTATGCCCTCTAGTTTTGCAGCTTCCTCGTCTTTGGAAGAGGTTTGTTTGTTCATCGTTCCTCTTTAAGTATTTAAAGGTCCGAATCATATCTCCCCTATCCCTCCTCTCCTCCAAAGTGTACATATTTAGGTCTTCAAGTCTCTTCTCATAAGGTTTGTTACGCAGGCTCCAAATCATTTTGGTCACCTTCCTCTGAACACTTTCCAGTCTTTTTACATCTTTTGCAAGATATGGTCTCCAAAACTGAACACAGTATTCCAGGTGAGGCCTCACCAGCGACCTGTACAGTGGCATAAGTACCTCTTCCTTTCTGCTGGTAATCCCTCTTTGTATGCACCCCAACATCCTCCTGACTTTTGCCACCGATTTGTCACACTGTTTTATTTATTTATTTATTTATTTAGTACACACTTATATACCGCCACTTCCAGCGATCAGCAGCGGTTCGATTACATCTTTGGGGGTTGTCAAATCAAGACAGAAAAGTGGGGCAGATATATACATAGATCTGTGGGTGGGGCACAGCACACAGGATTAGTGTTTTGGGGGTTTGACTAGACGTATTTACAATTTTTACATTTATACATATTTACATACATCGGTTCAACAGAGTATAATTAGTTGACTGCATTTGCTTCATTTCTATCGAACTGAGAGTCACAGCTGATTGTAGTGACTTTTGAATAGATGGGTTTTTAGTTCCTTCCGGAAAGCAGTAATGTCCTTGATTGATCTCAGCTCAAATGGGAGTTGATTCCAGATAGTTGGAGCATAGAATGAGAACGCCCTTCGACTAGTACTTGCTTTTACAGTTCTGATGCTGGTGGGGATCTGTAGGGTGCCTGAGTTGGTAGTTCTCCTGTCCCTATTTTTTGGTTGCGCGCTGATAAGTGTGGAGAGGAATGAAGGGGCTATGTTATATATAAGTTTGAACGTGGTTACCAATGACTTGTATTGTATCCTGGCTGCAATTGGAAGCCAATGTAGCTCTCTCAAAACAGGTGTAATGTGCTCAGCAATGCTTGTTCCCATGATGATCCTGGCCGTCACATTTTGGGCCATTTGAAGGATATTTAGGGATTTTTTAGGCAGACCTTGTAAGATAGCGTTACAGTAGTCCAGGTGTGGCATAATGAGTGCTTGTGCAACAGACCGAAAATCACAGGGTTCGATTATATTCCTCAGAGGTTGTATCACTCTAAGTTTGTGGAAGATGGCCTTGTTTGTTTTACGCAGGTGCGTTTCCATTTTTAGGTTGCAGTCGAGTGTGACACCTAGATATTTGATCTCATTTTTTGTGTTGTACGTGTTGTTACACAGGGTGATTGTAGGAGGGGGCTCAAAATCCGGTTTACTGGATATATACATGACCTCTGTTTTCTTATGGTTGATTGTCATGTTGTTTCGCTGTAGCCATCTTAACATCTCGTCCAGGCAGGTTTCAAGCTGCGTATATTTAGGGTCTGAGGTATCCAGTTGTGTGTAAAGCATAATATCATCTGCGTAAATATGGTAGTTGATGTTATGCCTTTTGAAAATATCACAGAGGGGCTGCATGTAAATGTTGAAAAGTAGTGCCGAGAGAGCCGAACCCTGGGGTATGCCTTGAGTTTGAGAGAATGCTTCAGCCTTTTCTCCATTGAATTGGACTTGTGGCATTCTGTTCGTTATGTAGGAGGAGAACCATTTGAGGGGGGTTCCCAAAATTCCTATTGATTCCAGTTTGTTAAGGAGGATCTCATGATGGACAGTATCAAAGGCGGCAGAGATGTCAATGAATATGAGTATAAACATTTTCTTTCTGTCTTCTAGGCCTTTGAGGAGGTTGTTCATTAGCGCTAATAAAAGTGTTTCAACCCCGTGATTTCGTCTGAAACCGTATTGATGTTTGTCTAGGGTTTCACGGTCATCCAGGTGTTTTGCCACCTTGAGATCATCAGAGATAATCACACCAAGGTCTTTTTCCTGAATCATGCACACCAACCTCTCGCCCCCTTATCGTGTACATTTCCCTTGGATTTCTGCTACCTAAGTGCATGACACTGCACTTTTTCACATTAAATCATAATTGCCAAGCATTAGAGCATTTTTCCAGCTTTTGTAGATCTTTCCTCATGTTATCCACTCTCTTGGGGGAGTCCACTCTGTTGCAAATTTTTGTGTCATCTGCAAAAAGAAAGACTTTTCCATTCAGTCCTTCAGCAATATCACTCACAAATACATTGAAGAGTGCCGGGCCCAGGACCAAACCCTGGGGCACCACGCTAATCACCTTCCCCTCATCCAAGTGAGCTCCATGTACCATCACCCTCTGTCGTCTGTCAGTCAACCAATTTCTAATCCAGTTTCCTATCTTGGTACCCATCCCCAAGCTACTGAGTTTATTGACAAGCCTCCTATGAGGAACAGTATCAAAGGCTTTGCTGAAATTCAGGTAGATGACATCCATTGCATGCCCCTGATCTAGTTCCTTAGTCATTCAGTCAAAGAACTCAATTAGATTAGTTTGGCAAAACCGTCCTTTAGTAAAACCATGTTGCCTCAGATCTTGCAACCTGTTGGTTTTGAGAAAGTTCACTATTCGCTCTTTCAGGAGCGCCTCCATTACTTTTCCCGCCACCGAGGTAAGGCTCACGGGTCTGTACTTTGACACTTCTTCCCTGTCACCACTTTTGTGTAGAGGTACGACATCAGCCATTTTCCAGTCCTGAGGAACCTCTCCTGTTTCCAAGGATCTGTTGAATACATCCTTTAACGGCCCTGATAGAACTTCTCTGAGCTCTTTCCGTATCCTGGGATGTATCCCATCCGGTCCCATGGCTTTGCCCACTTTCAGTTTAGCAAGTTGTTCCAACACTTCATCTTCTGTGAATGGTGTGGTATCTACTTCGTTCCCATTTTTATATTTGGGAGTCCCAGCTGGTCTATCTCCAGGATTTTCTTTAGTAAATACAGAGCAGAAGTATTTAGCAATTTTGCTTTTTCTATGTCACTTTCCACGAGTCTTTTCCCAGCACTTCAGAGTCCTGCAATTCCAACTTTGATCTTCTTCCTTTCCAGAATATACCTGAAGAAAGTTTTGTCGCCACCCTTAACATCTTTAGCCATCTTTTCCTCTGCCTTTGATTTTGCTATCCTTATTTCTCTTTTTGACTCTTTGAGTTTGATCCTGTATTCATTTCTGTGTTCTGTTTGTAAGCTTTTGAATTTTGCGAAAGCTGTGTTTTTTGCTTTTATTTGAGCAGCCACGTCTTTGGAAAACCAAATAAGTTTCCTTCTCCTCTTGTTTTTGTTTACTTTTTTAACATATTTGTCTGTTACCCCTTTTATTGCCACCTTTAGTTTATCCCATTGCAATTCCACTTCCTTTATCTCCTTCCACCCTGTCATCAAGTACCTAAAGGAGGAAGTCAGTGTTTTATTGAAGTCAGTGTTTTTGAAGTTTAGGACTTTGAGCTTGCTATGTTTGGCCTTTACCCTGGCTTTTATCTCAAACCGCACTGCATAATGATCGCTGTTGCTCACAGGGATACTCACGCAGATATTTGACACGCTATCACCGTTGGTGAGCACTAAATCCAGCCTTGAGCTTTCCCTGGTTGGTTCCATGACCATTTGTCTAAGGAATGCATCCTGGAGAGCATCTATAATTTTTTTGCTTCTTTCCAGATGTGCAGAAGGAGTAATCCAATCCACATCAGGTAGATTAATGTCACCCAAAATGATTACTTCCCCCTTTGTGGCTATCTTGGCAATATCTTCAATCAAATCATTATCTATTTCTTCAATTTGAGTCAGAGGTCTGTAGACTACAGCAGTATGGATGACAGTGCCATCTCCTCTTTCCAACGCAATCCAGAGCACTTCTTCTTTTCCCCATGCCCCCTGCATTTCAGTAGCTTTAATATTGCCTTTTGACATACAAGGCCACTCCTCCTACTTTTCCATTTTCTCTGTCTCTTCTGAATAGATTATAGCCAGTTATGGCTACATCCCAATCATGTGATTCATTGAACCATGTTTCTGTAATGGCCACAATGTCCAAATCCATTTCCACCATTACGGCTTTCAGGTCCAGAGCTTTGTTGACTAAGCTTCGAACATTTGTGCTCATTGCTTTCCAGCATTTACCTGGCTTGTGTGTATTTTGCATTGATTTTGTTCTGCCCACATCTTCCCACTTGTTTGTGATGTGTGGTTTAAAAGTGTGGCTGTTTCTGATATTATTCTGCTTTTGCAGGGGGTGGGGTGCCGGTCTTGACCTTCCACATCCGTCACCCCCTTTTCCTGGTTTAAATGCATATCCACATAGTGCCTGAATTTTTCACTTAAGATTCTTTTCCCTATGACAGAGAGATGTAGTCCATCAGCACCGTATAGTCTCTTGTTGGTCCACCTGTTTCCCCAGTCGCCAATAAATCTGAATCCTTCTTGTTTGCACCAGGTCTGGAGCCATGTATTAAAGCTGTTAATGCGATGCAGCCTTTTTGTCCCCTTACCAAGAACAGGCAGAACCTCTGAGAATGCAACAGTGTTCACAATGGGCTTGAGTTTCTCTCCCAGAGATTGGAAGTCCTTTGGACTGTAGAGGCACTGTTTCTAGCTAGTTCATTTGTGCCCAAGTGGATAACAACATCAACTTTGGAGTGTTCACTTTTTGTGCTAAGTACTTCAACAATTTGGTTTGTATTCCTGCTGGCTGTCGAGCCTGGTAGGCACATGACTATCTTCTCTCCTTTGAACTGTGTTCCCAAGTTGGTGCCTCTGATGATGGAATCTCCAAGTAGTAGTAGTTTTCTGTTTGGTGAGGTTTTCTTCATATTTGGTGCTTTAGCAGGAGATTGGGCAATGTCTGACTCATTTAAGGGCCCTTCAGTTTCATTGGATTGAGCATCCTCATTAGCCAAGGCAGAGAAGGCATTATGCAGGGATATCTCTTGATGTATAGGATGTCTCAGCGTTACAGGTCACAATCTTCCAGAACCCACTGTGATCCATTTGTTCCTGGGGTGTTTGATTCTTTGTGGGAGCGGTGGTGGACTTTGTTCAGTTTGTATCCTAGAAGAGGTGTGTTTCATTGCAGCTATTTCCTCCTTCAGTAGAGTCACTTCTTTCTACATGGCAGCTAGGTTTTTCCTTAGTAGAGTCAGTTTGTCATGCATGACAGCTGACCTGAGGCACATAGGACAAGCTCTTAGGCTCCAAATGATTTGTCTTGAAATGAAAGTACCGCAGTTATTGCACTGAATACATGACATGTTGGTTAAGCAGTCCCAGAAGAGGAAGAAGAAGAAGAAATGATGAAGAAAATGTGGAATTTTAACCCAAGTAAGAAAGGGTAGATGGCACTTATGTGACTACTATAAAGGCAATGTAGCCCCTGGGGTGGGTGGGGCGAGGGGTAGGGTGGGCGGGAACCTAAATGTCTCTGGCCAGTAGGCTGTTCCTGAACCGTGGGCACACACTGCTATCTGATGTAAGTCTATACAAGGAAAGCAGTCCAGATGCCCCCAAGCTTAGTCTAAAACCACAGTTAACAGCTATAATAGTGATCCCCCCAAAAACCAACAGTTACAATTGATAGATTTAAGCCAGCAGAGAAAATAGAAAAATGTGCTCTTAGCGTAATGGAGGCTCCTCAGCTTCTGCAAAATTGGCTCAGGCCAGGTGTGCAATGCTCCAAATCAGCACCTCCCTGGGAATAGGGTTTCCCCAAAGAGTTCAGCTTGGTGTAGGATTGTACACAAATGTTCTTGGCATTGTAATGAGAGACTAATTTTTTCTATTTTTGAAAAAAAGAAGAAAAGAAGAAAAAAAGAAAAAATATCGGTGTATATGGATAATGTGTTTATTTGTATACAATTTATGATGAGTTTTTTTAGACTGACGATGTTTGGGTAAACACCATATCTCCTGTGGCATGGGTAATGTCTTGTGCCTAATAGAGGGACAGTTAACAATACTGAGATCCTTTTCTCCTTATGAATGCAAGTTGAAGTTATGAGAGTATCCATGTGAGAGCCTTCCACAATGTATAATGAACAATTAAGGGTTTTTGTATTGTGTGAATGCAGAAAACTAACCCATTTGAAGATATTGCCCTTGACAGAAATATGAAAAATATCACCAAAATACTAATGATGCACCATAATTGGCAGCTTAGTAGATCATTCATATAACATACAGTAGATATGATGCTTATATATTACCTTGGAGTGCTTCTTCCAGTGTTGGTACTGCTTTACCCTTCCTCTAGTCCCTCAACGTCTTCGTGCCACTTTAAATACACCCATGGCATACTGTAAATTCAGTTGAAAGGAAACTGTGGAATTAGGGGGTCATAGAACAAAGGTGAAAGGGGTTAGACAGGAGAAATCTGAGGAAATATTTCTTTTTGAAAAGGGTAATAGGTACATGAATGACCTCCCAGTGGAGTTGGTAGCGGCAAGACTTCACAAAAGCATGGGACAAAAACAGAGGTTCTATGAGGGAGAGGAAGGGATTGGAAAACTTAGGGGCTTGTTTACAAAGCCGCGGTAGTGGTTTCCGATCGTTATAGGAGCCGTCCCCCATTGAAATCAATGGGGCTGCGGCTCCGATAATGATCGGAAACCGCTACCGTGGCTTTGTAAACAAGCCCCTTAATAGTACTTATGGATGGACAGTCTGGATAGGTGTATAGTATTCATCATTTTCTCTGTTTCTATATTTATTGATTGATTTCACATGTTACAGTCCTATTCTCCTAGAATCTATATTTTGAACCTCTCAGTAGTAATTCCTTTGTGACAAGGGAGCAATGGAGAAAGCCCCTTAGGCTTCATAAAAATTGTTTCAATGTAGGGACCCTAAGTCCTTTCATGATATACTTCTGGCAATGCAACAAAAAGTAGATTTTTGCTGTCAGATTCTCCCAGGCAAATATTGTGGGTGGTTTCTCCAAATAGGCTAGTTTTGTGCATTAAACAAAATCTCACTGCTCTAAGTGTAACACTGACTCAAAATCACATCAACAACTCCCTTAGATACACCCAAAAAGCTTCACCACCAATCAATCAACTAATCAACTCATATGTAGCTAAACATTCCCCTTTTGTTTAAAGAAATACAAACTGGGAGAAAAAGACCTTAGGATGGCTCCAATCCCACAATGCGGCAATACAAATTACCATAGGGAAAAGCGAGATACTCACATCATTGACTTTGAAAAACGCCCACAAAAATTAATATTTTATTAATGATACTTCAAATATTTAAAAAAACCTCAAAATTGGGCCCAAAGATTTTTGGAATGCAACAATGAATGCAATGGGAATTGATCTAAAACTGTACCAAAGTGATTTTTTTTCCCTTGAACATTTTTACCTAGTATTTCATAAAAGGCATGGCAAGAGCTTCCCAGTTTATAAAATATGCCTGTCTCTGCCCCTCGAAGTATGCCCATAGGGGGTAATTTTATAAGGGGGGCACTTTTTATTTTAAGCCACAACGTACATGAATACTTTGCTTTTATTTTCATCATTTACATGCTTATGTGGCCACATACACGTATTAATGGGTTCTTATACTGATCAGCATAAAAGTGCATGCAGTAGCGCAATGGTGCACACTTTGACAGTGGGCATGCACATGGACAGAGTTCGGGCAGAGCATGGGAAATGCACATAAAATATAAAATGATATAATTGCATGCATACAAGAAAATTTTAGGCAAAGGCATTTACACCTTCTGACACTTATACTAGCATGCTTGCCATCCCCCTGACATTTCCTGCAGGGGCTTTGTACATATTGCATGTTAGCTTCTGATCCTGATGTGTAAAAAGTGCAAAAACTTACCGCCCTTGAATAAGCATACCCCTTTATGCTTCTAAGCTTTGACGCATAACTTTGGATTTAAATGCCCAAAGGCATAGCTTGGAAAATTAAGCCCTCTCATGTCAAACTAGAAAATCACACGGGACATTGCCAAAGTCTATATATATTTGCCGTATGTATATGTCTTATGTTGCTGCAGTCCCACTACTATCCGCTGTACTCCACTTTACCTCGCTCTCTAATACTCATTCTCCTTCTCTCATCAGGTAATATCAACCCCAACCCTGCCCCCCCCGACTTCTTTCTCACACTAAAAAAAGTTCCCCACGAACCCTATCTTATCTCATCCACGTCCCACTCCTCCCTCCTTCCGCCCTCCCTCATTCATCCCACAATCACTCATCCATAGATATCAACTCCAACCCTACCCCCAAAAATAATCCCTCATATAACCTACCCGATACCATCGACTTATCCCTCATTTCCCCTCCACATGTCCCTCTTGGAGAGCACACACACCCAGACATACCCACCAACACCCTGCTCCCTCTAAATCTCGGTATTACCCTAGAAATAGACCCCCACGCTACTCTGATAAGAAATTCACACGTAACTTATCTAACCTTATCCATATCCTTATCCTCCCCCCCCCTCCGCTCTCCCGTTTTCATGCGCCCTATGGAACGCATGTTCAGCCATTTAAAAAAACCCTTTTATTCACGATCTTTTTATCTCTAATGCCCTACATCTTCTTGCCTTGACCGAGACCTGGCTCTCCCCAGACAACATCGCATCCATTGCCTCTCTCTGCTATGGGGGCTACAAGTTCTCCCATACACCTCGATCTACTGGTCGCGGTGGTGGTGTTGGCCTCCTACTCTCTCCCTCCTGCCAATTCCAACCCCTCCTGCCACCCCAATCACACTCCCCCTCTCCTTCAAAGTCCACTCCATTCGCCTCTTCACACCACTCCCCCTCCGAGTAGCTGTTATTTATTGCCCACCCGACAAATCCAAATCAACCTTCCTCACCGACTTTGACTCCTGGCTTTCTGCCTTTATGGACCCCTCCTTCTCCACTCTTATTCTTGGCGATTTCAACATCCACATCGACAACTCATCTGACCCCCATGCCTCAAAGTTCCTCACTCTTACCTCCTCGTTTGACCTCAAACCTTGTTCCACTGCCCCCACACATCTACATGGCCACTGCATTGACCTAATACTCTTCTCCAATTCCTCTCCCTCAAACTTCCAAAAATTAATCCTTCCCTCATCTGACCATCGCCTCTTAACATTTACTCTTCAGCTTCCGCTATCCCAACCTCATCCTTTCTCCTCCGACCTATTTAGAGACCTTCATAATATTGACCCCATGACTCTCTCTTCTACCATTTCTCCATCTCTCTCCTCAATTTTATCCTCCAAGTCCATCGACGAGGCATTATCTTCATACAATGCTACACTATCCTCAGCCCTTGACACTCTTGCCCCTCCCACCCCATGTCCTGTTAAACGATCTACTCCCCAACCTTGGCTTTCACCCACAATCTGTTACCTATGTATCTGTGCCCATTCTGCCGAACGAGCTTGGTCCAAATCCCGCTCACCGGAAGACCTTCTACACTTTAAATTCATGCTTGGCTCCTTCCAGTCAGCCTTAGCGCTTGCCAAACAAGATTATTACATCCATCTGACCAACTCCCTTGCCTCTGAGCCTCGCCGTCTCTTTAATACCCTCAATTCCCTCCTCAAGGTCCCCCCACCCCCGATCCCGCCCTCCCTTTTTGCCCAAACCCTAGCCGACTACTTCCACGACAAAATACACAAGATTACCCTCCAATTCCCTACCCCCTCATCTACCTCCCCTCCTCCCCATTTCTCCTCCCTCATCCATACTCCCCCTGCCACCCTCTCCTCCTTCCCTCCGATCTCTGAAGAAGAAACCGCACTCCTCCTTTCCTCCTCCAAACCCACCACCTGCTCATCAGATCCTATCCCCACCCATCTCCTACATTCCATCTCCCTCACCATTGTCTCCCCCATCACTCACATCCTCAACCTCTCACTCTCCATGGCAACTGTCCCCATCGACTTCAAACATGCTGTTGTCATACCCCTCCTCAAGAAACCCTCACTTGATCCCACATGCCCTTCTAACTATCGATCCATCTCCCTCCTTCCCTTCATATCCAAACTATTGGAACGAGCAGTCCACCGTCGCTGCCTCGACTTCCTCACCTCCCAAGCCCTCCTGGACCCACTACAATCCGGCTTCCGTCCGCTACACTCCACTGAAACGGCACTCACAAAAGTAATTAATTACCTGTTCCTGGCTAAATCTAAGGGCCTCTATTCCATCCTCATCCTTCTTGACCTTTCTGCTGCTTTTGATATCATTGACCACAACCTTCTCCTCACCAGCCTCTCCTCGCTTGGCTTCAAGGACTTCCTACTATCCTGGTTCTCCTCCTACCTCTCCCATCGCTCATTCAGAGTATTCTTTGGTGGCTTCTCCTCCTCCCCTACCCTGCTACATGTAGGTGTACCCCAGCGATCTGTCTTGGGCCCCCTCCTCTTCTCTCTCTATGCCCAAAGCCTTGGCACGCTAATCTCTTCCCATGGCTTTCAGTACCATCTCTATGCCGATGACTCCCAGATCTACCTCTCTACACCTGATATTTCTCCAGCAACCCAGTCCAAGATCTCTGCCTGTCTTTCGGATATCGCTGCCTGGATGTCTCATCACTGATTGAAACTGAACATGGCCAAGACTGGACTCCTTGTCTTTCCACCCAACTCCTCCCCACCACTTCCCCCTCTCTCAGTCCAGGTGGATGGATCTACTATCCTTCCTGTTCCCTCGGCCCGCAATCTAGGGGTTATCTTTGACACCTATCTCTCCTTCTCCGCTCATATCCAGCTTGTAGCTAAGACCTGCCGCTTCTTTCTCTACAACATCGGCAAAATCCACTCCTTCCTCTCTGAACACACTACCAAAATGCTTGTCCACTCCTTGATCTCCTCTCACCTCAATTACGCAACCTCCTCCTCGCTGGTCTCCCCATAAGCCACTTCCTCCATCTTCAATCCATACAAAATCACGCTGCTCGACTGATCTTCTGCCAGCCTCGCCATGCCCGCGCTATTCCTCTTCTCAAGTCGCTTCACTGGCTCCCTGTCCAATTCCACATCCAATTCAAGCTTCTCCTACTGACCTATAAATGCATTCACTCTATGGCCCCTCAATACCTTTTATCTCTTATCTCCCCCTACGTCCCCTCTCGTAATTTGCGCTCCGCTAACAAATTACTTCTATCAATGCCTTTTACCTGCACCACAAACTCCTGACTGCACTCCTTTCACCTTGCTGCACCATATGCCTTGAACAGCCTACCTGCATCTGTGCGCCAGACATCCTCCCTGGCCCTCCTCAAATCCAGGTTGAAGACCCACCTCTTCACCGTTGCATTTAGATCTAACTAATGACTGTACTGTGTTCTTTTAACTAGATTGTAAGCTCTGATGAGCTTGACTCTGATGGGCAGGGACTGTCTCTTTTATGTTGGCTACCTCCTGTAGGTTAGCTGTGCAGCGCTGCATGCGTGGCGCTTTATAAGTGCTGAATAGTAGTAGTAGTAGTCCCATCATAATGCCCCATAAATAAATGATGAAGTAGAAAAGACCGTGGTATTCCGATACTTTGAAAAGAGACCAACAATGTTGCTACAGCCCAGGCACAGTATCTCCAGCACGCTTGCTATCAGCTGCCAAAGTCACTGAAATGTTTGGCATGTAAAAGCAACACTTTACATATTTTTTGTAATTTCCACTATGCACATTTCAATGGCAGATGCTTACACAGATTTTTATTTCCATTGTGCTACGAGCCCCCCTTTATTTCTTCTCTTGGCATTCTTTATTAGAGTAGAACGTACCAGCTGTTGTTTATGACTTCAACACCATTCTTTGTTCATGGATCCCACTTCCTTTTCCATTCAGAACAGCATCCTCCTACTAACATCCTATCAGAAAAAAATGATGGCACGAGTAGAAGCCATGAGAAATGTGGCTTCTCTGTCCAAATCAAACCTACAATAAGACTGCATTGGCTATTTTCTTTCCTGTTATCATAACATAAAGTGAAAAGAAAGTGTAGATATGATTTGAATTTTCTTCAATTTTAATAACAAACTTGGATCCAAAGTAGAAAGATAGCAAAGCGTTAATGATGCATATTATATCACCTCATTGTAATATCAGCATACTGTACATAATTCAAAACATTTTCGCTAGGTAGATGCTTCTTTCTATAAATGAATAAAGGCACATTTAGGATAGGATGTGGAAATCGGAATTGAGGTGCTGAGGGCAGTACGTTGAATTCTGATGGTGTTTTTAAAATAGTTCTGCTAAACCTAGAGCTATTTCTAAAGTACATAACCATGCACAGTGGGAGGAGTTATTTCACAAATGTACACACAGGAAAAATTGGCCAAGGAAGTCTGTCAACTTATATGTTCAGGTGTCGGCATTTCACAACTTACGTGTGTAAATGTTGATACTCGCGTGCTGTTGAGTCATTTTGCAAATGTTAATAGGTAGCTGCTGCTATTTAACTGCAGACACTTTTATTTTTATCTAAAAACAAACTGGATTGAGAAATAAACTAGGAGAGATGCTGATGATGTTCAGTTCATTGTACTGTACCAATGAAGAAATATTTTCAAGATCTGTTGGATCAATTGGGATATGGTTTATGTGCCCTGAGGGATTGGTTACATGATAATAAATTAAAGCTTAATTTATGAAAAACTGAAATTCTATGGGTGAGGAAGGTTACGATTCCAGATGATACTAAAGTTATTCAGTTGCTGGGACATGAAGGTGATATCTGAGGTACATAGTTTGGGAGTTATCATAGATTCTAATTTGACTCTTGAATCATACGTACATTTACCTGTACCTAGTTACTTGTACTATGTTTCATGTAACTCTTGTTCTGTTAGATGTAGACCGCCTTGATACTACTGAAAGGCGGTATATAAGAAATGTTAAATAAATAAATTAACATGTATAAAATAAAACATGGTATAAAATGAAGTTGGTGAGGCAATTGAAATTAGTGTTAAGAACACAAGACTTCCAGAAAGTGGTTCAGTCAGTAGTCCTGAGTCATCTGGACTATTGTAACTCTGTATTTTTGGGAATGCCAAAATAATTATTACATAAATTGCAATAAATCCAAAATATTTCTGCTAAGTTGATTACATGTGGAGCCCAATTCTATGAGGTGCACGTCCAGCCCGCAGACATGTCTAAATTAAAAATGGGCCCCGTTTGAACTTAATTCCGCATCCATGGGTCTAGACATGCCCATGCGTCCAAAATCAGTGAGATAGACAGGTTCTGCATGGCACAGGCAAGCCCTATTCAGTTGGGGTGTGGCCCATGCATGGATGCAGGCACAGGCCATGCAGTATAATGGAGAAACACGTTCCTGTCAATATTATCAGACACTGGTATATGCTGTGGATGTCCCCACACCCACCGTATTCTGAAAAGTTACATGTTTCAGATTCTGCTCATCCCCATGTTGTACATGAGGATGCCACACCCCTCTGGCAAAACGTGCATTGCAGACAGTAGTTTGCTGATACAAACTAGACATAAATACCAATACCTCCTCATCCCCTGAAAAGTGCTAGGTAATCCCAGTGCACCCCAATATGGTAGACAAGAATGTAAATATGAACATGTATGTCAGGACATACTTTGCATCAAACGGTAAGTGGCATTACGAACCAGCCTCCTGCCCTGGTCTCTACAAACACACTTTGAACATCTAAGGATGGATCCTTACCAAGTGCACAAAACCCAGAACTTACATTGCAGTTCCCCAAAGGATGCATAATATTGCTGAGCAACACCTGTATTCTTTTTTCGTGCCTGTGGCCTATAAGTGCACCCATTCTGCTGCTCCGCACTACCATTCCCCTCTTATCTCTCCCTATACACCTCCCCAGGAACTCTGCTCTTCTGTCAGATTGCTTCTACCTGTGCCCTTTTCTTCTACTGCCAAATCCAGACATTGCTCCTTCCACCTTGCTGCTTCTTATGCCTGGAACAAATTACCTGAGTCTGTACATCAGGTTTCTTCTCTGGCCCCTCTTAAATCCAGGCTGAGTGCTCACCTCTTCATTGTCACTATTGGAGTTGATCTTTCTAAGCTCCTTTGTGTTTCCTGACCATTCTCCCTGGATGTATCCCATCCACAGCTACTGTGTTGTCTGTCTTGACTAGATTGTAAGCTCCACTGAGCAGGGACCATCTTTTACTTGTGTCTGTGCAGCACTTGTAGCACTATACAAATGATCAGTAGTAGTATTAGTAGGACCTTCTGGCAATGGCGTCTGAGGCCCACCTGTCTGAGGCAGTTACATCTGTCCCATAAAGGTGTATGTTGGTCTGTAGACATCTGCCATCTGTGGGGCAACCCTGTCTGCCTTCCCATAGTCTCCTTTGTGGCACTGCTCTCCTGGTCAGGCCTGGGTGGGCATGGGAGGGTAGATCCCTGTGCCATCACACCAAGTAGCCAGACTCCAGATATACAGTATCACCGCCCTCGGGGTTCTCATTGATCCTGGCCTAGGTAGGAATGTAGGCTGCATGGTACAATCTGGGGAATTTTGGCACAACCTCAGTCATATCTCCCAGTGCCTAGCACAGCTGATGTATGGCTGCCCTATCACACTGCTAACAATATCTTATCATACGAGAGTAGGCTATGAAAAATAATCCAGAAGGAATCTGCATAGGTTCCCTATGGCTAAATGTCAAAACATATCCCTGTCAATAATAAGAGGCCCTCAGAATAAGAGCGTTCAGCAGTGAAAACAGCACTAATACAAAATACAGCAGCACATCTCATTACTCATGCTAGGTGCTCTGATCATATTACTCCTCTTCTAATACGTGTTCATTGGTTGCCCCTCTGCTACACAATTCAGTATAAGTTTTTGATTTTGACTCGTAAAGCTATTTATACCTCGACTCCTCAGTATCTAGCCAATCTCATAGCACTGCACACCCCCTACCGTCAATTCCGGTCACTCCATGCAAATCGGCTTGTCCTTCCATCCCCATCTCAGGCTCACCTAGAGCTAACTCGTCACACTACATTTTTCTTTCTCAGTCCTTCACTCTGGAAAGCATTACCATCTTCGCTCCGTCTTGAAGCCTCCTACCAGAAATTTAAGACACTTCTCAAAACTCATCTGTTTCAACAGGCTTATGAGTTCCCAAATACCAGCCCTCCTTAGTCTCTTTCTTTCTCACTCCCTACTATCTCTGTTGGCTTTTACTGTATCTCCTACTACTCTCCTACAGTATTATGTAAATGGAATTGTTTTCCTTTTTTCCTGCAGCACTGATGTTTTTATTGTAAACCACCCTAATGCCATGGCGTGGGTGGTATATCAAGTATAAAATAAAGATAAAGATAATACATGCTCAATAGAAACACTATTGGACCCACAAAATGTGCATTATGGGCATGCATTAGTGCGTGTTTTCACTGTTGAATGCCCTTATTCTCGGGGTCCCTTATTATTGACAAGGATATGTTTTGACATTTAGCTATAGTGAACCCTCTCTGATTTTGACTGCCCAATCACACTGGCACCTGCTGACACTGTGGTCATCCATATGGTCCAGGTAATGGCTGGACTTTCATGTTACCCCTGAAATGCAGATGAGCACACCAGATCCCCACGTGCACCCCTCAGACCACACACACTCACGATCTCACTTTCTGTCACAAAAACATAATTCTGCCAAAAAGATGCCCTGAACTTATACATTTATGTGTTTTTTTATACTGGTTTATCATTTTAGTCAGAGCAGTTTACATTGTCACTTAAACTTAGTAATGTACATTAAACAAGGACATTGATAACTTGTATTTTTCTGAGGTAATAGAGGATTAAGTGACTTGCTCAAGGCCACAGGGAGTGTTAGTGGGAATCAAATGCTGGTCTTTTGGTTCCCAAGCCAGTATTCTAACCATTAGGCTATTCCTCCATTGCAGAACAACTATGACATAACATAATAGCATGGGGTACCAGGACTAAAAATATAATCTCCATTTTTCACCCAAACAATAATTCTTTCCCTGCTCTCACCCATACTATCCCTATATCAGCAGTCCCGTTTTTCAGAACATGGGAATTGTTGGGATATCCGAGATTGGCTCCTTTAGCACAAACAGCACATGTAAGCATAGCCAGAATAAACACTATTGCTCTTCTTAGTATTTCTGTAAGGGTATTTATTAATGTGTCTATACCTTACAACATTCCCTCTCCTCTGGTGTCTGTTCCTTAAAACTGTATCTTGTGTTTTTCAGTACTGTAGTCACACCAATTCAAAACATATTTGTCACAACCATTCTTCAATATGGCAAGCATTTATTTATTTATTTATTTATTACAGTTTCTTATATACCGCGCTATTTAGAATCAGCGCGGTTTACATCATAACAAAACGACCATTACGACAAACTGTCAGGTTTTACATTGAACAGGAGTACAAACTTGGATAACTGGGTTAACTATATACATAAACTATCTACACTGCAGTGTGAGGGCATTTCTAGATTGGGTCATTTCTTGGAGGGGATATCTAGTTCAGTTGCTGTCTGGGAAATATTGGCAGAAAAGGTATGTTTTGAGAGCCTTTCTGAACTGATATAGATTGGTAATGGCTCTAATGTCAGGGGGTAGGGTGTTCCAGCATTGCAGAGAAGAGCAGAATTTTTTCTAAGTCCTGGCCTTATTCCACGTTTCAGCAGGAATAACATGGACGTTTCCAAGAAACACTTAATAGGTGCTTTGGCCTTTCCTGAATATGCTTTATATTTTTTTGTGGCTGACCACACCCTCATTCCACCTCTTCTGGACATGTTCTGGGATGCCCGTTCTAGCGCCATGTACATGCACGATACAAGTGTTTCTGAATATGGTCATGTCTCTACCACATGTACAAACCCCATATTGGTGTTCTGGATAGTTATAGGGAGAGAGTTACCCCTTTATTGTTAAACCATTATTTGATAGCAATAGAAGGACGATTTTTGTTCAAGGTCTTACGTTTGGCTTGTTTTTTGTGCATAATTTTTATTGAACAAGAATATGAAGGATTACAACTCCAAATATCAACAATACCATAGCAGTGACAATGTGTACAGTGCACAAAAGATAACCTGCACATCCAAAACTAAAAAATTAAAAAGAGAGAGAATAAAAAATCAACAGCTGTCAATTAAAACAGCAAATCAATTGAGGTGTCAATGCTGCACCCTCCATCTTCAAGCTAAGGCCCCTCAAAAATCTCCCACAACACCCCCATCCATTCCCACACTCCCCCTCCCTCCCCCAATCCCCATCTGTATGCACTGTAGGGAGAGCTAATTAAGATCAAGCAAGGACAAGAGAATCATAGAACCATAGCAGCATGAAAAAGAGCTAGCAAAAGTTTGAAGTTAGGGCATATCTGTAGAGAGGTTCCAAAAAAGACAGAAGTAGCCCAAATGCCCTTGAGTACAGAGCAGACAGAGCATAAAGATTCCAAATTACTCCTGCCAACCAATAGCCAGATTAATATGAATAAGATACAGCCTCTAAAATGCTTGTATGCAAATTCTAGAAGTCTAAAAAATAAGATGGGACAGTTAGAATATATAGCACTAAATGAGAGGTTAGATATGATTGGTATCTCAAAGACATGGTGGAAGGAGGACAACCAGTGAGACACTGTGATACCTGGGTACAAACTATATCGTAATGATAGAGCAGATCAAATTGGTAGAGGGGTTGCGCTCTATGTTAGAGAGGGCATTGAGTCACAAAGGATTCAAGTTTTGCAGGAAACAAAATTCACTGTAGAATCTCTATGGATTGAAATTCCATGTAAAAAGGGGAAGGGGAAGATGATGACAGTGGGGGGTGTACTTTCGACCGCATGGCCAGAATGAACAAATGGATGATGAAATACTCAAAGAAATCAGGGAAGCTAACAAAAGTTACAGCACAGTAATAATAATGGGTGATTTCAATTACCCCAGTATTGACTAGGTCAGTGTCACGGCAGGACATGCTAGGGAGATAAAGTTTATAGATGAAATAAATGACTGCTTCTTGGAGCAGCTGGTGCATGAACCAAACAGAGGGGAAGCCATTTTGGCCTAGTCCTTAGTGGAATACAAGATCTGGTGCAAGAAATAAGGGTGTTGGGGCCACTTGATTTAATAAATGAAGGAAGGACAGTAAGGAAATCCACAGTGTTATCTTTTAACTTTCAAAAGGGAGACTATGATAAAATGAGGAAAATAGTTAAGAAAAAACTAAAAGGAGTAGTTGCAAAGGTTAAAGATTTGCATCAAGCTTGGGTGTTGTTTAAAAATACTATCTTGAAAGCCCAGACCAGCTGTATTCCATGCTTTAAGAAAAGAGGAAGGAAGTCTAAAAAACTGCCAGCATGGTTTAAAGGTGAGGTCAGAGAGATTGTTGTTGCCAAAAAAGCATCTTTCAGGAAATGGAAAAAGGAGCCAAATGATGAATACTGGAAACAACACAAGCACTGGCAAGTTAGATGCAAGGCATTGATAAGGCAGACAAAGAGAATTTCAGAAGAAGTTTGCTGTGGAAGCAAAAACATACATTTGTAGCAGAAACCCTATGAGAGAGTCAGTTGGACCATTAGATGATAGAGGGGTAAAAGGGGCACTACAAGGTGACAAGGCCATAGTGGAGAGGCTGAATGAATTCTTTGCTTTGGTCTTTACTGAGGAAGATGTAGGAATGTTACCTATGACTGAAATGATATTTAAAGGAGATGCTGCAGAAGAATTGAAAGAAATATCGATACACCGGGAAGATGTATTACAGCTATTTGATAAACTGAAGAGTAGCAAATCACCTGGACCGGGTGGTATACATCCAAGGATGTTGAAGGAACTGAAATATGAGATTGCAGACCTGCTATTAGTAATCTGTGAGCTATCATTAAAATCATCTGCAATACCTGAAGAATGGAGGATGGCCAATGTAACGCCAATTTTTAAAAAGGGTTCTAGGGGTGATCCTGGAAACTACAGACCAGTGAGTCTGACGTCAGTTCTTGGAAAAATGGATGGAAACCATCATAAAGAACAAAATTACTGAACATGTAGATAGTCATGGCTTAATGGGTGACAGCCAATATGGCTTTAGCCAAGGAAGGTCTTGTCTTACTAATCTATTATATTTTTTTGAAGGTGTGAATAAACAGATAGACAAAGGTGAGTCAGTTGATATAGTGTATCTGGATTTTCAGAAAACCTTTGACAAGCTCCCTCATGAGAGACTTTTGGCAAAATTAAAAAGTCATGGGATAGGAGGCAGTGTACTATTGTGGATCAGGAACTGGTTAAAAGATAGAAAGCAGAGGGTAGGGCTAAATAGACAAATTTCCCAATGGAGAAAGGTGAATAATGGAGTACCCAGGGATCTGTGCTGGATCTGCTGCTTTTTAAATTATTCATAAATGACCTGGAAATAGGAATAATGAGTGAGGTTATCAAATTTGCAGATGACACAAAACTTTTTAAAGCTGTTAAAACTCATGATGATTGTACAAAATTGCAAAATGATCTTGATAAATTAGAAGAATGGGCATCCAAATGGCAAATGAAATTTAATGTGGACAAGTGCAAAGTTATGCACCTAGGAAAGAACAACACAAACTATGGTTACACGATGCAAGATTTCACATTAGGAACCACCAACCAGGAAGAAGATTTAGGTATCATCATGGATAACATGTTAAAAACCCTCCATCCAGTGTGCAGCGGCGGCCAAGAGAGCAAATAGAATGCTAGGTATCATAAGGAAAGGAATGGAGAATAAAACAAAGGATATTATAATGCCTCTGTATCGTTCCATGGTGCAACCACACGTTGAATATTGTGTGCAATTCTGGTTACCGTGTCTTAAAAAGGATATAGCATTATTAGAAAAGGTACAGAGAAGAGCCACCAAAATTGTAAAGGGGATGGAAGGATACCCCCTATGAAGAGAGGCTAAAAAGGTTAGGACTCTTCAACCTGGAAAAGAGATGGCTAAGGGGAGATATAAAAGAGGTCTATAAATTAATGAATGGAGTGGAATGGGTAGATCGATTGTTTACACAATCAAAATATAGAAAGACTAGGGGGCATGCAATGAAGCTACAGGGTAACCTATTTAAGACTAATAAGAGAAAATAATTTTTCACTCAACATGTAATCAAACTCTGGAATTTGCTACTGGAGGATGTAGTAAAAGCTTTTATTGTAGCCGGGTTTAAAAAAGGTTTGGACAAGTTCCTGGAGGAAAGGTCTATAAACCATTATTAAAGTGGACCCAGAATATCCACTGCTTGCCCCAATATAAGCATTGTGGAACCTGTGTCTTTTGGGGAAATGCTAGATACCTGTGACCTAGATTGGCCACTGTTGAAAACATACACCCAATTCTCTCCTCAAGATCTCTCCTCCCACAATCTCTCCTTCACCGTCTGCCCAGACCTTTACTGACTATTTCCATAATTAATTGCAGAAGATTAGCCTTGAATTCTCCATAAGGTCACCTCCACCTCATCTTCCCCTCTTCAATCCTAAATCCTTCCCTCATTTTCTGTCACCTTTCTTCCTTTTCTGAAATTATCGAGGAGGAAACTGCAAATCTTCTCTACTTCTTCAAACTGACTACCTGCTCCTCTGATCCCATTCCCACTTGTCTACTAAGCTCTGTCTTTTCCATGGTCATCCCTTCCATCTGTCATATCCTCAACCTATTGCTTTCCACTGCAACTGTTCCTGTGGCCTTCAAACATGCTGGGGTAGAATCCAACCAGGTTGAACGTATGTCCCCGCTAAATGCCGATTCCACACACAGAGGTCCCGGAAGTACAGCAGAGATGTACGGGGACCTCTGTATGGGGGCAGGAAGAGGGAGGGCCGAGGGAGGAGTGAGGGCAGGCCAGAGGCATGACCCCTACCCCGGATGTACAGAGCAGATTCTGGGGTCGGCCCTATGAGTCCAGGGTTGGACATTTGGATTGGGGACTTATTCCACCTCGGAGGTGGAATAAGTCCCCCTAGATGGCAGCCAATACTCGCTTCGGGCAGGGAAAAGGAGGTAAGAGGTAAGGGGCTGCAAAGGGTTCTCTGCAGCCCAATTCTGGCCATTGCAGGTCCAATTGGGGGCCGTGTAGCAGGGAAAAGATCATTTTGGGTCTGCTGGGGATCATGGCTCCTGCATGGACCCGCTGTGCCATGGCAACAGGATGTCATGACACCGCGGCTCCATGCATGAGCTGGCTGGGCTAGCCGGGTACTGGCTGGTTGTAATTCTGGGGCCCATAATTGGGGCATGGCTGGCCCGTCCAGGCTAGGTGCATCCAATTCTGATCCTGCGGTGATGTGTAGCCCTCACTGGATCAGAATTGGGTGCAATTCCAGCCCATCCAGATTCTGATTGTCCAGACAGGCTGGGGGCACCCAGATCTGAATTGGCCTCCACGTGGTTACACCTCCAAAAGCCTTCACTACATCCTACCTATCTTTCCAGTTATCAGCCTCTCTCTCTCCTCCCCTTTGCTTTCAAACTGCTTGAATGAGTGGTTCACTGTCACTGTCTTTTCTTTCCTCTCAAGTCCTTCTGGATCCATTGCAATCTGGCTTTTGTTCTCTACATTCCACATAAAAGACTCCAGTGGCTTGTTCCTCATCAAATCCAAAGACCTCTATTCTATGCTCATTCTTCTTGACCTTTCTGCTGCCTTTGACACTGTTGATCACCACTTTCTCCTCGATACCCTGTTCTGTCCTGGTTTTCTTCTTATCTTTCCCATTGCACCTCCTTATCTGCGTTATTCTTCAATTTATATATTCAACTAATCTGCACAATTATCCAAGCCTTTGGCATATTCTACCACATCTATGCTGATGATGTGCTATTTTACTCCCCATTCTCTACATGCAACTCTAATTATATGAAAATCACGGCATGCTTCAATGCAGTTACAGACTGGTTAAATTCATATAACCTCAAGGTGAATTGCAGAAAGACTGAAGTACTATTCATCTCAAAGAATTCAACCTTCATACCACCAGACACTATACAGGTAAAGGATGCCAAACTGAAAACTAAGCATGAGGTCCGTTACCTAGGCATTACACTGGACCAACACCTTAATATGGAATCGCACATAAACAACATCACTAAAGCTGTTTATTTCAAAATCCACTCACTCCGTCAGTTTCATCCACTACTTGAACCTAAGGACTTCTGATCTGTTTTCCAAGCTCTCATTATGCCTCATTTCGACTATGCTAACATCATTCTACACGGTCTTCCTGCCCACACACTCCACCCATTACAAATGGCCATGAATGTGTCTGCACGGACTATCTATGGTGTCTCCAGATACGAGCATGTGACACCCCTACTAATGCAGCTTCATTGGCTTCCTATAGCCGGTTGCCTCAAGTTTAAAGCCCTTCTTATTGTATTCAAAACCCTCCACCAGCTTTCTGCCACTGCCTTAAATGACCTCATACATTGGACTCCGGACAGTAGATGCAAGAGAACGAACATGGCAAATACCCTTATCATTCCCTCTCTGGCTGTAAAATCTCCCAATATGTAAGGCATAGAGCCTTCACTTTATTTGCCCCTCTACTCTGGAACTCCATCCCGGCTTCAATTTGTCTTATCTCTGATCTGTCCACCTTTGGAAAAGCAATACAAAACTTACCTATTCCAGCTTTACTTTGACTGTGTCACATAGCCCACCTCTAGCATGCCTTCTTCTAGGGCAGACTAGTTCCTCGCCTCCTCTAGCTCAGTTCCATTCGCCCTTAATGACTGTAAATAGCTAATGTATTTATTTATTAATCACTAAAACCATGTTCATACTGTTATAAGTTATACTGTTGTTCTATTCTAATTGTAAACTCTGCTAATTTTTACTTGTTCAATGTAATCCTGTTCATTGTAAACCTATTCTATGGATTAAGTTGTTTTCTGTAAACCGCACTGAACTAAAATAGTGCGGTATATAAAAACAAATAAATAAATAGTGTATGTTCTGGTGGATCCTCCTCTACTGGCATCCTGTTTTCAGTTGGTGTACCTCATGGTTTGGACCTCTCCTTTTCTCTCTCTATACTCTGTCCCTTGGTGCACTTATTTACTCCCATGGTTTTCACTACCATCTTTATGCTGATCTACCTTTCTGTACCTGAAATCTGTCCAGGAATCCAGGTCCAGATCTATGCCTGCTTATACGATATTGCTGCCTGGATGTTTCATTGCCATCTGAAACAACATGGCCAAAACTGAGCTCCTTATCATCCCCCTAAACCCACCTCCCTCCTTCCTCCCTTCTCTATTTCTATTTCCCTTCCTGTTTCCTAAGCTCACAATCTTGGGGTCATCTTTGACTCTATTTTCTCTTTCTTTGCACACATCAATAGATAACTTAAACCTGATGCTTCTTTCTCCATAAAACTGTCAAAATTTGTCCCTTCTTTTCTACACACAGTACTAAGACCCTCATCCACTCACTAGTCACCTCCTATCTTGACAATTGTAAACTGCTCCTCATTGGTCTCCCTCTGAATCATCTTTCTTCCCTTCAATCTGTCCAAAACTCAGCTGCCATCTTATCTTCCACCAGTGCCGCTATGCTCATGTAACACCTCTTCTCAGGTCACTTCACTGACTCCCAATCCATTTCCACATCCAATTCAAACTTCTCCTACTTACCTACAAATGCATTAATTCTGTGGAACCTCACTACCTTTCCTCTCCTATCTCACTCTTCCTTGGGAACGCCGCTCCTCTGACAGATCCCTTTTATCTGTGCCCTTCTCTGCCACTGCCAAATCTAGACTTCCTTCATTCCACCTTGCTGCTCCATATGCCTGGAACAAACTACCTGAGTCGGTGCATCGGTATCCTTCTCTGGCCCTATTCAAGTCCAGGCTGAAGACCCACCTCTTTGAGGCTGCTTTTAGGTCCTGATAGTCCTCATGCTCACTAATGTGTATCTTGCCATGCTCTAGTCCCCAGTTTTGCAATGATTTTTAATCTTGATTAGATTGTAAGCTCTGATGAGCAGGGACTGTGTCTTACATTTATATGTACAGTGCTGTGTACACCTTGTAGCACTATACACATGATTAGTAGAAGTACTAGTAATAGTGGAAATAATAAAATACATTTCTTACTTAAACAGCAAAATTGAGCTGTCCACTCCTTGCACGTGTGAAAGTATGTGCATACATCAACAATGTGCATCTTTTGCCTGGGTATTTTTATAGTTATTCTAGCAAGGGCCTTAAGTTGAGCAAGGCAACTATGCACATGGCTGTGGATATTCAAAACTATGCAGATGGTACATGTAGATTGGAGGAGGGGAGATGGCAACAATTGAAAAGAAAACTACTTGATATACTATTGCTTTGAATATAGTAACAGACTTGGCAGGGGAAATCTTACCACATAGTTTGTCAGTTTGAAGATAGTTTATCTATCACTATTTGGTTCAGCGCAATGCAAAATAATATAGTATACTCCAAGAGTTTAGAATAAAATCTCTTAGGGACCGATTCAGTAAAGCGACCTGCAAGCCGTCCTGCTCCAATTCTACATGCCACTCTCCTCGCATGCACAGATCCGCTATCTGGAGAGATCAGGACAGCAGCTGCATGGGGGTGGGGCATGAGCAGGCCAGGCACCAGGATGTACAGGGCCGATTCATGTCACAGCCCTGTACATCCATGCAGCACCAGGAGGATGCCCAACTTATTCCAACTCAGAGATGGAATAAGCACAGGGCGCCCCCTTCCCTCCACCCGTTAGCCCCCCAGGAGCAACGGTGCAGTCGAGGGTGAGTCCCTGCCACCCAATCCCAGTCCTGACAGACACCAGTGAGGGTTGGACTGTGGGAAACTTGTTCTGGGGGGGGGGGGTGTCTGGCCTGCAGGAGCAGAAGGAGCCTGGCTGTCCTGCTACCTGGATGTCTCCCATAGCTGCTGAAGGGGCATGTCAGGCCATCTCAAGGCCTGATCCTGCACCCTCGGGAACATCTGGCTCCCGCGGTACAGAATCGGGTCCTAATGGGCCTATCCTGTTTGGGGGCGTCCAGATGGCCCGGATGTGCCCCTTCTGGGATCGGGCTCTAAACTATATTAATGAATTACTTATGATATAAAACTAGAAGTAAATGAGGGTAGCTATTCAAGTTTTGCCATATATCAGCTGTCATAAAATAGATAAGCTGTGGTAGTTTGTTTCTTAGTTCTAATAATGAATGATGAAGGTTATTTTAAAAGTGCTATTCATGCTTTGGGCATCTGCAAATGGACATGCAGAAATCCAAATCATAGTGACGTCTCTGGAGGCATTTTAAAAGCTGGCTCCAGAGACACTCCTCCTGCATAAGGACGTCCAAGCTATGAAGAGGGTGTAGCAGAGGTGTGGTTGGGACATGCCCAAGAACTTGGACATCCTTGTCCATTTTCGGAAATGCCCTACATGTCCCAATCTGTGACAAAGCTTATACCTGCTCAAGGCATGAATAGGAATCAGAAAAGTGCTCATTTTGCCAGCCAAACATCCAGAGAGTGTGGAGAACAAGGTACAGTCATATCCCCTATATTTTCCATGTTGACAATGAACACTGATGGGAAATAAGGGATTTTGTTTTCATTTTGCTATGCCAATGGATGTCCCCAAATGCAAAGTAGCATGTGATAGATGGCCCCAGTTCAAGTTTTTG
Organism: Ichthyophis bannanicus; assembly: GCA_033557465.1. Lineage (NCBI taxonomy): Eukaryota > Metazoa > Chordata > Amphibia > Gymnophiona > Ichthyophiidae > Ichthyophis > Ichthyophis bannanicus. The sequence continues at coordinate 366,646,604 of CM066032.1, read as the reverse complement.
TGGTGGGAACATCTATGTGGACGTCGGTGTGAGCAACCATGTTGTGGGCATCTAAGGTTCAATCAGGCCATACCATAGATGTCCCCAGCATTTTTCTACATGTTTTGCCCTGGATATCTCATATTGCACTTGGTGCCCTTTCAAAAATACCACTTCATGATTGTGCCACATATGAAGGGAGGGCACCAAACACACTCCACTACCATCCACTTTCTTTCTGCCTATAATCCTAACACCCAAACCTCAGCCACCCCAATGCATTTGCACCAGACTCAGGCCCTCAAAAGCAAACATGTGAAATTCTGCATCTGATGGGAACTATTCCAGCTCAGACTACCACTATGGTTATGCACTGCATTTCCATTCCTTTCCAGGAGAGCCTTTTAAATACTTTGGGTATGATGCATCATAATGGCACTATAAAAGGCAAGCACTAGGCAAAATTAGACTAATGCTGTGCTAGCATGAATAATTTAAAGCTGTCATAATGCATTCTTTGACACTGGTATAGGGAAGATTTTCACATTTCATCAGAAGCAGAGTAAAACAGATTCCATTTGAGACATGAATTTGCAATAAAATGGGGGGGATAAGACATTTTTCAGATATATTAGTGAGAAGAGGAAGGGCAAAAGTGGTATTGTCAGACTCAAGGGTGTAGGGGGGGGGAATATGTAGAAGCTGATAAGGATAAAGTGGAATTGCTTAACAAATATTTTTGTTCTGTGTTCACAGATGAAGAACCAGGAGCAGGACCTCAGAAAACACCCATAAATAGGAACAGAAGCGAGGGACCTCTTGAAAAATTTTCAGAAGACTGTGTTCATGAGAAACTAGCTCAACTTAAAGTAGACAAAGCGATGGGACCGGATGGGATACACCCTAGAATACTGAGGGAACTTGGGGACATTCTAGCAACTCCACTACCTGACCTTTTCAATGCCTCGTTGGAGTAGGGAGTGGTGCCAAAGGACTGGAGAGAGGCTCATGTGGTGCCTTTACACAAAAGCGGAAGTAAGGATGTGGTTGAAAACTACAGGCTGGTTAGTTTAACTTCTGTGGTGAGTAAATTATTGGAAACGCTGCTGAAAGAGAAAATAGTGAGGTTTCTGGAGTCCAGCGGATTACAGGATCCGAGGCAGCATGGATTCACCAGAGGCAGGTCTTGTCAGACAAATCTGATTGATTTCTTTGACTGGATGACCAGGGAGTTGGACCGAGGGAGAGCTCTAGATGTGGTGTATTTAGATTTCAGTAAAGCCTTTGACACTGTTCCTCACAGGCGACTTATAAACAAACTGAGCACCCTAGGGATGGACCCTAAAGTTACTGCTTGGGTTAGAAATTGGTTGGGTGGGAGGCGACAAAGAGTACAAGTAAATGGAGCTCACTCTGAGGAGAAGGATATTACCAGTGGTGTGCCCCAGGGATCTGTCCTTGGTCCGATTCTTTTTAACATCTTTGTTAGTGATATAGCAGAAGGGCTGTCGGGTAAGGTTTGCCTCTTTGTGGATGATACCAAAATCTGCAATAGAGTAGACACCCAGGAAGGTGTAGATAACATGAGGAGGGATCTAGCTAAGCTTGAAGAATGGTCTAGAATTTGGAAGCTGGGATTTAATGTTAAAAAATGTAAGGTCATGCATTTGGGCTGCAGCAATCCAAGGGAGCAATACAGTATAGGAGGTGAAGTACTTTTGTCCACTAAAGAAGAGCGGGACCTAGGCGTGGTTGTGTCTGATGATAGCTAAACAGGTAGAAAAGGTGACGGCAAAAGCTAGAAGGATGCTTGGGTGCATACGGAGAGGAATGGCTGGCAGAAAAAAGGAGGTGATAATGCCTCTGTATAAGTCTTTGGTGCGACCTAATTTGGAGTATAGTGTGCAAATTCTGGAGACCGCACCTTCAAAAGGATGTGAACAGGATGGAGTCGGTGCAGAGGGTGGCTACTAAAATGATTAGTGGGCTTCATTATAAAGCATATAAGGACAGACTTAAGGATCTTAATATGTACACCTTAGAGGAAAGGCGGGATAGAGGTGATATGATTGAGATGTTTAAATACCTCCGTGGCATAAATGATCAGGGAGAGAGCCTCTTTCAATTGAAAGCAAGTTCTGCTACGAGGGAACATGGGATGAGGGTGAAGGGAGATAGATTCAGGAGTGATATGCAGAAATATTTCTTTACGGAAAGAGTAGTGGATCCGTGGAATAGTCTCCCAGTGGAGGTGGTAGAGATGAGGACAGTAACTGAATTCAAAAAAGCATGGGACCAACACAGAGGATCTCTAAAGGTAAAAAGTGGACTGTTGTAGTTGTTGATATGGAAGGACAGACTAGATAGGCCATGTGGTCTTTTTCTGTCATCATGTTTCTATGTTTCTATGTTTCTATCTTGCTTTATAGCCTCCCTCAAAATAAAGTTACCAGTATGTAAAATGCTTAAATGACCTCCTTTAGGCCATTACTTACTTTGTGCTTTTCTGTTTGATATAGTAAATATGTATTTATAGGCACAGCCTCATAGTTTCCTGCACTAGCTTAGTGGCAAGAGAGAAAATTCTGTTGTAGAATGTTGTTTTTATACTGTTACTTAACCTTCCAATTTTTTATCATTGAAAATTGCCTTGATGGTCTTTGTCCAAGGGTGATCATATTATAAAACTAAAGTCATTTCCCGACTGTTCATGTATGGGTAATTTATTTTAATATTTTTTTAGAGTGTGGGGTGGGTAGGAGAAAGGGAACTCATTTTCAAACATGGGGAAAGGATAGGCAGATATTCAAAATGTTGAAAATAGGAAGGATTGGAATGGGAGAGGGCAAAGGGATCTTGGCGATGAGGTAGGATAAGGGGAGATCTCGGAAATGGGGCTGGAGAAAGAGAACAATTTCAGTAGTATGGGAGGAAGAAGGTAGGAACTTCTGGGCTTAAGGGGAAACTGAAAATGGAGTAAGGATCCAGCTTCAGAGGTGAGAGATTCTGATTGAATTGACTCCATCTTCTTTGGGCCAGTATGTAGCTGAAATTCTGCTCACATCTCAGAAGTCCACTTACTGCTCTCTCCTACTTTGATTGCTGGAAAACTTTTCTCTGCCTATTTCCTAATCCCTCCCTCTTGGTTCTGATTCATCCACAGCCCCTTAACTCTTTTATTCCTCATCCTTTACCCCTCTTTGTCTTCCCCTCTCCCTATCTATAGCTTTAAACATACATGCCCCCCTTGTGTTGATCTTCTTTGTCTCTTGCACCCATCTCCCTGATAACCTCTCTCCCAAACCCACTCTTCCATCACACAGTGAATTCCTTTTCTCATAATATTAATCCCTCTATACAAATCCTGATGATCTATTCAACACCACTCCCGTAGTCTTCCCTTCACTATGACACACAGCCCTTCCCTGTGAAAATCCACTGTTAAACAAATTCACAAATACACACACACTAGAGATATGCACAGGGAAAAACTTCAGATCTGTTTTTCATTCATTTGATCTTTTTCTCTATTTTCTGACTTTGATTTGGTTCATTTCATATATTTGTTTTAATTAAAATATGCATTTTAACTTTTTAATTCAAACACATTGATTCATAGGTGGGTAGTGTGAGAGACTTGACCAGGAAGATGCTGTGCGTGAGACAGAGGATATCAATGCCATAAATGAAACAAAAACAGGAAGCGGCAGATTCAACACCCAATAAATTTATTATAACCAAATAAGTGGCCTAAGCCCAACACAGGCCGTGTTTCGTATACAACTTCCTCAGGGGCTATCAGGACACACTAAAAAATAAATTGTAAAACCATATTAGTATGAACAAACAATAAATATACCAAAAAAGAAGGGTTAAAAAAATAAAAAATTGTAACACGAATATACAATATACATAAAATAAAGGCAAAAATGGACTACATCAAATGACTTGCAAAGGAAACTCATCAATAATAATCAATTAAAATCATAAAAAACCATATACAGTCACTGAAAATAAACCCTAATCTATTCAATAAACTGTACTATGGATCTGATGACATATAAGTCTATACGATAAACTGTTCTATAGATCTGATGACATATAAATATGTATACATACATATGTAAAAATACATAAATAGAATAATTAAATAAATAAATAATTAAAAATGCTAAATGGAATCCAATAAAAAATTACCAGGCAATTTGTAATCATACAAACACATACAAATATGTTATCATACAAACACATACAACAAAGAATGTAAAAAATGCCGTATACAAACACTTAAAATTGAATCCTCATATATTAAATAAATTATGCTATAGATCAGTTAACATATAAATATGTATACATACATATACCTTAAGTGTATAAATAAAAAATTATTAAATAAATAAATAAATAACTAAAAATACTGAGAGGAATACAAAAAAACGGGAATAAGAAATAAAACATTTATAATTGTACATGAATATACCAAAAATGTAAAAAACAACTATGTACAATCAAAGATGAGAAGGGATGAGGAGACTAAAGGAGTAGGTCTAAATGAAAAACAAATATGTTAATACTAAAAAAATATATGTAAAATTGAACGTTACCTGTGGGTGTGATGTGCATAGACTACACCAGGCTCAAAAGAGACAATGGAGGTCGCAACTATCAGAAAAACTTCTGAAGATTAAAAATAAGAGCGGAAAACTTACGCCAAAATAGACAATTAAAAAAATAAAATCATATACGAATATTGCACTCTACTTTAAAAGAATAATAGCAATAAATAAAAATATAAAATATAAATAACAATAAATAAGGTATATAAAAGATAAGAATATACTACTATGTACTGGGGAATAGAGGGTATTGGATAGTGGGTAGTGTGAGAGACTTGACCAGGAAGATGCTGTGCGTGAGACAGAGGATATCAATGCCATAAATGCCATAGCTATTCTGGAAAACAAAATTATTGCCTGTATGGATATTTTTGACGAAACGGGGAAGAGCCAACATTGATTTAGCACAAGGGTGTTTTGCCTTCCCAATTTGTTAGATGTTTTTGAAGGTGTTAATAGACATGTTGATAAGGGTGAGATAATTGATATAGTATATCTGGATTTTCAGAAGACATTTGACAAAGTCTCTCATGAAAGACTCCTCAGGACTTTAGGAGCCAGTGCCCTATTGTGGATTGGGAACTGGTTAAAAGATAGGAAACAGAGCATACAACGAAATGGTCATTTTTATCATTGCTGAAAAATAAATAGTGGAATTCTCCAGAGACCTTTACTGGACCAGTGCTTTTTTTTATTCTATTTTTTATTTTAGAGAAGTGTACCTCCACATAAACAAGAAAAAAGACGCCAATACACAAAAGAAAGTAAATTTAATACAAGCAATCAAAACATGGTGTCATAAAACTTAGCCCCCATTATGAAGACTGAGCCAAAAAGATCATAGTTATAAATTTATATAAGGAAATCCAGTAAAGCTACCTCAAGAGGATAAACATTACATATGCTAAACGACTCCACTAGCCCTGCTTGACTTCCAAAAACTTCTTCAAGGGGAGATATGATAGAAGTCTATAAATTAATGAACGGAGTGGAACGGGTAAACGTAGATCGATTGTTTACCTTATCAGAATATAGAAAGACTAGGGGACATGCAATGAAGCTACAGGGTAAACTATTTAAGACTAATAAAAGAAAATATTTTTTCACTCAACGTGTAATCAAACTCTGGAATTTGTTACCGGAGGATGTAGTAAAGGCTGTTAGTGTAGCTGGGTTTAAAAAAGGTTTGGACAAGTTCCTGGAGGAAAGATCCATAAACCATTATTAAGAAGTGACCAAATATATCAATGGTCGACCCAGTACAAGCATTGTGGAACTTGTGTCTCTTGGGGAAACTGCTAGGTACTGTCACCGGGCCTACCTTGGCAGCGTAACGGACTGAGGTAGGTTGGACATAAAAACATTTGAGGTTGAGTTTGGCTAATATCTTACAGGGCCCAGGGACTTGCAGCCCTGGTAGCTTCCTTTGTTACCAAAAATCCCAAAGAATACAAAGGGTCCGAGTGGAGGGAAAACAAAAGGCATTTATTTCCCTTTCTTGCAAAAAGGTTCATATGCTTGGACAAAAACATCAACACAAATTCCTTACTTCAGGTTAAAGAAAAGTAAAACATGACGTTAAAGCAAAGCTGTTATCTTCACAATAAATGGTGTATCAAAACAAACAGTCTCTATTCCCCAAGATAGAGCTTATGTGCTAAGCAAGGACTCCAGACTTCCTGTCTTACAATAACTACAGTCCATCTCGGTATCTGAAGCAAATTCCACCTGCATCGGTTCCCCTTTTGAAGCCTCTGAAACCAGGTCAGTACTTGCTGGCAAATTATAATCAGGCTTTTTATATATCCTCTGTACAACCTCCCAATGCTCAGGGATGGATGTGGGGCGTCGGTCCTGCGCCCTCCTATACTGGGAACTGTCTTCCTTTTGCAAGTGTTTTACCTTAGCTTCACGTACAGCTTTGTCATTAACCAGTCTCTCATTCAGTACGTGTTTCTTGCACCTTATCTCATAAGCAGTTTCATATGGACAGTATTCCTCTGCTCCCTGTCCTCCCCATACCCCAACAGTCTGCAACCTGCTTTCAGTTAAACAGGGGTTACCTTTTCTCCTTGGCTTGTCTACTCCTGGTGAGGTTTGAGGCCTGCTCCGGCTGGGATCCTGCCTGGCCTGAGCAATAGGCCCTAGGTTCTCCAACTGTCCTTCTGTTGGCTTTAGACCGTAGTCACAGCCACGCCTTTGCCTCTCTGGACGAAAAGCACTCACTCTGGATGGAGCTATCCCACCTTCTCCACGGTTGCTCCTTTCCTCAAGCCAGTACGGCTGCTGCTGCCTCCTGCAAAACCATTGTCCAGGGGTTACTGCTTCTTCTGGATATCTTTCCCATTCATTCGGATGTCCTGCCCATCCTGCTGGTTCTACTGGTTCTCCTGGCCATTCTGCTGCTTCTGGCCGTCCTCCTTCTGGCCGCCCTGCTCCTGGCCATTCTCTTCCTGGCAGTTCTCTTCCTGGCCGTTCTCTTCCGGGCAGTTCTCTTCCTGGTCATTCTCTTCCTGGCCATTCTGCCTTCCAGTCCTCCAGACTCTCTTTAAGAGGTACGCCTCCCTTCCTTGATTGGAAGCTGCCTGGCATTACCTCATGACCTAGGAGGTGTGGTTCCTCAGTTCCTCGGAGGTCCCTCTTGCTCCCCCTATCTGGTTCCTCATAATATTGCAGCTTGTGCTTGACTTTTCCTGCGTTTAAAACATTTTCTTCTCTTCTCAGAGGGTCTGCAGCATCACAGTACATATGACCTAGATTGGCCACTGTTGGAAACAGAATACTGGGCTTGATGGACCTTGGTCTGACCCAGTATGGCATATCTTATGTTCTTATGTTCTAAGTGAGATGGATCAAGAAAAACATAAACCTGCCTTTGGAGAGTAATCACACATTTACAAGGAAACCGCAGAAAAATCTTGCCCCAAGAGCAACAACTCGCGGCTTCAAAGCTAAAAATAGCTTACGGCGAGCCTGTGTCGAATGGGTCACATCAGGAAAAACATTCAATTTTTGTCCACAAAAAGGAACATCTTTATATTTAGAAAACAACTTCAGTATCTTAAGTTTCACTGCTTCAGCAGTAAACATTACCAATAAAGTAATTCCATTTTATAATATTATCTATAGAATCTTCCAAAAACTGGGTCAGGTTCGGACTATTTAGAGAGCGGAGGGTGTCAAACCTCCCCTCTTCCTCCACAGAAATCCAAACCTTGGAAGATACACAATATATATGAGCTATATCTACTGGATCAGGTAACTTTAAGACCTCAGAGAAATACTTGGCAGCAAAATCTCTGGTGAAAGCAACCACGTCACCGGAAAATTTAAAAAACGCAGGTTCCACACCCAAGAGGCATTTTCTAATGCCTTCAATCGGGTCTGAACCAACAAAGAGTTTTTAATGGAAGTCACCTGAACAGTAGAATCCAGTTCTGTAACTTTGTCTACCATGGCCGAGTTATATTCACATAATGAAACCACAGTAGTGGATATTTTAGTATCAATAACTGAAATCGCAGTCCATAAATCTTTAAGAGTAATATCATCCACAGGAGAAGACAGAGCTAAATTCAAGGACTCCAGTAAGGCTACAAGCATGGGAATAGGTACCTGGTTACCAACCCTAGCTTCACTAGGTGGAGTCCCAGATTCCGTGGAAGACAACATAGGCACAGGGCGCAGAGGAAGCATAGGAGCCCCAAAGCTAAACGAAGCTGCATCCAGGGAAGGTGTCACATTCTGCCGAGGAACCAAATGCTTATTAAGGGGACCAGAAACCCTGCCCAGAACTGCAGAGTCAGATGGTATCTTTGGACCCCCCTTAATCTTACGCTTACCCATTCCTGCTAAATGCAAACTCCCTAATGCTGAAGGGGCGTCAAAGGAGCATGCCCCACTTCTTTGGTCGCACCCCTTCGACTCATGAGCAGCGGGCTGTGACCCACAGCAGAAAGGCAACTGGTAATTTGTAGAACAGGCAAGCAAAACCTCTGAGGAAAGCAGCTGTCCAAAGTATGCCAACAAGAAAAAGTTTCAAACAGCAGGAGCAAGTAAGAGAGCAGATAAAAGAGCAGATCACATGTCCCAAATCCTCCACACATCACCAGTCTAGCTTAATCCCACTCTTCACTTACTGCCAGTAATTTGTAGAACAGGCAGACAAGACCTCTGAGGGAAGCAGCCATCCAAAGTAGTATGCCAGCAAGAAAAAGTTTCAAACAACAGGAGCAGGTAGGAGAGCCGATAGCAGAGCAGATCACATACCCCAAATCCTCAACACATCACCAGTCTAGCTCAATCCCCGGACCAGTGCTTTTTCACACATATACAGTTGTGGCCAGTGTTATTGGCACCCTTGCAGTTCAACCCCTTAATGTTCAATATCTCCTAAAAATAAAAGTGGCCAGTGAAATGGATTTGGACTATATATGAACACATATTTGACACATAAAAGAATCAAATAAAACAAATAAAAAAAGGAACTAGTAGGAAACAGTATAAAAACTGGGACATTGCTGGGACATTATTGACACCTTTATAAACAATTCAAATCAGTTTGAACAGAAGAACCACATTTCCATTGCAGTAAGATTAGACGCACCTGGGATCAATTGTTAGTACTTATTTGACTTGAATCAATCAACGAATGATGGCTCTAATGTTTAAAATGGTCACATTCACTCCTTGTTCCATTTTCACAATGGTGAAGACAACAGAGTTGCCTGAGATTGTCAGAAAAGTCATCACCAAATATTAAACTTCAAAGGGGTACAAGGCTATCTCCAAAGACCTCGGGATTCCTCTGTCTACAATTTGCAATGTTCCAGGTTTTGTTAAATGTTCAAAACTGGCTTTTGGTGTAAATATACACATTTAAAATTTTCATTGTAAACTGTACGCTTGTTTAATGTTTCGGTGTAAAATATATGCACATTTTGTTCTCTATAAACCGCTCTGACTGTAAGATAAAGCGGTATATAAACAAAGTAAAGAAAGTAAAGAAAGAAAGATATAGTAAGATGTTTTCTGCTCATTGAACTGTCAAGAACCTCCCAGGATGTGGTGGAAGAGGAAAATGAATTAAGAAGTCTTTGAAAGTTAGCGTGAACTGTTGGAAAAACACCATGTACAACATCCAAAGAGCTTAAGGCTGATCTGGAGCAATCTGGAGTAGTAGTTTTAACCCGCACCATAAGCCGTACACTAAACAAAGAAGGATTTCAAGAGTGAAGGCCAAGGAGGCTCCCACTGCTCAAAGATTTTTACACAAATCTACCTTGAGAAGCTATAATAGGAGTGGAGGAGTGGCCTAGTGGTTGGGGCAAGGTACTTCAGGCTGGAAGGTCAGGGGTTCAAATCCCACTAGAGGACAGCAACCTTGGGCCAGAAGGACTGGGGTTTCTAGTCCCACAGGTGCTCCTTGTGGTCTTGGGCAAGCCACTAAACCCTCCATAGCCCATGTTCCCTGTAAAATAGTTATCTCCAAGTTATAATGCCCTGTTCAATGTAATTTCAGTTTGTTCAATGTAAACTGCACTGATGCAGAATAGCACAGTATATAAGAGAATGTAAATAAATATAATCCTTCTGGGAAAATGTTCTGTGGACAGATGAAAACAAACCTGAGCTTTTTGACAATGCAGACCAGGCAAAGAAATTAAGCTTATAAGAAAAAAAAACACCCTTCCTGCAGTTAAATATGGTGGAGGTTCCATAATATTGTGAGGCTGTTTTGCTGCTTCAGGAACTGGAGACCTGGAATGAATTAAAGAATCATGAAGTCAGAGGACTACCAAGGTATTTTGGAGCAAAATGTTCTACTTAGTATCAGAAACCTATGTCTAGGTCGAAGGTCATAGTTCCTCCAGAAGGGCAATGACCCAAAACATGCATCCAAAAATACAAAAGAATGGTTAAACCTGGCCAGCAATGAGTCTTGATCTCAATCCAATTGAGAATCTTTCGAAAGAACTGAAATCTGCCTTGGTAAAAGAAATCCTGGAAACATTCATGAGCTGGAACAAATCGCAGCTCAAGAGTAAGAGAAACTACCAGCAGACAGATGTACAAAACTTATAGATGGCTACAAGAAACATTTGGAGGCTGTTATCACTACCAAGGGTTGTGCAACCAAATATTAGCGATGAATGCCATTAATCTGTCCAGGTCATATTTTGCTTTTTTTCTCAGCCTAATGGTTATGAACACTGGCTTGGTCATCTCTCATCCCTTCTATTGTTCATATTCTTAACCTCTCTCTCTCCACTGCAACCTTCCCTTCTGTTTTCAAGCATGCTGTGGTTACACCCCTCCTCAAAAAAACTTCACTTGATCCCACTTGTCCTTCTAACTATCATCCCATCTCTCTCCTTCCTTTTGTCTCTAAACTACTTGAGCGTGCAGTCTATCGCCGTTGTCTTGATTTCCTCTCCTCTCATACCCTCTTGGATCCTTTACAATCCAGCTTCTGTCCCCTACACTCCACTGAAACTGTTCTTACTAAGGTCTTGAATGATTTGTTCTTGGCAAAGTCCAAAGGCTTTTACTCTGTCCTCATTCTTCTTGATCTCTCTGCTGCCTTTGACACTGTTGACCATAACCTTCTTCTTATCACCCTATCATCACTTGGATTCAAAGACTCTGTACTATCTTGGTTCTCTTCCTATCTATCCCATCGCTCTTTCAGTGTGTACTTCGATGGCTCCTCCTCCTCTTCAATCCCACTACCTGTAGGAGTTCCTCAGGGTTCCGTCTTAGGTCCACTCCTCTTCTCTCTCTATACCCAATCCCTTGGCATCCTTATTTCTTCCCATGGCTTTCACTATCATCTCTATGCCGACAACTCTCAAATCTATCTTTCTGCACCTGTTATCTCTCCTGATATCCAGTCTAAGATCTCACTCTGCCTCTCTGACATTGCTGCCTGGATGTCCCACCGCCGCTTAAAACTGAACATGGCCAAAACTGAGCTTCTTTCTTTCCCCCGAATGCTTCCCCTCCTCTTTCCCCTTTCTCTCTCTCTGTTGATAACTCTGTACTCCTCCCTGTTTCTTCAGCACGTAACCTTGGTGTTATCTTCGATTCCTCTCTCTCTTTCTCTTCACATATCCAGCTCATTGCTAAAACTTGTTGTTTCTTTCTATACAATATTTCCAAAATTCGCCCCTTCCTCTCTGTTGACACCACTAAATTGATTGTCCACTTCTTAATCACCTCCCGTCTTGATTATTGTAATGTTCTCCTTGCCGGCCTCCCTGCAAGCCACCTCTTTCCTCTTCAGTCAATTCAACATTCCGCTGCTCGACTCATTTTCCACCAGTCTCGTTTTTCCCACATCACTCCTCTCCTCATGTCACTTCATTGGCTTCCCATCCGTCTCCGTATCCAATTTAAACTTCTCCTCCTGATCTATAAATGTATTCACTCTTCTGCCCCCCAGTACCTTTCATCACTCATCTCTCCTTACACCCCCTCTCGGTTGCTTCGCTCTTCTAATAGTCTTTGTTTATCTGTGCCCTTTACTCGTACTGCCAATTCCAGACTTCGCTCCTTCCAACTGGGAGCACCCTTTGCTTGGAATAGTCTTCCTATCTCTGTGCACCAGGCATCCTCCCTGGCCATTTTCAAGTCCAGACTAAAATCCCATCTCTTCACTATTGCTTTCCATTCCTGTCTTACCCTATCTTGATCTCTCTAGCAACATTTGCTTACTTTGTCCTGTAAATTTTTGTTATTTGTATTATGTAACTTATTTTATTTTCTGTCTTATTAGATTATGAGCTCTGATGATCAGGGACTTCTCTCTTCTATGTTTGTACAGCGCTTCGTATGTTGCGGTACTTTATAAGTCTTTAATAATAATAATAACTCAGAGACCAGGGTTCGATTCCCACTAGCACTCCTTGTGGCCTTGGACAAGTCACTTAACCCTCCATTGCCTCAGAAAAATCCAAGTTTTCAATGTCCCTGATTAATGTGTGTTACCAAGTTTAAGTTTCAATGTAAACTGCTTTGATTGAAATGATAAAGTGGTATATAAAACTTGTTAAATAAATAAATTACTACATCTAGGTTGCAAAGACATCTTTTTTTGGTATATCTTTGAACATACCTATTAAAATATTATGGTGACATAGAGTTGGAATATTTCCAATTATTTCTCAAGATATTGTACACAACATACCTAAAATGCAAGGGTGCCAATAATGACCACAACTGTATGAATGATCTGGAAAAAGGAGTGATGAATGCGTGATTAAATCTGCAAATGACACAAAATGTTTCAAAGTTTTAAAATCACAAGCAGTTTGTAAAGAACTGCAGGAGAACCATGAAGACTAGGAGAGTGGAAGTCTAAATTTAATGTTGACAATTACAAAGTGATGCATGTAGGGAAAATAATCTTAACTGTATATGCATGATTATTTTGCATTAGGAGTCACCACAAGAAAAGAATCTTGGAGTCATTGTGGACAATATGTTAAAATCCTCAACTCAATATACAGCAGTGGTCCAAAAAGAAAATTTCTTAGAGAAGAATGAAGACTAAAATGTTGTGATTACACCTTCAGTACTATGTGTAGTTCTTAAAACAAGATAAAGGTTCCTCTTTTACTAAAGCCTGTTAATAATTTGCTGATTATTTGTATATTTTATTTATTTATTTATTTAGGTTTTATTTATTTATTTAATGTCTCTTCTATACCGCGCTATTTGATAGTGTGGTTCACATACAACAGTATCGTATACAGTGCAGACAGAGCTGTTCTGTATTTACAGAGAGCAGGTACTATAACTTGGACAACGCTGGGGTAACTATTTACAGAGAATATATAAATCTTTGCAGAGTGTGAGAGTATATACATGCTGCTATTTACAACTAAATACCGCTATATATATACTGCTATATACCACACTTTTTGTAATCAGCGCGGTTTACATAAGAACAATTCATTACATTTAACAGGACAGGTTAAATTACATTGAACAGGTATAAAGAACAAGTAGCAAGAGTTAATGCAATAGATGATTCCATTAAGTAGAAGAGATGTCTTAAGGAAGGCAGGGCCGGCCCGTCCATTGAGCAAGAATGTTTTTTGCAGAGGGCCCCGCGTTTCAGGGGGCCCCACGCAAAAAACATCTTGCATCTGCCCAGCTAGATTAAAAAAACGCAAACCGGCTGCTGCTGCCGCTGCCGCCATGGCAGCAGCAGAATCGACCATCCCGCGGGCCCCCCCCCCCCCCCGCCCTGCAGAGTTCTCCGTGAAGTCTCAGCGTCGGCTGTCAGAGCCGCGCGAAGAGAGAGCTTCTCCTTTCGCGGCTCTGTTAATCCCGCCGCGGGGCTGATGGGATTTCCCATCAGCCCCGTGCCGGGATTAACAGAGCCACGAGAAAGGGAAACTCTCCCTTTGTGCGGCTCTGAAAAGCCCGCGCTGAGACTGCACGGAGAACTCTGCATGGCAGGGGGGGCCCCACGGGATGGTCGATTCTGCTGTTGCCAGGGCGGAAGCGGCAGCAGCAGCCAGTTTGCGGGTTTTTTTTAACTTAGCTGGGCTGATGGGGGGGAGAGGGTTAGGACTGGTAATGGGCTATGGGAGGTTAGGACTGGTAATGGGCTATGGGGGGGCTAAGACTACAAGTGGGTTGATGGGGTGTTAGGACTGGCAATGGGCTGTGGGGGGGTAAGACTGGAAGTGGGCTGATGGGGGGGTTAGGACTGGAAGTGGGCTGATGGGGAGCTTAGGACTGGTAATGGGCTATGGGGGGGCTAGGACTGGTAATGGGCTGGGGGGTTGCTAGGACTGGAAATGGGCTGAGTGGAAGGGGGGCTTGAACTGCATATAGCTGATGGGGAGGGGGGCTTGGAATGGAAATGGGCTGTGAGGGGAGGACGCTAGGACTGGAAATGGGCTGAGTGGGGGGGCTAGGACAGGAAATGGGCTGATGGAGGGGCTAGGATAGGACTGGAAATGGGCTGTTGGGGGTTCTAAGATTGGAAATGGGCTGTGGTGGGGGCTTGAATTGAAATGGACTCATGGAGGGGCTAGAATTGGAAGTAGGCTTGGATTGGAAATGGGCTGAGTGGAGGGGAGCTAGGATTTGACATGGGCTGATGGTGGGGCTAGGAAAGGACTAGAAATGAGTTGATGGGGGGCTGGGATAGGATTGGAAATGGGCTGATGGGGGGCTAGGACTGGAAATGGGCTGATGCAGGGACTAGAAGGGAGCGGATGCTGGGTGGGGCTGGAACTAGAAGGGAACTGATGTTGGGAGAGGATTAGAATGGGATGGAGCTGGGAGAGTGAAATGGAGAGCGAAAAAATATTTTGTGTGGGAGGGAAGACAAATCTACAATTGGCCGGATATTGGGAGAGTAAGTGGGCTTGAGGATGGAGGGGTAAAATTTGAGTGGATGAAATAGGAACGAGGAAAGAGCAAAAGGAGAAAGATTAGTATGTTAAAGCAGATGTAGAGAGAGAATGGAAAAAGAAAACTAGAAGAGAGAAGAAAGGACAAATGGACAGCAGACGATGGAGAGTTAGCAGAAGACACGAAGAAACCAGAAGAAAGTGGCTGGAGCAATTGCCACTGAAAAAAAAATGCACAAAAGGTAGAAACATATCTCTTTATTTTGAATTGACTAACTGGAATATGTCAGCTCTGGGAAATGTGCATCATTAACGTCTGCGCTTTGTTTAGTACAAGAGGAAATTAATTTATGGTTTTATTTCTACAGTGTTGTACATTCCAAGTTTGGCTTTTGTGGTTCCTAGTTTAATTATTGTCTTCCTGTTTCTAAATTGTGATTTGTTGTTTGGTGATGGTTTATGTTCTGCATGCGTAACTGAGCTGAGGTATTCTGTTTATATAATTCCTATTTGACATTGCCACTTGTTCTCTTTCCCCAGTAGGTCATGTATTGTTGTTCTCTGAAATGTATTGGTTTAATATTTGCAGTGTTGCCTTTTGATAGGTAGAGTATGGTGCTTTGTGAATCCTGGTAGTGCTGTTAGGATACGGCGGGTTTGCTGTGTTTGTAGTAGTTCCTAATGTGCCTGGCGGTTGGTACTGGATTATAGCAATGTAGAAATCTTTTAGTCTTTCTTTATCCATATACTCATTAAGAGGCATGTTTACTAAATGTTAGTGCATGGTAACATTATGCAAATATTTATGTAAATGAGTCACCTTATGCAAATGAGGCCCCACACCGTGTCTCCGCACATGGCCCCGCACCCCCCTTGGGCCGCCCCTGAAGAAAGGTAAACTATATAAAAGCTGAAAGTGAGCTTTACATTATAAGAGAGAACATAATAAGCTCTGGTACATGGTCGAATGAAAGCTGGAATAGATGTGTCTTAATTGCATTATGGAAAGTTGACAGGTCAGAGATGAGACGGAAAGGAGTAGGGAGAGAGTTCCAGAGCAGATGGGCAAACATAGAGAAGGCTCTGTGCTTGATTATCACACTGACTGATTGCTAACATCTGTAGGAACATCATTGGATGTCCATTCGTTCCAGTATCGTGAAGTAAATGCTTCAATTACCATCCTTTTTTCTTTCTCTGCTCTCGCTTTAGCAAGGTGCACAAATATACAAAAAATAAAAATAGATTGAATATGCACCATTTAGATAATTGGCTTTTGGGGTCATATATTTCAGAATAAAAGGAGTTGTTTGCTTTTCGGAGGGTTTCCCTGCACAACAAACATTCAACATTTAAACAATCATAGTTAGCTCTTTTTGTGTTTTGCTTTTTTGATCAGACCTTTTTGTATTAGTTAATAATTTATAAATAACACATCAAATACATACACGTTATTTGGAAAGCCTCCGTGCTAGCTGTCTGAGGCATAACCAAGATGTTATCGGCAAGTAACTAAAGTGTGCGCCCCACTATGGTGGGTTCATTTAACAACTTTCATAGAGGAGTCATTAGCTGCACCCAAGTTAAGAGCTGCGTTGCTGCGGAGCATGCAGCAATAGCTCCGGTCCTCATAAGAATGCACTTTCCATGCCCATGCTCTGCCCATTTCCCACCCTGTCCCATGATCACCAATTAATGTGCGGCTATGGACTTACTTCATGTTAGTGTTCCCATTGCCCCATAGCCATGCATTGTTTCGGGATTTATCCTGTTTTACGTTGGAACCAACAAAACTTTCAACGGTAATTACGGAAATAAGTCTTCAAAAGTAAAATCTAAAAGAGCACCGAGTACATTTTGTAAACGTTTTGGGAAGAGTAGGTCAATTGATTCCCGCGAGGTCTGAAAAGATAATTGTAGGAAAATGTAATACTGTTAGGAACTGGGAAGGACCATTGTTGATAACTGCTACCCAGTCCGCCAGTATGTCAAACAGCATCCTGATAGCAAATGTTCTAGCACAACAAGAAAAGGATAATTGTGGAAAAGATTTCTTGAGACTCAATTCATTACAGTGTGTCAAAAAACCAAATACAAGTGAAGATATTCCCATGAAGCAGGTGATAGTGTTAAATAAGTTGATGTTATCTGAGCAATTACAAGAAGAAATTTATCTAGCTCAAATGGCTGATCCGGTAATAAAAGTAATATTAGAGTGGCTAAGACAAAAACCTACAGGAGTGAATTGGCAACAAGTAACGGAAGAAACAAAAATGCTCTGGAAACAAAGAGATAGATTAATGATCAGAGATAATGTATTGTTTAGAAAGTTTGAAGACTGCTTACATGGAGATGTGGTGTGGCAAGTGGTGGTGCCTGAAATACTAAAAAATAAAGTTTTGAAAAATTTCCATGATAGAGCAGGACATTTTGGAGTGGAAACCACTTTTAAAAATATACGTAAGCAACATTTTTGGGTGCATTTAAAAGAAGATATTGAAAAATGGATAAGCAAATGTTCTCAGTGTTGTTTTGCAAAGTTACCGTGTCCTCGAGAAAGAGAAAAAATTTGTTCTTTCCATGTAAATAGACCCTTAGAAGTTTTGGCAATGGATTATACGATACTAGAAAAAGATCGTAGTGGTTTTCAATCGGTTCTGATCTTGACAGAAATGTTCACTAGATTTACAGTTGCGATACCTACTAGGAATCAAACGGCAAAAACTACTGCAAAAATGCTTATTAATAGATGGTTAGCTGTTTATGGAATTCCGGAACGTTTACATTCGGATCAAGGAAGAGCATTCGAGTCAGAAGTAATAAAGGAACTTTGCAGTTGGTATGGCATAATGAGATCCAGAACTACTCCATACCATCCTCAAGGAAATGGTAGGTGCGAGCGATTCAATAGGACAATGCATCAAATTTTGCGTACGTTCCCGGAGAATAAAAAAAGAAAGTGGTCCGAATATCTGCCTGAACTGAATCAAATATATAACAGCTCAATACATTCTTCTACTGGTTTTGCTCCAGTTTATTTATTTTTGGGTAGAGACACATTACTTCCTTCGTGCCCCTTGGTAACGGTAGGAATGTCTTCTGATGGTGATATTGTAATGCCTGAAAATTGGATTCAACTTCAACAGGAAAAATTGGAAGTTGCTCGTAATGTAGCCCGGGAGAAGTCCACAGAAAGTTTCTTGAAAATGAAGAAAGGTTTTGATAAATAAAGTAGAATGCCTGAATTACACGTTGGAGATAGAGTGTTGGTGCGAAAACAGAGTTATTCTGGTCAACATAAGTTACAAAGTCCGTGGGAAAGTGAAATCTATATAGTTCTAGAGATTTTGGGAACTAATCAAATTGTGTTTAGAATTCAAGGTGAATCAGGAAAAATAAGAGTGTTACACAGAAATATGTTAAAGATATTTCCTTTGGATTTGGAAAGATCAGAAACATCAAGTGTGGGTATGTCATCCCAGTTAACTCCAATAAATTTTGATTCTGGAAAAGAAAATTTAATGGGGAAGGTGATGAAAAAAGAATGTTATTGGGTACGAACCTTTGTACAATTACGAGAACCTTTACCTGATAAACAGAGGTAACTGAAAGTGAGAAGAATACAATGCGAAGTTCCACACATGAAACTAAAGGTTTGTGTTCTGTTTACTTGAAGGAAAATTATATTTTGGGTTGAGTATGAGAGATGACAAAGTAAGAGAACTAAGCTGGTGATTTTGATAATGTACTGTAAACAATTTTGTTAAAGCCTAAACAGAATTGTAAACCAGATTTATTATGTATGTTAATTGAATAAATTGAAAATGTTGTTGGAATAAAATCTTAAGGGTGCATAGAAATGTTGAGGACAACATTTAAAATTTAACATGGACGTATGTAACCCCTCCCCCCCCCCCCCCCCCCCCCGTGGGGTTATGTTTGTTTGAGAGGGGATTAAGTACCTTCTGAGGTTAAGTTTTTGTTGGGACTGTGCGGTGCCCGAGGAGTGTGCACATTTACATTTGGATGTATTAGAATGTGTGAGTTAGCTGAGTTCTAAAGAGTTGTGGATTTTAGATTGTCTGGAGAGGTTTTTATTATCTGAAACATCCTGGTTGGGTTTGTGCCATTCTTTTTAATGAGATGTGCAGTTGAAAAGTAAAACAGATTTTCTCCTGCAGCATTTGGTTTAGGTTCTATTGCTTCATTTGCATATTTCGTAAACATGTTTTTGATTGGTTATAGAATCTAAGGAAACAGATGCATGATGTCAGCACAGTCTTGGTTTCCTTGACAACATCAGTAAGAAAGTTGTTTTGTTTACAGTTCTGTTTTTTTCTGTTTTTGAAACTGAAGAAGGAAGGCAGGGAAACTGATAAGGAACTGCAAGAAAGAAAAAGGGGTTGTTTTCTGAAAAAGGGAGAAGTCTGTTTGTGTACAGAAGTATATTTATTTCTTTGAAAAGAGAGAAGTCTTATGCTTGAAGTTGTACATACTGAAGTTTGTTTTTTTTTGTGTGATCCCGAGTGAGGAAAACAGCAGTTTGAATTATGTTTGAAGATGTGCTGTTATGCATTTGTAAAAGTATCTATTGGAGATACATTGTATTGGAAGTGTGAAACTGGATTTTGGGTTTAGAGACTTCAGGCTAACTGGAGATGGTCCTGATGAGGAGAGGTTTTGAACAGTGTAGACTCTGCTGGTTGTGAACAGTGTAGACTCTGCTGGTTGTGAAACCAGAGGTTTTTACCAAAGATTTTCTTGGGAGTTCTCTGCTAGAAACAGACAGAGTGTAATTGTTTGAGGTTTCTTAAGCAGAGTTGTGTTTTTAGTAATCGTTGAATCCCCGAACGTGGGCTTCTTTCAGAGCCGCGAGAGTTTCCTTTCTTGCGGCTCTGTTAATCCCGCCAGGGCTGATGGGAAATCCCCGGCGGGATTAACAGAGCCGCGAGAAAGGAAACTCTCGCGGCTCTGAAAGAAGCCCATGTTCGGGGATTCAACGCTAGCCTACGATGCAGAGAGGCTCTGCCAGGCAGGGGGGGCCCCGCGGCGGCACTCTTGATGCTGCCGCGGCAGAAGCAGCTGGTTTTTTTTTAACTTGGGATGATGAAGAATGTTTTTTGCGCGGGGCCCCCTGAAACGCGGGGCCCTGTGCAAAAAACATTCTTGCTCAATGGACGGGCCAGCCCTGCTAGCCATCACCGCTGAACCTTAGACCCGGATATTCAGTGCCGGGGCCATATTTGGCCGCAGGCATTAAATATCCAGGTCAGCTGAATGGCCAGAAAGCTAACTGAGCAGCGGCGATATTCAGTGGCTGCCCGGTTAGCTTCAGAAGTGAAATTTAGGACAGTCTTTACTACACCTGGCTTTTGCCACTGAGGGCTAACCGGGCAGAGGCTGAATATTGTCGCTGCCCCGCAATGCCTCGATGCTAGCCGGTTAGTGCTACTGAATACCCCGTTCACTGGCACTAATGAGGATCACAGGTCTGCTAACAGCATTTATCATTCTAAATATCAGGCCCTTTATTTTTAAGGTTACCAGATGTCCCTGATTTTTGGGGATTGTTGCTGATTTTAGATCTGTGTCCTTGACTCCCATCTGTTTGTCAGCCTCCTGTCCCCAGTTTCACCAATTTGGACAAAAGGTGGTAGAAAAAAATTATTTTCAATGTAGTGATTTGAATATGTCTGGTTTTAAAATTTACATCTATTATCTTTATATTTT
This sequence comes from Ichthyophis bannanicus, assembly GCA_033557465.1. NCBI lineage: Eukaryota > Metazoa > Chordata > Amphibia > Gymnophiona > Ichthyophiidae > Ichthyophis > Ichthyophis bannanicus. The sequence continues at coordinate 366,625,906 of CM066032.1, read as the reverse complement.
GCACATTATGGGGAAAATGCATCACTGTTTCTATTTCTCTGTTGATTCCTCTGCCATTATAGACAATACACTTTTCAAACTTTCCCTTATATGATGCACTGGGGAAAACTTGCTCTTATCTCCTGTGCACTATCTTGGCTTAGTGTAAGTATAAACTACAGCTGGATATTGTACCTTTATTTGCTTCCCAAGTAGTTACAACTGACTTGCAGGCTTTCTTCAGTTCCTCAGTTTCATTTGCGATGCCAGTGGGGTTGATCTCCCCTTCCAAGCCACTCGACATCTGAACTCACTGTGCACAATTCGCAGGACCCTGCTCTGATACCCCCTCAGTCAGCTCTTTTTCCACAGCTGTATCTGGATATTCGGGTTTGGGGATCCTGCTTCCAGAATCAGGGCTCTCAACTCATCACACTCGTGTTTGTCCTCCTACAACATCTCATGCCACTTTCCAGTACTGTTATTTCTTCTCTTGGCTAAGAAAGAGATCATTGTTGCTATTCAAGATGTACAATTGTCAAGAAACACCATCGTGCGGCGAATAGAAAAGATGTGTGGAGACACAACTGAACAATTGTTGGAGGATGTTTCAAATTGTGTTGCTTTCTCACTTCAACTGGATGAATGTACAGACATAAGAGACATAGCCCAGTTTCTAGTCTTTATCCGGATGGTTTTTGAAGACTTCAGTGTTAAAGAAGAACTACTTGGAATGATTTCTTTAAAAGGGAGAAATACCGATCAGGAAATATTCAGTTCTTTCCATTCTTTTGTGACAAAGTGTAATCTTCCATTGCATAAACTTGTTTCCATCACTACTGATGGAGCAAGAGCAATGACAGGTGAGGTTAACGGTTTCATAGCCCTCTGCAGAAAGCATGCCAACTTCCCAGATTTCCTTTCTTACCACTGCATCATTCACTAGCAAGTATTGGCAAGCAAATGACTCAATACAAAGATTGTCATGGATATCACTTTCAAAATTGTAAATTCAGTTTGTGGATGATCACTTCAAAGATGGCTTTTCAATCTTACTCTTGATGAAGGGGCAGCGGAAATCATTTTGCACACAGATGTAAGTTGGCTAAGTAGGCACAAATTTCTGCAAAGATTTCGTGATTTGCTGAATGAAATAAGAAGTTTTTTGAAGGAGAGGGGAGATGACCAAGCAGAGTTGGAAGATGAGGAGTGGTTATGTGATCTGGCATTTCTCACTGACTTTACAGGCAAACTAAGTGATATGAACCTTGAACTACAAGGTAAAAACAAATGCATTGGCGAGATGATGAGTACAGTTTCATCCAACAAGAGCAAATTTGAGCTAATGATGATTGACCTTGCAAACAACACTTTTGATCATTTTCCTAATACGCAGGACCATCTGGGACAATATCCAAATTTTGTTTTTCAGAACGAGAAGTATGTGACAGAAATCTGTTCTGTTATCCAGGAATTTGAAAATAGATTCTGTGACTTCCAAAAAATTGGAACAGTTGTGGAATACTTGTCATACCCATTCAAAGTAGATGTGGACATTAAAGAAACTGCATTCGCTATCAGTAAAAATTACTCATTGAACAAGCCATTTCTTGAAAATGAAATATTAACCCTTAAAAGTGACATTTTTCTCGAGACCCGTGCTGAGCAAGAATTGTTTTGGAAGCTAGTGCCTAGGGACAAATTTCCCAACTTGAGAAGATGCATTGAAGCTATACGCTCCTGTTTTGGATCAACTTATTTGTGTGAATCTGCGTTTTCCCATCTGAAAATGACAAAGAGTACACAATGTTCCAACATGACAGATGAACATCTCCAGGATTCCCTGAGGCTGGCCCTCATGCAGCCAACTTCAAAAAGCTGGTGGATGAAATGCAGGCTCAGACGTCTCACTAATGAGCAAGAGCGAAATATTAAAGATTGTGCAAGATCAGCCTGGATCAATACTCAACCTAAATTTAACACAAATTACTCAATAAAAGTTAAAGAAAGTTATTAAGACAGTTAAAGAAAGTTATTGCTCAATAAAGCTTTAAGAAAAAGTGTACTTTCCATTTCCCCTCACAGTTTTTACTGGATCTTGGTCTCTCTGTTTTGTTTTGGCTTAATTTGCTTAACAGCTGACCACATCCAAGTAAATGACAGAAGGTTCATTAAAAATGGGGGGGGGGGGGAATCCTCCAACTTTATTGGGTTAAAATTTAATTTGAAACGAATTTGAAACTTAATTTTCATGGTGGCAGATCACCGGTACTTTTGGCCAAAAAAAGCAGATCACGTCCTGTTCGAAGATGGACTTGCCTGCTCTACATCTTTGCAATGGAGGCAGTAGAGGGGTAAGATGAAAGGCTGTGGGACCATCAATCCCAGTTCTGCTGGCAAATGGGCACCATCCAGGGCAGTTGATGCAGATCTATACTTATCACACAGGCACAAGGCCTAGAAAAGTGCAGCCGCCCCCCACAACAATCTGATATTCACCAGCAGAGGGCACAGTCAGTCTGCACCCTGCAAGGCATTCCAGCCATACACATGCTGACTGCAGGCAGTCCACTAGTCAGTCCATACTGCATGTCCACAGAGGAACTATGTGCACCCATAAATGGAATATAAGCACAGACACCAAACACGTATCTCATTGATTGGACTCCAGAACAGAGGACACACAGATATCACTTAAGAGAAACATTGGACAGCACTCTGTGGGAACCTAGACATGCCATGGTCAGTACTTAATCAGGCTGAGAGTTATCTCCCAGCATGACATTCTGTGGCCACCCTGTCCATGCAGGTGGTGGTCGGGCACTACAATGTCCCAGCCATTGCCACACACCCTGTGCAGATGCATCCTGCCCAGTCCGCCCTGTCTGGACCATACCCACAATACCTTGCTCCTCATTATGCACATTGGCAGGCTAATGTTGGAAACAGCATAAGCATTGTGGGCCCAGTGAGGAGTAGGCAGCCACAAAACAATGGATAGACATACACACACTCCCACTCCTATTTCAGCACTGTGCAAAGATAGGGGTGGTTGACAGCCCTGCCTGCCACACTAGTCCTGAGCACAGTGCAGGCATTGCTAAGGTATGCAGGTGCTAGTAGTAGTGCTTTGGTGGTAGGTGCTGCTCCGTGCCGGGCCCCAACAGCCTGACTCTCCATGAGGCTTTGGATAGTGGAGCCTGTGGGTATAGGTATTTGTGCTCCTGTTAGCCGATGTTCTAGGGAGTGCACATGTTTATGTTGTATGTGCAATGTGGGGTAAAATGTAGGGACATGGTCTGCAGGAGCCACAGCTGGGACTTGAACCTGTGACCATCTGCCCCAGGACACACTGGCTGTGTGTACTGCACCATAGTGCTGCCACAGAGGCAAGTCAGTCTCTGGGGGATACCATGACTATTCCTTAGACAGACCTTGTCTGTTGCACTGCATGCTACCCACCTGAACAGGGCTTGGCCTTGGTCTGCTGTGGACAAATGCCACTGCCCCCTCCACCACCAGCATCCCTCCTCCACCATGCTGACATGCCCATATGCTGGTGGTGCTGGTGGTGCGCAGTCCCAGGCCATCCAGTGTGCAGGTAGGCGGCTGCCTAGGGTGTGAGGTCTGGGATAGGAGTGCCTACATAGACATCCACGCTTCCCCCGGCACCGCTTGCCAATGTTATGTGCCCTTTGGGGTACCTGCTGGGTAATGTCCCCTGGATGGGACACTGTGGGCCACAGATTTGTGGGCATGTTTGACCTTGGTCAGTTGCTGTCTTGCTGATTTCCAGATTTTGCGTTCCTATGTGCCACCTAGGCATCTGCCTAGCCCACCCTGTGCCCCAGCTGCCCCCCTGCATGTCCCGCCTGCATCCCCCCATGCCCCATTTGCAACATTGCCATAGTGCCCTTTCATACCTGGGCACTATGCTGTTGCTGCACATGTAGCACTACTATCACTTTTTTTGGACTCCCTGCCTATGCTGTACATTGCTGACGCTTAAATGGTTTCTCTCTCCTGCAAATGTGCATCTAACGACAGGTTTTCACTCGCGGTAATGTTCAGCTCTTCAGTTCCCAGCGTTAGTGTAGCAGGAACCACTCCCCACCCATTGACCCCTTCTCTCCACCCTCTCTCCACCCTCTGCGGGATTTAATTTATTTATTTATTTACATTCTCTTAATGCTGCCGGAAACGTTAACATGCGATAACATTGCATCTGGTAACATTAACGCGTTAACGTTACATTTGGTAACGTTATCACGCGTTAACATAGCCACTGCTACGTTACCGCGGTTTAGTAAACATACCCCTTAGAGTTTATTTCAGAAGATTAATACTCAGAGATGTAGATCTACTTCCTTGTAGCAGTCCCTTTTGGTAGTCCTTCAGTATCTGTGGAGCAATAACAGGCCAGAGAAGAAGCAGGAATAGCTAAGTACTTGTAACCCTTGTAGATCTTTTTTTGGCTAAATAATAAACACATTAATTATGTTTGCTTCGATCACATTAACCATTTGCTATCACAGCTTTTTTCTACGATGTTAAATATTTACTTCTCAGTACTTCTTTTTATTCCTGCCACTGAATGCATTTGCCCCCAATGGAAATGTTCTTGTTACAACATTTGTTTATAAGGAGACATATTAGCATCATGTGAACAGAGTTCACAAAGGAGTTTTTAATAGTAATGAGGCCGAGGATGCCAATATATAGGTTGCAGAGAGGTGCCAGAGACCCTAGCACCAGCCCTGGTAGGGGCTGTTTGAGTGCTGATAGGCTTGAGTCAGTCCATCTCCTCTCCCTCCACCTTTTCTCTTCCCTCTTCCCCTGTCTACTTCACTTCTCCTTTCCTTCTCTTCCCTCCCTTTTCTCAAGTCCACTCTCTCTAACCTTTTTTCATTTACTTTCCTTCTACTTTCTTCCTCCCCTCTCTCACCAGTTCTTTCCTGTTTCTGCTCTCTCTTTCAATTCACAAGCATTTCTGCACCTTCCAATTTCCGTTCTCTTGTGCTGATGATGATTGGGAGTCCATACTGCTGCTTTTTCCATCTAGTCTGTTTTTATGCAGCAACAGCAGGCTGGGGTCCACAACACTTACTCCTTGCTGCTCCTTATGCCTGGAACAGTTTGGTATATCAGGCTTCATCCCTGGCCCTGTTCATATCCAGGCTAAAAACGTAGCTCTTCGAGGTAGCTTTTTGTATCCTGATTCACTTATTCTCCTGTTCCCCACATATGTGTTTCCTCACCATGCACCTAGACATGTCTTAGTCCCCAGTTGTTGTGTTGTCTGTCTTGACTAGACTGTAAGCTCTAATGAGCAGTGACTGTCTCTTACATGTCTCTGTACAATGCTGCGTACGCCTTGTAGCACTACAGAAATGATTAGTAGTAGTAGCAGTCTTCTACCAGGTCAACTTTTCTGTACTGAAAGAGAATTAGGTCTGTGTCACTGCCTCCTCCTTCTGGGCTTGATCTTTGGAAATAGCAGGAGATTGAGATCCAGATTGCTGCTGCTTCTTTCTAGACCTGCTCTTCTGTATTGGAGCAGGCTGGGATCCGTATTGCTGCCTCTTTTTATGGGCCTAAACTTCTGCAGCAGCATGAGGTTGGGGTCCATCCCATTGTCTCTTCTGTCTAGCCTGCTCTTTTGGAGTGGCAGCAGGTTGGAGTCCCCACTGCTGGCTCTTCTTTCTGGGCACAAACGTCTGTAGCAGTAGTGGATTAGCATGCAGCTCTCTGCCTCATCTGTCTGGACAGGTATTCTACATTGATTGCAGATTGAAATCCACGTGGCTGCTTCTTCATTCTGGGTTGCTCTTCTAAAGGTCCTTGATAATCTACACCAGAGGAGGCCTCTGTGTAATCTCTCTGTGTAAACTGCTGACTCCTGATCTCATACGCATAGCTTTTCTTGTGCCTATACAAGCAAAGCTATGCATATGAAAAAAACAAACAAAATGACTTTCTGGATAGTGTCATAGAATATCGTAGCCAGCCATGTTGGCTGTCCAACTATGAATTCTGAATATTGGCCCCTGTATTCTCAAAATTTAGGAATAATCTAGCCCTGGAAGCTTGAGGATTTATTTTCCAAATATCTCATGTTGTCAAAGGGGATATTCAGGAATCGTTTGCGTTGTGTTAGAAGAGGGAAAAAGTTAGTCAGCTTACCCTGAAAAATGATTAGGTACATATATGAAGCACAACTATATCATTAATTATTGGGCTCAGAGTCACCTCTGTCTGAACCTGAAAAGTTTCTCGTCCACCCAGTGGACAAGTATAGAGGACAGTGCTGCGTGGATGAGGGTGGGGTGGTCCTAGGGCTGGATGCACCTTTCAATGGAATAAAATTTACTTTACTTTCATTTTCAAAATGAAATGAAGCAAAATAGGAAATTCTATCTGAAAGAAGATCTCTAGAACTTATTAGGGATACTTACGACATTCTCAGGTTTAGCAATCTGAAATAGCTCAGAAAAATATTTATGCCCTAGAAAAATGAATGCCAGGTAGGTCCCTTCATATATTATTGTAGTGAAATTAGAATATTTGTTGCATTTGCCTTAAAGAACAAATCACTGGTCAATATTGAAATCATTACTGACTTTAAAAGGCCCTAATCTGTAGTATCTTGGTGAGCTGAACACGAATATAACATAAAAAATTTTTTATTGGCTCTCGTTTTGAAGATATTGCATGTAGTTCATTTTTGACGTTTCACCATGTAAATTTATCCAGTAGGACATCAACAACATCCCAAATAAGCCTTGAATGATGCAATATTATATCACATTGCATAATACCAGCATGCAAACATCATCCAGAGTTGATTGCATCATTTTCTGATGCAATGCAATACTACTGCCAGATGGCTGCTGAAGCCATCTGACGTCAGCAGTGTACTATACACAGTCGGAAAGGTTGAGCATTTAAAATATTTCAGACTGTGTGTGAGACAGTTTAAGCTACTGTTACAGGTAACTTTTATTAATCATATAATTTTAGCCATTTAGGTACAATACAGAACAGTAATTTTTTTTTTTTTTTTTTTTAATTCTCTTATATACCGCGCTATTCTGCATCAGTGCGGTTTACATTGAACAAACTGAAATTACATTGAACAGGGCATTATAACTTGGAGATAACTATTTTACAGGGAACATGGGCTATGGAGGGTTAAGTGGCTTGCCCAAGACCACAAGGAGCACCTGTGGGACTAGAAACCCCAGTCCTTCCGGCCCAAGGTTGCTGTCCTCTAGTGGGATTTGAACCCCCGACCTTCTGGCCTGAAGTACCTTGCCCCAACCACTAGGCGAAAGTGCGTTAATACCATTGACAATTTCTGCTACATTTGTGGGGAAGTGACATTTGCCAACCAGAAGAAAAGTATCACTTCTCAACTGAAGAAGGCATATCATCTTTACTTCAGATGCAAGATTGGTGACCAAGACAAGCCTTGGGCCCCACATATATGCTGCGCTACATGTACAACACAGCTTTCACAGTGGTTGAATTGCAAAAGACCATCAATGCCATTTGCAGTCCCCATGATGTGGGGAGAGCCAAGCAACCACATAAATGACTGTTACTTCTGCTTGGTTCCTCCTCTTTCCAGTGGAATAACGAAGCAAAAGAAGTCGAGCATAGTCTACCCAAACATTCCGTCTGCATTGAGATCAGTTCCACATGGTGAGGGACTTCCTATTCCAGAACCTCACTCACATTACCCCCCCCCCCCCCAATAGAGCCAGAAGAACTACAGCAATAAACACCCTGGCAATCCCCAAAACAATGACCCAGTGTACACAGGCTACAGCAAGCAGGGCCTTCAGTATCAGTGCTCCCAGATACTGGAATGCCCTGCCTCCCAACATAAGAGCAATCCCGGAGCTGACTAGATTCAGAAGGGCATTGAAACACCACCTTTTCCTCGAATGTTACCCAAATGAAAGTGCACCATCTCGACCTTCCCACAAATAAACCCCATGTTCACTGTAACATCCCTCAAAATGTTGTATAATATGTAAATACTACTATGTATCAAGTATGTGTAAATAGTTAATTTTGACTATCCAAGTTGAGTTACCTGTTATCTGTATTTTTACGGTTAACCCCACCGTAAAACCTAAATGTTCCATGTAAACCGCACTGATGTTGAAGAGCGGTATATAAGAGAAATAAATAAATAAGAATATTCTCTTGATTCATCTGATGAGGACAAGGGTGAACCGACCTGTTCTTCTCCTGGTCCGTCAGCATGCAGTGACCCAGATTTTCACTGGGATGCATATCAACTCCACACAGAATAAAACAGGAAGAACTAAATGACCTGGTTTGTGATTTGGACTTATCCAAGAACAAGGCAGAATTGCTAGGATCAAGACTCCAACAATGGAATCTTCTAGAAGAAGATTTCAACATTACTTCATATCAAAAGCACCATCAGCAGTTGGAGCCTTTCTTCAGAAAGGAAAGTAATCTGGTATTCTGTTCCGATATTGAAAGCCTCATGAATGCCTTAAAAATCACTCATGACCCACAAGACTGGAGACTATTTATAGACTCTTCGAAACTAAGTCTGAAGGCTGTGCTTTTGAACAATGGAAACCTTCTTCCATCTATTCCAGTAGCGCATGCCATCCACATGAAAGAGACATACGATAACTTAAAGCATCTACTGATTTCCATTAACTATAACAAGTCCAGCTGGCACCTCTGTGGTGACTTGAAGGTAGTTGCCCTTTTAATGGGACTGCAGCAAGTATATATAAAATACATGTGTTTCTTATGTGAGTGGGATAGCCGAGCAGGGGATTGGCACTACTTGTGGAAGGAATGTAATCGCAGACAAAATGTAACAGTTGGAGAGAAGAATATCCAGCACCCAGCTCTGGTTGAGGCTCACAAAATCCTGCTACTACCCCTTCACATCAAACTAGGTTTGATGAAAAACTTCGTGAAAGTCATGGACCGTATTTTGCCAACTTTACGATACCTGCATGAAAAATTCCCTCGACTCAGCGAAGCAAAGATTAAAGAGGGAGTTTTTGTGGGTCCTCAGATTGGAGAGCTCTTCAAAGATGACCGGTTCAACAACTTGCTGCAGGGTGATGCGAAACAAGCATGGGATGTTTTTCGCCTAGTGTCAACAAACTTTCTCAGGAATGTTAGGGCAGAAAACTACAAGGAACTAGTAGAAGACATGTTGATGCAGTATTAGAAACTTGGCTGCAATAAGTCTCTAAAGATCCATTTCCTTGATTCCCAGCTCGATTTCTTTTCTGACAACTGTGGTATGGTTAGTGATGAACAGGGCGAACGTTTTCACCAGGATTTCGCAATGATGGAGTAAAGATACCAGGGAAAATGGTCCACTACAATGCTGGCTGACTACTGCTGGACACTCCCCAGAGAAACTCCCGAACAGCTGTACAAGAGACAGGTGAAAAAAATTTAAGAAGTAGTCTATGACTTGTTTTTGTACAGGTATTAACTGAAGGTCTATTATATTTACTATTGACATGCATTTCGTGATGTAAACATTAATTCTTGTAGATTACAAAAAAGCTAGAGCCAACTTTGCAATTTCACTGTCATATGTGTTCAGCATATAAAAATTGATAAGAAATGACTATTTTTATTTCAGTATCATGACTTTTGTAAAAATTTGTTGATCAGTGATATTTATTTAACTGTAGTTATATACTGCTAGTCTATGAGTCAAAGTGGTTTACATATAACAACTTGGTCTAGTTGGCTTACATAGAACAGTAATAACTTAGCGGATTACATAGAACTGTAAACAATAAACATAATATCCACCATCTAAATGTGTTGGAAAATTATTATATAGAGGGGAGAGGGATGGGTGAAACTGAGGGTCAGGTAGGGAAGGGGGCAGGGGGAGCTGGGATGGATTTTTTGCATTGGTGGCTCTTAGTAATACTATTGGGTATATCTTTTCATTAGTGAACTGTTCAAGAAAAAAGTATGTTTTTAGATTTTTCCGTCAGTGTGATCATTTGTGGCATGGAGATTGCATTCCACAGCGCTGATGCAGAGAGGGGGAAAGCCCTTTTAGATGTGGTGGAGCTGGTTTTCAGGTTTAAAGAAGGTATGCAGAGCGTATTGAGTTGGTTCTCCTGGTTCTTTTATTAGACGTTTTCTGTTTTAACAATTGGAGGTAGGTGAAAGACAGTTCATGGAAGAGTTTGAAGATGGTGTGGATGGACTTGTATTTAATTCATTAAGTGATAGGCAGCCAGTGCAGTTGTTTGAGTATTGGGGTTATACGTTCTGTTCTTGGGGTACTGCAGAGGATGCATGGGGCTGGCCCAAACATCAGGCAAACTATGCAGCTGCCTAGGGCAGCAGATTTTGTATGTGAGGGGGCAGAAAAGCGTAAGGCATTTAAAGCTAAACAATAGATTCTGACTGTCGGGAGAGGGGCATATGGCTTAAGGTTTACCTAAAGTGCCAACACCTTGAATCATCTCTTGAGCTGGCCCTGAATACCTGCCAAGCTAAATCAATGCTGCAGATCTTAATTAAAGCAGCAAACTTGTACATTCATTCTGTTTGTAAGGATTTCTTTCAATTCTGTTTACTACTGGTTTGTAAAATCATCATTGCTACCTGAATCCCAGCCAAACCTTACAGGGAAAGAGCTATAGCCTTGTGGGCTTACTGATATTAGAATTATAACATTATTCCATACTCGCTATGTACTTTTCTGTAGGCCCGCAATAGGAAAAACACATTAGAACATTTGACATTCTGAGACGGAGAAACTGCTATTATTGGAGGGCGGCACAACAAATGTTGCTATAAGAAAAAAGCATTCATGAAACAAATCCCTGATTAGGAATATATTACAATCAATTGCTTTTTACTAATTCACTGAAAATGTAGAGATGAACCTCACTTTTTTGCAATATTTTCATCAGTTCGTACGTGCATGCATTGTAATTTCTGGGCCCATTGTGTCTAAATAATTAATTTCCTGGTGCCTCTTTATAATCCTCAAGCAAGTTCATACAAAAAGAAATTTGAGTTTTCTATTATTGTGGACATGCACTTAGTGAAGCTAGTCAGGAGGCAATTAGCAGAAAAGTTCCCTTGACGTGATTTAACTGTCAGAGAACTAGCTAAAAGCTTCTGTCCGAGTGTTGGCTGAAGATGGGGAATCTTCTGTTTTGGAAATGTAATTAATCTGGTAGACTTTAAAGGCTGGAAAAGAATCTCCTAGTAATGACAGATGTGTAGGGAGTATATGTGTTAAACTGAGATAATGTCTTAATGCTACAGTAATTACGTTATTAAAGTTATGATAAAAGTATCATGATAAGTACCTAGGAATTAATGTGAAAATTAGTATAAGGGAGAGTAAGAAAAGCTCCTAATTTTTGAATTTGTTGTAGTTGGCAGCAGAGATAACCTGAGTTTTGGAAGAAAATGCTATTGGTATAATCTGTGTAGGTGGCCACCTATGTGCATTAATGACCTCTTAGAAAATATAGACCAGCATAAAAGTAGACAAATTGCTTGATGGCGCGTAGTTTGCTCCAGGAAGCATGCATGGGTAGAGTTTGAACAGAGCATGGGCAGAATGCACACAAATGTTGGCAAAATCTTGGTGCCAGCATTTGCACGAGCTCCAAGGCTGGTGTTAAATGTCCAGGTCTTACCTTAAGGCATGATTTCTGTCACTAAGGTTTGCATCTTATAAAGAAAAGGAGGCACCTAAATATTTTTTAATAAAATAGTGCCTATGCCTACTTTTATGCTTACAATAGGTTTCTTCTTATAAAATGTGTGCAATTCTGGTCTCTGCATCTCAAAAAATATATAGCAGCATTAGAAAAGGTACAGATAAAGGCCACCAAAATGATAAAGGGTATGGAATGCGTCTCTTATGAGAAAAGTCTAAAGACATTAGAACTCTTCAGCTTAGAGAAGAGATGGCTAAGGGGAGATATGATAGAGGTCTAAAAAGCCCTGACTGAATCGATAGCCAATGAGAGACCAACCGGCTAAGGGTGCTGACCGCAATATTCAGGGGCATCATCTGGATAATTTAACTGAATATATGGCACAGAAACATGACAAAAAAAAATCTTTGGAGTAAATCTTAGAGCAGGAGTCAATAGAGTCGCAAGATAAAAAAAAAATCAATTTTCCATTTTCCATTGAGTTCCATACCAATCAAACGTTAGGCCAGTCAGGAAATAGGAATGAAGACTGCCATCAGTGCAAGAGTTTTATTTGTTTTTTATATTTTAGGAGTAGAGCAGTAGCCTAGTGGTTAAGGCAGCCTATGATCAGAAAGACCAAATCCCACTTGTGGTCCTTGTGGTCTTGGGCAAGTCACTTAACCCTCCACTGCCTTAGGTACAAGCTTAGATTGTAAGGCCTCCTGGACAAGGAAATGCCTATAGTACCTGAATGAAACCCACCTTGATCTTCTACTGGAAAGACATAAGCTAAAAATAAACAAATCCATTTTTCATTTCTTGGCAATTTTGTTAATTAGTGAGGTAGTGGTGTCTGCTGCTTAAATGAAAACATAGCTGAAAGGTTACGAGAAGTTTCAGGCAAATTAAAAAAACAGTTGACTGATTTTGAACCACTGACCTTTGGGTTAGAAGACAGGCAGCCTGTGGAAGAGCCAGCCTGTTACATGAGGGCTGGTTCCATCCAGTCTGCTTTTAACTCTTTTATTTCTGGTAATGTTCCTTCTTGTTTCCAGCAGCTCTATGGAAAATGCTAACTGGATTTTTTTTTGCCTTGTAAATCTATTGATGTCTGCTGTAGAGATTTACTCCAAAGACTTTTGTCATGTTCTTGTGCCAGAAATTCTGTGAAAACAATTTCTATTTATACAGTCACAGACATTTTCCAAGCTTAATGCAGATCCTGGTGGATCATCACTAATTGACCAATGAGGATCTGGATTAGGCTTGGTAAATGTCTCTGATATTATTCTTAGACAACGTTTCACAGATATTATGGCACAAGAACATGGCAGCAGATTAATCTTTGGAGTAAAACTCAACAGCAGGAATCAATAGGTTGCACAGCCTAAAACTCCTGGTAGCATTATACATAGGCCTACAAATCAGACAAACTTTGGGCCAATCTGGAAACAGGAAGGAAGATCACCAGCAATACAAGAGTTAAGAGAGACTGGCTAGAACCAGCACCAATAGAGATGTTATAGTTCATCTGCAAGATGCCTATCTTTCAATCTAAGGCTACTGGTTTACGGCCAGCCTGTGACAAAACTAGAGGATGGAAAACCAAATTTGGGGGTTTTCAGTGTCATAGTCAGATTAAAAACAAAATAGGACATTTTGTTGATATTTCCCATATCATTTCAAACAAATGTATATCCCTAGTAGGCACATGCATTAGTTTTCATTCAAATAAAAAAAATCAATGAAAATCACAATTTTTAGTTCACTCTGGGACTAACTAATGCAGGGGGCATGCTTGAAAGAAAGAATGCACATCACTATTCATTGACTTTGGTTTCTTCAAGTACACGGGCACTTCCAGACATAGTGGAGCCATAACGGGAGGGGGAGAAGGTCAAGAATTGGTGACCGGCAGCCAGCATGAGATATCTGAGACAATTATGTGATAGATCCTTGTGAGGAAGACAGAGAAATGTATCTCTGCTTAAATAAGGCAAATACCATGAGGGATGGGTCAAAGTAGGACTTTACAATATGGCCAGTCCAAGCTCCAGAGAACCATTTGTTTCTGACTTTGAGAGAGTGAGGGAGAAGGAAGAGATATTGGGGGTCATGACTGCACAGGATCAAAAAAAGGAGTGAAATAATATCAGCTTCAAGTCTGTCTTCGAGGGAGGGAGAAGAGTTCCTTGGGGCTTAAGACTGCTCTTCCTTCTAACTTTTATTCAGTCTCTAACTTTCAAACTCACCAATAATCTGTTTACATTGAGCATACTCTGTCATTCCATCCCTGTCAATCTGGCTTCCGTTCATTTCATAGCACAGAGACCATCATCACAATTTTTCCCAGCAATATCTATAGCACTCCGGACAGGGGCAACATCGCCCTTGTTGTCTCTTTGGACATCATCTCCGCATTCGACCCGATTAACCATAACATTCTCTTTTCCTGCCTTCACAAGAGTGGCATCCACCATTCAGTTTTCTCATTTTCCAGTCTTTCCTTTCTAATCATTTGATCCAAGTCTCCACTGGTTCTGGCTTATCCTCAGTCCACTTTCATCACTGCAGGGTTCCACAGGGTTCAGTTCTAGCCTCTTTGTTATTCAACATTTTCATTAGTCCTTCACTCACCATAATTCACATGATGTGTCCAAAGTATGAAAGTCGAAGTCTTTTCATCTGAGCTTTTAAAGAAACCTTAGATTTGATCTCCTCTAGTTCTGACTGGTTTGTTCTTCAGGCAGTCCATGGTATATACAGTATTCGCTGCCAGCACCATAATTCAAAGGCATAAATTTTTTCTTCACGTCTATCTTTTTCACTGTCTAGCTTTCGCATCCATATGATGTTATTGAAAATACCATGGCTTGAATAAGTCGAATATTCCCTGATAAATATATCCCAATGTGAAAAAGAGATGTTTATTGGATAAACGCAGAAATAAAATGCTCCTTCCCTTAGTACCCTCTTGCTTACTTTTGGTCCCCTACTCTGTTTTTGTGTCTTTTCTGTACTGTTGATTCCACATCTATCCAAATATATGTATTTAACAGAAAAGTCATCCAGCAATAGTATCTCTGTTACAAAAGCACCAATAAACATATTAACTAGAAAATAAACACCTAACTTTACTTGAGAACATAAGAACATGTGAATTGCAATATTGGATCTGACCAAAGGTCAATCAGGCACTATGTCTTGCTTCAAACAGTGGCCAATCTAGGTCACAGTTATCTGGCAGGACCCCAAACAACAATAAGTTTCCATGCTACTTACCCAAGGGACAGGTGGTGGTTTTTAGCAGTTCTACCTTAATAGCAGTTTATGAAATTTTCCTCCAGGAACTTGCCAAAATCCTTCTGAACTGCACTAACTGATTTACCAAATAATCTGGCAACAAGTTCCAGAGTTAAACAATATGTTGAGTAAATAACTAGTGCTTACTACAAGGGTTGCTCAGAAAGTAATGCCCCGCATGTTTTTTCTCAGTCCAGAATGAAGATAGAGGTGTGAAATTGAAAGGGTAGTAACTTAGAACTTCAAAAGACACGTGTGTAATTTTACAGTCGTCCGACATATAGCGAGGCGGTAGTGATCCTTCAAATGGCGTCTGTAAGTGACACACAGTACAAACAACGAGCTGTAATTGAATTCTTGGTGGAGGAGAAAGAAAATGAGGGGCCATAAAGGCCATAAAGGGACTATCTTCCAACTCACTTTCTGAGCTCATCCAAACTGTACCACGAAACAGAAACAGAAGACAGGCAGCATTAAACTCCTTATCAATACCAAAGGCCATTACAACATACAATCTATCAACAGCTAACAGAGCTTTCTTGTGTTGCGCACCAAAATGCTGGAACTCGCTCCCTGCCGACATCCGTACCATAACCGACTTAACCCAGTTCAGAAAGGCCCTTAAATTCAACCTATTCACCAGATACTACCCCATATGAAGATAACATTTAGTCCCACTACATATCCAACTACAGTTTTTCCCTTGCTCCCAACATTCGTGCTAATTCATGTACATAGTTCGAGCATGTGATCTAGTTAACAGATTACATATTCCATGTAAATAGTTCTCCCTTGTTTTCCAAGTTGATAATCCTGTTATATGTAACTCCGAACAGCCTGTTGTTCTGGTTTTGTTATGTTCTCTGTAAACCGCGCTGATGTCAAAGAGTGCGGTATAAAAGAAATTAAAATAAATAAATAAATAATAATAAGGGGGAGGCCTTTTTGGCATGGATCGTCACAGGTGACGAAACCTGGGCTCACCACTATGAACCAGAGACTAAAAAGCAGTCCATGGAATGGCATCATGCTCACTCACCAAGAAAAAAGAAGTTCAAGACCACTCCTTCCGCTGGAAAAGTGATGATCACCGTCTTTTGGGACATTAATGGCGTAATTCTGGTGGATGTGCTTGAGAGAGGTGGAAACAATCAATTCAGACAGGTACATCAAAACCCTTCAAAAACTGAAACGGTGTTACTTGCGAGTGCGGCCTAACAGTAATCCAGGAGACATGTTGCTTCAACACGATAATGCTCACCCTCACACAAGCCTCCGAACCCAAGAGACAATCACCACATTTGGTTGGACAGTGCTCCCCCACCCACCCTACAGTCCTGATCTGGCACCATCAGATTTTCATCTGTTTGGACCACTAAAAGGTGGCCTGCGTGGAACAAGGTTTGAAGATGACGTGAGCGTGATTCGTGCTGTAAAAAAATGGCTGCATGAACAGGACACGAGCTGGTACAGAGGAGGTATTAATGCCCTCGTTTCTCGCTGGCGTAAGGCCGTAAATGTTGATGGAGATTATGTAGAAAAATAATATGCGTTAAGGACACATTAATTTATACTGTGAGTGATTTGTATACATTTTGAATGAAAACTTTCTGAGAAAAATAATGTGGGGCATTACTTTCTGGACAACACTCATACTTATCATTTGTATAGTGCTCTAAGGCATATGCAGAACTGCACATATATATGCAAGAGACTGTCCCTGCTCCACGAGTTTGCAGATATTTTCTCCTATTTGGCACTCCTATTGGTTCTCCTATTTGCTTTAAATAAGCTATTTTGTAACTTCATGGCATGTCCCCTAGTACTGGTACTTTTTGAAAGAGTAAATAATCAATTTGCATTTACCTATTCCACTCCACTCAGGATTGTATAGACTTCTATCATATCTCCCCTCAGCTGTCCTTTCTCCCAATGTAAAGAGCCCTATCCTTTTCAGCCTTTCCTCACTGAAGAGTGGTTCCATCCCTTTTATCATTTTGGTCAGCCTTCTCTTTAACTTTTCTAATTCCACTCTCTCTCTTTTGAGATGTGGCAACCAGAATTTCACACAGTACGCAAAGTATGATCACACCATGAAGTGATACAGAGGTATTATAATATTCTTTGTTTTATTCTTTATTCCTTTCTTAATAATGCCTAACATAGCAATACCTAAAGTACAGTCCCTGCACATAATTAAATATTCTATTGGTAGGTGCATCTGCTTATCAAGATCAAGGAACATAGTCTTAAAAAGGGCTGCATCTTAAATGTGATGAAGAAAAAACAGACATACAAGCTAACTTTAACCTGGTAGGTTCAATAATCAATAATGAAATGACAATTAATCAAGAAAACCAATGACACATTGCTCTTGGCAGAATGGCTCCGAATGACCTAGACAAGATTTTCAAGTGCAAAGATGTATCTCTGCATACAAAAATTTGACTTGTCCAAACCATTGTATTTTCAATGTCACACGAAAGTTGGACAGTGAGGAAGAAAGACAGGAAGAAAATCGATGCCTTTGAATTATAGTGCTGATGGGATGAACTCTACTAGTGACACAGAGCATCTTCTCTTCTTCTTTGGCTAGCATGATGAGCTTTGCCAGCCACTCTAGACCTTGTTTCCAGTTTATCTGGTTTCCTTCAACAATAATCTACTGGCACCTCAAATAGTTTTAAAACCATGATTCTTTTGGTTTAAATAGCAAATGAGCGCTCTTAAAGTTAATTTAATTTGTAATTTATGGTGGAATTTGTATTGTGTTGTAATTGTTTTAAATTTGTTGCTATGTATTGTGATTGTGTGTTTTAATAATGTGGTTTGGAGCAAATTTTGGATAGAACAAAGGTGGAGGCATAATTTAAGAATATTGAGCCCGATATTCAAAGCCCTTATCTCGATAGCCCATGAGGGGCTAACTAGATGAGGACATGTGAGAGAGATTCAGTGGCACCATCCTGAAAGTGCTGTTGAATATCTCCACAGACCACCTCAGCATTATCTAGTTAATACAGGGACGGTCTGTGGGTGGAGCTGGAGTGATATGGCCGATATCCATATACAGTTAGCGCCAACCTTATCTGGATACTGGCAATTTTCAGCTAGCACTTGTCCAGCTACACAAAAAGCAGGCCTAAATTGCTATCTAGACAAGTGCAGGCTGAAAAATGCTGCTACCGGATAAGGTTGGCATTACCTGGATAGTGACTGCTCAGTCCAGATATTCAGCGACAGCTACTATCCTGATATTGCTGCTGAATATCTTGGCCAGTTTGAAAATTGGCCCAATTTTTATAAAATATGTGCCCACAAGCAGATGTATATGTATGTGGGTTCTTTACGCTAGATTTCTGCAGGATTTGTGCTGATATTTTATAAAGACACATAGGTGCCTATAGGCCCTTTTACTAAAGTATACTAAGCATGCTGCATGTAAATTTGAGCATGCTATTAGTGCACAAGCATGCTGTTAGCATTTGTTAATTAACATTCTAACTGCATAGTGGATTAAAGGGTAGGCAATAAGCAGGTTATGAATGGGGAATGGGCGTGGACTGAACCTTGCAGTTAGCACATGACCGTCTACTGAGCACTGTCAGTAACAGCTAGAGGAGATGATAGATGCATCAACACTAAGTACATCTGTGTTAACTGTCAATGCACTTACCAGGTGGCATAAAATGTTGCTGTGCAATGACTATATTGGAACATGGTGAAAGGAGATAGACTCAGTAGTAATATGCGGAAATATTTCTTTATGGAAAGAGTGGCAGATTTGTGGAATAGTCTCCCAGTGGAGGTGGTAGAAACGAGGACAGTATCTGAAGTCAAGAAAGCATGGGACAAACAGAGAATCTCTAAAGGTAAAAAGTGGACTATTGTAATTGATATGGAAGGGCAGATTAGACAGGCCATGTGGGCTTTTTCTGCTGTCATGTTTCTGTGTAGGAAACACCAAATAGTTATTGCACAAGTTTTGCAATTAGGCAGAGCCCTTTGGTTAAGCCAAGTAACGCCTTAAGATGGCTGATCCCAACATCTTCCCCTTCCCTTGGGAGTTCTGGAAGGCAGATGGGACAGAGTGAGAGGTCAAGAGAGGGCATAGCAACAAAGGACTGGACAGTGCTCTTGGTAGGCAGAGCAGAAGAAGAACCAATGGCAAAGGTGGCGTTTTCTTGGGTTTGGGAGTGCTAGAACAGGGAAGGGAAATGCTTAGGTGATGTTTTCTTTTCTGGTGTTTCTACAGTAATTCTATCTTAGGCTTTTCTATGGGTCACTGTTTTATTCAGTTGGGTCCAGTGGTGCTACTCGGTAGGAGATGGCTCCCTTGGTTTCAGAGGCTTGTTTGTCCTCGTTGATTCAGGGAAGTGGAGGCTGCAACCATACTGTTCAGCAGAGATTTTTCTTTGTCCAATTCGGGGCTGCTGTTGCTTGCTCTGAGTCACACCATCCTGTCAAAGCTGTGTTGGTGAGCTATGCTTTTACTTGTTTTTTTTTTTGCTTTGTGCTGGCATGGAAGGGGGGGGGGAGGCTTGCAGGAGCTAGTGATTTCCATGCTTCTTCTGAGGGAGCTTCCTGCTAGCACCAGAGTATGCTTGCTTCTCGTATCTTGTTTCTTGTGTCCAGTGTTGGAAGGTGCAATATTAGGTCCAGTGTTTTTGGTGTGCTGAGTGACCCCTTCAAGGCTAAGATTGGGGGGGTTGGGGGGGGGGGGGGTTGTTAAAGGGTCAGTATTAATTATATTGAGAATTATTAAGTTTGGGTTCTAGCAATGACATAAGTTACAATGAGGGCCCCCCAATAAAACCTTTGCTGAGAGCCTCCCATTGTTACAGTGGTGGTGTTATCCCCCTCGTGCGGTGGGCCTTCCTCTTGCAGCAGTGGCAGCAGAAGCTCAATAAACATACTTTATCATATTTGCCGCGTTGCTCCACTCTTGTAAGTTCACCATATGGAACACGGGCCCAGCGGCTGTTCCCCATCAGGCTGAAGTCTTGCAAAACTTCGGCTCAGCAGAGAACAGCTGCCAGGCCTGCATTTCCCATGGAGAACATACAAGAGTGGAGCAGCACCGCAAACATGTTAAAATATGTTTGTCACGCTGCTGCCACTGTGTGGGCCCCCTTCCTGCTTGAGCACCCCAGCATTGCGAGGGCTGCTTTGGTGGAATTTATGAATTTATGCTAGTGCAATCCAGAGATATTTCCAGTATGATTTCTGGAGCTGTGCTTACTTTATGAGTCCAAGAAAGAGCCAGCATGGTGGGATGACTGTTTCAGGATCCCAGTGGGTAGCTGAGAAGCATGTTTCTAGAGCCACTGTTCATTTTGTGGATCTGGTGGGGGGAGATGGAATTGTTGTTGTTAAGTGCCATCGAGTCAGAGTCGACTCATGGCGACCCTCTGGATAGCTATCCTAAATTGTGTTCGGTCTTCAGTCAGGTGGCTCATTGTTGACAGACTGGTACCCGTAGCTGCTGTTATTGTATTGATCCATCTTATTGCTGGCCTTCCTCTTTTGTGTTGACCTTCTATCTTGCCAAGCATGATGTCTTTCTCTAATGATCTCTCTCTTCGCATGATTTGTCCAAAGTATGAAAGTCGAAGTCTTGTCATCTGAGCTTCTAAAGAAAGCTTAGGTTTGATCTCCTCTAGTACCGACTGGTTTGTTCTTTGGGCAGTCCATGGTATACACAGTATTTGCCACCAGCACCATAATTCAAAGGCATCAATTTTCTTCCTGTCTATCTTTTCACTATCCAGCTTTCACATCCATATGATGTTATTGAAAATACCATGGCTTGAACAAGTTGAATCTTTTTATGGAGAGAGACATCTCTGCTCTTGAGAATCTTATCTAGGTCTTTCATAGTCATTCTGCCAAGAGCAATGTGTCATCTGATTTCTTGACTGCTTGTTGCTTTTTTTATTGATAGTTGATCAAAGTAGGTTAAAGTTGTTCACAATTTCAATTTATTCTCCTTCAACAATGAACCTGTTGATTATGCTAGTTGTCATTATCTTTGTCTTCTTTACATTAAGGTGCAGGCCTA
The DNA here is from genome assembly GCA_033557465.1 of Ichthyophis bannanicus. Taxonomy (NCBI): domain Eukaryota; kingdom Metazoa; phylum Chordata; class Amphibia; order Gymnophiona; family Ichthyophiidae; genus Ichthyophis; species Ichthyophis bannanicus. Next base: position 366,604,855 of record CM066032.1, on the reverse strand, counting down.
TTTTGAGACTATCTTCTTTGACTGTGAGAAGCAAATGTTTCAGATCATCTTCACTTTCAGCCAGGAATGTGGTATCATCAGCATAGCGAAGGTTGTTGATGAGTCTTCCACCAATCTTCACATCTTAAAAGACAGGAGGTGCTCTCAGGTGAAGCTTGTTACCCAAATCAGTCATACACTAAGGACCTGAGATTAATATACCTTGTTCACCTGAAGCTTAATTAAACATATTAGGTACAGTTTTATTGGTATAAATATCTATAGCAACCCTTAGTAAATAAAGAACTTAAAGATCTAAACAAAAACTTAAAACTAAGATGCAGACAGCAGTCCAGCAGTGGGATGGGGGCTTTCCAGTCTTTTGCATTGAGTGTCACATGTATGATTTTCTCCCAGTTGGTGAGAGGTCTTACGTGTGCACTAGGTGCAAGGAGCTCTTTGCTCTCAGGGAACGAGTCTGTTCTCTAGAGGCTAGAGTAGCAGACTTGGAAAACATAAGAAAGACAGAGAGGTGCATAGATGAGACCTACAGGGATATAGTCCTGAAGTCCCACCTCCAGTCTGGCAGCATCCCTGTTGCCATGGAGGAGAGAGGTCACGTGACAGGAGAGCATCACCCTGGTGTGGCAGGAAGTGATCCTCTAACTAGGACCTGTCCTCCAGGTGATGTAAAACTCTCTTACATTGAGGAGGTTTCTCCAGGGCCATGTGCCCATGAGGGAAGGGTTAGGACAGCCATTATAGTTGGTGATTCGATCATTAGGCATGTAGATAGCTGGGTGGCTGGTGGACGTGAGGATCGCCTGGTAACATGCCTGCCTGGTGCGAAGGTAGTGGACCTCACGCACCACCTAGATAAGGTCGTAGATAGTGCTGGGGAGGAGACTGCTGTCTTGGTACATGTCGGTACCAATGACATAGGAAAATGTGGTAGGGAGGTTCTGGAGGCTAAATTTAGGCTTTTAGGTAGGAAGTTGAAATCCAGAACTTCCAGGGTAGCGTTCTCCGAAATGCTTCCCGTTCCACGTGCAGGACACAAAAGGCAGGCAGAGCTCCGGAGTCTCAATGCGTGGATGAGACAATGGTGCAGAGATGAGGGGTTTGGATTTGTTAGGAACTGGGGTACATTCTGGGGAAGGGAGGGGCTCTTCCGAAGGGATGGGCTTCAACTTATCCGGGATGGAACCAGGTTGCTGGCATTAACCTTTAAAAAGGAGACAGAGCAGCTTTTAAACTAGATAATAGGGGAAAGCCGACAGTCGCCCAAGAGCGGATGGTTCGGAAGAATGTATCTTTGAAGGATACTACCAAAAGCAGAGAGGTTCCAAAAAAGAGTAATGTAGCCCAAATGCCCTCGAGTATGGAGCAGACAGAGCTTAAAGATCCCAAATTACCCATGTCTACCAATAGCCAAATTAACATGAATAAAATACATTCTCTAAAATGCTTGTATGCAAATGCTAGAAGTCTAAAAAATAAGATGGGAGAGTTAGAATATATAGCACTAAATGAGAGGTTAGATGTGATTGGAATATCAGAGACATGGTGGAAGGAGGACAACCAGTAGGACACTGTGATACCTGGATACAAACTATATCGTAATGATAGAGCTGATCAAATTGGTGGAGGGGTTGCGCTCTATGTTAGAGAGGGCATTGAGTCAGAAAGGATTAAAGTTTTGCAGGAAACAAAATTTGCTGTAGAATCTCTATGGATTGAAATTCAATGTAAAAAGGGGAAGGCGATGGTGGTGGGGATGTACTATCGACCGCCTGGCCAGAATGAACAAATGGATGATGAAATTCTCAAAGAAATCAAGGAAGCTAACAAACGTTACAGCGCGGTAATAATAATGAGTGATTTCAATTACCCTGGTATCGACTGGGTCAGTGTCATGGCAGGTCATGCTAGGGAGATAAAGTTCCTAGATGACATAAATGACTGCTTCTTGGAGCAGCTGGTTCATGAACCAACCAGAGGGGAAGCCATATTAGACCTAGTCCTTAGTGAAACACCAGATCTAGTGCAAGAGATAAGGTTGTTGGGGCCACTTGGCAATAGTGATCATAGCATGATCGCCTTTGATTTAATTAGTGAAGGAGGGATAGTAAGGAAATCCACAGTACTACCTTTTAACTTTCGAAAGGGAGACTATGATAAAATGAGGAAAATAGTTAAGAAAAAACTAAAAGGAGCAGTTGCAAAGGTTAAAGACTTACATCAAGCTTGGGTGTTGTTGAAAAATACTATTTTGGAAGCCCAGACCTGCTGTAAAGGGGATGGAAGGATACTCCTAAGAAGAAAGGCTAAAAAGGTTAGGGCTCTTTAACCTGGAAAAGAGACGGCTGAGGGGAGATATGATAGAAGTCTATAAATTAATGAACGGAGTGGAACGGGTAAACGTAGATCGACTGTTTACGTTATCAGAATATAGAAAGGCTAGGGGACATGCAATGAAGCTACAGGGTAAACTATTTAAGACTAATAAAAGAAAATATTTTTTCACTCAACGTGTAATCAAACTCTGGAATTTGTTACCGGAGGATGTAGTAAAGGCTGTTAGTGTAGCTAAGTTTAAAAAAGGTTTGGACAAGTTCCTGGAGGAAAGGTCCATAAACCATTATTAAGAAGGGACCCAGGATATGAATGCTTGACCTAGTACAAGCTTTGCAGAACCTGTGTCTTTTGGGGAAACTGCTAGGTATGTATGACCTAGATTGGCCACTGTTGGAAACAGGATACTGGGCTTGATGGACCTTGGTCTGACCCAGTATGGCATATCTTACGTTCTTATGTTCTTATGTTCACACCTCTGTTGTCTTCATACAATCCTGCTTCTCTGATGATTTGTTTTGCATATAAATTAAACAGGTAGGGGGAAAGTATGCAGCCTTGTCTTACACCTTTGCTTATTTTAAACCATTCTGTTTCTCCTTGTTCCATTCGAACTGTTGCTTCTTGATCAATGTACAGATTGTGCAAGAGTACGATCAAGTGTTCTGGTATACCCATGATTCTTAATGTGGCCCAGAGTTTCTCATGGTTTACACAGTCAAAAGCTTTGCTATAGTCGATAAAGCACAGATAGATATCCTTTTGGTATTCTTTAGTCTTTTCAAGGATCCATCTCACATCCGCAGTGATGTCTCTCGTTCCTCGCCCTTTCCTGAACCCTGCTTGCACTTTAGGTAGTTCTTGTTCCAGGTATGGTTGTAGTCTCTTTTGAATAATCTTCAGTAGAATCTTGCTGGCATATGGGATCAGAGTGATTGTGCGATAATTTCCACAGTCAGTTGGATCACCTTTCTTTAGTATTGGTATAAACACAGATCTCTTCCAGTCAGTTGGCCATGATGTTGTCTTCCATATTTCTTGGTAGAGCCTTGTAAGTACGGTAACAGCTGCATCAGATTGCTGTAATACTTCTATGGGAATGCTATCAATGCCTGGTGCTTTGTTCTTTGATAAGGTTTTCAATGCTGCTTCAACTTCTTCTTTCATCACCAATGGTTCCCGATCATAAAGTACAGGTTGAAACGGCTGTTGGTCCACTTGATCTTTATCATATAAAAACTCTGTATATTCCTTCCATCTTTTCTTGATCTTCTCAGCATCATTCAACATAGAACCTTGAGCCTTTTGTAACATTCCAATTTGAAGCTGTAACTTTTTCTTTAACTCTCGTAGCTTTAGGAAAGTCGATCTTGTTCTTCCTCTAATAGTTTCTGCTTCTATTTTCTTGCATGCATCATTGTAGTACTTTTCCTTGACCTGTCTTGCTGCACATTGGAAATCTCTGTTGAGTTCTGTGATTTTCTTTCTTTCTCCTCTGGCTTTAGCTTCTCTGCGTTTCTGGCCAATTTTCAGAGTTTCTTCCGTCATCCATTTTGGCCATTTTTTATTTTTCACCTTTTGTAGAGACTTCTCGCTTTCTTCCAACACAACCTTCTTGATGTCATTCCATAACTCTTCTGGAGCTCTGTCATTTGTATCTAAAGCAGCAAATCGATTTTGCAGGCAGTCTTTCAATTCCAGTGGTATATTCTCAAGGTAATATTTTGCTGCATTCATGAGTGGTTTGCTCTTTTTCAACTTTAGCTTGAGTTTGCATACTAGTAGTTGATGATCTGTACCACAGTCAGCTCCAGGTTTTATCTTTGTTAATGTTATAGAGCTTTTCCATCGTTTACTTCCACAGATGTAGTCAATTTGATTTTTATACAATCCATTGGGTGAAGCCCATGTGTACAGTCATCGCTTGTGTTGCTGGAAGAAGGTGTTTGAGATGAATAGATTGTTTGTCTTGCAGAATTCTATCAGCCTTTCTCCAGCTTCATTTCTGTTGCCACTGTTCATTTTGTGGATCTGGTGGGGGGAGATGGAGTAGGTAATATAAATATTGGATGAGGAGAGAGGGAGGGGGTCTAAAAGGGATTATGTGTTTACAGCTTGGGATGGACAAGTGCCTGCAGAGTTTTCCTCCCATCCTGATCAAGCTCCAGTACAGAATGACTTCTCCAGGGGTCTGCTAAGTGAGAGCAGCATACTTCTGTGACTACTATGGGGAGCCTAGGGTTACTGCTATGCAACAACTCTGATGTTGATGAATTGAATTCTTTATTAGAGAGTTTGACCTCAGAGGGTGAGGTAATGATTGCTGACAGGTCGATGAGGAAGGGAGGTGGGTGCTGATCAGCCTGGAGTTTGGAGGAATGCAAAATATAAAGGGAAGCAGTTGGTATGGTGATTGTGTGACAAAAGGTTTTAAAGGAGTTTTCACTGTATTGTTAAGTAGTTGGATAGAGAAAAATGGTAAAAGACCTTGTACTTCTCTGACTTTTTATATATCAAAGAACACGTAACCCTGGGATAAGGTGTAAAAGTTGAGGAGGATTGCAAAAGCAAGACGTTGACACTCAAAAGTCTCAGTATTCAAGGCAGGTACAGTATATTTCGAATGCCACTGCATCTTTGGATAGTCAGGTTCTTCAAAAAATAACATAGGAAGACTTTGAGGGCATGTATATGAATATTTTTTCATTAGTAGTCTATGAACAGGATAGTGGGAAGAAGAAAAAAGGTGAGGATGATAAGAAGAAAGTGAAGGTGCTGAAATTGATATTTAATTGGCTGTTGTCATTTCATATCTATTTCAATATTTTGAGTGAGGTTAAACTTCACTTTACCCAAGATTATTGCTTTATTTGGATTTGATTTTGTGAGCTTATAGATCTTTTGGGGATAGGGTCTGGCTCAGTTAAGATGAGAAATTTCAGAAGGGCTTGACTAAGGATAAATTGGATACTTGAGGGTTTCGGGATGTGGTTGTCTGCTTGACTGTCATGTCTCTTGTTTGCTCTTGATCTTAACAGTTTGTCATGATGGTAGGCCTTGGAGCTGTGCCTGGAATTTCCAGAAACACTATAGCTGGGAGTATGCTTCGTTCTGTGCTTGGGGACAACTTTTTCAGTGGCAGTCAGTAGTCAGTTCTGGAGGAGAAGCATCACTGAGGAAAAAAGGGGTGGCATCATTCAGTGCATGCTTTCACTTCAGTGCCGGGCACTTTGAGCATCTGGCCTCTTTTCACCACAAATGCAGTGTATATGGAAGATCTCACCCAGCATTTTACTGTTTTGCCTTTTGTCCAGAAGGGAGGGGGCAGAGAGACCAGTTTTGCCATTTGCCTCTGAGAGGTCTTGGACAGTGCCCCCATCTTCCATTAGAGGTATTAAGTTTCTGGTTAAGTGAGTGCCTGGATATAAAGAAGGCACAGTTTTAAAGGAGGGATTTTTGGGGGGATTTCATATTCTGTTTGAGGGTCCTTTTTGTGGCATAAATGTCAGAATGCTCCATTGATGTTAGATCATAAGGATATTATGACCAAAAAAATAGTTAAGAGTTGAGTCTAGGATGGATTGCAGACCCTTTTGGGTTACCTCCACTGGTGCACTTGGTGGTATCTCCATTTGGGTTGATGCCCAAAAATGAGCTTAAGAAACTCTATCTCAGTCACAACTTATCTTATCCATTGAGATGCAGTGTTAGTTCTTTTATTGATCCAGCTTGTTCTTCAGTTCAATATATGTCCTTAGATCAGGCTGTTAATTGGCTGTGGATGCTTGGTCCTAGGGTTCCTAAGGTGAAGGCTGATGCTGAGATTGTGTTCTCTTTTTCCTGTTTACCCTGAGTCATTTTATTTATTGTTTTTTTAAGGGAAAGTTTCCTGCTGATAAATGAGTGCCAGTGGGATGTTCAGTGGCATGTGTGTGCTATGAAGCTTTTACTACTTTATTTCATTGGGTGGTTCAACAGGCATCAGGAATGGATTCTATAGTGCCTTATTTGGATGACTTTTTATTTATGGGAGCAGCTGCTTCAGAAGCTTGCAGTAGTCTAATGGACACTTTTCAGGCACTTGTTCAGGATTTTGTTATCACATTGGCAGAGGAAAAGTCTAAAGAACCTTTTACATAATATAAGAACATACGAATATAAGAACTTTTCTATAAGGTGGGATAGAAGTGATATAGAAGATATATATGATATAGTGATATATATGATATATATATATATATATATATATATATATGATATGATATATATGATATATGATATAGTGATATAGAAGAGCTCTCCCCGGCGATGTAAGAGCAGGCCGGAGCATCCCACCTGACTGCACCGTCCAATCGGGACGCGAGGAGCTGCAGGCATAAAGCCCCACCGTCAGCGTGTGCGGCCCTTCTCTCACCACTCCGGCCTCGTGAAGAGCTCTCCCCGGCGAGGTAAGAGCAGGCCGGAGCATCCCACCTGACTGCACCGTCCAATCGGGACGCGAGGAGCTGCAGGCATAAAGCCCCACCGTCAGCGTGTGCGGCCAGTCTCACATCACTCCTGCCTCGTTAAGAGCTCTCCCCGGCGAGGTAAGAGCAGGCCGGAGCATCCCACCTGACTGCACCGTCCAATCGGGACGCGAGGAGCTGCAGGCATAAAGCCCCACCGTCAGCGTGTGCGGCCCTCTCTCACCACTCCGGCCTCGTGAAGAGCTCTCCCCGGCGAGGTAAGAGCAGGCCGGAGCATCCCACCTGACTGCACCGTCCAATCGGGACGCGAGGAGCTGCAGGCATAAAGCCCCACCGTCAGCGTGTGCGGCCCTCTCTCACCACTCCGGCCTCGTGAAGAGCTCTCCCCGGCGAGGTAAGAGCAGGCCGGAGCATCCCACCTGACTGCACCGTCCAATCGGGACGCGAGGAGCTGCAGGCATAAAGCCCCACCGTCAGCGTGTGCGGCCCTCTCTCACCACTCCGGCCTCGTGAAGAGCTCTCCCCGGCGAGGTAAGAGCAGGCCGGAGCATCCCACCTGACTGCACCGTCCAATCGGGACGCGAGGAGCTGCAGGCATAAAGCCCCACCGTCAGCGTGTGCGGCCCTCTCTCACCACTCCGGCCTCGTGAAGAGCTCTCCCCGGCGAGGTAAGAGCAGGCCGGAGCATCCCACCTGACTGCACCGTCCAATCGGGACGCGAGGAGCTGCAGGCATAAAGCCCCACCGTCAGCGTGTGCGGCCCTCTCTCACCACTCCGGCCTCGTGAAGAGCTCTCCCCGGCGAGGTAAGAGCAGGCCGGAGCATCCCACCTGACTGCACCGTCCAATCGGGACGCGAGGAGCTGCAGGCATAAAGCCCCACCGTCAGCGTGTGCGGCCCTCTCTCACCACTCCGGCCTCGTGAAGAGCTCTCCCCGGCGAGGTAAGAGCAGGCCGGAGCATCCCACCTGACTGCACCGTCCAATCGGGACGCGAGGAGCTGCAGGCATAAAGCCCCACCGTCAGCGTGTGCGGCCCTCTCTCACCACTCCGGCCTCGTGAAGAGCTCTCCCCGGCGAGGTAAGAGCAGGCCGGAGCATCCCACCTGACTGCACCGTCCAATCGGGACGCGAGGAGCTGCAGGCATAAAGCACCACCGTCAGGGCGCACCCGCGCCTTGCGGGCCCGCGCCTGAGGGCCTCGCCAGAGGGCCCTTTGGCGTGGCCCTTAGGCAGTGGCACTTCCATAGCCCTCAACGCCATAGAAACAAGGACTTCCACTTATAATTGGACTTCTAGTCTAAACAGCAAGTATAATATAATGATTCAGATTATCTATTGCCATTAATGCACTGTAAATTCACAACTGTTATCAATAACTAACTTACTTTGACTTACTATTGTCAGTAATTTACCTTGAAATTACTGTTGTCAGTAATTCACTTTCACACTACTGCTATCAGTGATTCTATTTCATTTTACTGTTGTCAGTAATTCACCTTAGTCTTACTGCTGCCCATAGGCTTGTTACTATTGCTCACAGACTTGCTACTGTTACCAATAATCTCACTTTGATTATATGCTGCTAGTAATTTACTTTGAATTTACCACTGTCAATAACTCACTTTTGATATAGTGTTATTGAATCAAGTTGGCTTTACTGTTGTCAGTATTTTACATTGGATTTACTATCATCAGTAACTTGCTCTGAACTTACTGTCGTCAGTAACTCACTTGGAATTACTACTATCACTACTGCAATTTAACTCTATCAGAGTTTATTACTGCTGCCAGACACCCACATTACTATCAGAATCTATCTTACCCACTGTGCCACTTTATCACAACTCTATTCCACAGACTACCGAGCCAATTATAGAAAATGCTGCACCCAAATAACATGCTCACACGAATATCATATACCAGTTTATTACTGGCAATAATAATTATTGACCTATCACTAAGTTTAAACAGTAAAAATCACATGACTATACCTATAATACACACACATACCCGTAATGACTGTCATATTGGACACACTCATGTTAACTACCCAAAAATTAATTATCATAGACTAATACACATACAACAAACAAATCCACAACAATTAGACAAGAAAATCGGGCCTAACAACCCATCCTCTCTATCATGCATCCTTATTAATGCACGATCAATGAAAAATAAACTACCCATATTTAACGATCTGATAACTGACTTAAAACCAGACATCTTATGTGTCACAGAAACATGGCTTTCTGAAACAGATACGGTCTATCTAAATCAACTTGATAAAGTAAACTATGACACATTTTACAAACACAGGTCCAATAAAAAAGGTGGTGGAGTTCTAATGATGACAAAAAAGATATTAAACGCCAAATTAATCCAATCAAACATTTCTAATAACATGGACACATTATTAATAAAAATCGGTCTCATAAATAATTTGCTTAATCTATAGACCCCCAGATCAAAAAACAGATGGCCTGGATTCTCTTATTGAACTCCTTCACTCTTCTACTGAACAAAATCCTGTAATCATGCTAGGCGATTTTAACCTGCCGTCACTTCCATCACTAGACTCTAAATTATTTCTAGACACTATAGCAGACATAGAGTACCATCAAATAATTAAAACAGCAACGCATATCAAAGGAGGAACACTAGATTTGGTTCTTCTACCTGAGATACTCTTCAAGCTAATTAACTCAAATTCCATTGAATGTACAGAGACACCTTGGTCTGATCATTTTATTATCAAAATAAACCTTACATATCCCATCCCTAACGTCAAAAACTACACAAGAAATGGCCCTACCTCAAAATTCAGAAAATTTCATGAAACAGACTTCCTTGATTCAACAATCCCCTACGTCTTATCAACACCTAATTTGGATGATGCTGTTAACAACTGGAATGAGACTATCAATAACGCAGCCAAAAATAATCATCCAAATAAAAAGACCACACATACCAAAACAAACAGCTCACCATGGTTTAATAACACACTAAGACAAATGAAAAGAGAACTAAGAAAACTTGAAATGAAATGGCGGAAATCCAAGTTGTCTGTACACAAGTAAAAATAATAACCATCTAACAAAATATAAGGAAACAATAAACAGCACGAAGAAAAATTATTACGCAGCAACCTTATCAAAATCATATAACAGACCTAGAGAGCTATTCTCTATCGTCAGAAACCTAACCAATAACGATCAAACTTCTAGCAACGAAATCACAGACATCTCAGTACAAACCTTAGCTAATCACTATCAAAACAAATCAAAAAAAACCTACTATGCCCTCAGACAATTACAACATCCCTTGTCAATCTGTAGACGAATGGTCAGAATTTTACCCCATGTCAAAAGTGTCATTAAAAACTATCATCTCAGACCTAAATACCACAACTTCATATTTAGATCCTTGCCCAGTATCGTGGATAAAAAACACACTACCAACTCTACTATCATATATTCTCCCAATAGTAAACTTATCACTAACCCAAGGATACCTTCCACCTCTCCTTAAACATGCACAAATACGCCCAATTCTAAAGAACTGCAAACTAGACAAAACATCTCCAACATCATACAGGCCCATCTCTAGCATACCATTCATGGCCAAAATAATTGAAAAAGTAGTACAATTACAGACACAGGAATTTATAGATTTATCTTACCCACTTGACGATCAACAATATGGATTCCGGCCCCGCCACGGAGTAGAAACACTTCTAACAGTATTAATAGATACACTCCTAAAAGGAATTGACAATCATAACCAAGCGTTCATCCTCCTTTTCATCGACATCTCAGCAGCTTTTGATAGCGTGCATCACTCAATAATGCTCAACAACCTAAGACAGATAGGCATAAACTCCACTGTACATAAATGGTTCACCTCATATTTAAATAACAGAACACAAAATGTAAGAATAGGTAACACAGGTACACTAAAAAAATTTTTTTTTAAACTGCCTCTAATGTTTCGATTGATTTTTACGTTTTTTGGTGCGCTGAATCCAAATCTGGTAACCAATTTGCTCCATCACGTACAGATTTTTTGCTACATTGGGTTAGCAGTTTGAGGTGAACGTTTCAGATTGAGTGCGATCGAGATAAAAGTTTCTTGGATGAATTCTTTATACTAATTGTTTAGTAGTTATTCAAATAAGAATAAAGAAAATTGTAACAAGGCAGCACATAAGAATAGAGTAATGTCAACAAAACACACTGTGATGGTAGCAAAATTGTCTGCACTTAAAACAGCCACATACATGTGCACAAACATTGAGCATATAAGAGCGAGGTTAGACACAAAGCAAAGCAAAGAAATGTGCAAAAAATGTTGTACAGGTATGTATGTAAGAATAGAAAACGCAAACCGCACCATTGCAATACATGAAGACAAACACCCGATGGTGTGAAAATAAAATTCTAATAAATGAGATCCGACACTGTGGTAACAACTAGCAAATTTTTATTTCAAAGTTTAGTAAAAACACGATATTTGTCAACACAGTTTAGATTTTAAAGTCATTCTTGGGTCAATCAATCTCCTGGTAGGCCCGTTTCTTCTTCTTCCCCCAAATGCTTCTCTTGGTGCGCTGCTTGGCGTATTTTTCATCTGGGGTTTCCCGCAGCAGCAACCAGCAGAAATCAGCCATCATAGTGGTGTTCCATCTTCCTTGGTACCTTCTCTCTGCGTCCTTGATGTCCTGGTGAAACCTTTCACCTTGTTCTTCACTGTACACCCCCAAGTTTTCGGGAAAGTAGTTCACATGGGAGTGCAAGAAATGGACTTTCAGGCTCATGTTACAGCCTTGTTCTTTGAAGGCATTGAGCATCCTGGCAACAATATCCTTATAGTTCTCATCCCGCCTGTTCCCCAAGAATTTGAGAACAACATCCTTGAAGGAATCCCAGGCTTCTTTTTCCTTCTCAGACATCGTTTCAGCGAATGCTCCATCTGAAATGAGTTTCCTTATATCAGGGCCAACAAACACTCCTTCCTTTAGCTTTGCTTCAGAAAGTCGTGGGAACTTTGAGCAAAGGTACCGAAAGCACTCACCATCTTTTGGAAGGGACTTGATGAATTGCTTAATGAGACCCAACTTAATGTGGAGAGGTGGTTATAGAATTTTATCACGAGGTACCAAGCTCTCATGAAGAACATTTTTCTCACCAGGTCTCAAATACTCCCGAATTGGCCAATCTTTTTTCCCCCAGTGTAGGTTGTGGGCCCGGCTATCCCACAAGCAAAGGAAGCAGGGATATTTGGTGAAACCGGATTGCTGCCCTAATAGCATGGATAGAATTTTAAAGTCTCCACAAATCATCCACTTATGCTCATCATAACGAATCTTCTGAAGAATCAGGGCCAAATTCTCGTATTTTTCTTGGAGAATAACAGAGTGAGCAATAGGAACTGAAGCGAATGTGTTGCCATTATGAAGAAGAACACCTTTTATGCTGTCTTTTGACGAATCAATGAACAGCCGCCATTCAGCAGGATCATACTTGAGTTTAAACTTTTCCATCACTCCGTATATATCGTTGCAAAATACCAAATCTTCCTCTTTGCTGAAATACTTCAAAAATTGTGTCTCGCGGTTGCGGTACCAATAAAAAGTTGTTCCTGGTGACAATAGATTTTTCTGTTTAAGCCGAGAACCTAGCAGTTGGGCAGCATCTTTTGGGAGTCCTAAATCCCGGACTAAATCATTCAATTCAGCTTGAGAGAAAAGTTCAGGTTTCGGATCTGGTTCAGTTTTAAACTCGGAAGTACTGGACTCATCGGGAAAAGCCATTTGATGAGTCTCATCATGATCAGAACCGTCCACACAAATATGATCCAAAGATTTTGGTGGTTCAGGCACAGGTACTTCGTTGCTATGAGGCATAGGCATAATTGCTGAGGGAAGGTTGGGGTAACTTATTACATTCTTATTTTTTAAGTTGTATCCCTTCACAATGCAAGAGCAAAAATAGCAGTCACTGCTGTGGTCTCTTTGTTCACGCCACATCATAGGTATTCCGAAACGAAATGCTTGTTTTTTACCTTTCATCCATAAGCGTAGATCTTCCTCACATGTCTTGCACACTTTGTGAGGAGCCCACGGTTTGTCTTGATCGCCTAACTTCAAACCGAAATAGGCGAAATACTTTTTTAATAAATGCAGAAATGTTCCTCTGCCGCTTTTTCACGGTATATTCCCCACAAATAAAACAAAAACTGTCCGGAGAGTTGACGCAACCTCTGGCTCTGTGAGCCATCACAAATACACAGCACTGCAAACTACAACTGTAGTGAACCACTTCGGAATAAAGCTGGATTACGACTGAGCAAACAAAAGGTAATAATGAACTTGCAAGAAACTGAAATTTGACAGGAACATTCATGTCGCAACCACCGTGTTTGAGCGCGCGCGCACGAGGCGAGGCGAACAGGAAAGAACATGCGCCAGCGCGAGTACTGGATTTAGCCACCCGCCTCCCAATTGTCCTGTTAATGTATAAAATGAATACAAAACACTCTAAAATATCATGAGGGAGTGTTTCTAGTTAGTTAACCATTACAATCTCTATTTTGGGCCAAGAAAATAAACTGCAGTCGGCTAAAAAGAAATTATGTGAACATTCCTTATATGGGTAAGAAATCTAATTTTGCAAGAAAACGTGACGTGATGGAACATTTTGGCTATTTTTTCTGGATTCAGCACCCCAAAATCTATAGGAATCAGTTGCAAAACTGGAGGCAGTTTTTTGGTAGTGTACCTGTGTAATCAAACATCCAACACATACAAACAAGAAATAGGTTTACCACAAGGTTCAGCGCTTTCAGCCTTACTTTTCAATATTTATATAAAGCCGGTCTGCAACATCTTTAAAAAATTTGGAGTACAATATCACCTTTATGCGGATGATATTATGATGTACATACCTTTCACAATTCCTAACCTACCGATCCAACTTCTATCAGAGTGTTACAATGAAATCACAATCTGGCTAAAAACCCAAAACCTCCACATAAACCATGCTAAAACCGAAGTATTAATCGTAACAAAAAACCAATCATATATGCCTCCAACCCACATAACACTACAAAACCAAGAAATTAAAATAAAAAATGAAATAAGATATCTAGGTGTCATTTTAGACACACACCTTACAATGGAAACCCACATTAGAAATACCATAAAGAAAATCTACTTCAAACTTCAAACCCTCAAACAATTACGCCCCCTTGTATTTATACAAGATTTCATTAATATAACTCAGGCTACCATAACTCCTCACTTCGATTTCGCCAACTTAATACTTATGGGCATCTCAAAACAAAACATCAGAAGAATCCAACTTGCGCAAAATGCAACAGCTAGAGTTATATTACAAATAAACTCCCTCCAACATATAACACCGATACTAGCATCCCTTCACTGGTTACCAATACAAAGCAGGATAATATACAAAACAATAATAACTACATTCAAAGCCTTAAACGACATGGCACCGAAGACATTATGTAATCTAATAGGCAAAGAACCACCTAAGCCCACTCTTAGAAAAGGACAATCAAACAAACTAAAGATTCCAAAAGAATTCATAAAAACCCACAAATTAACAAATAACAGAGCCTTTTCCCTTATAGCTCCAACCATCTGGAACTCGTTACCAGAGGACTTACGATCACTATCAGAGATAATGGAATTCAGAAAAAAATTGAAAACGTATCTATTTAATAAACACTATAATACCATGGAAAACCCCCCACTCAACCTAGATAAAGGCTAAATACGAACCTACCCACATCAAGCTAATACACCCTACTATAAAGGATAACATTCAAAACTTAAATAAATAACACTCCACTCCTATGCCTTGCTACTCCTACTTGTATATAGTTACAACTGGTATGTTCTGCCTAATGCGGTACAGACAGTACTTCTGTTTAAATTGTTACACACTCTGTTATAGCTGAAATATCCTAATTAGTTGTTGAATCACTGAATTATGCAAGTTAAGATGTTCTATGTAATAAGTTATAATGTTCAATGTTCTATGTTCTATGTAAAACAAACTCTGCTTTGTTAACTGTTGTTAATTGTACACCGCAACTGATCGCTGGAAGATGCGGTATATAAATAAGTGTTAAATAAATAAATAATAATAAATAATAATAATGATTGAGATGTTTAAATAGCTCTGTGGCATAAATGCACAGATTGAAAGCAAGCTCTGCTATGAGGGGACATAGGATGAGGGTAAAAGGGGATAGACTCAGGAGTAATATGCAGAAATATTTTTTTATGGAAAGAGTGGTAGATGTGTGGAATAGTCTCCCAGTGGAGGTGGTAGAGATGAGGACAATGTCTGAATTCAAAAAGGCATGGGACAAACACAGAGGATCTCTAAAGGAATAAAGGGGACTGTTGTAGTTGATGATATGGAAGGGAAGACTGGATAGGCCATGTGGTCCTTTTCTATGTTTCCATGCTAGGTCAGGCCAAAAGTCCGTCAAGTCCAGTGTCCTGTTTTCAACAGTGATCAATCCAGGTCTTAAGTACCTGACATATCCCAAAGGTACACTCAAAAACCTTAGACTCTGTTATACTTTGCTTTTATATTATATAGGGCCCGATATTCAAAGGCCCTTACACAGGTAACTTCCTTAGTTACCCATGTAAGGTCCTTGCCTGGGATATTCGAAGGGCACCTACATGGGTAGTGCCCTTCCAATATCCTGACTAAGTCTCTAATGCACCCAGATGCTATCCGCTTAGCATCGGGGCATGTTAGGGGCGTTTTGGGGCAGAGCAGGGGGTGGAGGAAGGGGCTACACAGGTAGCAGCAATTTTCGTTGCTATCCACTTAGTCCTCTGCACCTTAAAGATAGGAGCGAAAAAAAACTTTGCTTATCTTTAAGACACAGAGGCTACCCATGTAGTCTCTGCCGGGGCATCTGGGTTAACCTGGATATTCACTTCCACCAGCGCAAAAGTGAATATCTGCATTAGGGAGGTTGGGGGGTCAGCGGGCAGACTATGCGCTGCTGTGGTGCATAGCCTGCCCGCCTCAATATCGGGCCCATAATTTTTAATGTTTTATGAACCATCAAAATCCAAGTAGTGCTGTTTATGTAACCAGAATATCTCTGCACTCACAATTTCATCATTGATCCAGTGATGTATTCTTTTAGGTATATTTTTTTGTATTTTTCATTCAATCAATAGCTTTCTCCGACGTAGTAGTATGCTTAGAAATATTAGCTACTTAGCTTTTTTTCTGCAGTGGTTTGTCATCATGTTTTGTGGCTATATCCTAAAAGTAGTCAGTTTGAAGCTATTTATCCCCAGCTTTTCTCATGGATTATCTTAACAGTTTATGGACTTTTTTCCAGAACTTTTTCCAAATCTTTTTTAAACTTAGCTATACTACTAATTATACTGCGCATTGAGAGAACAATTATTTCTCCTGTTTTAAATATACTAATTTGTAGTTTCATGGTATGACCACTAGTCTTTGTATTTTTTGAAAGAGTAAACAATCAATTCATTTCTATCCATTCCATTCCACCCCACTTCTCTGACCTTTTTCGGTATTGAGTGGATTCTGGTTGCCCAGATACAAGTTGGAAAAGCTATTGCTGGTAGTTGAGGATTGCAAAAACGAAAAGCTGACACTTCATCAAGGGGTATGTTTACTAAACTACGGTAATGTCACCTGCGTTAGGTTCCGCGGCAAAGGTACAGATGCCCATATAAAGGCATGGGCGGTGCATCATCACGGCAAGCTGTGTGAGTCAACGTGCAGTGCAGGGCGCCCTGGGCTAACATGCGTTACAAAGCGCCATACAAGGCACCTAGCGTAAGGCACCCTACAAGGCGCCCTACAACGTGCTGTAACCTAAGGTGCCCCAGGTCCAGGTGCCACAATGATGTTAAGGTGACCCAAGATATGGTGCCGTAGGGGCAGTAAGGTGGCCCAAGTTGACAAACATGAAATGTAAAGCTGAAACCCAGATGTAACCCTAAGGTTGCACCGAGCACCAAGCAAAGGCAATGGACAAGTGATGGAAGGAAGGAGAGGTGGGAGCTGATGGACCTGCCAAGTCTGCGTGCAGCCTATGTGGCAGCCAGTAAAGTGGACAAACTTATCAGAGGCAGCTGTACAGATGCACAGGGTGTTGGCAATGTAAACTGCTACAATGACAGTGGGTGGCAGAGGGATGGGGATACGTGTCCACCAGTGGAGGTAGAGGTGGCAAGACAAGTGCAATGATAGGAGGACAGAGGAGTAGCAGTGCTATGCAGAGCAGACACAGGAGAGGCAAGCATGAAGAGCCACAATGCAGAAAAGGGTACCAGCGCAGGACATGGGGTAGCAGTCTGCACATGAAGACAGGACGCCACACAGCTGACACTCGCAGATAGATGGACAGAAGGATGGTTGGCAACTGTGATGAGGGTATTATGGGCTGGCAGCACAGATCTGCAGAGATATGACTGTCGAAAGGAATGACAAGTAGTTGTATAGGACAGGCATAAATAAGGAGAACAAAGAGAAATCAAACCCATGACCAGAATGTCAGTGCACATACCAATAGGCTGCACCACCATGTTGAGTTCCACAGCAATGTCTACATACTACAAGAACACTGCAGGACACCACACAAAATGCCTGTTGTGTGCCAGGATAGGGCAACCCCACCAATACCCATGATGCAACACAAATGCAGAACAGACGTCCACAGCTGATATCGCAGTCTGTAAGTGGGACAAGAGACACAGATAAACATATGCACACACACCATGAAATGGAATGCTGTGAACACAGCATGCCAAGGAGCGAAGATCCAAAATAGAAAGGGTGTCAGGGGCCTGCAGAGGGGACAGCCATGTTCATGGTCAGTGGACAAGGGCAAAAGAACCAAAAG
Source organism: Ichthyophis bannanicus (assembly GCA_033557465.1). Taxonomy (NCBI): domain Eukaryota; kingdom Metazoa; phylum Chordata; class Amphibia; order Gymnophiona; family Ichthyophiidae; genus Ichthyophis; species Ichthyophis bannanicus. The sequence continues at coordinate 366,587,116 of CM066032.1, read as the reverse complement.
GAGTACATGAGAATCGAACCTGCACAGCAATGAGTCCAACACCAGCATCACAACAGCTCTACCAATCCCCCAAGCCAACTGCTCACTTGGACAGTGTAATGACAAGGACCATATGTACCAGCTAATATGTGACAGATAGGCTGCATAGAGAGCACACTGTGGTGTACAGTGAAGAGAAGGGAGGGTGTGCAGAGAGGTGATGAAGCTGCAGCCATTGCATGGTAAGGTTAACAGAACACAAGAAAAGAAGAGGAATGGAACATGCTGGAATCAAACCCACAACCTATGGTGGCCCAATGCATGTCACTAACCACTGTCCCAAACAACCACAGCAACTATAATGCTAATATGTACCACCAAATGGAATGTGTGCATGGAAAGTCATAGCACCCTGTGAGGTGGCAGATGGCTGGCACAAAGACAGCTGTCACTGTACAAGGTGGTGAACATAGGTGAGCCCTGTACAAAACATCTCCCCCCATGTGGTGGCAGGGGATGTCAGGGTCTGCCCTAGCCTTGTGGTGTTCCCATGTCACAGGAAAGCACAGGGAAGGGGTGTCATGTTGCACCATGGTGCATACACCCCCATGGGGCCACATGACTGAATGTCTGGTGAGCTGCACTGCCCATCATGACCCCATGCAGCATGCGCATCTCACCAGCCATCTGCGACACGGCATCTACCACCTGTCCCAGGACACGGCTCTGTGCCTGCTGAGCCTGGGCCACAGCACACAGTGCCACAGAAAAGTGGCATACACACATGCCACCACACAGACACCATATGCCTGGTGTGTGTGCGGTGACATCTGTAGACGTCCCGTCTGTGGCAATGTATGGTGTCACTGTGCCCAGGTGGCCTACATTGCTGGACACATGGAGCAGGTGGCAGTGGCCTGTGCTATCCTGTGACCCCACCCCCCCATCCCAGCCCTCCTCCCTGTCCACCCTGCCCCCCTCCACTCCCTCCCCATCCCACACCCCCACCACCACTCTCCCCCTCGTTGGCATCCCACTCCGTGTCTCTCACCGCGCCATAATTGTCAACAGCCACAGGTGCCGGTGGACCATGCAGCTGTGATCCTGATCCAAATGGGGTACAGGCAGCATCAGCATCTGCTGTGGGGGGAAAGCAGACATCACGACGGTGCCCATGTGTCAGAAGGACAGACTAGATAGGCCATGTGGTCTTTTTCTGTCATCATGTTTCTATGTTTCTATGTTACATCACTGGAATATAGTAGGTGGCCACACAGACTGCATCACTCATCATCCCCATGGACCATTGCCCCCCACTGTAGCCTCCATAGGAGGTGAGGGTGATGCAACCACAGCTCCAGAGCCCCCTGCAAAGATCCACCACCTGGGGGTACAGCAATGGAAATGGACTGTTAGGGGACAGACATCTCTGTCCAATGGCAGATGCACAACACACATGGATGTGGGCACCAGGGTGCCGCCCCTGATGTACACTGTTGGTCCAAAGCTAGCTGTGGCCAACACCACCTGCATGTGTGCGAGTGAGGCATGCCATGTGCTTATGGCTCCCATGTGTCATGTGTGCTACAACCCAGGCACCCCATGCCTACCTGACGTACTTCCCCTGTGTGACATGGGTTCTCCATGGCAATTGTGGCTGTGTCATGGTTCAGATCATGTTCAATGTGCCAGCAGTGCTGTATGGTGCAGTTATCCGTGTGTTGTGTTGCATAGGGGTGGCTGGGGCATCTGTCACAGCCAACACATATGCGCCTGATCTCCATGACTGCACCACCATATGATGTGCCCAAGACATGTGTTGACCATATGCGGGGAGTGCATATGCCCGTGCCACAGTGGGCCATGGCAGCACTGTGGCACATGTGGTCAGCCAGTGTGGGAGGCATAGAGCAGCAGACTCACCCATGAAGGTCCAGGGGATGTATCATGGATCTCTCCATACGGTCCAGGGGCCACCTGCGGCTGGGGCAGACATGTTCACATCAACATGTTCATCTGCTCGGGGTCAAGGTTGATCCACAGACCTGTCCATTACCCATGTTGCCCCTGTATGATATGTGTGTTGACTGCTGGCTACTGTGTTGCACCCCTTGCTGTGTGTGACAGTCCCTATGTATGTACCCCACATGGGTAGGCAGCAGCTCCATTGAAATGCCTGGTGAGGTGCCTACATGCCCCCTCCCCCTCCTGAGGATGTGTCACCTGATATAGCCCTGGAACAGGCGCCTCTGCCGGTTGCAGATGAGGAGGGCAAGGAGGTTCAGGTCGTTACATGAGAACGCCGGCATTGGTGCATTGGCCGGCAACTTGTCCACCATGTGCAGTGAGTGCATGACTACATTACACAATATAAATGCATCTGCATGGTAAAGTGCATTCCTATGCGTCCGACGCACATGTGCTGCTTATGACACATGTGTTACAGCGCTTTGTACGGCACCTTACTTTGCAGTGCCTTACAACGCGGCATGGGCTAATGCACCTTATAGGTCCCATCGGTTAAGTCTCTGAGGTGAGGGTGTACCTGGCTGCATGCACAGATTGCAAATATGTGTCTGACTGTTACAGGTGTGAGAAAGACGTGTGTCAGCCAGGCTGACCAAAATGAGACTGATGGAGGATTTAACACATGACCCCTGGCTACGAGGTCAGTGTATTAACCAGTGGCCCACCCCTCCCTGGCATATGTCAAAGCAATGGTTGCCTACAGAAAGATCACAGGTCACCGCTGAAACTGTCTGCTGTGTTTGCCAAGACAGGGTAAACCCATCGGTAACCATAATGCCCTGCACATGAAGAGCGGTGGTCTGAAGCTGGTGCCCAGATGGGGAGTACACCTCCCCAGCACCTCAGCTTGGTAAGTGACACTGACCCCGTGTGATACACGGAGGAGGCCAAACCCAGGTCAGGGATACCAATAGCAAACCACTGAGCCAGCTGCCCACCCAGACATCCCAAAGAAAGGGACTATATATAGGCACCAGCATGTGACAGATAAGCTGCATGGAGGGGACAATGCACTGCACAGTGAAGAGAGGAAGGGTGTGCAGAGAGCCACTATTTGGTAGGTTTTGCAGAACACAATAAAAGAAAAGGAAAGGAACATGTGGGACTCAAACCTGCAACCCATGGCTTTCTAACACACGGTCTGAACCACTATACCAAACAACACCAACAAGTGCAAAGCAAATATGTCTCCAAAAAGGGAACGTGTATATGGAAACCCTCAGCACCCTGTGAGGCAGCAGACAGCTAGCACACAGACAACTGCCAGTAGTCCAGGATGGTCAGTGTGGTGATGCAGCAGCAGAGACAAATGTCTGTCCAACATGTCACACCAAAGTCACTGGTCCATCAACAGATGATGAGCAAGACAGATCATGTCCAGGAGATGCATGGTGTGCACATGTACACAGTAGGTGCTGCATGTGGAGGACCAAACACACAGGAGTCATGAAATGTCCATAAAGGCATACGCGCCTGGCAATACAGGACACACAAGCCTGGAAAAGCATACAAAGCTAGATGTCTGCTAGTCTACACACATATATATGTAATGGGTGTCAGAGACTGCCCATGATATCAAGCAAAGCAGTGTACTTGGCAACATAAACCCTGTAATGTACATCAAACAGTGAAAATGATTAACTGGATCCCATCAGAGCAATGCAGGGAATGTGGCCTAACAAATGTTACATTGGGAATTGAACCCTGGTCCCCCAGGTACCCAGGCCAGTGTGAGAACCATAGTGCCACAGCAAGACATAAACATCTCTGCAGTGGATGATGTGTAGACAAGGAGGCAGGTGCATATCCAATCTGTCCCGCAGCCACTGCCAGCACCAGTGCCAATGAACACCAATGCCAGCTATATCCGACACACTCATCCCAGGTGTGGATGTAGAGGTACTAGCCTGGGCATGCATGTGCTCAAGTAGTAGAGATACCCACCCACAAGAAGCCACAATGTTCCAAGATAGATGACATCCAACTGTACAGGCACATGGGAGCGATGAATGTACCTGTGTTAAAATGGAATATTTATATGGACAGCAGTGAAACCATCTGTGCGCAGGAATGCAGCAGCACAACATCCAATACACCACACACATTTTGTGTATGATAGAACACACACATTGGGCAATGACCTGAAAGGTCGACTGGCGACACAATGATGTGAATGAACCAGATGGCAGTGACGTACGTTGTCTGCATCATCATGGGAATAGCACAGGAACACACAACTGACAGGGGGCACAGTCCAGGCAGGTGCACCAAGCTGCCCACACAACCGGAAGGTGATAAGGTAGGAACGGAGGATACATAGATGTAATGCCATGCTGCCATACAGTGTGTATCAGTGGGTCATATAGCAGTGTAGATGGCCAGTCAAAAGTCTGTAATGTGCCTGAGAATCAGCAGACATCAGGTACGCATGTACAGAAACATCTTTAATGCACAAATGGGAGCAAAAACAGTTACACAAGCCCAACTGAGGACATGGAAACAGGTAGGAGATGCGCATGTTGCCAAAGAACAAACAAAGCCGAACCTTACAGACATAGAGGTAGCACCATGCAGAAGGCCTGCTGCAATGGGTGTTGTGGATACAGAAGCATCACATATATACCAATGAACAGGGAATGCACAACCTAAGGGAGAAAAAGGAGATACCCATCGCCCCACAGTTAAGGTAATGGTGCAATGTGAGTGACACAATGCCATGTCATAAAGAGGTTTGGGCATACATGCATTGATTGGTAGGTAAATCAATGTACAGCTGCACATCTGTAGAGGAACCACACACAATAACATGTATGTGGAGGTAGAATGAAAGGTCCACAATGGTGCACTAACCCACACAGAATCCACGTAGGCACATGCACCATTGAAAAACCGGAATCAGGCAGATGCACATGCACCATACACCTTGAATCATGACAGAGTGCTGCTCAAGATGAACTGTAACACCCCCTGCGAGGGTCAAACAGCAATCACAGATGGCGGCACGCATCACAGTGGTGTGGTGGCAAACAATTTGTCATGTCCAAGTATAAAGTAGCCAGACATAGAAACAGGGCCTACAGAATGTACCTCCTGTGGCACACATGTGGCTGCATGCACCTGTTGATCCAAACATATGTGGATATACTTAACTGCAGGTCACACACATGGCCCACACACATCAACACACTGTCAGATAGATGTAGAACATACAGCAAGTATGTGACGTCCTGCTGTACGGATTGGGACATATTGTCCACAGTGAAAATGTCATCTGCAACCACACATGTCCCGTTATGACTGTCACAGATCCATGGGCATGCAAGGTCACGTGTGACAACTCAGTGTGCTACAGTAATGCAGAGTGTTCTGTGTGTCCACTGTGATGACCATGACACATGGCCAGAGCACAGCAGCAACGTTGTGTTCATCATCTCTGTTCTGCACAAAGTATCAGTCAAACAATAATGTTCATCATAGGCGTGTGTCCCACTCGCTGAGGCCCATCACCCAATGGCACCATCCCCCAGGGATCGTTGCATGGATGTGCTCTGTCCACCAATGGTACTGTGATGGGTACGCCAGTTGCAGTGTAGTCGATGTGCTGTGTGTGTTCGCTGTGCCCTGTGATAGAAGGAGGAGAAACAGGTCATGGTATGCTGTACACAAGTTAAGGTCAAAATGCAGAGAGAGAAACCACAATATGTACATAATGAGACCTCAGACATGCAAACAGGACATGATCACAACACAGAGCACAGTGCATGTTGCCCACAGCTGGAGAAGGCACGGCCGACCAGGTTGCCATCTCGACATGGTCATGTCTATGGGCCACAGCATGTCCAGCAGTGTTGGTGCACACAGATCCCACAGAGGTTCACGACAAAACAAACAGCCCATAACAAACATGTGAAGTGTGATGTGAGTCACAACAGATAAAACATGCAACGTACCGTCTGTGTGCAGTAGGTGTCTGGTAGGGACTGTCTGAGGCAGGCAAAGGCCACAAGAGGTCACAGAAAGGCAGAGTATGTTATTGAAATGCATGGAATCATCATGTCCACATGTCGAGCTGTCAATGCCACATGTCCAAGGTCTGGCGAGATGCGTGAAACGGAACCGTTGATGCATAGTGGACTGGCAGCAAACAGGAGACAGGTCAGTCAAAAACATAGAAGACATGCATAAATATGTGCGCACAATGTACATAATGGCACCAGCACAGGGTTAGAGATAGAGCAGTGAGCACCTCCGCACAAGTGTCCAGGCACATCCCATCATCAGACAATGCTCAAGGGTAGCAAATTGTGCCATCACATAGACACATCACAAAAACACAGACACACATACACACAGCGAGACGGGGAGAGCATGGCCCCTTTGAGCATAAGCTGAGACCAGTGGAGGCAAGCATCACAGTCCATGCAAGGAGACACTGATGTTGTATAATGGCACAATGCTAGGGAAGGGGGTGTGTGCCGACCACCACCACCACACTCTGCACCAGCAGACACACACAGCTCTGTCACAGTTGCCACAAATACAGTGTTGAAAACCCAGAACATGACATGAACTAATGGCCATATGGTTGCAAAACGGAACATATGGGTAGGGAGGTGCAGGCCAAAGAGGTGCACAACAATATATGTGCAGTGGACAGAGAACCACAGAAATGTACTATGCTGCATTGCCCCACAGTACAGGTACCGCTATGTCCACCCACCACAGTCACCTGCAGGTTGAATGACGTACACACAGGTACCACTGCACTGCAGCTATGGCCAGGAACATAAGCTACTCCTGTGGATGCAAAGACAGAAGTGAAACATACATATGTCCAGAGAGAGCCCAGAAACAGACATGGCAGCATGTACATGTATACACATATGCATATCCCCACATATGCAGTACTTACATGAGAACAGCTCCTTGATAAGACGTTACCTGACTGCCATCCCCACACATGTGTCACCACGGCCACATACAGGAGGGCACAGCGGATCCTCCTCCAGATCCTCATTAATGTTGACCCAGATATTGTGCCTGAGTGCAATGTTGTGTAGGATGCAGCAGGCCAGAATGATCTGTGTCACAGTCATGGGTTTGTATTGTAAGACCCCACCGGTCCTATCCAGACACCTGAAGTGACTCTTCAGAATGCCAAAGGTGTGCTCGATGACTGAGCGGCTGGAGGCATGGGCCTCATTGTACCTCACCTCTGCATGTGTCTGTGGAAGACAAACAGGGATCAGCAACCAGGCACGACAGCCATATCCCACATCACCTGCAGACAGAAATGTGGTAAGGTCAATCATGAGCTGGTGGACACACAAATGCGCACAAGCATCTACATGCGAAAGGTCAACAGATACACGACGACACACACAGATGATGTCACATAATGGCACATGGCAGCTGTGTGCCAGTGGTTGGAGGCGTGAGATACAGGATACCGGTAAGGAGCAATGAGGGCAGCACACATCAACTGTAACCAGACCAATCCCATCATCAACCACCTGTAGCCAAAAGCCACGAGTGGCATCCCTGAATGCAGCAGGCAGACACATGGCATTGCACCAGGAATGGGGCAGAGATGCGCATGCGTGCAATAATGTGAAGGCCATGGCACAGTGCACACACACATGCTGTCACAGTAACATATATAGTAGGGGTATAGCCAAGATGGCTGAAACTACACACCAATGCTACCCAATACAGAGCAGACATGTGGGATGCAAAGTGGTACCACAATGCCAGCCACATGATTTCACAGACAAGTTCAATGGAGATTGGCCCCCCAACACACAATACAGCAGGAAAATGAATATGTGAGCCAACCCAGGCCCCTCCCCCCAGTAGCACACACACATACATGTTGCAGACAGAGTCAACTAGGGATACACAACCAAGACAGACACATGTACATTTGCGTATGTGTGTGAGCCGAGGCCGTGCACTGTAGGTGTTGGCAACCAATCTGTGTCACACACCACCATGGAGGAACACACCATATGTGCTGTGAGCGTGTCTGTCCAAAAGACCTGTGCAATACAGCAGCGGTACCTGGAAACAGTATTACCCGCACGTGTGCCGGGACACACAGAAGAGCAATGACGCACATATCGCAGACATAGTTAAGTGTAGAAACACACAAACATATGTGTCCATGTCCTCAGTGACGGTGACATGGTGTGCTGGAAGACACCGCCCCACACAATGTCAGCATTGCACAACCACAATGCAGGGAGAGACATGCAGGGGTTCATAGTCGGCAATGGGACCACCTATAACAGACATTGGATTGGCAGTGATATGCCACAGCATGATGGACTGTGTCCGTAATGTTTTCTGAAAGGACGTCTGAGATGCAGCACGCCATGTCATGTGTGTCGCAGGGGATATGCAGTCAGAAGGCCCAAATGGAACACCAAAGGTGACCCTGTCCCACCTGTGAGAGGTGCAGGTCCCCCAGGACACAGGGACAACATGTGCATGTTAGAGATGGTTAATACCCACCCAGCAGGACACAGTCCCCATATTGTCTGGCCTCAAATTGTCCGAATAGTGCTGAGTGATGCAGGATATGGGAGTCATGGGTGGACCCTGGAAACCATGGAACCACATTCAGAATATGCATAGTTGCATCACAAACAACCTGAACATTCAGGGAATGGTAGTGTTTGCAGTTGCGGAACGCCACCTCCCTGTCTCTGGGTGGGACCAGGGCAACATGTGCGCAATCAGTAGCTCCCATCATGTGTGGTATCCCTGCAATCTGATGGAATGTCTGGCCCATGGCCCCCCCACTGTTAGGAATCATAATGTAATTCCTAACCCGGCTGACCATGGCCCGCAGTACCTGATGGAGACAGCGCGAGACGTTGGGCCTGCTCATCCCCCCCACTGCGGCCACCGAGGATTGGAAACAGCCAGAGGCAAGGAAATGAAGGGCACTCAGGAGCTTTGTCAATCCCGGTATGGCATGTGACCTGGCAGTCCAGGGCTCTAGGTCAGGTCTTAGATCCTCATAGAGCTCCCTAATAGCCCCCATGCTCAGATGGTAGAGGGAGTTGACCTGGTCCTCACGCATGTCCTGGAGCATGGGCCTGGGCCTGTAGAGGCGAGGCAGGCGAGGGCATGCCTCCGCACACCTACAGTGCCGTGCTGGACATACCTCAGCCTGTGGAGCCTGCACAGCTGCAGGTCTGTGTTGCAGTGGGACTGCACCCATGCCCAGTGCTACAGCTCCAAGAACACCATCTCCCTCATCTGGCAACCGCAGCTCCTCCAAGTCAAGCAACGCCACCACTGCACAACCCACATGGTCGGTTTGAGCCATCATGGACAGCAGCCTGAGCGATGTAGGGTGCTAAATATGGTGTGCGGTGTGGCAACTAATTAGAACAAACATAACACAGCTGCAGATGCAGCAATGCACACCAGCAACAGTGTTGCAAACTGCACAGTGCGTATGGAAGCAGAACGCTGTAGCACGCGTAGTAGCGCACATACCACAACACACAGGCAAACCTCGCAATTGGGTCTGTGGAGTGCACATAGGAGGGGCACAGAGCATGTCCCCACGTGCATACAGATTGCATAACATGCACTGGCACAACATATGCATAGATGCAATGCATGGGGTACCTACGTGCAGCGGAGAGCACCGTAGCTACAGCCTAGCACACTGAGCAAATCTACATACCAGAAATGGCAGGTGTGTGCACCAAATATGGAAGAGGACACAGCACCTGTGGATGTAGGGGCAGACACTAATGAGGAGGTCCGAACGTAGAGAACGTTAAGCGCACGGGTGCATAAAGGCATAGCACATGTAGGAATGCACGTTACTCTCAACACATGCACATACAGCTAATCGTGACACATGCGCGAGTCAGGTCCCCGCATGCATATGGAGCATGTGACATACCCCACCCCCTGTAGGTGGCACAGAGAGGCAATGCATGCCTGCACAGCAAACACACCCTGGATAGCGGTGAACACGTGTTGCGCATGCATAGGAACGTGTGTTGCACAGTCTGAACATGCAGTGGACCATGCCTTGCGTACGTAAATGGGCTCACCAAGTCTGAAAAGGCAAGGGTGGTTACACGATGGCACAGGGTGCAGCAGGTGAAATAGGTGTGGGCGCCATGACCAGCCAGCAGTTACCAGTGGCCCTCACCAAAGAGGAGCCTGACGGGGGAGGCAGGCCCATCCAGCCACAGCCAGGAGGCACCCGAACAGTGTGGAGGTGTGGCAGGTGGCAAGTGCCGCTGTAGGCCAGTGCCTGATGACGCCAGGAGAAGGGCAGCCAGCTACACCCAGGAGGAAAATGATCTCCTCCTAGCAGCCATCCTGGAGTGGTATGAGGTGCTATTTGGGTGGCTCAGCAGCACAACCACCATTGCTCAATGCAACATCACATGGGAGGAGGTCACAACAGCAGTGGCTGCAGCAGGGGGCCCAAGCCATGGCCAGGAGAGCATAAGGAAGCGCTACTGGGACATCAAGCACTCAGTCCGGGCGTGCGCCATTGCGGAGAGGCACCATGCCCATGCGACAGGAGGAGGTGCACCACAGCGAGCCACCCTGTCGCTGCTGGAGCAGCAGCTAGCCGACAGACTGGGGCCCATCTACCTCCACGGTCTGCCACCTGAGCTGGATACAGTGTACCCATGTGCAGGTGGGAAGGAGGAATGTGTTCTAGGGAGAGCCAACATGCGGGGGTTGGGGGGAGGCTGGGGACAGGTCAGAGCCATAGGACCAAGCACGGACAGGGTACCAAGGGGCATAATGTGGCCAACAGTGACAGGAGCAGCAGAGAGGCCCTTGGTGATGGGGATAGGGAAGGCCCATGTGGCATGGCAGAGACAGCTCACCGGGGACCTGTGACAGTGATGCAGCAGCTGAGAGTGGCTGGCAGATGCTGGGCCCCACTGGAACCAGGGGGCCATGGGAGGTGGACGTGATGACGGTGTACATGGGTGAGGATGGGTAGGCGTGAGGCTGCAGGTGCAGAGGGGGACAGGCAGGGGCAGGGATTGTAGGTCACCAATGTGGTTTGAAGCCACAGTGAGGGGTGGGGAGGGCAGCATAGGGCCCGGGAATGTAGAGTATGGGGGCGGCAGTGTTCCCCTGCATCTGCATGCATGGTGGGTGATAGGGGGATGACAGCAATGTGCAACGGCAATCAATGGGGTGGGTGGCCCAAGGTAGGTAGGGTGGGTGGGCGAAGGGTATGCAGGGGCAGCCCCGGATGCTGGACACGGGGAACGCCACCATGCAGGGGGTGGTGTGGGTGGGGAGTCCAGCATGGCCAGAGCATACCCATGTGGCACACACACATCCATGCACCCACTCTGCACTACCACCCAATGTCGAACGACATTCGCCACGCCAGGGCTCCATGTCACCCCGGGGCATGCACCCCAGTGCACAGATCCCTGCCACCCCAGGGCATACCTGTCCCAGGCAATAGTGGCCCACCAACCCCAGCAGCACCCCAGCAGTCCCACCAGTTGATGTAGCCCATACCCAGTTGCATGCATACACAGTGTCAAACCTTCACCCACTCCCCAACCTTGTGGGTTAAGGAGGGATAGGCCATGTGTAGTTGTGGGGGCCAATGAATATGCGGTGACAAGAAATTTATTTGTTTTCAAGGATTTTTATTTCCCCGCTCCGTGAGAGAGACAGGAACAGAAAAGGTCAGTAAATCAGGAATTATGCAAACAGAGGCTTTCAGTATTGTGCTTCAAACTTCTCATATGGAGAAACACATTGCTTCATGTGTTCTCTCCGTGCAATATATACAGGTGCTCAGGTGATTAGTATAATTGTTTCTTTTAGCAATTATGTCACAGTCCAGCATACATTCAATGCAAAATAGGCTTTCCTTTCAAATTGCTTCAAACACTACTTTTTCCAGGTACCTTTTCTCAGCGATTCTGGACTAGCATAACCAGAATAAAAGTCAGGTATAATCATTCAAGCTTTTTGTCTCATGGGTTCTCTCTATTAATGCCACAGAGCACTGCCTCGGCTGATTGACATCAATCATAGGAACTTGCTTGGGGGAATAATCTTTTCTTCAGGATTATTCACTGCTTGAAGAATAGGTTGTTGTGCAAGAACTCTTTCATTCAAGAATTGTCTAAGGTCTGTTAGAAGTTGTTCTGCCTGTCCCCTAGCAGGAGTCAAGGGTAAAGCTCCTCCTTGTTTAAGCAGGTGATTATCTGCCTCTGGTGAGCAAACACGGCTTTCCCTATTCAGACAGTCTGTGCTCGAGGTGGAGATTCCCTTCCCCCACTTCTCTCTGTTAATGAATGGTGGAATTTCCCCTTCGTTCTCAGCAGCTCTACTTCTCAGGAAGGCTTCAAAGGTAGGACCTTTTATATCAGGATAGCCTAATCCCTTTGTAAACAGTTGTGCTGCGTTTCTTTCCTCAGCTTGTTTGTTAGGAACAGGCATTACTGACTGAGTAAAACCTGGCTCGTATAGAGAGTTTTCAGGGTAAAACAATCTTCCTTCATACTCCCTAAAACTATCCTGTCTACTACAAACAGGAGTCTCTCTTCTTGGCATATAACATTTATCAGAAGGATTAAAAATAACAGGTACCTTCAAATGAGACTGCTCAGGAATTATCTGGCCAGCATGCTTTTCTCCCCCGGGATAAAAACTGCTTCTCCACAACGTGGGCTCTTTTCCTTGTGTTGGATTAGCTTCCCTTTTGTTGCAGCTGGGCACAGCTTCTGTAATCAGGTCAAAGGGTTCTGCAGACAATGGAACTTCCTGCCTTCCCAATACCTTTGGCTTTCTTTCTTGTGGATTTAAAGCAAACTCTCTTCTCAATCCACTAGCAGAGCTTATTCCTTCATTCCTTCTTGACAGCCTCTGGCTTGGTCCTGTTCCTCCATTCGTTCTAGTCCTTCTGCTCCTCTCTCTGTTTAAGAAGGATCCCTTACTCTGGGATGCCCGCCTCCTCCTAGGGCGTGCCCAATCCATAGCTCTGCTTCTCTCCTCCTCTGAGGTGAGCTGATTGGCTGCCTGTAGGCTATGCTGAGAGTGGGAATTTCTTCTTTTCCCTGCAATACTGGATTCTACCAGGGGGTCAGTGTTGGTCTCCATGGCTTCCGCGCCTAGCGCTGCATCACAACAGCCACCAGTGAGGCACTGCTGACACCAGGGACACATATATCTACGGGTGCACCACACATCCCTGCACTGGAACAGTCCCTGGCCACATGTACACAGCCAAGGTCTACCCCAATTGTCCTACGTATCCCACAGCCCACACTGCCTGGCAGGCCACAATGGGACAAGTATATGTATGTGGCTGGGCAGGCACGGCACACCTGAGCTGTGTACCCTTACCCCCCACAGGTGACATACATGCCATGGAGACAGCGGAGGGGGAGGAGCCCCCAGGGTCCGGACTGTGGCCCCTGTACGAGGCAGCACCAGATGTGGATGTGCCTGAGGAGGACGAGGCAGTGCTGGAGGCAGAGGGGGGAGCAGCACCCCACCTTTCAGATGACAGCGGGGCGGGTGCCGAAGCAGGTGACAACAACATTATGGTGGAGGCTGCAGCTGGGGGCATAGCTGCACCACCAGCCCTGGGTCCCGCACCACAGCCCGCACAAGCAGCCATTTGCCAGGTGATCGGGGAGATGCATTCCCACTCGGAAGCAGAGCATGTGGATGCAGAAGGTGAGTGTACAATCTGTCTGGTCAGCTGTTGTATGTGTACAGGTGGAATGTGCAATGCATGTCTCACGGCTCGCACCGTGTCTCACCCACAGTCATACAGATGGCATTGCGTGAGGTGGCAGTGGAACAACGTCACCAGTGTCATAAGGAATGATGCCAACAGCTGGTGCTGGGCGGCCTCCTCTGCAAGGTATGGGCCCTGAATGTGACAGCTGGGTCAATGGCAGCCAGCATGGCCGGGATGGTGTCCGTGCATGAGGCCATGTTGGCACGCATGGGCCAGCTGGTGGCAGCAGCACCAGCGGAAGCAGTAGCACCAGCCCCATGGGGTACACAGGGACGTGGCCGGTGTGGTAGAGGATGCGGGTGAAGGGTGTAGTTGTGGGGGGTGAGATTTGCAGAATAAATAACATTTGCAATGGTGCACCCTGTGGCCACATGTCCATTCTTTCAGCTGACTGCTCCATGTTCCCCCTGTCACACATGTGGTCACCCTAGGCACATGCCCCTTGCCCTTTCCTGCTCAGGGTGCCCCTTCCCCTTACTTTCCCTGCTGGACACGTCCTGGGTTTCCCCTGCCACCCCTGCCACCCCTACACCCATATCCCTCCTCTGGAATGGCCATTCCTGCCACCCTCCACCCTCCCCTGTGCCCGTCCTCCCCTCATCCCCTCCCCTGGGACACAGTCCTGTCCTGCCCATCCCACCCTCCCCCGTCGTATCAGTGCTAGTACCCACACACAGGTCCCGCCTCAGATACTGTGTGTCCCGCTCACATGTATCCTCGTCCCCTGCCATTGACAACATAACTGGGCCACTGCACAGCCCCCACCCCTGGCACCCTGGCACCCTTGAACCCCCCACCCTTGCCTTCAACCCCCCCGCCATACCTGTCAACCCTGGGTTCACCCTGGCCCATTCTGTCACCGTAGATACCCCCACCAGGCAGGGCATCTGTGGCGATGCCATCCCTGTCAGTCCAATCTGCTCCACATCCATCTGTCCCACCATCACTACCATTTTCTTATGCACCGTACTGAGCAGAACCATTGTCCGGACCGCGACACCTCCGCTACTGGCACCTCATGCACATTGCGCCTTGCCTACTGGTCTCTCCCTACCCCAAAGTCATCCCACCCACCCCTGTCCTCACCCTCCATCCCTGCTCCAGCACTGCTGGCATATCGTATTGTATCCAAGGTCCCCTGCCATCGCCCCCTCCCCCTCATGTCACCCCTCTCCCTGCCCTCACTGCTGACCCCACCTCTCTCCCACCCCATCATTGGTTCACCCCGGTCATGTCTCTAGGCCCTCTGGGGTCTGTGCCCCCACACGCAGGTCCATACGCCCCGCTGTTCCTACCCCACCCACTTATGATTGGGCCGTTCCCTTGCCCCATCCCCAGCAGCTGTTCCATCCTCACCACTGGGATACCCTCTGGTATCGCTCCCCCCTCTGGGGGACACACAGGGACATGCCCACATCTGGCAATCACACTCCACTGCCATGTTGCAAAATGAGACACAGAGACGCAGTGAATGTGGTTACAACAGGTTATATGTTTATTGGGGGGGTTTACAAATGCTCCCGGTGGGCTTGTGTGGGCCTCGACCCTGCCACCCTCAACCCCGCTGGTGTTGGCCGTCCCGGGGCAAAGGATGCCAGAGGGTAGGGGTGACATGGGTCTGGCTGGCACTCGCACCCCCGGGGCCGCCCTGGCTGGGTGGCTGGTCATCTGCACCTGCTGTGAGTATGTCACACAGCATGCACAGCTGGTCAGCCACCATGCCCATGGTCACTGCCATCTGCCCTACAGCTTGGCTCTGGTCCCACAGGGCGTATGCCTTTGCATGCATCACCACAGCCATGCGGAGGCCGCACATACACCCGCACAGACACACCTTGTCCCTTGTCTGTGTGGCTGCATGTGCGGCCTGCCATCCTATGCTGATGTATGCAGGCCCTGCACCTGGACGGGTTACATCCCCGGCACTATGGGGCAGATGACAGGGGCCCCCAGCGCCCTGTGGAGGTCTGTGCCACTCTGGACTGGCCAAGCCTTGGCATCGATATGCTACAGAGCACGTCACGGGTCTCCTTAGCCCAAAGGCACATCATACGGCACCCTAAACCAAGCTCCAGAAAATGGCACATTCTAGGGCTCTTGTGGTTTCTGTGCCTTACTTGGTGCCTTAGTATGTGCCTTAGTGGGCGCCATATTGTATGGAGTCGTATTGCTCCTCAGGTGCTTTGTATGGTGCATTGTGAGGTGCCATAAAGGGCACCTTCTCAGGGTCTCTAGGCATGGTGCGGTACTGGGCTCCCCTGGACAGGTCACCTTCGGGGGCTCTCTGGGATATGGCACTAATGGTTACAGTGCCCTAACAATGTTAGGGTGCCCTAGGTTAGTGTGCCCTATAGGCTGCAAGGTGCCTCAGCTTGACATGCATCACCTATGGGCATTGGGACAGATGTCACCATAGCACTGGGTGGGCACAGGGGAACGGCACTGCACAGGTGATTGATGGAGGGAGGCTGGGAGGTCCTGGACATGCCATATCTGCCATGTTGTGGGTGACTGTACCATGGCACAGGGCTCTGGCAATGCAACATGCTTGTGAGACAGTGGGTGGCAGTTGATGGGTGTATGTATCCCCCGGTGGGGGCAGTGATGGCAGGATAGTTGCAATGGTGGGTTGACAGCAGAGTGGTGGTGCCATGCAGATCAGGCACAAGCAGGGATGCACACAGAGGCACAATGCAGGACAGGGTACCAGCGCATGACATGGGGTGGCAGCCTGCACAGGCAGACAGGACTATGCACAGCTGACACATGCAGATGGATAGACTGCGGAACTGTTTTTCAACTTTGGTGAGGGTGTTAGGGGCTGGCAGTACTGATCTGCGAGGGTACGACTGTTAGTGGCATGCAAATTATCTTGGTTGGCAAGGCATGGGAGGAGGTAACAACGGGTAATCCGACCCATGACCACTGTTTGTAACTTCATTGTACTAGCCAGTGTGCTTTACCTCTCTGCCCTGTTGTACAGCAATGGCTGGGTACAGGGGGACTGCAAGTCACCACACAGGCCATCAGCTGTGTGCGCCAGGATAGGGTAGCTGCACCAACACCCATGATACATTGCACATGCAGAACAGCGCTATACAGCTGGTCACCACATGGGTTCTGCACCTCTCTGTTACCGCAGCTTATTTTAACAGCCTGCCAGGGTGTGATACTGCCACAGAGTAGCTACGGACCCTGCCATTCGGCAGGTTCTGTATTCACCCTGAGGGAAAGGGTGGGCACACAGCACTGGGTCTGCAGTACATGTGGTGCTGGGGATAGGTCCTGCTGTACATCCACATCCCTACCAGTGTGTGACAGTTGTTCATAAAAGTGCTTCTGATGGTAGCTCTGTGGCCATCTGTGTTCTGCAGTCACATGTGGTCCTCTGGGACCAGACTTCACCCATGTCACTGAGTACCCAGTGCTGGGGTCTGGCTGCCATGGACACCTGTTAGTAGGGTTTAGGGGTGTTTAGAATCACATGGGGGATATGTAGCACTGCCCCCTACCAGTCAGAGTAGTCTACACTATGTGCCCCCGAGGGCCCATGCTCACCCATATTGTCAGGGAGGCAATGGAGTGACAGGTGCCTGCAGCCTGGGGATTGGCTGTGGCACCAGTGACCCCAGTCCTGATGGCAATGGACAGTCCTCCAGGGTTAGTGCGCAGAACCCATACGTGTGACTGCAGCAGTGGCAGACCAGCAATGATGTGGTGGTAGGCCTGTGGCTCCTCCCTTGTCACATACCACCATCTGCCATTCACCATCAGACAGCCCTTTCAGACTGCACCTGCAGCAGCATACAGGGTGTTCCAACCATGCACAGACTAACTGCAGCCAGTCCCTGGTGCAGGCTCACAGAGAACACATGTGCACCCAGACATGGTATGTGCAACACACACACCAGGCAGGCATGTCAGAGATTGGACCCCAAAACTAGAATCACACACATATCATTGGTGACAGATGGTATAGAGCACTGTGGGGGGACCTAGACATACTATGGTCACTGCTCAATCAGAGTGGACTGACCTCACAGCATGACATGCTGTGGCCGCCCTGTCCATACAGGTGGTGTTCGGCCACTACAATGACCGAGCCAATGCCCTACTCCCTGTGCAGATGACGCCTGCCCAATATGCCCTGTCCTGCCCATACCCACAAAACCTTGCTCCTCATTATGCACATTTGCATAATAACGCTGTTAACATCTGCACATTGTGGGCCCAGAGCAGGGTGGGCAGCCACAATACAATGGATAGACATAAACACACACACTCCTAACGCGTCACTGTGCACTGATAGGGGTGTTTGGCAAATCTGCCCGCCACCCTGCCTTGCTCACAGTGCTGACATTTCTGACCTGTGCAGGAGGTAATGGTGGTGCTGTGATGCTACCTGCAGCTCCATGCTACATGAGGATTTGGATAGTGGAGCCTGGATGAGTGGGTGTTTGTACCCCTGTTGGCTGCTGCTGTGGGGATTGCACATTTTGATAGTGTATCTACATCGTGAGGTAAAATTTTGGGTTGTGCTGTGCCTGCAGTTGGGACTCGAACCTGTGACTCTCAATTCCAGGACACACTGGCTGTGTGTGCTGCACCACAGTGTTGCCACAGGGTCAAAATGGACCCTGGGGCTACCTGTATGTCTCCTCAGCTAGATGTTTTCTGGTGTTGTGTTTTATCTACATAGTGGGTAAATTATTGTGGTGTACTTTTACGTCTCCTCAGCCAGACCATTTCTGATTTTCTGTTCTATCTATGTAGTGGGGTATATTATTTGGATGTACCTTTCCTTCTCCTCAGCAGGATCTTCTCTGGTTTCTGTTTTATATACATGGTGGGGTAAATTATTGGGATGTACCTTTCCTTCTCCTCAGCAGGACCTTCTCTGGTTTCAGTTTGATCTACATAGTGGGGTAAAATATTGGGATGTGCTGTGCAGGGCCTGCAGCTTGGACCTGAACCTGTGATCCTCTGCTTTGGGACACACTGGCTGTGTGTACTGTGCCACAGTGTTGCCACAGGGTCACATTGGTCCCTGGGGCTACCTTTATGTTTCCTCAGCCAGACCTTTTATATTGCACTACACACCATGTACTGGTACAGGACATGGCCTTGGGCCACTGCAGGCAGGTGCCACTTCCCCTTCCAGCACAGACACACACAACCCCCCTCTGTCATACTGACATGGGCATATATTGTTGGTGCACCATCCTAGACCATACACTGCATGGGTAGGCGGGTGCCTAGGTTGCGGTGTCAGGGGTAAGGGGCATACATGGCCTTCCACACTCCTCCCCATCAAAGCCTACCAACATTTTGCCCCTTCCACATGGGGGATGGGTGGCTGGGGGGATGTCCGGTGTGTGCCCTGGCAACTATTGGCTAGGGTAGTCAGGGTATTTGTAGTTTGTGTTTTGCTTTGGTCAGTGACTGTCTTGCTGATTTCTCGTGTCTATAAGAACATAAGAACATAAGATATGCCATACTGGGTCAGACCAAGGTCCATCAAGCCCAGTATCCTGTTTCCAACAATGGCCAATCTAGGTCATACGTACCTAGCAGTTTCCCTAAAAGACACAGGTTCCGCAATGCTTGTACTGGGTCAAGCATTGGTATCCTGGGTCCCTTCTTAACAATGGTTTATGGACCTCTCCTCCAGGAACTTGTCCAAATCTTTTTTAAATCCAGCTGCACTAACAGCCTTTACTAGATCCTACGATAACAAATTCCAGAGTTTGATTACCCGTTGAGTGAAAAAATATTTTTTTTTTATTAGTCTTAAATAGTTTACCCTGTAGCTTCATTGCATGTCCCCTAGTCTTTCTATATTCTGATAACGTAAACAATCGATCTACGTTTACCCGTTCCACTCCATTCATTAATTTATAGACTTCTATCATATCTCCCCTCAGCCGTCTCTTTTCCAGGTGAAAGAGCTCTAACCTTTATAGCCTTTCTACATAGGAGTATCCTTCCATCCCCTTTACCATTTCGGTGACTTTTCTCTGAACCTTTTCTAATAACGCTATATCCTTTTTAAGATACGGCGAACAGAATTGCACACAATATTCAAGGTACAGTCTCACCATGGAATGATATAGAGGCATTATAATATCTTTTGTTTTATTTTCCATTCCTTTCCTTATGATACCTAGCATTCTATTTGCTCTCTTGGCTGCCGCTGCACACTGGGCCGAGGGTTTTAACATGGTATCCACAATGACGCCTAAATCTTTTTCCTGGGTGTTGGTTCCTAATGTGGAACCTTGCATTGTGTAACCATAGTTTAGGTTGTTCTTCCCTAGGTGCATAATTTTGTACTTGTCCACGTTAAATTTCATCTCCCATTTTGATGCCCAGTCTTCCAATTTATCAAGAACCTCTTGCAATTTTCCACAATCCTCTTGGGTTTTAACAACTTTAAATAGTTTTGTGTCATCTGCAAATTTGATATCCTCACTCGTTATTCCACTTTCCAGGTCATTTATGAATATGTTAAAAAGCAGTGCACCCAGCACAGATCCCTGGGTACACCACTATTCACCTTTCTCCATTGGGAAAATTGGCCATTTAGCCCAACCCTAATTTTTTTCTTTCCGTCTATCTTTTTTACTGTCTAGCTTTCGCATCCATATGATGTTATTGAAAATACCATGGCTTGAATAAGTCAAATATTCCCTGATAAATATATCCCAATGTGAAAAAGAGATGTTTATTGGATAAACGCAGAAATAAAATGCTTCTTCCCTTAGTACCCTCTTGCTTACTTTTGGTCCCCTACTCTGTTTTTGTGTCTTTTCTATACTGTTGATTCCACATCTATCCAAATATATGTATTTAACAGAAAAGTCATCCAGCAATAGTATCTCTGTTACAAAAGCACCAATAAACATATTAACTAGAAAATAAACACCTAAATTTACTTGAGAACATAAGAACATGTGAATTGCAATATTGGATCTGACCAAAGGTCAATCAGGCACTATGTCTTGCTTCAAACAGTGGCCAATCTAGGTCACAGTTATCTGGCAGGACCCCAAACAACAATAAGTTTCCAGGCCCTGACTGTCTACATGCTGAGTAATTTTATTCTTTATGATGGTTTCTACCATTTTTCCCGGTACTGACGTGAGGGTCACCGGTCTGTAGTTTCCCAGATCACCCCTGGAACCCTTTTTAAAAATTGGTGTTACATTGGCGATCCTCCAATCTTCAGGTATTAGAGATGATTTTAATGATAGTTCACATATTACTAACAGCAGGTCTGCAATCTCTTATTTCAGTTCTTTCAACACCCTTGGATGTATACCATCTGGCCCAGGTGATATGTTACTCTTCAGTTTATCTAATAGTTGTAATATATCTTTCTGATGTATCAATATTTCCTTCAATTCTTCTGCACCTTTAAATACCACTTCAGTCATGGGTAACATCCCTACATCTTCCTCAGTAAAGACCGAAGCAAGGAATTCATTCAGTCTCTCCGCTATCGCCTTGTTGCCTTTTAGTGCCCCTTTAACTCCTCTATCATCTAATGGACCAACTGACTCTCTCACAGGTTTTTTGCTACGAATGTACTTGAAAAAATCTTTATTTCGCGTTTTTGCTTCTGCAGCAAGCTTCTTCTCAAATTCTCTCTTTGTCTGGTTTATCAATGCCTTGCATTTGACTTGCCAGTGCTTGTGCTGTTTCCAGGTTTCGTCATTTGTCTCTTTTTTCCATTTCCTGAAAGATGCTTTTTTGGCAACAACAGCCTCTCTGACCTCATCTTTAAACCATGCTGGCAGTTTTTTCGACTTCCTTCCACTTTTCTTAAAGCGTGGAATACAGCTGGTCT
This sequence comes from Ichthyophis bannanicus, assembly GCA_033557465.1. Taxonomy (NCBI): domain Eukaryota; kingdom Metazoa; phylum Chordata; class Amphibia; order Gymnophiona; family Ichthyophiidae; genus Ichthyophis; species Ichthyophis bannanicus. The sequence continues at coordinate 366,565,481 of CM066032.1, read as the reverse complement.
GGGCTTCCAAGATAGTATTTTTCAACAACACCCAAGCTTGATGTAAGTCTTTAACCTTTGCAACTGCTCCTTTTATTTTTTTCTTAACTATTTTCCTCATTTTATCATAGTCTCCCTTTCGAAAATTAAAAGGTAGTACTGTGGATTTCCTTACTATCCCTCCTCCACTAATTAAATCAAAGTCGATCATGCTATGGTCACTATTGCCAAGTGGCACCAACACCCTTATCTCTTGCACTAGATCTGGTGTTCCACTAAGGACTAGGTCTAATATGGCTTCCCCTCTGGTCGGTTCATGAACCATCTGCTCCAAGAAGCAGCCATTTATGTCATCTAGGAACTTTATATCCCTAGCATGTCCTGCCGTGACTCTGACCCAGTTGATACTGGGGTAATTGAAATCACCGATTATTATTACTGCGCTGTAACTTTTGTTAGCTTCCTTGATTTCTTTGAGCATTTCATCATCCATTTGTTCATTCTGGCCAGGCGGTCAGTAGTACACCCCCACTGCCATCGCCTTCCCCTTTTTACATGGAATTTCAATCCATAGAGATTCTACAGCAAATTTTGTTTCCTGCAAAACTTTAATTCTTTCTGACTAAATGCCCTCTCTAACATAGAGCGCAACCCCTCCACCGATTTGAACAGCTCTATCATTACGATATAGTTTGTACCCAGGTATCACAGTGTCCCAGTGGTTTTCCTCCTTCCACCATGTCTCTGAGATTCCAATCATATCTAACCTCTCATTTAGTTCTATATATTCTAACTCTCCCATCTTATTTTTTAGACTTCTAGCATTTGCATACAAGCATTTTAGAGACTGCATTTTATTCATATTAATTTGGTTATTGGTAGACATGGGTAATTTGGGATCTTATGCTCTGTCTGCTCCATACTCGAGGGCATTTGGGCTACTTTACTCTTTTTTGGAACCTCTCTGCTTTTGGTAGTATCCTTCAAGTATACATTCTTATGAACCATCCGCTCTTGGGCGACTGTCGGCTTTCCCCTATTATCTAGTTTAAAAGCTGTTCTATCTCCTTTTTAAAGGTTAATGCCAGCAGCCTGGTTCCATCCTGGTTAAGATGAAGCCCATCCCTTCGGAAGAGAACCCTCCTTTCCCCAGAATGTTCCCCATTTCCTAACAAATCCAAAACCCTCATCTCTGCACCATTGTCTCATCCACGAATTGAGACTCCGGAGCTCTGCCTGCCTTTTGGGTCCTGCACGTGGAACGGGAAGCATTTCGGAGAACGCTACCCTGGAAGTTCTGTATTTCAACTTCCTACCTAAAAGCCTAAATTTAGCCTCCAGAACCTCCCTATCACAATTTCCTATGTCATTGGTACCGACATGTACAAAGTCAGCAGACTCCTCCCCAGCACTATCTAAGACCTTATCTAGGTGGCGCATGAGGTCCGCTACCTTCGCACCAGGCAGGCATGTTACCAGGCGATCCTCATGTCCACCAGCCACCCAGCTACCTACATGTCTAATGATCAAATCACCAACTATAATGGCTGTCCTAACCCTTTCCTCATGGGCACATGGCCCTGGAGAAACTTCCTCGGTGCGAGAGGGTTTTACATCACCTGGAGGACAGTTCCTAGTTACAGGATCACTTCCTGCCACACCAGGATGATGCTCTTCTGTCACATGACCTCTCTCCTTCATGGCAACAGGGATGCTGCCAGACTGGAGGTGGAACTTCAGGACTATATCCCTGTAGGTCTCATCTATGTACCTCTCTGTCTTTCTTATGTTTTCCAAGTCTGCTACTCTAGCCTCTAGAGAACGGACTCGTTCCCTGAGAGCAAAGAGCTCCTTACATCTAGTGCACACGGAAGACCTCTCACCGACTGGGAGAAAATCATACATGTGACACTCAATGCAAAAGACCGGAAAGCCCCCATCTCACTGCTGGACTGCTGTCTGCATCTTAGTTTTAAGTTTTTGTTTAGATCTTTAAGTTCTTTACTTACAAAGGGTTGCTATGGATATTTATACCAATAAAACCGTACCTAATACGTTTAATATATCTTGTTCACCTGAAGCTTAATTAATCTCAGGTCCTGAGTGACTATTAAATTTAAACTACAAGCTCTCTTCTGGGTTCCAAATCTAACCAGAAAGCTCTCTTCTGTGTTTTAAATTTAAACTAAAAGTACTTTGCTGATGCTAGGACCTGAGTGACTATTAAACTTAAAACTACAGCTCTCTGCTGGGTTCCAAATTTAACCAGAAAGCTCTTTTCTGTTTTAAATTTAAACTAAAAGTACTTTGCTGATACTAGACCCTGAGTGACTATTAAATTAAAACTACAAGTTCTCTGCTGGGTATGAAATGTAACAAGAAAGTTCTCTTCTGTGTTTTAAATTTAAATTTAAACTGCTGCTACTAGGCCCTGACTGATTTAACAAAAAATAGTGGGTTCACAGATTAAATAGCTTTAATAGAAAGAATTCCTTTCAGAAAATTCTCAGAAGTATATACTCACAATTGCAGATCTCTCTCCAGAAGTAACAGTCCCCTTTTCTTGTCCTTCAAGACTGAGGATCACAGAGCTCTGGTTGAGCTATTTATGCCTGTGCTGCTGAGGTAAGCTGTGACCAACTTCCTGGATGATTAACAGTCCTTGCTTGGATAGAAGGAGTCTTTCAAAATGGCCTTTTGACCTGCCACCTGGTGTGAACCCCTTTTGAAAAAGCTTCACAGGTCTCTTGCCCCCTAGGTAGAAGGCCTCTTTGTAAAGGTCTCTAGAAGACTTTATTTGCTCCTCAAAGAGTACTGACCCTGTTTTGCCTTTTGTGCTAATCTATATTCTTATTTGATTTAAATTATAGCTCGCTGCTGCTGCTAGGCTCTATCTTATTATGAAATTTAAACTACAAGCTCTCTGCTGGGTTCTAAATTTAACCAGAAAGCTCTCTTCTGTGTTTTAAATTTAAACTAAAAGTACTTTGCTGATGCTAGGCCCTTCCTCCTCTCCTCTCTCTTGACTCACACCCCCAGGACCCAATCAAATCCTCTCCCCACCCGGGGAAGGGACTTGCATTGGGGGAAACCAATTTGAAAATTGCACCATACCCCCCCCCCCCCCATTTCAGCTCCCCCACCTTCAGCACTGCCCACCAAATCTTCTCATCTACCAATGATTAAAATATTATCCAGACATTGAGGCTGGAATCCCTGGGCTCGGGCCGGGCACCCAGTTACATGCGGCACCAGGGACCGCAGTCCCCATAGCCTTGATCATTTAAGCTGTGCAATTTATAAAGAGGTTCCATTGAATAATGGGACCTAGTTGCAAATAGCATGGGTTAACCATTAGCCTGGCTTGATAAGCATACCCCTAAGTTGTTCTTTGTAATTTCACAGGTGGGTAGAATATAATAGTCCTCATTTTTGTTTGAATGAGGTGTTAATACTTAACACACAAGCTATTTCAAAAGCACAACAAACAAAAATACTAGTGATGTGCATGGAAATATTTTCACTTTTTCCTTATTTTTGTACATTTTACTGGTCTATTTCAAACCTTTGTTATGATTAAATCTCTTTATTAATTCAATCTTTTTTTAAAATTTTGTAATGCAAGTTATAACTTTTTAATATGCAGACATTGACTTTATGCTTGTTAATTTGTAGATTAATGCATATTAAATTAATTTTGTGCACAATAATTTTTTTAAGATATGCCAACAAAGAGAATGCATGTTTGTGTATGAAATATCCCTACAGGATATTTTAGGGGGTTTTCAGAGGAGATGGGGCTGTTGAAACAGGAGATTTGGAAGATGTGTAGAGGGCAGGGGAAATGAAGTGAAGAAGGAGAGACAGACACATAGGGGTATGTTTACTAAAGGCGGTAAGGGAGCAAGTGTCTTGTTAATGCCTGTTATCAGCACCTTTGCATCCTTAATGCTGCAGAAAGGGCCGATGAGCTGCGATAATGAGCATAAGAGGGAAAAGGAGACAGGGGCGGCCCAAGGGGTATGCGGGGCCATGTGCGAAGACTCATTGTGGGGTCTCATTTGCATAAATATTTGCATATGCACTAACTTTTAGTAAATATGCCTCTTAATGCGTATATGGATAAAGAAAGACTACCAGATTTCTACATTACTATACTCCAGTGCCAACCGCCAGGTACATTAGGAAGTACTACAAACACTGCCCATTTAGAACCCATAGCAAACCCGCCATATCATAACAGCACTACCAGGACTCACAAAGCACCAAACCCTACCTATCAAAAGGCAACATTGCAAATACTAAACCAATACTTCTCAGAGAATACCAATACATCTCCTACTGGGGAAAGAGAACAAGTGGCACTGTCAAATAGAAACTACAGAATACCTCAGCTTGGTTACACCATCGGAACATAGGCCATCACCAAACAAAGAACAAGGAATCACAATTTAGAAACAGGAAGATGATAATTAAACTGGGAACCCCAAAAGCAAAACTTGGAATGCACAACAATACTGCAGAAATAAAACTATAAATTAATTTCCACTTGTACTAAACAAAATGCAGACGTTCAAGGCGCACATTTCCCAGAGCTGACATATTCCAGTTAATAAATTCAAAATAAAAAAGTATTTGTCTACCTTTTGTTGTTTGTGCATTTTATTTTTCATTTGCAATTGCTCCACTCACTTTCTTCTGGTTTCTTCTTGTCTTCTGCTATATCTCCATTGTCTGCTGTCCATTTGTCCTTTCTTCTCTCTTCTAGTTGTTTTCCATTCTCTCTCTACATCTGCTTTAACATACTGATCTTTCTCCTTTTGCTCTTTCCTCCATCACTTTCTTTATTCCTTTTTCATCCACTCAAATCTTTCCCCTCCATCCTCAATCCACACTTATTTTCCCAATACCCGGCCAATCGTAGATATTTCTTCCCTCGCATACAAAATATTATTCCCCTCTCCATTTCACTCTCTCAGCCCCATCCCATTCTAGTCCTCCCCAACATCAGCTCCTTTCTAGTTCCAGCCCCACCCAGCATCCGCTCCCTTCTAGTCCCTGCATCAATCCATTTCTAGTCCTAGCCCCCCCACTCAGCCCATTTCCAGTCCAAGCCCCCCTCCCCATCAGCTACTTTCAGTTCAAACTCCCCCTGCACTCAGCCATTTTCCAATCCTAGCCCATCAGCCCATTTCCAGTCGTAGCCTAGCCTTACCATCAGTCCATTTCCAGTCCTAGCTCCCCCATCCATTTCCAGTCCTATCCAAGTTCCCCCCATCAGCCCTGGGTGCTCTCTTTGTGGCTGTGGGAAACGCAGTTCATTTTGCTGCCAGGAGCAGTCCATGGTCTGCTTTGACTGGCGGGCTCACATTCTTGAGCTTTTTTATGTGTTCTGATAGACAATTGGGTCTGCGCTCATGCTATTTGCTCTTCAACCATTCTGAGGGCATGACTTTATTGGCACTGCTGCAGCCCATTGCAGGGGGTCAGATATGTTCACCCTGCCAATATGTAACACCTGAATTACATAATGTTTAGAGCACTGGCTTGGCGACCAGAGTTTGATTCCCACTGGCACTCCTTGTGTGGCTGTTGGGAACATTTTGCAGAGGCAGTTTGGGTCTGTACAACCCATTATAGCATAGTCTGTAGTCCTTGTGGCCTTGGGCAGGTCACATAACCCTCCATTGCCTCAGAATAACCCAGGCTCTCCATGTTCATGTTTTTAATGTACAGTATATTACCATACAAGAAAATTGATGCCTTTGAATTATGGTGCTGGCGGCGAATACTGTGTATACCATGGACTGCCCAAAGAACAAACCAGTCGGTACTAGAGGAGATCAAACCTAAGCTTTCTTTAGAAGCTCAGATGACAAGACTTCAACTTTCATACTTTGGACTCATCATGCGAAGAGAGAGATCATTAGAGAAAGACATCATGCTTGGCAAGATAGAAGGTAAACGCAAAAGAGGAAGGCCAGCAATGAGATGGATCGATACAATTAACAGCAGCTACGGGTACCAGTCTGTCAACAATGAGCCGCCTGACTCAAGACCGAACACAATTTAGGATAGCTATCCAGAGGGTCACCATGAGTCGACTCTGACTCGACGGCACTTAACAACACTTAGATTGTGAGCCCTTCGGGGACAAGGGAATAAAAAGTACCTGTTAGTATATACATGTAAACCGCTCTGATGCATACGTAAAGGGCGGTATATCAAATGCCTAACCATAACCATAACCATAACAACAACAACAACATTACCATGTTTAGGCTACTATGGGAACTGTGTTGACTGAAATGATGTCGAAAGAAACTGAAACACACTCTATCAAAACAAAATATGTTATTATGAAAAAAAGTGGATAATGTTCTATTAACCAAAATTGTCTTTGTATAATCATACAAGGGAGGTCTCAGAACTGACGGGCTTTAAATTGATTTATGCAAAATCTATAAATCATTTGCCCCATTACATCAATGACCTCCCTTATAAAAAGCACCAGCAATATCAAGAGGACCGCAACATAGTAACTTAACTTCAAAAATGTTATGCCTGTGTGAGTTATTGTATATTGGCAAAACTAATAGACAATTTAGAAAACGGATGATTGAACACAAAAGTAGGATAAATTGTCAGGTGTGGGAGGCTCCTTTAGTGCAGCACTGTCTGGATTTTGGGCATTCCTTTACTGATTTGCGATGTTTTTGCTTAGATGAAGTGACAGCAGGTAGAGTGGAAAAGACCAGGGAGCAATCTTTGTTTCTCTGTGAGCAACGATGGATTTTTACTGTACGTACAGTGGTGCCCTAAGGTTTGAATATGCAAATTGACTGGGGTGTCTGTACTTGATTAATGTTTCTCTCTGGGGGTGGAGTTTCTTTGATTAGGGTATTCCTGACGTCATGAAATTGAGGTATTTGATGGGCAGTTCGTGTTTAGGTTTTCGCATGCGTGGCGTTTGTGAGTCGATCGGCCATGTTGAAGCAAAGCCGAGACTTGGTTTGTTATGCGGCATGATTTGTTATTCTGACATTTGAGTGAGTGTGATTTGAGGTTATGATATGTTTTGTTCTTATGAATATAATGGATGAGTATGAGCTTTTAGTAGTGTGTTTGTGTTTCTTTGTGATTAGTTGGCAATATTCCCCTGATGAAGCTGTGTTGGCTGCGAAACGCTTGAAGAGCACTAGATTGAAGTGTCGGGGTTTCAGATTGACCACATCAAGCTGATGATTTTGAAGTTAAGTTACTATGTTGCGGTCCTCTTGATATTTCTGGTGCTTTTTATAAGGGAGGTCATTGATGTAATGGGGCAAATGATTTATAGATTTTGCATAAATCAATTTAAAGCCCGTCAGTTCTGAGACCTCCCTTGTATGATTATACAAAGAAAATTTTGGTTAATAGAACGTTATCCACTTTTTTTCATAGTAACATATTTTGTTTTGATAGAGTGTGTTTCAGTTTCTTTCGATATTTTATCATTCTGCTATTTGACCAGTATATGATTGGACTGACATGATGTGGCAGTATTACGACAACATGTTATAAACCGACATCACACATCCTTATTTGCTTCATATGGCCAGAATGAGCGACTCTTGTGCAGTTACTGTATGCACATTTGTCTAGGGAGTTGTATGGTGGTTGGGGGCCGGGGACAGCTGTGAGACCCACATAGCTGGTATTGGGGCTTCCCCATGGCACCAGCACATTTTATTCCCACACACTTCAACTGCATTGGTGATGTCACTTCAGGTACATTGGTGATGCAAGTCCATAAAACACTCTCATCTACAGCCATTCTTCCTTCAGCCCATCCATCAGCCTCTGCCAGCTATGTGCAGATATGTATTCTCTTGTCAGCTGCTACACCAGGGCCCACACAGGAACATGTTCATCATTTTGATGTATCACTCATGCCTCTCCTGTGACTGATCTGCATGTCACCATTCTGATTCTGTCATCTTTTGCTGCACACATCGTGGTTATTTCTGCTCCACAGGGGGATATATCTTCCACATCCTATGCAACACACTGCCATTACAGCATTTTTCCTGGGTACCCTTCACTGTCTCAATCCAGCTGCATCCCATGTGCTCATCCCACTTACTGCCTGCAACGTGGGATGCCCATGGATCTGTCAGGTCCATCAGCACCCATCTGTCCTTCGATCCATCATTTTTCCATTGATTTTCACTAGGACTCCCTTAACCAGCATTACAGTGACTGCCATTTTCGGGTGTTAAGGTGCACGCTTGACACCTTAATGCCCGGTGTCCTGTTAACGCATGTTAAGCAGGCCCTTGCACCCTTATCGCCGGAATGCCTACTACTCGCCCCAAGCCTTTACCGCATGGAAACACCCTTAACGCTGTTGTTTTTGCTCGATATCCCCTGCTCCCTTAACACCCTTTAGTAAACATACCCCATAGAGAAAAGGAGAGACATTGGCACATACTGCCAAGAAAATTTATTTCAAACCAAAGATTCATCAGTAAGAACCGTTTTTCAAATATTGTTGTACACTGTACAATCTTTAAGGCATACTATCATACTATGACCAGTGTAAATAAATACTGTACCATCCCTCGAGTTCCAATGTAATGCCAAGATTGTTCGGAAACATTTATTTATTTATTTAACAGCTTTTGGTCAAAGCAGTTTACATCAAAACAGAACTCAATACATTATAATAGGGTAACAAACTTGGAGAGAACTTAACATAAAGGGGAATCAGGGATCATGGCAAGGGAAAGTATTAGGGGGTTAACATGGGGATTTAGGGAGAAGGGGGAGGGGTAGTGGGGACTGAGGGTCTTGCATGGTGGTTATGTCCCATCTTCAGTGAAGTAGTCTGTGAATAGGTGCATCTTGAGGGACTTTCTGAATGTTAATAGTCCTTTGTGACTAGGAGTTTGCAGGGGATCGAGTTCCAGAGGGAAGGTGCATAGTAGTTTTCCAAATATTGTTGTACACTGTACAGTCTTTAAGGCATACTATCATACTATGACCAGTGTAAATAAATACTGTACCATCCCTCGAGTTCCAATGTAATGCCAAGATTGTTTGGAAAGATTTATTTATTTATTTATTTAACAGCTTTTGGTCAAAGCAGTTTACATCAAAACAGAACTTAATACATTATAATAGGGTAACAAACTTGGAGAGAACTTAACATAAAGGGAAATCAGGGATCATGGCAAGGGAAAGCATTAGGGGGTTAACATGGGGATTTAGGGAGAAGGGGGAGGGGCAATGGGGACTGAGGGTCTTGCATGGTGGTTATGTCCCATGTTCAGTGAAGTAGTCCGTGAATAGGTGCATCTTGAGGGACTTTCTGAATGTTAATAGGTCCTTTGTGACTCGGAGTTTGCAGGGGATCGAGTTCCAGAGGGAAGGTGCATAGTAGAGAGAAGGCCCTCTTGGATGTGGTGGTGCTGGATCTGGTGTAGAGTGCAGGGGTACTTAGAATGTTCTTGGATCCAGTACACCTTGTGCAATTGTCTTTGGTTTCATGTATTAGTATTTGAAGGTGGGTGGATGATAGGCCATTGAGGACCTTGAAAATTGTAAAGATGGATTTAAATTTTGTGCATTTAATGATTAGTAGCCAGTGTAGCTGCTTGAACAAGGGACATATGTGTTTGGTTGTGTGTGCATTGCAGAGGGTATAAACTGCTGTGTTGAGGGCTATTTGGAATGAGTGGATAATTTTCATCGATAGGCCATGGAAGATGAGATTGCAGTAGTCCAGATGTGGGAAGATGAGTGCTTGGAGGACTGCGCGAAGGTTTTGGTGTGGTAGGAGAGAAATGAGGTGTTGTATTGTCTTGAGTTTTTAGTAGGCACTGATAGAGGGTGACATCCAGATATTGTGCTTCTTGTTTTACTTGAAGTTGGGTTCTATCTAAGCTTATAGCATCCAGTGGGGCAAAGCTGCTGTCTCTGGTGAAGTATACGTAGGGCTTCAGTTTTCTTGAGGTTTATGGTCATGTTGTGGGTGGTGACCCATGAACTGATGATGGTGAAGCAGTTTTTAATGTCTGTGATGTCAGGGTTGAATGTGTTGATGGGTGCATACATCATGACATAGGCTTATATGTGGTAAAGGACATTGAATGTCTGTATGACTATAATGATCGGTTGGATGAAGATGTTGAATATTAATGAAGAGAGGGCTGAACCTTGGGGAACTCCTTTATTTTGAGTGTATGGTGTTGACTTTGTAGAGCCTGATTTTACCTTAAGTTGTTGGTTTGACAGATAGGATTTGAACCAGTTCAGAGGGGTGTCCGCTAGTCCAATTGCTTGCAGTCTCTTGATGATTATAGTGTGAGGTACTGAGTCGAATGCTACCTTGATGCCGAGGTAAATAAGCCAGTATCCTGTGTTGGGTTTGTCAGTACCCATTATTAACTTGTCCAGGAGTGCTGTCATGAGGGTTTCAACTCCGTGGTGGGGGTCGAAAGCCATATTGTTGGGGATCAAGGGGGAATGTGTGTCTATATGATCCTCGAACTGGCCGAGTACAATCATTTCTAGTATCTTGGCCATGAATGGAAGGCTAGTTATAGGTCTGTAAGATATTGGTTGGTTGATGTCATTGGTAGTTCCCTTTCTTACTGGATGGATGGATGCCATTTTGAGTTCAGGTCCTTGCTGTAGAGAAATCTGGGTGATCTTGTGAATTGATGGTGTGAGTTCATCTTTATCTTTATCTTTATCTTTATTCGTAACATTTGATTAACCGCCCAGGCCGAAGCGTCAGGGCGGTGTACAGTATAATCATAGGCTACCGAAAACAAAGTCAGAAAGGAACGCCAAAGTAGATAGGATAGAAGGGGATAGAATAAAGGCAGAATAAGCAAAGAGCCCAGTAGGGCAGCGGCATAGAGAGGGGGGGGGGGCAGAAAGGAAGGAAACGGGGAAGGGCCTGTCAGGGGAGTAATCATGGAGGGAGAGCACGACCAGGGGACAGAACACCGTTAGCTGGAGGAGGAAGGTCGAAGGCTTGACAGAAAAGGTGTGTCTTAAGAAGGGTCTTGAAGCGGGGGTAGGAGAGTTCTAAGCGCAGGGACAACGGGAGTGAATTCCAAAGGGCGGGGCTCAGGAAAAAGAAAGCAGAGTGACGGGTTAATTCTAGGTGAGCCTGGGAAGGGGAGGGGAGGAAAAGGCGGTTACCGAAAGCAGAGCGAAGAAGACGGGGAGAGGGCTGGAGATGGATAGCATCTGATAAGTATCGAGGAGTGCTAGAGTGGAGGGCCTTGTGTGTTAGAATGAGGACTTTAAAGATAAAACGAAATTTAATTGGAAGCCAGTGCAGGGCAAGAAGACAGGGGGACACATGTGAGCGTGCTGGGGAACCGGTGATTAGGCGAGCAGCGGCATTCTGAACGACCTGAAGGCGGCGGAGTTGGGAGGCGGGGAGACCTGCATATATGATGTTACAATAATCTAACCGGGTTATTACTAGGGACAGAACAAGGGTGACAACAGAAGAAGAGGGGAGTGAGGATTGAACAGCCCGGATCCTACGAAGGTGAAAGAATGAGGTACGGACAACAGCTGAGATATGATGGTGAAAGGAGAGGGACGAGTCCAAGGTGACACCTAAGTACCGCAGGGTTGACACCAGAGGGATGGGGCAGGAAGACAGGAAGCATGTCTAGCAATCTTGATCCAGCTGACTGGGCTGGGGTCAAAGGAGGATGCGGTTGTGTTGATGCTAGCAATTATGTCCTCTAAGTGCTTAGGTATGACTGTTGAGAATGCTTTCCAAGTGTGCTGGGGTTTTGACCATTCTTGAAGTGGTGTATCCGCAAGGGTGCCTGTGCTGTGATTGCTGGGAGAAGTTAGGGTCTGGAAGTAGCCTGCCATCTCTTATGAGGTCAGGTTTGTTTCTTCAGTTTGCTGGAAAGTGTCTTTTGTTAGGGATTTAACTACTTTGAATAGCTCACGAGGGCAGCTGATTGAGTTTTGGATCAGCTTTGTGTAGTGTTCCTTTTTTGCTTGGAAAATGACTGCTTGATATTCTTTAAGTTTGGTTTTGTAGGAGGCAAGATTGTCATGTCTTCTGGAGCTTCTTCACTTCCTTTCAATTGCTCTGAGGGTGAATTTCATGTCTTTTAGTTGTGTTGAATACCATATTACAGATTTGCGTCTTTTTTGAGCGCCAGCTTCAGACACCTGAGATCACTTCCTCAATTATGGAGGTAAGCTCCTCCCATGCTACCGATGTTGCACATTGCCATCCTCTCAACTCTATAAAAGCAGCCTACTACTAGACGTACTGGACTCTCTGCACCCATACACACACTGGATCCTCTCTGTTCAGCTCACCAGACTCTTCAGCACACCACCAACCCGCTGGACTCTGCATCTCCCGCTGAACCCACTGGTGACCCACATTGTTCCTGCAGCACCAGCCTCAGAGACCTGAGATCACTTCCTCAAGCATGGAGGTAAGCTCCTCCCATGCTACCAATGCTGCACATTGGCATCCTCACAACCCTATAAAAGCAGCCTACTACTAGGTGTGCCTATGCCTGGCGGGCCCGCTCCTGAGGGCCCTTTGGCATTGCCCTTAGGCGTGGACCATATCCCACAGCAATTGAAACATAACAACAGTCAAGATTCCTGCACCTAAGGAACCACAACACAGTATGGACTCTGCTCAATACAAGATCACTTCCAGTCGATAAGCTACCACTGGCTCCAGCAAAACTTCACAGCAGACTCCCTCACCATGATAATGGCTCCCCTAGCCATCCTCCTATCTCTCTACTTCACCTCACTCCTCACTGCCACCACAGCTCTAGATCCCAAATTCCTACCTATAATTCACTCATACCCACTCATTCTAACACCCCCCCCCACCTTCCACAAGAACAAACTCAGACCCACACACCCATCATCCACATTATAAAACAAGCACCCACAGCTATCTCACCCATACACAAGAGCACAAACAGCACCCCACACCTGAAATGCACCCTGCTCAATGCCAGATTGGCAAGAAACAAAATCTAACTCCTCACAGACCTTCTGTTGGACAACAGTATAGACATTCTAAGTGTCTCAGAATCCTGGTTCAACCAGACAGATAATGTCCTGCTGAACCAATTAATGCCACACAATTACAGCCTTTTCAGCTCACCAAAGTCGCAACACTGAGATGGAGTGTATTCATCCTTGCCAAGAAAACCTCAACTTCTGCACCCTCTCCAAGACCTCAGACAAAGGACTGGTCACAATAGCAATAACAAATGGCAACATAATCATCTTGGGCACTTGCCTACAGATTGCCCAGTGCCAGTCCTGAACAACTAGATACACTACTAGAAGCAACATGCAATCACAGATCACAAGCCAACTACCTCACTCTCCTTGGTGACCTCAACCTTGTTTTCACTACACCAAAGAATGCAAAGACCTTCCTGGATGCCATGAAAGACCTAGACTATACTCACTTCATCAATCAACCCTTCCATGACAATGGAAATACCCTCAATTTGATTTTCCTACCACAGAATACCATCAAAAACCACTCCATCTCACCCCCGCCCCATACAGTTGATGTCCCCTGGTCGAATCATTTATTTTATTTATTTATTTACATTCTCTTATATACTGTGCTATTCTGCATCAGTGTGGTTTACATTGAACAAACTGAAATTACATTGAACAGGGCATTGTAACTTGGAGATAACTATTTTACTGGGAGCATGGGCTATGGAGAGTTAAGTGGCTTGCCCAAGACCACAAGGAGCACCTGTGGGACTAGAAACCCCAGTCCTTCCAGCCCAAGGTTGCTGTCCTCTAGTGGGATTTGAACCCCCGACTTTCTGGCCTGAAGTACCTTGCCCCAACCACTAGGCCACTCCTCCACTCCATCATAAGGTAATCTCCATCCTCATAACACGTAACACACTAGATCAAAATCCATTCAGCACTGAACCCACCACTCACAGGTTCCTAAACCTAGAAAAAAAGAATTCCTGGAGAAAATCTTGACAGATCTCCAATCCGATCCTGAAGACCTTAACTCATTCGTACAAGCCTGGAATAAATCCTTATCCAGCATAGCAACAATACCAACCAAACCCAGACCCTGTCCATAGCCTCTTACTTTTTCTCCCCAGCATGTTTGACTTTCATCCCCCAATCTAGCTTTCTCTTCTTATGTCACTGTCTTCTTCTCCAGCTTGGTTGAACTGTTTCCCTTTTCCATCCGCTCTACCCCATGGCATGGGGCTTGCTGCTCTGAAAGTTGAGACAGAGGTCAAGCAGTATCAAGAGAACAATGGATGCTGGCTCACAGCTCAGGCTTAGTCTGCACAGAAAGGGAATCAAAGGTCAAGATATTGAGAGGAAACTAAGGAGGAAGGATCACAGGGCCCCAGCAAACCTCAGAACCTAGGAAGTCTCCTTACCTTCTATCCCTTGCCAGTGTATCAGAACTGCTATTCACCCAATGTGACTAAGCTATGTGTCAATATGATCTTTATGGTATCTCTACTAAAATAGGTACAGCGATGTAAAAATTGGAACACTGACTTTAAAGGGAAATCTCAGTTTCAGTGTAAAATTATATTGTTCTAGATTTCTACAATAATAAGCACACTTTTTATATGTGACTCATTAAAAAAGAAAACCAGAGATGTGTTCTCTCATGTACTTCTGTCTCTTATTTAGTTGTTTTCGATATACTCAGTAATTATACTATAGTCACTTCAGTTTTAGTTAAATATTCTTTTTCAAAACAGATTTCTGAGTCATTACCTCCACGCAGATCACCAGAAAATACACCTTTTACTAGAATCTAGGGATGAGAATCCTATTTTTGTATTAGAATGAAACCCCTGTGGTATGGGAAGTATTTTTTTGTTTGGTTTGACTATTTAAAGTCACATCAATATGTGCCCTAATTTAGATCATGTTGAATTTAAACCTGTGTGGCGGAATGAGGTAAGTTTTGAAGGGATAATTAGTCTAAGTGTGGATTTCAGGCCTGCTCTATAGGTTTGCTTTGTATGGTTGCACCCTTACCTGCCTGAAAATATACACAGTAACATATGATTGGCACAAGAAGACACGCATGTGGGCTAGTGAAGCAAAGTATTTTGTGGCCTTGTATGGGAGAGCCTGGGGAACTAGACACTTTGGACAGGAACGTGCAAAGTGTATAGGCCCAGAGAAATACAGGAGAAATACAGGCCAACCAGGAAGCATACTCTGAGCCCTGAAGATAACAGACAGTGCCAGGAGATGGAGTTCCAGGAAATGGAAAGGTATGAACACAGTACAGGCAGGGGGGGCTGTGACCAGCTGATAAGCGGACCCTGAGCAGACTTTGAAATACAGACCCTGTTGAAATACCAACTGTTGTTTGGTGATAAACAATGGGAGGGTCCTGAGGGAAGAGCATTCGCAGAAGTTCTTCTGACCTTCTGAACCTGCAGGTTTTTTTGCAAGTTTTTTTTTCATTTTCAAATGACGTCAGTAATTCAAGCAGAATTCACTGGAACTTTGGGACAGAGAATGTGACAGAACATATATAAGAGAGTGCCTATAGAGCTTCGGCGGGCAGCCTTCTTTTCCCCACTGTACCGGAGGTTAAGAACGTTGCCTGCACCAGGGTCCCTCAGACAGACACTTGTGCATCTGTGCTTGCAGTTTTTGCTTGTACTGCATAAAGGAATTTTGCTGACAAGTGACTGTGATCTAAGTTCTTTTATTTTCCTGGAGTACGGCTCCCATGTACCCAGGCAATCTTGGTGATTATTAGGGATGCTTTGTAGATAAGAACCTGCCTACAATTGGCACCCAAACAGGGACCTGAGGGGCCCTAGAGGGACCCAGGGGCCCGAGCAATAGGCTCCTAAATTCTTTTTATCCAAATTGTCCAAAGATACCTCTGGCTGACGTGATCGATCAGCCAGGAATGAGCGCTTCCCACTGTCCTCCAAATTAGACACAGTGGATGAGAGTTTCCCTTGGGGTTATAGGACTCCGAGGACGGGATACCGTCTGGGGATGAGAGAAAAAGGATACTGTTCCAGTGCGAACGAGAGATTTGGATTTCCCTAGGAAGACTCCGGTGGTGAGTATTTTGTTTCCTGTCTACCCAACTCAGACAGAAGACTTACCTGATGCGTCTGGTGGATGAGTAATGACCTTATACCTGTGCATATGTATTTAATGTAAATAATGTTTTGATATCTAGGAAAGTAGATTGTTTTATATGTTAGGTTGTTTAAGTTAGGTGAAAGAGAAAAAGAAAGTTTTGCCCAGACATTAGGTCTTTGTAATTCCAGGATTGATTGGTGTATGCGTGAGACTGTATGTGCCCTTTTGGTGTGAAGCGACTGTGTGTCCCTATCCACGTTTCCATACCCCCATCACTGCCAGGGGATTGGCTGGGTTTGGACGAAGCATAAAGATTGCGTGTCTGTGTGTATCCTGGATTCGTAGCTTCGTGCCTCGGTAGGTAAAGAGGTTTGAATTTCCATCTATAAAAGTGAAGTTACGCGCACCTCTGTAGATAAAGAGGCTCGATTTGTTATTGGTAAAAGGCGAAGTAAATTGCCCCTGTCCCTGAACAGTGAAAACACCAGATCTACATAGACTATAGAAGAAGGGATAGCTTAGAAGATGTTTAAAAATAAATCCAAACAGGGGGCAGATAATGACAAAGGAGCTGAGCCTGGCCCTAACCCCATAAACTGCCTTGTTAAACAGAACCCTCTATTGGAAGCCTCGATAAAAAATTGTTCTAGACAGTGGGAAAAATGGACGAAGAAGACACCCTCACTTGCCTGGCCAGCAGGGGGGTCATTTGATCTGCTCATTTTGACTAAAATTAGGGATCATATTTTATTTAATAAATGTGGAAAAGCCGAATTGGAACATTTGAGACCTATTTCTCTGTGGATGCAGGCAGGTCCAGAGCCTTTGCCATCTGCGCCTGCCCCTCCACCTCCCTATTGGGTTACTGAAAGTAAGACCCTGGCAGCCATAGGGTATTCCGACCCTGTCCTGCAGCCTCCCAAATCAGAACCGACCCTTCACTCAGCTTCCCTCTCCTGAAACAGGTCCTGCATCAGCTCTTGGACACTGAAGGAGCCTGGGCAAAGATTGAGGGTCATGTCAACTTAAAAGCTACCCCTTCCCCAGATTCCAATGCATATGCTGAGGCGCAGGCAAAATTAGAAGAGGTAAAACAACAACTGACAGCAGAACAGGAAGATTTAGAAAATCAGGCTCAAGCTTTACAACAATCTCAGGAAGAAATTACCAAGAATCTTAGAAAATGGGAGTTAGAACTGGAAGAGAAGGAAAAATGTCTTAAGACAATTATAGAAGAGAAAGAAGAAGGGGAGGTAGATGAGGACTCTGAGGATGAAGAAGGAAAAAGTAAACCTGTGGAGGTTTGTGTAGTTGCGCAAAGTGGTAAAACTCCTTGAGCTCCAAAACTTTTATTACAGAGCAGGAAGATGGAAATGGTTACTATGTTTACCAATGGTCCTCTAATATGTATGGCTGGACAAGAGCAAACCAGCCCCAGATGTTGCAGTGGCCCCCTTATGGTTCTCTTGACACTGCACATCTCAATATGACCCGACTCTGCATTCGCGGAGGAGCCGGAAACCCTAGCTGGAACTCTTCCTACATGGAAGCTGGGGTTAAGGGTATGGGAAAAATAAGAGGGTCAGGAACCCCGACAAAATCTGATGTTTCCTATTCTACATACTCATGCTGGATCTGCAAGATATGTACCATGGAACTTTACTGATATGATAAATATTGCCTCTAGCCTACCCCCACTATGTCGTGGCAGTGGAGCATGGATTCAGAAATTTGAACGAGCAACTGCAGGTTATAGTTTAGTGTTAGGAGATGTAAAAGCTCTATTGGCAAAGATTCTTGGAAATAATGCCACCAACCAAATCTTTGCTGCGGCAGGATTAACTAGCGTTACTGTAACAGTAAATACTTTTGATGGGGCATCCTTTAATGATTACCGGCCCAGTATCTGGGGAGCCATACGGGAAATGTATCCGACCCAGCATAGCATGACACCTCTGATCACTATGAGGTTTCAGATGGGAGAGGACATAAGTGCATACCTTGCAAAATTTCAGGATCTATGGGAAGCCCAGCTGGGCACACCCTATGATAACCCATGCACAGCCCCAATGTTTTTCCAGACCTTGTGTAACACCTTGCCACCCTCAGTGGTGTTAAAATTAAATTCCGTAGTAGATTTAGAGGCTGAGCCATGGCAAAAACAACACACATTTTTCATTATGTACGGTCTCTTGAAGAAGGTACTTTGAAACCAGAAAAAGATTTAAAGCAAGCTCAAGCCCGACTGCTTAGCCTCCAACTCAAAAGCTTGCAAGAAACTAAAGAACCGCAAGCTTCAACTAAATGACCCAGTGATGTCGTTGATGCTGATAAATTTACTAATGAAGAACTTATTAAACAACTTAAAAGAAAAATTAAGGAGCAGCAGAATATAATAGATGACATGGAATACATAGATCCCTATGAAGATGATGTCCCTGACCCACGGGATCGGGACCCCTATTTAACTTGTTACAATAATGGGGGATATGGCCGACCGCCACATCCTCAGAACTTTCAGGCCAGGCGCAACCCTGCGGGTCCTTATGCCAATAATCATTATCCCAATTACAATGAGTCACCTAAATGCTGGAATTGTGGAGAGTATGGTCATTTCCAACGCTCATGCAGGACTCCTCACCGAGGGGGAACTGTTCAGGACCGGAAGCAGTTCCCGATGTGGGCACCACCCCATAATTCTGGTCCCCCAAAACAATGACTGGGCATTTATCTTTTGCGAGCACAACTCACTTATCAGGAACCCATGATCACGGTGTTTCTTAACAATGAGCCCACAGAAATGTTACTTGATACAGGGGCCACTACCTCTGTATTAACCATTTTACCACAGGGATGCCAGTTTAGTAACAAGAAAATGACTACCACTGGTTTTGATGGTAGACCCCTTACTTCTTGCATGACCTCCCCTGTTTGTTTAAAAATAGGAGATCAGCAAATTTCTCATTCTTTTCTGTTTGCCCCTCATTGTCCAGTAAATTTGATGGGAAGGGACTTATTGGTGAAATTACAGGTTGAATTCACCTATGGTCCTCTAGGAGAGAAAGGCCCCGAATGGCCATTGCCCCTTAGCCCCTATGGCCGGGTTATTTATTTAGACAGTTTTGTATACCACCTTATCCTTCAAACAAAGTGGTCACAACACAATTGGGGGATACATTTAACACGCGGGGATATGAGACCCATACACTAATACTTACAGGGAACATGGGCAATGGAGGGTTAAGTGGCTTGCCCAAGACCACAAGGAGCATCTGTGGGACTAGAAACCCCAGTCCTTCCAGCCCAAGGTTGCTGTCCTCTAGTGGGATTTGAACCTCCGACCTTCCGGCCTGAAGTACCTTGCCCCAACCACTAGGCTACTCCTCCCTGAGGGTTAAATCGCATCCGCCTGTTACCATTCGCATTAAGCCTAGCTGTAAACCACCAAAGATTCCACAGTATCCTCTCCAACCAGAGGCCCTGCAGGGATCTCGCCAGGAGGTTCAGGAACTGTTACAGCACAGTATCATTGAACTCAGTGATTCCTCGTACAACACCCCGCTGTTCCCTGTAAAAAAGCCTAATGGAAAGTGGCGCATAGTTCATGATTTACGAGCACTCAACAGTGTTGTTGAACCCCAGTTCCCAGTTGTTTCAAACCCTGCTACTTTGTTAACAACAACTACTTTATACAGGTTTCACACTGTTTTGGATCTTTCCCATGCTTTCTTTGGGATTGTTGTAGAGCAGGGGTCTCAAACACGCGGCCCGCGGGCCGCATGCGGCCCGCGAAAGACCTTTGTGCGGCCCGCGATGCCGAAGAAACAAAAACCTCCACCCGGCTTCTGCTGCCGACATATTACCGACACCTGCAACAGCCGTTAGAACAGAGGTGGGTGGGAGGAAGTGACGTCACCCACCGCGATGGTGGCTTAAGTGGAGAGCTCCAGGGTCAGCCTGCAGCAAAACAGCAACAAAACTCTGCAGAGGGGTTTTGTGGCATCTCCTAGTGCAGGAAAGCAGACAGAGAGGGACCGGAGAATGGCAACCCGGAAAAAAGCCACGGACATCTGCGACTATGCGTGCGCCGGCCTGAATGTAGCTGCGGGGGAAAGGAGAATGGCGCAGATGGACAACGTGCAGGCAGAACACGTGGAGAAAGAGGGGAGAGCGAGTGGAGGCCCGGAGGAGGAGCGGAATGGAGCAGCAGGGGCAACGGTGACCAGAGAGCTGCGAGAGTGGATAGAGGAGCTGAAGGCTGAGGTACACTCTGCAAAAACCGAGCTGGGTAGATGCTGGCTGGAATAAAGGAGGAGGTGGCAGAGCTGACATTCCGCATGGGGGACCACGAGAACCTGCTGGAGGTATGGCAAGAAGAGAGGGAAATGAAAAGGAAGGAAAAGGAGTGGTTTGAGTAAGTGCAGTTGAAGCTGGAGGACTTAGAAAACAGATCCAGTACTATCCCCCCATCCCCGGGTGATGGGGGGATAGTACTGAAAATGGGGTGATGGGTTAGGACTGGTAATGGACAGATGGGGGTTAGGACTGGAGGTGGTCTGATTGGGGGGCTAAGACTGAAAATGGGGTTATGGGGGGGGCTAAGAATGAAGATGGGGTGATGGAAGGGTTAGGACTGGAAGTGGGCTGTTGGGGGGGCTTAGGACTGATAATGGGCTATGGGGGGGGGCTAGAACTGGTAATGGACTGGGGGGGGGTGCTAGGACTGGAAATGGGCCGAGTAGAAGGGGGAGCTTGAACTGCAAATAGCTGATGGGGACAGGGTCTTGGAATGGAAATGGGCTGAGTGGAAGGGGGCTTGGAATGGAAATGGGCTGATGGGGAGGGGAGCTTGGAAAGGAAATGGGCTGATGAGGAGGGGGGGGCTATGACTGGAAATGGGCCGAGTAGAAGGGGGAGCTTGAACTGCAAATAGCTGATGGGAACAGGGTCTTGGAATGGAAATGGGCTGAGTGGAAGGGGGCTTGGAATGGAAATGGGCTGAGTGGAAGGGGGCTTGGAATGGAAATGGGCTGATGGGGAGGGGGGCTTGGAAAGGAAATGGGCTGTGAGGGGAGGGAGCTAGGACTGGAAATGGGCTGATGATGCGGGGACTAGAAGGGAACGGATGCTGGGTGGGGCAGGAGCTAAAAGGGAGTTGATGTTGGGGGACGATTAGAATGGGATGGGGCTGGGAGAGTGAAATGGAGAGGGGAAATATATTTTGTGTGGGAGGGAAGAAAAATCTACAATTGGCCGGGTATTGGGAGAGTAAGTGGGGATTGAGGATGGAGGGGTAAAATTTGAGTGGATGAAATAGGAATGAGGAAAGAGCAAAAGGAGAATGATTAGTATGTTAAAGCAGATGTAGAAAGAATGGAAAAAAACTAGGAAAGAAGAAAAGACAAATGGACAGCAGACAATGGAGCGTTAGCAGAAGACACGAAGAAACCAGAAGAAAGTGGCTGGAACAATTGCAACTGAAAAAAAAATGCACAAAAGGTAGAAAAATCTCTCTTTATTTTGAATTTATTAACTGAAATATGTCAGCTCTTGGAAATGTGCATCTTTAACGTCTGCACTTTATTTAATACAAGAGGAAATCAATTTATAGTTTTATTTCTACAGAGTTGTACATTCTAAGTTTGGCTTTTGGGGTTCCCAGTTTAATTGTCTTCCTGTTTCTAAATTGTGATTCCTTGTTTGGTGATGGTGTATGTTCTGCATGTGTAACTGAGCTGAGGTATTCTGTTTATGTAATTCCTATTTGACATTGCCACTTGTTCTCTTTCCCGAGTAGGTCATGTATTGTTATTCTCTGAAATGTGTTGATT
This sequence comes from Ichthyophis bannanicus, assembly GCA_033557465.1. NCBI lineage: Eukaryota > Metazoa > Chordata > Amphibia > Gymnophiona > Ichthyophiidae > Ichthyophis > Ichthyophis bannanicus. The sequence goes on along the minus strand of CM066032.1, from coordinate 366,543,528 downwards.
TAATATTTGCAGTGTTGCCTTTTGATAGTTAGGGTATGGTGCTTTTGTGAGTCCTGGTAGTGCTGTTAGGACATGGCAGGTTTGCTATGGGTTCTAAATGGGCAGTGTTTCTAGTAGTTCCTAATGTGCCTGGCGGTTGGCACTGGTTTATAGTAATGTAGAAATCTTTTAGTCTTTCTTTATCCATACACTCATTAAGAGGCATGTTTACTAAAAGTTAGTGTATGGTAACATTATGCAAATATTTATGCAAATGAGGCCCTTATGCAAATGAGGCCTGCGTCTTGTGCGGCCCCCGGGTTACTCTACAAGTCCTCATTTGGCCCTCAAAGCAATTTGAGTTTGAGACCCCTGTTGTAGAGCCTGCATCTAGATGCTTTCTGGCATTTATTTTTGAGGGTCAACATTATCAGTGGACCAGGCTACCCGATGGATATGTGGAGAGCCCCTCCATCTTCTCTCAAGCACTGGCAGCAGATTTGCAAGAATTTCAAGCAGACCTGCCCACTGAAGCATCTCTCTTACAGTATGTGGATGATTTGTTGCTTTCCACTGCTGAAGCTGAGCTAAATTTAGCTCTCACAGATAAACTTGTGTGTAAGCTCAGTGAATGTGGTTATCAAATTAACATGGACAAGGCACAAATATGCCAGACTGAAGTCACATTCCTGGGATTCCTAGTAGGCCAGGAAACACTATCCCTTACTGAAAAAAACAAACAACACTGTTTGGAGCTACAGATGCCTACAACTGTTAAGGAGTTACGCTCACTTCTCGGCATGATAAACTTCTGCCATAATTGGATCCCAGGTCACAGTCAATGCACACATCCCTTTCGCAAGTATTTGAAAGGGGGGGTTAAGGGGTCCACTACCATAAACCTGTCAGCCCCTGACCAGGTTTTGCTTCAGTCTCTTCTGTCTGATGTATCGCACACACCAAGTCTCTGTCTCCCTGACTATTCAAAGGAAATGTTTCTCATTACTTCCACGGACATCACACGTGGGCAGCTGTTGTTTACCAAGATGATGGTAAGATTGTGTCTTACTTGTCTGAAACTTTCTCTGTTACCGAAATGGTCTTACCAGAAATTGAGAAGGGCTTAGTAGCTCTCAGTGAGGCAGTGCGAAAAGCCTATAACACCTTTCATCCCTTGTGTCTCACAGTGTATTGCACTGGTGACGTGGAGGCATTGTTAAACAGTAACACCCTTCACTTTACCCCACATCGTGTACATCATGTCTGTGCTGTTCTTTTGCGTAGCCACATCCTTCTAAAACCATTCCCTGCCAGTCATTCTTTTGCCTACTTACAGAACCTCATTTCTGTTACTGTTGGTGAGGAAGGAGACAAGGTCCCCACATTTGCTTTTAAAAATAATATTTTGTCATATCAAGAAATGCCTTCTGACTCTGCTGTTTGGTTTACCGATGGTTCTGAAACATCACTTTGCTCTGGCTTCAGTGCAGTGCAAATATCCCCTTCTGGTGATATTTTGGATGTATTACAGTATCAATTACCAAGTGCTTACAGCGCCCAAGGTGCGGAACTCTGTGCTATTCTGGCTGTTTTGCTGCATCAGGAAACAAAGAATGTTATTGTATTTACTGACTCACATTATGCAGCACAAGTACTGACGGTACTCCATCAAAAGTGGTCACAGAGAGGATTTATCACCTCTTCAGCCAGTACACTTTCATACCTGGATGAGATATATCAAATTTATGATTGCTTAGAGAAACGTAGACTCAACAATTTGTTTTTGTGCTGTGAATGGGTTCCTGCTCACACACAAGGGGATTCTTTCCTTCAGACAGGCAATGCTTTAGCAGATCAGTTAGCTAAAGAAGTCACCAGTAATGAGTTTCTAACTTTACCAGTCACTCGTTCGCAGACCTACCCAGTGCCTGACCTAGCTGACTATCAGAAGGATACTGTTTCTTATGAGATAGGAAACTGGGAAAGGTTGGGATGCTCCCAAGTTAAGAACATGTGGGTACACCCATCTGGAAAACTTGGTATCTGTTTTGTAGTGCTGAAACGTTTGACAGGTCTTATACATGATGTTTACCATTCCAGTGCTGCACATATTTACGGAATGCTAGAGGACACCTTTTGGTGTCCGCACATGAAAAATCGTATTCAGGAACTAGTGTCAAATGCCCTGTGTGTATTTTGAATGCTCAGCCCGGAGGTAAACCTCTAGCCAGAGGTCATCTTCCCATTTTGAGTGGTCCTTTTGAGTCCTGGTATGTGGATTTCACTGACATGATTCATAGATGTGCTCAGCAACGTTACCTTTTGGTATGGGTTTGCCCTTGGTCTAAATGGATTGAGGCTTTCCCCTGCAGTAAAGAAACTGCTGAAGAAGTTGTGGAAGTTTTGCAGACACAGATAATTCCTCGATTTGGCATTCCTAAAGTAATCTATTCTGACAATGGTTCTCACTTCCGCAATGCTCTTGTGTCTGCAATCACTCAGTCTCTCCCTCTTCAGTGGAAATATGTTTCTGTGTATAAGCCTACTTCTAATGGTCTTATTGAGCGATGTAATGGCATTTTGAAAACTCAACTTAGAAAGATTTGTGCTTCTGGTCACATGACCTGGCTACAGGCATTACCGATGTGTTTGTTTCAGTTGCGCAACAGCCCAATCAAAAGATTGCATCTGACACCACATGAAATGGCCACTGGCCGGCGCATGCGCACAACTAACTTACCACAGTCTCTGATTCTGGTTCATGCTAGTCTCTCTTCTTACCTTGCAGGTCTCTGAATTGCGCTCCAAGAAATTGCTGATCGTGTTGCAGTCACACAGTCTGTATCCAGTTCCTCCTTGTTACCTTGTTTTCCCGTAGGGACCACTGTTTATAAAAGAAATTGTGTTTGTGCATCCTGGGACTACCCTACCTTTTCAGGACCTCACATTGTCACCGCTGCTTCCCCTTTTGCTGCTAGACTGAATGATACTGACACTTTGGTACATGTCAGCCATCTAAAAGCAGCTCCAGCTGTCTCATCTGATTAATCAGCTTCACCGCTGCCTCAGTACTACAAGTACTACTGCTCCATGGGCATCCCTGTGTTTCCTGTTGGGAATTTCTATTCTCACCGTTCTGCTCATTGAATTTCTGCACCCTGATGGACAGATAGCCCAACTCCTACAAGGTTCCTGCAATCAGTCTCGTCGCTCTCTACCCCCATATAACACTTGGAAATCAACAGTTTTGGACGTTGTGAACTTTATGAACATTAGCAATTGCATTATTTGTACTCCTTTACCACAGGGTGGCACCTATGCTCCAGTAGATGTTCTCCCTGTTCCCTTTGAGGAATTTGTTGGTGCTGTTCCCTGCTGGGATAATCCCCACATGATACGAAAATGCATTGAGGACGGTCCAGTACACTGCGATGATACCTGGTCCACCCAAAATGCTACAGATGGCCCGGTACGTGTCTCTGTTCCCCCTATGCTTTTCTACTACTGTCTAATCACTAATGCTTCTGTTTCCTTTTCTCATTCTTGCAATGTTTCTTGGAATGTGCAGAATAACTCCTTTCATTTTCTACATGGCACTATGCGCCCTTTCTAGTACGGTCCTAATGTAACCAGAGAATCTTGGTATAGGGACCAAGTCTATCTGAATCTTATTAATGCTACCCAATGGGGCTCCCGGGTGAATACTCAGCAGAAAAGTGGTACCCGAATCTGGGGACCTGATTATTGGATGTCAGCTTTCACTTTTGGCCCCTTATTCGCTAATTATTCTATGTTCTTTCGCACTGGCGAGCACACTGGTGCCCCTTTCCAGTCCTGTTATACTCCTACCCTCTCCCAGTATTGTAATGGTAGAGCTTGTGGTGGAATTCATGTCTCACCCCAATATCAGGGCCATCAAATGACCGGCCGAATTCAATACCAGCGATGTAAATCTCGTGTCTAATCTCCTTCTTGCAAGACCCCCCTGCACTTATGATGCTAAGAACGGTAATTTCATTTCATGTGATGACCACACCCTCATAGAATACCCCACTTTCCACAAGTAGACTTCCACCTTTAAATTATTTGCTATGGCCCGCCATTACTGGCTTTGTGGTGATGTCCTACTCCAACAGGTAACATTGTCTGACCTACCCTGTGCGTTAGTAAAGGTTTTTCCTTATTCTGTCTTAATCCCTCTTAACGTTACCCATCATTCTGCTCCTCGCTTTTTTCTACACAGAATAAAACGTAGCTTCTCAGCTGATGCTAATCCTTGGGATTCCTCTATCGCTGCAGATGATGCCATTCAGACCCCCTTTGAATATATCAATTCTACTTATCCTATGACTAAAACTCGTTTAGATGCCTTTAGTGCTACTGTTTGGATCCCTTTGCAACCCCCGCCCTTACTGCTGAGCTTGGTATGGCTGTATGCCATTTGCAATGTTTGCTACATATTCAGATGAAAGCTATTACTGAATCAATATCTCGCTTAGCTGAATCCATAGAACAAAATAACCAAATGACTGCAGAATAGACAGGCTCTTGATTTGCTCCTCGCTGCTGAAGGCAGAGCTTGTACTTTTATTAATGCAACTAATTGCTGTATTGTCATCGCTAACCATACGGTATTTGTGCTAGATGTTATGAACAAGATAAAGCGTCTCTCAGAATTACATATTGATGATTTTAAAGGAGGGCTTCAGCTTGATAATATTTGGGGAAGTATTACTTGTGATAAGGAAGCTTATCATAGCTCAGGTAGGAGCTATAGAAAAGATGATGTGACTCTGAACAAGCAACCTGTCAGTTCTGGTAGAAGTAAGAAAACAGAGTTTTCACATAAAAGACTACCAGTCCCAGAATGCACCAGGTTTCCAGCAGCCATGAGAGGGGCTGAAGTGAGAAAATGTGTGTGCAATCAAGAGAGCTATGAGGTAATCCCTAAGCACTCATCTCAAAGGGCAGGACCTGATTCAACACAGCTGCGCTGTGTTAGGGAGGAGCACACATTAGAACAGAATAAGAATAGAGCTTATTCTACAGATAACAGCTTCAGGGAGAGCTTCAGCAATGGCTACAAGCTCCAGCCCAGCTACAGGTTTAAGCATCACCTGGAGAAACAGAAGCCAAGCCAAGCGGATAGAGAAAGAAGGAAACTCTCTGGAAGGAGGAGAAGAAAGCCCATTGGATGGTCTGGGAGAGTCCAAGGCAGTACCTATACTGGGAGGTATTCCAAATGCCAGCAGAGTCCATTGGACTGGAGTCAGCCAGAGGAATGGATTGGCAGAGATAGGAATCACCAGTGGCTACCTGGAAGAGAGAAGACTGCACGTGGAAAGGACTTTCAGACCAAGGCCAGAAGGTATGTGAGATGAGATCCAGTGTCCAGGGATCAAGATTGGAAGGCTGGACATCAGAATTGGATTACATACTGGCCAGGATATACAGAGAGGAATTATGATAGCAGGAGAGGCTCAGGTATGAACACTGATCCAGACCCTATCCATAATAGTGAATGGCAGCAAGGGAATAAGCATTCTCATGATAGTGCCTTAATGAAAGACTCGTCTGTGCCAATGTATGATAGTGACCCTATGCTGATTGATGAAGGGGGAGATACAGCAGATGAAACTATTCATTACATGGACTGTTCTCTATCTAAGTGCTATTGCTAGCTTTCTGTGAGCAAACACCTCAGCCATCACAAAGAAACCTAACTTTGTTCTTTATTTCCACTGCAAACAGCTCTTAAAGCAGGATTTTGGGTTCACACAGTAGCAGCCAGCCAGCTAAAGGCTTTCAGCTGGTCAATTGATAGTAATTAAAGCTGCACCTGATTGTGTGTGTGAGCAAGGGAGAATCACTGCTGGGATCTGCGTGGAAAATAAGCAGAAGTTAACCTAACAAGCAAAGTTCATTTATTTCTTTGTGCCTTTTTCCTTTGGTAATTATTTGCTAAGAAAACATTAGCTAATTGCCTGACAAGCTGAAGGTTGTTTCTGATTTGCTTTGTGACTTTTTGTTATCCATTTAAACACTGCAAGCAAGTAACCTCATTTATATTGCTACCAAGCATATTTGTGCTGGGTGAATTAAACCCCATCAATAAAATAAGTATTTTATTGGCCTTACCACTGGTATCACAACTCAATTATTGTCTTCAGCTGTGTTTGGGAGTGAATGAACTACAATACCCACAATACCTTGCAAGAATCATATGAATATATGCATCGTCAAGATTGTGTAAGTTCTCACCCTAGGCAGCCGTCTGACATACTTCATGGTTCTCCAGCTTGGGAGGCGGACTTAAAGCCTTATTTATTACTCTTTTAAGTATTGTGTGTTTTGGAATAATTGCCTGTTGCGTATTATCCATTTTGCTTGCTTGCTGTAAACGCCTCATGATGCAAACTACTAAAACCATGTATGTTATTTCTAGGGATCAATATGAACAGTTGCCTCTTGACGATCATTCTCTGTCACAAATGATAGTCATTCATGCCCCTTAGTGGGATTATTCTGATTTCCCTCCACAATAAAAAAAAAATAAAAAAAGTGGTGAATGAAGGGATAATTATTCTAAGGGGTATGTTTACTAAACTACAGTAATCGTGAATAACGCGCGTTATGTAACGTTAACGATCGTAAGCGCAGCATAAGCGCAGCATAATGCGCGTTATGCTGCGCTTACAATCGTTAACGTTACATAACGCGCGTTATGATGCGCTAACGATCGTAAAGCCCCGCGGCGCGGTAAAACAACGCAGAAGGTGGAGAGAGGGCGGAGAGAAGGGGTCAGTGGGTGGAGAGTGGGCGGGGAGAGGCTCCCCTCACACTAACGCACTGATTTTCAGGGCTGAATTCCAATGCGAATGAAAACCTGCCGTTAAAGGCACATTACAGGGGAGAGAAACCATTTCAGTGTCGGCAATGTACATCCCAGGCAGGGAAACCAAAAACAAGTGATAAGTGTGATACATGTGCACAGAACAAAAGGGCACAGAAACACTGAAAATGACCCCAACAAACTGGAAAAAAACAATAACCAAGCTGGCCAATAGTGGTATCAATGAGAAACATCAACCCCTCCCCCCCCCCCGAGTAAGCTCCATAGAACAGATATAAATCCTGGAAGGGTCTATACTCCGTCCCCATAAAGTTTACAACTCAGAATGCCTGTGTTGTGTAGTTGACGTTGAATGTAAACCGCACTGATCTGAAAAGCGCGGTATAGAAGAACTGTTAAATAAATAAAATAAATAAATAAATAAGGTGAATGGGCCCACAGTGAAATAGCGCTGCTCAGGGTTTTCCCCACCATCGGACAGGGTTCCTATGGCATGCACATGTCCCACAACATCAGGGCGGGCATGTCGGAATGGCAACTGGACAGATGCCGGAGAAGGGGATACAGAGGGCCGCAGGCGGCACATGCTGTGGTGGAGCTGGGCCACAGTGCGGACTAGGGTGATGCCTAGGTGGCCCATTCGAATGCTGAAACAGTGGAGCAGCCAGACAGCAACTGCTGAAGGCCCAACATGGGCACGAGTATGTTTCCCAAAGTGTCACAGGGGATAGTACCCAACAGTTACCCCCAAGGGCACGGAACATTGGCAGGCGGGACTGGGGGGGGAGCGTGGACTTCGATGCAGGCACCCCTACCCCAGAACCCGCACCATAGGCAGCTGCCTACCTGCACACTGATATGCCTGAGACTGCGCACCACCAGCTCCACCAGCAGAAGGGCATGTCAGCATGGTGGCTGAGGGATACTGGTGGTGGAGGGGGCAGTGACAGCTGGCCAGAGCAGACCGTGGCCTAGCCCTGTGTAGGTGGGTGCCATGCACTGCAACAGACAGGCCCTGTCTGACCAACAGTCATGGTATCACCAGGGAATGCACCATCTCTGTGATAACATGGTGGTGCAGTGCACAAAACCAGTGTATTCAAAAGCAGAAGGTCACAGGTTCAAGTCCCAGCTGTGGTTTCCGCCAACCCAGTCCTCATATTTTACCCACTACTATAATGTGCTAATACAGACAGAACCTTTCTTGCAGATGACGTAAACATGCCCAAAACACCTACATTTTACCCTACAGAGCACAGACACCAGAAACATGCACATTACCTAGAGCAGAGCCTCCCAAATGCAGCCCTGGAGGGCCAAATACCATTCCGGTTCCATGCTGCCTCTGATAAAGATGCCTGTGCTGCATTTATATGCGCCACCCCTATGGTATGCAGATGTATCTCATGCATATTCATGAGGGACAGCATGAAAACCCAAACAGTGTTTGGTACCGCAGGACTGGAGTTGGGAACCTCTGCCATAAAGCAGCAGCCAACAGGGGCAGACACACCCGCACCCACAGGCCCCATTATCCAAAGCCTCCTAGAGAGGCAGGACTTTGGGATCTGCGTGCATCTCCCAATACTAGCACTTGCATACCTTAGTAATGCCACCTTAAACCGGGGAATATGGTACACATCTTTAAAGAGGTTGCTATGATTACTGGCAGATAGCAAGTCCTAGGTTAGGTACAATTTTCTGAGTGAGCTGCATCATAGCAACCTTCCTGATGTCTGTGGAGTGTGCTACTGGTCTTGTGTCTGACAGTGTTTACCAACCTGGGGAGTGACTCCTACAGTATTGCGTACCATAGCCATGCCTGCACTGTGCCCAGGACTGGTGTGGTGGCCTGGGCTGCCCAACACCTCTATAGTTGCACAATGCTGGCATAGGTGTGGGGAGTGTGTGTCTGTCTATCCAGTGTGTGGTGGCTGCCAATACCCTCCACAGCCCACACTGCTAGCACTGTTGCCAGTATTGGCCTGCCAATGTGCATAATGAGGAGCAAGGTACCGTTGGAATAGCCTGAATAGGGTGGCCTGGCCTGGATGCATCTGCACACGGCATAGAGCAATGGCAATTGTAGTGCCTGGCCACCACCTGCACAGACAGGGTGGCCATAGCATGTCCTGCTGGGAGGTCACTCTCACCCTGACTGAGCAGTGACCATGGCATGGCTAGGTTCCCCCATAGTACTTTATAGTATTTCTCTCATGTGATATTTATGGGTTTTCTTTTGGGGCCCAATCACTGACTGATCTGCTTGGTGTGTATGCTGATATCCCCCTTCTGGGTACATGCATCTCCTCCAGGACCATGCACTATGGACTAGCTGGTGGACTGTCTGCAGCTAGTATGTGTCTTGCTGGAACACCTTGCAGGGTGCAGCGGCTGGAGGCTTGCTGCTGGAGAATATCAGATAATGGTGGGGGGCAGCTGAGCATTTCCAGGCCTGCCGTCTGTCTGCTATTGCGTTATGGATGTGTACTGCTCTGTCTGTTCCCCAGCAGGACAGGGGTTGCTGGTCCCCTCTACTGCTGCCATTGCAGGGAGGTAGACTGTGGATCTATTGGTGGGTGATCCTGTTTCCCACCCTTTGCTCCAGAGGGTGGGTTGTGTGGAGGTACATGATCTGCCCATTGGTCCATACACCCCCCCTTCACCTACAGCAGGTAACCATGGCACCAACACAGGATATGCACTATTCTGGGTGCATCATCGCCCATAGGGACTAGACATGGCCGGGACATACAGCAGGGCACAGATGTATCCTAGGTGTGTCTAACTGAACTACCTATCACACACTGATGGGGACATGCAGCATAGTGTAGTTCAGCCATGAATGGTGCTGTGGACCTGGTGCTGGGCGCCCCACCTCAACCTTAGGGTGGGCACAGTACCCGCACAATGTGACTGTCTGTGGCTACTCTGTGGCAGTACCACACACGGTCTGTTCCCCCTACCTGGCCAAGGTGCTGTGGGGGTGCATACCCAATCTTGTGCCCATCTCTCGACTGCTGATTTTCATGTGCAGTGTATCATGGTTACGGGTGTGTTAACCCTATCCTGGTAACCACAGCATACAGTTTGTGTGGTGACGTGCAGTCCTGCAGCCAGCCAGGGCTTTGTTCACAGCCTTATAAGGTGTCTTATAGGGGACATTATAGGGTGCCTTGGTGGACAGTACACTTTATAATGTGCCCTATGGAGTGCATTATGGGGTGCCTTATGCGGCACCTTAGGTTATGCCACCGTGAGGGTGTGTTTGCTGGCAGCACAAATTAAAATACATGTCACATGCCTCACCAATCACAACTTAAATGTAAAGGGTGCTGTCTCAGCCAGCCTTATACATTAGGCCCACTGGGGAATCGAACCCATGACCCCTATACCATCCGTCAGTGTTGTAACCATTGTGCTACAGCTCTGTTGCTGTGATTGTATGCCTGTGCGCCTTCTTAAGATTAACGCGTGGTAACGTGCCCTGTAGCGCTCGTTCATTTATGGCGCCTTGTAATGCGCGTTCTCGGCGCGTTCTGGGCAACGATGTACCGCCCATGTCCTTATTTGGGATTTCTGTCTCTAACGCGGCTCCTAACGCGAATCGCACTAACGCAGTTTAGTAAACATACCCCTAAGTGTGGATTTCAGGCCTGCTCTATAGGTTTGCTTTGTATGGTTGCACCCTTATCTGCCTGAAAATATACACAGTAACATATGATTGGCACAAGAAGACACGCATGTGGGCTAGTGAAGCAGAGTATTTTGCGGCCTTGTATGGGAGAGCCTGGGGAACTAGACACTTTGGACGGGAACGTGCAAAGTGTATAGGCCCAGAGAAATACAGGAGAAATACAGGCCAACCAAATACAGGCCAACCAGGAAGCATACTCTGAGGCCTGAAGATAACAGACTGTGCCAGGAGATGGAGTTCCAGGAAATGTAAAGGCATGAGTACAATTCAGGCAGGGGGGGCTGTGACCAGCTGATAAATGGACCCTGAGCAGACTTTGAAATACAGACCCTGTTGAAATACCAACTGTTGTTTGGTGATAAACAATGGGAGGGTCCTGAGGGAAGAGCATTCGCAGAAGTTCTTCTGACCTTCTGAACCTGCAGGGTTTTTTTGCAAGTTTTTTTTCATTTTCAAATGACGTCAGTAATTCAAGCAGAATTCACTGGAACTTTGGGACAGATAATGTGACAGAGAACATATATAAGAGAGTGCCTATAGAGCTTTGGCGGGCAGCCTTCTTTTCCCCACTGTACCGGAGGTTAAGAACATTGCCTGCACCTGGGTCCCTCAGACAGACACTTGTGTATCTGTGCTTGCAGTTTTTGCTTGTACTGAATAAAGGAATTTTGCTGACAAGTGACTGTGATCTAAGTTCTTTTATTTTCCTGGTGTACGGCTCCCATGTACCCAGGCAATCTTGGTGATTATTAGGGATGCTTTGTAGGTAAGAACCCGCCTACAGTTTGTAAAGCAAGTTTTACATGTTATCCAAGTTTGTTGCATACATACAAGCAGATGTGCATATGCTGGCAAGAGCACGAATGCCTTTACATGATCAATGTGCCAGTGTTCTTGGGGAGCCTAGTCTGGGCAGAGCTGGCGTGGAGTTGCAATGTACTCACATGCATTATAAAATACATACAATAGGGACACACATTAAGAATCATTTTATAGCAGGCCACCTATAGATGAAGGGAAGTAGCCGCCTGTTTTAAGCCTATTCTATAAAGACACAGAGCCACTAATATGTCTTTAGAAAATACCTGCAGAAATCCTGCAGACCCTGCAAACATTTATACCTGCTGAGAGCGTAATGTATGCTTGTATTTTATAAACAATAGACATCTCCATTAGGGATGCTTGGGTTGAGGACGTCCATCTATGCCAAGCGAGCATAAGGGGATGTCCAGTGGCATAACAAAGTAAAAAAATGAGCCCCATTCCCCACTGGTATTCGTTGAGATATGGTAAAATACAGGGAGGTAGCAGAGTAACTCCTCCACACCTTCCAGAGGTATGCCTGACAAAACCAACACTTTTCAGATGCCTGTTCTTGCCTGGAGCAGGTATAACTTTAGATACAATTCAGGATGCCCAAGGTATTTCTGAGACCAGGCTGGAATACCGTATATACTCGAGTATAAGCCGACCCGAATATAAGCCGAGGTACCTAATTTTACCACAAAAAACTGGGCAAAACTATTGACTCGAGTATAAGCCGAGGGTGGGAAATGAGGCACCTACTAGTCAATGTAAAAAATAAAGATAGAGACCAATAAAATTACATGAATATTTATTTAAACAAAAAACAGTAAAATAGCTCTGTAAGTGGAAAATGGGGTCAACAAAAACAATATGGTATCAAAAATACCGTATCTTTAAAAGTACATCAACCTTAGCTTAATCAGCAACCAAGCTAACACACAAGAGCTAAAATCCTTCAAAACTGGAGTTCTCCTCCTCAGCACATTACCAGTCCTAAACCCCCCCCAGCCCACAGCACATTACCAGTTCTAACCCCCCCCCCAGCCCACAGCACATTACCAGTTCTAACCCCCCCAGCCCACTATCAGTTCTAACCCCCCCCAGCCCACAGCACATTACCAGTCCTAACCCCCCCCCTCAGCCGCGGCAAAATCGCATGTCCCGCAGGGCCCCCCTGCCCGGCAGAGCCAGCCCTCCCTCCCTCCCTCCATATCAGCTCCCTCCCTCCCTCCCTCCCTCCATATCAGCTCCCTCCCTCCATGTCAGCCCGTCTCCCCAATCCATCCATATCAGCCGCCCTCCATCCCTCCATGTCAGCCGCCCTCCCTCCATCCATATCATCCCCCTCCCTCCATCCATATCAGCCCCCCCATCCCTCCATGTCAGCCGCCCTCCCTCCATCCATATCAGCCCCCTCCCTCCATCCATATCAGCTCCCTCCCTCCCTCCCTCCATGTCAGCCCCTCCTTCCCTCCATCCATATCAGCCCCCTCCCTCCATCCATATCAGCTCCCTCCCTCCATGTCAGCCCCCTCCCTGTCAGCCCCCTCCCTCCATCCATCCATCCATATCAGCTCCCTCCCTCCATGTCAGCTCCCTCCCTTCTTCTGCAGCCGCGGCTCCCTGCCTCTTAGGGAACCGTGGCTGTGCTTTTAAAATCATCTCGGAGCCCTTCCTGTCTTGACGGGCTCCATGCAGCATTGTCCCGCCTCCAAAACTTCCTTTAGAGGCGGGACAATGCTGCACGGAGGCCGTCAAGACAGGAAGGGCTCCGTGATGATTTTAAAAGCACAGCCGCGGTTCCCTAAGAGGCTGGGTGCCGCGGCTGCAGATGAAGGGAGGGTGCTGACATGGTGGGAGGGAGCTGATATGGATGGATGGAGGGGGCAGAAGTTGCTGCCGCTGCCGAGTCCGCTTCTCGGCAGCGGCAAACTCACCGACTCCTTTTTCTGCAGCCGCGGCTCCCTGCCTCTTAGGGAACCGCGGCTGTGCTTGTAAAATCATCTCGGAGCCCTTCCTGTCTTCACGGGCTCCGTGCAGCATTGTCCCGCCTCTAAAGGAAGTTCCTTTGGAGGCGGGACAATGCTGCACGGAGCCTGTCAAGACAGGAAGGGCTCCGAGATGATTTTACAAGCACAGCTGCGGTTCCCTAAGAGGCAGGGAGCCGCGGCTGCAGAAGAAGGAGTCGGTGAGTTTGCCGCTGCCGAGAAGCGGACTCGGCAGCGGCAGCAACTTATGCGCAGAGACGTTGACTCGAGTATAAGCCGAGGGGGCCGTTTTTCAGCACAAAAAATGTGCTGAAAAACTCGGCTTATACTCGAGTATATACGGTATTCGGATTCCTAGGAAGGCTCTGGCCATGCCTTCACCATGCCCTTGTTCATACTTGGACATCCTCGCATTGGAAATGGCCACAGACTTGGCTTCTAAAATGACTCCAGGGATATCTCTGTGATTTGGATGCATCCCCTTTTACAGATGTCCAAATCATGAACAGTGCTTTTAAAATAACCTTTGTGAAGCCCAATTCCAGAACATGCAGGTCCAGCCTGTGGACATGTCTAAATCAAAAATCGGCCTGATTTAAATGTGATTCTACAGTCGCAGGGATAGATGCACCTGCAGTTTTGGAATTGGGGTCATAGATGTTTTTGGCGCAGCATGAACAAAACACTATGGAATATGAGGCATGGCTATATGCAGCAAACAGCTTTGTACATCCCTGTGCTCGTCATATTCTGAAAAGATGGACTTTTTCGATCCTGCCTGTCTCTGCTATATACTCACGAACGGCCATGCCCCCTATTAAACGTGCATCTCCTAAGCTGCTCCTCTCACTGACAGTGTTGCGCTGATGCAAACTACACATGAATACTGATGATACATAAATGTTGATGCAAACTAGACTATATATACTAGTCTGTTGCATGCCCAGAACACTGCACAGTAATCTCAGTGCACTCTAATATAGTATAAAAGCAGTTAGAAAGTGATATGTTTATCATGACACACCTTGCAACACAACATTCTGTAGGACTGGTACCTGTTCAGAAACTAATGTCTGAACCAATAGCATGGCTTCCTGTTACAAGATGAGGCCTGCTCTGAACGAAAGACTGAATTAAACAAGATGGATTCCTGTTTTGTTACAGTATAACTCAACATTAAAATTTACAAATCAAGCAATTCTTCCACATTATGATACTTCACAGTAGAAGTACTTTTTCAGCTGACCGTGTAAAAGAACATTGCTGAGACCTTCACTGCTCCTAGTATTTGCAACAACGTATGGATTGGCATCTCAGCAACTTTCGCACCATGGACCTTTGTTTGCAGACAGACCACCAATTAGCTGTTACCGGATTTGCTAAAGATGATATACAGGGTTTGAGACCAGCCAATCTCCAGGACATCATTAAAAAAGAATTACATGCTGGACACACACGGACAGGAGAACACAAAAAAAGAGACAGACTCAGAGACAGACACAGCCATGAAAGCACCTGCAGCACTCTGGAACATGTACAGAGGCTGGAAGAACACCGGGGAACTTTAACATCTAAATAAAGCTGTTTCATTTGCCTGTCTCTCTGGCTGGAAAGATACAGGGTCATTCTGAGGCACAAATAGCAGGGATGAATGTCCCATTGAGGAAGGTACAGGGAAGGTAGACAGGGGCAGGAAAGGGGCAGATCGGGGTGGCGTTAGGGCGGGCAGTGGGCGGTTGTCAGTCCCAGACGTGCAGGGCTGATTCTAATGTTGGCCCTGTACGTCTGGGGTTGGCGACTTGCACGGGGACCTTATTCCACCTCCAAGGATCAGTGGGCTCGGGGCACGGATGGGGCATGGGGGGGGCTGAGGACATTCCCCACAGCCCGACCCTGGCCTTAGGATGCCAGATCAGGGGCCGGGTTGTGGAGAAATCACTGCTGGTGCTGGCGGCCGGGGATCGCGGCTCTTCAATGAAGCTGCGGTGCCATGGCAATGGATGCCATGGTGCCGCGGCTCCATTGAAGAGCCCTGACTGAGTTAGCCGGGGAAGGCCTGTACATGCAGGCCAGATGGAATTGGGGTCCCAGCATGCATGTACAGGCCTGTTTGCGATTCTGATCCCACAGGGCTAGACATGCCCCACAGGATCAGAATTGTGACTCCCTCTATGCATTCTGTTCCAGATGGATGCACAGAGGGCCCAGACGTGCGGGATGGAATCGGGCTCATAGTGTCCAAGGGCAAAATCTAGGGATGGAGTGAAACTCTCCTCCACAGACCTGTAGCTCGGTGTGACCATGCAGTTCATCTCAGCTGACATTAGACTTCTGCCATACTTTGACTTCATACCATGCCGGAGACAATTTCCCAGACCCAGCCATGAGTATTCTGGCAAGAGCTAAGGTGCGGGTCTTTCATTTTCCCCCTGAGGTTTATACAGATTATTTACTGTATGTCTGAGTGCAGAGAGAATCAGTGACATTGATTCCTAAAACAGAGATTAGGTCTCTTGGTAATTGTAACATAGGTCTGAATAACACACTACCTCAGAAAACTAAGTAATGCTAATATTTCCACTATTTTTGCTATCAAAACTAAACTCTAATTTTTATACAAACAGGATTGGTTCTTGTTTTATCACATGGTTTATTTGCCAGGTAGTCCTATGGAATCCTGGGAAAAGGAGGGTAGCAGTTTTCCCTAGACAGACCGAGTATTTATACATGTGTATTTATCTGCTACTGACTATATCTCCTATAATAAATGGCAGAAGAAGACATCCTTAGTTATGCTTTCATTGGTAATCTCTGTAAACAGTCTGAACAATCCTAAGTATGGACCAGAAAAAATCAGAAGAGCTTATCCATACCGAAATATCAAAACATCTCCCTGTCACTAATAAGGGACCCCCAGAATGGGAGCATTCAACAGTGCAAACAGCATTAATACATGACGAAAGGCACCATCATCCCTCTCTACAAATATGCTTATTTTTAGGGACCAATGATGATTCTTCTGGGCATGTCTTAGTACTGTTTGCATCATTGAATGCTCTTATTCTGAGGGTCTCTTATTAGTTTTGACATTTCACTATAGAGAACCTCTTCTGATTTATTCTGCTCAATCACACTGACACCTGGTAATGCTGAGGTCATCCCTACCATCCAGGTACTAGTCAGGCATTCATGTCCTCCTAGATTTGCAGATGAGCACACCAGATCCTCCCATGCAACACTCAAACTATATATATACACACACACACACACACTCTCACTTGCAATCACAAATAACATACCTCTGTCAAAATCATGCCCTGCACCTACAAACAACTGCTGTGAAGACATAATGACATGGCGTCTCAGGACACCACATCTGATCTGCATTTCTCAGCCAAACACAATTCTGCTGCATATTATCTCATATACCATCCCTACATCTACAATTCCATTTTTCTGAACACTGGAATTGTTAGGGAAGTCGAGAATATCTCCTTTAGCACAAACATTGTCAGAATAAAGACAATGTTTGTGCTAAAGGAGATATTCTCAGCATTGTCAGAATAAAGACTATTGCAGTACTTTATATTTCTGTAGGGGTGTTCTTTAAGTTCTTTAACCTTACAAACATCCCTCACCTGTGCATTCTATTCTTTACGAGTGCATCTTGTGCCCTCCTAGACAGCAGACACACCAGTTCAATACAGATATGTCACAGCCATTCATCTCTATGGGATGCATTGAAGATCAGAGCAGAAATTTTTCTAAGGACCTATAGAAGTCTTCCTGAATACACTTTCTATGTTTACGTGGCTTGCCATGCCTCTGTTCTGCCCCCTTCCGCCCACATTCTCAGATTCCCATGCTAGCACAGGGCTGTGTGGTTTCAGAATATGATTCTAGACGTTTTTGCGAGAAAAACGTCTATCCTGCACATCTAACCCACTTATTCTTGTTCTGGAATGACATCCTTAGTGTATTACTGATAGTGCAGTTGCAACCATGCTTCCCACAAATGCACTTAAGTCTTAACTGCAAGGGAAGATCTGGCCATATCCCCAACAGCTACTGCACAGGCTTTGTATTTACCACATAATAATGTTTACATTTAATGCACAGAAAGCTCAAAAATTTACTGCACTTTAGCAAACAGTCCTTTATGTCAAGGACCACTAGCATTGTAGAAGTCACAAGTACTACAGCAGAGGACAAACATGAATCAATCATGCTGACTTTTTGACTCACTTCTACATACTATATGTGACCATGCATGATTTCCCCCTCTTTCATATTTATAACACTTCAGCTTACAATTAACTAGATATATATTTTTCCTTGATAAACAATACTTGGAAAAGCACCATATATAATAAGTTACTAAAATAATAAGCAGATCAATGAAAGGTAAAAGCCAAAAACCACCTGGTCCAAAACATTAGACCAAACAAAAAGTATGTGGCTATGTAAATTCCACTAAGGGAAATGAAACACACAAAGACCAGGATGTCACTTGAATAACATTACTTTAAAAATAGTGAAAATCAGGTATTCATTAATCAGCTAGCTTACCCAGCACATCAGTGCTTAAGGTCCAATATTAATCACATTGCCTGCAAAAACACTTCAAGAAAAGCAAGGTAATCACATTCTATAATGAAAAACCACGAAACCCAATTTGTATAATTTTGGACTAGAGTCTGCATCAAGAATAACTTAAATGTGTGTATACCTTTTACCTCAGGACTGCAGAGTATCAATTCCCTCTTCACCAAACATAACATTAGAGATGTGATGCTAAATAAAACTAGTTGCCCACTGAGTCCCGCATCCTGCCTTTAGCAATGGCCAGTCCATGCAATTTAAAAGTATCAGCTTATTCTAGTAGAGAGATCCTTTAATTGTTGATCACTCCCAAATGTGGCGATCCTGCATGGTGTCTTTGATTAAAGGGTGCTAGTTATCAAAGCGGGTCTGGTGCACTAAAGACGAACATTGGGCATAGCTAGCTAGCACAGGGCCATGAAGGTTTGCGCTGCTGGATTTTCGTGCTAACTGTCCATGTTGCATTAGTGTTGCATGTGGGAGGGTTAGAGGTGGAGAGTGGGAAGGGTGAGTGCCACGTAGGCAGTGTACCCAAGCTACTTGCATGGAGGAGAAGTAGCACGGATGCTCTCAGTGCCATCTCCTAAGGTGACGTTGATTATACACTCTCTGTTGTTGTGCTGTGGAAGGGCCACATGCACCATGGTATCTGCCGGGAACATGCTTTCCTTGCTCCTGACATTTAAGTGTGGCATTGTCCTAATGCACCATGGATTTGCGCATTATGGGTGCGTGTGGTAGAACATCACAGCAACCTTTAGAAAAAGGGGCCCTACATTTACTGGCAGATGGCTGCTACTGAACCTCTCTTCCATAAATGTATCTATTTTTTTTAAACCGAGCTACTTCCCTTGACTTAATCCTCAAACATTTAATTCAGCAACTTTAAACATTCTTAAGTTTGTTTTTCATATGATATAATACCAATTAGTTTCATGGAGTATTCTTTAGTCTAGTACAGTTTATGGGTAAATAATTTTATTTATTACAACAGTACTTTATTTCACTAATCCATAAACATATTGTTCTAAAGTAGGTAACAAAATCTGCTTTTATAAAATAAAAGATACAAATCAGCACAATTTAAACAAAAGATAAAAGAAGTTAAAACTAATTTAGATAGGCTAAATAAAACAAATAGGTTTTTATTTTTTTGCAAAACATGAGGAAATCCAATTCCAAATGAATATGTATAGGCAGGGTGTTTCACAATTACGGGCCAACAATGGAAAAAATCTAGTTACATGTAACAACAAGCCACATTGATCACACACTAAGGGGTATGTTTACTAAATGGCGCTAACATCGCTGCTGCGATGTTATCACGCGATACATGACGTTATCGTGTGATAATGGCGCATTACCGTGCGAGAACATCATGTATCGCGCGATAACATCTCCGGCGGCGTTAAGACGTGCAGAGGGTGGAGTAAGGCTCCCCAGAAGGCGGAGTAAGGCTCCCCAGGGGCAGAGATAAGGGGTCAATGGGCGGAGAGTGGGCAGGGAGAGGCCCCATGCACACTACGCAGTGAAATGAAGGTCTGAAATAAGCGCCAGTTAAAACTTCGCACTAGAGGCACATTGACAGGGGAGAGAGACCATTTCGGTCAACAATGTGCAGCAAAGGCAGGAAAACCAAGAAAAGTGATAGTAGTGATACATGTGCAGCAACATCATAGTGTCCAAGTATGAGAGGGCACTACGGTAAAGCTGCAAATGGGGTACAGGGGGCTGCAGGCGGGACATGCAGTGTGGCAGCTGGGGCACAGGGTGGGCTAGGCAGATGCCTAGGTGACATATAGGAATGTAGAAGCAGAAAACCAGCAAGACAGCAAATGATCAAGGGCAAACATGGCCACGAGTGTGTGTCCCACAGTGTCCCAGGGGACAGTACCCAGCAATTACCCCAAAGGGCACATAACATCGGCAGGCGGTGCTGGGGGGGGGGGAAGCGTGGATGTCTATGCAGGCACCCCTACCCCATATCATGCACCATAGGCAGCTGCCTATCGGCACACTGGATGGCCTGGGACTGCGCACCACCAGCACCACTGGCACAAGTGCATGTCAGCATGGTGGCGGAGGGGTGCTGGTGGCGGAGGGGGTAGTGGCTTCTGCCCACAGCAGACCACGGCCAAGCCCCATTTAGGTGGGTGCCGTGCACTTCAACAGACAAGGTCTGTCTTTCGAACAGTCATGGTATCCCTACGGAATGATCTGCCTCTGTGGCAACAGTTTGGTGCAGTACACACAGCCAGTTCAAGTCCCAGCTGTGGCTCCTGCAAACCATGTCCCTATATTTTATCCAGTGCTAAACCATGGTAATGAATACGGAACCTTTATTGCAGATAAAATAAACATGCCATAAATGCCTATATTTTACCCTACAGAGCACAGACACATGTGCAATCCCTAGAGCAGAGTTCCCCAACAGTAATCCTGGAGGGCCAAACACCATTCAGGTTTCATGCTGTCCCTAATAAATATGCCTGTGCTGCATTTTTATGCCCCCCCCCCCCATTTTATGCAAATGTATCTTATGCATATTCATTAGGGAGAGCATGAAAACCTGAACCGTGTTTGGCCCAACAGGACCGGAGTTGGGAACCTCTGCCCTAGAGCAGCGGCTAACAGGGGCATAAACACCCACACCCACAGGCTCCACTATCCAAAGCCTCATGGAGAGTCAGGCTGTTGGGCCCTGCGTGGAGCAGCATCTCCAAATACTAGCACCTGCATACCTTAGCAATGCCATCCTAAACTTGGGAACATGTTCCACATATATCAAAAGGTTGCTAAGATTAATGTCAGATAACAAATCCTAAGTTAAACACAATTTGTTGACAGAGATTCATCATAGAAACCTTTCTGATATCTGTGGAGTGTGTTTCAGTTTTTGCTTCTGACAGTGTTCACCACCCTGGGAAGTGACCACAACAGTATTGCGTACCATAGCAATGCCCGCACTGTGCCCAGGACTGGTGTGGTGGCCAGGGCTGCCAAAAACCTCTATATTTGCACAATGCTGGCATAGGTGTGGGAGTGTGTGTATGTCTATCCAGTGTTTTGTGGCTGCCTACACCTTACTAAGCCCACACTGCTTGCACTGTTTCCAGTGTTAGCTTGCCAATGTGCATAATGAGGAGCAAGGTACTGTGGGTATGGCCCGGACAGGGTGGCCTGGGCAGGATGCATCTGCACAGGGCATAGAGCAATGGCTGGGACATTGTAGTGCCCGACCACCACCTGCATGGACAGGGTGGCCACACCTTGTCATGCTGGGGGGTCATTCTCACCCTGACTGAGCAGTGACCACGGCATGGCTAGGTTCCCCCACAGTGCTGTGCAAAATTGTTCTCAAGTGATATCTGTGAGTTTATTTTTCTGGAGCCCAATCACTGATTTATCTGCTTGATGTGTGTGTGTTCACATCCCATTTTTGGGTGCACACAGTTCCTCCAAGAATATGTACTAGCTAGCAGACTCTCTGCAGTTAGCACCTAGGTGGTTAGAGCACCTTGCAGGGTGCAGTGGGTGGAGACTGATTGTGCTCTTTGCTGGCGAATGTCAGATAGTGGTGGGGGGCAGCTGAGCTTTTTCAGGCCTACTGCCTGTGCCCTATGTGATATGTACAGATCTGCACTGACTGCCCTGTAGGGTGCCTATTCCCCAGCAGGATTGGGGTTGCTGGTCCCCTCTACTGGCACCATTGCAGAGATGTAGAATGTGGATCTGTTGGTGGGAGATCCTGTCCCCCACTCTGACCCACAGAGGGCAGGTTGGGTGGTGCTCCATAATCTGCTTTTGAGTCCAAACACCACCCTTCACTTATAACATGTGACCGTGGCAACCACACAGGATAGAAACAAACAAAAGAGCACCTACTTGCAGATAACCTCAGAGACACAAAAAGCAAGGAGCATGGTAGTCACATGCACTTTATTAGTAAAGAAACACCCCACAGGATATGCACTATTCTGGGTGCATCATAGTCCACAAGGGCTAGACGTGACTGGGAAATACAGATGTACCCAGGTGTTTTTTAGGTGTGTCTGCAAGGACTACTTATCACACACTGTCACTGATGGGGACCTCAAGCACAGCCTATCTCAGCCAATCCAGGTGCTGCGGACCTGGTGCTGGCCGCCAAACTCACCCTCAGGGTGAGCCCAGGAACCGCACAATGTCAAGGTCTGTAGCTACTCTGTGCCATTAACACACACGGTCAGTTCCCCCTACCAGGCTGAGGTGCTGTAGAGACGCACACTCCATCCTGTGATCAGATGTAAACTGCTGGTCTGCATGTGCAGTGCACAATAAGTACTGGTGGGTTTAACCTATCCCGGTAACCACAGCAGACAGTTTCTGCAGTGACCTGCAGTCTTTCTGTAGCCAGCCAGCGGTGTGACAAAATCTATAGAAGTGTAGCCCACTGGTTAATGCAATGACTGCTGAGGCAGAGATCATGAGTTTGATCCCACAGTGGTGTTATTTAATGAGGCATTTCCTTTTAATTCCTGTAACAGTCAGACACATCTCAACAATCTGTTTTGCCAGCCAAAACCACCCTCACCTCAGTGCCGTAACCTATAGGTGCACATTATAAAGTGCCTCATCAGCCAGGGTGCTGTATAAGGTGCCCTATAGGGCACCCTATAAAGCACCCTATAGGGCACCCTATAAAGCGCCCTATAGGGCACATTATAAAGTGCCTTGTCAGCCAAGGTGCTGTATAAGGTGCCCTATTAAGCACATAATAAGGTGCCTTGGCACTGAGGTAAGGGTGTTTTTGCTAGCAGCACAGATTGTAGAGATGTGTCTGAGAGTTACAGGCAGGAAAAGGGATTGCCTTGTTAGATTAGACCTCTGAGGGATTGAACCCATGATTTCTGGCTCTGCAGGCATTGTATTAACCCGTGGGCTATACCTCTACAGCTTCTAGCACAGCGCTGGCATGAAATTAAGGTTACCACGCGTTAACGAGCCAAGGCACCCTCTATCGTGCGATACAGAGTCATTGAGCAGAGGAGTGGCCTAGTGGTTGGGGCAAGGTACTTCGGGCCAGAAGGTCAGGGGTTCAAATCCCACTAGAGGACAGCAACCTTGGGCCAGAAGGACTGGGTTTTCTAGTCCCACAGGTGCTCCTTGTGGTCTTGGGCAAGCCACTTAACCCTCCATAGCCCATGTTTCCTGTAAAATAGTTATCTCCAAGTTATAATGCCCTGTTCAATGTAATTTCAGTTTGCCCAATGTAAACCGTACTGATGCAGAATAGTGTGGTATATAAGAGAATAAAAATAAATACAATAAATAAATTGCTTCCTTGATGCCGGAACGCCCACTTCCTTATATGTCATTCCTCACGTTAACATTGCAACTAGCGCCGGTAACTTTAGCACAGTTTAGTAAACATACCCTATATCTTCCAAATCAGCTATCAACAGTTCAAGTGAAAAGATGAAAAGAAACAGGCACTGGACAGGTAGGTCTATCAGACACCATGGGGTATGTTTACTAAACCGTCTTAACGTTGCAGCGGTGGTATTATCGCATGATAAATGATGTTATCACGCGATAATGTTACATTATCGTGCGATAACGTTACTTATCGCGTGATAACGTCACTTATAGCACGTTAACGTGGCTGCAGCATTAAGGCACCCTAACGCTGTGAAATCCGGCTCTGAAGGGTGGAGTAAGGCTTTCCAGAGGACGGAGAGAAGGGGTTAATGGGCGGAGAGTGGGAGGGGAGAGGCTCCAGGCCCATTAATGCTGTGAAATCTTGGTCTTAACACTAATGCCAGTGAAACCCTCGTGTTAAGGCACATTTGCAGGAAATATAAACCATTTCAGTCAGCAATGTACAGCAAAGCCAGGGAAACCCAAAAACGTGATAGTAGTGATACATGTGCATGGAACAAAAAGGCAAATAAACATAGAAAATGACCTGAACCACATTTAAAATCCCAATAACCAAGCTGGCCAATAGTGATATTAATGGAAAACATAAAGAAACACTACTGAGAAAGCATAAAAAAGAAGATATCATGTTTGGAAGGGTCTATGCTCTGTCCCCCTACAAGTTGAATTATCCCACATTCGAATAGCAGTGATCATGGTTTTCCCTTTATATTGGGCAGGTTTGTTATGGCGTGCATATGTGCCGCAACAGCAGGGTGGGTATGTAGGAAAGGGCAACTGTACAGATGCTGGAAATGGGATACAGAGGACTACAGGCTGCACATGCTGTGGTGCAGCTGGGGCACAGTGTGGACTAGGCAGATGTCTAGGTGGCACATAGGAATGCTGAAACTGTAGAGCAGCCAGACAGCAACTAATGAGGGTCCAACATGGGCACGAGTGTGTTTCTCACAGTGTCACAGAGGATAGTACCCAGCAAGTACCCCCAAGGGCACAGAACATTGGCAGGCGGTGTGTGGGGGGGGGGGGAGCGCGCATTTCCATGTAGGTGCCCCTACCCGAGAACCCACACCATAGGCAGCTGCCTACCGGCATACTGGATGGCCTAGGACTGTGCACCACCAGCACCACCGGCATAATGGCATGGCAGCATGGTGGCGGAGGGGTGCTGGTGGCGGAGAGAGCAGTGGCATCTGCCCACAGCAGACCATGGCCTAGCCCCGTTTAGGTGGGTGCCATGCACTGCAACAGACAGGGTCTGTCTGACAAACAGGCATGGTATCCCCAGGGAATGAACTGTCCCTGTGGCAACAGTGTGGTGCAGTACACACAGCCAGTGTGTTCATGAGCAAAAGGTCACAAGTTCTAGTCCCAGCTGTGGCTCCTGCCAACCCAGTCCCCATGTTTTACCCAGTACTAAACCGTAGTAATAAAGACGGAACCTTTATTGCAGATAACATAAACATGCCTGAAATGCCTAAATTTTACCCTACAGAGCACAGACACCATAAACATATGCAATTCCTAGAGCAGAGTTTCCCAACTGCAATCCTGGAGGGCCAAACATCATTCACGTTTCATGCTGTCTCCAATAAATATGCCTGTGATGCATTTGTATGAGCTGCCCCCATGGTATGCAAATGTATCTCATGCATATTCATTAGGGACAGCATGAAAACCCGAACAGTGTTTGGCCCAGCAGGACTGGAGTTGGGAACCTCTGCCCTAGAGCAGCGGCCAACAGGGGCATAAACACCCACACCCACAGGCTCCACTATCCAAAGCCTCACGGAGAGTAAGGCTGTTGGCCCCTGCGCGCAGCAGCATCTACCAGTATTAGCACCTTCATACCTTAGCAATGCCGTCTTAAACGTGGAAACATGTTCCACATATATCAAAAGGTTGTTATGATTAATGATTAATGGCAGATAGCAATTCCTAAGTTAAGCACAATTTGCTGATAGAGCTGCATCATATCAACTTTTCTGATATCTGTGGAGAGTGTTTCAATTTTGGTTTCTGACCGTGTTTACCACCCCGGGGAGTGACCCCAACAGTATTGCATACCATAGCCATGCCTGCACTATGCCCAGGACTGGTGTGGTGGCCAGGGCTGCCAAAAGCCTCTATATTTGCACAATGCTGACATAGGTGTGGGAGTGTGTGTCTGTCTATCCATTGTGTTTTGGCTGCCTACACCTTACTCAGCCCACACTGCTTGCACTGTTTCCAGTGTTAGCCTGCCAATGTGCATAATGAGGAGCAAGGTACTGTGGGTATAGCCCGGACAGCATGGCCTGGGCAGGATGTATCTGCACAGGACATGGGGTAATGGCTGGGACATTGTAGTGCCTGGCCACCACCTGCACAGACAGGGTGGCCACAGCATGTCCTGCTGGGAGGTCACTCTCACCCTGACTGAGCAGTGACCATGGCATGGCTAGTTTCCCCCACAGTGCTATACAGTTTTTCTCTTGAGTTATATTTATGGGTTCTCTTTTCTGGGGCCCAGTCACTGACCTATCTGCTTGGTGTGTGTGCATCTCCTGCAGGAACATGCACTATAGACTAGCTAGCAGACTGTCTGCAGTTAGTATCTGTATGGCTGGAACACCTTGCAGGGTGCAGTGATAGAGACTCACTGTGCTTGCTGCTGGAGAATGGCAGATAGTGGTGGGGGCAGCTGAGCATTTCCAGGGCTACTATCTGCCTTCCATTGCCTTATGGATGTGTACAGATCTGCATTGACTGCCTTGTAGGGTGCCTGTCCCCCAGCAGGACTGGGATTGATGGTCCCCTCTACTGCCACCATTGCAGGGATGTAGAATGTGGATCTGTTGGTGCGAGATCCTGTTTTCCCCCACCCTGAGCACCAGAGGCTGGGTTGTGTGGTGCTACATAATCTGTCTATGGGTCCAAACACCCCCTTCATTTAAATCATGTGACCATGTCACCCACACAGGATATACACCATTCTGGGTGCATTATAGTCCACAAGGGCTAGACGTGACTGGGAAATATGGATGGATACAGGTGTATCCTAAGTGCGTCTGCAAAGACTACCTATCACACACTGCCAAGTATGGCAACCTACAGTATAGCCTATCTCAGCTAAGCCAGGTGCTGTGGACCTGGTGCTGGGCACCCCACCTCGCCCTCAGGGTGAGCACAATACCCCCCACAATGTGACAGTCTGTAGCTACTCTGTGCCAGTAACACACACGGTCAGTTCCCCCTACCAGGCCGAGGTGCTGTGGGGATGCATACCCCATCTTGTGATCATCTGTAGACTGCTGATCTGCATATGCAGTGCATCATGGGTACGGGTGGGTTAACCCTATCCTGGTAACCACAGCAGACAGTGTGTGGTGACTTGCAGTCCTTCTGTAGCCAGCCAGGCAATTTTCAGCAGCTGTAAAGATGTAGCTTACTGGTTACTTCACTAACTATGAAGGCAGAAGTCATGAGTTTGATTCCACAGTGGTGTTATTTGATAAGGCTGTCTGAGACATTTCCTTTTTTAATTTAAATTAGTGCTGCCAGCAAACACACTCTCACAGTGCTGTAACCTTAAGGTGCCTCATAAGGCACCCTGTAAAGCACCCTATAAAGCGCCTTATAAGGCGCCCTATAGGGAACATTATAAGGTGTCTTGTCAGAAAGTGCACTTTATAATGTGCCCTCTAGAGTGCCTTATAGGGCGCCTTAGGTTACGGCACTGTGAGGGTGTGTTTGCTGGCAGCACTAATTTAAATTAAAAAAGAAAATGCCTCAGACAGCACTGATTTAAAGTAAAGGGTAATGCCTCAGACAGCCTTACTCATTAAGCCCACTGAGGGATCAAACTCATGACCCCTGTTTCATCAGTCAATGTATTAATCATTGCGCTACACCTCTGTTGCTGTGCTTTCAGGTCAGTGTGCCTAATTAAGGCTAACACGCGTTAACGTGCCACGGCTCCCTCTATCGCGCAATAACAGACTTTATCGCGTGATAACCTGAAATGCTACCTTAAGACCAGAACGTCCACTCCTTTTATGGCATTCTTCACATTATCGCTGGAGCTAACACCGGTAACATTAAGACGGTTTCGTAAACATACCCCCATAAGTGTGATGACAGGGAAACTCCTAAAATATTCCTCACTGGATCTTGATCATCATAGTTCAGGTGGAGTGAGGTTCATCATATTTTCATCTTGAAGTTAATATATTCAGTGGATCCTTGATTCATTTTATACATATCAAGACAATTTAATATCTATGATGTTATTAAAAGTTTTCTTATAATCAATTTATGCTAGGCCAAGATTGTGTTTTACTGACAAGGAATATTAGCTGTATTCGTCATCAACTGGTTTTTTATTGACCTTGAGGCAGATTTTAGATAGGATGTGGAGAGTGGAATTCACATGTCTAGGTCAGCAGTATGATCAGTTGTGGTTAAGGTATAGGGGAAGATCAAGGTATGGGGCTGAGGCACAAGCAAAGACAGCCAGGCAGGGGAAGGTCATCAAGGAGGATAACCATGAGAGTTTAATGCTAGTTAGGGTAATGCAATGGAACTGGGCATTCAACCTGTTGCTTATGAAAAAACAGCTTGTGAGTGGGCAGTACAACCTAATGTGATTCAGTAGCCTTTCAGCGTACCTTCAGCAGTGAGGGAGAGCTTCCAGGAAGCAGGGTACCACACAGGCTTCCTCCAGTTAGTTTACAGTTTTTTTGTAATGGAATAGAACAGCAGTCTGATGATCGTGATGCAGTTTTAAATATGGCCTCATGTTCATATTTTAAGGGACTGTGGAGCCACCATTGGGTGCCAGAAATTCAGCAATTGTATTTATTATGCATGGGGGTAACAGGAAAGCACTGAAGGCATTGCTGCTGGAGGAAAGTAGGGGCCTCTTATAACAATTCCCTTTCCCAGGGCTCAGTTGCCCCTTTAGGCATCATCTTGAAGAATGGGCTAGGAAAAAAGACAGATAAATCTTAATTTTACATATCTGGTGTGGGAAATAGGGTTCATGCCATGATTGTACCACTGAATCAGTGGTTGGTTTGCAGTGGTCCATAGGGTGCAGGACTTGACCTGTCACAGCTGGTAGCTGGCCCTGTATACATTCCCTCACCATCCGTGGTCCTTTCATTGGCTATGGTTTCTTATTCAGACTGATATTTAGTGGTTAAGTGCAAGATGATGGGGGATGTTCTGAGGGGCAGATAGGTTTCAAATCAGCTGAAAGATTTTCAAAGGGTGGTTGTGTGCGCAATAGGGGTTAATCAAATTTGAAGATGGCACAAAATTATTCAAAGTTGTTAAAACCCATGAGAATTGTGAAAAATTACAAGAGGACCTTGATAAATTGGAAGACTGGGCATCCAAATGGCAGTTGAAATTTAATCTGGACAAGTGCAAAGTTATGCACCTAGGAAAGAACAATCCATGGTTACACAATGCAAGGTTCCACATTAGGAACAACCACCCAGGAATAAGATTTAGGCATCAAGGTGGATAACATGTTAAAACCCTCCGTCCAGTGTGCAGTGGCAGCCAAGAGAGCAAATAACATGCTAGGTATCATAAGGAAAGGAATGGAGAATTAAACAAAGGATATTATAATGCCTCTGTATCATTCCATGGTGCAACCGCACCTTGAATATTGTGCTCAATTTTGGCCGCTGTATATTAAAAAGCATATAGCATTATTAGAAAAGGTACAGAGAAGAGCCACCAAAATGGTAAAGGGAATGGAAGGATATCCCTATGAAGAGTGGCTAAAAAGGTTAGGGCTCTTCAACATGGAAAAGAGATGGCT
Organism: Ichthyophis bannanicus; assembly: GCA_033557465.1. Lineage (NCBI taxonomy): Eukaryota > Metazoa > Chordata > Amphibia > Gymnophiona > Ichthyophiidae > Ichthyophis > Ichthyophis bannanicus. The sequence continues at coordinate 366,514,366 of CM066032.1, read as the reverse complement.
GAAGGGAGATATGATTGAGGTTTATAAATTAATGAATGGAGTGGAACAGGTAAAGGTAGATTGATTGTTTATGTCATAAAAATTTAGAAAGACTAGGAGACATGCAGTGACGCTACAGGATAACCTATTTAAGACTAATAAGAGAAAATATTTTTCACTCAACATGTAATGAAACTCCGGAATTCGTTACCGGAAGATGTAGTAAAAGCTGTCAGTGTAGGGTTTAAAAAAGGTTTCGACAAGTTCCTAGAGGATAGGTCCATAAAGCATTATTAAAGGGGACCCGGGATATCCACTGCTTGTCCCCATACAAGCATTGTGGAACCTGTGTCTTTTAGGGAAACTGCTAGGTACTTGTGTCCTAGATTGACCATTGTTGGAAACATGATATTGGGCTTGATGGACCTTTGTCTGACCCAGTATGGCATATCTTATGTTCTTATGTTTATCTCCCTAGTATGTCCTGCTATGACACTGACCCAGTCAATACCATGGTAATTGAAATCACCTATTATTGTGTTGTAACTTTTGTTAGCTTCCCTGATTTCTTTCAGCATTTTATCATCCATCTGTTCATTCTGGTCAGGCGGTCGTTGGTAGACTCCCACTTCTTTTGCCTTCCCCTTTTTACATGAAATTTCTATCCATAGAGATTCTATAGAGTATTTGGATTTTCAAAACTTTAATCCTGTGTGACTCAATGCCCTCTCTAACATAGAATGCACCCCTCCACAAATTAGTTCAACCTTATCATTGCAATATAGTTTGTACCCAGGTATCATTTAATATGATCTTCAAAAGCAATGTTTCTCTATCCATTTTTCACTTATCCTCCCCTGCCTACTCAACAGGACCAATGATGCCCCTTGACAGCCCCTCTATTAGCAAACCCAACTGACAAGGAACCCTCCCCTCTTGAGGATCACTCAACAGCCATCTTACATGACTCTCATGACCCTAACCTACACCCAAGTTATTTCATTCCTTTGCAGGTATGTACTTGCTCAATCCCTGAATTATCTTAGCAATTGAAAATCAAAACTTCAGCCATCTCCCAAAACCTCCATTAACTCTCTTTGGCCTTCAGCTTCCTCTGGACCTACCACTGGATGCCCACTAACCCAGGAATAATGTAAGCTAACCCCTATTGAGCACACAACCACCCTTTGAAAATCTTTCAGCTGATTTGAAACCTACCTGCCCCTCAAAACATCCCCCATCATCTTGCACTTAACCACCAAATATCAGTCTGAATAAGAAACCATAGCCAATGAAAGGACCGTGGATGGTGAGGGAATGAATACAAGAAGGGAATACAAGAGGGAAACTATTTTGTACCTAGTCCTTAGTGTAACACAGGATCTGGTGCAAGAGATAAGGGTGTTGGGGCCACTTGGCAATAGTGACCACAGCATGATCGCATTAGATTTAATAAATGGAGGAAGGGAATCCCCCAAAAAGTCTCTTCCTTGTGGGGCATGGCAAGATGACGACTGCAAGCAGGCATACTGGAGGAGCCTTGCCCTGAGTATGAGCAAGAGGAAGGTGAAACCCATTCTACTCTGGCCAAGATTAATGTCTCGGGAGTTGGTGTAACATCTATGCCGATTCAGGCCTCCATAACCTCTTTTGTGGATTGGGAGACTTCCTCACCATTAACCTGTGGAGGTGCCTTGCTTAAGCTCATGGGACCACTGGAGATGTCCTCAGCTTCAGCACTCTGTTCTAAGGATGCTGATGCTAGGGTCAGAAACCTGAACGGTATCGAAAGTGCAGCAAAGGATCTGGGCAGAGAAGTGTTTCTGTCTGTCCTGGCTATTGAGCGACCCTTGGAACAATGAGATGAAGGAGTTATGGCTACAGCAAATATACCTATTGGAAATGTGAGTGCTATTCCTGCTGCAATGGGGACTTACTCCTCTGCGGGTTAGATTTTGCATGCCTGTCTATTAGTTTAACTACTCTTTGGGATGCCAACCAAGGTTTACAGAGCTCCATTAACTCTATACCTCAAGCTTTATTGCAGCATACTACACAGATGTCTATGGGTTTAATGCATTGCCGTTTGGATCTTAACTCCTTGGAGGAAAGATTTCGGGACCAGGAGACTAGATTGAAGATTTTGGAGCTGCATAATTCAGCTCTAATAAAGGATAATCTCACAATGGAAGATTGCAAATTTAGAAAATGCTGACAACCGCAGAAATCTTCATCCTAAGTCTAGCTCAGTTTCTTCTATGAGATGTTCAAGAAATATCTTCTTGAGGTTATGAAAATACAGAACCGTCGATGCTACCTGCTGTTAGTGTTTATTTTATTCCTCGGTGGGCAACAGGGATCTGGTTTGACGTTTTGAATATTTATTTATTTATTTATTTATTTGCTTTTCTTATATACCGCGCTATTAAGATCAGTGCGGTTTACATTACAACTGAACAATGCAACAATGTTTTTTACATAACACAATGTGCTTACATAGAACAAGGGTACAGTCATAACGGGAGAATAACGGGGGAAACTATTTACAAGATATATACACATAAATTTACATAGAGTTAAATACAACTGATATTTGGTTATAGCTATTACTTGAATAAACAGTGGAGGATGTTGTGTAGTGTGCTATATGAATGGTGCAATTAGCACTGGACTCTGACCAGGATTGTCTCCTTAAAATGTTTTTTTTAAATATAAAGATGTTTTGTTTATCAATTGTAAGATTCATATGTTTCCAGATGTAGCTAGAACTACCCAAAAGCGGAGGAAGCAATTCCTGTTACTCCGGCCCCAGGTTTTGCAACTAGGTGCCACACTTTCATTATGTTTTCCCTGTAAATGTCTTGTGATTTACCAGAGCAACAGGTTTATGTTTTTTTAACCTTTGCACTTGACAGCATTTATTGCTGCTAGAACTGGTGGTAGAGCCTTTATTGGGGCCTGCATCCTCATTGTAGTAGGGTTTGGAGGGGTTTGCTTGTAACTGCCTGATGTTTTCCTTTTTTTTTTGCTAGTAGTTTTCCTAAGGCATCTACGTTTTGACACCATGCCTCCCCATTATTGGGGACTACTGAGGTGTCATCTTTTGGTTCTTTAATGAGCTTTATCAGCTTTATATGTTTGTTTCTTTTTGATCTTTCTGTTAAGCAATTGTTTTGCTGACAATTTGTGAAAAGTTATAAATAACATTTTAAAATAAATAAATGGAGAAAGGACAGCAAGGAAATCCACAGTACTATTTTTAACTTTCAAGGAGGCTATGATAAAATGAGGAAAATAATTAAGAAAAAACTAAAAGGAGCCACTGCAAAGGTTAAAGATTTACATCAAGCATGGACATTGTTTAAAACTACTTGGAAACCCAGGTCAGATGTAGAGGAGTAACCTAATGGTTAGAGCTCGGGCTTGGGAACCAAGACATCTGTGTTTGATTCCCACTAGCATTCCTTGTGGCCTTGTGTAAGTTGCTTAACCCTCCATTGCCTTTGAAAAATCCAAGTTATCAATTCCCCTGTTTAATGTACATTATCAAGTTTAAGTTACAATGTAAATAGCTTTGACTGAAATGATAAAGCAGTATAAAAAACCTGTTAAATAAGTATTCCACACTTTAAGAAAAGTAGAATGAAGGCCAAAAAACTGCCAGCATGGTTTCAAGCCAAGGTGCTGATGAACCTCCATTGGTTTCAAGCCAAGGTGCTGATGAACCTCCATTGGTTACCGGTTCAAGCAAGAACCCTCCACAAAGTCCTAACCTTAACCTTCAAAGCCTCAAACACTATGACCCCCACAGCCCTCAGCAAGATGATACATAAAGTACCACAGAACAGAAACAGAAGACCCATGATGCAAAACACCCTAGAGGTCCCAAAAGTAATAACAAAATGCACAAAAGCAACAACAAATAGGGCCTTTACGATTTACGCGCCCAGAGCATGGAATGCTCTCCCCACCTCTATTCGAAACATCACTTACCTAACCCACTTCAGGAAGGCATTAAAGCAGCACCTGTTCACTACATACTACCCGGAATCCAGCCTTAATAACCATGCATATGGCCCCTCAGACAATCACTCATTACAATTAAACAATCAGACTCAGCATGAAAAAGGATAATCAACTGATCGCTCAGAAGTACCCACTGAAATAGAATTAAGACCCCCAGTGTAAATAAGATGTAGATATGTTCTACCTGAAATCAGGTACCAGTGTAATACAATGTATATAGTTATACAATGTACATAGTTCCCCCAGTTACTGCCAAGTTGATCTCCCTGTTTATTGTAAATACAACTCAAATTTCCTTGTGTTGTATAGTTGATGTTAAATGTAAACCGCTCTGATCTAAAATAGAGCGGTATAGAAGAACTGTTAAATAAATAAATAAATAAGGTCAGAGAGGCTGTTGTAGCCAAAAAAGCAGCCTTCAAGAAAAGGAAAAAGGAGCCAAATGACAAAAGCAGGAAAAAGCATAAACACTGGCAAGTTAGATGTAGGACATTGATAGGGCAGGCAAAGAGAGAATTTGAAAAAAAGCTTGCCATGGAAGCAAAAACACACAATAAAACCTTTTTCAAGTACATTTGCAGCAAAAAACCTGTGAGAGAGTCAGTTGGACCATTAGATGAAAAAGGAGTAAATGGGACGCTAAGGGAGGACAAGGCCATAGCGGAGAGACTGAATGAATTAATACCTTCAGTCTTCACTGAAGAAGATGTAGGGAAACTACCCATAGCAAGAAATGGTATTTAAAGGTGATGTATCAGAAGAATTGAAAGAAATATCAATAAATCAGGAAGATGTATTACAGCTGTTTGATAAACTGAAAAGTAGCAAATCACCTGGCCAGATGATATACATTCAAGGCTGTTGAAAGAACTGAAATATGAAATTGCAGACCTACTATTAGTAATCTGCAGCACTTGAAGACTAGAGAATGACCAATGTAACACCAATTTTCAAAAAGAGTTCCAGGAGTGATCCGGGAAACAACAAACCAGTGAGCTTGATGTCAGCAGTGGGAAAAATGGTAGAAACCATTATAATGAACAAAATTACTGAACATGCAGAGTCATGGTCTCTCTAATGGGAGACAGCCAAGATGGCTTTAGTCAAGGAAGGTCTTGTCTTACTAATCTATTATATGTTTTTTGAAGGTGTGAATAAACAGGTAGACAAAGGTAAGTCAGTTGATATAAGGGTATGTTTACTAAACTGTCTTAACGTCGCAGCGGTGGTATTAACGCAGCTGTGGTATTAACGCAGCGGCGGCATTAAGGCACACTAACGCTGTGAAATCCGGGTCTGAAGGGTGCAGTAAGGCTTCCCAGAGGGCGGAGAGAAGGGATCAATGGGCGTAGAGTGGGAGGGGAGAGGTTCCAGGCACACTAATGCTGTGGAATCAAGGTCTGAACACTAACACCAGTGAAACCCTCACGTTAAGGCACATTTGCAGGAAAGAGAAATCATTTCAGTCAGCAATATGCAGCAAAGGCAGGGAAACTCAGAAAAGTGATAGTTGTGATACATGTGCAGGGAACAAAGAGGCAAATAAACATATAAAAGGACCAGAACCATATCTAAAAGCCCAATAACCAAGCTGGCCAAAAGAGATAGAAATGATAAACATAAAGCAACACCACTGAAAAAGCTCAAAAAATAAGATATCATGTTTGGAAGGGTCTATTCTCTGTCCCCCTACAAAGGGAATGATCCCACATTGAAATAGTGCTGATCAGGGTTTTTTCACGTCTATATTGGGCAGGCTCGTTATGGCGTGCACATGTGCAGTAACAGCAGAGTGGGCACGTAGGAAAGGGAAACTGTACTGATGCTGTAAATGGGATACAGGGGACTGCAGGCGGCACATGCTGTGGTCCAGCTGGGGCACAGTGCGTGTTAGGCAGATGCCTAGGTGGCACATAGGAATGCCAAAACTGTAAAGCAGCAAGACATCAACTGACGAGGGTCCAACATGGGCACGAGTGTGTGTCCCACAGTGTAGCACAGATTACCCAGCAGGTACCCCCAAGGGCACATAACATTGGCAGGCAGTATAGGGGGGGAAGCACGCATGTCCATGTAGGCACCCCTACCCGAGAACCCACACCATAGGCAGCTGCCTACCCGCATACCGGATGGCCTGGGACTGCACACCACCAGCATAATGGCATGGCAGCATGGTGGCAGAGGGGGCAGTGGCATCTGCCCACAGCAGACCACGGCCTAGCCCCATTTAGGTGGGTGCCGTGCACTGCAACAGACAGGGTCTGTCTGATGAACAGTCATGGTATCCCCAGGGAATGAGCCATCCCTGTGGTAACAGTGTAGTGCAGTACACACAGCCAGTGTGTTCATGAGCAGAAGGTCACAGTTCAAGTCCCAGCTGTGGCTCCTGCCAACCCAGTCCCCATATTTTACCCAGTACTAAACCATAGTAATAAAGATGGAGCCTTTATTGCAGATAACATAAACATGCCTGAAACGCCTATATTTTACCCTACAGAGCACAGACACCATAAACATGCACAATACCTAGAGCAGAGTTTCCCAAATGCAGTCCTGGAGGGCCAAACACCATTCAGGTTTCATGCTGTCTCTAATAAATATGCCTGTGCTGCATTTGTATGCGCCACCTCCATGGTATGCAAATGTATCTCATGCATATTCATTAGGGACAGCATGAAAACCTGAACAGTGTTTGGCCCACCAGGACTGGAGTTGGGAAACTCTGCCCTAGAGCAATGGCCAACAGGGTCATAAACACCCACACCCACAGGCTCCACTATCCAAAGCCTCATGGAGAGTCAGGCTGTTGGGCCCTGCGTGCAGCAGCATCTCCCAATACTAGCACTTGCTTACCTTATCAATGCCGCCCTAAACCTGGGAATACGTTACACATATATCAAAAGGTTGCTATGACTAATGACAGATAGCAAGCAATTCCTAAGTTTAGCAAAATTTGCTGATAGAGCTGCATAATAGCAACCTTTCTGATATCTGTGGAGTGTGTTTTGGTTTTGGTTTCTGACAGTGTTTACCACCCTGGGGAGTGACCCCAACAGTATTGCATACCATAGCCATGCCTGCACTGTGCCCAGGAATGGTGTGGTGGCCAAGGCTGCCAAAAGCCTTTATATTTGCACAATGCTGGCATAGGTGTGGGAGTGTGTGTCTGTCTATCCCAGGGGTCCCCAAACCTGTCCTGGAGGGCCGCAATCCTGGCAGGTTTTTGGGATAGACCTAATGAATATGCATGACGTATATATGCATTAGAGATATCCTCCCAACCTGACTGGTTTGTGGCCCTCCAGTACTGGATTGGGAGACCCCTGCCTTACACCTCTGTCATTTAAGATTGTGAGTGCGCAAGGTACAGATGTCCTATACATCAAAAGGGTAGAAAGACTTTGTCACATTCCTCCTCGCTTCTCACCACCACCAAAATGTTGTCTATTAGAATGTAAAGCAAGCTCTGCTACGAGGGGACATAGGATGAGGATGAAAGGGGATAGACTCAGGAGTAATATGCAGAAATATTTATTTACGGAAAGAGTGGTAGATGCGAGGAATAGTCTCTCAGTGGAGGTGGTAGAGATGACAGTATCTGAATTCAAAAAAGCATGGGACAAACACAGAGGATCTCTAAAGGAAAAAAGGGGATTGTTGTAGTGGTTGATATGAAAGGGCAGACTAGAAAGGCCATTTGGTCTTTTTCTGTCGCCATATTTCTATGCTTGTATGTTAGTTCTGTGCTTACCACGATGGTCATGAACCTCACTTCTAAGCCAGGGTATGTCGAGTATGATCTCAGTCTCTCAAATTTACTGCTAATGCATAGTGCCAAAGACAACTTCCTTCTGGAGTTCATAAGATGTAACAAGTATGGATAATTGTCCAGATGTGCTTGGAAGTTCTTCTTTATCAAGCCTGTGGCTCCCAAAACAATGGGAAATATTTCTGTATCTTTCTGCCACATTTTTTTGGTCTCTGATTGCATTTCTTGGTTCTTCAGGATCTTCTACCTCTCCACGTGATTCACATTCCATTACTGGGGGGGGGGGGGGGGGGGGTTGTATTTTTACTTTGCTATGGCCATGTGTTCAGTTTATGTAAAAAGCATGGCTACTCAAAATTTTCTCAGGGATGGGGGTGTATACTGCAGGGAAGTTCAGAGGAGAGACCATAAATCTGAGATGGTGAAAGGGTTTATTTATTTATTTATTTATTTAATTGGATTTCTATACCGCCTTATCATACAATCAAAGCGGTCTTACAAACAAAGATATTAAGAGTATTAGTGAGAAAATGTAAAGAAATAAAAGTTAAAGTTATGGTATAATGTGTTAGAGTGAGTTGCATTATCTACATAGTGAGCTATACTATAATGTGAGCTATTATACAATATGTATATGATTTACATTCCAGACAAATTAAGTTAGTTAATTGCATGACCGTAGTGTTCTATAAACAAAGATGTTTTCAGTTGCTTTCTAAAGTCATTGATGTCCTGAGCTGCTCTCAGCTCATTAGGTAGAGAGTTCCAGATGGAAGGTGCAGCAAAAGAGAAAGCCCTTTCAGAGGTGTCTTTACGTGTTTTTCTGACATCATTTGATAAGCTGATTCTGTTGTCAGATCCTCTTCTTCTAGGTCTGTTGCTAATATCTGACTGTATGAGATATGTCAGGCTTTCTGCAGAATATTGTTGTTTTATCTTGAAAATATAAATTATAGTTTTATATTTTACATGTGAAGCTATAGGTAACCAGTGAAGCTCTTTCAGGATGGGAGTTATATGTTCTCTACTTGATAGACCAAAAATTATACGTGCAGCAGTATTCTGCGCCAGTTGTAAAGGCTTAAGTGCTTGCTTAGATAAACCCAGATATATTGGATTACAGAAGTCAAGTAATGGAGTAATCAATGCTTGACAAACATTTCTGAAGTGAACAGTATCAAGAAGCGGCCTTAGTCTGTTGATGAGCTTCATTCTGTAATAAGCGCGTTTAAATTGTCTTATTTATGTGTGATCTGAGATTCAACTCATTATCCAGAGTAACTCCAAGATATTTCACTTCTGATTTAATAGGAATATTTGAGTTATCTATTTTGATGTCAGGAGGATGCGCAAAATTATGGTTTCGAGAAATAAATAACGCCTCTGTTTTGCTAAAATTAATTTCCATGTTGTTTGTTTTACACCAGTTGGACATTTCTGAGAGACATTCTGTAATGCCCGAGAAATCAGGGTTCTCAATAGTGATAGTTGTGAAAATCATAATATCATCAGCATAGATTGTATACTTAATTCCACTTTTCAAAGGAATTTTGCATATTGGTTGCATATAAATATTGAAAAGGAGTGATGAAAGTGCAGATCCTCTTATGGGCATAGAGGTTTTTTCCCCTATCTTTACTTGTAAAAATCTCTCTGTCAAATAGGAATGGAACCATTTTAAAGTGACCCCATGTAGACCAATCTCCTCTAATCTATTTAATAATCTATTGTGATTTACTGAGTCGAATGCTGCAGAGATGTCTATAAAAATCATTATAATACCTTTCTTAATGTCATCAATGGTGCGGAGTATGCAGTCAAAAAGATAAATCATTAAAGTTTCAACTCCATGGTTTGGGCGAAAACCATGTTGGTTAATATCTAGAGGTGCATGAACATCAATGTGTTCTTGAAGTTGAAGTTGCACTATCTTCTCTATGATCTTTGCTAAAAAGGGTATGCTGGAAATTGGCCGGTAGGCTGCTGGATTATTCTTGTCTAGCGTTGTTTTCTTCGGAATTGGTCTAACAGTTGCAAGCTTAAGTTGCTCTGGTAAAATACCTTGAAAGAGGGAATTTTGCACAATGTTTTGTATGATGTGAATAAAATTTGACTTTGTAGACTTGATCCACGATACAGGACATGGGTCAGTGGGAGAAGTGCATGTGTTTATAGAAGAAATAATGTGCAAGAGTTGCTCCTTTGATGGAAAGGAGAATTTTTCCCAAACCCTGGAATTTGAGACTGATTTTAAGTTAAGTCTTTCGGTAGCTTTTGTCTTAGAGTGGAATTTTTCCTTAATATAGTCCGCATACTTTTGCGGTTCAATTTGAGCTTCCCCTTCTGTTTTTTGCTCCTTTGTTAAAGATTTTACAATTTCAAACAGTTCTCTAGGTTTGTTGATGGAATTATTTATTATATTTGTATGGTATTCTTTCTTAGAGTTTTTAATATGCTCATCGTATATTTTTTGTTTATTTAAGTAAAGCAGCCTTAATTCTGTCACCTTATTCCTTCTCCACTTACGCTCAATTCTTCTGAGCTCTCTTTTCATCAAACATATAGCTGTAGAATACCATGGCTTGTGATGTTGCTTATTAATCCTTGCTTCCCTTGGTCTCATGTCTGTCATTCTGGCTGCATTAGAAATTATGTGATACCATTCTGTTACTTGTGTCTCTAATTTCACTGAATCTGCAGATAGATGAGGTAAAGTATCTTGTATAAAAGCATCTTTGTTAAATTTTTTGAACCGTCTGTGATAGCATTTGTGGTCTAGGTTCATATCATTTTTTGTTTGTAATAAAATTTCTATTCTAACTATGTAGTGATCTGACCAAGGAACTGGGGTGATGGTAGGAGTTGAAATTAGACCATCTAAGGTTAATTCATTTGAAACAAAGATGAGGTCAGGCGAGTAGCCATATGTGTGTGTAGGTGCATTAACTATTTGTGTGAAATGTAGTGAGTCCATTGCTTGAAGGAATGACTCAGAGTCTCTACGGTTAATTGATTTAAGGTTGAAGTCACCTAGCACTATTGAGGGTTTGTATGGGGAAGTGATTGAACAGATAGTGTCCAGCGTTGAGGCAAGTTCATCAGAAGATGCTTTTGGTGCTCTATAATGCAAACTAATTGCCATGTGCTTGTTCTCAATGTTAATGGAATTACATTGTGGCGATTCTAAGATACATTGTACTCTGAATCTTAAACTCTTTTTTGCAATTATAAGTACTCCTCCTCCACGTTTGATTGAACGAGAGCTGCTATAAGCAAAGTAAGATTCTGGGACAAGCTGATTGAGAATTACATTATCAGTAGGATTTAACCAAGATTCTGTGATGCAGAGCACATCAGGTTGAGCGTCATCTATATGATCAACTATAGTTTGGACCTTGTTGCATACGGATCTACAATTTATTAATTCAATTGTAGTTAGTTTATCTGTATTTTGTAAAGCTTGATTTACTTTTGCTTCGAAATGAGGTCTTTCATTTGAATGCAATTGCCTCTTTGAACTAGAGTTAGTACATGAGCCCTGTTTCCAGTGTTGCGGTTTTATGAAAACGTATGTGCATAACAGAAACCAAGTGCCAGGGGGTAACCAGATATAACTGCTTTGGCTGTATTGATGTTGTAAGATTACAGGGATACCTTGATAACAGATAAGGCATAATGGTAACAACAGCATTATAGAGCAAACGCTAGAGGGTTATACTTGCGGTTAGTTGATAACTGCTCCTTTTACGTGTTCAAGCATATATAATCCTTTCGCCTAGTGTCCCGCCTAAGGGCCACGCCAAAGGGCCCTCTTGCGAGGCCCTCAGGCGCGGGCCCGCAAAGCGCGGGTGCGCTTCTGCTGTGGCGGTTCTAATGCTGATGTAGAGCTCTCTGATTGGCAGACACTCTCCCTGATGTGAATCCTCAGATAATTACACACAGCTGCTGTTGCAGAACTCCCCGATCAAAAATAAACCTCTGCTGTGGCGGTTCTAATGCTGATGTAGATCTCTCTGATTGGCAGACACTCTCCCTGATGTGAATCCTCAGATAATTACACACAGCTGCTTGGAATGATGTGGGAGGGGAGCTGATGCCTTACTGTCTCTTTGGGTATGTCACTTGAATGACTTTGGACAGAGTGGTTGGTACATTTATGCAGCCTGATACAAGATTTTCAGAAGGGAAAAGCAAGGGACCCATTAAGGCGACAGCATAGAGGTTTGGGAGGCGGAGACATGCAATGGTAGTCCCTGCCTTTAGTGGTGTTCAGAGGAAGAAGTGATGTCTCTTGTCTCATTTTGGCTCCCAGAGAGGCTGGGAGGAAGTAATGGGATGGAGCATAAACTGTGGAATCCAGTAACATGGATGTTACCACCATGTACAGATGAGGGATTCCTGTACCGCCCATTAGCTGCATTATGCTACCTTTAGCCTGGAGATACCACGGGCAAAAGAACCAAAGTGGCTGTACTGGAACAATTGAGATGTCACCATTTAATTGTACATGAAGCCATGCTAAGATGGATTGGATTACTGAAAGTAAACCTGCTAAGAGTTAATAAAAGCTGTGACCAAGTTTTGCCATTACTACTGAGTCTAATGTTGTTCTGCGGGACAGGCAGGTTGAAGTGAGGCAAATGACTCCATGATAAGTAGTGTGAATGCTGATGTAAATAATGCCCACCTCCCCCAAAGGATTTGGGAAGGGGCACATTAGATGGCTGAGCCCCACCATCAGTGTCTATTACCATGGTGGAGGAAAGGGGGGGGGGGGTAAGGGGATGAGGAGAAACCGAGAGCAGAAAAGGAAGATAGTGAGTTTAGTGGTGTATATGAGTTAGTTGGTGTGCGGTGGTAGCAGTGTCCTTAAGAGCAGAGGTTGTGCAGATAGTGCTGTCCTCCTACCCAAACCACAGGTACACACATGTTATCTGCTGCTATATATAACATGGATCCCTTGTTGCAAGTATTTGCCTGATGCCTCCTACATTTACTATAGAGGCTTTGCAAGTAAAATCATACCACACTTTAGTAAACATGCCCATTAGGGGTATGTTTACCAAACCGTCTTAATGTTACCGGTGCTAGTTGCAGCGTTAATGTGAAGAATGCCATATAAGGTAGTGGGCAGTCCGGAGGGAAGGTTGCAAGGAATCGGTATAATGCGATAGTGGGTGCCGTGGCACATTAACATGCGTTAACCCTAAGTTCATGTCAGCGCAGTGCTAGAAGCTATAAAGATATAGCCCACTGGTTACTGCAATGACTGTGGAGGCAGAGGTCATGGGTTTGATCCTGCAATGGTGTTATTTAAGAAGGCTGTCTGAAGCATTTCCTTTTAATTTAAATTAGTGCTGTCAGCAAAAACACCCTCACAGTACCGTAACCTAAGATGCCACATAAGGCGCCCTGTAAGTCACTCCATAGGGCACATTATAAAGTGCCCTGTCTGCCAAGGCACCTTAAAATGTGCCCTATCAGTGCTGCCAGCAGAAACACCTTCACCTTAGGCTACAGCACTGTGCAGGTGTTTCTGCTGGCAGCACTGATTTAAATTAAAAGGAAAAGCGTTAGAGAGCCATATTAAATTACACAGCTGTGGGATCAAACCCATGACCTCTGCCTTCACAGTTATCAAAGTAACCAGTGGGCTACATCTCTACAGTGTCTAACACACCGCTGGCTGGCTACAGAAAGACTGCAGGTCACCACACAAACTGTCTGCTGGGGTTACCAGGATAGAGTAAACCCACCCGTACCCATGATGCACTGCATATGCGGATCAACAGCCTACATCTGCTCACAAGATGGGGTATGCACCTCTATAGCACCCCGGTCTGGTAGGGGGAACTGACCGTGTGTGTTACTGGCACAGAGTAGCTACAGACCGTGACATTGTGTGGTTCCTGTGTTTACCCTGAGGGTGAGGTGGAGTGCCCAGCACCAGGTCTGCAGCACCTGGCTTGCCTGAGGTAGGCTGTGCTGCAGGTCACCATCAGTGCCAGTGTGTGATAGGTAGTCCTTGGAGACATACCTAGGATACACCAGTATTTCCCAGTTATGTCTAGCTCTTGTGTATTAGGACACACCCAAAATAGTGCATATTCTGTGTGGTTGCCATGGTCACATGTTATAAGTAAAGGGTGGTGTTTGGACCAAAAAGCAGATTATGGAGCACCACCCAACCTGCCCTCTGTGGGTCAGAGTGAGGGACAGGATCTCCCACCAAAAGATCCACATTCTACATCTTTGCAATGGTGCCAGTAGAGGGAACCAGCAACCCCAGTCCTGTTGAGGAATAGGCACCCTACAGGGCACTCAATGCAGATCTGTATGCATCACACAGGGCACTGGCAGTAGGCCTAGAAAAGCTCAGCTGCCCCCCACCACCATCAGACATTTACCAACAAAGAGCACATCAGTCTCCACCCATTGCAAAGTGCTCCAACTACATACATGTTAACTGCAGACAGTCTGCTAGCTAGTACACAGTACATGTTTCTGGAGGAACTGGGTGCACCCAAAAATGGGATGTGAGCACACACACCAAGCAGATATGTCAGTGATTGGGCCCCCAAAAAATGAACTCATAGATATCACTTGAGAGGAACACTGTTCAGCACTATGGGGGAACCTAGCCATGCCATTGTCACTGCTCAGTCAGGGTGAGAGTGACCCTCCCCCCAGCATGACATGGTGTGGTCACCCTGTCCGTGCAGGTGGTTGTCGGGCATTACAATGTCCCAGCCATTGCCCTATGCCCTATGCAGATGCATCCTGTACAGGCCACCCTGTCCAGGCCGTACCCACAGTACCTTGCTCCTCATTATGCACATTGGCAGGCTAACACTGGAAACAGTGCAAGCATTGTGGGCTCAGTAAGGTGTAGGCAGCCACAAAACACTAGAGAGACATACACACACTTCCACACCTATGCCAGCATTGTGCAAATATAGAGGTATTTGGCAGCCCTGGCTGCCACACCAGTCCTGGGCACAGTGTGGGCATTGCTATGGTACGCAATACTGTTGGGGTCACTCCCCGGGGTGGTGAACACTGTCAGAAGCAAAAACTGAAACACACTCCACAGATATCAGAAAGGTTGCTGTGATGAATCTCTGTCAACAAATTGTGTTTAACATAGGATTTGTTATCTGACATTAATCATAGCAACCTTTTGAAATATATGGAATGTGTTTCCAAGTTTAAGACGACATTGCTAAGGTACACAGGGGCTAACATTGGTAGAGGCTGCTCCGCGCAGGGCCCAACAGCCTGACTCTCCATGAGCCATTGGATAGTGGAGCCTGTGGGTGTGGGTGTTTGTGCACCTGTTGGCCTCTGCTCTAGGGCAGAGGTTCCCAACTCCAGTCCTGGTGGGCCAAACATGGTTCAGGTTTTCATGCTGTCCCTAATGAATATGCATGGATACATTTGCATACAATGGGGGCGGTGCATACAAATGCATCACAGGCATATTTATTAGGGACAGCATGAGACCTGAATAGTGTTTGGCCCTCCAGGACTGCAGTTGGGAAACTGCTCTAGGGATTGCACATGTTTATGGTATATGTGCTCTGTAGGGTAAAATATAGGCGTTTATGGCGTGTTTATTTTATCTGCAAAAAAGGTTCCATCTTTATTACCATGGTTTAGTACTGGGTAAAATATAGGGATATGGTCACAGCTGGGACTTGAACCTGTGACCTTCTGCCCCTGAATATACTGGCCGTGTGTACTGCACCAAAATTTTGTCACAGAGCTAGATCATTCCCTGGGGATGCCATGACTGTTCGTCAGACAGACCTTGTCTGTTGTAATGCATGGCACCCACCTAAACAGGGCATGGCCTTGGTCTGCTGTGGGCAGATGCCACTGCCCCCTCCACCACCAGCACCCCTCCACCACCATCCTGACATGCCCTTGTGCCGGTGGTGCTATTGGTGTGCAGTCCCAGGCCATCCAGTGTGCCAGTAGGTGGGTGTCTATGGTGCGTGATATGGGGTAGGGGTGCCTGCATAGACATCCACACTTCCTCCCGGCACAGCCTGCCAATGTTATGTGCCCTTTGGGGTACTTGCTGGGTACTGTCCCCTGGGACACTGTGGGACACACAATCGTGGACATCTTTGCCCTTGGTCAGTTGCTGTCTTGCTGGTTTTCAGTTTCTACATTCCAATGTGTCACCTAGACATCTGCCTAGTCCACCCTGTGCCCCAACAGCCCCACTGCATGTGCCGCCTGCAGCCCCCTGTACCCCATTTTCAGCCTCACCATAGTGCCCTTTTTGTTCTAGGGCACTGTGCTGTTGCTGCACATGTATCACTACTATCACTTTTCTTTGGTCTCCCTGCCTTTGTTGTACATTGCTGACTGAAATGGTTTCTCTCTTCTACAAATGTGCCTCTAACGCGAGGTTTTCACTGGCGTTAATTTTCAGACCCTGATTTCACAGTGTTAGTGTGCCTGGAGCCTCTCCCCGCCCACTCTCCGCCCATTGACCCCTTCTCTTTGCCCTCTGGAATGACTTACTCCAGCCTCCATGCGCCTTAATGCCGCCAGAGATGTTATCGCGCGATAAGTGATGTTATTGCATGGTTTATCGCATGATAACATCACTTATCGCACGATAACGTAGCCGCTGCGAAGTTAGCGCTCTTTAGTAAACATACCCCTTAGTGTATCTATTCCATCATGAGCTAAATAAAAATTTCTAATGAAAAAATAAAGGACTGTATTAACTAGTCATTTGAAGCTTATTGACATAGGAATATATAAGGAACCCCCCCCCCCCCCCGAAACTTTAGGCATATTTTCTGTCCCAACTTTAAAGTTCAAGGGCTCAATACTGAAAGCAATTAACGTGGTTAGCAGACCTGCTAACCATGTTAATTATGTTGACCAGTATATTAAGTGGCTCTAACATAGTTCTGCCTTGCTGAGCATAAATTACGCCATAAGATAGAAAATATATCAGCTCCTATTGTACAACATTGCCTGAATAAGCAAGATACATTTCAATCGTTATGGTGGAGGATTTTGGATCAGATCTTAGATCATTGGTGGGAAGGAGATTGTGAAAACTTTTTAAATTACTGAGAGCACTGGTAGATTCATCGCCTTCAAATGATCTCCCGTAAAGATCTGAATAGAGAGATTAATTGGGTTTCCTTTCCTAATTAGTAGAGAAGGAAAATAAATAACTTAGCTGCCATGTACCTTTAAAGTGAGAATGAAAGTTGTTAGGACTGAACGCTGTAGTAAGGAGGTGCCTGAGCAGCAGCATCGGAATTTTTAATGAAGAGACTGGAGGTTGCTGATTCCTCAACAGATATTGAAGGAAATAGGCTGGAGATAGTGTCTTGAAGGAGGAACGGAAAGATAAGTAGATACCGTCAGTAATATGTTGTTTATTTCATTTGTATGAGAATATTCAGCCTACTGGGATCTTCAACTTTGCAGGATATGGAAAAAAAACAAACAAACAAACTATGGGGAATTTTTACCAAACTGCGGTAATGTCATTCGCGTTAGGTTCCGCAGTAAAGGTACAGATACCCATATTAAGGCATGGGCTTTGCATTGTTACAGCAAGCCGTATCAGCCAACACATGTTACAAACTAACACGCGTTACAAGGCGCCTCATAAGGCACCTTTCAAGGCACCTTACAAGGCACCTTATAAGGTGCCTTACAAGGTGCCTTTTAGGGCGCCTTGTAAGGTGCTTAAGGTGCCTTGTTAGGTGCCTTATAAGGTGCCTTGTTAGGTGCCTTGTTAGGTGCCCTATAAGGTGCCTTGTAAGGTGCCTCATAAGGCGCTTTGTAAGGTGCCCTATACAGTAGGGCTCCTTAGGCTAAGCGACGTATTAGGCACCCCTGGACAAGGCACCTTAGAAGGCACCCTGGGTTACGAAACCATAGGTTAAGGTGGCCTAACAAGGTTATGGTGCCCTAGGCTAGTATGGCCTAAGGGCTACAAGGTGCTTCAGAATGACATGCATGATCTGTGAGGAACAGAGACAGATATAGCCCTAACACTAGATAGAGCACTCAGGAAAGGCAATGAACAGGTGAGTGAAGGAGGTAGAGCTGGGAGCCGCTGGACCTGCCATATCTGAGGGCATCCCATGTGGCTGCTAGTACTGATGACAAACATGGTGGGGGCAACTTACCACAGCACAGGGTGTTGGCAATGTAAAGTACTGGAAAGACAGTTGGTGGCAGACGATGGGAATACCTGTCCCCAGTGGAGGCAGAGGTGGCAGGATAGTTACAATGATGGGTGGACAGAGGAGTGGTAGTGCCATGCAGATCAGGCACAGGCGAGGCAAGCATGAAGAGGCGCAATGCAGGAAAGGGTACCAGTGCAGGACATGGGGTGGATGTCTGTAAAGGAAGACAGGATTCTACACAGCTGACAGATGCAGATAGATGGACCGAGGGAATGTTGGCAATTGTGGCAATGGTATTATGGTCTGGCAACACAAATGTGCAAAAATATGACTGTTACAGTCATGCACACTATTTGCGTAGGACAGGCATGAGAGAAGGGAACAATGAGGATTTGAACCCATGAACACTGCTGAGAATGGCATTGAATTAACCAGTAAGCTATACCTCTGTGGTGCATATTACAGCAATGGCTGGGTACATTAGGCCTGCAGGTCACTGCACAAACTGCTCTGAGTGCCAGGATAGGGTAACCCCACCAGTACCCATGATGCAATGCATATGCTGAGTAGCTGTCTACAACCGATCAGCAAATGGGGTCTGCACCTCTCCGGTACCTCAGCTTGGAAAGACGAACTGACAGTGCATGATACTGGCACAGAGTAGCTACAGACCATGCCATTGTGCAGGTTCTGTGTTCTCCCTGAGGGCAGGGGCGGCCCAAGGGGGGTGCGGGGCCATGTGCGGAGACTCGGTGCGGGGCCTCATTTGCATAAGTGGCCTTATTTGCATAAATATTTGCATAATGTTACCATACACTAACTTTTAGTAAACATGTCTCTTAATGAGTGTATGGATAAAGAAAGACTAAAAGATTTCTACATTACTATAATCCAGTGCCAACCGCCAGGCACATTAGGAACTACTACAAACGCTGCCCATTTAGAACCCATAGCAAACCCGCTGTATCCTGACAGCATTACCAGGACTCACAAAGCACCAGTCCCTACCTATCAAAAGGAAACACTGCAAATATTAAACCAGTACATTTCAGAGAATACTGGGGAAAGAGAACAAGTGGCAATGTCAAATAGGAATTACATAAACAGAATACCTCAGCTCAGTTACACATGCAGAACATAGACCATCACCAAACAAGGAATCGCAATTTAGAAACAGGAAGGCAATAATTTAAACTGGGAACCCCAAAAGCCAAACTTGGAATGTACAACAACACTGTAGAAATAAAACTATAAATCAATTTCCTCTTGTACCAAACAAAGCGCAGACGTTAATGATGCACATTTCCCAGAACTTTCATATTCCAGTTAATAAATTCAAAATAAAGAGATATATTTCTACCTTTTGTGCATTTTTTTTCAGTTGCAATTGCTCCAGCCACTTTCTTCTGGTTTCTTCATGTTTTCTGCTAACTCTCCATCGTCTGCTGTCCATTTGTCCTTTCTTCTCTCTTCTAGTTTTCTTTCCATCCTCTCTCTCTACATCTGCTTTAACATACTAATCTTTATCCTTTTGCTCTTTCCTCATTCTTATTTCATCCACACAAATTTTACCCCTCCATCCTCAATCCCCACTTACTCTCCCAATACCCGGCCAATTGTAGATTTTTCATCCCTCCCACACAAAATATTTTTCCCCTCTCCATTTTACTCTCCCAGCCCCATCCCATTCTAATCCTCCCCCAACATCAGCTCCCTTCTAGTTCCAGTCTCACCCAGCATCCATTCCCTTCTAGTCCCTGCATCAGCCCATTTCCAGTCCTAGCCCCCCATCAACCCATTTCCAGTCCTAGCTCCCCCATCCATTTTCAGTCTGAGTCCCTTCATCAGCTCATTTCCAATCCTAGCCCCCCATCAGCCCATTTCTAGTCATTTCCTAGCCCCACCATCAGCCCATGTCAAATCCTAGCTCCCCTCCACTCAGCCCAATTCCAGTCCAAGCCCCCCCATGAGCCTACTTCCAGTTCTAGCCCCTCCATGAGTCCATTTCAATTCAAGCCCCCACCACAGCCCATTTCCAATCTTAGCTCCCCCAACAGCCCATTTCCAGTCCTATCCTAGCTGCTCCATCAGCCCATTTTCAGTTCTAGCTCCCTTCCCTCACAGCCCATTTCCATTCCAAGCTCCCTCCCCATCAGCTATTTGCAGTTCAAGCCTCCCCGTCCACTCAGTCCATTTCCAGTCATAGCAATCCCCCAACCCATTACCAGTCCTAGCCCCCCATCAACCCATTTTCAGTTTAAGCCCCCCCTATAACCCATTACCAGTCCTAACCCCCCATCAGCCCACTTCCAGTCTTAACCCCATCAGCCCATTTCCAGTCAGCCCCCCATAGCCCATTGCCAGTCCTAACCCCCCCATCAGCCCACAGCCCATTACTAGTCCTAACCACATCAGCCCACCTCAAGTCCTAACCCCTCCCCATCAGCCCTTTTCCTGTCCTAGCGCCCCCATAGCCCATTAGCAGTCCTAACCCCCCCCCATAGCCCATTAGCAATCCTAACCCCCATCACCCTATTTCCAGACAGCCCCCATCAGCCCACAGCCCATTACCAGTCTTAACCCCCCCCCAGCCCATTTCCAGTCCTAACCCCCCATCACCCCATTTCCAGTCAGCCTCCATCAACCCCCAGCCCATTACCAGTCTTAACCCCCCAGCCCATTACCAGTCTTTTCCCCCCCAGCCCATTTCCAGTCAGCCTCCATCAGCCCCAGCCCATTAGCAGTCTTAACCCCCCCCCCAGCCCATTTCCAGTCCTAACCCCTCCCCAGCCCATTTCCAGTCAGCCTCCATCAGCCCCAGCCCATTTCCAGTCCTAACCCCCCCTCCAGCCCATTTCCAGTCCTAACCCCCCCCCAGCCCATTTCAAGTCAGCCTCCATCAGTCCCAGCCCATTTCCAGTCCTAACCCCCCCCCCCTTGCACATTTCCAGTCCTAACCCCCCCCTTGCACATTTCCAGTCCTAACCCCCCCCTTGCACATTTCCAGTCCTAACCCCCCCTTGCACATTTCCAGTCAGCCTCCATCAACCCCCAGCCCATTACCAGTCTTAACCCACCCAGCCCATTACCAGTCTTAACCCCCCCAGCCCATTTCCAGTCAGCCTCCATCAGCCCCAGCCCATTAGCAGTCTTAACCCCCCCCAGCCCATTTCCAGTCCTAACCACTGTTCCCTCTAAGCTGTGCGCGTGTGCGCGCGCACACACCTCGCCGAGTGAGCGCACATATTTACAACAGAGCGCACAAAAATTACAGTTCTGGTTCTGATAGAAAACAACACAGACATTCTTAAAATTGAAAAGTTGTTGTGTATGTATGGTTTTCACAAGTTCTACAATATTTTCTAGTGCAATCAATGTGGTGTACATATTGTATTCTGACATGTAGTCAAATTTTAAAGTATATAACTCCGAGTGTCGTTATGTGGCGCACAAAAATTTAACCTTCCTTCAAAAGCTGCACACAGCTGATATTTTATGCGCACACAGCCTACAGAAAATTAGAGGGAACATTGGTCCTAACCCCTCCCCAGCCCATTTCCAGTCAGCCTCCATCAGCCCCAGCCCATTTCCAGTCCTAACCCCCCCTCCAGCCCATTTCCAGTCCTAACCCCCCCCCCAGCCCATTTCAAGTCAGCCTCCATCAGTCCCAGCCCATTTCCAGTCCTAACCCCCCCCCCTTGCACATTTCCAGTCCTAACCCCCCCCCTTGCACATTTCCAGTCCTAACCCCCCCTTGCACATTTCCAGTCCTAACCCCCCATCACCCCATTTCCAGACAGCCTCCATCAGCCCCCCCCCCCTTCCCTTCCCTTCCCTTCCCTTCCGGCAAATTTAAAAACAAAAACCTGGCTCTAGCTGCTGCCGCGTCCGTCGCAGCAGCGGCAGAATGGCGTGTCCCGCGGGGCCCCCTCTCCACGTCGAGCCCTCTGCAAGGGCTTTCAGATTCGCGAAGGGAGAGTGCTCCCTCGCGTCTCTGTAAAGCCCGCAGGGGCTAATGGGAAATTTCCCATCAGCCCCTCGCGTCTAAAGGGGCTGAAGGGAAATTTCCCATTAGCCCCTGCGGGCTTTACAGAGACGCGAGGGAGCACAACTCTCCCTTCGCGAATCTGAAAGCCCTTGCAGAGGGCTCGAAGAGGAGAAGGGGCCCCGCGGGACACGCCATTCTGCCGCTGCTGCGACGGACGCGGCAGCGGCAGCAGCTAGAGCCAGGTTTTTGTTTTTAAATGTAATAAAAAAAAGCAGAATGTTCTTTGCGCGGGGCCCCCTGAAACGCGGGGCCCTGTGCAAAAAACATTCTTGCTCAATGGACGGGCCGGCCCTGCCTGAGGGATAGGATGGGTGCCCAGCATTAGGTCCGCAGTACATGTGGTGCTAGATATAGGCCCTGCTGTACATTCCCATTGCTAGCAGTGTGTGACAGGTGTTTCTTGCAGTGCAGCAGAAGGTAATTTGGTGCCCATCTTTATCCTGCAGTCACATGTGGCCCTCTGGGACCAGACACCACCCAGATTAGTGTGTACCCCTTGTATGGGTCTGGCTGACATGGGCACCTGTTATCAGGGCAGAAGGGTTTCCAGACTTGCATGAGGTTTGTGTAGCAGTGCCATAATAAATCAAAGTGTTATACACCACATACCCCAAAGGGCTCACATCACCATTTCTGTAGGTAAGGGATAGGTGCCCCAGCCCCCGTGAAGCAACCTCCATCTTTCTGGTATAGGACAGCCCTCCAGGGTTGGTGGCGAAGAGCCATACCTGTGGCTGGGGCAGTGGCAGACCAGCAGCAATGATGGGGTTAGTTCTGGAAAACCCCAACTGCCTTGCACCACTGTCTGCCAGTCACCAGCATACTGCACCTTATTGGTGTTCTAACCATGCACAGTCTAACTGCAGACTGTCCACTAGTCAGTCCATAGCACATGCTCACAGAGAAACTATGTGCACCAAACAGAAATCTCAGTGATTGAGGGCCCCAGCACTGGGAACACAAAAGTATCACTGGAGGCAGATAGTGTAGAGCGCTATGTGGGAACCTAGTCATGCCATGATCACTGCTCGGTCAGAGTTAGTGCCCTCCCAGCATGCCATGCTGTGGCCACCCTGTCCATGCAGGTGGTGGTCGTGCACTACATTGTCCCAGCCATTGCCCCACACCCTGTGAAGATGCATCCTGGCCAATCTGCCCTGTCTGGGCCATACCCACAACACCTTGCTCCTCATTATAGAAACATAGAAACATAGAAATATGACGACAGAAAAAGACCACATGGCCTATCTAGTCTGTCCTTCCATAACAACTACAACAGTCCACTTTTTGCCTTTAGAGATCCTCTGTGTTGGTCCCATATAGAAACATAGAAATATGACGACAGAAATATGCACATATTCAGGCTAACGCTGGTAAGTGTGGGACATTGTGAGCCTGGTGAGGTGTGGGCAGCCACAAAACAATGGATTGACATACACACACACACTCCTATTGCAGCATTGTGCAACGATAAGGCTGGTTGGCAACCCTGCCCACCACACTGGTCCTGATCACAGTGCTGACATTGCTAAACTCTGCAGGAGGTAGTGGTAGTGCTCTGGTGATAACTGCAGCTCAATGCTGGGGCCAACAGCCTGACTCTCCATGCACCTTTGGATTGTGAAGCCTGTGTGAGTGGGTGTTTGTACCCCTGTTCGCCGCTGCTTTGGGCTTTGCACATGTTGCTGTTGTATCTGCATTGTAGGGTAAAACATAGGGACATGCTCTGCAGGAACCACTGCTGGGGCTTGAACCTGTGACCCTCTGCTTCTGGACACACTGGCTGGGTGTACTGCACCACACTGTTGCCACAGATGCATGGTGGTCCCTGTACATTTCCTCTGCCAGACCTTTTATGTTGCACTGCACACCATGTACTGGTACAGGCAATGGCCTAGGTCCACTGCAGGCAGGTGACACTGCCCCCTGCAGCACGGACACCCCCCCTGCCATGCTGACATGACCATATGCTGTCGGTGCTGGTGGGGCGCAGTCCCAGGCCATCCATTGTGTGGGTAGGTGGTCGCCTGTGGAGCGGGGTCTGGGGCATGGGGCACACATGGGCATCCTCACATCCCCCCCCCCATCACCGCCTACCAATATTCTGTCCCTTCCACTTGGGGGAGGGTAGGATGGGGGGATGTTAGGTCAGTGCCCTGGTAACTGTTAGATCAGGTGGACCAGGTAGATATAGGTGGATTGTGTTTGGCCTTTGTCAGCTGCTGTCATGCTCATTTCCAGTTTCTATGTCCCTATGTGCTACCTAGGCACCCGCCTAGTCCACCTTGTGCTCCAGCTGCCCTTGCTACATGTCCCGCCTGCAGCCCCCTATGCCCCACTTGCACCTTCGCCATAGTGGCCTTTCATACTTGGACACTATGCTTTTGCTAGACATGGAGCACTACTATAACGTTTCTTGGGCTCCCTGTCTATGCTGTACATTGCTGACACTTAAATGGTTTCTCCCTCCTGCAAATGTGCATCTAACTGCAGGTTTTCATTCGCGGTAGGATTCAGCCCTTCAGTTCAGCGCGTTAGTGTGCAGGGAGCCTCTCCCCGCCCACTCCCCACCCATTGACCCCTTCCCCCCACCCTCTCTCCATCCTCTGCGGTGTTTACCACGGTCGCGCACGTTAACGCTCGTTAGGTAACGTTAACGCGCATTAACATTACATACCGCGCGTTAACGTTACCTAACGAGCATTAATGTTACATAATGCGTGGTATGTAACGTTACTGAAGTTTAGTAAACATACCTCTATCTTTTATAGGATTGGCAGAGTAAAAAGGATCATGTAAATTTTTCACAAACTTGATAGTATGTTTGGAAAGATAAGAGGTCAAACAAAAATTGTTATTATTTCCTGAGGGTCATTGTGGAGGATTATATGTTTTTATGTTACTGAAAACTACCCCAGATATTCAATGCCGGGGCCATATCTGGCCACAGGAATTGAATATCCAGGTTGTCGCAAAGCTGGGAGCTAACTGGGCAGCAACGATATTGAGCTGCTGCCTGGTTAGCTTACGTGGGTAAAGTAAGGCCAGCCTTTGCCATGCCTTATTTTACCTATAGTTCACTAACCAGGCTGTGGCTCAATATCACTGCTGCCTGGTTAGCAATGAGTGTTGCCTCTGCTCTACCCCAGAATGCCCTCGGAATGCCCCAATGCTAACCATGAAGCATGTAGCGGTGGCAACACAGTTAGAGCTGCTGAATATCATGCTAACCAGCATTTACACGATTTGCAGGTCTTCAAACTGTGTGATTGCCTTTGAATATTCCCCCCATGCCTTTCTGTAAAGATCATGCAGGCTATTCAGTCTGCTCATGCATATGGTCTGCAATCTCATCCTCTTCCTCAGAGATCCACTGTATTTGTCCCATGCTTTCTTGAATTTGGGTACAGTTTTTGTCTTCCTTACCTCTATTGGGAAGCTGTTCCATGCATCTACCAGATTACTCCTGAGTCTATCCACATTCACCTTCATTCTATGACCCCCCTGCCTTCCTGAGCTGCCTTTTGAAACAGGCCCACCTCCTGTGCATTTATAGCACAGATGTATTCAAATGTCTCTATCTGTAGGGCTGGTACCCCTGCAATTCTACATGCAAATCTCCGGCCTGCTCAGCAACTCAGGCCTGAACCAACCTGCACAGACAAGATGGATTCTTCACTTCACTTTTGCTGTGTTCAGCTACAAATGACCTAAGCAACTGCTGGATCAGCGTTTCTAAGCATACATACAGAAGCTATTGTCCATGGCTGGCCTTGGACACTGGTACATGCCCAGAAGTTACATACTGTTGCCTCTGCCTGACTTCTTACTATGGCTTCTTTGTTTGCAAGAAGCTGCTCATCATCTACCTCCTGATTCGCTGAGAACACCTCAGACTGCCTGGTGCCAACCAATCATCGGACCCATGACGGAGGATTCTTACACAGAATAATGCAATCTGCGCTGGAAACTTTAGTAGTAGTAAGAGAGAGTTGGGGGCTGTTCATACAGACTCCTGCACTGGTTCCTCTCTGCTGTGCACTGCGTACCTGATTCCTGCGACCTGACCCTTCCGCAAGACGGCCACTAAGTGTGGGCTAGGCTGTCCTCCACAGGTCTGAGATAAGACTTTCACAGATACCTCCGGTTCGGACTTACTGCGGCTCGCCTGACGAGGCTAGAGTCCACATCAGCTAGGAGCTGCCTCCTTGGACTGCGAAGCTGTTCCTGCATGCCCGACGGAACTAAGGTACTGACTTATCTCTCCTTCTCCGGCTTGGGCAAGGGGTTAGCAATATATTTCTTACTTTTCCTTAGTGCAGAGCGAATCAGTGACGTCTGGTTACTAATCAGTGATTTATTACGTTGTCCAAGTGTACATCTGTACTATAACAAATTTCTACCTCATGTTTCTAATCAGCTATATGTGTGTGTGTGTATTTTACTACCTGGTTGCCTGTAATAAAGTCTAATATATATCTGCAGACCAGACTTCTTTCGTGGCTCATTGCCAGAATAACTCACCGAACTTTGGGCTGGGAATTAGTAGCTATTTCCCCTAGACAACAGAGAGTCTAACTTATTTTTGTGCTACGAATATACCCTACATAATAATGGGGGCTCGTCCGGGATGAGTATTTCTGAATGTGCTACGCCTCTCAGAATTTGTGTAATATTTCTGAATTGTCCTATTGTGGTCAAAGCAGCTGTTTATGCTGAGGTTTGTGGCTAGAGAGCATTGTCTGTTGAGTCGGCTTTGGAACCCACATTACAGGATCTCTGCATTAGAGTAATTCTTCAGCAGTTATTCCTGTGTTTGTTTTTACAGACAGTCTCAGCTATTGATTTACGATGGTTCACACAGAGGGCTGGTTGGATCAAGTTTCCGCTCTCAGGAAGCGGAATGCTCTGGATCAAACGGAATTGCAATTTATGACAGTGTGTAGCTCTGAACTAGCCGCCCAGACCAGGAGACTAACAGATGTCACTGCTCTTTATGAGCAGCGAGAGAGAACTCTGATGGCTCAGTTAAATGAGATAGAGACTGCTCTGATTACAGCACAACAGCGCACGGCTAGTCTCCGAAGAAAGCTAGCTGTTGCACGTCAGGAATGTGGGCAGGACATACAGAGAGTTAACCTCGAAATCCAGCAAGCTGATTGTTTTGATTTGGCTGGTGTGACTACTTCTCATAGTAACGAGACAGAGTACCGGGATAATTTGATCCCTCTAGGCTTCTCGAAGTACCAGAGGGTAGATGACGGCAGTTTGCCACTGGAAACCCTGCCCAGTGTTGAAAGGCAGCTTTCCAGAACAAAGTCAGTTCTCTCCCATCAGCGCATGAGCACAGGAGAGAAACAGGGTGGAGTGAAACACCCTACTCTCGACCCCTTCCCATACAGAGAGCGGTGGAGGGGGGGGGGGGTTGAGAAGTCCCCGTAGTGATGGAAAACTGTACCAGCAGCGACCACCAGAGGGAGCTGAAGGCAAGCAAAATCATTTATGCTCCCATGTCCTGCAAGGAAAACACACAGATGAAGGTGCTTCTGTCGGCCAATTACAAATTATCAAGACCTTGCGGAGCATGGTCACACCTTTTGAAAAAACTGGTCATGCCACCATAAATGAACATTTAGCTGCAGTCAAAGATGCCTTTCGGGCACTGAACATTACCAGGGGGAGGACATGGTTCTGTATCTTCCATGGTCCTTTGATGTACCTTGTCAGCAATTTATTCGGGCCATGGCAGACGATGAAAAGAAGGACATTGTCATCTTTGAACAGGTCCTAAAGAAACATTATGGGCCATACCCTGATGATATTGCTGCAAAGCAGGCAGCATTTAGTATGACTCATAGGGAAAATGAAACACCCCGAGAGTTTGCTTACAGACTTAGGCAGACCTTCTTCCAGAGTGACCCTTCTTGGGAAACAATAGAACACCATCAGGAGTTTCGTAATCTTTTCTGTCAGTTGCTCCTTCCATCTATTAAGCCTTATATGTCTGACAAGCGTCACGAACCCCTGTCACATGTGATAGAACATGCCGAGTGGATTTGGGAAGCTGTTCCTACCATGAGAGCAACCAATACTGGCAGCACAGTCAGGGCTCCAAGCAAAGCCAGAGAGCCAAAACAGTGTGTTAGTGCTGTAAAATCCACTCTTTCGTTAGAAAATAACTCTTCTCCTTCTGCTCCACAGAATCCTCCCAGGCCACCCCAGAATAACCAGTCATCTGGGTCTAAGCAGCGCTCTGGGAATCAGCGTTTCACTCCACAGAACCGGAACTGGAAGAGAAAGCCCAGTTTTGACAAATACCTGGAACTGGAGAAGAGAATAAGCGAGCTGACAGATATGATGAAGGCTACCATTGCATTCAGCTCCTCACAGGAGGCTCCTGCTAGTAGTGCGCCTCCTAAGCCACGAGCAAAGCCTCAGAAGCCAGAGGAGGAACTGGTTGACTCCTCTTCCCCTTCTAATGTGACTGAATGACTAACCGACTTTGTTTCTGTCCCACAGGTCACTATTGCACAGGTGCAGCCAGCTGGAGATGCCACCCCATGGACACAGAGTGACAGTCCCGCAATGGACAGCGAGGGTCCAGCCTTCGACACCATCAGGAAGCACAAGTACTTTCTGGGTAAACTCAAGCCAAAAGAACAGAGGTACACTGTTCCTGTTACAATTCAGCAGGCTTTTCTCTGTGAGGGCCTGATAGATTCCGCCTCTGAGGCTACCCTGATTACCTCGAGTCTCTTTGATAGACTCACTGCTTCCTTGGGGAGTCAGAGGACCCTACACGTCACACCTAGTGATTTGTCACTCGCAGCTTATGGGAATCAGCCCATAGAGTCCATGGGGCAGGTCTGGCTTAACCTCCAAATTGTAAAATTACAGGTGAAACATCCTGTCATCATTACCAAGTGCCCTGGGGAAGAATTCTTGATTGGCAATGAGCTCCTGAAACGGTTACGCACCATTCTGGACTATGTCCAGGAAGTGATCTGGACACAGGTCACGCATCCCATACCTTATGCTAGGATAAAACATGACAGCAGAGTCAGTGGTCCTTGTTCGGTGGAACGCACAAACAAGTCCATCAGGATTAATTTCCAGAGGTCAGCTGATCCCCAAATCCTTCAGCTCCAGTATGAAAGGGCTGGAGATGAGGATCAGGGCATCAGCGACGTGGTTTCCATTGCAGTGGGTTCAGTAGCTAGCATTGTCCTTGATACTGACTGCCTGCAGATATTCCTGAAGGAACCTGTGGAAGGTTGTGAGGTGCAAACCCCTCCTCCATCCCATCCCTGCCTAGATCACCCTAGGAGACTGACGGACATATTCTCGGCTGAGAAAGGTCCCTTTATATATGTACAGGTGGGCATGTCCCAAAAGGAAAGGGCCTACCTATTACCCCACTGTGACCACTCCCTCATCAGTGAGACTCTTTTCTATCAGCTCAAACAACAACTTACCCTTGATTGGGTAATGGGAGCGAAGACTTCGTTCCAAGTGCCTGGGGAAGGGCTCAAGACATTAATGGGCTACTGCAATCTCCCCTTACAAGTTGGGGTCAAAGGTTTTCGGCACACCTTCTCCATCATCAGAGGACTTGAGGTGCCCCTCTCCTTAGGCTCAGATTGCCTTGTTTGACTGGGAACTTATGTGGATTTCGTGAACAACATCCTCTGGAGTAGGATGGAAGGAGATCCGGTGGATTTCTCTGGTGCCCGCCCATCCCTACGGGCTGGTCAGTCTATTCCTCACGTCTGTGAAGTGGTCAGTGCAGAAGACATCCACATACCTGGGAGGGTACAGGATTGTCCCCTGCCGATACAGGTGACCCGAGGACATGTGGTCTCAGACAACTTGGTCTTCTTCAGTCCAAATTCCCGTTTTGAGGAGCTGGGCCTAGCCATGGGTCCCATACCCTGCATGGAGGCCACAGCTCCCTCCTTACACTTATTGCTCACCAATCCAAATCCAGATCGTATTCACCTTGTGAAAGGCGAACCCCTGGGATTCCTAGTGGCAGAATCGTTCCCAAGTGTGGAATTGAGTCTCCAGATTATTGGGGAAGCCCCTGTTTCCTGGAACTTCTGTGAAGGGGGGGGGAACCCCTGCATGTGTACGATCCTCACCCCAAGGCCTCCTCACCTTACAGTTTGTCTGGCCACATAGTGCTGTGACCTCTCAGGTGGACCTCGAGTCTGACCATCTGATTTTGTCAAGTAAACTCGATGAGGCTGTTAGTTCCCTCACCCACCAGGGGGGGGAGCCCCATGCTGTCCAAGCCATCCAGGTCTCCTCTCTCCAAGATGAGATTGAGGAGAAGGTTGAAATACCCTCAAACAAACCTGTTCTGGGATTTGACGAAATGGTTGCGGGAAAACTTGCTGAAGCAGACGCCTGCACTGATGAGTCAGAAAAGGCCCAATTAAAAGAACTGCTGTACCATCACAAGGACCTGTTTGCCACTGACACCTATGACTGTGGTCTCACCGACCTACATGTCACCCGTATTCCTACGGATCCCAACAGTAAACCTGTCTTTGTGAGGCAGTATAAAATCCCATTGGCCTCCTATGAATCCGTTCAGGAAATCATTAATTCCCTGGAACAAAAGGGAATTATACGTCAATGCAACAGTACTTACAATGCCCCACTGTGGCCTGTCATCAAGAAGGATTCTAGCTGGCGTTTAGCTTTGGACTATCGCCAGTTTAATAAAAAGGTACCTCTATCCAGATGGCCTATGGCACATCTGGAACAGAACTTAGCCACCATCAAGGGTGCAAGGTACTTTACAAACCTGGATCTGGCCTCAGGATTTTGGACTATACCTGTCCATCCAGAAGATCAGCATAAGCTGGCTTTTACCTTCGGTAGGCGACAATATACTTGGAATCGGACACCGTTTGGTTATTTGAATGCCCCAGCAGACTTCAATATTTTCCTGCATAAGGCTTTGCCTGATGCTGAGACTAGAGGCACCCTCGTCTATGTAGACGACATTCTGGTGAAGAACACCAGTTTCACTGACCATTTGCAAGAAATAGAGCATGTTTTCCAGCAGCTGAAAGCTGCGGGAGCAAAGCTGTTCTTGTCAAAGGGCCAATGGTGCCGGAAATCCCTCAATTATTTGGGTTACGAAGTTTCTGCTGAGGGACTGCGGCCTCAAAGGAAGAGACTTGCGGCCTTGCAACAACTCAAACGTCCGACCAACGTGAGTGAGCTGCGCTCATTCTTGGGCATTTGCAATTATTCCCGCCAATTTGTGGATCAATATGCGGAGATTTCCCGACCCCTGGTCAAACTCCTCAAAAGAGATGAACCTTGGGCATGGAATCCCGACCAAGAGGCAGCTCTAGAAGAGTTGAAGGCAGCTTTGAGTCGAGCTCCCTGTCTTGCCTATCCAGAGAGTGGCAGAGAATTCTTCGTGGAACTAGGTTTCACCGATCACTCTATGAGTGCTGTTCTGTACCAGATGTATGACACAGATAGGAAAGTTATTGCCTATGCCAGCAAAGCTTTAATGGAAGTGGAGAGGAAATACTCTGACTGTGAGAAATCCTTGTTGTCCACAGTCTGGGCCCTCCAATATTTCCACAGTTATATCCAAGGTGAGAGGTTGGTTGTTGAGACTCATCACCAACCCATCAAGTTCCTAGGCAGTGATCGGATTAAATAGGGACAAGTGTCAAACAGTCGCATTGTCTCCTGGACCTTAGCACTTCAGGGCTGGCCCCTGGAGGTCAGGTATGCTCAAAACCGCAAGGATGCCGCCGCCCAGGGCCTGGCTGAATTGCACGATTGCACTGCCAGGGAACCTTTAGTGGGTAATTTAGACACCGAAATGGAGTCATGTACGCCTGAGCTTTCTCGTTATCGTCCTTATGATGAGAACCTCTGTAAAGGCTACCCCAAGGTATATGTGGACGGTTGTGCTTACCGTCGAGAGCCTGACCATGAACTGGTGGCAGGTATAGGTGTGGTTTGGAACCAGAACCACCCTTGTGAACCCTTCAGGTACCGTCTGGGTACCAAGACTAATCAGTATGCAGAGCTAGCTGCAGCCCTGGCGGCTCTCCAGTCTGCTGCTCAGGGAGGGGTTCACACCCTAACCATCTGTACTGATTCAGACTACGTCCGACAGAATTTTGTTTCCCACTTACCCATTTGGAAATCTAACAATATGCAGAATTCCAAAGGGAAACCTGTCAAACATGCCGGATTGATTCTGGCCTTGGACAAGGTAGCTCATGAAAATGACATGACCATCTACTGGAAGAAAGTGAAAGGTCACTCCCGTGTTGATAACTCTGACAAGATTGGAAATGATCTAGCTGATCAGCTTGCCAAGGAGGGTGCTGTCTCTGGAGACCTCTGGCAGTTGGAGGCTCCCGAGACCAATGGGCGTCGAATTGTGACGGCGGTTACCCGGCGACAAGCTCAATTATCCACCATGCCCCCTGTGGTTCAATGGTGTGGCAAGAGCACAGATCTCGACCTCGTGCAAGCCCAGAAGCAAGATCCTACTCTTGGACGTTTCTACCTTTTTCTGCAGAACCCCCAGGAACACCCATTAACTCTGGAGGATTGTCAGGATGATGAGGAACTGAGGATCCTCTACATCTCCAAGGACATGTTCCAACTCCAGAAAGATCTGTTGATACGGAAGAGTAAGCATGGTATTGTGCAATGGGTGGTACCTCGGGCCTTTCGTGGAGTTATGTTACAGCACGCTCATGATGAACCTTGTGCCGGTCATAGAGGTGACCGAATAACCTATGAAATGTTGAAACAAGTGGCCTACTGGCCCCACATGTACCAAGATGTCCAATTGTATACTAAAGGTTGCCTGACCTGTTGCAGATTTCAACCTGCAGCTCCTTCTCATAGAGCCCCTTTGAGAAACAGAGGTCTGACCATGCCTTGGTCTGATCTCCAGATTGATTGGATCGGCCCCGTGCCCCGATCCTCTCGAGGCAACAAATATATGTTGACAGTTACCTGCTTATTTACTAAGTGGGTTGAGTGCATCCCAGCACCCAACTGTACTGCCGAGACCACGGCCACCTTGTTGTTAAACCATGTTTTCAGCAGGTGGGGCCTCCCCATGCGAGTGGAATCCGACCAGGGTTCCCACTTCACGGGACAAGTCATTAAGCATCTGTGGAAGGTACTAGGTGTGAAGGCCAAAGTCCACATTGCTTATCATCCACAATCCTCTGGACAAGTGGAGAGAGCAAACAAAACTATCATCAGTATCTTGAAAAAGTATGTTTCTTCCTCTGGGAAGGACTGGGACATCAAACTGCCCTTGGTCCTGATGGCTATCAGAGCCACGCGTCATCGTACTACTGGTGTGTCCCCTTTTGAGATGATGACAGGTAGGGATATGGTTTTACCCCTTCATCTTCTTTACAGGACTAATGATGTGAATCTCGCTGCTGCTACAACTGCTCATGAATATGTTGCCCATTTAAGACAACACTTGCAAGGTGCCTTTGCCTTTGCCCAAAACAATTTGGACACTGCTGCTAGGGGTAGGAAGGCCTACTATGATTTGAGGACTACCTCTAAAGAATACCAGATTGGCGATAATGTATTCTACTATAATTTTGGTAAGAATAAGGTCAAAGACTGTAAATTTCTACCTAGCTGGACCAGTCCATTTCCTATTGCGGATAAAGCCTCCCCTGTTGCTTATCAAATTTGGATGAAGTCAGGTACTGAGAGGGAAGGCTCCCTTAAATGGGTCCACATTAATCAGCTTAGACCGTGTCATCCCGGTAAATTCCTTCCTTAAGAACCTCTTGATGAAGTGAGTGATACTAACCTTGAGGCAGGATAGCCTGTTTGTTTTCTTTTTCAGATGGAGTCCCGGACTTTGAAGGTCCTGTTCCTGATCTTGATGCTAGCGGGATCCGAGGTGGCCAGATTGATTGAACCTGGCCCTCTTTCTGGTGTCGTGCTACAGGATGCGCCTGGTTTCCTGATTACACAGTCCCAGACTGTCACACAGAAAGTTTTTGTGTCCCTAGATCCCCGACATGTTTTACAGAAACATTTTGAGTCATCTGTTGCACGCATCGCTAATATACGTGGTGCCTAATCTCGGCATGTGCCAACGCTCTAAAGACATTCATTGGTTGTGTCCTGGTAAACCATTCCTGAAGGACACTTCTACGGCTCTTTGTGGGTTGTCTGCTGAAAATGTGAAAGAACAATGTAAAGTTACCATGACCAAGTTCGATGACTTTTCAGAGACGAAAGTTGCTGTTGTCAACAATGTTTGGCTGGTTAGTACCCCTTTGAGTGAACTCCTGGTCACCATGAATAAACATGACATTCATAATAGAGTTCCTCTACCCTGCAATGTTTGCTTGATTGATGTTCCCAAGAACTCCATTGTTAATGTTGGTGGAGTTTCCTTGTTTTATCTTGATGCTGACCCTGTTTCGACAGAGCTCCAGATATTGGATGTGTTTCGAGGTCATGAGATTGACTTCACTGCAGCCTTGACCTATCTTTTGGACTATAAGGACTCTCACACAGTTGAACTGTCCATTGACCAGGACGACCTTGCCATTGCTGATTATAACTTTGATTCACGAGATGTGGACATTTTACAAACTGATTTTATGTCACATGTCATTGTGCCTGGTCTTTTCTTTCTGTTGGTGCTCCAGTTTCTTATCTCTTTGTATCAACAGAGACAGATTTGTGCTCTTCGTCGCTCTATGCATCCTGCACCTCTGCTGCCTGCCATGCGTCTGCAGGATTTGCTGGAACGTCACACTTTTGAATAAGTGTCACCATTTTCTTTGAAAGTTATCCATTACTCTTAATTGAGTTGTTTTTCTTTCATAGATAGCATGTGTTCATTTTACTAACACTGTTACACATGGCTTCTCATTACTTTTGAGTATTCACCTTGGTGTTACACTAACACGTTATATTGCATTACTGATATGCATTTTTGGTTTGGATACTATATATATACTCTTGAGTTTGAAGTTACCATGCATTATTTTGATTGAATTGACTTGACTGTATCAATGTCCTTTTATTTTGACTTCTTTTATTGCTTGAGTGTATTCACGGTATTATTCCTCATGCAGTATTGTTTTCATGCATATTGTGCTTGAAGTATTATCCACTTATCCTGCCTTAGTCAATCATTTGTCATTTGGTTCTGACCTGCACGGTAGTACTGCTAGTTAGGCTTTGTACGATGGAGTGTACTCCCTTGTAGCATCCTCCATCTTACAGGGGGGGGGGGGAGATGTAGGGCTGGTACCCCTGCAATTCTACATGCAAATCTCCGGCCTGCTCAGCAACTCAGGCCTGAACCAACCTGCACAGACAAGATGGATTCTTCACTTCACTTTTGCTGTGTTCAGCTACAAACGACCTAAGAAACTGCTGGATCAGCGTTTCTAAGCATACATACAGAAGCTATTGTCCGTGGCTGGCCTTGGACACTGGTACATGCCCAGAAGTTACATACTGTTGCCTCTGCTTGACTTCTTACTATGGCTTCTTTGTTTGCAAGAAGCTGCTCATCATCTACCTCCTGATTCACTGAGAACACCTCAGACTGCCTGTTGCCAACCAATCATCGGACCTATGACGGAGGATTCTTACACAGAATAATGCAATCTGCGCTGGAAACTTTAGTAGTAGTAAGAGAGAGCTGGGGGCTTTTCCCACCTGTTCATACAGACTCCTGCACTGGTTCCTCTCTGCTGTGCACTGCGTACCTGATTCCTGTGACCTGACCCTTCTGCAAGACGGCCACTAAGTGTGGGCTAGGCTGTCCTCCACAGGTCTGAGATAAGACTTTCACAGATACCTCCGGTTCGGACTTACTGCGGCTCGCCTGACGAGGCTAGAGTCCGCATCAGCTAGGAGCTGCCTCCTTGGACTGTGAAGCTGTTCCTGCGTGCCCGACGGAACTAAGGTACTGACTTATCTCTCCTCCTCCGGCTTGGGCAAGGGGTTAGCAATATATTTCTTACTTTTCCTCAGTGCAGAGCGAATCAGTGACGTCTGGTTACTAATCTGTGATTTATTACGTTGTCCAAGTGTACATCTGTACTATAACAAATTTCTACCTCATGTTTCTAATCAGCTATATGTGTGTGTGTATATTTTTCTACCTGGTTGCCTGTAATAAAGTCTAATATATATCTGCAGACCAGACTTCTTTCGTGGCTCATTGCCAGAATAACTCACCGAACTTTGGGCTGGGAATTAGTAGCTATTTCCCCTAGACAACAGAGAGTCTAACTTATTTTTGTGCTACGAATATACCCTACATATCCCATTTCCCCCTCCTGCTTTTCCTCCAAAGTCAATATATAGAGATCTTTAAATCTGTCCCATATGCATTAAGAGCAAGACCACTGACCATTTCAGTAGTTGCCCTCTGGATCAAATCATTTCTGTTTATATGCTTTTTAAGGTGTAGTGAGCAGAACTGAACATATCATGGGTATAGCCAGGGATGATTTTTGGTGAGGCCTGGGATTAATATGGATGGGTACAAGGTAGTGTTAATTTAATTGAATCTACATTTCTAATATCAAACTATATCTCTTTCAGTCCAGAGAAGTTTACAAAAATATGCAATTTTATACTTAAAATCAAATGCTAACAGCATTGGCACTAAAATTAAAACCTTAATTAATTATTGCAGATAATATTTTTTAAAATGAAAAGTCTTAAGTGAATGATGTAATAGCAAAGAATTGCTTTAAGTTCAAATTTCAATAGCCAGACTATTCCATTCCAAAGCTCTTGGATAGGGCAACAATTTCACAAATTCTCTTTTAAATCTAATATGATGTTTTGAAAGGCTAAAATAAGATGATCACCTAGACAAAGTGATTTTTTATGATCATTAAACAAGATTAATGGACTCATTATCTTTGGTGCAAAAACTATACAAAATCTTATGCACAAAACTTAATAGTTTAAAAAGAAACCTAGCCTGTGCAGTCCACCAATGTAATTTATATAACCAAAGAGAGACTCTGGGGTATGTTTACTAAACTGCGGTAACGGTACATAACGCACGTTATGTAACGCTAACGATCATTAAGGTTACATAACGCGCGTTATGATGCGTTAACGATCGTAAAGCTCCGCGGCGCCGTAAAACACCTCAGAATGTGGAGAGAGGTCGGAGAGAAGGGGTCAGTGGGCAGAGAGTGGACGTGGAGAGGCTCCCTTCACACTAACGCGCTGATCTGAAGAGCTAAATCCTAACGCGAATGAAAACCTGCCGTTAAATGCACATTACAGGGGAGAGAAACCATTTAAGTGTCAGCAATGTACAGGCTAGGCAGGGAACCCTAATAAAAGTGATAAGTGTGATACATGTTCACAGAACAAAAGGGTACATAAACACTGAAAATGACCTCAACAAACTGGAAAAAAAACATAACCAAACTGGCGAATAGTGGTATTAATGAGAAAAATCAACCCCCCCCCCCCCCGAGAAAGCTCCATAGAAAAGATATAAATCGTGGAAGGGTCTACACTCCGTCCCCATACAAGGTGAATGAGCCCACAGTGAAATAGCGCTGCTCAGGGTTTTCCAATCCATCGGGCAGGGTTCCTATGGCATGCACATGTCCCGCAACATCAGGGCGGGCATGTCGGAATGGCAACTGGACAGATGCCAGAAAAAAGGGATACAGACGGCCGCAGGCGGCACATGCTGTGGTGCAGCTGGGCCACAGTGCGGACTAGGGTGATGCCTAGCTGGCCCATACGAATGCTGAAACAGCAGAGCAGCCAGACAGCAACTGCTGAAGGCCCAACATGGGCACGACTGTGTTTCCCACAGTGTTACAGGGGATAGTACCCAACAGCTACCCCCAAGGGCACAGAACATTGGCAGGCGGGGCTGGGGGGGAGCGTGGACACCTATGCAGGCACCCCTACCCCAGAACCCACACCATAGGCAGCCGCCTACCTGCACACTGGATGGCCTGAGACTGTGCACCACCAGCACCACCAGCAGAAGGGCATGTCAGCATGGTGGCTGAGGAATACTGGTGGTGGAGGGGGCAGTGGCAGCTGCCCAGAGCAGACCGTGGCCTAGCCCTGTCTAGGTGGGTGCCGTGTACTTCAACAGACGGTCCCTGTCTGACGAACAGTCATGGTATCACCAAGGAATGTGCTGACTCTGTGACAACGAGGTGGTGCAGTGCACAAAACCAGTGTATTCAGAAGCAGAGGGTCACAGGTTCAAGTTCCTGCCAACCCAGTCCCCATATTTTACCCACTATTACAACATGCTAATACAGACAGCACCTTTATTGCAGATGACGTAAACATGCCCATGACACCTACATTTTACCCTACAGAGCACGGACACCATAAACATGCACATTCCTAGAGCAGAGTCTCCCAAATGCAGTCCTGGAGGGCCAAACACCATTCCGGTTCCATGCTGCCTCTGATAAAGATGCCTGTGCTGCATTTCTATGCGCCACCCAGATGGCATGAAAACCCGAACAGTGTTTGGCCCACCAGGACTGGAGTTGGGAACCTCTGCCGTAAAGCAGCAGCCAACAGGGGCAGACACACCCGCACCCACAGGCCCCATTATCCAAAGCCTCCTGGGGAGGCAGGACTTTGGGCTCTGCGTGCATCTCCCAATACTAGCACTTGCATACCTTAGTAATGCCACCCTAAACCTGGGAATATGGTACACATCTATCAAAAGGTTGCTATGATTACTGGCAGATAGCAATTCCTACGTTAAGTACAATTTTCTGAGTGAGCTGCATCATAGCAAACTTTCTGATGTCTGTGGAGTGTGCTACAGGTCTTGTGTCTGAAAGTGTTTACCAACCTGGGGAGTGACTCCTACAGTATTGTGTACCATAGCCATGCCTGCACTGTGCCCAGGACTGGTGTGGTGGCCTGGGCTACCCAACACCTCTATAGTTGCACAATGCTGGTGTGGGGAGTGTGTGTCTGTCTATCCAGTGTGTGGTGGCTGCCAACACCCTCCACAGCCCACACTTCTAGCACTGTTGCCAGTATTGGCCTGCCAATGTGCATAATGAGGAGCAAGGTACCGTGGGAATAGCCTGGATAGGGTGGCCTAGCCTGGCCGCATCTGCACAGGGCATAGGGCAATGGCTCGGACATTGTAGTGCCCGGTACCACCTGCACGGACAGGGTGGCCATAGCATGTCCTGCTGGGAGGTCACTCTCACCCTGACTGAGCAGTGACCATGGCATGGCTAGGTTCCCCCATAGTGCTATATTGTATTTCTCTCATGTGATATTTATGTGTTTTCCTTTGGGGCCCAATCACTGACTTATCTGCTTGGTGTGTATGCTGATATTCCCGTTCTGGGTACATGCATCTCCTCCAGGACCATGCACTATGGCCTAGCTGGCGGACTGTCTGCAGCTAATATGTGTCTTGCTGGAACACTTTGCAGGGTGCAGCGGCTGGAGGCTTGCTGCTGGAGAATGTCAGATAATGGTGGGTGGCAGCGGAGCATTTCCAGGCCTACTGTCTGTCTGCTGTTGCGTTCTGAATGTGTACCGCTTTGTCTGTTCCCCAGAAGGACTGGGGTTGATGGTCCCCTCTACTGCTACCATTGCAGGGAGGTAGACTGTGGATCTATTGGTGGGTGATCCTGTTTCCCACCCTGAGCCCCAGAGGGTGGGTTGTGTGGTGGTACATAATCTGCCTATGGGTCCATACAACCCCCCCCCCCCCGCCAGCCATGAAAGGTGCTGTGGACCTGGTGATGGGCGCCCCACCTCAACCTCAGGGTGGGCACAGTACCTTCACAATGTGACTGTCTGTGGCAGTGCCACACATGGACTGTTGCCCCTACCAGGCCGAGGTGCTGTGGGGGTGCATACCCAATCTTGTGCCCATTTCTTGTCTGCTGATTTGCATGTGCATTGCATCATGGGTACGGGTGGGTTAACCCTATCCTGGTAACCACAGCAGACAGTTTGTGTGGTGCCGTGCAGTTCTTCTGCAGCCAGCCAGGGCTTTGTTCACAGCCTTATAAGGTGTCCTATAGGGGAAATTATAGGGTGCCTTGGCGCACAGTACACTTTATAATGTGCCCTATGGAGTGCCTTATGGGGTGCCTTATGCGGCACCTTAGGTTATGCCACCGTGAGGGTGTGTTTGCTGGCAGCACTAATTAAAATACACGTCAAATGCCTCAACAATCACTACTTAAATGTAAAGGATGCTGCCTCAGCCAGCCTTATACATTAGGCCCACTGAGGAATTGAACCCATGACCCCTGTACCATCAGTCAGTGTTGTAACCAATGTGCTACAGCTCTGTTGCTGTCTTTGTATGCCTGCGCGCCTTCTTAAGATTAACACGCGGTAACGTGCCCTGTAGCACTCGTTCATTTATGGTGGCTTTTAACGCGCGTTCTCGGTAACGATGTACCGCCCATGTCCTTATTTGGGATTTCTGTCTCTACCGTGGCTCCTAATGCGAATTGCACTAACGCAGTTTAGTAAACATACCCCTCTATCTAGTAATGACTTTAAAAAATAAGTCTCACTGCAGTTTTTTGCAGCTGCTGCAGTCTTTATCTCTGCTTAATCGACTGACCCAAATATACAATTTTGTAATAATCTAGTTGTGTTAAGATAAGACCCTTTAGAACAGAGGTTCTTAAGCCAGTGGTACGGGGGAAAAAATTACATTTTCTTTTTTCACTAACCTCTAACTGAAATTTAGCATTTCCTTCAATTATGAATGTAGGCAACAAATCATCATAGTATTAGCAGTACCTGTGAACTTGTTACCAATAGAAATCACAGATATTTTCATAGCACATTACGGTTGTTACAAGTATCTTTAAATATTGTTTATGTTCTCCATTCCTTTGAAATTAATAGACCCACCACTAGATCATACATGATCACATTCTTCCCATCTAAAAAGGAATCCATAGGCTTCACCAGGCTGCCAAAGGGGTCTATGGCATGAAAAAGGTTAAGAATCCCAACTCTACAAAATGCTTTTCAATTAGACTATCTAAGATGGCATAATTTAACATGAACTTTTTCATTAAATAACTAACATATAAATCCATCAATAATGCAGAGTCTAAGACCAACACTAGCACTTTCAGAGAAGAAAGAAATGGAATAGTAACAGCAGATATAGGCAGATCTTTCCCAAATTACTCAGCCATAAAAGTTTATTTTTATTTCTGTTTAATTTCAATCTATGTGACTACAACCAATTTCAAAGGTTATCCTGAAATGTAACTAGTAATAATATAATATCTGCAGAAGAATAAAGGTCTGAATTTCAATTAGGCAGTGCTATGCGCTTCGTTGGCGCATGACCGCTCACCTCCCACCTAACCTGGATTTTCCATGCCAGGGTCATATGCAGCCTCAATATCGAAAATCTGGTTGTCACCACACAGCCAGGTAGCCACAGGAGCTATCCATGTAGCACCAATTTTTGATGCTACATGATTAGCCCCAGCACCTTAAAGATAGGAGAGGTGTTCCCATGCCTATCTTTAAGGCACAGAGCGCTAACCCTGTAGCATCAAAAATGGCCCACCTCCGCTCTGCCCCAGAACGCCACCAACATGCCCCAATGCTATGTGGATAGCATCTGGTCATGTTAGGGACATATCCGGACTTTTGATGGGCACTACCCAGGTAGGTGTCCTTCGAAAATCCTGGATAAGGCCTTTATATGGGTAACGGGAAGTTACCCGAGTAAAGGCCTACGAAAATCAGACCCAAACAAGATAACCCCAGCTCTTTCAAATCAGTTGCAAAGGAGCTTAAAAAACATTGAATAAAATACTGTAGAAACATAGAAACATGACGGCAGAAAAAGACCACATGGCCTATCTAGTCTACCCTTCCATATCAACCACTACAACGGTCCCCTTTTTTCCTTTAGGGATCCATTTGTCCCATGCCTTTTTGTATTCAGACACTGTCCTCATCTCTACCATCTCCACTGAGAGACTATTCCACGGATCTACCACTCTTTCAGTAAAAAAATATTTCCGCATACTACCCCTTTCACCTTCATCCTATGTCCCCTCGTAGCAGATCTTGCTTTCAATCGGAAGAGGCTCTCCTCCTATGCATTTATGCCATGGAGCTATTTAAATGCCTCAATCGCATCACTTCTATCATGTCTTTCCTCTAAAGTATACATATTAATACCCTTAAGTCTGTCCTCATATGCTTTATAACTAAGACCACTAACCATTTTTGTAGCCACCCTCTGTACCAACTCCAACTTGTTTATATCCTTTTGAAGGTGCATTCTCCATAATTGCAAACAGTACTCCAAATGAGGTCGCACCAAAGACTTATACAGAGGCACTATCACCTCATTTCTTCTTCTAGTCATTCCTCTCCCTATGCACCCAAGTATCCTTCTAGCTTTAACCATTGCCTTTTCTACCTGCTTAGCTACTTTAAGATCATCAGAGGCATTCACGCCTAGGTCCCGCTCTTCTTTTGCGGACAGAAGTATTTCACCCCTATACTATTTTATTTATTATTTTATTTATTTAACAGTTTTTCTATACCGCCTTTGTCCAAAGAGGTTTACATCGAACATAATCTCAATGGATTTGTTCTACAATGAACAGGGAGAGGTAACGTGGAGATAACAGGGGTTAACAATAATGGACAATAGATCACAGTTGGTCAAATAAGTGGGGGAGGAACATTTATATTATATGGGGAAATAAATGTGGGGGGAAGTTAAGGTTAACTATTAGAAGTGTTTAAGTTGATTAGTAGTTAGGTAATGTCATTATGTCCATCGTGTTCCTTGAAGAGGTGGGTTTTTAGGAGGTTTTTTTAGATCATTGCTTGTTTCTGCAGCTCTGACGGCTTCAGGCATGGAGTTCCAAATTGTGGGAGCATACAGAGAAAATGCCCTATTACTTGTCTGTTGTGTGTTCTTGGTCTTGAGTGGAGGGATGGGCAGAAGGTCCTGGTTCATTGCTCTTCTTGGTCTTGTTGAGGATGCTATTTGGAGCTGATCAGTGAGACAAGGAGCTCAGAGATTATGAAGGATTTTGAAGGTTGTAGTGATGGCTTTCTGTTTTGCTCGTTGAGAGATTATATTGATACTGTATTGCTTCCTTGGATTGCTGCAGCACAAATGCATGATCTTGCATTTTTTAACATTAAATCTCAGCTGCCAAGTTCTAGACCATTCTTCAAGCTTAGCTAGACCCTTCCACATGTTATCTACACCTTCCTGGGTGTCTATTGCAGATTTTGGTATCATCCGCAAAGAGGCAAACCTTGCCCAACAGCCCTTCCGCAATATCACTAACAAAGATGTTAAAAAGAATCGGACTAAGGCACTCCATAGTTAAACTCCTACTCAGAGTGAACTCCATTTATCTATACCTTTTGTTGCCTCCCACTCAACCAATTTCTAACGCAAGCAGTAACTTTAGGGTGCATCCCTAGGGTTCTCAGTTTGTTTATAAGTCACCTGTGCGGAACGGTGTCAAAAGCTTTACTGAAATCTAAATACAGCACATCTAGGGCTCTCCCTCAGTCCATCTCCCTGGTCACTGAGTCAAAGAAATCAATCAGATTTGTCTGCCTCTGGTGAATCCATGCTGCCTCGGATCCGGTAATCTTTTGGACTCCAGAAACTTCATTATTTTCTCTTTCAGCAGCACTTCCAATAATTTACTCACTGCTGAAGTTAAACTACCGGTAACTGGCCTGTAGTTTTCAACCACATATTTTCTTACGCTTTTGTGTAAAGTGATCACATGTGCCTCTCTCCAGCCCTCCAACTCCTACTCCAACGAGGCATTTAAAAGGTCAGTCAGTGGAGTTTCTAGAACATCCCTAAGTTCCCTCAGTATTCTTGGCTGTATCCCATCCAGCCCAATTGTTTTGTCTACTTTAAGTTTAGATA
Organism: Ichthyophis bannanicus; assembly: GCA_033557465.1. NCBI lineage: Eukaryota > Metazoa > Chordata > Amphibia > Gymnophiona > Ichthyophiidae > Ichthyophis > Ichthyophis bannanicus. Next base: position 366,470,408 of record CM066032.1, on the reverse strand, counting down.
GCTTCTCACGAACACAGTCTTCTGAAAATTGTTCAAGATGCCCTTCACTTCTGTTCCTGTTTGTGGGCATTGTTTGAGATTCTGTTCCCAGATCTTCATCTGTGAACACAGAACAGAAATATTGGTTAAGCAATTCCACTTTGTCCTCATCAATTTCTACATATTCCTCCCCTTCACCCTTGAGTCTGACAGTACCACTTTTGCCCTTCCTCTTCTCACTAACATATCTGAAAAATAACTTATCCCCCCATTTTACTGCAATGGCTATTTCCTCCTCTTTTTGAATTTTTGCTTTCCTGACTACTTTGGTAGCTTCTCTAAGTTTTTTCTAAATATAGATGCCTATCTTCCTCTCTCTGTGATCTCTTGTATTTCATGAAGGCTTCCCTCTTTTTCTTCACCTTTTCAGCTACTTCTTTAGAAAACTATAGCGGTCTCATTTTCCTTTTACTATTTTTTATCATTTAACAAAAAGAATGGTTGCCTTTAAAATATCCCCTTTCAGTTTTGCCCACTGTTTTGCTGCATCTCCCAGCTGTTCCCATCCCACAAATGACTCCTTGAGGTATTGACCCATCTTGGCAAAGTTAGTTTTCCTAAAGTCTAAGATCCTTGTTTTTGAATGGATTTTAGCAGCCCTAGTTCTAGTACTGAACCACACCATCTGATGATCACTGGATGTGAAATGATCCCCCACTATAACATCAGAAATACTTTCACCATTGGTAAGCACCAAGTCCAGTATGGCCCCTCCATGTGTGGGTTCTGTTACCAGTTGCCTGAATAGTTCTTCCTGTAGAGAATCCAGGATCTCCTTACCTCTAGATGATACTGCTGCAGGGATGTGCCAAGCAACATCTGTCATATTGAAATCCCCTGTCAGTAGCAGTTCCCCTTTCCTGACAATGCTGTGAATATCTTAAATTAACACTCCATACACCTCTTCTCCCAATGCAAATAGATTTATCTTTCCCTCTTTCTAGTTTAACCCATAGTGCCTCCCTTTTAAGCCCTGAAGTTCCATAGCTTTAATAGTATTTTTTACATATAGTGCCACTCCTCCTCCCCTTCTTCGTACCCTGTCCTTTCTGAATAACGTATAGCCTGGTATAGTTACACCCCAGTCATGGTTGTCCGTGAAACATGTCTCTGTTACTGTCACTAAATCCAAGTCAGCCTCTCCCATTAAAGCCTCAACATCTGGGATCTTATTTCCCATGTTCCGGGCATTTATACACACTGCTTTCCATATGTTGCCCCTTTTACCCATTTCCATAAAGATATTTAATAGAAACATAGAAACATGATGACAGAAAAAGACCACATGGCCTATTTAGTCTGTCCTTCCATAACAACAACTACAACAGTCCACTTTTTACCTTTAGAGATCCTCTGTGTTGGTCCCATGCTTTTTTGAATTCAGTTACTGTCCTCATCTCTACCTCCGCATCCAACACAAGAAAACTGAGGTTCTCTTTGTTACGCGAGACCCCAACTTCATTCCACCATCACATATAAGTGTGAAAGGAGCGGATCTAGCCACAAAAGAAACAATAAGATACCTTGGAGTCACGCTGGACCAACGTCTCAATCTGAAAACACATGTAAACAATATTACAAAAGCTGTATACTTCAAAATACGCACACTCAGGCATCTTCGCTCATTACTTGACCCAGATGATTTTAGAACCATCTTCCAAGCACTCATTTTGCCGCATTTCGATTTCGCCAACTCAATTCTACAAGGTCTCCCACAATCCACCCTAAGCTCTCTTCAACTTGCCATGAATACTGCTGCAAGGATTCTACAAGGAGCTGCCAGGAGTGATCATGTAACACCAATCCTCAAACAGCTTCACTGGCTCCCGATACAAGGCAGACTCGAATTCAAAACCCTAGTCCTAACATACAAGGCCATCCACGGTGTATCTGCAAACTCAATAATTGATCTCACACAAACACTACCACCAACAAGATCCAGAAGACATATAGCGATAAACACCCTAATAATACCGAAGGCCATAACAACGTGTAGCCGATCAACAGCGAACAGAGCCTTCATGTTCTGTGCCCCAAAACACTGGAACTCCCTACCACCCGAAATTCGTGCTATAACTAACATATGCCAATTCAGAAAGGCCCTCAAGCATAACTTATTCATCAAATACTACCCTACATAAAGCTTCCCCTCAAGCATAACCTAATCAACAATTATTACCGTACATAAATTCAAAATATTCACCTCAATATTAACCACTTTGCCTCCTTTCACAACCCCACAAGCAACGTCTCATAAATACCTTTCATGTTATCAAAATTAACAGACCAACATTCTATGTATATAGTTTTACCCCCATATTATTCAAGTTTATCGAATCCAAGTTTATCTTCCTGTTTTATGTAAAACCGAGCAGCCTGTTGTTCTGGTCTTTGGTTGTCTGTAAACCGCGCTGATTGTAAATAGCGCGGTATATAAAAAACTGTAATAAATAAATAAATACCACCTCCACTGGGAGACTATTCCATGGATTCACTACTCTTTCTGTAAAGAAATATTTCCGCATATCACTCCTGAATCTATCTCCCTTCACCCTCATCCCATGTCCCCTCATAGCAGAACTTGCTTTCAATTGAAAGAGGCTCTCTCCCTGAACATTTATGCCACGGAGTTATTTAAACATCTCAATCATATCACCTCTATCCCGCCTTTCCTCTAAGGTGTACATATTAAGATCCTTAAGTCTGTCCTCATATGCTTTATAATGAAGCCCATTAATCATTTTAGTAGCAACCCTCTGCACAGACTCCATCCTGTTCACATCCTTTTGAAGGTGCGGTCTCCAGAATTTCACACCATACTCCAAATGAGGTCGCACCAAAGACTTATACAGAGGCATTATCACCTCCTTTTTTCTGCTAGCCATTCCTCTCCGTATGCACCCAAGCATCCTTCTAGCTTTTGCCGTCGCCTTTTCTACCTGTTCAGCTACTTTAAGATCATCAGACACAACCACGCTTAGGTCCCGCTCTTCTTTAGTGGACAAAAGTACTTCACCTCCTATACTGTATTGCTCCCTTGGATTGCTGCAGCCCAAATGCATGACCTTACATTTTTTAACATTAAATCCCAGCTGCCAAATTCTAGACCATTCGTCAAGCTTAGCTAGATCCCTCCTCATGTTATCTACACCTTCCTGGGTGTCTACTCTATTGAAGATTTTGGTATCATCTGCAAAGAGGCAAACCTTACCCAACAGCCCTTCCGCTATATCACTAAAAAAGATGTTAAAAAGAATCGGACCAAAGAAAGAGCTGGAGCTTCTGAGGGAGCATCAAGAAAAGTAGAAGATAATGGCTGAGGAAAAGGAGGGGGTAGCTGAGACTCAGGGCTCAAAGAGACCTCTTCCGGCAGGATTGCAGGCAGTAATGCCGGTCACATGTCTGTCCATGAGTCCAACCAGCTTCCCTCCTGCTGCACCATTGCTGGATCCAGATTTAACACCGGACTTCCCTTTCCGCTTCCCCATGGGCACTACAATGATACGGCCAATGCATAGAGTAAATTCTCAGGAGCTGTCAGTCCAATTGGGGAGGATGTTCCTCAGCCTATTCCATCTGGTGAGGTAACTCTTATGGACATTTGGACTGTGATTCAGCGAATTGATAAGCGTCTAACTCCAACTGTTTCTGCTTTATGTGCTTTTACACAGGATGTTGTGGATAAATTTGTAGATGTTGATAAACAGATAGGCTCTCTAGTTCGTGCTTCTGCTCATGCTGATTCTCAGCTCCAGACAGGCAGGAATGGTAATGTTGCTTTAATTCGAGATATGTCTGCTGTTTCTTGTCACCTGGAGAGTCTGGAAAATCAGCAAAGAGCAAGGAATCTTTGTTTCCCTGATTTCCCTTCAACTCACATATTGTCTTCTGAAATATTGCTGAAAAAATATTTTTCTGAGATATTGCACTTGCAGAGTACTTTGGAAGTTGTCCACGTTTATTCATTTAATCCTGTCTCAGCAGTATCTCACCAGGCGGGGGAGATTACCCCTTCTGCTGAGTCTGTTGCTCAGGATCTTACAGCTTTTTTGGAGGATACCTTGGATCTTATACCCAAGCGTTGCACTGTTGTTGCTACGTTTGACTCTGAGTCCAGTAAGCTTTCTGTCCTTAGAGCTTATTTTAAGCATAAGGATGATGTATTTTGTGGTTATAAGCTCCAAATCTTTCCAGATGTGGGGTGTGCTACTCAACTTCGATGTAGACAGTTCTTAGAATTAAAATCAACAGTTGTTGCTTTAGGGGCGTCTTTTTTTTTTAAAGTTTCCATGTCGCTGCTTGATAACTTATCAAGGGCAAAATTATGTGTATACTGATGTGTCACAATTGCAGAAACTTTTGTTAACTTCTGAAATGGCTAAGAAGTAGGTAGGTGGTTTGATTTTTCTTTTTTGCTCCCTTAGGTGGAGTGTTATCACTCCTTATTGCTTATTTTCATTATGTGATTCTTGTTTTGTTGATTCTCTCTCCTTGATGTGATTAATATGTGTTAATTTTGAAAGTTTTTTGAATTTTGTTATTTCTTGATAGATTGTTTTGTTTCGATGGGATTTGTAATTCAGAAAAGCATTAAATAAAAATTAAAAAAAAAGAATCGGACCAAGGACAGTTACCTGGGGCACACCACTGGTAACATCCTTCTCCTCAGAGTGAGCTCCATTTACTTGTACTCTTTGTCGCCTCCCACCTAACCAATTTCGAACCCAAGCAGTAACCTAGGGTCCATCCCTAGGGTGCTCAGTTTGTTTATAAGTCGCCAGTGAGGAACAGTGTCAAAGGCATATGTTTCACTTACCTGGGGGCTTTCTTCACCCATCCCCAATGAATCTAGTTTAAAGCCCTCTTCAGTAGGTTAGCCAGTCTACTATTGAAGACACATCAACCCTTTTTGGGCAGATGGATGCCATCTCTGCTCTGCAACCCTTGGAACAGCATCCCATGGTGCAGGAAACCAAAACGCTCTCGATGACACCATACACACAGCCATGCATTTATCTCCAGAATGCAAACTTCTCTGCCTTGGCCTTTACCCTCAACAGGGAGGATTGAAGAGAATACAACCTTCGCCCCTGTCTGCCTCAGCCTCTGTCCCAGAGTCATGAAGTCACTTTTGATATGCCGAGTTCTTAAAAGACTTAAAAGGTCGGTTACAGCACACCTCACAGGTCACGGAAGTTAACTTAAGGGGTAGTCAAACAAAGCAAAAGTCATATTATGACCATGGCACAAAGCCGCGCCACTTGGATGTGGGTGAAAAAGTTGTAGTGATGGTAGCGGGGCCAGATCCTAAGTTCGAGAGCAGACATGAATCCCTTTTTAAATCCTCAGACAGGATTGACAAAGAAGGCAGCAAGGCTGGCAAAGGAGGCAGCAAGGCTGGCAAGGCAGGCAGCAAGGCTGTCAAGGAGAGCAGCAAGAAACGAAGCAGACGAGAAGCAGCTTCCAGTGCACGTTGGTCTTCAGGAGGAACTTGGAATCAAAGGGGAAAAACACTAGAACCCTGGAACAGTATCCCTTGGAGCCCAATATACTCTCAATGAGATCCTTACTACACGGTAGAGCCTAAACGTGTGAAGGCTAGCAAACCCAGCTCTTGGAGAAAAGGTATTTTGTCTGGTGGCGAGCAGTGCTATAAAAGCCAGGAACCAAAACAGGAAAGAAGTTTTTCTGAGAGAAATTCCCCTAGCAGAAGAACTAGCCATAAGGCTCCTGAGTTTCTAGAGAGGAGAGAGTTCTGGAAGAAAGGTGCCTGTTCTTATGCCAACGTCTCTGATAAAGGTAAGCTGAATTTCCTAATTTTAATGCCTTGCTTGAGAAACCCTTTTATTGTGCTGACCTCCCTAAGCCAAACTCTGCAACAGGAGCAGATAGTGAGTGGGGGAAGGGTGTGACACTTACCGGAGACTATCAAGCAGCTAAAGAGCAGCTACAGGCTGAATTGCTTCTAAAAGAGTTTCTGCAATTTCTGGAGCTAAAGTCAGGGAAACATAAGAAACCTGATGAAGAGAACAATTGCTTTAACCCAGATGAATGTATGCAGATAGATAATGATGTGCCTACCTTGAGTTATGATCCTTGTGCAATGGATTGCTCTTTATGTTTTAGAGAGTAACAGTGTAAAGAAGCATCTGGAGTTTGTATGAAAAGAATACAAAACGTTTACTATACCTGTTGCCTAGCCATGAAAGTTCACAAATTGTTTTCACCTGTTTCTGTAAAGCCACACTGTGAGGAGAACAGCTGTTACTGTGAGGCTGCAATAATCAAAAGCAACCACACGAGGCAAAGCTGAGTAGAAGCTACCATGACTGTGTAAAGCTGAGTTAAAACTATTTGATTTCAGTTGTCTTCCTGACCTCCTGATTTCACCTTTATGTTGTAAGTTGCACCTTTACATTATGAACCTTTGAATTGTAATGCGTTGAAAATATCCCCACAACAAATAAATTTCTTGCAAGCCTTATCATTCGAGTCACAACTACAACTTTCATCCCTAAAGAAAAAAACAAGTGTACTACGAATCCCAGCATTCATAGGGATCAGTGCCAGCTTTATTCATAAGGGACATTATATAAGGCCACTCCTGCCTGTAAGCTCTAGGGCCCAGGCAGGAGCGTCGCATCAGTCAGGCGGCTCATTGTTGACAGACTGGTATCCGTAGCTGCTGTTATTGTAGTGATCCATCTCATTGCTGGCCTTCCTCTTTTGCGTTGACCTTCTATTTTGCCAAGCATGCTGTCTTTCTCTAATGATCTTTCTCTTTGCATGATGTGTCCAAAGTATGAAAGTCGAAGTCTTGTCATCTGAGCTTCTAAATAAAGCTTAGGTTTGATATCCTCTAGTACCGACTGGTTTGTTCTTCGGGCAGTCCATGGTATACACAGTATTTGCCGCCAGCACCATAATTTAAAGGCATCAATTTTCTTCCTGTCTATCTTTTTCACTGTCCAGCTTTCACATCCATATGATGTTATTGAAAATACCATGGCTTGAACAAGTTGAATCTTTGTATGGAGAGAGACATCTCTGCTCTTGAGAATCTTATCTAGGTCTTTCATAGGCATTCTGCCAAGAGCAATCTGTCGTCTGATTTCTTGACTGCTTATTGCTTCTTTATTGATAGTTGATCCAAGTAGGCTAAAGTTGTTCACAATTTCAATTTCTTCTCCTTCAACAATGAACCTGTTGATTATGCCAGTTGTCATGATCTTTGTCTTCTTTACATTAAGGTGCAGGCCCATTTTGAGATTATGTTCTTTGATCGTGAGAAGCAAATGTTTCAGATCTTCTTCACTTTCAGCCAGTAATGTGGTATCATCAGCATATTATGATTATTACGTATTCTTATTGTTTTTATTGTACTTTTTTGAGGTTTGTTATCCTTATTTCCCCCTGAAGAAGGCCTTACCGGCCGAAACGCATAGGAGTTTAATAAAAACCTGAAATCCGCCAGTCTGTGTACCAGCTCCTTTGGTTTCTTCTACATGTGAAGTGGCATGTTAGAAAGAGCATCCAAGTGCAATCTGGGACATCCAAGGCAAAAAGTACAGGAAAATGCCAGGGACATCAATGTTCCGGCCTAATTTTGAAACATAGATGCCCCTGGCGTGACTGCCCATGCCAGTGTCCATATAGATATCCCTGCTACCAAACATTTGGGGCAAGGATCTTCAACTACTTTGCATACTGAGACATTTATTGGCATGGCAAAACATAATAACATAGTAACATAGTATATTACGGCAGATAAAGACCATCATGGTCCATCTAGTCTGCCCTGCAAGATGGCAACAGTAGATCCTCCTGCCTCTCTGTGCAGGTGACCCCTCCCCATGCCTTTGCTTAGGGGTTTTTATTTCATTTATTTTATTTTATTTCTAAGCACTTATATACCACTTTTTCTGGAGATCAAATATGGTTTACATTGAGCAACAACAAAGTTAGTTACATGCAACAGTTTCATTAACTATATACAATGAACAATAACTTGGGTCTTAACCTAGTCCAATAGTGAACTATGTATATTAAACAAAGAATTGAAGTCTAGACTTGCAATTCGGTTTTGAATCAAATCAAGTCTGTGTGTAGCTTCTATATATGTGTGAAAGGTATTTTTTGTTTTTGTGGTCAAGGTGTGTTGTGTCGCCTGGACATGTGCTAGTCATCAATATATGGTAGATACATTGGTTGTTGTATTAGGTGGGGTCAGGGTTGGGGGATTCCAGTGGGTTTCCAAAAGGCTTTTGAAGAGATGGGTTTTGAGATCTTTGCAGAAAGCAGAGAGATCTTTAATAGCTCTTAATTTGTTTGGTAGAGCGTTTGGTAGATCTTTAATTGCTCTTAATTTGTTTGGGGGCAAAGTCTGCTCTGTTGTTGGTGGCTCTAATGGATTTTTCAGTAGTCTTGGAGAACTGCTAGTTTGTTCTGGTTGCATCCTCGCTTTAGTCGTGTCTCTATTTGTTTGTTGATGAGGGAGGTGAGGTGAGATGGGCGCTGCTATTTCCCTTAAGAGCTGAAATGCAATATTTAGGGGTATGTTTACTAAACCATCCTAATGTTACCGGCGCTACTTCCAGCATTACTGTGAGGAATGCCATATAAGGTAGTGGACGTTCCAGTCTTAAGGTAGAAATCACGGGTTATTGCACGATAAAGTGCGCCGTGTCAGTTATCGCACGATAGAGGGAGCTGTGCCACCTTATCACGCGTTAACCTTAACTTCGCACGCTGACCTGCAATCACAGCAACAGAAGGGTAGCGCACTGGTTAATACAATGACTGCTGAGACAGGGGTCATGAGTTCCATCTCTCAGTGGGTGTAATGAATAAAGGTGGCCAAGACAATTCATTTTCCTGCTTGTAACAGTCAGAAACATTCTAACAATCTGTGCTGCCAGCTAAAAATACCCGCACCCCAGTGCCGTAACCTAATGCACCTTTTAGGGCGCACCAGAAGGCACATCATAAACCACCACGTCAGCCAAGGCGGGTCATAATGTGCCCCAGAGGGTGTGACAAAAGGTTGGCAACCCCCAAGGCACCATATCAGGTGCCCCATAAGCTGGCTGAATCTAAGGTGCTGCTAAAGATGCCCCAAGGATGTATAGGTGACTCAAGAAATGGTGCCCAAGGGCAGTAAGGTGCCCCAAGTTGAAAAGCAAGAAAGGTATGGGCCAAAAAAAGATGTAATCCTAACACTGCACAGAGCACCAAGGAAAGACAATGCACAAGTGATGGAAGGAAGTAGATCAGAGCTGATAGACCAGACAAATCTGCGTCCAGTCCATGTGGCAGCTGGTAAAGTGTACAAACATATCGGGGGCAGCTGTACCGATGCACAGGGTGATGGTAATGTACTGTGCAACAATGACAGTGTGTGGCAGAGGATGGGAAGACGTGTCCAGCAGAGGAGGTAGAGATGGCAGTCTAGGTGCAATGGCAGGAGGATAGAGGAGTAGCAGTGCCATGCAGAGCACACACAGGAGCAGCAACCAGGAAGAGCTGCAATGCAGAAACGTGTACCAGTGCAGGACATGGGGTAGCAGCCTGCACATCAGGGCAGGACGGCACACAGCTGGCAGACACACATAGACAGACAGAAGGATAGTTGGCAACTGTGATAAGGGTACAATGTGCCAACAGCTCAGATCTGCACAGATATGACTGTTACAGGAATGAAAAGTAGCTGTGCAGGACAGGCATACAAATAAAAGAGAACAGAGAGAAATCAAACCTATGACCATTAGCACAAATGTCAGTGCACAAACCAGTAGGCTACACCATCAACATGAAGTCATTAGCAAAGGTTGCATACAAGAACACTGCAGGGCATCACACAAAAAGCCTTCTGTCTGCCAGGATAGGGCAACCTCCAACAGTAACCGTGATGGAATTCACATGCAGATCTGGTGTGTACAGCTCAGATCACAGTCTGTAATTGGGCCCAGAACCACATATTACTACATGCATACACACAATGAAATGTTATGCAGTGGATACAGCATGCAAAAGAGGAAAGAGCCTAAACCCAAAGGGCAGCAGGGGATGCTCTGTGGAGCAGGGCAAAATAGGGAACAGAACAGGAGTGTGTGAGAATTGAACCTGCAAACAGGTGTGGCCCAGACCAGCTGAACCACAGCAATGCCAAGCCCCCAAGCGGACTGCCTATGTAAGCACTACAAAGAAAGAGACATATGTAACAGCTAATATGTGATGGCTAGGCAGCACAGAGGGCACACTTTGGTGTACAGTGAAGAGATGGAAGGGTGTGTGGATAGGTGATGAACCTGCAGGCAGCTCATGGTCAGGTTAGCACAACCCAAAAAAAAAACATGTGGGAAGCAAACCTGCAACCTATGGTGTTCCAACACATGTCCATAACCACTATCCCAAACAACCACAGCAAGCACAATGCAAAGATATTACCTCAAAGGGAAGGTGTGTATGGAAACCTGTAACACCCAGTGATGTGGCAAACTGCTGACAGATAGACAGCTGGCACTGTACAAGGATGTGAGCACAGGTGGGCCATGTACATAACCAGGAAATCACTAAATACATGTGTCAGTGTGGTCAAGCAACAGCAGAGACAAATGTAAGTCCAACACATATTTTTATTTTGGTTAATCATCAGAAATAGTGTAATACCACCTTTCATAATATCAAGGTGATTGGATAACAGGGAAAAAAGTGAAAACACATTTTGCAGGGCAGCACCCCACATGTCACAGAAAAGTCACTGGCCCATCTACAGATGATGGGCAGGAGAGATAATGTGCATCAGGTGCATGGTGTGCAGTATGCATTAGCCCCCACCCCCCACATGCTGATGCATGCCCCAAATGCATTAGTCACATATGTGTGCATGTAGACAGTAGGCGGTGCATGATGAGGCCCAACACACATCATTCATAATCTGTTCTTAAAAATATATCTGTCCACCAACACAGGAGACACAAAAATGAAACAGCATACGTTATTAAAAGTAAGCAAGTGTAAACATAGATATAGAAATATATGTTACAGCTGTCACATAATGCCTGATATAGGAATCAAAGCAGCCCCAATGTAACCTAAACAATTGTCAAAGACAAAATGAGGATTTGCTGACAGGTACTAGAGACACATGAACACAGAATTCAAATGAAACAAACCGCAGAAACATGCAGAGATAACACTATACAGAAGGTCCCCTGCACTGGTTGGTGTGGATACAATGTCTGTACACATATATCACGGTACATGTAATGCACAAATGAAGGAAGAAAATGGACACCCACACTGCCACACTTCAAATATAATGGGGCAATGTGAGTGCCGGAACCTCAGGGGATAAATAGGACTGTGCAGACATGCAATGCTAGGTTTGTAAATCAATATAGAGTGACACGACTATACAGTCAACAAACACAATAAACTGTATATAGAGATTGAAAGAAAGGTCAAACATGTTACAGTAACCCACGCAGAAGCCATATTGCCACATGCTGTGTTGCACCAACATAGTCAGTCACATGCACATGCACTGAGTACGTTGAAACATGATACAGTGATGCCACACATGCACTGTAACACCCTTGGTGAGCGCAAACATCAATCCAAGATGTTGGTATGCAGTAAAGTGGTGTGGTGACAAATACTGTGTCATGTCCAAGTGGAGGGTAGGAGGACATGGACAAGAGGACCTCTCCAATGTTCCCCCTGTGCCACACGCATGGCTGTATGCTCATGTTGAACTAAACAGATGAGCATATCCTGCGTTCCAGGTCACACATATGGGCAGAACACAACAACACAATGTCAGATGGATGTACAACATATAGCGACAATGTCAGTCTCTGCTGCACACATAGGGACCAGTAGACAGTGTCCACAGTGCAAAGGGTGTCTGCAACCCAACAAGTCCCGTTAAGACTGTCCTTGAAACCCTGGGCACGCATAGTCAAGTGTGACATGTCAATATGCCACAGTACTGGAAAGGTCATGTGTGTCTCCTGCCCTGTGTCAGAAGAGGAGAAACAATGTATTGGTATGCTGCTTGCAACATCAGGCCAAATTGCAGAGAGTCAAACATCAATATGTACGTAATGAAACGTCACACAGGCAAACATAACATGATCACAACACAGAACACAGTGCATGTTGTGGACATTTGGAATTGGAACCGCAGATGAGGGTGTCACATGGATATGATAATGTCCATGCCCATGTTACACAGACGTTTCATAGCTCCATCCCATGTGCATCAGCATTGGTGTACAGAGACTCAACATGAAAGGTCCATGAAACAAACAGCAAATCATTAACATGTAAAGGCTGATGTCATTCCCAAAAGATCCAAGGTGCAACCTACCATGTGCTTGCAGCAAGTGTCTGCTCGGGATCCTCTGAGGCTGTCAAAGGTCACAACAGGTCACAGTGAAGGGAGAAGATGTCATCGAAATGTGTAGAATCACCATGTTCCCATGTCCAGCCACTGTTGATGCATGTCCACATTATGGCAATATCTGTGATACATAAATGCTGCCATGTCCTCAGCTCAGCAGTGGTCTGTCAGCACACAAGAGATAGGTCAGCTCACAACACACAACACATGGCCACAATGTTCACAAGGTAAACAGTAGTAAGGTAGAGATAGCACGGTCACCACCACTTCCCAGGTGTACAGACCCCTCACACCACATGATAATGCAAAATGCCTGCACACTGTATCATCACACAGTCAACCCAAAAACACACACCCACACAGTATGCTAAGGTGAGCGTGCCAGCAGTAGCATACGGCCTGTATGTGTACAATTGGAGATTAGTGGAGATAAAGGCTTGTCAAAAGCAATGATACACTGCTGTTGGCTGATGCTACAATGTCAGCGAAGGGTGTACATGCAGCCCACCACCCGAACACCTAGGACCTGCAGACACATGCAGCTCTGTTGGATGTGTCCCAGAGACAGTGATGGAGAAGACGAACTGGCCAGGAACACATGTGGATATGTGTGCCAACAGCAACATATGGGGTATGGGGGTGCAGGGCAAAGAGGTGAACAACAACATATGTATAATATGACAGATCACTGCAGACATGTGCTCCCCCTGATTATCGTCACAGACAAAGCAGTTGTAGGCCCACCTACCCCAGACTACTGCATGTTGGATGACGTACAGTCAGCTGCAACTGCACCACACCAAGGGTCACCAAGGATGTCCTGTGGATTGAGGAACACAAGAGAAACATACATATGTCATGTTGGAGCTGTGCAACACACACTGCACCTTCACGTCCTCAGCTCGCAGACCCCCCAAGATCATTTACAGACTGGCTGTTCCCCATCACACTGTACCGACTCGCTTCATGCTAAAGTTATCACTGAAGTGTGTGTGGCAAAATACAAGGGCCCGTACTCTGTCCGTCACCTTCCTGAACTCTCTGCTGCCTCCAAAACTGTTGAACAGAACCGTCTCCTCACTACCGTGTCCCTGCTCTGCTCTAAGGCCGCAGTACTATCCTGCGCCCACCATATCGCTCCCACTACCCCTTCAGTGTATGTTCTGGTGTCTCCATGTCCTCTGCTACCCTGCTGTCAGTTCCTGTACCACAGGGAAATATCCAGGGGCTTCTTCCTTATCCTCTGTCGATATCCATTTCCTTGGTGTGTCTATCTCATCCCTTGACTTACATTACCAGCTGTGTGCTGATGAGTTGCATATATATCTCTCCATGCCTGAGCTATGTCTGCCAAACCACACCCCGATGTCTGCTTGACACCTGACATTGCTGGCTGCATGTCATCCCACTGTGTGAAATTGACAATGGTAAAGCATGGATATCCCATATGTGCACCTAAACCCTCCCCTCCCATCAGAGTGTCTGTGTGTGTGGCCACACCTTCCTTTCTCCAGGGTCCTCAATGTAGGTGTTGTCTTGGACTCCACTCTCCTCCTCTCCACACATACCCAGCTTGTAGCTGAGGCTTGTGGTTTCTTTCTAGATGACATTAGCTATATTTCCCCAGTCCTTACCGACTACACAACTAAAACCCCAATCCACCCCCTAAACAGCTCTCGGCTTGCCTACTGTAACCTACACCTTGCTGATCTGCCTTTGAATCATCTCTGTCTGCCTCAAAATATGCAACACTACACTGCATGACAATCTACAGCCATACGCATAATGGTAATAATACTTCCCCTGTCAGGACACCTCACAGGTTCCCTATCCGTCTCCACATCCATGTCAAGGCTCTCCTGCTGACCTATACATGCAGTCACACTGTGGTGTTCAAGTAACTTCCCTTACCGATCTCAACTACCACTAATACAACTGCTACTGAGCATGTATATAGTGCTACCTGTCATATGTAGCACAATACAGAAACAAGTAACACACAGTCCCTGCTCATCAGAGCATACAATGCAATCAATCAACTCATATTACAAAATGTGAAGCACACATGTCTAGGCAACTGGTCCCATCTAAGGCCTGCTCTCCTACTGTTGACCCCAGACTACACTCCTTTTACCTTGCTACACCTAAAGCCTCGAACCAACTACCTGCATCTGTACAGCAGCCCCTTTCCCAATCAGCCTCAAATCAGGTGTGACAGTTTAACACCTCCCCCAAGCCTACTAATCCTGACACACATAATCCACCTCCACCCGCTGTTGTGCCCTTCTCACATTCTCTGTGTTTCAGTCATGACTAGATTGTAAGCTCTGATGGCCAGGCAGTGTCTGTTATATGTCAGTGCAGTGTTGCATCTTACTCCTGTTGGGATACAAATGTTCACTAGTAGTAGTAGTACACACATATCTAAACAAATGTATGTGGCAACATATGCAGTACTTAAATGAGAAGACTTCCACAATCACCTGCCACCTGACTGCTGTGCCCTCACGAGTGTCACCACAGCCACGTACAGGAGGGCACGTAGGATCATCTTCCAGATCCTCATTAATTTGGACAGGGATATGGTGCCTGAGAGCAATGTTGTGCAGGATGCAACAGGCTATAATGATCTCTGCCACAGTCTGTGCTTTGTATTGTAAGGCCCCGGCGGTCCTATCCAGACACCTGAAACGACCCTTTAAAACTCCAAAGGTGCACTCTATGACAGAGCAGCTGGAGGCATGGGCCTCATTGTAACTCCTCTCCTCACGTGTCCATGGTTGACGCACAGGGGTCAGCAACCAGGGGCGACACCCATATCCTGAATCACATGCAGAAAGAAATGTGGAACGTTAAAGCAGGAGCTCATATCCACCCAAATGGACAAAGTATGTACGTCCAAACCAAACGCACAAAACATCCTGACACAAACATATGACATCACATGATGGGTCACCACAACTATGCAGCAGCGTTTGAAGGTATGACACACAAAACAAGGGGCAGGTGTAAGGATTGCAATCAACATAATCTGTAACCACGATATAAATGCTAGCGTCCATTCTACCATCAACACACAGCACCTTAGCAAGGAAGAGCTAGAGGGCAATCTCCCCCCCCCCCCAACGTTAGATCACACACAGACAGATGAGACGCACACACAACTAGGGATACACCTCAAAGACAGACATGTGCACATATGATTATTCAGAGGATCACCATGTGAATGTCAGAGATGAGAAATACACATCCAGCAGTATACAGTCCTCATACTGTCCTGCCTCAAACTGTCTGAATAGTGCCGAGTAATGCAGGATATAGGAGTCATGGGTGGACCCTGCAAACCTAGGGACCACATTCAGAATATGCATATTTGCATCACATACAACCTGAACATTCAGGGAATGGTAGTGTTTGCGGTTGCGGAACAATACCTCCCTGTCTCTGGACGGGACCAGGGCAACATGTGTGCAATCAATAGCTCCCATCACGTGTGGTATCCCAGCAAATGCCTCAAAGGCCTGGTTCAGGGTCCCCCACTGTTGCCTAGTGTTGGGAATGGCAATGTAATTCCCCACCCGGCTGATCATGGCACGCAGTACCTGGTGGAGACAGCGTGAGAAGGTGGGGCGGTTCATGCCACCCACTGCGGCCACAGTGGAAACAGCCAGAGGCAAAGAAATGTAGGGCACCAAGGAGCTTGACCAAACCCGGTATGGCATGTGACCAATCAGTCAGGGGCTTGAGGTCAGGTCTTAGATCCTCATAGAGCTCCCTAACAGCCCCCATGCTCAGGCGGTAGAGGGAGATGACCTGGTCCTCAAGCATGTCCTGGAGCTCGGCTTTGGGCCTGTAGAGGCGAGGCTGGTGAGCCTGCAACTCCACACGCCTCCTGTGCAGTGTCGGCACAGCCTCTGCCTGGCCTGCCCCCACAGCTGCAGGTCTGTGTTGCAGCGGGACTAAACCCATGCCCTGTGCCTCAGCCCCATGGACACCATCTCCCCCGTTAGGCAACCGCAGCCCCTGCACACCTCCCACTGCACATGCAGCAACCACAAAGCCCGCCATAAACACCACCCCCTCAACTCCTCTATCTCACACAAACTCAGACACTCACCTCCCCAACACTCACCAACCTAGCCACATACCTCCCCCACCGCTCACCAACCCTGCCAGTCACCTCCCCCACCACTCACCAACCCAGCCACACAACTCCACCACTACTCACCAACCCAGCCACTCTCCAAACCAAACCTGCCTCTGACACTCTCCTTGCTTCACCAACAATCAACAGCGCATGCCTTGTCTCCCTCACCTACACAACCCCTCAACGTGTACCAGGTGTGCATTTGTATGTATGGGGTTTTTTATGCTGCCTGTGTTGCGCAGTGGCGTGAGCGCATTGAGCATGCACTGTGGAGACGTGGAAGGTGCGTGTGTGGGACACCATGTTACACATGTGCTGTGCATGAGTGTGAGGCTTGGCGCATGCACGTAACGGCACGCAGCACATGCGCATGTCTCATGCTCACGCACAGCGCATGTGCAACGTGGTGTCCCACACACGCACCTTCTGTGTCTCTGCGGCACATACACAATGCACGCAGCCAATGCACTCATGCCACTGTGCATGCACAACGTGCGCAGCATAAAAAAAACATAAATACACATGCACACCTGGTACAAGCTGAGGGGTTTGTGTAGGCGAGGGAGACAAGGCGTGCGCTGTTGGTGGTTGGGGAAGCAAGGAGAGTGTCAGAGGCAGGTTTGTTGTGGAGAGTGGTTGTGTTGGTGAGTGGTAGTGGAGAGTATCAGAGGCAGGTTTGGTGTGGATAGTGGCTGGGTTGGTGAGTGGTAGTGGAGAGTGTCAGAGGCAGGTTTGATGTGGAGAGGTGTGTTGCAAAGCAGGCGAAAGAGAGAGGAGGGGAGGAGAGGAGGAGAGGAGCAGGCGAGAGAGACAGGAGCTGAGTTGAGGAGCAGGCGGCAGGGAGAGGAGGGGAGGCGAGGAGCAGGTATGAGGTAGAGCAGAGGAGTCGAGGGGCAGGGATGTGTGACAGGGAGGGAGAGGGCACAGAGGGCAGGGAGATGGAGCAACAGGACATGGCAGGAGGGGAGGAGGGGGGGCCACCTGTTCAGCAGGACCCAGAGCCGGCAGGGAGTGTTGGGCCTGTGGTGGTGGCCGCAGGCCCATTAGGTGTGTCGCAGCCCACCCAGGGGCCACACAGTGTAAAACGGAGGCGTATACTGGTGCCAGCTGAGGAACGTAGGACAGCTGTGAGATTCAGCCAGCAAGAAAACTACATCCTGCTGGCCAGTGTGTTGGAGCGGTATGAGGTGCTCTATGGCCATCTGAGCACCAGCACCACTCCCACGGTATACACGTGGGAGGAGGTACAGGAGGCTGTAGCCAAGGCAGGGGGACCAACCAGGGTCCTGGACAGCCTGAGGAAGAGATTCAATGATATTAAGCATGGTGTCTGTGCACACATGGTGGAGGAGATGCAACATGCCATGGGCACCGGTGGGGGTGCCCCCTTTGCCCCAACCCTCACACCCCTGGAGCAGGAGCTTGCAGACCATCCTGGCCCCATCTACCTATGTGGACTGCCTGAAGCGCTGGACACCGCTCATCCACAGGCAGGTAGGTCCGCTCTTTTCACCTTGCTGCTCCTTACGCTTGGAATAAACTTCCTTTGTCTATATGTCAGGCATCTTCTTTGCCCCTCTTCAAACTCAAGTTAAA
The DNA here is from genome assembly GCA_033557465.1 of Ichthyophis bannanicus. Taxonomy (NCBI): domain Eukaryota; kingdom Metazoa; phylum Chordata; class Amphibia; order Gymnophiona; family Ichthyophiidae; genus Ichthyophis; species Ichthyophis bannanicus. The sequence goes on along the minus strand of CM066032.1, from coordinate 366,452,220 downwards.
AGCTCATCTTTTCACCTCTGCCTTTGGCTCTTGAGTTTGCTGTGATCCTTCCTTCCCCTCTTTTATTTCACCTTTCTATCTTCCTCTTACACTTGTTCTTACCTCTTTCCTTTGTCCTGTCTCTCATGCTCTTGTCTCTTTGTCCTTGTTCTTATTTTTTTTCTACTCCTTTTCTTGCTTTGTCTTTGTAGATTGTAAGCTCCTTTAAGCAAGGACTGTCTTTTTGTGTTTTCATTGTACAGCGCTGCGTGCGCCTGGTAGCGCTTTATAAATGCTTAGTAGTATAGTAGTAGTAGTAGTAGTAGTAGTAGTAGTAGTAGATATGCAGCACACGTACAGGGCACGCCCAAGCACATGCGGCCCATGGAGGGAATTGGTGGGGGCCCATGTCCTGAGAGCATGTGTGCCCTAACACAGGCAACTGTGGGGTGATGAAACCACAGCACATGGCAGGGTAGGTACAGGGTGTGTGTGACAGGTACCTGGGCCTGTGTGCATGGTAGACACAGTCGAGGACGGAAAAGCTGTGGAGAACCAGGGGGCATGGTGGACAAGGCCCATATTTGATTGAACAATGCATACATCAATGGTCACGAAATCTCCATGCAAAGCCCAGAGGGTTCAGCTGCACAGCAACAATTCATAGCACTACAGATCAGCAATGTCATAGTAATCTAAAAGACCTATCTGAGGAGTGGCTAATGATATCACACCGTAATCAAAGAGGATCACAGCATATATAGAAACATAAAAACATAGAAATATGACAACAGAAAAAGACCACATCGCCTATCTAGTCTGTCCTTCCATAACAACTACAACAGTCCCCTTTTTACCTTTAGAGATCCTCTGTGTTTGTCCCATGCTTTTTTGAATTCAGTTACTGTCCTCATCTCTACCACCTCCACTGGGAGACTATTCCATGGATCCACTACTCTTTCCGTAAAGAAATATTTCCGCATATCACTCCTGAATCTATCTCCCTTCACCATCATCCCATGTCCCCTCATAGCAGAACTTGCTTTCAATTGAAAGAGGCTCTCTCCCTGAACATTTATGCCACGGAGGTATTTAAACATCTCAATCATATCACCTCTATCCCGCCTTTCCTCTAAGGTGTACATATTAAGATCCTTCAGTCTGTCCTCATATGCTTTATAATGATGACCACTAATCATGAGCAGCAATGTAACAGTAAAGAGCCCCATTGGGATATCATTTGCCACTATTCAGATAACCTCTTTGTATTACTATTACATTGCTGCTCTCTAGTGCTGTGAATTGTTGCTGTGCTGCTGGACCCTCTGGCCTTTTCATATAGGTGATTTTGTCCACTGATGTATGCAGAGTTCATGTGATTACAGGGCTTGTCTGCCCTTCAAAGGACTCCTCCTCCTAAGGATTTGTGGTTGGGGGACAAACTGAGGTCTATTTCCTCTATTACTGGAGTTATCCTACCCAGATTGGTGTAGCGTTCCTTCCTCACATATGGCTTATGATGTCTTAGGGGCTTGTTTACAAAGCCGCGGTAGCAGTTTCCGATCGTTATTGGAGCCGCAGCCCCATTGATTTCAATGGGGCCGCGGCTCCGATAACAATTGGAAACCGCTACCACAGCTTTGTAAACAAGCCCCTTAGGGTTTATATTGATTTGTTTATTTGTGCCTACTCTTGTTGGGGTGTGTTCATTATTATCAGCTTCATTTCTCTTTCCCCCTGAGGTCTACTTGCTAAAATAGTACCTGGCATATAGGTCACCACCAATCATCATAAATCTGCAGCCAGTTACGCAGCACATTGTGACAGGGGGAAACATACAAGAAGGACATACAACTAGCCAAGAACACATTGACCTGGGGGTACCCACACACACCACCAAAACAGCTATGACATGTGTATGCTCTTACCTATCCAGGGACATATCCCAGACCACTGACAGGGAAGGGCCTAACACACGGGGATGATGATATAGATGCAAATAAATGCCAGCAAGCACATCACACACATGTCACACACTTAACACATATACAGACTCCCATACCTATTCCTGAATTGTGCAAAGATAGAGGTGGGGGCCAGCCGTAGCCAACATACAAGTGATGTGCACAATGAAGGCAGTGTAAAGGCATGTTAGGATCAGTCTCCGGGGTGGTAACCCCTGTCATAGGCCAATCTGTAGGCACACTCCAAATAGATTTGAAAGGTTGCTAAGATGCATCTCTGATAAAACATTGCCTTAACTTTTGATTTGTGATCTGACATTAAGCATAGTCACCTTTTCATACATATATGATATATGCTGCCATGTTTAAGATGTCATTGCTAGGGTATACAGGTGATGGTGGAGGTAGCTGCTGCTCCACACAGGTCCCAACAGGCAGACGCTCCATAAGGTTTTGGCTGGTGGAGGCTGTGTGTTTTGGTGTTTCTGCCTCTGTTGTCCGAGGCTCTGGGGCAGAGGTTCCAGAATCCAGTCCTGGTGGCCCAAACATGTTCCCAGTTTCCAGCATTCCCCTAATGAATATGCATGGAAGACATTTGCATGCAATGGGGGCAGTGCATGTAAATGCATCTCATTCATATTTATTAGTGACATCCTGACAACCTAAATGGTGTTTGGACCTCCAGGACTGGGTTAAGAACCTCTGTTCTGGGTAGTAAACATGGTTATGGTGTATGTGATCTGCAGGGTAAAATATTGGGACATGGTCTACAGGTGCCCCATCTTGGATTCAAACTCGTAACCTTTGCCCCTGAACACACTGGCTGTGTGTAGTACACCAAACTGTTGCTACAGAAGCAGGTCATTCCCTGGGGATACCATTAGTGTTCATCAGATAGACCTTGTCTGTTGCACCACACGGCACCGACCTAAACAGGGCTTGGCCTTGGTCTCCTGTGGGCAGATGCTACTGCCCCCTCCACCACCAGCAACCCTCTGCCACCATGCTGACATGCCCTTATGCTGGTGGTGCGCAGTCCCAGGCCATCCAGTGTGCTGGTAGGTAGCTGCCTATGGCGTGGGTTCTCGGGTAGGGGTGCCTACATGGACATGTGTGCTTCCCCCCGGCACCGCCTGCCAATGCTATGTGCCCTTGGGGGTACCTGCTGGTTAATATCCCCTGTGACACTGTGGGACACACACTTGTGCCCATGTTGGACCCTCTTTATTTGCTGTCTTGCTTCTTTACAGTTTCGGTATTCCTATGTGCCACCTAGGCATCTGCTAGTCTGCACTGTGCCCCAGCTGGACCACAGCATGTGCCGCCTGAAGCCCCCTGTATCCCATTTACAGCATCAGTACAGTTGCCCTTTCCTATGTGCCCACTCTGCTGTTGCTGCACATGTGCACGCCATAACAAACCTGCCCAATATAAACGACTAAAAACATGATCACCACGATTTCAATGTGGGATCATTCACTTCCAAACATGTTATCTTCCTTTTTATGCTTTGTCAGTAATGCTGCTTTATGTTTATCATTAATATCACTATTGGCCAGCTTGGTTATTGGGATTTCAAATGTGGTTCTGGTCATTTTATATGTTTATTTGCTTTTTTGGTTCCTGCACATGTATCACTACTATCACTTTTCTGGGTTTCCTTGCCTTTGCTGTACATTGCTGACTGAAATGATTTCTCTCTCCTGCAAATGTGCCTCTAAAGTGAGGGTTTCACTGGCGTTAGTGTTCAGACCCTTATTTCACAGCGTTAGTGTGCCTGGAGCCTCTCCCCGCCCACTCTCCGGCCATTGACGCCTATCTCTGCCCTCTGGGAGGCCTTACTCCACCCTTCAGACCCAGATTTCACAGCATGTGCCTTAACGCCGCTGCCGACGTTATCACGCGATACGTGACGTATCACGCGATAACGTCACCGCTGCTACGTTAAGACGGTTTAGTAAACATACCCCTTATTGTTTTGTAATGTATTCAACTTTGGACTGGGAGCCATTATAAATTATATAATATAGGTGTGATGTGTTCAGATATGTTGGTCCTCCATGCTATTCTTGCTGCAACACGTGCACCATCTGGAATTGTTTTAGGGCTTGTTGGATAAGCCTTTGAGGGTGCTGCTACAAAATTCAAAGTGTGGCGTGATTAACACTTGGAGGACTGATCTGAAGTCATGGTTGGGGAGTAATGGTCAGAGCTGTTGCAGCATTTTGAGTTTATAGTAGATTTTTTTTGTTGTAAGTTTTATGTGTATGGACATACTGAGGATCTCATCTAAAGTGACCCCAGGGTAAGTGACCCCAGGGTATTTTACTTCATTTTTAACCAAGATGTCAGTCCCACTAGCTGTGACATTTGGAGGTGGGGCAAAACCTTGGTTCCTAGTTATGAATAATACTTCTGTTTTACTAAAATTGATCTGTAGGTTATGATTGTTAAGCCATTTTGATGTTTTATTGAAACATTCTATAATTTGGTGTGGGATGGAGTTTGAGATGTTAAACGGTAAATATAACATTATATCATCTGCATAAATGTGGTATCCTATGTTGAATTTTTTAAAGATGGTGCAGATGGGCTAAAGGTATATGTTGAATAGGATGGCCGAAAGGGCAGATCCTTGAGGTAGGCTCTGTTCTTGTTTATAATGGTTTGGAAGTTCTCTGTCCTGTTTTAACCTGTTGGATTCTGTCTGACAGGTATACTGGAACCATTGGAGTTGGTGTTAAGTGCCGTCAAGTTGGTGTCGACTCATGGTGACCCTCTGGATAGCTGTCCTAAATTACGTTCGATCTTCAGTCAGGCGGCTCATTGTTGACAGACTGGCACCCATAGCTGCTGTTATTTTATCGATCCATCTCATTGCTGGCCTTCCTCTTTTGCTTTGACCTTCTACCTTCCCAAGCATGATATCTTTCTCTAATGATCTCTCTCTCTTTGCATAGTGTGTCCAAACTATGAAAGTCAAAGTCTTGTCATCTGAGCTTGTAAAGAAAGCTCAGTTTGATCTCCTCTAGTACTGACTGGTTTGTTCTTCGGGCAGTCCATGGAATACGCAGTATTCATTGCCAGCACCATAATTCAAAGGCATCAATGTTCTTCCTATCCATCTTTTTCACAGTCCAACTTTCACATCCATATGATGTTATTGAAAATTCCATGGCTTGAACAAGTTGAATCTTTGTATTGAGAGAGACATCTCTGTTCTTGAGAATCTTGTCTAAGTCCTTCATAGCCATTCTGCCAAGAGCAATGCGTAATCGGATTTCTTGACTTGCTTCTTTATTGATAGTTGATCCAAGTAGGTTAAAGTGGTCAACTATTTCAATTTCTTCTCCATCAACGATGAACTTATTCATTTTTCCAGCTGTTAGGATCTTTGTCTTCTTAACATTAAGGTACAGGCCCATTTTAAGACTATATTCCTTGATCTTGAGAAGCAAATGTTTCAAATCATCTTCACTTTCAGCCAGTAATGTGGTATCATCAGCATAGCGAAGGTTGTTGATTAGTCTTCCCCCAATCTTCACACCTCTGTTGTTTTCATACAGTCCTGCTTCTCTGATGATTTGTTCTGCATATAAATTAAAGAGGTAAGGGGAAAGTATACCATTGGAGTACGGTTCCTTTTATTCTTATTTGTTTTAGTCTGGTGAGCATTATGGTGTGACTAATGCTGTCAAATGCAGCAGTGATGTCCAAGAATATCAAGATGAATGCTTGCCTGGTGTTATCTAAGTCATGTAGCAGTTTGTCCAGTAGAACAAGTAGGAGAGTTTTGATGCTGTGGTGTTGTCTGAAGCCATATTGGTGGTCATTTAGGGGAGCATTGGTATCAATATGGTCCTGCAGTTGAATTTGGACTATTTTTTCAATTGTTTTAGCCATGAATGGGAGGTTTGAAATTGGTCTATATGATGTGGGGCTGTTTTTATCCATGGAGTTGTTTTTCAGGACAGGGAGGATCACAGCATGTATTAGTGTTGGGGGCATTAAGTCCTTGATTCAGGGATGAATTTATAATTGGGAGCGTTCTGCTTTTGTTGTCTTTATCCAGCTGACTGGACATTTATTTATTTACATTCTCTTATATACCGTGCTATTCTGTATCAGTGCAGTTTACATTGACCAAACTGAAATTACATTGAACAGGGCATTATAACTTGGAGATAACTATTTTACAGGGAACATGGGCTATGGAGGGTTAAGTGGCTTGCCCAAGACCACAAGAAGCACCTGTGGAACTAGAAACCCCAGTCCTTCCGGCCCAAGGTTGCTGTCTTCTAGTGGGATTTGAACCCCCAACCTTCCGGCCCGAAGTACCTTGCCCCAACCACTAGGCCACTCCTCCACTCCACATGGATCAAGGCTTGATGTTGTCATATTTATTTTGGATATTATGTTACTAAGAGTATCTTTCTTGATCTGTGACAATGTTGACAAGGTGTACAGCGGTGTAGGGGTGGCATTATGGGGGGGGGGGAGGGAGTTGAATTTATAGCTTGTAGCCTTTGCTTGCCCTTATAGTAGTTAGCCAGGATTTGGGGTTCAATGGTGAGGTTATTTATGTCATCATTTCTGATGTTATGGATAAGAATTTTTACGATTTCAAACAATTCTCTGGGGCGATTGATGGATGTGGTATGTTAGAATAGTATTCCTTCTTGTTGTCAATGGAATGTTTGTAGCATTGTAATGTTCCAATGTTGTCCTCGCAGGTTTTCACCATTGTCAGCTCCATCGCCTTCAACTTATCCAGAACACTGCAGCCTGTCTCCTTACTCACTCCTCTTCCTCCGACCATGCCAACTCCCTCCTCTTGCAGCTCCACTGGCTGCCCATCAAATCCCGGTTCATCCACAAGATACTCACAGCCACTCACAGAGTACTCCACACTGGCACCTCTCGTTATCTCGCAGACCTCATTCATCATCAGTCCTCCCCATGCCCTCTCCGATCCTCCCAGGGGGAACCCACTCTTCCTTCCCTCTCCTGCCCAGGCCTGTCTTGAACTTACCCACCACTCTGCCTATTTTTTTCTAGGCCCTGCACTTTGTAACTTGCTCCCACAAGCCCTGCGCACCGAGGTGTCATTTCCCCATTTCAAGGCAATGCTCAAGACCCACCTTTTTCATCTTGCTTTTGACCTCCCTCTTCCTCTCCCTGACCCCTAGGCCCCCCCCCCCAGGGCCATCGGCCAATACTGCCTGCCCCTGCCCCTCCCCCACCACATGTTTGTTGCAACTATCCCTTTAATTTTTTGTCTGTCCTCTAATCTACTGCTTTCCTGTCTGAATGATGGTGTTCCTTTCCTCCTTTGTTTTCCTTGCAGCCACATTGATTGTATACTGCTCTGATGCGCCAGTATATCAAGCACTCCAATAAAGAATGTATTCATGTAGAGGGATCCGAGGTCAATGGACGTTGTGGTCCTCCATTTACTCTCAATCTTCCGCAGTGTGGTCTTTATCTGTTTTTAGGTCTTGAGTGTACCATGCTGCTGATGTCGTTTGTTCTTAATTGGTCGTGAGGTTTTTGCAGTGGCAGCATTTTCTATGGCATTATTTCAGTTGATTATTGCATCTTCTACGTCTGTTAGATCAGGGTCTAGTCGCTGGAGTGTTTGATTTGAATCTTCTAGATGAGGAGTCCCATGTTTTTGCTGGTGATGTAGGGATTTGGGATGGTAGTTGGAATTTTATTAAATGATGGTCAGACCATGGGACCTGTTGTGTTTGTATTGGGGAGAGTTGAAGGAATTTACAAATTTTGTTTGGTACAAAAATTAGGTCTAGTGTATTACCTTTGTTGTGAGTGGGAACATTGACTATTTGGTGGTAGTCCATGTCAGTCATGGAGTTTAGGACAGCTGTAGCATATGTATTGTGTAATAAAGCTAAATTGAAGTCTCCTAAAAGGTTTAAGGGTTTTTTGTTTGATGAGGAGCATGCCATTTCAGTTAGGATATCTAGGTTGTCAGGGTTCATATTTGGGAATCTATACATTACACAAAAAGAGAGATGTTACTCTCGATGGTGAGGACATCTATGTCTTCTGCATTGTTAGAAGTGAGAATGGATGCTTTCAACTCTTCCTTTATGATGATGAGAACACCTCCTCCTCATTTTATTACCATGGGACAGTCAAATAAGTTATATCCTGGGGTCTTGAGTTGATTGACTAGAATGGAGTCTAAATCTGATAGACATGTTTCTGTGATGCAGATGAGGTCAAGGCTCTTATCGGATACCATGTCACAGATTAGGGGTAATTTATTTCTTACGAATCGTGCATTTGGCCTGGTCGGGAGGGGAGCGGGGAGGAGCTCACCTGAATCCACTCTCTCATGACGATGCTGATTGGGCAAAGACAGAGCTGAGGAGGCCTGTCTCAGGCACATTGCTCTTTAAATGTATTGGCTATGGAGTTTTCCTTCACCTGATTGCCCTGGTTGGGAGGGGAGCAGGGAGGAGCTCATCTGAACCCACTCACCCACGATGATGCCATTTGGTGAAGACGGAGCTGAAGAGGCTGGTCTCAGGCACGCTGTTCTTTAAATGTCCTGGCTGTGGAGTTTTCCTTCGCCTGATTAGCCTGGATGGGAGGGGAGCGGGTAGGAGCTCACCTGAACCCACTCTCCCACAATGATGCTGATTGGGTGAAGATGGAGCTGAAGAGCAGCTTTGAGCAGGTCACCCCTATTTGTTGAGATAGCAGAGACAGTTAAGGTTACATGTATTTTGATTTTATCCTGTTGCTATAAAGGGATCCACTATGTCTGTCCCATTTGCCATTTTGAGTTTTGTCATTATATTTGCCCCCACCACTTCTATCGGGATGGCATTCCAAGCATCTACCACCCTTTCAGAGAAAAAGTATTTCCTGACGTTGCCTTTCAGTTTACCTCCTTGCAACTTCATGTTATATCCTCTAGTTTTGCAGCATCCCCGTCTTTGAAAAAGGTTTGTTTGTTCATTAATACTCTTTAAGTATTGAAAGGTCTATATTATATCTCCCCTGTCCCTCCTCTCCCCTAGAGCATGCATATTTAGGTATTCAAGTCTCTCTTCATATGTCTTCTGGCGCAGGCACCAAATCATTTTGGTTGCCTTCCTCTGAACCGTTTCCAGTCTTTTTTTATCCTCTGCGAGATATGGTCTCCAAAATTGAACACAATACTCCAAATGAGGCCTCACTAGTGATTTGTACAGTGGAATTAATACCTCCTCCTTTCTGCTGGTAATTCCTCTCTGTATGCAACCCAGCATCCTTCTGGCTTTGGCCACCACCTTTTCACCCTGTTTCGTCACCTTGAGGCCCTCAGAAACAATCACTCCAACGCCCTTCTCCTGGTCTGTGCACACCAACCTCTTACTCTCTACCACATACAATTTCCTTGGATTTCTGCATCCCAAATGCATGACACTGCACTTCTTCACATTAAATTTCAACTATCAAGGATTAGACAATTCTTGCAGCTTTTGTAGATCTTTCCTCATGTTATCCACTCCCTCAGGGGAGCCTACTCTGTTGCAAATGTTTGTGTCATCTGAAAAAGACAGACTTTTTCATTCAGTCCTTCAGCAATATCACACACAAATACATTGAACAGTACCATTCCCAGGACCAATCCCTGGGGCACGCCACTAATCACCTTTTTTTCATCCGAATGAGTTCCGGTTACCATCATATTCTGTCATCTCTCATTCAACTCATTGAGTGAAAAAATATTTTCTCTTATTAGTCTTAAATAGGTTACCCTGTAGCTTCATTGCATGTCCCCTAGTCTTTCATAAACAATCAATCTATGTTTACCAGTACCACTCCATTCATTAATTTATAGACCTCTATCATATCTCCCTTCAGCCGTCTCTTTTCCAGGTTGAAGAGCCATAACCTTTTTAACCTCTCTTCATATGGGTATCCTTCCATCCCCTTTACCATTTTGGTGACTCTTCTCTGTACCTTTTGTAATAATGCTATATCCTTTTTAAGATATCGTGACCAGAATTGCACACAATATTCAAGGTGCAGTCCCACCATGGAATGATACAGAGGTATTATCATGAAAGGCGGTATATAAGAAATGTTAAATAAATAAATAAATTATTATATCCTTTGTTTTATTCTCCATTCCTTTCCTTATGATTCCTAGCATTCTAATTGCTTTCTTGGCCACCGCTGTACACTGGGAAGAGGGTTTCAACATTTTTTCCACAATGACGCCTAAATCTTTTGCCTGGGTGGTGATTCCTAATATGGAACCTTGCATCATGTAACCATAGTTTGGGTTGTTCTTTCCTAGGTGCATAACTTTGAACATCCAGTCCTTCAATTTTATCAAGGTTCTCTTGCAATTTTTCAGGATCCTCATGGGTTTTAAAAACTTTGAATAATTTTGTGTCATATGCAAATTTGCAAACTGCAAATATGCAAACTGGCCTGAAGCTCCACTGGATGAATCTGAGCTCGCCTGCGCCGGGCACTATCCACAGCGCGTCCACACAAAGCGCCATACAATCCCGGATAATAGGAGCTACAAACCATCACAGATCACGAGAACAAGGATGACCAATACATCTCTGAATCCATAAAGCAACAGCACAACACGGCTTGAGCTCCCTGACCCAGGTTGAGCTCGCCCTTCCCAGCTAGTCACACCACAGCTCCCGACCAGGTAATCGCAGTGATAGCGAACTTTAATGCAAACGTAATTAACTCAAATCTGCTGCCCTTTCTGTCCTGCCGGAGAAATAGCAGCCTCCTTTTATTAGCACTGTACATTATATGAATGATCTCCGATCTGTCTCATAGCAACTGTTCTTGTCAGTAATTATCTGTATAGTGTAAGAATGACCTCCGATCTGTCTCATACTACCAGAACTTAACAGTAATTAGCTGCAATAGCCCTCTTGCCAGTAATCCGTGCAATAGCCAAACTATTCATTGTTCATCTCTCTCATATGTATCAAAAGTTTTACCTGTTAGTCTCATGGTATATATACTGATTGATCTGTTTCATGTGTGACAACCACCACTTTATCTTAGACCATAAGTAACTAACCTTTGCCACATTCACACAGAGTCACCCTTCCAAAGATTCCCATAACAAACATTGCTTCGGACTCAACCACACGAACCATGGCTCCCATCACCTATATGGTAATTCTCTGCCTCTACTTATCTCTAGCCGCACACGCCTACATACCACACTTAACGCAACACCAGACAATAGTATGGCACCCAATCCTCAACAACTGCAATATACTGATACCCTTACTACCACTGATAGGTCCAACCTACATAACTCACGACGAAATCATACCCAACCCAGACCTAACCGCTGCGCTCAAGGTCACTGGAAAACCCCAGAAAAGACGCAGCCCCAAGCCAAAACACAGGAAACCGACAGCCACTAGGACCAGAAACAAGCAACAACAACCACACCAAATATCCCAATCCCCCACTACAATCTATCTTATCAACGCCAGATCCATTAGAAATAAAACCCACATCATACACGACTTCATCACAGACAACAAACCCGATATCCTCTGTGTCACCGAAACATGGCTCACAGACACTGACCCAGCAATACTAAACCAACTCCCCATACCCAACTACACTCTATTTAACTGCCCCGGCCCAACAGGAGAGGAGGAGGAGTACTTATCATTGCCAAAACCTCCCTAATGTTCACAAGCCCTTCCTTAACTGAATCCAAAGGCATTGACATACTCAAAATTGAAAACACAACAACAATACTTTGTTTAATTTACAGACCCCCCTCAGCCCACCATGAAACCCTGGCAACCGCACTAGAAATTATCTCAACCTCTGCAACCAAAAAACTGCGCATCATCCTGGGTGACTTGAATCTCCCTTCAATTCCCCCTGTACAGGCAGACACATTCTCAGAAGCCATGAACCAGCTCGGATACTCACAAATCATTCAAGAACCCACACATAACAAAGGTAACACCCTCGATATGGTGTTTTTATCACACAACATACAACAAAACACCAAACCTCGAGTAACCCCGGTCCCATGGTCCGACCATTTCCTAATTGAATTTGAAATCCATCTACCATCACTAAAGGATAAGCCTCAAACCGACCCGAAAACACATCAACAGAGGAAATTCCAAAAATTCAACAGTGAAACATTGATAACTTCTATATCTACACATTTGGAGTACACCACCACAGACCTAGACAAACTGGTAGCCCAATGGAACTCAGGGATCGAGGCAGCTGCAAGACCAACATGGAAAGGCACAAATGCGGCAACAAAAACAGGAACCGAACCTTGGTACTCTCCCACGCTAGCTAAAATGAAAAGAGAGCTACGCAAACTGGAAAGAAAATGGAGGAAGAAGCAAACCGAAGAAGGCAAGCAACTATACCTAACACTCCTCTCAAAATACAAGAATGAGGTCAACCTCGCCAAGAAGAGTCACCACACCAACCTACTCAACAAAGCTCTCAATAGACCCAGGAAACTTTTTGAGCTCGTAAAATCTCTTACCAAAATTTCACAAAACCCCATCTCTTCAAACGATATAAAGGCCCAGACACTTGCCGACCACTACGCCAAAAAACTGAACCCGCAACTCCCCACAATCATTAATCAAAACATGCCATCAACCATCACCACTCAAGAAACCACCACTGCCTCTCAAGCAGACCTGGAACCAGAATGGAACACCTTCCAGCATCTCGGTGAGCAACAAATCTTAAACATCATAACCAACTTAAACACCACTACCTCACCCCTCGACCCATGCCCAGCCGCCTGGATGAAAGCAACTAAGAAAGACAACGCAAAACCCATCGCGCACATTGTCAACCAATCACTGCAACAAGGAAGCATGCCGACTCAACTCAAGAAATCAATTATAAGACCCATATTAAAGAACAAGTCGCTCAACAAAAGTGATCCTGCATCATACCGCCCAATTTCAAGCATAGCATGCCTAGCAAAAACAATTGAAAAAGCGGTTCAGCACCAACTACAAGATCACATGGATGAGAGAAAAGCCTTAGATGAGCATCAATATGGATTCCGTCAGAATCACGGAGTAGAAACACTACTGCTGGCACTCCTTGACAACCTACTTAGGGGCCTCGAGAACAAAAACTCCATGTTCATACTCATATTCATTGACATCTCAGCGGCATTCGATACAGTGCATCACAACACCCTATTGGACCGCCTGGCCTCGCTGGGTATCTCAGGGACCCCCTTAAAATGGTTCGCTTCATATATATCCAATAGGATGCAACAAGTACAATTCAACAACGACAAAGCTGATGCCTTCCCCAAACCCAAGGGATCCCCCAAGGGTCTGCCCTCTCATCACTACTGTTCAATTTGTATATAAAGCCGGTCTGCGATATCTTCCAGAAATGCAACATCAAATACCACATATATGCCGACGATGTGATGCTATACACACAGCTTGATATAACACAGCCTAACTTCGGTCCACTGGAAATATGCCTTGACATGCTCCAATTATGGCTTCAGCAAAACAACATGTCAATAAACCACAAAAAAACAGAGGTCATGTTCATTTCCAAGAAAGCCAATTTCATCCCACCCACCACAGTCACTCTTAACAAAAACATATACCACACGAAGCCTGTAATAAAGTATCTAGGAGTCCTACTAGACTGTAATCTCAGGTTGGACAAACACCTCAGATCAGTTAACCGAGCCATCTTTTACAAACTCAAAATTCTACAACCACTTCGCAATATCCTCGACAAATCCGACTTTAGATCTGTTGCTCAAGCACTAATCATTCCACACCTGGACTACAGCAATGCCATTCTACTAGGGCTTCCAAAGAACACACTAAGTATCCTGCAAATGGCCCAGAACGTGGCTGCAAGAGTCATCATGGAAAAGAAAGTCACCGACCACATAACCCCAGTACTAATGAACCTGCATTGGCTCCCAGTGGCCGCCCGCATCATCTACAAACAGATCATCACAACGTTTAAACTCATCCATGGCATCGCACCATCCTACCTCAATAACCTAATCACTATCCAACCATGCAACAGGTGCAGGAGAACTACGAATCTCAACACCCTGTGTATCCCGACAAACATTCGATCTGTAAAGGCCGAAACAAGCAAGCGGGCGTTCACATACACAGCGCCAATCCAATGGAACCAACTACCGCATGAATTAAGACTCACAAACAGCCTGATTGAATTTAGACGAAAGCTTAAAACATATCTGTTTCAAACCCACTACAACCTGATCTAACTGCAATACCCTACCTCAACCAGATGAACTCTACCGCCCGCGACAGCATAAAATCTAATAGCATATAGTCATGTGTTAGCCTGTACTCTTTGGAAGTCAACACTGTATATAATGTATATTTGGCCCCCCAACCTACTGAAATCAAATGTATACCCTGATCTGTGTGCTATAATAACACAGGTACACTAAAAAAATTTTTTTTTAAACTGCCTCTAATGTTTCGATTGATTTTTACGTTTTTTGGTGCGCTGAATCCAAATCTGGTAACCAATTTGCTCCATCACGTACAGATTTTTTGCTACATTGGGTTAGCAGTTTGAGGTGAATGTTTCAGATTGAGTGCGATCGAGATAAAAGTTTCTTGGATGAATTCTTTATACTAATTGTTTAGTAGTTATTCAAATAAGAATAAAGAAAATTGTAACAAGGCAGCACATAAGAATAGAGTAATGTCAACAAAACACACTGTGATGGTAGCAAAATTGTCTGCACTTAAAACAGCCACATACATGTGCACAAACATTGAGCATATAAGAGCGAGGTTAGACACAAAGCAAAGCAAAGAAATGTGCAAAAAATGTTGTACAGGTATGTATGTAAGAATAGAAAACGCAAACCGCACCATTGCAATACATGAAGACAAACACCCGATGGTGTGAAAATAAAATTCTAATAAATGAGATCCGACACTGTGGTAATAACTAGCAAATTTTTATTTCAAAGTTTAGTAAAAACACGATATTTGTCAACACAGTTTAGATTTTAAAGTCATTCTTGGGTCAATCAATCTCCTGGTGGCCCGTTTCTTCTTCCCCCGAATGCTTCTCTTGGTGCGCTGCTTGGCGTATTTTTCATCTGGGGTTTCCCGCAGCAGCAACCAGCAGAAATCAGCCATCATAGTGGTGTTCCATCTTCCTTGGTACCTTCTCTCTGTGTCCTTGATGTCCTGGTGAAACCTTTCACCTTGTTCTTCACTGTACGCCCCCAAGTTTTCGGGAAAGTAGTTCACATGGGAGTGCAAGAAATGGACTTTCAGGCTCATGTTACAGCCTTGTTCTTTGAAGGCATTGAGCATCCTGGCAACAATATCCTTATAGTTTTCATCCCGCCTGTTCCCCAAGAATTTGAGAACAACATCCTTGAAGGAATCCCAGGCTTCGTTTTCCTTCTCAGACATCGTTTCAGCGAATGCTCCATCTGAAATGAGTTTCCTTATATCAGGGCCAACAAACACTCCTTCCTTTAGCTTTGCTTCAGAAAGTCGGGGGAACTTTGAGCCAAGGTACCGAAAGCACTCACCATCTTTTGGAAGGGACTTGATGAATTGCTTAATGAGACCCAACTTAATGTGGAGAGGTGGTAATAGAATTTTATCACGAGGTACCAAGCTCTCATGAAGAACATTTTTCTCACCGGGTCTCAAATACTCCCGAATTGGCCAGTCTTTTTTCCCCCAGTGTAGGTCGCGGGCCCGGCTATCCCACAAGCAAAGCAAGCAGGGATATTTGGTGAAACCGGATTGCTGCCCTAATAGCATGGATAGAATTTTAAAGTCTCCACAAATCATCCACTTATGCTCCTCATAACGAATCTTCTGAAGAATCAGGGCCAAATTCTCATATTTTTCTTGGAGAATAACAGAGTGAGCAATAGGAACTGAAGCGAATGTGTTGCCATTATGAAGAAGAACACCTTTTATGCTGTCTTTTGACGAATTTATTTATTTATTTATTTATTTATTACAGTTTCTTATATACCGCGCTATTTAGAATCAGCGCGGTTTACATCATAACAAAACGACCATTACGACAAACTGTCAGGTTTTACATTGAACAGGAGTACAAACTTGGATAACTGGGTTAACTATATACATAATCTATCTACACTGCAGTGTGAGGGCAATCAATCAACGAATCAATGAACAGCCGCCATTCAGCAGGATCATACTTGAGTTTAAACTTTTCCATCACTCCGTATATATCGTTGCAAAATACCAAATCTTCCTCTTTGCTGAAATACTTCAAAAATTGTGTCTCGCGGTTGCGGTACCAATAAAAAGTTGTTCCTGGTGACAATAGATTTTTCTGTTTAAGCCGAGAACCTAGCAGTTGGGCAGCATCTTTTGGGAGTCCTAAATCCCGGACTAAATCATTCAATTCAGCTTGAGAGAAAAGTTCAGGTTTCGGATCTGGTTCAGTTTCAAACTCGGAAGTACTGGACTCATCGGGAAAAGCCATCTGATGAGTCTCATCATGATCAGAACCGTCCACACAAATATGATCCAAAGATTTTGGTAGTTCAGGCACAGGTACTTCGTTGCTATGAGGCATAGGCCTAATTGCTGAGGGAAGGTTGGGGTAACTTATTACGTTCTTATTTTTTAAGTTGTATCCCTTCACAATGCAAGAGCAAAAATAGCAGTCACTGCTGTGGTCTCTTTGTTCACGCCACATCATAGGTATTCCGAAACGAAATGCTTGTTTTTTACCTCTCATCCATAAGCGTAGATCTTCCTCACATGTCTTGCACACTTTGTGAGGAGCCCACGGTTTGTCTTGATCGCCTAACTTCAAACCGAAATAGGCGAAATATACTTTTTTAATAAATGCAGAAATGTTCCTCTGCCGCTTTTTCACGGTATATGCCCCACAAATAAAACAAAAACTGTCTGGAGAGTTGATGCAACCTCTGGCTCTGTGAGCCATCACAAATACACAGCACTGCAAACTACAACTGTAGTGAACCACTTCGGAATAAAGCTGGATTACGACTGAGCAAACAAAAGGTAGTAATGAACTTGCAAGAAACTGAAATTTGACAGGAACGTTCATGTCGCAACCACCGTGTTTGAGCGAGCGAACGAGGCGAGGCGAACAGGAAAGAACATGCGCCAGCACGAGTACTGGATTTAGCCCCCCGCCTCCCAATTGTCCTGTTAATGTATAAAATGAATACAAAACACTCTAAAATATCATGAGGGAGTGTTTCTAGTTAGTTAACCATTACAACCTCTATTTTGGGCCAAGAAAATAAACTGCAGTCGGCTAAAAAGAAATTATGTGAACATTCCTTATATGGGTAAGAAATCTAATTTTGCAAGAAAACGTGACGTGATGGAACATTTTGGCTATTTTTCCTGGATTCAGCACCCCAAAATCTATAGGAATCAGTTGCAAAACTGGAGGCAGTTTTTTGGTAGTGTACCTGTGTAATCAACTGTATATTGTATCCAACTGTTTATCCCGTGTTACGTAAATCATTGTCTAATCAAAATGTAAAACTAAAAATCTCAATGTATTATACAATGCATTATGATTCTGTAAAGTAAACCGCTGTTGATCGTATTTACTAAATAAATAAATAAATAAATTACCTCACTCATTGTTCCTATTTGCAAATCATTTATGAATATGTTAAAAAGCTGTGGGCCCAGCACAGATCCCTGGGGTACTGCACTATTCACATTTCTCCTTTGAGAAAACTGTCCATTTAGCCCTACTCTCTGCTTTCTATCTTTTAACCATTTCCTGATCTACAATACTACACTGACTTCTATCCCATGACTTTTAAATTTTGCCAAGTCTCTCATGAGGGAGCTTGTCAAAGGCTTTCAAAAACTCCAGATACACTGTATCAGCCGACTCACCTTAATCTACCTGTATTCAACCTTTCAAAAAAATATAACAGATTAGTAAAACAAGATTTTCCTTTGCTAAAGTCATGTTGGCTGTCTCATATTAAACCATGACTATCTACGTGTTCAGAAATTTTATTCTCTATAATAGTTTCTACCGTTTTGCCTAGTACTGTCATCAGGCTCACAGGTCTGCAGTTTCCCAGATCACCCCTGAAACCCTTTTTAAAAATTGGTGTTACATTGGCCATTCTCCAATCTTCAGGTGCTACAGATGATTTTAATATTAGTTTACATATTACTAATAGTAGGCCTGCAATCTCATATTTGAGTTCTTTCAACACACTTGAACATATACCATCTAGTCCAGGTGATTTGCTACTCTTCTGTTTTGCAAATTGTAACACATCTTCCCAGTTTATTGATATTTCTTTCAATTCTTCCAATACATCACCTTTAAATACCATTTCAGGCATGGGTAACTTCCCTACATCCTCTTCAGTAAAGACTGAAGCAAGGAATTCATTCAGTCTTTTCACTATGGCCTTGTCCTCCCTTTGTGCCCCTTTTACCCCTCTATCATCTAAAGGTCCAACTGACTCTTTCAGAGTTTTTTTTTGTTTGTTACGAATGTACTTGAAAAAGGTTTTATTATGTGTTTTTGCTTCCATGGCAAGCTGTTTTTCAAATTTTGTCTTTGCCTGCCTTATCAATGCCTTGCATCTAATTTGACAGTGCTTATGTTGTGTCCCATTTTCATTATTTGGCTCCTTTTTCCATTTCCTGAAATATGCTTTTTTGGCTACAACAGCCCCTCTGACCTCACCTTTCAACCATGCTGGCAGGTTTTGGCCCTCCTTCCACTTTTCTTAAACCATGGAATACATCTGTTCTGGGCTTCCAAGATAGTATTTTTAAACAACCAGTGCTTGATGTAAATCTTTAACCTTTGCAGCTGCTCCTGTTAGTTTTTTCTTATCTATTTTCCTCATTTTATCATAATCTCCCTTCTGAAAGTTAAAAGGTAGCACTGTGGAGTTTCTCGCTGTCCTCGCTCCATTTATTAAATCAAATGTGATCATGCAATGATCACTATCCCCAAGTGGCCCCAGCACCCTTATTTCTTGAACCAGATCTTTTGTGCCACTAAGGACTAGGTCCAAAATAGATTCCTCTCTTGTCTGTTCATGAGCCAGCTGCTCCAAGAAGCAGTCATTTATTTCATCTAGAAATGTTATCTCTCTAGCATGTCCTGTTGTGATACTGACCCAATTGATACCAGGGTAATTGAAATCACCTATTATTACTGTGTTGTAACTTTTGTAAGCTTCCCTGATTTCTTTTAACATTTCATCATCCATCTATTGATTCTGGCCAGGCGTTCAATAGAAGACCCCACTGCTATCACCTTCCCCCTTTTACATGGGTTTCTATCCATACAGTTTTTATAGTGTATTTTGTTTCCTGTAAAACATTTATCCTGTATGACTCAGTGCCCTCTCTAACATAGAGTTCAATCCCTCAACCAATTTGATCTACCCTATCATTGTGATATAGTTTGTATCCAAGTATCACATTGTTCCATTGGTTGTCCTCCTTCCATCAGGTCTCTGAGAGGCCAATCATATCTAACCTTTCATTTAGTGCTATATATTCTAGCTCCCCCATCTTATTTTTTAGACTTCTAGCATTTGCATGCATTTTAGGAGTTGAATTTTATTCATATCAATCTAGTTATCAGTTGATAGAGGAAATTTGGAATCTTTCAGTTCTGCATGCTCTGTATTTAAAGGCATCTGTGACACTTTTATCTTCATTGGATCCTTTCTTCAGGATTTATTTATTTACATTTTCTTATATACCGTGCTATTCTGCATTAGAGCAGTTTACATTGGACAAACTGAAATTACATTGAACAGGGCATTATAACTTGGAGATAACTATTTTACAGGGAACATGGGCTATGGAGGGTTAAGTGGCTTGCCCAAGACCACAAGGAGCACCTGTGGAACTAGAAACCCCAGTCCTTCCAGCCCAAGGTTGCTGTCCTCTAGTGGGATTTGAACCCCTGACCTTCCGGCCTGAAGTACCTTGACCCAACCACTAGGCTACTCTTCCACTCCAGGATGCATTAAGTTCCCTGTTTTACTAGCATCCTTCAAGGATACATCCTTCCAAAGTATGTGCTGTTGGGCAATGGTCAGCTTCCCCCTATTATCTAGTTTAAAAGCTGCTCTATCTCCTTTTTAAAGATTAATGGCAGCAGTCTGGTTCCATCCCAGTTAAGGTGGAACCCATCCTTTTGGAAAAGCCCCTCTCTTCCCCAGAATGTTGCCCAGTTTCTAACAAATCTAAACCCCTCTTCTTTGCACCATCATCTCATCTACACATTGAGACTCTGGAGTGTTGCCTGCCTTATGGGTCCTGTGCTTGGAATGGGAATCATTTCAGAGAATGCTGCTTTGGAAGTTCTGTATTTCAGCTTCCTACCTAAAAGCCTAAATTTAGTCTCCAGAACCTCTCTCCCACACCTTCCAGCAGGTTTCTCCCCAACACTATCTAAAACCTTGTCTAAGTGGCACATGAGGTCTGCTACCTTTGCACCAGATAGACAGGTTAGTAGGTGATTCTCACATCCACCAGCCACCCATCTATATACCTAATGATCAAATTTCCAACTATAATGGCCATCCTAACTCTTCCCTCATGGGCATATGTCCATGGAGAAACTTCCTTGGTTCAAGAGGGTTTTATATTACCTGGAGGTCAAGTCCTAGCTATAGGATCACTTCCTGCCACACCAAGGTGATGTTCTCCTTTCATGTGACCTCTCTCATCCCTGGCAACTGAGAGGCTGCCAGACTGGAGGTGGGACTTCAGTACTAAGTCCCTGTAAGTCTCATCTATATTCCTCTCTTTCTACCTTATGTCCTCCAACTCTGTTACTCTAGCCTTCAGAGATCAGACTCATTTCCTCAGAGCAAAAAGCTCCTTGCACCAAGTGCATATGTAAGACCTCTCACCAATTGGGAGACAATCCCTCTCACCAACTGGGAGACAATCATACATGTGATATTCAGTGCAAAAGAATGCATAGCCTCCATCTTGCTGCTGGACTGCTGTCTACATCCTAGTTTTAAGGCTTTATTTAGCTAGATTAATTAATTTAATTTCAGGGCCTTAATTAAGCTATTCCTAGTGAGGATAACCTGCTGAACCTGAAAGTGAATTATACTACCGTGTTTAACAGGTTTATGAGCCTCTAAAGCTAAGATTATGCCTAGGATAGGTGGGAGTTAGCGTAGGTGGGAGGGTAAGAACCTTTAGTAAAATCTGGCTTGCTATAAAGGTCCCTGGCCTGTGCTTCTAAGGTAATTTCTTAACAATTTTTTGAGTGATTTACACAGCCCATGGTTTGATAGAGGAAGCCCTTCAAATTGCCCCTTTGATCTGACACTTGGCTTTAACACCTATTTAAAACAATTTCACAGGTCTTTTGCCTCCTAACTGGAAGGCTTCTTACATAAGAACATAAGATATGCCATACTGGGTCAGACCAAGGTCCATCAAGCCCAGTATTCTGTTTCCAACAGTGGCCAATCTAGGTCATATGTACCTAGCAGTTTCCCCAAGAGACACAAGTTCCACAATGCTTGTACTGGGTCAAGCATTGATATCTTCGGTCACTTCTTAATAATGGTTTATGGACCTTTCCTCCAGGAACTTGTCCAAACCTTTTTTAAACCCAGCTACACTAACAGCCTTTACTACATCCTCCGGTAACAAATTCCAGAGTTTGATTACACGTTGAGAGAAAAAATATTTTCTTTTATTAGTCTTAAATAGTTTACCCTGTAGCTTCATTGCATGTCCCCTAGCCTTTCTATATTCTGATAAGGTAAACAATCGATCTACGTTTACCCGTTCCACTCCGTTCATTAATTTATAGACTTCTATCATATCTCCCCTCAGCTGTCTCTTTTCCAGGTTAAAGAGCCCTAACCTTTTTAGCCTTTCTTCATAGAAGTATCCTTCCATCCCCTTTACCATTTTGGTGGCTCTTCTCTGTACCTTTTCTAAAATCGCTATATCCTTTTTAAGATACGGCGACCAGAATTGCACACAATATTCAAGGTGCGGTCTCACCATGGAACGATATAGAGGCATTATAATATCCTTTGTTTTATTTTCCATTCCTTTCCTTATCATACCTAGCATTCTATTTGCTCTCTTGGCCGCCGCTGCACACTGGGCCGAGGGTTTTAACATGGTATCCACAATGACGCCTAAATCTTTTTCCTGGGTGGTGGTTCCTAATGGGGAACCTTGCATCTTGTAACCATAGTTTGGGTTGTTCTTCCCTAGGTGCATAACCTTGCACTTGTCCACATTAAATTTCATCTGCCATTTTGATGCCCAGTCTTCCAATTTATCAAGATCCTCTTGCAATTTTTCACAATCCTCTTGGGTTTTAACAACTTTAAATAGTTTTGTGTCATCTGCAAATTTGATAACCTCACTCGTTATTCCACTTTCCAGGTCATTTATGAATATGTCAAAAAGCAGCGGACCCAGCACAGATCCCTGGGGTACACCACTATTCACCTTTCTCCATTGGGAAAATTGGCCATTTAGCCTTACCCTCTGCTTTCTATCTTTTAACCAGTTCCTGATCCACAATAGTACACTGCCTCCTATCCCATGACTCTTTAGTTTCGCCAAAAGTCTCTGATAAGGGACCTTGTCAAAGGCTTTCTGAAAGTCCAGATACACAATATCAACCAACTCACCTTTGTCCACCTGTTTATTCACTCCTTCAAAAAAATATAACAGATTAGTAAGACAAGATCTTCCTTGTCTAAAGCCATGTTGGCTGTCTCCCATTAGGTTGTGACTATCTACATGCTGAGTAATTTTATTCTTTATGATGATTTCTACCATTTTTCCCGGTACTGACGTTAGGCTCACCGGTCTGTAGTTTCCCGGATCACCCCTGGAACCCTTTTTAAAAATTGGTGTTACATTGGCGATCCTCCAATCTTCAGGTATTAGAGATGATTTTAATGATAGTTCATAGATTACTGATAGCAGTTCTGCAATCTCATATTTCAGTTCTTTCAACACCCTTGGATGTATACCATCCGGCCCAGGTGATTTGCTACTCTTCAGTTTATCTAATAGTTGTAAGACATCTTCCCGATGTATCGATATTTCCTTCAATTCTTCCGCACCTTTAAATACCACTTCAGTCATGGGTAACATCCCTACATCTTCCTCAGTAAAGACCGAAGCAAAGAATTCATTCAGTCTCTCCGCTATCGCCTTGTCGCTTCTTAGTGCTCCTTTAACCCCTTTATCATCTAATGGACCAACTGACTCTCTCACAGGTTTTTTGCTACGAATGTACTTGAAAAGGTCTTTATTTCGCGTTTTTGCTTCCGCAGCAAGCTTCTTCTCAAATTCTCTCTTTGCCTGCCTTATCAATGCCTTGCATTTGACTTGCCAGTGCTTGTGCTGTTTCCAGGTTTCGTCGTTTGGCTCTTTTTTCCATTTCCTGAAAGATGCTTTTTTGGCAACAACAGCCTCTCTGACCTCACCTTTAAACCATGCTGGCAGTTTTTTGGACTTCCTTCCACTTTTCTTAAAGCGTGGAATACAGCTGGTCTGGGCTTCCAAGATAGTATTTTTCAACAACACCCAAGCTTGATGTACGTCTTTAACCTTCGCAACTGCTCCTTTTAGTTTTTTCTTAACTGTTTTCCTCATTTTATCATAGTCTCCCTTTCGAAAGTTAAAAGGTAGTACTGTGGATTTCCTTACTATCCCTCCTCCACTAATTAAATCAAAGGCGATCATGCTATGATCACTATTGCCAAGTGGCCCCAACACCCTTATCTCTTGCACTAGATCTGGTGTTCCACTAAGGACTAGGTCTAATATGGCTTCCCCTCTGGTCGGTTCATGAACCAGCTGCTCCAAGAAGCAGTCATTTATTTCATCTAGGAACTTTATCTCCCTAGCATGTCCTGACGTGACACTGACCCAGTTGATACCGGGGTAATTGAAATCACCCATTATTATTACTGTGTTGTAACTTTTGTTAGCTTCCTTGATTTCTTTGAGCATTTCATCATCCATTTGGTCATTCTGGCCAGGTGCTCGATAGTACACCCCCACTGCCATTGCCTTCCCCCTTTTACATGAAATTTCAATCCATATAGATTCTACAACAGATTTTGTTTCCTGCAAAACTTTAATCCTTTCTGACTCAATGCCCTCTCTAACATAGAGAGCAACCCCTCCACCAATTTGATCAGCTCTATCATTACGATATAGTTTGTACCCAGGTATCACAGTGTCCCACTGGTTGTCCTCCTTCCACCATGTCTCTGATATTCCAATCATATCTAACCTTTCATTTAGTGCTATATATTCTAACTCTCCCATCTTATTCTTTAGACTTCTAGCATTTGCATACAAGCATTTTAGAGAATGTATTTTATTCATGTTAATTTGGCTATTGTTAGACATGGGTAAATTGGGATCTTTAAGCTCTGTCTGCTCCATACTTGAGGGCATTTGGGCTACTTTACTCTTTTGTGGAACCTCTCTGCTTTTGGTAGTATCCTTCAAGGATACATTCTTCCGAACCATCCGCTCTTGGGCGACTGTCGGCTTTCCCCTAATATCTAGTTTAAAAGCTGCTCTATCTCCTTTTTAAAGGTTAATGCCAGCAGCCTGGTTCCATCCCGGTTAAGGTGAAGCCCATCCCTTCGGAAGAGCCCCTCCTTTCCCCAGAATGTTCCCCAGTTCCTAACAAATCCAAAACCCTCATCTCTGCACCATTGTCTCATCCATGCATTGAGACTCCGGAGCTCTGCCTGCCTTTTGGGTCCTGCGTGTGGAACAGGAAGCATTTCGGAGAATGCTACCCTGGAAGTTCTGGATTTCAACTTCCTACCTAAAAGCCTAAATTTTGCCTCCAGAACCTCCCTACCACATTTTCCTATGTCATTGGTACCAACATGTACCAAGACAGCAGACTCCTCCCCAGCACTATCTAAGACCTTATCTAGGTGACGCATGAGGTCCGCTACCTTCGCACCAGGCAGGCATGTTACCAGGCGATCCTCACGTCCACCAGCCACCCAGCTATCTACATGCCTAATGATCGAATCACCAACTTCGTAAAGATCTTTAGAAACAATTCCTTTCTTTCTATGTACTCAAAGAATATTTACCCTATTCTCCCATTTATGCTAAGCTATACCCTGATTTGATTTAAAGTAAAAGCTCTCGGCTGGTATTAGGCCCTGACTGAGTTTAGATTTAAATTTAAAAAGCTTTCTACTGGTACTACATAGATTTAACCTAAAGAATCCCCCTTTCCCCAAGATTTAGAGAATTTCACAGAAATAAATACTTGCAAGTGCAGATTTCTTTCCAGCAATAGCAGCCCCATTTGGTGTCTTTCTATATGAATATTGATCAGTATCATGCAATTGAAATTCTTCAGACAGTTGAATGGAATCTACCAGCATGTCTTCCTAATCAGTTTGTTTTTCTTTGTTGGAATTGTTGTTGCTCCCAGACCTTTTATCATCAGGTATTTGGAGTGACTATGGGTGCCTTGATTGCACCTTCAGTGCAATCGGGGCAATTGGATTGGTTTGAGTGGACGTTTGTCTATAGTTCTGCCTAGTTTCAGCAGATTTTGTGCTAGTGCCTTTTTTTGGATATTTTCACTATTTGGACTGGAGGGTTGTCTGAATTGGAGATATTTACAGGGTTATTCTGAGCCATGAATAGTGGGGATGGACGTCCCAATGGAACATCCATCCCCACAATTTGTGCCTTCTGCCCGCAAATAACTTCCCTGCCAATTGTGCAGGGAAGTTAGATGGGAGTGTGGAAGGGGCAGTCTGGGGGCAGAGTCTGGACAGGCAGTGGGCAGTCGCCAGCCCTGGACATACAAGGCTGATTCTAATGTCAGCCCTGTACATCCAGGGTCGGCAACATGTGTGGTGACATTATTCTACTTCCAAGGTTGAATAACTTCCCTGGATGTGTTTTTTTTAATTGCCTGGGGTGTGGATGGGGTGGGGGGTGCCTTTGTGGCTTACTTTATATTGGGTGCACTCTGCGTATGTTGAAGATCCAGTTGGGTGAACATTGCTCCAGAACATTATCTGTGTCTATGGGTCAGCATCATGTGGATTGTGACCATTCTTTTTCTCAGTTAAAGTGGGGTATAATTGATCATGTACCCCTGCTGATTCGTGATGGAGATTCCAATAGATTGCTCAATTTTAAAGAACAGTCTTGGATTTTCAGACCTCAGATAGTGCAACCGAATGGACTTAATTTGGAAGTGAAGTGGTTGTCATTAATTTAATGGAATTGATTAGCCTGTCTGGTGTATTTTTTAAATTTGGCTTTGTTGGAGCTCCGTTGAGTTGGATCGCCATTGGCTATAAAAATAGTCAGGCTGTAGGTTTGTAAAGTGCACCAGTGAAGATTGAAATTGGTGACAACTATGGACTTTATTGAGATATGTACTTGGCCATGAAGCAGAACTGTTTTAGTTTACTATGTTCTGAAACACAGGTGCCATGTCTGGAATTTTTGTTATATATATATATATATATTGACATTGATTTTTTTCACTAATAAATTAAAATGAATTATATGTGAGTGGTCATATCTATATGGGATGATCGTTGGTGCTCATAGTCCAACAAAAATATATTTAAAGTCTGGGGATTTTGATCTAGTTTATTCTGCTGTGGATTCCTCAGTTGGGATTTTTTTGTCTAGATATTTAACTTTAGACCACGTAGAGGTCGTATCAGTTTCTGTTCTCTTAGGGATTCATTGAATCTTACAGTTTGAGTAGGGGTTCTTAAACATCCGCACATAACCGTATAATCCTACAGTCTAGACAAAATTTGATTTTTCATATGCAAATAAAAACTTAGGGCCCAATTTTCGCAGGCATTTACATAGGTAATTGCCCTAGTTACCCGTGTAAATGCCATATCTGGGATTTTCAAAGGGCACCTACACAGGTAGTGCCCTTCGAAAATCCTGGATATGTCCCTAACGCGCCCAGATGCTATGCAGTTAGCATCGGGGTGTGTTAAGGGCATTCTGGGATAGAGGAAAGGGCTAACCTTGTAGCACTGATTTTTGATAATATCTGCTTAGCCCTCTGTGCTTTAAAGATAGGCGAGGCTTTTCCTTGCCTATTTTTCAGGCACTGGGTCTAAGCGGGTAGCATCGAAAATCGGTGCTACTGAGCTAGCTTCTGTGGCTTCCGGGGTTTGCGGCGAGACCCACATTTTCAATGCTGTGGCCACATATGACCTCGGCATTGAAAATCCTGGTTAGGGAGAAGGGTGGCAGGCTATGCACCGACATGGCACATAGTACCACCCAGTTGGAAATCAAGGTCCTTAGTCTTTAAGATGCATGTTAAAAGTCCATAACTAGAAATTTCCCGATACATTTTATTTTTTGCACATTTTGATGATATCCAGATAATCTTTCCTTTAGGGAATAACTATAGTGGTATGTTTTTTTTCAAAATGAAAAAGAATTCAACTAAGGGGTATGTTTACTAAACTGCGCTAATGTGTGCTACTGTGCGCTGCGTGATGTTAGCATGCGCTAAGGTACCTTAGCGCACGCTAATGTCACGTACGGGGCACAAATATGCACGCTCATGTGCGTGGCGTGCTAATATGCGATGAAGGCGGGGAAAGGCTCCCGGAAGGCGGAGGAAGGCTCCCCAGGGGCGGAGAGAAGGGGTCAATGGGTGGAGAGTGGGAGGGGAGAGGCTCCCCGCACATTAGCGAGGCTGAAATCCGAGGCAAAAAATACCGCGAGTGAAAACCTCGCGTTAGAGCCGATTTAAAGGGAAGAGAAACCATTTCTGTCGGCAATGTACAGCAAACCCAGGGAAACCTAAAAAAAAGTGATAAGTGTGATACATGTGCACAGAACAAAAGGGCAAATAAACACTGAAAATGACCCCAACAAAATATAGAAAAAACATAACCAAGCTGGGCAACAGTGGTTTTAATGGGAAACATCAAAAAACACTCCCGAGAAAGCACCCAAAAAAAGATATGAATTATGGAAAGGTCTACGCTCCGTCCCCATACAAGGTGAATGATCCCACAGAAAAGGCACTGATCAGGGTTTCCCTCTGCATGCACATGTGTCCTATAGCATGCACATGTCCCACAACAGCAGGGCAGGCATGTCGGAACGGTCAACTGGTCAGATGCCTGAAAAGGGGCCACAGAGGGCTGCAGGCGGCACATGCTGTGGTGCAGCCGGGGCACAGTGCAGACCAGGCAGATGCCTAGGTGGCACATAGGAATGCTGAAACTGTACAGCAGCCAGCCAGCAACTGATGAGGGCCCAACATGGGCACGATTGTGCGTCCCACAGTGTCACAGGGGATAGCACCGAGCAGGTACCCCCAAGGGCACAGAACAGCGGCAGGCGGTGCTTGGGGGGAAGCGTGGACGTCTATGCAGGCACCCCTACCCCAGAACACGCACCATAGGCAGCCGCCTACCCGCACACAGGATGGCCTGAGACTGCGTACCAACAGCACCACCAGCAGAAGGGCATGTCAGCAAAGTGGCAGAGGGGCACTGGTGTTGGAGTGGGCAGTGGCAGCTGCCCACAGCAGTCCAGGCCCAGTCCTGTGTAGGTGTGTGCCGTCCACTGCAACAGACAGGCTCTGTCGGATGTACAGTCATGGACTCCCCAGAGAATACAGCATATCTGTGGCAACACAGTGGTGCAGTGCACACAGACAGTGTGTCCAAGCACAGAAAGTCACAGGTTCAAATCCTAGCTGTGGCTCCTGCCAATGTATTCCCCATATTTTTCCCACTAAAAACACGTGTAGTAAAGACTGAACCTTTGCTGCCCAGAACCAAAGTGTGGATGAAATGCTCATATTTTACCTTAAACAGCACACACCACATAAACATGTGCATTACCTACAGCAGAGTCCCCCCAAATGCAGTCCTGGAGGGCCACAAATCATTCACGTGTCATGCTGTCTCCAATATAAGCCATAGTCAAACTATATTCAAAAAATCCTCAAGGAGCCAGCAAAACAAAACAAACAACCAAAACCCCAAACAAGGCAGACAAAATTCAAAAACAAAAAAACAGAAAACAAAAAACAAACAACAAGTGAGACAGAAAAACCAGAGGAACCAGATGGGATAAATAAATTAGAGGAAAAAAGACCTCAGTAACCCTGCATGCAATTTGAATGTTCCTTATAGTGCGCTTATAGAATGTTCCTTATAGTGCGCTTTATAGGGTGCCGCAATTTGCATGGAGGGTTACTGAGGTCTTTTTTCCTCTAATTTATTTATCCCATCTGGTTCCTCTGGTTTTTCTGTCTCACTTGTTGTTTGTTTTTTGTTTTTGATTTTTGTCTGCCTTGTTTGGGGTTTTGGTTGTTTGTTTTGTCTCCAATATAAGGACATGTCAGCATGGTGGCGGAGGGTTACTAGTGTTGGAGGGGCAGTGGCTGCTGCCCAAAGCACACCGTGGCCTAGCCCTCTTCATGTGGGTGCCGTGCACTGCAAGACAGGGCCTGTCGGACGAACAGCCATGGACTCCCCTGGGAATGCACTGCTCATGTGCCAAGATGGTGGTGCAGCGCATACTACCAGTGCCTTCAGGAGCAGAAGGTCACAGGTTCAAATCCCAGCTGTCAGCCCTGCCAACCCAGTTCCCACATTTTACCCACCACACAAATGTGGTAATACAGACAGAACCTTTAGTGCAGATAACGTAAACATGCCCAATACATCTATATTTTACCCTACAGAGCACAGACACCAGAAACATGCGCATTACCTAGAGCACAGTCCCCCAAATGCAGTCCTGGAGGGCCACAAATCATTCACGTTATATGCTGTTTCTAATAAAGATGCGTGTGGTTCATTTCCATGCGCCGCCCCCATGGTATGCAAATGTATCTCATGCTTATTCATTAGGGATAGCAGGAAAACATGAACAGTGTATGGCCCACCAGGAATGGAGTTGGGGACTTCTGCCCTAGAGCAGCGGCCAACAGGAGCAGAAAGAACCACACCCACAGGCTCCATTATCCAAAGCCTCATGGACAGGCAGGATATCGGGCCTTGCGTACATCTCACAATACTAGTACGTGCAGACCTTAGCAATGGCACCCTAAACCTGGGAATACAGTACACATATATCACAATGTTGCTATGATTACTGGCAGATAGCAATTCCTAAGTTAAGCACAATCTGCTCATTGAGCTGTATCATACCAATATCTCTGATGTCTGTGGAGTGTGTTTCAGGTCAGGTGTCTGACAGTGTTCACCACCCTGGGGAGTGACCCCAACAGTATTGCATACCATAGCCATGCCTGCGCTGTGTCCAGGACTGTTGAGTTGGCCTGGACT
The DNA here is from genome assembly GCA_033557465.1 of Ichthyophis bannanicus. Taxonomy (NCBI): domain Eukaryota; kingdom Metazoa; phylum Chordata; class Amphibia; order Gymnophiona; family Ichthyophiidae; genus Ichthyophis; species Ichthyophis bannanicus. The sequence continues at coordinate 366,421,872 of CM066032.1, read as the reverse complement.
GCAAAAACTATCTATAGTAGCACTATGCTGGCATAGGTGTGGGAGTGTGTGTCTGTCCATCCAGTGTGTGCTGGTTGCAACACCTTACTCAGCCCACACTGTTTGCAATGTGTCCAGTGTTAGCTTGCCAATGTGCATAATGAGGAGCAAGGTACTGTGGGTATAGCTCGGATAGGGTGACCTGGGCAGGATGCATGAGCACAGGGCATAGGGCAATGGCTGGGACATTGCAGTGGCCGGCCATCAGCTGCATGGACAGGGTGGCCCCTGCATGTCCTCCTGGGAGGTCACTCTCACCCTGACTGAGCAGTCACCATGGCATGGCTAGGTCTCCCATAGTGCTAACAACATCTCTCTCAAGTGATATCTGTGGGTTGCCTTTTGGGGCCCAGTCACTAACCTATCCACTTGGTGGGTGTGCTGACATCCCAGTTTTGGGTGCACACATTTTCTCCAGTAATATGCACTATGGACTAGCTAGCAGACTGGTTGCAGTTAGTATGTGTAAGGCTGGAACACCTTGCAGGGTGCAGCGGCTGCAGATTCAGTGTGCTCGCTGCTGGAGAATGTCAGATAGTGGTGGTGGGCAGCTGAGCATTTCTAGGCCTCCTGTCTGTCTGCTATCACCATATAGATGTGTACAGAAATGCATGGATTGCCCTGTATGTTGTCTGTCCCCCAGCTCGACCTAGGTTGATAGTCCCCTCCACCAGCACCATTGCAGTGATGTGGAATGTGGATCTGTTGGAGGGAGATCCTGAGCTCTAGAGGGCAGTTTGGGTGGTACTACATAATTCACCTATGGGTCCAAACAGCCTCCCCGCCCCCATGCCCCCCTGCCTCCACCCTGCGCCCCCACCCCGCATGCCCCCCCGCCCCCCTGTGCCCCCCATCCCCGCCCCCCCACACCTCCCCCCGCCCACCCCACACCCCACCCCTCCCCCCACCCACCCCACCCACCCACCCCCCCCCCATAGGGTGCATGATGTGGCACCTTAGGTTATGGCATTGTGAGAGTGTGTTTGCTCTCAGAACAAATCAAATAAAACAAGCCGCACAAACCACTGCTGATATCAAAAAGTAATGTCCCAGGCAGTCATATTGAATAGCCACACTGGGTGAATGAACCCACGACTCCTGTACCATAAGGCGGGCTTGCAAACAATGTGCCACACCTCTGCCACTATGTCTGTATGTCAGCACACCTACTTAAGATTTCCATGCGTTACAATGCACAGTGCTGCCATCAGAAACAGTGCTCTGACCTTGCGGCGCCTCATACGGCACCCTATAAAGCGCACTATAAGGAACATTCTAGGGTGCCTGGGCGGAAAGTGCACTTTATAGTATGCCCTCTGGAGTGCCTTATAGGGCGGCTGATGCGGCACCTTATGTTACAGCGCTTTGAGAGTGTGTTTGCTAGCAGCACTAATTAAAACAATATTAAATTGCTTCATAATGCAATTTTACACATAACAAGCAATGCCTCAGCCAGCCTTATTCATTTGGTAAAGTGGGGGATTGAACCCATGACACCTGCATTTTGTTGAATCCTGAAATAAAAGAGGTTTTAGTCATTGGGTAATTTTGTGTCCTGTTGTTCTTGAAGTTGGTGGGGTAAGGATTATCCTTAGGGATGTGATGAAAGATTTGGCCAATTATAGTGCCAAATCTTTGGCATAAATATAGAATCAATGAGACAAACTAAAATCCTTTTTATTTCCTGGATAACTGGGTTTGGCCCTAAATCCTATTCTCTGGGGTTGTTCTATTGATTTGCTAGCTGTTTTGCTTGGGGTAATTTGTTCAAGGATATGTTTTATATGGAATTGTTCCTTTGCAAGTTCTTATTTTGTAGTATAATTGTAATGGTGTTTTATGTGTTTTTATTGTAAACCATATTGAATGATATTTTTCAAAGCTTGGGGTATATAAGCCTATAAATAAATAAATAAATAAACAATTACTGTACACAGGTTCATGCTTTGAATGCTGACTCTATGTTCTGCTTCATAGAAAACCAAACAAACCACTCTTTGAACTAGCATGTGTCTTCTACCTTTTTTAATAAGGTTTTTTTATTGTTGATATTATCTTCCTAATAAATTGGTTTATGTATTTTATATAGCACTATGTGAGGTCATGTGTAATGTATGTGTAATGGGGCCAGGTCTGGGGGATGTTATCTCAAGCAGATTCCTACTTGCTCGCAATCACATTTAAAAATTTTTTGTTTTAAAGTTCTGAGCCGTGAAAGTCATGGGACTACAAAGCAAGTATTAGATACCAGCAGCAATAACATATTAAAGTTCCTCTTAGATGTGGGGCTCATTCAAATCAGTCACTCCACTACATGTTAGTGAAACAAAAAATCCAATTGTATTAGAACCCATTGAGGGTCATAGCAACAATTTACAACGGTTCAAGATGCAAATAACAACTTCTAGATGAGGCAAGTACACATTTCAGTTAACAGCTTAGTTCAACAGTCCTCTGCATAATTCCTTGGTAGAAGCTTCATTTTATGTTCTCTGTCTCTCTTACAGAACGTTCTTCAGTGCTTAGAACCTCACTTGTTGTGTATTACAAAGGTCCTTTTTTGGGTTGGTGAGTTCAAGGTGGTTCTCCTGTAGTGGCAAGGTTTTATCTAAGGAACTTATCTCACATAAGTTGTATGCCTTGTCTCCTCTGTCCTCCTAGATAATTTCATTTGCTTCCAGATCTTTTGACAATGGAGACCCTCATACTCACCCCCCCCCCCCCCCCCACACACACACACTCCCCACTGATTCGTGTTAGTTCAGCAATTTTAGGCCAGTTCAGTACAAAGACCTTCTATGGTGGGTACCTCTTACTGATGCCTGCAAGACAATTCACAGGTAGCAACAGCAGTCTCTCTGAAGGTAGGACAACTTTCTGAGGCTTGCAGACACCATGCTGCTAGCACTTACATTTCCATTTTTTTCTGTCACTGGGTGGTGAAGAGGATGTTTGCTCTTCAGGGCTCAAAAAGACTTTCCCTCCAAAAGTCTGGATATTTATACGCCCAATAAGGTTACTCTCAGTTCTCTTTGAGCTAGGCCCCTACTGCTCCCTTGTCAATCTCCTAAATGAACTCCCATGCTGGTTCTATGGCTCAAACCTTCCCCTATTTGTAAAAATGAAGTGAGAGTGAATGGGAGTGGAGGTGAGAAAGAAACTTTGGTGACATCAAGGTCACATATAGAAACACATATGGCAATATAAAATTTGTAAAATTGCAAAAGAATCCTCAAAGCCTTTGCAGTGTTGGTGAAAATGGATATACAGTACAAGCAAAGCCTTGAACCATAGGAAAAATCTTGGCTACTTTCTTTGGAGATTTACGTAGTTAATTATCTGCACATTAGGACCATCTGTCATATTCATCTGCCAGTGAAAGAAAATCCATTGTCCTTTCATGTAGACAAGAAAGTCTTAGCCTGAACCAGTGCAAATTATCAGAGAAATTAATACTACAAACTGCAAAGAATACTTAATCAATGCTGGAAACAAGAGTATTTAGTTAACTCTTACCTCATTTCAGAATTTCATTTACAAAGTAACAAAAACATAGCAAACCTATAGACATACATATAAAGTAGGGATGTGCATTCTTGAGCATGCATTTAGTTTGTTTGGATACCTAGAAATATTTATTTCATTTATTTATTTAAAATGATTTAATATACCACTTTATCTTGAAATCAAAGCGGTTAGCACATCAAACAAATCATGAGGCCGTGTGTGTAGGTGAATACATGCAGTGGATACATTGGCAAGGGTGGAGTGAGAGTACAGTGTGAATGATTAACTGGTGAGCTATATACATTGTGAGCTACGTACAGGGGCTATATACCTAGCAGGGATCATGCATAGATGGGAGTAGGCTGGTAGCTGGGTCACGTGAAATCCTTATAGTGTTCTATGAAGAGTGTTGTTTTGAGCAGCTTCCTGAAGTCCTTGAAGTCTACAATTGATCTCAGATCATCGGGGAGCGAGTTCCATAGGGTCATACATGTATACTTATGAATTATCATCTGTACAATTGATTTGCACAATTTAAAAGGTTCTAGTGCACATGTCAAAAATGCAATGTGTGCCTTTGAGTCAGTCCTGACTCCTGGTGACCCAGAAGCTCCTGGGTTTTCTTGGCAGTGTCACTGGAAGTAGATTGCTAGGCCTTTCTTCTGAGGCAGTGGAGGGTTAAGTGACTTGCCCAAGGCCACAAGGAGTGCTAGTGAGAATTGAACCCTGGTTGCTTGGTTACCAAGCCAGTGTTCTAACCACTAGGTTACACCTCCACTCCAGTGTACATGTCATGCATGCCTAAAGAATGAATATGTAGAACTGCAAAAAATGCCTGAAAATTAAGAAATTTTGTTTTAAGCAGGGACAAACCAAACTTTTTTTGCGTATGCACACTCCTAGTGAATAGATATCTCAGTGTATATTTGACATCTGCATATTCAGGGAGGCAGGAAAGACAGTAACAGAACCATTCCCTATATGAAGTCTATTGACATAATGAACTGAATGACCAACTTACAGATACTTCAATATATAATGCAATATTAACTATTTCTTTATAATGGCTTTGGAGCACTGATTAGTGATAAGCATTGTGGTATTGTTTGGGCAATAAAAATTAAAATTGCACTAAAATTATTTGTGTTCATATATATCTATTGATTAACATGAGAAGAATTGGTTTGCACAAGCAGAAAAGCTGTAGCGTGCATGGAAGGTACACAATTAAAATAAATATTCACAAAAGCCATGAAAACACACATGAAAATAGCTAAAGGTTTGTTGTAAAAAAGAGCAACTGGACTTTTTTTTAGTCCTGCATATCCCGAACATTGATATCAATGTAATAAAGGGTACTAAGCTTTGAATATTTATTTATTTTATGTATTTAACATGTTTTTATACCATCTTTATGCCAAGGCGGTTTACATGGAACAAACACAAGTATTTTTGTATTACATATAACAAGGGAAGCAAACTTGGAGCTAACAAAACAGGTATTTATAGATGTTCACAGAGTGTGGTTGGGGTTATGGTGTGTGTAGTTAAATGATATCATTTGGACCAAAGTGTTCAATAAACAGATGTGTTTTTAATAGTTTAAGGACTTGGGTCGACTGAGCTGATCTGAAAGCTTCTGGAAGTGAGTTTCAAATTGTTGGAGCAAGCAGGGAAAAGGCTCTATTGCTTGTTGGTGCATGGTCCTGGTCTTGAAGGGGGAGGATGACTAGAAGGTTCTGATTTGCTGATCTTCTAGGCCTTGTTGAGAGTGCTCTACTGATGTTTTCCAGGCAGGGAGCTGATGCGTTATGGATGATTTTATAGATGGTGGTTATTTTTTTTTATTTTATTTATTTGTGCTTATTTACCGCCTTTCGTGAATCAAAGTGGTTTACAATGAACTCAAAGAATTGAAAAGTACATTTAACAAAATAAAACATGTAACATTGTGAACAAGGAATGAAGGGGATTAAGGGAGGAAACAACACAGCAATCTGCCGATTTAAGCAGTAACTATATGCAGGGAACTAAGCATGTTGATTAAACACATGCTTGGCGAAATTAAGCTGATGGTCAAGTATCTCACCTCTTTTTTAACTTGGATGGTTGCTTCTTTTATCATAATAGATTCTGGTGGAGTGAAGGAGTTGTCTTTTCTAATGACTAGAATTTCTGTTTTTTCAAATTTATTTGTAGGTTGTGTTCTGCCAACCATGTAATAATTTTATTGAAACATTCCTCTATCTTTTCTAAGTTTAGCTGTTTGGTGTTGATTTGGGTGTATAACATATCGTCCACGTACAGGTTTCACGTGCAGTTTTGTTAGATGCAAATCTTTCCTTGCTAATGTGGTTACTCCTTCTCCTCTGTTATTTACTCTTTGGTGATTGAATATGTCGTACCCTATTGGTTTAGTTGATTGATCAATACTGTGTCATTTGTCATTAGCCATGATTCCGTTATGAATAAAATGTCCAAGTTATCAGTTATGTGGTCAATTTCAGAGGCATTTTATTCCTGATAGAGCTTGGGTTGATAAGAGAGCATTTTAAACTGGGAGCAGTATTGTTGGGATTAGCATTAGGGTGACCCACTTCATTGAGATTGATCTGGACTTGACGTTGTTTGCGCTCAGCTCTATTAAAGAATGGATTAAAGCTTTTCACTTCAACAGTGGGTTGGTGGAATGTGTGAATGACAGGTATTGGGTAGCTGGATGGGGAAAGGACATGGGATGTAATAGATAGTGTTAGAGAGACCAGAAGGCCAGTGGATATTAATGAAAATAAAGGATGCATATCTGCTGAAAATGTCAATTCTTTATAGTGAAACACTGTTGGACTTGTAAGATTGACCTTCCGATTTTTAGAGAGAGAGCGAACCTGGTAGTTATGCACAGCAAACGATAAGTAGTTAGACATTAAGAGGCATACCTTTCTGACAGCAGAGGTTGCTTGCTCGTTGTTGCAGAACAGTTCTTGTAGCTCAAGAGTGGGGGGAGCTGGTATGATTCAGATCTGCTGTTGCTTCACCTGATCAGGGCTCCAAGGCTGTGAGGAACCGGAGGAATTAAAATGCTTATGAATTACTTGATACGTCAGTTTCTGTGGTCCTTTATATGCTGGTAATGAGGGCAGTTGCTGGTGAGGTGTAGATAGGGCCTACAGATTCCTTGTTCTACTGTGCAGTGGGTTTTGTAGGTGCAGTGTTCGTTGTTGCTATTATTTCTTTTAGACTAGGTGCCCCGCCTAAGGGCCATGCCAAAGGGCCCTCTGGCGAGGCCCTCAGGCATGGGCATGCCGGAAAGTGCTCCTCTTTAAAGCTGCTGGCTGGTGCTGCAAGGCTGATTGGCCTTCTGGTGGAGAGGGGGTAGGTTTGGTGCTTTCCGTTCTTGATCAGGACGCTGATTGGGGCTCAGAAGGGAGCTGGAGTCAAGGTTCGTTGTGCACTGGGAGGCGCCCCTCTTTAAAGCTGCTGGCTGGTGCTGCAAGGCCCTGATTGGCCTTCTATTTTGTCCTTTGGTCTATTGGTAGCCAGTGAAGGCTCTTTAAAGTTGGTGTGATGTGTTGCCTTCCTATCAGGATTCTGTTAGCTGTATTCTGCACTAGCTGAAGTGGGTATAGTGCTTGTTTTGACAGTCCTTGGTATAGTATGTTGCCATAGTTGAGATGGGGCGCTATGATGGTCTGAAAAACTGTTCTAAAGTCATTGTATTGTAGTAATAGTCATAAATGCTCGAGGGATTTGAGTTTCATGTAGACTGTATAGGCTATTTCTTGGCTTTCTATGCTTTGGGGGGTCATTCTGTCCCACGAATAGTGGGGATGGACATCCCATTGGGACGTCCATCCCTGCTATTCATCCCCATGCCGGCCCCGGCAATTCCTCCCAATACGAACAGCGGGTTTATACAGGGAGGCCTAGACGGGGCAGGAGAGAGCATTCTGGAGGCAGAGCAAGGGCAGTGCATGAGCCGGCCGTGACCCCAGATGTACAGGGTCATTTCAGAGGTCGGCTCTGTATGTCCAGAGCCTTGAAGCTAGATGGGGGACTTATTCCACCTCAAAGGTGAAATAAGTCCCCCTGGATGGAGTGGGATTGTGATGTGGGACCCGGGAATGCAGGTGAGGGGGCGCAGGGGGTTCCCCGCAACCTGACTGAGGCCTTGGAAGGCCAGATCTGGGATCGGGCTGTGGGGAAAAATTGATCTTTGTCGGTGGCCGGGGATCGCGGCTCCTGAATGGAGCCATGGTGCCATGGCAACGGGATGTCATGGCATTGTGGCTTCTTTCAGGAGCCTGGTTGAGGTATATGGCTGGGTGTGTAGGCTGATCAGAATTGGGACCTGGCCTGCACATCCAGGCTGTAGACATGATTCTGATCCTGCGAGCTGTCCTAAACTGTGTTCGGTCTAGTCAAGCAGCTGATGTTAGTACATGTGGAGGCCAATTCCATATAGGCTGTGCTTGTCATACAGGGGCAGCACAGCCTGTATGGAATTGGCCTCCACATGTACTAACATTAGCTGCCTGACTAGACCGAACACAGTTTAGGACAGCTATCTAGAAGGCCGCCATGAGTTGCACCAACTCAACAGCACTTAAAAACAATGGTATAGAATACAGTGATTATGTTTGATCTACTGTCACTATGGGTCAACAGCTATAAAGACAGATTTTCAAAAGGCCATTTAGGTGAAATCCACCCCTGAAAGATAAGCTTGACCACTAGGACCTGTCCTCAAAGTGATGTAATACCCTCTCGCACGGAGGGCATGTCTCCAGGGCCATGTACCCATGAGGGAAGAGTTAGGACAGCTGTTATAGTTGGCAATTTGATCATTAGGCATCTAGATCACTGGGTGGCTGGTGGACATAGGATCGCCTGGTGGACATACAGTAGGATCGCCTGGTAACATAACTGCCTGATGTGAAGGTAGCAGACCTCACGCACCACGTAGATAAGGTTTGATAGTGCTGGGAAGCAGTCTGCTGTCTTGGTACATGTTGGTACCAATGATATAGGAAAGTGTGGGAGAGAGGTTCTTAAAGGTAAATTTAGGCTTTTAGGTAGAAAGTTGAAATCCAAAATTTCCATTGTAGCATTCTCTAAAATTCTTCCCATTCCACGCGCAGGATCCAAGAGACAGTCAGAGCTCTGGAGTCTCAATGTGTAGATGAGACAATGGTACAAGGAAGAGGGTTTTGGATTTTGTTGGGAACTGGATAACATTCTGGGCAAGAGGAGGGACTTTCCTAAAAGTCGGGCACCACCTTAACCAGGGTAGAACCAGGCTGCTGGCATTAACCTTTAAAAAAGGAGATAGATCAGCTTTTAAAATAGAAAATGGGGGAAAGCTGACAGTTGCCCAAGAGCACGTGGTTCAGAAAGATTTATTTATTTATTTATTTATTTACAGTCTCTTCTATACCGCGCTATTCAGCACCAGTGCGGTTTACAATGAACAATAAAATTACACATTTCCAATGGTACTTTGTGTTTACAGTTGAACAGGTGATACAACTTGGATAACAGGGGTAACTATTTACAATTTATAACATAATCGTTATCTCTTTATTGGTTTCAGTCCTGGGGGTTGTGGGTGGCTTGTGAGGTTGGTGCTGTGTCTGCATTGATTACTGGGTAATACAGGAGGAAGAGGTGGTGTTTCAAGGCCTTTCTGAAATGCAATATGTCTGGGATTGCTCGAATGCCGTGAGGGAGACTGTTCCAGCACCTTGGTGCACAGAATTTGAAGGCCCTGCCTGCTGTCACCTTTGTGCATTGTGTTATTGATTTTGGGACTATCAGTGTGTTGAGTGCTACTGATCGTCTATCTCTATTGTGGGGTGTCGTCTGTATTAGTTCTGTTAGTGACGCAGATGTGATCCCTTTGATGGCCTTGAATGTAAGTAGTAAGGTCTTGTATGTGAGTCTACATTGTATCGGGAGCCAGTGGAGTTGTTTTAGGATGGGTGAGACATGGTCTTTTCTGGATGCGCTGTGTAGGACTCTTGCTGCGGCGTTCATTGCCAGTTGCAGTGGGTTCAAGGTGGCTTGAAGGAGCCCTTGCAGGATTGAGTTTGCATAATCAAAATGTGGTATGATTAGAGCCTGATAGATGGTCCTGAAATCGTCCAGCTCGAGCAGGGTTCGTAGGTGTCGAAGTGATCGGATTTTATGGTATACCGCTCTTACAATGTTTCCTATGTGCGCCTTCATATCCAAGTGCTGGTCTAAGGTGATGCCAAGGTATCTGATAGTGGGCTTGGTCTGGAGGTCTGCTTCCTTCACTTTTAAGATGGACGGGGCGGTGAAGTTTCAGTTCCTTGTAATGAACAACACCTCTGTTTTCTTGTGTTGGATCCTGAGGTTTTGGGATTGCATCCAGTTGGATACTTCGTTTATGCAGTTTGTTAAGGTGTGAGATCGGGGTTCTCTGTTGCAAAAGGCATGTATAACAGTACGTCATCAGCATATATCAGGCAGTTAACACTGAATGACCGTATCAGGTTGCAGATTGGCTGCATGTATATATTAAACATCAGGGCAGAGAGGGAGGAGCCTTGTGGGACACCTTGCTTTTGGTGGAACGGATCAGATGATGTATCGCTGGATCGTACCTGCTGCCATCTGTCAGAAAGGTAAGACCTGCACCACTCCAGTGCTTTACCGGTGATTCCCTTCCCCTTGAGTCGTTCCAGGAGGCGCTCGTGGCTCACGGAGTCGAACGCTGCTGCGATGTCTAGGAAGACAAGGACGAACCCTTGGCGGATGTTGTCGATGCCTGCTAAAATGCTGCTGAAGAGTGTGGTGAGCAATGTTTCCACACCGTGGGCTTCTCTAAAGCCGTGTTGGCATGGGTCAAGTGGTGCATTGGTTTCTATGTGATCTTGGATTTGTCTTTGTACTTCCTTTTCCATTATTTTTGCCAGTAACAGTATGCTTGATATTGGCCTATATGATTCTGGCTTCTGAGGGTCGAGCTTGTTGTTTTTTAGTAATGGTCTTATGGAGGTGCGCTTGAGGGTACATGGGAACGCCCCTGTTGTAAATGATTGTTCCATGAGTCTGGATATGAAGGGACTGAGGTCGGTCCGTAGTTCCTTGATCCAGAATGCAGGGCATGGATCAGTTTGGGCGGTGGTCGTGTTGATACCCGCAATGGTGTCCTCGATGCGCTGTTTAGGCGGTATTGTGAAGATGGTGAGTGGTGTTCAATCGCATGGCTCAAGGATCGTTGCTAGGTGCTGGATTGTTGTTGATCTGGCAGAGTTTGGATTGCAGATAGTTGGCGAATGTTTGAGGGTGGATTTCGCTTATATGTTCTGAGGCGGGTTCCTTTGTCAAACGCTTGACGAGGGCAAACAGGTCATGAGGTTTGTTCAGAGATCTTTTTAGCGTGTTCGTGTGGTAACATCTCATTGCTTCCGTCACTGCGGTGCGATGTGCTGCGAGTTGTGAGTTGTATGCACTTCGGTCTTCGTCTGAGTGTGAGCACCGCCATCGTCTCTCGAGTTTCCTTAGGGTTGTGCGTGAGGCTTTCAGTTCAGCTGAATACCAGGTTGCGGAGGGATGCTTTCCTTGGGGTTTGTTAGTTGATAAACATACTGCGATTGAACTGAGTGTTTCATTCCAGTCGGAGACTAAATCGTCTGGGTTGCGTGCTGGTGAGGTAGTTAGTGGGAGTGTTGTTGAAAGGCTGGAATCTTCTCGGGGGGGGGGCACTGGGATGGCCACTCACTCTTCTTTCTTCCTTTTGGCTACAGCTGGGAAGGGGAACTTGGAATAGGATTAGCTTGTGATCCGACCAAGGAATTGGGGTGATTGATAGCTCTGGGATGGTTGGTGCGTTGAGGGTTGTCTCTGTTGTGAATATTAGGTCTAGAATGCCTCCTTTGACATGGGTTGGATCCTTGATTAATTGGTTGTAACCTAAATCCTGCATGGCTCTGAGAAAAGCTGTTGCATGGGAGTCTTGCAGTGATGGTAGGTTGAAGTCTCCCAGCACCCAACTTTTTTTTTTTTTTTTTTTTTTATTGGATTTTCAAAAAGTTACATTATACAAAATAATGAAAGAAAATTGACATTCCATACAATATAATACGGTAAATAAGAAAAACATAATAATCAAGGAAGTCAATAAAGCCCACGTCATGGGAGAAAACTGCAGTACATTATAACATCCAAAGAATAAAGCAAACAGATCCAAAGACCACAACATAGAAGGTGATTACACATCTCCATCCCCCCTAAAGCCCCCTTTATCTGCCAGGAATTTCTCCAGATGAGACACATCTTGGAAATTATAAGAAGCATTTCCATAGTTTATCACACATCTGCAGGGGGCTCTGGGTATTGGAGGCCAAGTCAATTATCGTTGATAGGGCATCTGTGTCGGCTGATGGAGCTCTGTATAGTAGATTGAAGGAGCAGCATCTGTTTGCTATCGAGACGGTGTCTAGGAGCGGTGAGCTGGTTGCTTCTCTGAGGTTGAAATGGAGGTCAGATTTGGTAATGGCGAGAACACCTCCTCCTCTTTTGCCATTTCTATGACATGTATGGATGGAGAAATTGGAGGGCAGGAGTTGGTTGAGTAGCACATTGTCATCACAAGAAAGCCATGTCTCAGTGATCAGTAGTAGATCGAGGTTGTATAGTGATATCGTGTCAGAGATGACCGGCTATTTGTTGCGTACTGATCGGGCATTTATTAGTGCACATCTCAGATGTTGGGGGAGCGGGTTTTTCTCCTGTTTCTCTTTTTTGTTATGTTGTAATGAGATGAGCAGAAGATGGTGGTGGGGAGTTCGGGTATTTTCCCTTGTGTTGTAGAAGGGGGCGTCTGGCCACCGCCTTCTGTAATTGTGGATTGTTGGTATGTGATTGTGGCTAGTTTGTAGGCTGGTAATGTTGTATGTTTGACGGATACTAGCAAAACAGGGAAGTTAAGGCATCTCAATAGAGAGGTTCCAATAAAGTTAAAAGTATACCAGGTACCTTTAAGTAAAAATCAGATTGAGTTGAAAGATTCCAAATTCTCTCAATGATCCGATAACCAGACTGTCAATATGAACAAAAAACAAGCTAAATGCCTGTATGCAAATTCTAGAAATCTACAAAAATAAGATGAGAGAGTTAGAATATGTAGCACTGTGAATAAAAGGTTAGATATAACTGGCATCTCAGAGACCTGTTATGTCAATGGAACACTGTGATACCAGGCTACAAACCATATTGCAATGTTAGGGTAAATAACACAGGTGGAAGGGTGGCGCTATATGTTAAAGAGAGGATTGAATTAACCAGCATAAAGGTTTTCCAGGAAATAAAATACACTGTAGAATCTTTGGACTTGATATTCAAAGGCATTTACCCAGTTTGCAGAGTTGTAAACCATGTAACTGGCCCTAAGTGGGATATTCAGCGGCACTAACATGGTTAGTATGGCTGAATATCCCAAATAATGCCACTATAAATCCCGATGTTAACCACTTAGCATTAGGGGTGTTGGGAGCATTCTGGGGGCAGTAGTCAGGGATAACTATGCAGCAGTGATATTCAGCCGCTGGTCAGTTATCCCTCAGTGGTGAAAGTTAGATGCAGCAAACGCTCTCCTAACCAGGCAGAGCTAACCAGGCAGCGGATGAATATTGCTGCTTACCATTTAGCTTCTGTGCCATATGCAGCTGTGTGGCAACCTCAGATATTCAATGCTGGTGGCCAGATATGGCCCCAGATTGAATATCTGCGGTTAAAGTTTGGCGTCAATGGCTATGCGCCTTAGAGACGCATAGCCATTGCAAATTAATATTGGGCCCTTTATGGATAGAGAGTCAATGTAAAAAGGGTAAGGGAATGGCCAGAATGAACCCACCCACCTGGCCAGAATGAACAGGGAGGAAATGAAATGATAAAAAAAATTAGGGAAGCTTGCAAAGTTTACAACACAGTAATAATAGGAGATTTCAATTGACCCACTATTGACTGGGTCAATGTTACATCAGGCCATGTTAGGGAGATAAAGTTTCTAGATGAAATAAATGACTTCTTCATGGAGCAGCTGGTTCAAGAAGTGACTCGATGGTAAGCTTCTTTGTGGAACGCAGGATCTAGTGTGAGAGGTAACAGTGTTGGGACTGCTTGGAAGAGCGATCATAACATGATTGCATTTGATTTAATTACTGGAGGGAAGATAATAAGGAAATCCACTGTGCTAGCATTTAACTTTTAAAAACTAAAAGGAGCACCTGCGAAGGTTAAAAGTTTACATCAGGCCCAGGTGTTATTTAAATATACTGTCTTGGAAGCCCAGATCAGATGAATACCATGCTTTAAGAAAGGTGAAAGGACGGCCAAATGACAGCCAGCATGACTTGAATGTGAGGTCAAAGAGGCTGTAATAGCTAAGAGAAAATGTTTCCGAAAATGGAAAAAAGAGCTGCATGATGAAAACAGGAAACAGCATAAAAACTGCTAAGTTAAATGAAAGGTACTGATAAGGCAGGCAAAAAGAAAATTTGAAAAGAAGCTTGCTGTGGAAACAAAAGAGCATAATAACAACTTTTTCAAGTACATTCATAGCAAAACACATGTGAGAGAGCCAGTTGGACCATTAGATGACAGAGGGGTAAAAGGGGCTCTAAGAGAGGACAAGCCCATAGCAGAGAGACTGAATGAATTATTTGCTTCAGTCTTTAAGATGTAGGAAACTTACCCATGCCAGAAATGATATTCAAAGGTGATGTATCAGAGGAATTGAAACAAATCTCAATAAATTGGGAAAATGCTATACAGCTATTTGATAAACTAAGGAGCAGTGAATCACCTGGACTGAATGGAATATATATCCCAGAGTGCTGAAAGAACTGAAATATGATATTGCAGACCTATTTTTAATAATCTGTGAGTTATTCTTAAAATCAACTGTAGTACCTCAAGATTGGAGAATGGCCAATATAACTCCACTTTTTAAAAAGGCTTCCAGGGGTGATCCGGGAATCTATAGACCTGTGAGCTTAATGTCTGTACTGGGCAAAATGGTAGAAACCATTAAAAAGAACAAAAGTACTGAACATGTTGACAGTTATGACTTAATGGCAGGAAGCCAATATGGTTTTAGTCAAAGAAAGTCTTGTCTCACTAATCTGTTTTATTTTTTCCAAGGTGTGAATAAACAGGTAGATAAAGGTGAACTGGTTGATATAGTTGTTACGGGGTTATCCCTGTTCATAGCCTCCAGGCCTAGGGAATCCCCTCCGTCTGCTTCTTTTGTTCCTGCTCGGCTGCCTGGAATTCCATGGGAATAAAACTCACAACCACACAGAAGGAAAGCGTGTAAGTTTATTCCAACGGTTAAAGAAACATATTCATACGTCATCAATCCATCCCCTGAGGCCCACCACAGCTTATCAGTAACTTTGCAGATAGGAGTCGTCTCTGAGTAGAAAAATCAGTTTAGCTGAGCACAGCACATTCCTTTCCATATACAGACATATACAGGATTCTGATTCCCCTCTGCAGGCCTCCGAATTCTTCTGTACATACACTTAACTAAACCTTATTTTTCCCCTACCAATCCCCCCTTTGGGCCTGCATAGGCCCACTATAAGAACAGCCAAACAATCTTCTTGAAGGGCAGTTAAGCAGACATTATTAACTGGAGGTCAGTGGCAGCATGCTCAGGTACATCAGCCACCGTGGAAACAGGTGTATAAGAGTACATAAAAGTGGTGGAGCTCTGCAGAGCCGTCCAACAACAGCCAAGGACAATGAGAATATACAACAAAAAGGAACAAAGATTATAAAACCGCTCAATAGGGCAATAATCAGCCCCTTGAGACCACCCCAAAGGAAGATACCTCAGAGAGTAAGCATGAGAAACTGCTGTAGTTGAAGAACAGTATAGAGCAGTATTAGACAGGCTAAAAGCAGAAGCAATATGTTTAAGTTGGCAGCATTTGCAGATGATATACTGGTTCATTTGCTATCTCCTCGGACGTCGTTGCCCAATTTATTAAAGGAATTCTCTTGTTATGGGGGTTTTGCTGGGCTTTGTATTAATATGGATAAGTCTGAAGCCATGGATATGGCAGGGACAATAAGGGGACATTGGAGAGGAAGTTTTCCGCTTAAGTGGGCAGGTGATTCATTGTGTATTTAGGGATACTCTTGACAAGAGAACAGCGGGAGCTGTATAGGAAAAACATGGAAAGAATCCTTGTAAAAGTTTGATGACAGCTTCAGGTGTGGTCTCCACTGCCCCTGTCCTTAATGGGCAGGGCGGCAGCACTGGGAATGGTGATTCTGCCTCGGGTGCTTTATTGGCTGCAAACTCTCCCAGTGTGGTTATTGAAGCATGATTTAAATGCTATTGACCGCGAGATTGGGAATTTCCTTTGGTAAGGGGCGCGAGCTCGCATCCCCTTACATAGATTGAGAAGGAGATGGAAGTCTGGAGGGATAGGAATCCCAGACCTTCGGACTTATGCCCTGGCATGCCAGGCACAACATATTGGAGACTGGCTAGGGAATACGGAGGTCTATACGCCAAGAGCGCTGGAAGAGGCTCTTGTGGCTCCACAGACCTTGTTGGCAGTGTTGCACCAGGAAAGTAGGCTCCTGCCTGGTAGAGTGATTAGTAGTGAACTGGTTTGCCCGGCACAAAGGGTGTGGCTACATTTGAATAGGCTCTGGGATGAACCATCAGGGGTTTCAAGCTGGCTACCCATACAGGGGAATGATCAGTTTACACCAGGATCAGAAACGTCAGCGTTTGCATATTGGTGGAGACAGGGCATATGTAACATTGTAGATGTGGTGGATCAAATAGGGCAATGTAAGTCTTGGGAGACTTTGCGCATGGAGTATGGACTTAGTAGTCGGCATTATTTCACTTACGTGCAACTCTCTCACTATGTGGCTTCCCTCCCACAGGCTGCACTGCAGGTGGAAAGATCGGCACAGATATTAGAGTTCTTTGCACTGGGAGAGGAGTCACCGCCTACAATTGCACAGCTGAAAAGATGATTAGATGACTATAGTAGTTTGCCAGACTATAGGGTGGAAGAAGCTTTGTGGGCACAAGAGTTGAATATGTTGGTAACTCCTGGTTCACTCCTTCAGGCCTTGAGTGGGATTGCGGGGCTGGTGGGTGGAGCTCGATGGCGGGAGGTACAGTTTAAATGCATCCTACGGGCACATTTCTCTCCAAGACAGGCGTTACGATCCCATCTCACTGAGTTGGGCAGATGCCCAAAATGTCCCTGCCCTTTGGCAGACTTAGGGCATATGTGGTGGGGGTGTCTGATAGTTCGCCTGTACTGGAAGAGGATAGCTGATTTTATGAGTAGGATTGTGTTACAGTGAATCCGCTGGACAGCAGCGCCTGTGGTGTTAGATCAGCTTGGACCACTCCACCCAAAAGGGAAATGGGAACGCCTTTTGGTCAGGAAGGCATGTCTGGTGGGTAAAGGCCCGATACTTCATAGGTGGAGAGAAGCGTCAGGTCCCACCTATTGTGAATGGCGCAACAACTTTCACCAGCTGATGCTTATGGAAAGGAGAGAGGCTAGAGGAAGTGCTCGACGTTGGGCCTTATTCCTGCTAATTTGGGAACCATATATTCAGATATTGAGGCCCCGTGTCTGGAATGAAGTGCTTCAATTGGGTTGAGAAGGTCGTGGGATACTAATAATATAATTACTATGCATGTTCACTATGGGGGGTTGGTTGCTGAAGGGGGAGGCTGAGGGGTGGGAGGGAGGTTGGTGGGGGAAGGTGGGGGGGGAAGGGGGGAGAGGGGAATATTGTAAATTCTTTTTTTTTGCTGTATTTGTATGATTGATTTGCTGAGGAATCCTGGGCTGAGAGATCACCAGGAATGCCAATTTTTTTTATATATTGTTTTGCATGTTCTGTATTATTTGGTTTTCAATAAACAGAGTTTACAAAAAAAAAAAACAACAATCTGTAGCATTGAGACTAGAGACAATTTACAAATGAGCAAGGGACCTGGTTATATCCCAAAGAGGGACGAATAACACCAATGTTATACAAGAAAGTAGAAAAAGAAACATGGGGCTGGGTGCAATTTAAATTGTCAAGTACAGTAAACATCTGCATTTCACACAGGTTAGAAGGTACAGCAATGAGACATGTTGAGAGAAAAGCTCCAGCTTGTAGCGAGCTGCGCACACAAAGGTAAGGCAGTTTGGGCAAGTGGTATTGCCGTATTAACAGTTCCAGAGATGGTCTGAAGGAGGCACTACATGAGTGGTAGGAGGAGAGTCAACGCAGTCTTGCTCATGATGGTCTGGAACTGAAGAAGGCGTCAGTGAAGGCGGTGCACACTTGATTCTTTTTTTTTTTTTATAACTTTTAAACAGGTGCAACAACACACAAACAAAACAAAAAAAGAATACAACTGTTGAGTTACATTTGTCATTATCCATCAGACAACAAACAAAAACAAACCCTGAAATACATCACCTCACCACCTCAATTCCCACCCTACACCTTGCAAGCCTCTACCGATCACCCAACCATTCATCTATCCCCTTATCGTGTATATCGGTCCAAAGAGTACCATTTGTATCGAGTCGTCTCAATACCTCTGCTTCTGTCATACTTCTCTTGAGCCCTTTCATATTTGCAATATAAGCATACAGAATTCCACCACAGAGGCCCATTTAATAACTGAGGATCTTTCCAGTGTGATAAAATCAGTTTGATAGCGACAGTGATCATAAAGTTAAACACAAAAAAATCCTCTCTACTTAGCCTAGGAATTTCGGTCAATGATCTCAGTACTAAAATCCTCTATGACAGAGGGATAGAGATATTTAACACCTTCTGAATTTGTGTCCACACTGATGACCAAAATCCCTGAATGAAAGGGCATTCCAGAAACATGTGCCTTAGGGAGCCCGGGGCAGTGCGACAGGACCAGCATTGAGAAGAGCCAGCTGTGCTCCACTTAGCCAATTTAATTGGAGTAACATATGCTCTGTGCGCGAAGAAGAACATAGGCTGCGTTAACTTCGCTGATTTCGAAACACGCACTATAGGCCCCCAAATTAAACTCCACACCCTAGGTGTCATATTGAATTCCGTCTCTTCTTCCCAGACTTTGTGTAATCCCGAGAGTTGACGTAGACTGTTTGACCGAAAATATGCATATAATCTGGAAATGCTTCCTTCCTTTGCGCAGACCTCGGACATAATTTTCTCCAGGCCCCAAGATACTACAAGCTCACTTGGTTTCCCCCATACTTGAGATATACAATGCCGAAGCTGCATCCACTGGAAATGACTGGAAGCTGGGAGCCCAAACTCAGATTGAAGCGCATGAAAGCTTTTCCACTCCTTGCCCTCGAAAAGTTGACCCACAGTCCATATGCCACAGTTTTGCCAGGTCTCCCATGCGACCGAAACTTTATTTATTTTGAGCATCGGGTTGTGCCAAATAGGAGCTTTTCGGGAAGGCAGGTTCTCACGAGCAATAAGAGGAACCAAACTCTGAAAGGCAGCTTGCGTAGATGCTATGACGCGGCCAGCTTTAGACGATTCTGAGTGCCGCATGCCCATCATCAGCCCCAGTGGACAAGGATAACATAGCCATTCTTCCAGGGCCATCCATGTTGGCTTCTGTGGGCTATTGGCCATGACACCCCACAGTCCCCCCTGTTTAAGCACCGCTGCAAAATGATACCATTGGAAATCTGGAAAATGTACTCCCCCCGCGCTTTTGCTAGCCTTCAATTTCCATAAGGCAATTCTGGGCGGCTTACTATCCCAGAGAAAGACACTCAAGATTCTCTCGATCTCCCTGTACACTGATGCTGGAAACATAATGGGAATCATCCCCAGAATATAATTGATCTTGGGCATGAGAACCATCTTGATGGATTCCATTTGTCCCCACCAGGTGAGGTGCAATGGGGACCATTTTAACAAAAAGGATCTGGCAACCTCCTTTATCTTGTCAATGTTTATACGAAGAGTTTCTTCCAGTGGGGCAGCAAAAAGGACTCCTAGATATTTAATGGCCTTTGATTCCCATTGAAAGGGAAATTCCTGTACCATACTACTAGTTGCCAATTTGTTAAGGGGGAAGGCCAACGATTTCGCCCAATTTATTTTATAGCCAGAGAGCCGGGCGTAGCAAGCTATTAACTGCATTAAGGGAGCTATAGAATCTGGTTGTAAGAAAAACAGAAGATCATCCGCATATGCTGACATCTTGATATGAAGATCCGCTACTGCGACCCCCTGAATCTCCCTCGTCTGACGAACGAGTAGAGCAAGTGGTTCCAGAGCCAAGTTAAAAAGGAGAGGCGACATCGGACATCCTTGACGCGTGCCCCTGTATAAAGAAAAGGGACTGGAAAGCACACGATTAGCTAGAATCCTTGCTGTCGGGCGAGAGTATAGCACCCGTATCATGTTCACAAATTCCTCCGGAAGCCCGAACCATTCCAGGACTGCGAACAAAAAGGGCCATTCAAGCCTATCGAAGGCCTTCTCAGCGTCCACAGATAATCACAGATAATCCAACAAGGGGAACTTCCATGCGGTCTGCTATTCCCATGATGTTGCAAAATAATTGCGCATTGTCCGACGTGGATCTACCGGCAATGAAGCCACATTGATCAGGATGTATGAGCAGGTGAAGAACTTTGTTAAGGCGCTGGGCCAAGATAGCCGAGTATAACTTGTAGTCTGCATTTAGCAGCGAGATAGGTCTATAGTTCCCCACTTGTTGCGGATCCCTGCCAGGTTTTTCAAGCACCACAATTGTGGCTTCCGCAAAACCCCCAGGGGTACTAACTTGCTCTTGCAGATGATGGAAGTATGTCAGAAGATGGGAAACCACGCTCTTTGCGAACATCTGAAAGAACTCTATCGGAATCCCGTCAGGGCCCACTGCTTTCCCGCACTTCATCCCCTGAAGCATCTCCCGAATCTCAGCCGTATTTAGCGGTTTCTTAAGGTCCTCAGCTTGCTCTGCTTCCAACACCGGGTGTCTAATCGGAGCAAGAAAATCCCGCACCATGGCTATCTCGCTGGAACCTTCTGATGAATACAATTGTTGATAGAAACTTCGGAAAGACTCCACTATCTCGGCGTTCTCTTCATGGGTAACCCCCTGTTCATCAACTATAGGCACAATATGCGTTTTGGCACTACGCGGGTTCAGTTTAGAGGCCAGCAGCTTCCCAGCCTTGTTCATCTCCGTATAGTACCGGGCCTGTTGGTCGAAAGAACTATGCTCCACCTCCCTGCTCAATATAGCATTATATTGATACCTTAACTTCTGAAGCCGGTTAAGGACCACAGGGCTGAACTGTCCTTGCAAGATTCTCTCTCCGGCTCTGATCTGGCTATCCAGGTCTTTAAGCTCTGCTCTCGCCTTCCGGTTATCGGCTATGACGTAACTAGTTATCTTCGCTCTAATAGAAGCCTTGAAGGCCTCCCACCAAGCCCAGATAGATGTGTCCTCCGGACGATTAAGATCTAAATACTCTTCTATGGCTTGTTGGACATACAGCTTAAAGGGTTCTTCTGCGAGGAGAGCTCTAGGAAAAAACCAGCCACCTCCCTTGACCGGTACCGTGCACACTCCCACTTCTAGAGTGATCGCCGCATGGTCGGAAATATGCTTACTCAGAATTTCAACACTATCAACTTCTCTGGCAAGGGATCGGGAAACCAAAAAAAAATCGATCCTGGAATGAGAGTTGTGCGGATGAGAGAAAAAGGTATA
The DNA here is from genome assembly GCA_033557465.1 of Ichthyophis bannanicus. NCBI lineage: Eukaryota > Metazoa > Chordata > Amphibia > Gymnophiona > Ichthyophiidae > Ichthyophis > Ichthyophis bannanicus. The sequence continues at coordinate 366,400,556 of CM066032.1, read as the reverse complement.
ATCTCGTTCTGAAGGATGTCGCACTCTCCAGATATCCACCATGCCGATATTTTCAATGATAGAATCCAGCACCTCAGATGCCCGGCCCCTCCTAGAGACCCTAGAGGGCTGACAGTCAATAAGGGGGTCTCTCACCATGTTGAAGTCCCTGCCCAACACAATGGGATACGGAGAGAAATCAGCCAGCGTCTCTGCAAGGGATTGGAAAAATTTAGGGGAGTCACAGTTTGGAGCGTACAGATTTACTAACACCAACTGCCGTTTATCGACTATCATCTGTGCACTTGCCCATCTCCCTTCAGCGTCTGCTCTGGTAGAAATTATCTGCGCCTTACAGGCCTGTCTAATTAGAGTGATCACCCCGTTTTTCCCGCCTACTGCGGGCGCATGAGAAGCCAGACAGTACTTGCCCCCAGCTAGCTTCACAGCCTCACTGGTAGGCAAGTGCGTCTCCTGAAGCATAACTATATCAGCACTTTGCTTCTGACAATACGTCAGTATCTTTTTCCTCTTTATGGGATGTTTGATGCCCTTCACATTCAGGGATAAAATCTTAAGCGAGGACATCTGCGCATTGAAATATAGTGACTAGACTTCGAACCTCCCACATTGGTACTCCCCAGAAACACTTAGCTGACAACATTGACACCTTCCGGTGTATTTGGTGAGGCCTGCAAGTTGGCAGCATTCCCCCTGACATACAGGGGCTAAAGATAATTGGGTGGGCCAGCGACGACCTCAGAAAGGCCACACGGTGCCCCCATTAGGCAGATGGGTCACAACCCAACCCCGCTCCCACAAATACCCGGAAAACCCAGCAGCTAGCAACCCACGGCATGACATACACGCCAGGCCGGGTAAAAGCCCGCCCTCCAGGTTATACATCCAGCCCCACAAGAAAAAACAGCCAGAAAACAATTACTGAAGCATTTCTCAATATTTAACATCATCCAAAATAAGGGGGGGGGGAAGGCACAAGCAACATATAGCAATAAACATAACATCAGCCATACTTCCCCATACCAGCCACCCTCAGAGATGATAGCACTCGCTGACTATTAAATCAACGAAAGCTGCATTAGACCATCACTCTCTGAACACAAAATATCCCGAGTTGAGCGCCATGAACAAGTCAGTGCATTTGAAGGGCCTCCTGCTCTTCTATAAATTTCAGGGCCTCATCAGGATCCTCGAAAGCCTTTGTGCGGTTATCCAACGTGATTTTCAGTCGGGCCGGGTAAAAGAGACCATACCTGGCCTGAAGATGCAGGAGCCGGGGTCTCATAGCCAAGAACTGCTTCCTCTTGTCCACGGTTGCTTTACACAAGTCCGGGTAGAAGGAGATATTTTTACCTTCGTAGGCAAGCGCCGGCTGGGATTTAGCTGCTTGCAATATCTGTATGGCTTGCTGATGGCGCAGCATACAAAAGATCACTGGTCTGGCGCCCTTCTCCTGTAGACTCCTCTGCGCGGGAACTCTGTGCGCTCGTTCGAACTCCAAAGGGCCAGTTAGCTTTAATTTCAATACTGCCGGGATCATTTTCCCCAGGAAGGCAAATAAATCAGCACCCTCCGCGCCCTCCGGGAGGCCCACCAAGCGCACATTGTTCCTTCTGTTGCGATTGCTAAGGTCCTCCACTTGCATCTCCAGACGGCCCACCTTCTTGTAGGCCTTGCCAAGCTGCTCGAGCTGCGTGGTATGCGAGGCGAGAATGGCTTCCGTCTGATCCATGCGGGCCGTAAGATCTTTAAAATGCCCCCTCATTTCACTTAATTCCGATTGCACGCGGGCCAACGCATCCCCGTTTGCGACCACAAGCTCTTTAACCGAGCGGATTTCCCCCAGTACCTCACTTAAGGAGTCCTCTGCCTCACACGATGGGGCCGACTTATGCGGCGAGAGAGGGTCTGATTTCACTCTCTTGGTTCCCGCGTTGAGCGCCGCAGCAAAATCCAATTTGACCGGTTTTCCGCTCGCCATGCTTCTCACTCCTTCCCACACTCAAAGCGGGTGCTATCTCCAGAAATCGCTTGGGTAGACCACAGATTTATCAGGATTCAAGCCAGGGGGTACCGGAGCTCCTCTCCTAAGCCGCCATCCTGTTTCCTCGCTGGCCCCGCCTCCGTGCACACTTGATTCTTGATGTGTAGATCCACGAAGGAGAGGAGTCACACAGGATGGCTGTCCGTGTGATGGCAATCACGGTACCGATAGCTGCTTTTCTTCAGGAGTCTTCTCCTCTTCCTTTCCAGTTGCTAGGGCCTTGGCTGCCCCGGCGTCAGCTACTTCTCATCCTGGTCCTGAAGCCTAATCTATAGATAGACTGTGTGCTGATGGTATGTCTTTACCAGGATCCAGTCTCCGGGTTGAAAAGAAAGAGCTGAGACATCTAGCAGAAGGGACTGGAACTGCTGAGCATACCTGTGGAGGGAGAGAGTTGCCTCTGCTGCTAGGAAATACAAGAGATCAAACGTGAGGCTCAGGAGTGTAAAAAGTAGGCAGTCTTCCATATAACAGTTCAAAGGAAGAAAAATTTCAGTCTACCCCCTTAGGGCATTTTTTTTTTTTTTTTGGTTGAACAGAGTCAAAGGCAAGACAGTTTAGTTTCTTTACAAAGTTGTTTAAGGTTTCGGAGGTTCCCCCCTTCTTGGATTGCTGCTTACATACAACAGCCAATCCTACGCAACTCAATTAGCTAATACACATTTTTTATAGATCAGAAAAGTTGCAGACAAGATGCCCACACTTCCTCAATTTTTCACAATTTTAGGATTATACCAATTTGTCTCCAAGTGTCTATTTCCAGTGATTGAGTATATATCTGGGGTAGATGACTTCCACAATTGGAGTTAATGAAGATGTCATAATCAAAAATTGTAGAGTGTTCATCGTCAGTTCCTCTGCTAGGTGGATACATCAGATACATCATTTCATATCTCAATTTACCTTCATCATTTTTTACTGTCAATCTGAGTTCTCTTTTCCAACATAAATATTCCATCACACTCCTCTCAACACCACTTTTTTTTTTTTTCCCACTTACATCATTCCATCAAACTACATGCATAGGTTCTTCGGGGGGGGGGGGGGGGGTTATACCATACTAATGTATCCTTATGTGACAAGGCTGCTAAGAACATCAAACAATTGTTTAAAAACTTAGTATTTTTGTAAACAAATGGTAGATAGAAAATATAAATTTAGATTCTTCTCAATAAGCATAACAGTGAGTAAACATTGTCCCTTTCCCACTAACTTAATTGGTCCAGTACTAAGTGGACATGTGCTCTTTCTAAATACAATGTAAAACTATTATTTTACAACATTTTATAATATCAATCCCAATAGTAAGAAGTATGGCTTCTAAGAGGATGGCCACATATCTCTCGGGTGTGACTAGAGTCTATCGTATACACTGGTCCCAGTGAGAGCGCTGTAGGAAACTCAAAAACATTTGAGGACTGATCTTGTAACTGCAGTGTCCACAAGGATATGTGCAAGCTACACATGGTGTCAAAAAAGATCCTTTTTGAGGTGAGAGGCCTAAGAAGGTACAAGGCATTTGAGATTGGGCCTCATGGCGATACTTCCTCGGGTTCTTCTTGGCCTACTTTCCCCTGTCTATTCATGTCTCTGCTGAGGCATAAATATACAAGGTTCATGTTCTTCAGGCCTTGGGGGTCCTCGAGGAGTCTTAGAGCAGTCAGAATTCTGGTGGCCCAGATCATCACATTCGAAGCAGCACGTTTATTGCCTTTTCCTAGGCTGTGGCCTCACCTTCTGTCTCTCTCTCTCTCTCTCTCTGATTCTTTTTCCCAAACTGCCCCTGGATCGTTGCTGACAAGCAAGACCTTGGTTTGGGGTTTTTTTTGTCCAATGAACTCAAGTTAATGTTATTGTGTTATTTGTAAATAACATTACAAATATTGTCATATTTTTTCTGGGAATTCAGTTCCATCTTTCTACTAAATGTGATCTATATGCTTGGGAACAAAGCAATTTCAGATCAGCCTCTGTCCAAAATTCCAGCAAACTTAAGGGTAATGCAAATTCATAAGGAAACAGTAAGTGCTACAACATATATCTGTTTTTCTCAGGAATTGTATTCCTGAACCTGAAATTAAAAAGAGCTTTCAAAACAAAATACACTTTTTCTCTGGACTCCAACACGTAAAATTAAAATACAGAAAAACAGATGAATTTATCCTGAAACCCAATATTGTAACAAATAAAATCGGAAGGATCAGTGTAGTTAACACCTATGGTGTTACTGTCCTGTTCATCAGTCATCAGCACCGAACTTAACAATGTAAAGTAATAACTAAAATCTTACAGTTCAGGAAACAGCCATGTTGGTGAATATCTGGAATATTCCCCTTTTTATATTTTTTAACCAAAATGTTAGTATTTTGTCACATTTAAATTAAAACCTTATACATAATACCTGAGACTGGTATCAAACTGATCTGAAAACAATGAAGTTATTTTAAAGCAAATTACTCAGAGTTACAGCCAACCTTGATGTTATCTTAAACACAAATAGCAAAGTAAACAGCAGGTCGCTCTTGTGTCCAGATTCCTTCGGGCAAATGCAGATTACTATGTAGCTGAACAAGAGAGAGAAAAGTCCTAAATACTAAGAGTTTAAAAATAAAAAGTTGCTTGAGAATTATCACTAATTGTGATTGCTATTAAATTCCTATAGTTACAACTCTTTGTGTTTTGTAATATATGAACAATAATTATGCCCTCTATGAGGTGCTTGCCACAATATATAAAATTCTCTTTTAACCTTTTAAGTTTGCTTGATAGCATACACAGTCAAAGACAAAAACAAACATATAACATATGAGGTATTACCTTCTTATTCACCCAAGATTTAATAATTTTCAAGTTGCAATCTCATAACTACTGGCTCATACAATCTCGTAATTACTGGCTCAGGATGCCCCATTGTCCTGACAGGGTTCTCAACCCCTACTTTGAAAGTCAAAGGAAAACAGAATAGCTTCCACCAGACCTTTCTGACATCATCACAGCCCTTTTACCATCGACTAGGGGGAGCACAGCGACAGCTGGAGAAAAAGTCTGAGATTTCTCACACGTTGGCATACACCCAGCCAAACAGATATCAGCTCTCTTAGTTTTAGGCAAAGGTAACTCCACAATACCCTTTATTCTCTCCGGATTGATTTGTCTTTCACGCTCTGGTTCACAACACCTCTGTTCTTTGTTCAGCTGCAGGATCTTTTCTGGCTAGCAGAGAAACATCTCCACAGAGGGGGAGGTGAGACTGTTCAAATCAACAGGATGCGTCTTCGCACCTCCACTCAGCAGGAGTCACTCTACTGTGGGAAAGTCCCGGTGAGCCCCAGCTGTTATCTACACCTTTACCTGTGGCCAATTCACCTTTGGCCAACCTGGCCAATGAGACTCAGAGAGGAATATTGTGAAGCAGATTAAGAGCTCTTAACATATATCTGGTTTTTTTCCTTAGTTGTTCCCCCAAAACTGAAATCAGAAATGTTTTTTTCTTTTTTTCAAAACAAAAGTGCATTTTTTTTTCACAGCTTGCAGTACAGAAGTAATGTAAACACACAAAGCACTACCAGGCTTGTTATCTGTATGGTCTGCTTTTAAGGTTCTTACTTCAGTGAACAATACATTCCGATCCCAATCCATTGCCTCAGAAAATCCATTCCATGCTACAATACAAACTCATACAGACAGGAAGAAAAGAACTAGCTGTCCCAACACATTAGTTCACAATTAATGGATGAGCGTGTTTCGTTTTTAAATTTTATGAAAGGTTTAGTGGGTCGGTCTCCCTTACCCAGGAATCCTCCCATTAGCTAAAGAAGACAGGAAACGCTTGGAAGAATAGAGAGACAAATAAACAAACACCGCCTGTCACTTGCATTCCAGGGACTCTGAGTCATCGGTTTTACCCTCACCAGAGACTGGAGGCATCTTACAGGCACATAGATAAACTAAGACACAGAATTCCAGGAGACAAGTACTACTGCAGTACAAAAACCAAATTAGTCGAGGGCTACCGCAGCCACTCTTCTAGTGAGAATTTGAGGAGTGGGACCAGACGAACAACGTGTGTGTATTGCCTTTGCAAGGCTAAGCTAAAAAAAAGGCTTTCTCTGCAAGGTTAGCAAATGACCTTTGTCCTACCTTCACAATAAACAAGCTAACAGACTTCTTCTGAAGACTTGGCAAATGTCCTGTGACCTACACTGACAGCATGTGTGATACATATCAAGAATAGGATGCCTTCTTAGCTGCAGTTTTAAACCTTATCACAACATTTGGCTGTGCACGCACTCCCGCGGATTCTGGAGCAGTCCCCTTACCTTGGGTCCCCCCCATCCTCTAATTAATTCACAACAAACGCACGTCAGGCCATTTGCGTTCTGCACAGGTCCATCACAAGCGCTTTTGCTTAAGGACTGTACAGGGGCGTCTTACCTGACTCACACACACACACAAGCAATAGCAGCCGGGAAGGAATGTGAAGCAGACACCGCCTCACGTCCCACCCAGGGACGACAGAGGAATTTGTACCATGCCACCCAGGCACCGTCCCACCCAGGGACGACAGAGAAATTTTGACCGTGCCACCCAGGCACCCAGGAGTCCCCCCGGCCCACGGGAGGATCTCACTTCTAATTTTGACCGTGCTACCAAAGCACAGGGATTCTCGGCCCACGGGAGGATCCCACTTCTGACACCAAATTGTTATGGGGTTATCCCTCTTCATAGCCTCCAGGCATAGGGAATCCCCTCCGTCTGCTTCCTTTGTTCCTGCTCGGCTGCCTGGAATTCCAGGGGAATAAAACTCACAACCACACAGAAGGAAAGTGTGTAAGTTTATACCAACGGTTAAAGGAGCTGTCTGTCTTTTATACATTAAAGAAACATATTCATACGTCATCAATCCATCCCCTGAGGCCCACCACAGCTTATCAGTAACTTTGCAGATAGGAGTCGTCTCTGAGTAGAACAATCAGTTTAGCTGAGCACAGCACATTCCTTTCCATATATAGACATATACAGGATTCTGATTCCCCTCTGCAGGCCTCCGAATCCTTCTGTACATACACTTAACTAAACCTTATTTTTCCCCTATCAATAGTGTATCTCAATTTTCAGAAATCTTTTGACAGGGTCCCTTATGAGAGATTCTTGCAGAAGTTCAAAAGTCATGGGATAGGAAACCATGTACTATTGTGGATAGAAAACAAAGAGTACGGTTAAATCACCAATTTTTTCAATGGAGAAAGGTGAATAGTGGAGTACCCCAGGGATCTTTGCTGGGGGACTCTACTAACATATTTATAAATGACCTGGAAATGGGAATAATGAGTGAGGTGATCAAATTTGCAGATGAAACCAAATTATTCAAAGTTGTTATAATTTTAAAACACAAGAGGATTGTCAAAAATTTCAAGGCATAATAAAGTAGCACGCCTCATCCATTGGAAACTCTATAAGCACTACAGCATCACTGTGCTCAAAAAGCACTGAGATCATGACCCTAAGAGAATTACAGAGAATAAAGATGTTTTGATCACCTGGGATACTTCCATTCAGTGGCAGAATTTGATCTGAACAGAAACCAGTTTGGTTCGATCCTGCCACTGGCAGAACCGAGCGGGTGGCAGCACAGCACACATTTGCATTGCCGGCACTGCACGCTCGGGTTTCTGGCAGCCACCACAAAGTAGTAACTTCCAGGTGGCCCAGCAGCCCAATCCTCTCACCCACCAGTGGTTTGACAGCATCAGGGACTTCCCGTAATGCTGCGGTCCCCCAGTGCTGTCAAACCACTGGCGGGTGGGGAGATTACCGCCAGTGCGGCACCAGCATTGGGATGCCATTTTAAGTCCTGTTCAGCGAATGCAGCCTGTGGCAGGAACCGGTTTGCATGAACTGGGCCAAACTGGCCAATTCCACCACTGTTCCCATTCCGACCCATAAAAAGTTGGATGCAAGGAAGCCGGATATAGGGGTTAAGGTTAAGGAAAGGGTTGATTGAAGGAGAAGGCGGGATAGAAATACTTTTTTTTTTTTTTTTTTGTAACTTTATCTTTATTAGTTCTCTCATATAGTTATGTTCCACACATGTTCAAGTAAACACAAAACCAACAAGCCGAGTAATTGCTTGTGTGGTAAATTGGGTGTATTCTTAATGGGAAAAATCAGATTGTACAGAGGATGGGGGGGAGGGGGAGGGGTTGGTATTGATAAGAAATACTTTAAAATAAATAAAATAAAATAAAATAAATAAAAACACCAGACTGTCATTAGTAATAGAGGTGTCAGTTCCAAGTGACTACTCTATGAATCGTGTGGAGAGGCAGAAGATCCTGAAATACCAGGAAATGCAATCAGAGACCAAGAAAATGTGGCAGAAAGATACAGAAATATTTTCTATCATGTTGGGTGCCACAGACTTGATAAAGAAGATTTTTCAAGCACATCTTGACAAACTATCCATACATGATACATCTTATGAACTCCAGCAAGAGGCTCTCTTTGGCAAGATGCAAGTACTACACCGAGCCTTAGCAGTAAATTTGAGAGACTGAGATCATACTCCCCATGCCGTGGCTTATAAGTGAGGTTCATGACTGTCATGGTATGCCCAAAACTAATCCATTTGGAGAAATTGCCCCGGGAGCAAACATAGCATATAGGTGCTCAGATTGTATGGTGCATCTTGGGAAATAAAAGGAGTAACCAATACTGGCACACATAGCCCACACTGCAGCCATAATGGTGACCCTGATCACTGGAGCATTGCCCAGTACCTGTGTGTCATGTATGATGAAGGAGCAAGTGTGCATGGTCCCCTGGAGAGAGCAGGATGCTCTGGAATGGACCTCATGGGTCATGACTGAGGTTTGAGTTTGGTGCATGTGCAAAAGTACTTATCTTGTAGTGTACAGCAGGTCAAATGGGAATGCATGCCCTGCACATATGCTTCCTCAGGAATTAGTGCCACACTGCAGCCCAGCGGACCTCTGTGTGCGAATGTTGTTTGGCTTAGGAGATACAGTGCAGGTAAGAGCATCTTGCCCTCACATGTGGGAGGAGATTGACACTGCTGCTTTATGTCTCCTATGCAGATGCAGTACTGAGTGTCTCGTGCAATCTGTACTGCATATGTTCCACTGCAGGCCCTAGGTGTGATTTACAACTCTCTCAGACTGTGACTGCAACATTGTTTCAAGTCTTGAGTTTAGGCCATTATAGGCAGGGACGTGTAGTCTGGTTTATTCTAGAGAGTGCTATAAAGAAAGCTGTGGAGGTGTAGCCAAATGGTTAGAGCACAGGTTCAGTACAGAATAGACAAGGGTTCAAATCCTACTTGTGGCCATGGGAAAGTCACTTCACTCTCCATTGTCTTGGAAGAAAGACCTGGCAATCTACTACTGAATTGCCAGGAGTCAGCATTGATTCTAGGGCATAGGTTATTATTTATTTTTATTTACATTCTCTTATATACTGTGTTATTCTGCATCAGTGTGGTTTACATTGAACAAACTGAAATTACATTGAAAAGGGCATTATAACTTGGAGATAACTATTTTACAGGGAACATGGGCTATGGAGGGTTAAGTGGCTTGCCCAAGACTACAAGGATCACCTGTGGGACTAGAAGCCCCAGTGCTTCTGGCCCAAGGTTGCTGTCCTCTAGTGGGATTTGAACCACTGACCTTCTGGGTCTGAAGTACCTTGCCCCAACCACTAGGCCACTCCTCCACTCCTCCACTCCACTCCTCCATTAGTCTGTTTTTAGGATTGCACATCGGGTCTGCAAACATGCACATTGCAATCATACCCATCTGACAGCATGACTTTATTGGCTGTTCTGCAGCACATTGCAAAGAGTTGTACAATTTCACCCTGTAGATGCATGACACATGAGTTGTACATGATTGGAAACTTTCATGCTAACCATGAATGAACATCATTTGCTCCATCACATATAAGCAGTACATGCAGGCACGGCACACTCCTTGATGGCCACCTGCCCAGATCATCAAAGGTCCTTACTTGCTTCATATGGGCACGGTGGGAGACACATCAGTTCAGAGACATGAATGGACATGAATCTGTACAAAAGCACTTTGTACAGTTCAGAGACATGAATGGACATGAATCTGTACAAAAGCACTTTGTGTTTGCATGCAGTTAATACAGATGTGTGACTGTTCTGTCCTTGGATCATAGCCTACTCACTTGGGCAGTTGTTATATGCATATGTGTCAGGAAAATTGAATGGTGGTTAGAGCATCTGAGACAGCTGTGATACCCAAATAGATGGTAATAAATTGTCCCTGTGGCACAGCAACTATTTTTCCCACACACTACAATTGAAGTTAGCTTGCATTTGTGAGGTCACATTGGGTATCTTGGGGCAGCAAGGTCATACAGCATTCTCATCTACCCCATACATTCTTCAACCCATCCATCAGCATATATCCATCATGTTCACTCATGTAATCTGCTAGCTGCTACTCCATGGCCCACACAGTAAAAGTTTACTCATTAGGACGTATCACTCATTCTTTTGATTCCCACATTGTGGCCATCCTGGCACCTCCAGGGCATACTTCTACTCAATCCTATGCCACCCACTGACATCACAGCAGGTTACATGAGCACCCCTCACTGATACAGTCAAACTGCCTCCCACATTATCCTCACACCTACTGTCTAACAAGTAAGGGAAATATGGATGTGACATGTCCATCAGCTATTACCTTTGCTCCCATCCAGCAGCTCATTTGTGACTGGCAGATAGGCTCTCTTATCCTGTGTTAAGGCAACCATCCTTATCATGTGTTAAGATGCACAGTTGGCACCCTTACCACCCAATGTCTTATTACCGCCTGCTAACTGCCCGCTAGCGTCTTTACCACTGGAATACCTACTCCCCGCCCCGTCCTTTAATGCACATTGGAGCCCTTAATGCTACCATTTTGTGATTGCAAATGGTGTGCCCTTAATGGCTCTTTGTAAACATACCCCTAAGTATACCCCTAAGTATAGCCTTATGAACTTTCAGCTATGATCTGTATATCAGTATTCTTGCTGATTAAAATAGCCACTCCATTCTTTTCCTGGATTGAAGGGGAAAATAAAAACTCTTGAACCCATCCCTGCTTCAACTTTAGAGACTCCTTATAAAATAAGCAATTTTCCTGAATAAGTGCTATATTTAAATACACAGAGCAAAGGTAACAAGCATGGAGCAGCAGTTACAACTCAAAGGTAAAAGCACCTTAATGGGCAGACTGATGGGCCATGCTGGTCTTTACCTTCCATCATTTACTATGTTTCCATGGAATTATTCAGGCCAATGGCATTTAGAGACATGAGTTTAAAATCAGGTATTGTCATAATCACAGAAATCCCCACAAACTTTACAAATTACAAACTCAGCAATTGCCAAATTATAAACATACAGTATTTAGGGTCACCGTTCCCACCTCATCCATAAACCTGAGAATTTCTCCCAACAAAGATAACATCTATCTTTCTGGGATTGAAAACTATCATGATCACAGGGCCACCCAGTGATAAACATTTTGACAATATGCTGGGAACTGCACAAACTTAGTCCCAGTTAACATTTGAATAAAGAACAGATTATTCCATAAGGATCTGAAGGAACTTGCGGGAAAAAAAACAATAGTAGAAGAATCATTCTTAGGGGACCAAGATGGCAGATCGGTCAGCTCCGCTGTGAGATGCTCCTGCATTAATGGTGTTTGAGAGTGTGCAGAAAGTGGAGTGACTAGCCCCTCCCCCTTATAGAGGTATTGTTAGGTCCTCTTTCCTCCCTGCCCACGTGTGCCCTCTGTTAGCAATCTGTACTGGAAAGAGCAAAACCATTACAAGCCTTTGCTTCTAGCTCCTGATTTGGATCAGACATTTTACTACTTGCTTGTGGGTCCTGAGCTTGTCTGTCTGTCTATATTGATATATATACAGTATCAGGGTCATTCTAAACCACAAATAAGCTGTATGCACGTACAAGCTGGATGTGTTTGGCACTTGCATGTCTAAATGCGATTCCGACAGCAAAGCACTTTACACTTACAGGCAAGATATACGGGCAGTCTCGACGTGCGTGTGCAGGGGAGGAGCATGGGCGTTACTGGTCGCGTAAACGTCTAAACCATATTCTGACTAAAACATGTACGTCCATTTTGGACATCTATGTTAGACTTGCTAAAACTTGGTATAACAGCTTATGTCTGTTAAAGTAGCACTCTACCGTAACAACACAGAATGACATCTATGTGTAAATAAAGCAGGTATCATAGCTGGGTATAAAAGTATATGGAACAGTACCTGAAGGAAAGGTCCCTACCATAGACAAGGGGAAAAAGAACTACATACCCTGGGGGTAAGCAATGTAGCATGTTGCCATTTTTCGGGGTTGCTACACTATAATTGTGATCCAGATTAGCCACCTCTGGAAATAATAATAGGCTACATGAACTTCTGATCTGAATCAATATGGAAATACCTATGCCCTTATGTTCAGTTAGGTGCAAGAGTATGCAGACTGAAGGAAAACAAACTGAACCATGTGGAAGCAATAGGGGTCCAACGGTAGTCAGAATCAGAGGGACCAAAAGAAGGGAAAGAAACAGCACTGCATACAGTCGAACATAGTAACCGCTCTGCCCCACTGCATCTCAACAAGAGGTGTGGCATTGACACTACCTGTGTGCCTGCCATAGCAGGGTGCACAGAATGCAGATGTACAGTGATGCACAAAGGACGGACATGTATAAGGTGCATGAGAAGTGACAGACAGTGCCAGGGAAACAGGACCAAAAGATACATATGGCCACAGTGACGGAGGCAGCCACATGTGCCTCCTCGGTGCCCACGAGTGTGCTATATAATTGGTGAGCACCACCTCAATGAAGAGGGCTTGCACCCCTTTGGTGAGGTTCCTCTCTTGTGAGGACACCTTTGGAGCCATTTACACATGAAAGTGCCTGTATTATGTAGTATGGCATTCTTAGAGGCACGTCCATGCCGGAGTTACACATTTTGTAGCGGTTAGATGTACAGCGATGTAAACGTCCATCCTCTCAGAATACCGAACACGTTTACACATCCAAAAACACATGTACGTTCACCTTCCGTGGAACATGTCTAATGCTGGGACAGTTCCACATGTTTTTCTCTGCCAGTGTTCAACAAGTCTTGGATAGCATGGTTACGGAAAAGGTTCCTTTTGGGCTCTAGGCAAATGACATCATGATATTACTCACCCTGATATTACTCACTTATGAATCAGCTATTGCTAAATATACAAAACTCAGAAGTACTGATTGTTACTCTATTTCATTAGTGTTACCTAAAAATCTGATGGCGAATAATTACATAGTTCTCATCCATAGGGCCACCAAAACGACCCTGCTGTGCAGCTCAAGGCATAACATCTATTTTCTTTATGTACTCACATGTTAGTTGTTACATACCGCTTTGTCCTGGTAATCAGAGTGATTTACAAATAACATTGTAACTACTGCACAAGGCAGTTTACAAGGAACAAGTATGTAACAATTATACAACTAACAAACGATGATGTGCAATAGATAATTAACAATAACAAAGAAGTGCAGAACTATTTACAATAGTGGTCTGTGTGATGTCCTGGAGTAATGTGAGACAGGAAGTGGTTGATGAGTATAGTTTAGTGTTGATAGGGCAATGTATGGGGTCTATGGTGGCTGATCACATTGATAGTAGTCTCTAAAGATGAATGTTTAGAGATGTTGACTGAACTGAGTTGCAACTTTGATTTCCCTTAGAGTATTAGGAAGACTATTCCATAGGGTAGGGGCATAAAGTCAGAATGCCCTATTGGTTGAAGATTGGTTTAGTTTTCTGGCACTAATAGGAGTGGATAGCATGTTTGTCAGGTTGTCTCTTTTTGTTCATGTGTGTTGTTGAATATTCATCAGTGTGCTGCGGTATGTTGGTGCTATGTTGTTTATTGTTTTAAAAATAATCATGACAGCTTTGAATTTGAATCTTTGAAGTATCGGGGGCCAGTGGAGCTGTAACAGGTTGGGTGTGCTGTTGTGGACAGTGTCAGACTTCATGGGGCAAGGGGCAGACACAGGGATCTCTCAGGGGACTGGTGTGGTGGATGGTAGTGGAGGGTGGCCTAGGTCAGCCATGTGTTGTCTTTTACTAGCATCATGTCTCTTATGTTTCCACTGTGCTGTGTTTTGGCTGACAGTATTGGGCCATGTTGCTGCACTGTTACACACAGTAGGTTTTTTTCACTATGTTCAGATTTCCTTTCCATATGTGCCTTCCTTTTTGTCCATTCTGCATTTTTTCCACCTTGCTTTCCTCTTAGCCATTGTGTTCCTGTTTGCCTGTTTCCTGTGTGGGCCCTATTTTGTGTGTTTACTGTCATTTGGTTGTGTGGTGGGTCCAGCTTACCTCCTGCTCCTCTTGCCCTTTTACTTTGCAGCTACTTCCTGGCTCTTTGCACTGTTCTTGTCGTACCACATGCATTTCCCCTGCCTCCTCCCTTTCCTGCTTTGCCCTACTTACTGCGCCAGGGTGGTCCAGATCCTTTCCCAGCTCCTCGTGCTACAGCTAGGTCTGACCTTCTGCGTCCCATGGGGAGCAGGTCTCCCTCATCTTCTATTACTAGCCTGCAGAGCAGGCGGGTCTCCGCTTCAGAAAAATTTACTTGGTGGGTGGCCATTTTCAGCTCTGGTGGTGGCGGGGGGGGGGGGGGGAATTTAATGTATCCTGTTTCCTGTCGCACATGGACAACTGTAAAGGTGGACATATTTTTGGAACTACACGTCCACAGCATGTCGCAGGTTACCTGTGTTACTTGCTGTGCGCGAGTTGCACGTTTTGCAGCAAGACGTATAACTCCGTAATCTGTTGCGCGACTGCACGTTTAACCACACGGGACTGAATCGCGTCTACATTTCATACTTACACATTTTGGATGTACACATCTGCCCTGCATGTTTTTCTCAGAATCGGGCCCTATGTTTGTATGTATTTGTGTGTGTGTGTGTATATACAGTATATATACAGTATATATTTATTTATTTATTTAATCATTGTTGGCATATTTTGTCAGCTACCTGCTATCTTCAGCTGTCTTGTCTCTTGCTCCTCCTCTGCCTTGATTATTATCCCTCCCTCCTACCCCCACAGCAAACCCCCTCCCCCCCAGGTCTTAAAGCTCACTACTACTATTACTCACAGGTGCACCCTAATTCCCTGAGCTTGCTCTCCTGCCTATTCTTCATATATTTCTTCTGACTTTTCTGACTCTACTCCCTTCTCCATCTCTTTCCTAATGATGTAATCTGATGCTCTATGAATAGACCAAAATCTAAATAAACTCCCAGTATTGCATTTAAGGCATGATTTCTGCTACTTATGCTAGTATTCTATAAAAGACATATAGGCGCCTATGTGTCTTCATAAAATAGTACCTAAGAAGATGCCTATTTGGCTTCTTAATCTAGGTGGCCTGTTATAAAATTACTTTCTCTATTGTGCTTATACGGATGCTACCTACAAGACCGGTTCAAGCATTAGGTAAATTAGGTGGCCACCTAGAGCGTCAGCTTCTGGGGGGAAGGGCAGCAAAGAGCAGGCCATTCAAAGCTAAATAATAAAATCAGACAGCCTGGAGTTAAGGCTTAAGGTTTGCCTAGGGTGCTAACACCTTAAATCAACCCTTGGTGGAGCCTGGCTACCTACACATGTAAATATTGGTACTTACACATAAAGTATAAGCACTGCATTCTAAAAGTTCCATGTGTAAAAGCGGTCAATTAAGGACTAAAGCTCCTAAGGACAATTAATTTTACATTTTTAATGGCAAACATCCACAGAAACATCAACAGCTGTCTGGACTGACTGCTCTTCATGTCTGCATATGCACTGGATAGTTTTCAGAGGGCTGCTGGTATTGTGTGGTGAGGAGGTGCCGGGAGACACTTCCTGTTCTAGCTACATTGTCAGAGTGGGATCCAGCAGGGTATAGTGGGGGATGGGGAATGGGGCATGCAAAAGAGGTGTTCAACATACTGGCAACAGGTCAGTTTGGCATCAAAAGCTAGCCCATGGCGAATGATAAAAATCAATACATGATCCGGGCCAGCCCAACCATCAGGCAAACTAGACACCGAGTGCAGCAGCTTCTGAGGGGCGACAAAGAGTGGGGCATTCAGAGCAAACAACTGATTCTGACAGCCAGGGGGCATAAGGCTTAAGGTCTGGCAAGGGTGCTAACACCTTGTACCAGCTCTGGAGCTGGCCATGAACATGATAGTTCCAAAGTTTGAATGTCAGTAATGGGGGTAATAGGAGGCAAACTAGACGTACATGACGGAAATGGAAAAATGTATATTCAATGACCCAGGTGAGAGTCAAGAAAAAGAAATAAATCAATTTGACATTTAGCATCCCAAGGCTGGCAAGACAAGGACTAGTTCTGTCCAGAACAGGGTAAGCTGGGAGAGTTCTAGCTTGTATTTTCCTGATCCAAAGAAACGCTGCCTTCTATAGGTTAAATTTGAATGTATTCAATTTACACCAATAGGAAATTCTGTCAACTTTGTTACTGATTCTTGACCTGAAGAACCCCCAGGATAATTCACTGTGCATCATCTGCATATACAGAAAGCATAGTTACTCACCTGTAACAGGTGATCTCCGGGAACAGCAGGAATTTAGTCTTCACATATGGTTATCGTCGGTACCGACGGAGCCTGTGCGGGAACGCTCCCCAGCGTCCAATAGGAAAGATTTTGGTAGCATCCCACAGCACCTGCGGGCTGCCTTCCCGCCTTTCCCAACTGTCCCTCTCCAGTTGAGTTTAAAGCTGAGACAAAAGAGAGAGGGAAAGAGAGAAAGAGAGAGAGAGATAGAAAGATACAACTCCTAGGGGAGGTGGGTGGGTTGTGAAAACTAAATTCCTGCTGTTCCCGGAAATCACCTGTTACAGGTGAGTAACTATGCTAGCTCCAGGAACAAGCAGGAATGTAGTCCTCACATATGGGGACTCCCTAGCTGCAGATGCCAGGGAGATGGCCCCAGAAAGTTGTGTGCCCTTGTGAAAGGGCTCCACTTCCCCCATGGATCTCTGGCATCCTACCAGGGATGGTGGGTAGGAGTTGATTAAGTATGGAACGGGTGTTGAAGAACAGCCTGACAAAACAAAGCATCCTGGCGGGAGTCCTTGTCTAAGCAGTAATGGGCTGTGAAGGTATGTACCGAAGCCCAAGTAGCTGCTCAACAGATGTCGTCGATAGACACAGAGTGAAGATGAGTCATTGAGGCTGCCATGGCTCTCACATTGTGAACTGTGACATAGCCTTCAAGAGGAAGGTTCCTACTCTCATAGGCAAAAGATATACACTGTGCAATCCAGCTGGACAGTGTCCTTTTGGAGACTGGAAGTCCCAAATGACTAGGATCAAAAGCAACAAAGAGTTGAGAGGATTTCCTATGTTGCTGTGTCCTTTGCAAGTAAAAGGCCAAAGCTCTTTTACAGTCCAAAGTATGAAGGTTCCTTTCTGCATTTGAGGCGTGAGGCCTTGGAAAGAATACAGGAAGGTAAACCGCTTGGTTTAAATGAAAGGGCGAAACTGCCTTTGGCATAAAGTATGGATGAGTCCTAAGGACTACCTTATCATGATGGAACCTTGTATAAGGAGGATCAGCCACCAATGCTTGCAATTCACTGATGCAATGTGCTGATGTGATTGCAATGAGAAAGATAACCTTCCAGGAAAGGAATTTCAAAGAGGTAGTGGCTAATGGTTCAAAGGGCGGTCTCATGAGCTGCCCAAGAAACAGATTCAAATTCCATGCTACCGGTGGTGGTTTAATGGTAGGTTCATTAAAAGAAGGCCTCTCATAAATCTTGCTATGAGAGGATGAGAGGAAATAGGTTGTCCATTTAGAGGCTTGAAAGAAGCTGCAATAGCACTCAAATGGACTCTTACTGAATTGGTCTTAAGCCCTGCATAAGATAAATGAAGAAGGTACTCCAGTAATGATTCCAAAGATATCACAAGAGGGTTAAGACCCTTCTGCGAGCACCATATGGTAAACCTTTTCCACTTGAATGCATAAGAGCGTCTTGTGGAAGGTTTCCTGGAAGCATGAAGGATATCCTTTACCTGCTGAGAAAAGTTAAGACCGTGAAGTTCTAGGCTTTGAGCAACCAGACCCTGAGATGCAGAGACTGGGGATTGGGATGCCACAGCATCCCGTCCTCTTGAGAAAGAAGATCTGGAGCAGATCCTAACTCCAGAGGCGGAGCTTGAGAGAGATGTAGTAGCAGAGGGTACCACGGTTGCCGTGGCCAACGTGGAGCTATGAGGATCATATGACCTCTGTCTCTCTGAAGCTTGAACAGGGTTTTGGGAATTAGGGGAATGGGTGGAAAGGCATACAGGAAGTCTTGACTCCAATGAAGGAGGAAAGCATCCCTGGCCTGACAACCTCGAGCCGGAATTCTGGAACAGAACTGGGGAAGTTTGGCTTTCAGCCAACTTGCAAAGAGGTCTATGTCCGGGATTCCCCAAATTTGAAAAATTTGGGCCACCTGGTCTGCATGGAGAGACCATTCGTGTGGAAGCAGAACTCGACTGAGTCTGTCTGCCCAAAGGTTTTTAATGCCTGGAAGATACACCACAAGGAGATGAATCTGATGCTCTCTGGCGAGGGCCCATAGTCACAAAGCTTTGTTGCACAGCGACAGAGAGCCTGTTCCGCCCTGCTTGTTCACATAGAACACGGCTACCTGATTGTCCGTTTGAACTAGGACTGTCTTGTAGCTGAGCTGGGTGTGAAATACTCGAAGAGCAAGGAAAATTGCTCTGAGCTCCAGGAGGTTGATATGGAGATAGGCCTCCTGTGGAGTCGAGGTACCCTGGGTAGAGAGGCCGTGCAGGTGGGCTCCCCAAACCACCTGTGAAGCATCTGTTGTTAGAGTGGCTTGGGGTGGGGGTTGCTGAAAAGGAGACCCCACCAGTAGGTTTTTGGGTGACTGCCACCATTGGAGGGACAAAATAAGGCGATCTGAGTTTGCTATTTTTTCTGACAGGCAACCTGAGGCCTGAGTCCATTGAGTGGATAAGGTCCACTGGGCTGCCCTCATATGGAGGCGAGCATAAGGAACCACATGCACAGTGGATGCCATGTGGCCTAGCAACTGTAACATTTCCCGAGCAGTGAGGTGAGGTGAGGTGAGGTTTTAGCACTGCTTGGGAAGCTAACTGCACAATGCGTTGGCAGCGGGGCTGTGGAAGGAAGGCCCTTGTCTGTCTGGTATCCAGAAGAGCTCCTATAAACTCTAGGGATTGAGTGGGAGCAAGGTTGGACTTTGGGAAGTTTATGACAAGACCCAAATACTGAAGGATGCGCATTGTGCGAGACAGAGCCATCCTGGCCTCTGGCTCTGAAAGGGCTCAAATGAGGCAGTCGTCTAAGTAAGGGAAGACAAATATTCCCAGGGTGCGGAGAAATGCTGCTACCGCAGCCATGCATTTTGTGAACACCCTTGGTGCAGAAGCCAGGCCAAAAAGTAGTGCTTCCCTTGAAATAGGAATCGAAGGAACTTTCGGTGAGTTGGATGGATGAGAACATGAGTGTATGCATCCTTGAGATCTAGAGAACAAAGCCAATCCTGACTCTGAAGGTATGGAGGCAGAGTTCCTAAAGAAATCATTTTGAACTTCTCTCTGAACAGGAATTTGTTCAATTCTCTGAGGTCTAGAATGGGTCTGTGTCCTCCTGTTTTCTTTGGAATAAGGAAATAGGGGGAGTAAAACCCTGTACCCCGTTAGAGAATGGGCACCTCTTCTATTGCCCCTTGAGCAAGGAGCATAGTGACTTCTTGATCTAACCGGTCATTGAAAGAGGTCTGAGAACTGAACTGTCTTACTATTGTAGGAGGGGGCCATGCTGAGGAAATGAAGCTTGTACCCCTCTCTTACAATAGACAGTCCAATTTTCTGCTGTTATCTGACCCCATCTGGGGGCAAAATGACATAACCTTCCTTGGATGGTGGAGGGTTCCAGGCCATTTAGGGCCAGGAAGGCAAAGTTCTCTAGACAGGCATCAAAGCCCCTGTGAAGACTATCTGCTGAGCCGGTTGAGGCTTAAAGCTTTTGACTTCCTTTGTTGCCTAGGTTGTTGCTGCTGTCCCTTTTGGGCAGACTGACCTGAATGATGTCCCTGCTGGGTATAGGCGGGATAAAACTTTTTCTTCTTGCTGAAGAATGGTTTCTTAGAGGATCTTTTCCTCGCAGGATCAGCTGTAGATTTGGACAATCTATCCAAAGTGATATTGTCAGCATCAAACTCATTAGCTTTTTCCTGCCAATTCTTGCCAAAGAGATTCTCTCCTGTGCAAGGTATATTCTCCAGTTTGTCCTGTACACAGATTTCCAAGTCAGATGTCTGGAGCCAGGCAATTCTATGTGCACCTATGGCAAAAGCAGAGGTTCTGCTTGTGCATTCAAAGCAATCAAAGGCTGCACGATTCACAAACTTGGAAACATCCTGAGCATGTTTAACAAGAGCAAGATAATCTTGCCTTTTATCATCAGGAAGGAGAGGGCTCATAAGCTCTAAGTCTCCTGTGACCTTTTTAAGGAATATTCCCATATATAAGATATAGGAACTGATCCTAGCAGAGAGCCTGGAAGCCTAGAAGGATCAACGTCCAAAGGTGTCAAGAGTCCTACACTCACGTCCTGGAGGATTAGATGCATGCCGTTTTGCACTCTTTATCCGTCTCATGGCTGATTCCACCACCATGGAATGGTGTGGTAATTGAGTCTTCTGAAACCCAGGACAAGGAGGAACTCGATACATGGTGTCGAGTCTTCGAGAATAAGGAGATGTGGTCAGAGGTGTTTCCCACATCCTTAACATAAGATCATGCAAGATCTCATGAATAGGTAAGCTTCCTTGGGAGCTTTAGGGTATTGTAGGATTTCTAATTCCTTTGCCCTAGGCTCTTTTTCAGGAGCCACTGTGATGGAAAGACCTCGGGCCACATCTCAGATAAAATCCTGAAAGGACATATCCTCTGGTGGAGACATCCTACGCTGAGGAGAAGAGGAATCCTCGGGAAGAAGTACTCTGGTATCAGCAGAGCTTTCAGAGTCTTCAGACTCATCCGAGGATTCAAAGTATCTCCGATCCGGGTGATCGTGCAAGGCACAGTACCGGTACCGATCAAAGTTGGCATCGGAGTGGTCCGGTACCGACTTGTTGATGCCGGATAGAGACACATGACTTGGTCCCGGTAGAATACC
This sequence comes from Ichthyophis bannanicus, assembly GCA_033557465.1. Taxonomy (NCBI): domain Eukaryota; kingdom Metazoa; phylum Chordata; class Amphibia; order Gymnophiona; family Ichthyophiidae; genus Ichthyophis; species Ichthyophis bannanicus. The sequence continues at coordinate 366,379,177 of CM066032.1, read as the reverse complement.
TGCCGATGTCGATGCAGTTGGTGCCGGTACCGGTTGAATTGTCTGAAGCGGTTTCAGGGGCATCGAGGCCATGAGAAGAGCCACCAGACTGCGTTCAATAGCTAGAATCTCTGGTCTATCAACGCTGCCGATGCTTGGGTATTGGTGCCGGATAAAGCAGCCGGAACCCCAGAGCATGACACCAGTAGTTCTGCCGAGGTTGAAGTCTCGAGAACATCCTGGAGCCCCGTTACTGCTTTGGAAGCCGAAGCCTCCCACCAGGGCAATTTTGCCGGTGAAAGTCCCTCAAGAGCAACGCCAGAGGCATCTCGATGTTTAGAAGGAGATCTACCCTTTGAGGATCGGCTAGATTTATGTTTAGTTACCTGAGATCCATGGGAGGAAGATGAAGCCCTGGAGGACGTCGATGCTACGGAGGCTGCATCGGAGGGAAAAAGGGTGCTAAGCTTAGCAGCTCGGTTTTGCCGGCCCCTTTTTGACATCATCCCACAGGCAACACACTCTGAAATAGAGTGGTCAGGACCTAAACATTTGAGGCACCACTTTTTAAAACCCGAAGCGGATTTTTCCATGTTGAGGAAAAAACTGGGCCTAGTGCCCAAAATGGCGCGTGGCACCCAAGAATAAAATTACTGGAGAAAGACTCCAGAAACAAAGTTTTTGGGGTTTTTTTTAGAAAAAAGAAAAGAACCGGCGGTACCAGTATAGCGTTGAGGGAAGGCAGACGCGACCACAAAAAAGAAGTATAAGAAGGGAATTTTCTGCGGTGACAGGATGTGCGACCTGTCGGCTCCATGGAAAATGAAGAACTGGAGAGGGACAATTGGGAAAGGTGGGAAGGCAGCACACAGGCGCTGTGGGATGCGCCCAAAAGTTTTCCTATTGGATGCTGGGGAGCATTCCTGCGCAGGCTCCGTCGGTACCGACGATACCCATATGTGAAGACTACATTCCTGCTTGTTGCTGGAGATTAGTTAATACAATTTGTCGAAGTAAATCACAAAATGGAATCAAGTAAATATTTAATAAAAGTGGAGATTAAATTGATCCCTGGGGCACATTACTGTTGATCTGAGAAGTCTGAAGATTATTCTATGAACTACAAATGAAGAAAACAAGTTGAAAAAGTTCCACCTAATTCAGTAGTTTTTAGTCAAGAAAACAAAAGGGAATAGTCAGCCATAACAAAGGCCACAATAAAGTTCAACAAAAGTATTGTATCAATCCTTTGGTCATACTTAAAAGCCAATCAGGCTTTACACAGCAAATCTTTCCGAAAACTAGTGAAAAATGAGAATGGAACAAATATACTGACTTGTTGCCACTTTTTCAATAATCTTACATAGGGAAGGAAAATTTAATATCTACAATTTCCAAAATTACTACAATCAAGAGAGGGGTTATGAACAATAGATGAAGTATTGGGGTAATTAAATGTGCTGCAAATTCACCTACTTTTAATGACAGATTATATTATATCAGTCAGTTCAGAGACCTGTGGACCTACTGAATGCTTCAAAGATACAAATCACCTTAACACAAAAAAACCCTATGATATCGGAGGAACTAACAATGCTGCCAAACAACCCCCTCAAATAATAGAATTAAGGAAAATACCCCTAGAAATCTTCTAGCAAAAAAGTAATATCAAAGTGAAAGAGCCATCAGAATGGAGCTTTGGGGAAACTCTTATAAAGTGTATTCACCTGTAACAGGTGTTCTCTGGGTACAGCAGGAAACAGTTCTCACATATGGGTGACATTGGCGCCGACGGAACCAGCATGGAAGAATCTCCCCAGCTTTCAAAGAAAGCCTTTGGGAGATGCACCACACAAGCGTGGTCCCCTTCCCACCCAAGGGTGTTATCTTGTCTCAGTCTAATGACATAACTAAGACAGTAAAAATTAATATATGTAAAGAATCAACTCAAAGGGGAGGAGGGAGGGTTGTGAGGACTCATTCCTGATGCCCCTGGAGAAAACCTTTACAGGTGAATAGCTACACTTTCTCTGGGAACAAGCAGGAAGTCAGTCTTCACATATGGGACTCCCCAACTACAAGCTATGAGAACCAGTAAAAATGCCACAGTGACCTGCAAATGGTGAGCCGTGAGCAGCAGCAGTTGAGTCCCTACTGAGAGACTCTCTCAAGACCCAAGTGTCTGGCAGGGAACTAGCACTCTGATAGCCTGAACACAGAAGGATCAGAGGGCAGGAGTTGCCTGCACCCAAAAAATATTATAGAGTATGGCTTGGCGAAAGGCGCTGTCCCATCAGGACTCTCTCTGCAGGCAGTAGTGAGCTGTGAAGATATGGACCGAAGACCAGGTGGTGGCCCGGCAGATTTCCGTCACAGGTATGGAACGCAGTTTTGTCACGGAGGTAGCCATGGATCTGACATGGTGCGCCATGACTTTCTGATCTAATGGGATCCCTGCCTGCTCATAGGCAAGGGTAATGCTGTCTGAGTTTGCTTAGTCACTGGGAGCCCCAGACGACTGGGATCATAGAATATGAAAAGCTGTGGTGCTTTGCAGTGGCCCTGAGTCCATTGCAGATAGAAGGACAGGGCCCTTTTACAATCCAAATTATGGAGAACAGACTCTGCCCTGCCAGCATGAGGCCTCAGAAAGAAGGTGGGGAGCACCACTTCCTGTTTGAGGTGAACTGGGGCACCACCTCAATTTGTTCAGATCATCAGAAATTTGGGGAGCATGGGCAGCACCACCCTGTTCTTGTAGAATCTTGTGTAGGGGGCTCTGCCATCAGAGCCTGGAGCTCACTGACTCTGCAAGCTGATGTGAGTGCCACAAGGAAGACAATCTTCCATGAGAGATACCTCAAGTGGCAAGTAGCCAGGGGCTTAAATGACGGCTTAGTGAGCTACAAGAGCACCACATTGAGATCCCACTCTACCGCTGGAGGGCGGATGAGTGGTTTGGATAGCATGAGGCCCCACAAGAACTGAGATACAAGGGGCTAAGCTGAGAGAGGCTTGCCCTCAACGGAATGGTGGTGCGCTGCGATAGCGGTCATGTGCACTCTGACCAAGTTGGACTTTAGTCCCACCTGCGACAGGTGGAGCAGGTACTAGAGTACCACTTGTAGCAAGCAGAACAGGTTCACCCATCTTTTGGTACACCACACTGAGAATCGGCACCACTTAAAGGCATACGCCTTTCTTGTGGAAGCTTTACGAGAGGCCAAAAGAACCATTTCCACGTCCCGTGGGAGGTTGAAGGAAGCTAATGCTACCCATTCAGCAGCCAAGCTGTGAGTGACAGGGTCTCCAGGTTGGGGTGTAGGAGTGAGCCCTGCTCCTGTGAGAGTAGTCCTGGGGCTCAGCTGAGAGGAGTCGGTGACACTGCCGACAGGGAGAGGAGCAACGGGAACCAAGGTTGCCTGGGCCACTGGGGAGCTATCAGTATTAGTGATGTCCTGTTACGCTGGACCTTGAAGAGGGTCTTGGCAGCCAGTGGTGTCAAGAAGAAGGCATAAAGAAAACCTTCCGTCCATGGAATGAGGAACGCATCCTCTGCCACCTGAGATAGGTGCGGCTGGCAGGAGCAGAAGCAGGGAAATTGAGTGTTGTCCAGGCTGGTGAACAGTTCCACCAGGGGGAAACCCCAGAGTTGAAGCAGCCAGGAGGCCACTTCAGGATCCAGGTGCCACTCGTGTGGCTGGAAGACTATATTCAGCTTGTCCGCCAAGGCATTGTTTTGGCCCGGGAGGTAGACCACTCTTAGGAGCATTCCTTTGCATGTCACATAGGAGCAGAGGTCTACCACTTCCTGACAGAGGGAGTATGACCCAATGCCCCATTGCAACTTGGTTATCGGTCTTAACCAGCACCGACTGATGCTGCAACCGGTGGCAGAAGGCTCAGAGAGCCAGAAATATCACTCAGAGCTCCAGCAGATTGATTTGCATCTGGGACTCCATCTGGGACCAGCTGCCTTGCATCTGGAAGCCCTTGCAATGTGCTCCCCAGCCCAGTAAGGAGGCATCTGTGCTGAGGACCCTCTGGGGGGTGGGTGCCTGGAAGGGCATCCCAGCCTGAAGGTGATGAGGGATCTGCCACCATCCAAGGGAGTCCGCCAGCTGGCATGTCACTCTCATTCTGTCCCATATCCTGCCTGTGGTTTGAGTTCACTGAGAGTGGAGGCACCACTGGGTAATGGGGCATATAGGGTCATGTGAACCATGGAGGTCATGTGGCCGAGCAGGAGGAGGAGAAGCTGGGCAGGAAGCAAACAGCATCACTGTACATCTGCAGCTAGCCCCTGAGGCAATCTGACCTCTCCTGAGGGAGGAAGGCCTTGCCTTGGAGGTTGTCTAGGTGAGCCCCTATAAGCTCCAGACATTGAGCCAGAGAGGGGTGGGACTTGGGGTAGTTGATAATGAACTCCAGATGCTGCAGGGCATTGATGGTGAGCTCTGTGATGCATTGCACCTCCCCTTATGAGCAGTCATCCAGGTAGGGAAAGATGAAGGGACTTTGGAGACAGAGGTGGACTGCAACCATTGTGAGGTACTTGGTGAAGACCCTTGGCGATGAGGCCAACCCGAAGGGTAGCACCCATGAACTGAAGGTATTTTCTGTGGCTGGGATGGATCAGGATGTGTGTGTAGGCAATTTTTAGGTCTAAGAAGCATAGCCAATCTTTCTGCTGGAGAAATAGCATAAATGTTTCAACAGAGTTTTTTGAAATTTTCCCTTATCAGGAACTTGTTCAGATCCCACAGATCCAGAATGGGCCTCAAGCCCTTTGTTCTTGGGGAACAGAAAATGCCTGGAGTATAAGCCAGTCCCCCAGAGATGTTTTGGCACTGGCTCCACCACCTTGTCCTCAAGGAGACTTGTGAGCTCAGTAAGGAGAAGGGTCTGGTGGAAGAGAGGTATTATGGTCTCTCCTGGAAAGTATGAGGGTGGCATATGCCATAGGTGGAGAAGGTAGCCCTCTTTGACCACTTGTAGGACCCAGGTATCAGTGGTGATGGTGGACCACTTGTGGGCAAACAGGACCAGCTTCCCCCCTGTGGGCTGTAGGGGACCTCTCCTGGGGGAAAGGAGGTCAAGCCCAGGGAGTCAAAAGCTCCCCCCAGGCAGAGCCTGGGCCGATTCCTGGGACTTAGGTTCTTTTGCTTACGAGGGCCCTGCCACTGCACCTTATGCTGTTGACTCTGCAGAGGGGCCGAGAAGGCCTGAAACTGTGAGGCATCGCAAAAGCTGCCCTTTTTCCTCAGGAAGAAGGGCTTCTTTCCCGGAACCTTCTTATGGGGCTGTACCGAGGTCTTTTTTCAGAATCTGATCCTTGTTAGGAACTCAGTCTCGATCTCTGCTGCTTTGTCTGCTATGGATTTCCTGAAGAGGTTCTCTCCGATGCAGGGGACATTAATAAGTTTGTCCTGTACCCATTGTTCGAGGTCAGATGATTGCAGCCATGCCTGGCATTGGGCCTCGATGCCGGTGGCGGCCACCCTGGTTGATGACTCAAAGCCGTCATAAGTTGCTCAAGACAGGAACTTCAAGTGCTCTTTGACTGCTGAGGCCAGTGACTTGAACCTCTGGAGGAGTTCCCTGTCGAGGCCTGGTAAGAACCCACAAAGCTCCTTCAACAGCTCTTTGAGATACCTGCCAATGTAGAGCAGGTAGGACTGGACCTGGCATGTCAGCATTGAGCTATTAAAGGCCTTCCAGTCGAGGGCATCAAAGTTCCAGGCCTCCCTGCCAGGGGGCACTGAGGAATGGATCTTTTGGCTCTTGTGTCTGCACATGACAGATTCAATGACCATTGAGTTGTGGGGAAGTTGGGTCTTCTGGAACCCAGGGCCTCGGCAGATTCAATACATGGAGTCAAGTCGCCTGCTGACAATGGGCACTGACACTGGTGTCTCCCACATGCGGAGAAGGAGACATTGTAGGATCAGCAGAACAGGTACTGTGAGGGCCTCCTTCAGAGTGGCCTCATAATGGAGGATCTCCAGTTCCTCTGTGCAAGGGTCCTCCTCGTGCCCAAGCCATGTCCTGTACAAAGTTGAGGAAGGCAACATCTTCTGGCGGGGAATGATGTCAGGATGCCGGGGGGGGGGGGGGGACAGGTCTAAAGGTACATCTTGATGATGCCGATTGTCCAGAGACTCCTTGTCCATGGTCTCCCAATCAGACTGGAAGTCCAAGGTCGATTCCGAGGCTTCGTGGTCACTGTAGTCAAGGTCTGAGCTGAGAGGCCCAGAGCCTCTGGAGGACCTACAGTTTGAGCCATATGTGCTTGCCAGAGAGGACCGGTGACCCAAGGAACGGGACGGGAACTTCGTCTGATGCCGATGAGGCTCTCGAGACTGGTGGCACTCAAGGATCAGCTTGACATCCAGGGAGGCCCTCGATATTGAGGGTCACATTGTTGGGGCGGATGAACTGGACAAACCAGACATGAACGCCCACTGCTGGGCCACCAGGGCAGAGATACTGCACTCTAAGGCCACCATCTTGGTCTCCATACCAGTTGGCTCCACAGCCATCGACGCAGATGCCGAGGGTTTTGGGTCCACTGTCAGTTCCGTCAAAGGGGAGTCCTTGATGATGATGGCCTTGGGTGTCCGAGGGCGGTCAGTGGGTACCAATGACTCCTTTCGGGGCAGCTTGTAAGGCCAGTCACGCTCCAACTCCTCCAACTCACGCCGAGGACTGCTGGGCCTGGAGTGTGATTTTCTCATCTTCCCAGACCTGGTCTCTGAGGAGGTCTTCGAGGACTTCGAATTCTTGCATTCCACCCTTTGCGCTGGTGGGGAAGTGCGAAACAAATCCCCTTGAGAAAACACTAGAGTGAAATGCACCAGCGCGAAGGTTGGCGTTGGGGAAGTATAGCTCAATCAGATAAGTACCACTTCTGATTTTTTGAGTCTGTAATACATCTTAGTGGGAAAATATCTGTTTGGAGCCAAGCACTATTAATATAACATAAGCAACGTAAACGGGTCATTGATGCAAATGTGAGCACTGGGTTTGAGTTTTACTTTAAAGCCCAAGAAACAAGCTCCATCTTAGTCTGAGACTTGGTCGCATAGTAATCTATACCTCATATGGTGAAGAGTGGAGCATTTGTTTTACGTTACTGAATCATACTAAATCTTAACTGCCAAGTATTAGACCATTCTTCCAGCTTTTGTAGATCTTTCCTCATGTTCTCCACTCCCTTAGGTAGATCCACTCTGTTGCAAACTTTCATGTCATCTGCAAAAAGACAGACTTTTCCATTCAGTCCTTCAGCAATATCACTCACAAACACATTGAACAGTACCGGCCCTGGGACAGATCCCTGGGGCACACCACTAATCACCTTCCTTTCATCTGTGTGAGTATTATTTACCATCACCTTTTGTCATCTGTCAGTCAAACAATTTCTGATCCAGTTCACCACCTTTGGACCCATCTCCAGGCTGTTCAGTTTATTGATAAGCCTCATATGAGGAACAGTATCAAAGGCTTTACTGAAATCTAGATTGATCACATCCATCACATGCCCTTGATCTAGTTCTCTGGTCACCCAGTCAAAGAACTCAATCAGATTTGTTTGGCAAGATTGTCCCTTGCTAAAACCATGTTGCCTCAGATCATGCAACCTGTTGGTTTTGAGAAAGTACAATATTCTCTCTTTCAGGAGCGCCTCCATTACTTTTCCCGCCACCAAGGTAAGGCTTACTGGCCTGTAGTTTGTCACTTCTTCCCTGTTACCATTTTCGTGAAGAGGTACCACATCAGCCCTTCTCCAGTTCTGTGGAACTTCTGTCTCCAAGGATCTATCAAAAACATCCTTTAAAGGCCCTGCAAGAACCTGTCTGAAATCTTTAGTATCCTAGGATGTATCCCATCTGGTCCCATGGCCTTGTTCACTTTTAATTTTGCAAGCTGTAAAAACTCATTATCTTTAGTGAATGGTGTAGTATCTACTCCTTTCCCATTTATATATTTGTCAATTACAGATGGTCCTTCTCCTGGATTTTCTTTAGTAAAAACAAAACAGAAGTATTTGTTCAGCATTTTCACTTTTTCAATGTCACTTTCCACGAATCTGTTCCCAGCCCTTTTGAGTCTTGCAATTCCACCTCTGATCTTTCTTTAGTGCCAAGCTGATATTTGTTTTAATTCCTCTGTTACCATGGTAACCAGCATTTTGGTGCCAGAAGTGGGTTTTAAGCACTGGTCTTGTGTGCCGGCTCTTCTGACATTTCATGGGTAATGCTGTTTCTGACACCGACTCAGAAGGATTGCCAAAAGTTTTTCTTCATGCAGGTAATCTATACTAAGGAGGATAGCAAATGGATTTGAGTGTTTTTGTCACTATTAATATTTATATTCTTAAGGAATTTATTCTTCAAATATGGTAATTAAAACTCCTGTCCTACATATGGGTTCATCATATTTACCTCTGGGTTTTAGGAAGTGGGCTTATTGATATTTTGCCCCTGGTATAATATTTCCATTGATTTACACCTCATACTTAATTTTACAATTTCTTTTTAGCTGGATGAGTGTCCGTGAGAGTGCCTTTTACTCTTCTGGTGCTGTTTGTGTCTTAATTGTGCTGCAATAATGGCACCCCTTCTACAACTCTTTGGCAACATTGATATGTGAGTTACTGTATATCACCTCCTTTCTTATCTACTCCTTATTTTATGGGTAATGTGCATTACACATGCACTAAAGACGTTATAACTAGAATTCTGTACTGATATTGTACTCATGAGGAGAGGCTTAAAAGGTTGTGACTCTTATATTCTTATGGACTCCAAGAAATGGTGGGGGTGGGGAGGGGAGAGTAGGCACATTCATTGTAATGCATGGAGATATGAGTTACATTTTCTTATGGGTGGGTTATGAAGAAAAGTAACTTTCAAGTTTTAAGTTCAATGGAATTGTCTCCTTTTCTTCTCTGCCTCCCCCCCTCCCCCTTGCTGAGGTTTTATGAGGTGGGGGATGGGAGGAGAGTTTTGATGGGAAAAAAGGTGTATTTCATCTAATGGGGTGCCTAGGAGAGGCCTGTAGTTCCCTCGAGCAGTGTATATTTATACTTCTTCAGGAGGTGGTTAATTTCTGTGTCCATGTTTCTCTTATGTAAGCATACATTGGCCTACTGTGCTGTTACTTGAAGCGTTGTATACTCCCGAATTGTTGCTGTTCTCCCTTGTGGTAATTGCAATACCTTCTATTTGATTAATAAAAATTTAAACACACAAAAAATATGGTGCACGCTCTGGTGAAAGATCATGCAACATTAAGGAAAAAATATATGAGATGTAAAAAATGAAAGGCCAAAATGAAACATAAGAAAATAAAAATTTGGGGGCTGCACAGCCCTAATAATCTTGTCATATCTGGACAGCAGTAATTTTCAGCCGCTATCCAGATAACACAGGTACACTACCAAAAAACTGCCTCCAGTTTTGCAACTGATTCCTATAGATTTTGGGGTACTGAATCCAGGAAAAATAGCCAAAATGTTCCATCACGTCACGTTTTCTTGCAAAATTAGATTTCTTACCCATATAAGGAATGTTCACATAATTTCTTTTTAGCCGACTGCAGTTTATTTTCTTGGCCCAAAATAGAGGTTGTAATGGTTAACTAACTAGAAACACTCCCTCATGATATTTTAGAGTGTTTTGTATTCATTTTATACATTAACAGGACAATTGGGAGGCGGGGGGCTAAATCCAGTACTCGCGCTGGCGCATGTTCTTTCCTGTTCGCCTCGCCTCGTTCGCTCTCGCTCAAACACGGTGGTTGCGACATGAACGTTCCTGTCAAATTTCAGTTTCTTGCAAGTTCATTATTACCTTTTGTTTGCTCAGTCGTAATCCAGCTTTATTCCGAAGTGGTTCACTACAGTTGTAGTTTGCAGTGCTGTGTATTTGTGATGGCTCACAGAGCCAGAGGTTGCGTCAACTCTCCGGACAGTTTTTGTTTTATTTGTGGGGAATATACCGTGAAAAAGCGGCAGAGGAACATTTCTGCATTTATTAAAAAAGTATATTTCGCCTATTTCGGTTTGAAGTTAGGCGATCAAGACAAACCGTGGGCTCCTCACAAAGTGTGCAAGACATGTGAGGAAGATCTACGCTTATGGATGAAAGGTAAAAAACAAGCATGTCGTTTCGGAATACCTATGATGTGGCGTGAACAAAGAGACCACAGCAGTGACTGCTATTTTTGCTCTTGCATTGTGAAGGGATACAACTTAAAAAATAAGAACGTAATAAGTTACCCCAACCTTCCCTCAGCAATTAGGCCTATGCCTCATAGCAACGAAGTACCTGTGCCTGAACCACCAAAATCTTTGGATCATATTTGTGTGGACGGTTCTGATCATGATGAGACTCATCAGATGGCTTTTCCCGATGAGTCCAGTACTTCCGAGTTTGAAACTGAACCAGATCCGAAACCTGAACTTTTCTCTCAAGCTGAATTGAATGATTTAGTCCGGGATTTAGGACTCCCAAAAGATGCTGCCCAACTGCTAGGTTCTCGGCTTAAACAGAAAAATCTATTGTCACCAGGAACAACTTTTTATTGGTACCGCAACCGCGAGACACAATTTTTGAAGTATTTCAGCAAAGAGGAAGATTTGGTATTTTGCAACGATATATACGGAGTGATGGAAAAGTTTAAACTCAAGTATGATCCTGCTGAATGGCGGCTGTTCATTGATTCGTCAAAAGACAGCATAAAAGGTGTTCTTCTTCATAATGGCAACACATTCGCTTCAGTTCCTATTGCTCACTCTGTTATTCTCCAAGAAAAATACGAGAATTTGGCCCTGATTCTTCAGAAGATTCGTTATGATGAGCATAAGTGGATGATTTGTGGAGACTTTAAAATTCTATCCATGCTATTAGGGCAGCAATCCGGTTTCACCAAATATCCCTGCTTCCTTTGCTTGTGGGATAGCCGGGCCCGCGACCTACACTGGGGGAAAAAAGACTGGCCAATTTGGGAGTATTTGAGACCCGGTGAGAAAAATGTTCTTCATGAGAGCTTGGTACCTCGTGATAAAATTCTATTACCACCTCTCCACATTAAGTTGGGTCTCATTAAGCAATTCATCAAGTCCCTTCCAAAAGATGGTGAGTGCTTTCGGTACCTTTGCTCAAAGTTCCCCCGACTTTCTGAAGCAAAGCTAAAGGAAGGAGTGTTTGTTGGCCCTGATATAAGGAAACTCATTTCAGATGGAGCATTCGCTGAAACGATGTCTGAGAAGGAAAAAGAAGCCTGGGATTCCTTCAAGGATGTTGTTCTCAAATTCTTGGGGAACAGGCGGGATGAGAACTATAAGGATATTGTTGCCAGGATACTCAATGCCTTCAAAGAACAAGGCTGTAACATGAGCCTGAAAGTCCATTTCTTGCACTCCCATGTGAACTACTTTCCCGAAAACTTGGGGGCGTACAGTGAAGAACAAGGTGAAAGTTTTCACCAGGACATCAAGGACGCAGAGAGAAGGTACCAAGGAAGATGGAACACCACTATGATGGCTGATTTCTGCTGGTTGCTGCTGCGGGAAACCCCAGATGAAAAATATGCCAAGCAGCGCACCAAGAGAAGCATTCGGGGGAAGAAGAAACGGGCCCACCAGGAGATTGATTGACCCAAGAATGACTTTAAAATCTAAACTGTGTTGACAAATATCGTGTTTTTACTAAACTTTGAAATAAAAATTTGCTAGTTATTACCACAGTGTCGGATCTCATTTATTAGAATTTTATTTTCACACCATCGGGTGTTTGTCTTCATGTATTGCAATGGTGCGGTTTGCGTTTTCTATTCTTACATACATACCTGTACAACATTTTTTGCACATTTCTTTGCTTTGCTTTGTGTCTAACCTCGCTCTTATATGCTCAATGTTTGTGCACATGTATGTGGCTGTTTTAAGTGCAGACAATTTTGCTACCATCACAGTGTGTTTTGTTGACATTACTCTATTCTTATGTGCTGCCTTGTTACAATTTTCTTTATTCTTATTTGAATAACTACTAAACAATTAGTATAAAGAATTCATCCAAGAAACTTTTATCTCGATCGCACTCAATCTGAAACGTTCACCTCAAACTGCTAACCCAATGTAGCAAATAATCTGTACGTGATGGAGCAAATTGGTTACCAGATTTGGATTCAGCGCACCAAAAAACGTAAAAATCAATCGAAACATTAGAGGCAGTTTAAAAAAAAAGTTTTTTTAGTGTACCTGTGTAATCTATCTGGATAGCTGGTTGAACCACTTTTTTGCTGTCCTAAGTTATTCAGATAACAGTGTTGAATATTGCCCCTATCTAGATAAATAATAGCTCTGCTTTCAGACTTTCTTGGCATTATCCAAATAGTGCCAAGGCAGTCTGTAAAAATATTTGGTGGTAAAATCCAGATAATGCTCTGAATATCTGTTACGTTGGCATTTCTCTGGGTAGCAGGTGCTGCTACACGGTTTTTTAATATCGGCCCCTTTGATGCTTTGTTATAATATATATACCTTGTATGTATTAAATCTTTGCTGTATAAACATTATTTTATTGTCCTATCTTATTTTCTGAAACAACCTAAAGAGTACCTTTATTTTTACTATGGTTAACGTATTGATTTATTATTTTTTATATATTTTGCTTTCTAGCAGTCTGGCAGAAACTATCAAAGATTTTCCTTAGTGTATCCTCTAGGGTTCTTCTGGAAAAAAATATTGATTTTGCTTGAAACCTTTTTTTATAAATTTACCTTTTATACTCAGCTTACTAATTTTTGCATAGAACCTGTGGACAAAGGGAGAAAAGAAAAAAGAACCCTTGAGTAAAATGTGTTTGCTATCTATTCAACAACCTTATATTCTTTTTACAACATAACTATAACACTCTGTGACAGAGTCCCACAAACAGAGGTCACAAGAGGCTGTGTTTCTAAGACTAGAAGCAATTATGGAAGCCAACTCATAAAGACATCACTAGCAGGACGTGCTAACTGAGTCCCAGGAAGGAGTACGTCATTAAATGGGAAGCAGAAAATCTGAAGGAGTCTACAGTGGAGAATGGCTAAAACCACATATTCTACACAAAGCTACAACAGAAACAGAGTAACATAATGATGGCAAAAAGTCCTGTCCAGCTGAAATTCTTCTACTTTGGGTAGATGAGCATTTACATTTCCATAAACAACCCAACATCTGCTCCCCACCCAATAGGGTATGTTTACTAAACTGCAGTAGGGAGTGCACGGTTAGCATGCTGAATTCACACATTACTACTGTGCCGGATCCTAGCAGCCATGGTAAACACAAAGGGTGTGGCAACAATATACTACTACTGCCTCACTAGTTGCATCACTAGGGCGGTAGTAGTGAATGCATAGCCCTAGTGCATACACACAGTGCTTGCAATCGCAGCATGAGTTGGGAAATTGAAAGCTACAAGCAAACTCTCAAGGAACCCTGTGCATGGGGGCCATATAGTCAAGCAGCACCTCTATGGGACACCCTATAGAACACCACACCCATGGTCTAGCAACTAAAGGTGAAGGGAGTAGATCAATCCACCCACCCACAGAGAGCTCTCTAGCCAAACACCCCAGCAGTCATAGACACAATGGCCTACCAGTCCTGGAAGGATCAAAAGAGACCATGCCAAGGTCCATGGATAGCCACAGCCTCTGGACAAGGGGATGAGGCAGGAAACATCAGGCAACAAGCTCCAGCACTAGCAGCCCACATCCAGTAATAGCAGTATTATGCTGCTGCTCAGAGCTGGTAGGTCCCAGCCACATCCTCTCTCGGTCAGTATGGCCAATAGCATGCTACTCCCCATGGCAGTAGCACAGCCTCCCCAGATGCAGCTATGCACCGCCACATGCACACCCATGCAGAAGGGCTAGGGATAAGACAGTTCCTGTGCTGCCACACTATCATTTAGCAACGATGTGCATGCCCTAATTTGCATGTCCTTCTACTCACTGTACTTTTCTGGCTCCAACTCAGCCTCTGAGGCCAGTACGGACTGCAACACAGAGCACGGGCCCTATCTCCTGATACCTCCACAGCATGCACTACCAACAGCCCTCTGAAATCTATCCAATGTATATACAGACGTGGACAGCAGTCCACCAGGACAGCTCTTGCTATGCCTGTGTATGTTTGCCCACTGTCCCAATAGGGTGACCACTTTCCTGCAGGCCCTGGTGTTGAAGCTATCAGACTTGTGTGCTCCACTTCCATGTCAACTGTACAATGCAGCACTCCCAAAACAATAGCCTAGACATGTGCCTTGGTGTTCAGCTCTTCCCTTCATATTTCTTAACACTCATGGATGAACCATGTGGTCAGAAAATGGTGTTAGTTGCAGCCACTCTAGTGGCATTGTGCAGCTAGCGCATGACTTCTGTGCTTGTCACAGCCAAATGCCCTGACTCTGCCCTCTCTCTACCTTGACCCCACCTATTCGCACACTACACTGCTAGTATGGGATTTCTAGCATGGCCACCTTTAGGTCGCATGCTCCTTGCTACTTTACAGCCCAAATGCATGTAAAACCAGCAATTTACCCTGCACTACTGGCTAGAACACTTTAGTAAATATGCCCCCATGTCTTTTACCTGAATCCTTTCCCTACCATTGTGCTCCATATCAGTCCTAAGCATGCCAAGAAGATGTTAAAGTACTGGCCCCTACCATCTCCGCAAGTAGGCCATCTCAACCCCCTACCATCTTTTTCTATGATTCTTACCAAACCAAACTATATAGAACATCAGGTTCCCTTCTACACTATGTCCAGCCTGGAATGACCCAATAGGCAAACTAGACATTTACCTGGAGTACCAATGTTCCACAGTACCCATTGCTACTGCAGCAGTGGCATTAGCATTTAAGCAGCAATGCAGCCCTTACCCGAACTCTCCGGCCCTACTTTGCTCTTCCTGCACTTTGTGATCTGCTGTTTCTACCCTCCCTGATGCAGACTTCCTGTTTGCATGGGGGCAGAGGCACCCCCATGCAAACAGGAATTCTGCCATTAGCTTGGTCACATGGTGATGGCTACTTAGAGATAAAAACAGCCAGCACATTAATAATCCTGTGCTGCTTGCTGAGGTATGAGGTCAGAATAGGCTGGTTATAGGTGGAGACTGAGCATGGATAGAGCTTGAAGTTATCGCTTGGTAGTTTACCGTACACAAATTGTCTTGACTGCCAAAAGCATAGATACACTTAACTCCTCCTCATTATGAGGCATTAGATGCTCCTGTGCTACTGACAATCAGTACAGCCTGCTCCAAAAACCAAGCAAACTGCAATTTACAGATGAGCATTCTGACCCCACACCTTTCCCAACCCCCCACACCTTTCCCATGCCCCTGATCCCTTCTCTGATCAGCATCACAAACCATCTCTCCTCAAAGAGCATCACTTGACCTTTCCCCTTCATCCTGATTCCTCTCCTAATGAGTTAGTGGCAGGGCAGCAGTGATCCCCTGGATGCTTCTGCCCCATTGCTGTCCTAGATTCAAAATATCAGCTCTGACCTGTAGCGGTAGTCTCGCTGTTCTACCAGTAGGGGTCAAGCTGCCAAATAAGGGAGAAAATCCCTTATTTGGCAGTTCAGGAGAAGGATTGAGGGTGGGGTGGTGCTGATCAGGATTGGGGCATGTTGAAGTGACTTTGCCAGTGACCTGGAGAAGGGGGGTAATACTCAGTCCTCAAGTATTTTTAATGCATGGGGCCAAGGGCATAGTACAATTGCATTAACTGCATTATCTGCTGAAAGGAATTTAATTAACTGCATTTCTAGCAAAGTCCTAGGATAATATTCCAACTAAAGCTACTCTAGCAGTTACCTTTTCAACTGAAAAGAATAAGTTCACAGGGTTTTGTTTTGATTTTTTAAAGTGTCTTCAAGTGATTGCTGACTTTTGGCAACCCAGCAGCTCCTGGGTTTTCTTGGCAGGGGATGACCAGATATAGACTGCCAGGCCTTTTCTTCCAAGGAAATGGAAGGTAAAGTGACTTGCCCAAGGCCACAAGGAGTGCCAGTAGTTTACTAGAAAATTGATGGGGAAAAAGGGGTACAAGACAAAAACATCTGATAGTAAAGGAAACACTGGAGGTGGCTAATCCAAATGGTTTGCAATCCCATTATTAAGAAACAACAGCTGCATAAGACATCAGATCTGAGGGAAAGTCAGTATATTTATTTATTTATATTTATTTAAAGTCTCTTTTATACCGCGCTATTCAGCATCAGTGCGGTTTACAATAAACAACGAACATACACATACACAGTATATAATAACAGGTCATCAGAGTGGTCATCAGAGGTGGTCATCAGAGGTGGTCATCAGAGTGGTCATCAGAGTGGTCCTGAATTTTTAATGAAAGGATTCCAACCAGATGTCTAAAGGCATACTATTCCATAACAAAGGAGGAGTGACCCTTAAGGACAACTTGCTAGCATATTCCAGCCGAATTATGAAAAATGATAGAATAGCCAACAAATATGGTGAGTGGACAGGCGTATATGCTGAGGGACACAGGATACAAGCAGGGCCAGCATTACCATTAGGTGAAGTAGGTGGACACCTGGAGTGCCGGCTCTGCAGGGGCTCTCATTGCCACTGCCGCCACCTCTCTAAGGACCTGCAGCCACGACGATGCTCGCAAACAGCCCCTCGGTGCTTAATTTGAGATTTCGGCACCACGAGGCTGTTTGCTCCTGTCTCCTTGGATCACCTGATGCTGACTTCCTGTCTGCAAAGGAATTTGGCACTGGGCAGTCCAAAGGGGCAGAAGCAAACAGCCCCATGATGCCAAAATGTCAAGATAATTGCAGCGGGGCAGTTTGCAGCCATTGCTGCTACTACCCAACCCAGAGAGGGTTGGCAGTGTGGCAAGGGGCACCGGAAGGGGAGGGAGTGCAAGGGATGAGGTTCACCTAGGGCACCTCACCTCCTTGCACGAGGCCCTGGAGACAAGGAGATCGACCAGAAAGAGAGGTAGACTGGAAAATTATACCTGATGTGCGATAACAAGTATTTTAAACTGAATCCAGTATTATATTGGAAGTCAGTGCTCCTGGGAAAGAAGGAGGGATGTGTGATCAAAATTCTCAGCATGAAGAAGGAGCCCTGCCAAAGTAGTTTGTATTAAGTGCAACCTTTGCAGCCATCTCTGAGCCCGTGACACAAGGAATTACAATAATTCAAACAAGGGATTACCAGTGCAAGGATAAAAGTATGCAAAGATGCATTGTCCAGTAGGGATCTAATGGCCCAAAATTGTTTCAGGATTAAAAAAAAGATTCTGGTACCATACTTGCAATTTGTTCATCAAAGCTGAGATGCTTATCCAGAATTACTTCAAGGATCTGAGCAGAGTCTTTTAGTGGCAGCATGGTTCCTGTGATGGCCAGGAGTCTTTCAAGAGAAATGTATCAAGTATCAAGCATGTATCGAGTTGTTATACTGTAAACCACACTGAATCTAAAGAGTGCAGTATATAAAACCAAATAAATAAATAAATAAATGGAGGATCATCAATACATTTGCTGCGGACTTGCTGGGCTTCAATTTGAGGCCATTGCTGGAAAGCCAAGTGGCAATTTTAAACAATTTCTCAGAAATGTCCAAAATAACTGATGAGGAAGGAGATCTAGGAGAATCAGTAATTGCATATTATCCACATACATGTAAAAGGAAAATCCTAACTCAGAGAGTAGGGCATAGGAAAACATTAAAGAGAACTGGGCAGAGAACATAACCTTGCAGATTATCACAATCAAGTCATCTCTGCTCAGCAGCCCTTTGAAAATCATGCCATGGACCAGGAAGCCAAAATGTTCTCTATGACACCATCCATGCAACTAGGCATTCAACTCCAGGATGTGAGACTCTCAGCCTCGGTCCTGACTTTTGACAGGTACGATTGAGGTGAAAACCACCTGTACACTTAACAACTTCATCTTCTCTCCCAGTGCCATGGAGAAACTTTTGATATGCTTGGGTATTAAACTAGCAGAATCATTTTTGCCAACATGGATAAGCAGCATTTGATATAATCAGTACATTTGAGGAGTTTCATAAGAACATAGGAAATGCAATACTGGGTCAAACCAAGGTCCATCAAGCCCAGTATCCTGCTTCCAGCAGTGGCCAATCTAGGTTCCAAGTACCTGGCAGGTTCCAAAACAGGCACACAATGCCTTACAATGGGTAAGCAGTGGATTTCTCAGGTCCTCTTTAATAATGGTGTATAGGCTTTCCTCCAAGAACTTATCCAAACCTATTTTAAACCCAGCTACACTAACTGCTTTAACTACATCCACCAGTAATGAATTCCAGAGTTTGATTACGCATTGCGTGAAAAAAATATTTTCTCTTATTACTCTAAAATTGTAGTTTCATTGCATGTCCCCTAGTCTTTCTACTTTTTTATGGAGTAAACAACATATCTACATTTACCCATTCCACTCCATTCATTAATTTTTATAGACCTCCATCATATCTCCCCTCAACCATCTCTTTTCCGAGTTGAATAGCCCTAACATTTTAAGACATTCCTCATAGAGGTTTCCTTTCATCCCCTTTACCATTTTGGTCACTCTTCTTTGTACCTTTTGTAATTCTGCTATATTCTTTTTAAGATATGGCGTCCAGAATTGCACACAATATTCAAGGAGTGGTCGCATCATAGAACAATACAGAGGCATTATATTATCCTTGGTTTTAGTCTCCATTCATTTTCTTATGATTCCTAGCATTCTATTTGCTTTCTTGGCCACTGCTGCACACTGGGCAGAGGGTTTCAATATTTTATCCAAGATGACACCTAAATCCTTTTCCTGAGTGGTGGTTCCTAATGTGGAACCTTGCATCATGCAACCATAGTTTGGGTTGTTCTTTCCAAGGTGCATAACTTTACACTTGTCCACATTCAATTTCATCTACCATTTGGACGTCCAGTCGTCCAATTTATCAAGGTTCTCTTGCAATTTTTCACAAAGCTCTTGTGTTTTAATAACTGAATAATTTTGTGTCATCTGCATATTTGATCACCTCACTCGTTAGTCCCATTTCAGGGTCATTTATAAATATATTAAAAAGCAGGGGGCCCAGCACAGATCCTTGGGGGACTCCACTATTCACCTTTCTCCACTTAGAAAATTGGCCGTTTACCCTACTGTCTGCTTTCTATCATTTAACAAGTTTCTGATGCACAATAGTACACTGTCTCCTATCCCTTGACTTTTTAATTTCATCAAGAGTCTCTCATGATGGATCCTGTCAAAGGCCTTCTGAAAATCCAGATACACTATGGTGTCTATTCCCCCACTGGGACGTCCATCCCTGCTATTCTTCCTCCTTTCCTATCCCTGACTAAACTCTTCGTATGAACAAGGAGTTTGTACGGGAAGCTATACGGGGTGGGAAAGGGGTTGCAAGGAGGTGGAGATGGGGCAGGCAGTTGGGAGTCTGTGGTCCTGGATATATAGGGCCGATTTTGATGTCAGCCCTGTACATCTGGGTCCGGCAGAGTAGACGGGGAACTTATTCCACCTCTGAGGTGGAATAAGTTCCCCTAGATGGCAAGGGATGGCAGGCCAGATTGGGGATCGGGCTACAGAGAATGAAATAATTTGGCAGCAGCCAGGGATCGTGGCGCCTGAATGGATTGGGCGCCATGGCTCTATTCAGGAGCCTTGACTGAGTTAGCTGAGCAGGTGTCTCTACATGCAGGCCAACTGGAATCTGGTGCAGGCCTGCACATGCAAGCTTCCTGCGGGGGCTAGATGTGCCCTATGGGATCATAATCCCATCTACCTTTGTACATCTGGTTCCGACCGGACGCCCAGAGGCCGAAATATCCAAGTCAGAATAGTCCTCCACATTAACCGGCTCACCTTTGACTATCTGTTTATTCACACCTTCAAGAAAATATAACAGATTGGTAAAACAAGACTTTCTTTGGCTAAATCCAAGTTGGCTTTCTTCCATTAAACCATGGCTATCTACATGTTTAGTAATTTTGGGCACGATTTTCAACAAAGCTCCAAGGTCTGCCATACGTGCAGAAAGTTACCTGGTCAGGAAAAGTGAGTCATGCACTGCCAAAACAGGCAGGCTACGAAAAAGCAGCACAAACCGAGCACGGCAGCAGGTGCACACCATGGCATATACGGGTAAGTGTAGGGTGTGTAACCCGGGCTCTGTGCCCAAGAATACAAGCGATATCTAGGTATGTGACAACAACAGCAGCCAGAGAAGCAGGATGCTAGGTATGCATGACCCTGGGTATAGAGCATTCGGCATACCCATGCACTGCCCATGCGCTGAGGTTGCCATGCCTGCATACGGTGATATCTGCCCTACCTGGGTATAGCAGTCTGACTTACCTTGCACACCTATGTTGTCATCACTCCATGCTGTACAGCTATGGCATCCTAAGGTGGAGGGCTGTGCCGCGGATTTTCAAAACGTTGGCATTCAGGGACCTACGCGGGTACCAGGAATGCCTTTGGATGGGGCATGGTTCTGCTGCACACCATAACTGCGTATATCTAAAGGGACCTACTTGGGTAGTCAGACGCTGCCATAGCACCGGCCTACAAGATTTCAGACAGGACAGCAAGAACGGCATGGCACACATGGACGGTGGGGAGCCCAGGGGAAGGGGACAGATGTAGGGGGAGATAATGGGTCACACTGTATGCATAAGGTACTAATGTTGTTGTTGTTAAGTGCCGTCGAGTCGGAGTCGACTCATGGCGACCCTCTGGATAGCTATCCTAAATTGTGTTCGGTCTTCAGTCAGGCGGCTCATTGTTGACAGACTGGTACCCGTAGCTGCTGTTATTGTATCGATCCATCTCATTGCTGGCCTTCCTCTTTTGCGTTGACCTTCTATCTTGCCAAGCATGATGTCTTTCTCTAATGATCTCTCTCTTCGCATGATGTGTCCAAAGTATGAAAGTCGAAGTCTTGTCATCTGAGCTTCTAAAGAAAGCTTAGGTTTGATCTCCTCTGGTACCGACTGGTTTGTTCTTCGGGCAGTCCATGGTATACACAGTATTCGCCGCCAGCACCATAATTCAAAGGCATCAATTTTCTTCCTGTCTGTCTTTTTCACTGTCCAGCTTTCACATCCATATGATGTCATTGAAAATACCATGGCTTGAATAAGTCGAATCTTTGTATGGAGAGAGACATCTCTGCTCTTGAGAATCTTATCTAGGTCTTTCATAGCGATTCTGCCAAGAGCAATGCGTCATTTGATTTCTTGACTGCTTGTTGCTTCTTTATTGATAGTTGATCCAAGTAGGTTAAAGTTGTTCACAATTTCAATTTCTTCTCCTTCAACAATGAACCTGTTGATTATGCCAGTTGTCATGATTTTTGTCTTCTTTACATTAAGGTGCAGGCCCATTTTGAGACTATGTTCTTTGATTGTGAGAAGCAAATGTACTAATAGGTACTTTTAATTGTTTTCTGTATGTCCATGCTGGGGCTGGGGTGGGACAGTCCCCTAGAAACTGTCCTGTATCACCTTTGCATAGTGGGCCAGTGCCCTCTGGACTCTGACACATCGCCATCCACTGCTTCTGCAGCATCCCACGCCTCCGCAACCACTGGCTCTGGGTCCGGCACCACTCACATCCGTGCCAGATTGTGCAGTACATAGCATGATGGGAAGATCAGACACACATGTTCAGGGCTGTACAGGAGTTCACCACCATTCCTGTCGAGGCAACGAAGGGGCTCTTCAGCACCCCTTTTGCACACTCTACAACTGCCTGGGTACGCTGATGGGCAACATTGTAGCGCTCATCCTGCTGGCTCATGGGTTGGTGCACTGGAGTCAGCAGATAGTCATAGAAACATAGAAAAATGGCAACAGAAAAAGACCACGTGGCCTATCTATTCTGTCCTTCCATATCAACAACTACAACAGTCCCCTTTTTTCCTGTAGAGATCCTCTGTATTTGTCCCATGCTTTTTTGAATTCAGATACTGTCCTCATCTCTACCACCTCCACTGGGAGACTATTCCACGGATCCACCACTCTTTTCGTAAAGAAATATTTCGGCATATCACTCCTGAATCTATCCCCTTGCACCCTCATCCCATGTCCCCTCATAGCAGAACTTGCTTTCAATCAAAAAAAGGAGGCTGTCCCCCTGTGCATTTATGCCACTGAGGTATTTAAATGTCTCTATCATATCACCTCTATCCCGCCTTTCCTCTAAGGTGCACATATTAAGATCCTTAAGTCTGTCCTCATATGCTTTATAATGAAGATCATTAACCATTTTAGTAGCCACCCTCTGTACTGACTCCACCCTGTTTATATCCTTTTGAAGGTGCGGTCTCCAGAATTGCACACTATACTCCAAATGAGGTCGCACCAAAGACTTATAAAGAAACACTATCATCTCCTTTTTTCTGCTAGCCATTTCTCTCCGTATGCACCCAAGCATCCTTCTAGCTTTTACTGTCGCCTTTCCTACCTGTTTAGCTACTTTAAGATCATCAGACACAACCATGCCTAGGTCTTGCTCTTCTTTAGTGGACAAAAGTACTTCACCCCCTATACTATATTGCTCCCTTGGATTGCTGTAGCCCAATTGCATGACCTTGCATTTTTTAACATTAAATCCCAGCTGCCAAATTCTAGACCATTATTCAAGCTTAGCTAGATCCCTCCTCATGTTATCTAAACCTTCCTGGGTGTCTACTCTATTGCATTCACTTGTGAGGGCAGTGTGAGATGTTCACATGAGCAGGGAACATTCTTGGAGCAGAGTTTATGGGCAGCTATGCTCAACATGTGGCACACTATCTACTGGCTGTCCAGGGTGCATGTTCTACCAGTCGGTGTCACTGTGGCAGTGGGATGGCACCAACATGTGGCTTGTGCAGCTGGCAGCCATTTGGGGAGGGGCAATGGGTAATGATGACATGGTCTTGCCTGTTGGGGCAGGAGCATGGCACAGGGTTGCAGTTGGTGGGTCTGCAGGCTGCGTTGGTGGTCGATGTGGCTGTGCCCTACATGTCTGCTACCATGTGGCTGCACTATATTGAGCCAGCCCATGCTCTTCCACATTCCACATATTGACGCATGCTGCCTGAATTCAGCCACATGGAATCCCCTGGTCATCATCGTGATGTGCATTGCAGCCCATGGTGCACATGACTCTGCCGGGCGGCAGACCATGTGCACGCAGTGGTCCCCATCTGTCGCATTACATCTGTCACACATATATCACCACCTGTCTGCATTACACAGATCATCATACTACCATACACATATGTTTGGGCCCTGTCCTGGGGCTTCACATGTGCCTACCCACATAGCAGCCATGCATCTCTGAGCTGAGCTCCAACTGCTGCCTGCCCCAGGCTGGACTGGGCAAAGACAAAGGCATCATGGCAGGACCCGGGTAGTGGGCACACACATCCGTGAAGGTCATCTTGACATCCACAATGACTTGCATGTTCATGGATGTATACCCATGCCTGTTCCGGTATGCCCTCTGATCCAGCCATGGTGCCCACAGTGTGATGTGAGTGCAGCCTATGCCTCCAAGCACTGATGGGAACCCAGCAACATTGTAGAAGGTCTGCATGATCTCCTGCCGCAACTGCTCTCTCCTAGGGAAGGTTATGAGGTGGCACATCCTCTGCAGCAGGACCCTGGTGAAGGTGTTTAAGCAGTGACTGTGATGTTGTGATCCCAACAGTTGCCCCAATCACATGCTAGAAGCTGCCAGATACAAGCACACCCAGGGTGGTGGTCACTGTCCCAGCCACTGGCAGGGCCTAGCTTCTCAAAGTGGAGGGCTCTAGGTCCATGCTGAGGATCCTGCACAGATCTGGTTATTGTTGCTCCATCCAGTCGGTACCTCTTCCTACATCAGTTGCAGATAGCAACACATGGGGCACGGTACCTGCATCTTCGGTGCTGGGGTGCGGCCTGCTGCTGGACACGCACTGTCTGCCACATTCTCCACTGTGCCCCTGTTGTTTGCAAGATCAGTCATCATTAGCTCAAATTTGCTCTTGTAGGATGAAACTGTACTCATCATCTCGTCAATGCATTTGTTTTTTTCTTTGTAGTTCAAGGTCCATATCACTTAGTTTGACTGTAAAGTCAGCGAGAAATGCCAGATCACATAACCACTCCTCATCTTCCAACTCTTCTTGGTTATCTCCCCTCTCCTTCAAAAAACTTCTTATTTCATTCAGCAAATCACAAAATCTTTGCAGAACTGTGTGCCTACTTAGCCACCTTACATCTGTGTGCAAAATGATTTCTGCTGCCCCTTCATCAAGAGTAAGATTGAAAAGCCATCTCTGAAGTGATCTTCCATGAACTGAATTTACAATTTTGAAAGTGATGTCGATGACAGTATTTGTATTGAGTCTCTTGCTTGCCAAAACTTTCTGGCGAATATTGCAGTGGTAAGAAAGAAATTCTGGGACGTCGTCATGCTGTTTACAGAGGGCTATGAAACCATTAACCTCACATGTCATTGCTCTTGCTCCATCAGGGGATCCACCGGGGATCGAGCAGGAAGCCGGAGCAGTGGGGCAGTGGCGGGAACAGCAGCCATCTTCGGCATCCTACCCAATCGGGGCAGGCGCCTGCATATAAGGTGAAGCACCATCGGGCGCTGAGAGGAACACCAGCCAGCAGTGCACCACCAGCGGCTCTCCCCACCGGGGATCAAGCAGGAAGCCTGAGCAGCAGGGCAGCGGCGGGAACAGCAGCCATCTTCGGCGTCCTTCCCAATTGGGGCAGGCGCCTGCATATAAGGTGAAGCGCCATCGGGCGCTGAGAGGAACGCCAGCCAGCAGTCCACCACCAGCGGCTCTCCCCACCGGGGATCGAGCAGGAAGCCGGAGCAGCGGGGCAGCGGCGGGAACAGCAGCCATCTTTGGCGTCCTGCCCAATCGGGGCAGGTGCCTGCATATAAGGAGAAGTGCCATCGGGTGCGCCCACGCCTGGCAGGGCCACTCCTGAGGGCCTCGCCAGAGGGCCCTTTGGCGGGGCCCTCAGGCGGGGCCTCCAACTCAACCAACACCCTCTTAAGATCGGAAGCCTGAAGGTCACAGACCCCCAGTCACATTGATCTACCTCACCCTGCCAAACCACAACAGGACCTGAACATCACCTATCTACGGTTAGAGCACCGTTTCAAGACACTGGTCAGGTATTTAGCATATAATTGTAATAAATGCTAAATGGCTAGGACATAAGTAATATTTCCAGCCTATATCAAGCTCTGCTAAGCTACCACTCACTAATAAACCTAGTAAGAAGAACATTCTATGCCTGGTTAGGTATTTAGCATATAATTGTACCTAAATGCTTACATGACTAGGACATGAGTAATATTTCCAGCCTATAGCAAGCCCTGTTAAGCTACCCCTCACTGATAGATCTAGAAAGAAGAACACTCTGTGCCTGAAGAAGTATATCAAGATCAACCAGAAATGACTTGCCAGAATTACGTCAAATGTACTGACTTAAATGCTAGAATCCATACCAAATATATTGATCTTCCCTCAATCACGACTGTTATCTGTATTCAGCTTAACTATACAGTATAATTTTGTCCCAGAAAAGCAGTACACCAAGAATTAGCCTCCATATTCCACCTCAGACACCGCCCGCTGAGTCAGCATGTCACTATCTACCTCAACCACACATGCCTATGCCCTTGCCAGTTGCTACATGATAATTGCTCTAGCACATGGCACCCAAGCCCTCACTTCCCATCATAACCCCATTCCAATACTACACAGCTCATGGAGGAGAGACTATGAACGCCCTCACCAACAAACAGTTCAACTGGGGTGCATGCCTTACCCCCACCTCATATATATTGCCCTCCAGCAGTCCAAACCCCACCAATAAGAACAATGCACCCTCCCCCGGGACCTTAAGTGTGCCCTAATAAACGCACGTTCTATAAGACAAAAATGGCCGGCAGTAGTTGACATGTTGATCTCCCTCGATCTTGACATCTTGTGCATCACCGAGACCTGGTTGGTAGCCTCAGACACTGTCCTCCTTCACCAATTTGTCCCACCCAATTTCTCTGTCCATTCATGTCACAGGACTGATAGAAGAGGAGAAGGAGCAATTATCTTAACCAAGATCGATCTACACTTTCAGCTGATTGCCTCCAGCAGCACCCCATCCCTTGATTCCATCACCATAGCAAATAAACATAGCACCATTAATCTGCTCTATCGGGCACCGTCCCCATCCCCAGATAACCTAGCCACAATAATCGACCTCGCTTGCAACCCCATAAATCCATGCACAGCAACCTGGGAATTAGAGGTTTCAGCCTCCCTGCCCTCCAGGACACTCACACCAAGGCCTTCCTCGATGCCCTATAAGTGCTAGGATACACTCAACTGATTAACTCCCGAACTCACGTCAAGGGAAACACACTTGACATGATATTCGCACCACCAGCATCTCTCAGCTCCACCCACAACCACAACCTCACCATAAGTCCAGTACTATGGTCCTATCACAGCCTGATTAGCTTCTCGATGCCAGTATGTTCTGATCCCACCACCTCCCAGCCTTCAGACAAACCTAATACTTCAGCACCTAAATGTTTCCGTCCATTTAACAAAGATGAGATCCTGGAAAAAGTACACCCTCTTCTAGACTCGCCCGAACAGAGCCTTGACGAAATGATTGCCGCTTGGAACTTGCATCTAGATGCCAGAATAGACCCACCCACTATCACCAAAGTACCCCGCAGGAGGACAAAAGCACCCTGGTACTCACCTGAGCTAAGAAAATCCCTCCTACAGCTTAGACGGTTGGAAAGACGTTGGCGGCGCTCGAGATCAACTGAGAATCATGAGGCTTATACCACTCACTTAGCCGAACACTGATCAGCAGTCTCATCCAGAATGAAGCAACACTACGCTGAAAGACTACACCACTCCTTAAAAAAACCATATGAACTTTTCAGCCTGGTCAGATCATTAGCTAGGGAACCTTTCCCCGACCAACATAACCATCCGGACCCCCAAGAATATGCAGAATACCTCCGAGCCAAAGCGAGTCAAGCCAGCATACCCCCTAACACCTGCGCTCCAGATGTCGCACCTGAGCTGATCCCATCTACTGCCTTAACTGATGTCCAACAAACGATCACCTCCTTCACAACTCCAGCCGATAGAGAACTCCAAGACATAATCAAAAGCATAAACACCACCACAGCAGCGAATGACCCATGCCCAGCACACTGGATAAAAACACTACGGGCCGACCTTAGCCCATTCCTTACCAAACTTATAAAAGCATCCTTCCTTACTGGATCATTCCCTAACAGCTTGAAACAAACATCAATCAGACCACTGCTCAAAAATAACAAACTGGACCCTGCTAAGATGGACTCATACAGGCCCTTCTCGAGCATCCCGTTCCTAGCCAAAATCATGGAAAAAATAGTGCAAAGCCAACTGGACCACCATATTGAGAACAATGCACCCCTGGACCCCTGCCAGCATGGGTTCCGGGAGTCACACAGTGTGGAAACTCTTCTGACCACATTACTCAGTACCCTTACCATAAGTATTGACAATATCAAACAAGCCTTTGCTCTCATATTCTTAGACATTGCAGCTGCCTTTGACTCTGTCAGTCATGATGTACTTATTTCCCGCCTCACCGAGAAGGGAGTATGCGACACTGCGCTGTCGTGGTGTACCTCATATCTGAGTGACAGATGGCAACATGTCTGCTCTGGCCCTTCCAGATCAGCACCCTTCCCGCAAGCGAAGGGCGTTCCACAAGGATCATTACTTTCAGCCCTCCTTCTCAACATCTACATGCAACACATCTGCACCCTCATCAGATCCTTTAACATCAATTGCCTAATATACGCTGATGACGTCCTGATGTACACACCGATATCAACTGAACATCCAGACCTCTCCAACCTATCCGCATGCTTCGATGCAGTCACGGACTGACTACACACTCAAAAGCTTAAAATAAATTTCAAAAAGACAGAAGTCCTCTTCATTTGCAGAAACCAAGCATTCATTCCTCCCACATCACTGAAGGTACGCGATGCAGAACTCCTCACCAAGCCTACAATACGATACCTCGGTATCATGCTTGATCAACATCTCAACATGAACGCCCAGATAACCAACATGGTAAAGGCAGTATACCATAAAATTCGAACACTGCGCCACATGAGACAATTGCTAGACCTGAAAGACTTCAGAACAGTCTTTCAAACGCTAATAAAGCCTCATTTCGACCACACTAATTCCATACTGCATGGACTTCTGAAGAGCACCTTGCATCCCTTGCAGCTGGCAATGAATGCTGCAGCCAGAACTCTTCATGGAGCTTCTAGAAGGGACCATATTACCCCAATACTAAAACATCTGCACTGGCTCCCTGTCCATTGTAGGATTTCCTTCAAGATCCTAACAATGACATTCAAGGCCATCAATAAATGCACGGCCACCTCCCTCTCTGACCTTGTCCAGACCACTCCTCCCAACAGGATAAGGAGATCCGCTGCTACTAACACCCTCATTCTCCCCAAAGCAATCACTAAATGTTCCAAGACTACGAGGAACCGCGCATTTGCTCTCTACGCACCTTCCTGCTGGAATGCTCTTCCACCCAACATCCGAGCCATCAACAACCTTCCCCAGTTTAGGAAAGCGCTGAAACATCACCTGTTCCTCCAGTACTTTTCCAACCCAAATGACATCTCGCAGCCACTAGCCCCACATGGCCAACCAAAACCGCCTTAATCCCCCACCTACCACACCACTCTAATCACCACTTCCTCTGATACCCAACCCCAGCCTACACAATGATTTGCCAGCCAAAGTTTCCTTGCTGTATGTTCTGTACATATTGATGAGATGCATGCAGAATCTCGCCTACCTACTTGTAAATAGTTTTTTACCTGTTAACCCTGTTCAAGCACCCTGTTTATTGTAAGTTCATTGTTCAAGCACCCTGTTTATTGTAAGTACATTGTAGTCCTCTACACTGCACAAATATGTTCCCTGTGAACCGCGCTGATGATGAATAGTGCCGTATAGAAAAAACAATAAATAAATAAATCAGTAGTGATGGAAACAAGTCTATGCAATGGAAGATTACACTTTGTCACAAAAGAATGGAAAGAACTGAATATTTCCTGACCGGTAGTTCTCCCTTTTAAAGAAATCATTCCAAGTAGTTCTTCTTTAACACTGAAATCTTTAAAAACCATCCGGATAAAGACTAGTAACTGGGCTATGTCTCTTATGTCTGTAGATTCATCCAGTTGGAGTGAGAAAGAAACACAATTTGAAACATCCTCCAACATTTGTTCGGTTGTGTCTCCACACATCTTTAACCTGGTAAGGTGGACGTGGCCCTCACCCCCTTCAACCCCAAACATCCCCCCCCCACTTTCCCTTCAAATAACCACCACATACTCGCTTATTGGCAAATTAACTGGTCGCAGCTTTATTAAACAAGCACAACATAACATTACAACCATAACTGTATTAACTTACGGTTCCGGCAGCGGGACAATCCCTCACCAGCCATATGGGTAGCAAAGTGAGTTCCTTCCCGCCTCCGCCGAGAACCGTCCCTGGCAATTCCATCCCCCTCTTCCGGCTTCGCCGTATTACTAGCAAAAGCCGAGGGCTTCTCCGAGTCGGGGGTACCCCCACCCCCGCCCTGCATATTGCCATGCCTCCGGACCCCGGACACCTCTGGGATCCCACCCCCCCCCCCTCCAGCTGCAACCCCCCGTCTCCCCAGCCCCCAGCTCCCCCAAAGGGAGGGAGGGTGGGTACGCCCGTCCTTTCTCCCTGCTTCCGGAGGACTGGCGTCTGACCGCTCGCTCCCCTTGGGCCCTCCGATCCCCTCATTGGCTCCCGCGGCCACCTGGGCACGCGGGAGCCAATAGATTTAAAGCAAAACTCGCGCTCGGGAGCGCGCCTCAAACCGCCGCGGAGGGGGATCGTGCCACTCCACCCCCCCGGTTACTGCCGGCCATCGGGCACGTGGGCCCGCAGCCTCCTATTAACCTGGTAAGGTGGACGTGGCCCTCGCCCCCTTCAACCCCAAACATCCCCCCCCCCCACTTTCCCTTCAAATAACCACCACATACTCGCTTATTGGCAAATTAACTGGTCGCAGCTTTATTAAACAAGCACAACATAACATTACAACCATAATTGTATTAACTTACGGTTCCGGCAGCGGGACAATCCCTCACCAGCCATATGGGTAGCAAAGTGAGTTCCTTCCCGCCTCCGCCGAGAACCGTCCCTGGCAATTCCATCCCCCTCTTCCGGCTTCACCGTATTACTAGCAAAAGCCGAGGGCTTCTCCGGGTCGGGGGTACCCCCGCCCTGCATATTGCCATGCCTCCGGACCCCGGACACCTCCGGGATCCCGCCACAGACTCAGTGACACCTGTCCCTGAGCCCCCCCTCCAGAATCAAAGCTGCGACCAGCCATCCCGCCCAACACACTCCAGGGCCTCCTGCCAATCATTCAGGAGTAAATCTATCCCAACCGGGGAAAGATGTACCCCATCCGAACGATACAGGCCCGCGCACTCGACCTCCACCCAGGAATGCAAAATCTGATACCCCCCATGCACCAAAACCCAGCGGCCAATTTGCCGGTTAATTTTAACTAACCCACGGGACCAGGGCCGATGGCCCCAGCAAGCAGGCCTGGGAATTATGTCAGACCAGAGCAAAATGACACCGGGGAACATTAATAACACTTCCCCCAAATCCCGCTGAACCTCCCTGATCAGCTGCTTCACTGTCCATGACACCAAATCATTTCCACCTAGATGCAGCAACAAGAACTCCGGGGATCCTCTGACGCGTTGATGGTGCCGTAGCAAGGGCAAGAGTTGTAACCAGCGCAGGCCGCGCTCACCCAGCCATGATAACACCACTTCGTCAGCTTGCAGTCCCAGGTTCGCCCCGAGCGGCCGTAAAGCTGCCTGCTGGCCGGCCCAGTACACAAAGGAATGGCCGACTATCCAGCAGGCAAACGGCACCCGCTTCCCATCTAAAAGAAAAAACACAGTTAGTACGCAATACACCGACCACCCAGCTCACAAACGTACATATCCCTTAAATGCATTGGAACGCCAGCGGCCGATCCGCTGAATAGCGGTACCTGGCAAACCAGCCAGGGCCGCGCTAGTAGCGGCCCCAATCCGGAAGGAATGCGGTGCGAAGTCAGCAGGTGAGAGACCCATCTGTTGCACTACCATCCGCAGCACCGCGGCAAACTGAAAACGCGTCAAACACCACGCATCCGCATGCACAAATAGCAGTTCACCTCCCGGAGAACGCACCCGCAAGTACGCCGCCATAGCCGCTACCGGACAGATCGTAGAAGCCGGAAGCGGCCTTAAATTCACCCACACACCTCTCCCTCTCTGATCGGTCTTAGACCGGGACAACCATATGCTCAGCTGCCCTTGTGCCATACGTACATGACGGAGTTGCAGAGCCGCACCCCCCAACCTCCTACTGGACGCCACCAATTCCCCCGACCGGAAGGCCCCCAAGGAAGGCCACACAAAACACAGCCCGGAACAGCAGAGCCTCGTAGTGGGACTCCACCACTAAGGGCAAAGCTGCGCTCATCCGAACCAACAGGTCGGGGGTAATTGGCCGCCGCTTGTCCGCCTGGGGAGGGGTAGCGCGCTCCCACCCCAAGAAAAGCCTGCGAGAAAGAAACCCCCAGCTGTGCACTGCCCACCCGACCGCCTTAGAGAAAAAGGCAAAGCCAGCAAGGTGAGACCGCACAGTGGAGAGGGCCACCCCCGCGGCCTTTTCTGCCAGAATGTATTCACCAATGAGGTGATCAGGCACCGGACCCAGCCGCCATCCACGAGTCACTAAGAAGGCCACCACACTGTCACAGCCCTTGCAGTAAGAACGCCAGGTCGCCGACGACACCGAACACCTCAGCAAGCTCAGGATACCCGGAGGCCAAGCCGCCATAAACGCTCGGGGACCGACTGCCCCACAGGGTCCGCCTCTGGTGCCAATCGCCGAAACAAGTCCCACTTGAAACGAGAAAGAGCATCAGCGACCTGGTTAGCATATCCCGGAACATGTCGAGCCCTCACTACCAGATTCAACTTCAAACAGGCAAAAAACACCTCCCTCATCAACGCCGCCACTCGCGCGCAACGCGGCGC
The DNA here is from genome assembly GCA_033557465.1 of Ichthyophis bannanicus. NCBI lineage: Eukaryota > Metazoa > Chordata > Amphibia > Gymnophiona > Ichthyophiidae > Ichthyophis > Ichthyophis bannanicus. The sequence goes on along the minus strand of CM066032.1, from coordinate 366,346,910 downwards.
ATAACGATTAATAACATGGACCACCGCCTCATTGTCGCACCACCACAACAGTTGCCTATTACGAAGCCGATCCGGCCACAGCTCCAAGACCACCAAAATGGGGAACAGCTCCAAAAATGTGATACTGTCGGTTAATCCCGCCGCCCGCCAGGCCAACGGCCACGGCTCAGCACACCATGCTCCCCCGAAATAAACGCCCAGTCCAAAACCACCCGCCGCGTCTGTAAAAATCTGTGAATCGAAGGAAGACACCTCCTTCTCGAGAAGGACCGTAACTCCATTAAAATCTCTCAGAAACTGGTCCCAAACCCCGAGGTCCGCCCTCATGCTCCGGGAGACCCGGATGCGATGATGAGGCCGCCACACACCCGATGTAGCCGCCGACAAGCGCCGCAGGAACACCCGGCCCATAGGGATAACCATGCAGGCAAAGTTCAGGGAGCCCAACAAAGCCTGCATCTCCCGCAACGTAACTTTGCCCGCCCCCAGCACGTTCGCCACTAACACCCGCAAACGCACTACCTTGCCTGGCGGCAGTCGCGCCACCATGTCAACTGAATCCAATTCCACTCCCAGAAACGTGATGCGCGTAGACGGACCCTCAGTCTTGTCCGCCGCGAGAGGCACCCCCCACTCCCGCGCAAGCCGCATGAACCCATCCAGTAGTTCACGACATAGTCCGGACGGCGCCGAACCAACAAATAGAAAGTCATCCAAGTAGTGGACCACATTCCGAGAGCCGACAGACACCTCCAGAACCCAATGCATGAAGGAACTGAACATCTCAAAGTAACGACAAGAGACCGAGCAGCCCATCGGCAGACACTTGTCGAAGTAATAGCGGCCCTCAAACGCAAAACCCAATAAATGGAAGGAAGCAGGATGCACCGGCAACAGGCGAAAAGCGGACTCAATATCGACTTTCGCCAGCAAACACCCGCGCCCGCACTCACGCACCAGCCACACGGCCTCATCAAACGACGCATACCGCACCGCGCACAATTCGCGCGGAATGAGATCATTCACCGATGCCCCCTCCGGGAAGGACAAGTCGTGAATGAGCCTGAATTTCCCGGGCTCCTTCTTAGGCACAATGCCCAGAGGAGATACCACAAAATTCCGGCATGGCCTGTCCACAAAGGGCCCAGCCACCCTGCCGAGAGCCAACTCAGCGGCCAATTTACATCGAACCACCTGCACTAGGCGCTTCACCGCATTGTGCGCCATCACCGGGCCCCCCTCCCCCACTACTGGTATGGGGAACCCGTACTGGAAACCACCTTCCAAGACACGCCGAGCCTTAACCCGCTTATACCGCCTCAACCAAGGCCTGAGAGCCGAGAACAGTATCAGGGTAGGGGCCAACTCCATCACACGATTACTGCTTTGCGGCCGGGGTGTGGGTCCCTTCTTGCCGCAACGGAGAGCAGAGTGTCCCCCTCCACATAAGGAGCAACTATGCCGGAACTTACAGTCCGTAAAGGGGCAAGACGACTTATTAAAGCGCCAACAGACGTCCCCGACCCCCTCACCAGCGCCTTTTTGGAAGCCGGGAGCCGGGCCGCTCCGAAATGGCCGCCCTGCACTCACTGACACAGCGGTGACCCCTTTTTGCCCCCCCGCACCAGCCCCCCCTTTTGCAGACATCTGTGTTAACCAGAGGTTGATGTCCTGTGTCCCCCAGGACAAGGTGCGATTCTCCTCCATCTTGTCTCGAAACTTCTCATCATAGTTGAGCCATGCCCAACCATCATGAGTCTGAGCCGCCTCCAGAATCGAGTCGGCGTAGGCAAGCAACATCCCGTATTGTCCAGGGTAACGCTGCCCCCAGACGCTAGCTAACCAAAGAAAAGCCCTCGTCCAGTTGAGAACGTTCCGCGAAGCCTTCTTGACCCTGCCTGCCTTCTCGTCCGCCTTCCTTTTTCGCCTGCTGTCCCCCGAACGCTTCCTACCTTCCAGCAGGCGGAAGATATCGATGTATTTCCGCTTCCATATCTTGCGCCTAAGCTTACGCGGCACCCCTTCCCACAGCTCCGAAAACGAGACCAATGTAGCACCCCCACCTACTACCCCCCCACCCCCGACGGGTTGCCCGCCACCTCCCCCAACCGACGAGGACGACGACGATGAAGACGAAGATGAGCCCCCCTCCTACGTCGCTTACACGAGCTGCGGCTCTTCCTCTTCACCTTGCCCCCCACCCCCCCTGCCGGGCTAACCGCCGCGCCCTGCTCGCCCCGAGTCTCCTGTAACTCACCATCAGCCGAAGTCCGTGGTTGGACAAGATCTGGTGGGGTAGACGCCGACGTCGGAAGCACCTCCTGCAGGTCCTCACGCTGCGCCATTGGTACCTCAGCCGTAGTCCATCCTGAGCCGCTCAGTGTCGTCCTCACCCCGTCTCCGGTCGGCACCTGTGGAGACACCGGAAAAAAGGGAGAGGAACCCGACAAGCCCCAGGGAAGCTGCCAAGGCCCCTTCCAATCCACCCTGGAGGACCCTTGCCCCCCTCCCCGCCAATAGTCCCAACTCGACAGGCTCCCACCTCCTGGAACCATATGCCAGCCCCATGGGCCCCCCCGACCCACCCATCCTGACCCCCAGCTGCACACTGCCACCCCGCTGGCAACTGCGGTGCCCCCCCCCACCCCCAATGAGTCCGCCAGCGGAGGAGACGGAGCAGCAATGCCTGCCGCTCCCCCAATGGACCTTGCACCCATAACCCAATGGGTACCGGCCCCTCTAGTGCCCCTTGAGCCACCTCCCGGCCAGGGCCAGCCCTACTCCCCCGGGGTCTCCCGGAACTGCCAGGGGGTACTGCAGCACCACCCCTACTTGGGACCCTGCGCCCAGCCGGCCGTGACACCCCTGTCTTCCCCCTGGCCTGGCCTCCCAAGCCCCTAGGAGCCCGCCCCGGGGAACGCCTACCGCCCCTCGTGCCCATGCCCCTCTTCCCCTTGCCCCCTTGGCCCCCCATAACAATAGTACCCTGCTGGAAGATTAAATGTATCCTGTGCTCTGTAATGTGACCGGAGCGTGCAAGACGCCGGCTCAGAAGCCCCCCCCCCCTTTTCCCAGTCCCTACTCCCCTGGACAACACCTGAAATAGGCCGCAGGAGGCCTGTGCACCTTCGGCGCTGCCTGCCTCAGTCCGCAATCTCTGCAGCCGACCTGCACTCTCCACCGCAGCAACGAATCCGCCTCAGCAGCCCCCGAAACGGCGCCGCAAACCTCTCTCTCCAGCACCGGCCACCCGATTCTGGTTAAAAACAACGCGCCGTAACGGAGCTGCAGCCAGACGCCCGTCCTTTCTCCCTGCTTCCGGAGGACTGGCGTCTGACCGCTCGATCCCCTTGGGCCCTCCGATCCCCTCATTGGCTCCCGCGGCCACCTGGGTACGCGGGAGCCAATAGATTTAAAACAAAACTCGCGCTCGGGAGCGCGCCTCAAACCGCCGCGGAGGGGGATCGCGCCACTACACCCCCCCGGTTACTGCCGGCCATCGGGCACGTGGGCCCGCGGTCTCCTATTTCTATTCGCTGCACGATGGTGTTTCTTGACAATTGTGCATCTTGAATAGTAGTTATGATCTCTTTCTTATTTTTAAATCCTTCAAAAAGATTGTCAACTGCTTCAAGAAAACAATCTTTTACAAATTCCCCTTCAGTGAAAGGTTTGCATTTCTTTGCGATCAGGTTGCTGACCTTGAAGGATGCTATGGTTGCATTGACCAAATGTGACCTTGGCTTCGCCATCAACTGTTGCTGAGTAGCCAATTTTGATTTATGTTCTTTGAGCTTCAGTTTACGAATTTCACTTTTGGATGGAAAATAAGCATCAAACGTATTGCTATGCAGAGCCTTATAATGACATTCCAGATTACCCTTTTTGGGCAAGGATACTGGGGCGTTACAAATTATTCAACAATACTTGTCTTTCACCATGATGAAGAAGTAGTCAATTTCCCATTCATCATCAAAGTGGTAGGTTTTGCTCTTCTTTGGAACACTCTTCTTTGGAACACTCATCTTCGTTATACTGGGGTGGCTGGATGTAAGAAGGCCAAATCTGCTAAGTTAGTATAAACACTGTCTGAATCTGGTCCAAAACTGTCACTGTCCCAAAGTATTAAAGATCAACAGGAACTGAAGACCTCTGGATGATGTGCAATACAAGGACTGGAGATGCCAAAACTGCACATGCAGTTCTAAAAGTAAAAATAAGAATTCATCATACTGGCACCAATAATCAAATACCACCAAACAATCATCAAAAAAACACAAACACCTGTCCAGCAAACCAGATAAAATCAAATACTGCCAAACAAGTTCAAATACCACCACACACAATTTAATAAATTCTGCACACAGTGTAGAATCAACGCAAAGGCAAGGTGAAATAAAATTGCAGTGTAGTATTAATGCAAAGGCTAGGCAAAATAAAATTGCAGAGGCAAGCAAAAGTCACAGTGGTTTGAACCAATTTGAAGGCAAAACATAGGCAAGTTAGAACAAAATTGGAAAAGCCTGCCAAAATCACCACATTCTTGACATTTTGTTGTGTCTCCCAAAAACGTTTAATGAAAGCGAACTATAAAACGACCAATAACCAGCATATGACACAACTAAACCGTAAGTGTATTCAGGTAAAGCACAGGCGAATGGATATTGCCCGGTATATAACACACTTCTAAGGGGTGTTGGGATGGGGGCAGGAATGGGTGATTCTGAGAGGGAGGAGACCAGGTATGATGCTGGGCCTGTGGTGTCTCATCGCGGGGCATGAGCAGCGGCCCCCTGGGGTACCCACAAACTATTGGCACAAAAACAACAAGCACCCCCAATACACCCACAGGCAAGATTCCCGCAGGCAGGGAAAAAAGACAGGCAAAGGATCAGCAGCGGCAGCAAGCCCTTGGCAGACGACCTGCTGGCACGAGCTCTCTCCTAGCAACAGGGCGAGCTGCTGGAAAGATGGAGCCAAGTGGGGCTGGTGATCTACCTCTGACCCCTCCGTGATCTACAGGTAGATCGCGATCTACCTGTTGGACATGCCTGCTCTAATGGGTCGCTATATAAACTCTGCGATTGATGATTTTTAAAGCACCAGTCACAGTGTTCCATGTGAAACTGGATATTTCAGCATCAGAATCCAGGTATCTTCAACACTCTATATCTGGTTTTGGTGTTGATTGGTGGTGCTATCTGTATAGCAGTAATTATCAATCACTATGGGGTCGATTCTGATCCCCAAATTGTGGGGTTGGATGTTCAACCACTGCTATTCGCAGGGACCGTATTCTGCTCCTTTGGCTCCCCGCATGTACAGAGCCATTGTGCGGGGAGCACTGGAAGGGTGTGGGAGGCATGGGACAGAGGCAGAGAGGGGAGTGGCAATGTGGGTGGACATATAGGGCCTATTCAGGTCAGGGTCCTATAAGTCTGCTGGCATCTGCTTGGACGCCCGGATTATTCCACCTTGAAGGAATAAGTGCCGGATGTCCCTCCAATTGTGGGCTGCAGCCCTCCCTACCCAAATGCACCGCAGCAGCAGGCCACCAGCCGCCCGATCCTGGCTATGGGAGCACCTGTCGAGAGTCAAACGGCGGGGAAACGGTGGTGGCCATCACCCGGGGCATCGGAGGCCCTGCTGTACATGCCGGTGCCATGGCAGTGGAATACCATAGCACTGGCACACCAGCAAGAGTGCTGAGAGGACTGGCCGGGCAGAGCACAGGATGTCTCTAGCAACAGATAGTGGGCATGCAGGACTGTTCAAGTGCCCTGATTCTGCAACCGTGGGAACATAAAACTCTACTACTACTATTACTACTACTACTACTACTGCTACTATTGAACATTTGTATAACATTACAAGGCATATGCAGCACTGCACAGACACATGTAAAAGATGGTCCCTGCTCATCGGAGCTTACAATCTAGTCGAGACAGACAACACAGTAGCTGTAGATATGGGATACAGCTAGGGGGAATGGTAAGGAAACACAAAGGAGATCAGGTGAGTCAAGATCCGAAAGCGGCAGCAAAGAGGTGAGTTTTCAGCCTGGATTTGAAAAGGGTCAGAGAAGGTGCCTGATGTACAGACTCAGGTAGTTTGTTCCAGGCATAAGGCGCAGCAAGGAGAAAGGAGCGAAATCTGGAGTTAACAATAGAAGAGAAGGGCACAGATAGCAGCGATTTGCCAGAAGAGCGGAGTTCTTGAGGAGGAGTGTAGGGAGAGATGAAAAGTAGTGAGGAGCTGCAGAGTGAATGCACTTATAGGTCAACTGGAGAAGTTTGAACTGGATATGGAAATGGATAGGAAGCCAATGAAGAGACTTGAGAAGAGGGGTAATATGAACATGATGAGGCTGGTGGAAGATTAGCCGCGCAACAGTGTGTTGAATGGATTGAAGGTAAGAGAGATGACTCAGAGGGAGACCAGCAAGGAGCAGGTTACCATAAAAAAGACAGGAGGCACCTGAGGAGTGGCCTAGTGGTTGGGACACCAGTACCTCAGGCCAGAGGGCCAAGGGTTCAATTCCTACCTGGAGACAACAATCTCAAGCCAATGGGATTGGGGTTTCTAGTCCTATAGGCACTTCTTGTGCCCTTGGGCAAGCCACTTAATCCTCCTTTGCCTCAGGTGTACATAGATAGTGAGGCTCTTTGGGAACATACCCAGTGGAAAATCAGCCTCCACCCAGATAGCAAAGTGTATGAATTAGGCCTACCTTTTTAGTGGCCTAACGCTATGCTATTTGTTATCTGGTTAATGGATTGAATATTGCTGCTAACCAGAAAATGCTGGGGACTGCTCTTATCTTGCCCACAGACTGCTCTGGCACTATCCATACATTGACATGGCAATCAGAGGAGATAGTCAGTTGCACTATCCAGATAATGCCACTGAATATCTTTCTCACTTGCACTTATCCGGTTATCAGCTGCTGCTAACTGGATACATCTCTTTGAATATTAGGTCCTATAATATTCGCCAAGCACAAAACAAAAACGCAATGCAATGCTGGGTCAGATGAATGGTCATCTGAGTCCAGCATCCTTTCCCTGATACCTCGTAGTGGCCAAACCAAGTAGATATGAACTACTGGACATATGCTAATGGCAAAGTCCATATTATGTTTTTCATTCCCAGAAATGTAGGATAGCAATTCTCAAGTCTGCCTGGCTAATTTATTCCTCCAGAACCTTGCCCAGGCCCTTATAGCAACTTTCTTCTCAAGTACCTTCTCCCAAAAAAAGCCCAAATAAAATTTAATTCAGACAACTTTCTCTTTCTTTGTGTTCCTCCTGTTCCTAACTTCATCTACAATTATTGCTTACCATCTGTCCTGATTCTAGTGCCCTTATAGTTCCCATCCCAGAAAAAAAGCAAAGACACGTGCTTCTCCCAGTACTACAACTGAAATTTGGGATGTAAAAAGAGCTACCACAATGTTTAGTGAGACAATCAAAGAGAGAAAGTTGCAAAAACATGGTTTATACAGATGGCTCAAAATTCCATGACTGAGGAAATAGCTATTGTCAGGCAAAAGGTTAAAAGAAAATCTTCAGTCGTATAATTATAGACAACTAAACAGCCTGTGATTTACACACTTCTGTTATATGGATTACCCAGCAACATTTTAATGAACAAGATGGCAGTCATTACTTTAATTTCTTGACTTTAACTAATCAAGATTCACAGTGACAACATATAATTAAAAGCTTAGGGGGCAATTTTGTTTTGTTTTCAGCTCCCAGCGTTAGGTATAAAATTTGAAGGCATTTCATTTTCTATTAGAAAGAAAAATACAGGCTGTGTTACAGTATTGATTTCTTATTCACTTTAAAAAAATGACAGTTTCATCTGAGAAAAATTTCCCCATATTTATTTTCAATACTTTGAAGCAGTGTGACCCATGTCTCCCTCAAGAAAGAAGAACAAAGATGAAGGATATGTGGAGTAGATTTAAATTATTGTATTTGAGATACTGCTTTGTTGGGAAAGCCTAAAGGAAGGATGACAGAAAACACCAGTGTCAACATAAAGGTTCCAGCTTCACAAATTGGAATTGGTTTTCTATGTCAATCATAGCACTTCAAAAAATAAAAATGAAGCAATAAATTGTATCTGGTATTCAGCAAAGATGTAGCTTCCCTTCATAGAAGTTCCCATGATGATAGCAGCAGTTGTCCCAAGTGGAATGTTTTATCACAATTAGGTGCAGGAGGTTGTATTAGGAGTATAGCCTTCCGAGTAAACGATGTCTGCATTTTTCACAATATTCAACTCTCAAAAGTTAAAGGAAAATATCTTAAAAAGAAAAACAAATGAATATTCAAAGACAAATAAGGGAGACTGCAAAGTTCAAAGTTACTGCTTTAACACTGAGAGGAGTCAGGTAAATTAAGATACATTAAACAAATGTAAAATATCAATTTACATGAAGATGAATGAGAGATGTGATTTACCATGTGGAGAGTATGCTAATATGTAAAAATCTATAATCATGGAACTCACTGCAATCACTGCTCTTTCCAACTCATTGCACAATTATAGGAAGTGGAGGAGTAGCCTAGAGGTTAGAGCACTGGCTTAGTAGCCAAAAGAATAGAGTTCAATACCACACTAGCACTCCTTGCAGCCTTAGGCAAGTTATGCAGCCATCCATTACCTTGGAAAAAAAGGCTGGCAATCTATGTCCAGTTACACTGCCAAGAAAACCCTGGAGCTGCTGGATTGCCACAAGTCAGCACACATTACATTTGCACAAATATAACTGCAAAACATTGGAGACACAATGCAACACTGTGATTGCTGGGTACAAACTATATCACAATGATAAAGTAGATCAAATTGGTGGAGGGTTTGCACTCTATGTTAGAGAGGGCATTGAGTCACATAGGATTAAAATTTCACAGGAAACAAAACACACTGTAGAATCTCTATGGATAGAAATTCCAAGTAAAAAAAGGAAGGCAATGGCAGTGTGGGTGTACTACTGACCACCTGGCCATAATGAACACATATATGATGAAATGCTCAAAGCAATCAGGGAAGCTAACAAAAGTTACAACACAGTAATAATGGGTGCTTTCAATTACCTGGGTATCAACTGGGTCAGTGTCACAGCAGGATATGCTAGGGAGATGAAGTTTCTAGATGAAATAAACAGCTGCTTCTTGGTGTAGCTGGTTCATGAATCAACAAAAGGGGAAGATATTTTGGACCTAGTCTTTAGTGGCATGCAGGATCTGGTGCAAGAGATAAGGGTATTGGGGCCACTTGGCAATAGTGATCTATTTTATCATTGCAATATATTTTGTACCCAGCAATCACAGTGTTGCATTTTGTCCCCCATAGTTTTACAGTTATATTTGTGAAAATGCAATGTGTGCCCTCAAGTCAGTGCTGACTCCTGGCAACCCAGCAGCATCTGCGTTTTCTCGGCAGTATAACCGGAAGTAGATTTGAAAGCTGCTTAAAACTGCTCTATTTACAGAACATTTCAAGGACCTCACATAAATGACTCCTTTCAAGCCAATACCAGATCATGACACCATGCTTGTATATATGTATATATTGTTCACCATGTAAATAGCTCACCGATAAAATCCAACACACTGCACCACTCAGCACACTGCACAAATCTTCCACTGCATGCTACAGACGACACACTGACTTTGATTGTTTGATGTGCCAAACCGCTTTGATTTAATGATAAAGCGGTATACTAAATCCATCTAAATAAATAAATAAATAAAATAGATTGCCAGTCTTTTCTTCCAAGGCAATAGATGGTTGCATGATCACATTTGATTTAATAAATGAAAGAATGATGGCAAGGAAATCCACAGCACTACCATTTATCTTTCAAAAGGGAAACTATGATAAAATGAGAAAAATAGTTAAGAAAAGACTAAAACGAGCAGCTGCAAAGGTTAAAGATTTACATAAAGCATGGGCATTGTTTTAAAGTACTATTTTGGAAGCACAGACCAGATGTATTACACGCTTTAAAAAAATGGAAGGAAGGCCAGAAAACTTTAAAGGTGAGGTCAGAGAGACTGTTACTGCTAAAAAAAACATCTTTAAGGAAATGTAAAAAGGAGCCAAATGACAAAAATGGCAAACAACATAAACATTAGCAAGTTAGATGCAAAGCATTGATAAGGTAGGAAAAGAGAGAATTTGAAAAAAAAAAAAGCTAGCCATGGAAGCAAAAATGCATAATAAAAACTTTTTCAAGTACATTTGTAGCAAAAAAAACCTGTGAGAGAGTCATTTGGACCAATGGATGATAAAGGGTAAAAGGGGCTCTAAGTGAGGACAAGGCCATAGCAGAGAGACTGAATGAATTATTTGTTTCAGTCTTTACTGAAGAAGATGTAGAGAATTCACCCATGCCTGAAATGGTATATAAAGGTGATGTATTAAAATTGAAAGAAATATCTATAAAGCAGGAAGATGTATTACAACTATTTGATAAATTTAAGAGTAGCAAATCACCTTGACTGGATGGTATACATCCGAGGGTATTGAAAGAACTGAAATATGAGATTGCAGACCAACTATTATCAATCTGTGAACTATCATTAAAATCTTCTGTAGTACATGAAGAGTGGAGAATGGCCAATGTAACGCCAACATTTAAAAGGGGTTCCAGGGAGGGGCAGAGCCTGGTTGTTGGTCAAGATGGACGTGTAAGAGCTGAGCTCCGGAGGGCAATTGGCAAGAATCCTGACTTCTGTTGTCTTTAATCAAATAGTTCCTACCTACTTGGTTATTATTCGATCCCGGATATGTCAGGCCCCAAACCGATGCAGCTGGATTACCAAGCTCCTCAAAACGCCAGCGCAAAGAGACCAAAACGGAACCTCTCTCTCCTCACAAGATGGCAGTTATCCGAGACTGTCCTGAGACTATGCAGGAGCTCCTGGCGGAGATTCGGGCAGTCAAAGATCTGGTCAAGTCCAATGGTGAGTGACTGTGTGCAATGCAGGAAGATATTAACGCTTTGAGAACTTCCATGGAAGCCATTACGACTCGTTTGGAGAAGGTGGAAGGTGATGTGGCATCACATGGGGAAAGGCTTAAGGCCGTTGAGAAGCAGGTCAAGCTGATAAGGTCACTACAGAGAGAGATGGAAGACGGCAATAACAGTTCAAGAAGAAACAACATAAGAATATTAGGAGTGCCTGAGGGTGCAGAGGGTCCTGACATGGTGTCCTTCCTGTAGGCCATGATTCCAGGTGTGTTGAAGTTGTAGTTTGTTATGCCATTTGAGATCGAGCGCGCCCATAGAGTGCCTACTCAGCCTGTGGCTGCGGGTAAGCGTCCACGCCCAATCATTTTGAAAGTTCTACGTTTTCAACAAGTAACACAAATAATGGGAACTGCCAGAGCACTTTCAAATTTGGAATACCAGGGACACAAACTCCTGTTCTTCCCAGACTTCGCAAAGGCGACGGTGGATTGTAGGAAAAGTTTTCTGGTGTTGCGCCCATGTCTGTTGCAGCTGCAGGCCCGTTTTTGGCTGCTCTATCCAGCCCGCATGAGAGTCACGCTGCACAACCAGACCAAGACCTTTGATGATCCAGGAGAGTTACATGCATTTCTGGAAGACAAGGAAGCAGTGGTGATGCAGTGAATTATTTCAAAGCTTTATTTGATGCAGATTGCTGGTGCTCAATATCATGGCATTGGACTGGTCGAAAGGTCGTGTAAAGGAGTTCTATTTACGCAGAAGTGACATTTTATCATGCAGTACTATTATGTATCAGGACACTTATTCCGTTTCTTTGAAGGAAGGTCAGGGTACTTCCTGGTCAAGATGTTATTTCTTGTCTTTTTTTCCTTCCTTGGCTTTTCTTTGTTGTTTTCTATGTTGTTTGTGCTATCTATGGTGGTTAAGTGAGATTTGGAGCTTGGGAAAGTGAGAGGGCCCCTAGTCATTCAGCGGGGTCTTTCAGCTCATAAACTGTTCGGTAAGGGCTGTTTTGCCATGCAGTATTGATAATTAGAGATTTGGGTACATTGTCTTTCTTTTACTGTGGGAGGTGGGGAAAGCATGATACTTTATCTAGTAACAGAAGTGGGAATGTAGTAGGTCAGTTTACCCTCCGTGTCTGTCTTGTCCTGGTGGGCTCACCTGCTAACTTTGTGGGTTGTATAGCCTCCCTGGGTTTAGGTTGGTGGGTTTGGTGTGGTGTTCTCAGAATTATGTTTTTTTATTATGGGTGATCATGTACAGGGGCTAGGGACAAATGATATCTCCTTTTGTTGGGCTTTCTTTGTTGGGCTATAAGTGCAGCTAGTACTCTGAGGGTGTTTAAGATGCTGTTCTACAATGTAAAAAGGGGTTCCAGGGGTGATCCGGGAAACTACAGTCTGACATCAGTACTGGGCAAAATGGTAGAAACCATTATAAAGAATAAAATTACTGATCGTGTATATAGTCACTGATCATGTATATGGTCATGGTTTAATGGGAGAAAACCAACATGGGTTTCATCAAGGAAAGTCTTGTCTTACTAAGCTGTTTTGAAGGTGTGAATAAACAGGTAGACAAAGTGTGCCGGTTGATATAGTGCATCAGGATTTTCAGAAAGCCTTTGTCAAGGTCCCTCATGAGAGACTCTTGGTGCATTAAAAAGTCATTGGATTGGAGGCAGTGTAGTATTTTGGATCAGGAACTGGTTAAAAGATAGAAAGTAGAGAGTAGGACTAAATGGCCAATTTTCTCAATGGAGAAAGGTAAATAATGGAATACCGCAGGGACCTGTGCTGGGCCCACTCCTTTTTTATTATTATTATTTTCTATTTATCAAATTTTTACAAATACACCAAGCAAACTTGGAATAAGGAATACAAGCAATGGTCTAACAAAAAGACTCATAAGATAAATCACATAATCAAAGCAACAAACCCCATACAGGGAAATCAAAGGCCATCTGCTAAATGGTCCACAATAGGAGTGATCCAAGAAACACAATTCCAGAGGAGTGGAAATAAGAGGGAAAATTAAAAATACAAGAAGAAAGAAAAAAAAACCCAGGACAATGTGGCAAACGTACTACACTATCGGTCCCACCGAACACTTACACTCCAGCCAACCCCAGTCAGCCCTACAACTTCTTAGCATCCAGAAAGAAGCGTAATTGAGAAAGTTCAAAGAAATGATACACAGAATTCTGGTAATGAACAATACATTTACAAGGAAATCTTAATTGGAACTTCACTCCCAGAGATATCACCTCTGTGCGTGGATCCAAAAATTTTTTCCTACGGACTTGTGTCCAACGGGACACAATCGGAAAGATCTGAATCTTACCCACCAGAAAGGAAATATCAGGTTTTCTTAAGAAACAAACGTAACAATGCATTCTTGTCTGAAAGAAAAACAAAATAGACTAAAAGTGTTGCTCTGGATCCTACTGTTTCAGATGACTGTTCCAACAGTAGAGACAAGTTCCCCAAGTCAAGAGAATCCAAGGAAACTTCAGCTTGAGGAGCAGGACTCATACCAGTAGTACCAGTAGCAACACCAGATGGTATATAATAGATCTTCTGCGTAGGAGGAAAACCAGCATCAGGGTAATCAAAAATGTCCTTTAGAAATCTATGGAAAAGAGTTCTATCCGGAGAGCCAGATACACGAGGGAAATTCAATATCCTCAGGTTCAGAGATCGGGAAGCATTCTCCAAATTTTCAATCTTTTGAAGAAACAACATCTTATCTTGAGAGATTTTCCCCTGCTGTTCCTGTACCTGCTGAATTCATTGGTCAAGCACAGTTAACTGACCTGATGATCCACAAGACTCTTCTCCACACTTTCCACTGGAGCAGGAAGTGGGGTCAGTGCCTGAAATGCTGCAGCACAAACCTGGTGAACCGACTGGAGGGCAGACGAGATGGACGCCAGAGTCACTTATTGTGGGCACAGAAGAGGAGGAAAAAACAACTGGGGGTTGGAAGTGGAAGTAGGAAGAACAACACTCCCCTGCTCTAAAACACCGGCAAAATGTGTTAGAGACAACTCCCCTGCCGAAGACGCCGACACTTCTTGCCCAGAATGGATACCTTCAGACACTGCTCTCTGCATCTCCTCCACAGTGCCAGCAGCTACCTCAGCGGGTGGTAGAGGAGTGGAAGGACCTGCGGGGCTCAGTGATACATTGCTGCCCAAGCAGAGGCTCACCTCTGCCGCTGCTGTGGGAACGCCCTCTGTTGCCACCGCGAAGCTGTCCATAGTTCGCTGCCCCACCGGTAAGCCTCCCTTGCCCTTAGGCTTCCGCTTCGGCATAGGCAGGGATTAAAGAAACCTTCACGAAGAAAGTAAAAGTGAAAGGTAAGAGGAGCAGCGAACAACACGTCCTGTTACGCCAGGACCCACTGCTTTTTAACATATTCATAAATGACCTGGAAATGGGAATAAATGAGTGAAGTGATCAAATCTGCAGATGACACAAAATTATTCAAAGATGTCAAAACCCAAGAGGATTGTGAAAAATTTCAAGAGGACATAGATAAATTGGAAGACTAGGCATCCAAATGGCAGATGAAATTTAATGTGAACAACTGTGAAGTTATGCACCTAGGAAAGAACAACCCAAACTATGGTTACACAATGCAAGGTTTCACATTAGGAACCACCATCGAGGAAAAGGATTTAGGCATCATCGAGGATAAAAAATTGAAACCCTCCGCCCAGTGTGCAGCAGCGGCCAAGAAGGCAAATGTGTTTGCCGTGCCAACCGCTTTGATTTCATGAGAAAGCGGTATACCAAGTCCTTTTAAATAAAATAAAAATAAATTTAAATAAATAAATAGAATGCTAGGAATCATAAGGAAAGGAATGGAGAATAAAACCAAGGATATTATAATGCCTCTGTATCATTCCATGGTGCGATTGCACCTTGAATATTGTGTGCAATTCAGGTCGCCATATCTTGAAAAGAGATAGTGGAATTAGAAAAGATGCAGAGAAGAGCCACCAAAATGGTACAGGGGATGGAAAGATACCCCTATGACAAAAGGCTTAAAAGATTAGGGCTGTTCAACTTGGAAAAGAGACGGCTGAGGGAAGATAAGATAGAGGTCTATAAATTAATGAATGGAGTGGAACAAATTAACGTAAATCGGTTGTTTATGCCATCAAAAAGTAGAAAGACTAGGGGACATGCAATGAAGCTACAATGTAACCTATTTAAGATTAATAAGAGAAAATATTTTTTCATGCAACACTGAATATCGCCGTTTCTTCAGCAGTCTTTGCAGCGCCTTACTTTTGTCCCATAGCCATAACCAGGCAGTCGTTCAAAATCACCGCTGCCCAGTTATTTATTTATTTATCCAGATTGGTATTCCACTTTCTTCTTCAATCAAAGTAGTGGGTTACACACATTGGGTTTCCATTGAATAGGGGTGGCACTACGTACATAAAATGTTGGACAATACGTACATAAAAGGTTAGAAGTAGGTTATCATTATGTTCATGTGCAGTTAGTGGGTCCTTTGTCTGATTGGCCATAGTAGTCTCTGAATAGGAAGGTCTTAAGAGATTTGTGGAAGTCCTTTAGGTCATTTATCTCCCTCAGTTCATCTGGGAGATTGTTCCAGAGGGCCGGTGCTAAGAGGGATATGACTCTGCTGGATGTAACTTGTTTTGTTTTATGATATTCAGGTGGTGTGCGTAGTTTATTGTTGTTGCCAGATCATCTTGGTCGGTTGGTTGTGTCCTTGGTTATCAGGCTGTGGAGTATGTCTGTTGTGCATTGGTGCATGGTTTTGTATATGTTTGTAGTTGTTTTGAATCTTGCCTGTACATTTATTGGGAGTCAGTGCAGTTGTTGAAGTATAGGTGTAATGTGTTCATTCTTGTCTGTGCCGGTTATGACGCGGGCTGTTGTGTTTTCACCAGTTGGAGCGGGTGGGTTGCCTGTTTAGGTTGGCCTTGATAGAGGGAGTTTTCATAATCTAGTACTGGGGTGATGACTGCTTGACATACTGTTCAGAAATGATCCTGGCTGAAGATTGGTTTGAGTCTCCGGATGATCTTTAGTCGCTGGTATGCCTTTGCTGTGGTTTTGCTTATATGTGTATGGAGGCTTAGGTTCCTGTCCAGGGTGATGCCTAAGTATTTCACCACTTCCTTTATTGGTATGATATGATCCAGGACGTTTATGACTTGTGGTCAGGTACCATTGCGATTTCTGGATATGATGAGTGCTTTCGTTTTGTTGAAATTGACTTTCAGGTTGTTGTCTGTGAGCCAGTTGTTCATGTCCTATAGGCAGTTGGTCATGGAGGTTAAGTCTGGAGCGAGGGTGTTTATTGGGGCATACAGCATGACGTCATTGGCATAATTATGGTAATGTAACATGTGACCATTGATAATGTCACAGTTTGGTTGTATGTATGCGTTGAATAGTACAGATGATGTGGCTGATCCCTGTGGTACTCCTTGGGTGGTAGGGAACCATGATGAGTATCCTTGGCCTCCTTTGACCTGTTGCATTCTGTATCAACAAACAAAAAACCCTCGGCCAATATCAAATAACAAAGACCTAGAAAAAAATTCCGATCAATCATTCAAGGAACTATCCCTAGTATAGATTGTTTTTGTTGGAGCTACCAACCCAGTGAAAGGAATCAATCCATTCACCACCGTGGTTCCTCCATTTTAATTAGAAAATTTCTTTTAAAAAAACCAGCTAATCATTGTACTTAGCTGAATCATGAAATCCTTCAGGTTGTTCTGAAAACCACAAAGACAAACGATGTGTCACGTTTCGGGTTTAAGATTTAGAAACCCTGCTTCAGGTCAAGCTGCTCAATGCGGTCAATCTTCAGCCAAAATGAAATTCAAAAGCTTTTCTAAAAGTTCTTCAGGGAACGCCTTAAATCAGGGGTGTCAAACTCAAATACACAGTGGGCCAAAATGTAAAACTTGAACAAAGTCGCGGGCCAGCATTGAACAAATGAACCTTTTAATATGGACCCAAACAAGATTTGCTTTAACATTGAATATGAAGCAACACTTATTACTATACAATTTATAACTTAATAGTTCAGATATGCAAAAACCAATTTCAAATAAAAAAAAAATCAATGACATTCATTTATTAAATAAGATTTAAATAATAATAAATAATAATTTTTAAAATAAAATAACAATAATAAAATTAATCAACCATTCAAGCCCATGTCTTGGAGTAGCAAGAAAAAGTGCATAAAGAAAACGTTAATTATTGCTCAGTTTGCTGCACACTGATATAATCTGATGTGCCCAAGCCAGATACCTGGCATCTCTTCTTGGATGATAGTTCATCAATGTCTCGGCTCAGGCTTTGAGCTGAGGAAATCCTCAGTATCGAGCGAATGTGTTCATCAGTCAGACGTCTCCTGTGAGATGTTTTGGTCATCTTCATCGAGGAGAAAAGTTGCTCACATAGATAAGTGCTGCCGAACATGGAGAGCATCTGAGCAGCTTGGGTGCGGAGCTGAGGCATTGTGTCAGGGATGAACTGTGGAAACTGGGCGGCGCCCACAGCATCATACTTTGACTTCAGCGTGTCATTACACTGGAGTTCAATTAGCTCCATTTGGAGGTTGGTTGGTGCGTTTTCCACATTAACTGCAAAGGGATTACTGAGCAGTTCAAACCTACATTTCTGGACATCAAAGTCGGCAAATCGCCGGCTAAACTCAACGCCGAGTACACTGAGTTTTTCAGCAAACTGTGCGCATGGGAACAAGTTGGTAAAGAACTGCGTTTTCATGGTTTGGCAGCAGGGAAAATGGCCAAGGTTTCCTTGCAGCATCTGATTCTCCCACAGGCACAGTTTAGTTTTAAAAGCCCTCACTGCAGCGTACATGTCTGTGATGATGCGCCCCCGCCCCTGAAGCTGCAAGTTCAGCGCATCGAGATGGCTCGAGATGTCACACAGAAAGGCCAGCTCACACAGAAACTTTTTCTCCCGAAGCTCTGCTGTGTCCTTCCCTTTGCTTTCCAGAAACTGACATATTTCCTCATGCAGCTCAAAACATCTATTCAGTACTTTTCCTCGGCTTAACCATCTCACCTCTGTGTGATACGGCATGTCTGCGTATTCCGAACCACACTCCTCCAGAAAAGACTTAAACTGGCGGTGATTCAGACCTTTGGCTCTTATAAAGTTAACTACTTGTGTTACTGTGGTCATAACATGTTCCATCTTTAGGGCTTTGCCACACAATGATTCCTGATGTATGATGCAATGATAAACAGTTAGTTCACCTGCACAGTTCTCTTCCTGCATCTTCTCCCGGACCCTGCCCACCAGTCCACTTGTTTTACCGCACATCGCTGGCACACCATCTGTCGTTAATCCCACGAGTTTATCCCACGGCAGCTTTATTTCAGTTACGCATTTGGAAACCTCCTCAAAAATGTCCTTTCCTGTGGTTGTGCCATGCATTGATTTGAATCCCAATAGCTCCTCCGTAACACACATATTTGAGTCCACTCCACGGATGAAGACTGACAGCTGAGCAGTATCAGATGCGTCGCTGCTCTCATCCACAGCAAGGGAGAATGCAACGAAATCTTTTCCCTTTTCCAAAAGCTGGTCATACAGATTGGTGGCAAGATCACATGTGCGATCAGCTACTGTGTTTCTGCTCAGGCTCACGTTTGAAAAGGCTTGCTTTTTCTCTGGGCACACGATGTCACAAACTTTCAACATGCACTTTTTCACAAACTCTCCCTCATTAAAGGGCCGGGCTGATTTTGCGATCTCTGCTGCCACAATATAAGTAGCCTTTACAGCAGCCTCACTTTGTGATGTGGCTTTTTTGAACATATTCTGTTGTGAAAGCAAACTTCTTTTCATCTCCTCCACTTTCTGGCTCCTTTGAGTCATGTCCAGGTTCTTGTACTTGTCATGGTGTTTTGTTTCATAGTGTCGTCAAATGTTATACTCCTTAGTTATAGCCACGTTGACTCCACAAATCAGACAAACAGGTCTGTCTTTTACATATGTAAACAAATATTCTGTCTCCCACCTGTCCAGAAAGTTCCTGTTGTCTGCCTTTCTTTTTGTCATTTTTGGGAAGGGGTTCCACAGTGACAGTTGTAGCTTGAGATCGCTATGACTTCTGTCACACAGGAGAGGGCGTTTCTGGGACCTGTCCTGATTGACGCGCCAAAACAACAGCAACTCATTATGGGATTTGTAGTATTAGCGATGAATGAATGCGCTGTATAATACCGGCGGGCTAGCTCTAGTAGTCATTTGGTATAGCCTCGCGGGCCAAATATAATTACACTACGGGCCAAATTTGGCCCGCGGGCCAGAGTTTGACACCTATGCCTTAAATAGTCTGATTCGGCATCTGAGCACATAACTGACGTAGGCAACCTATCAACCAATCAGATGAGTTGAAAATGACGCCAATCAAAATAAGGGGAGGTCCCACCACTCAGGAACCCCTTCCTAAATGAAAGGCTTGAATGAAATACCTCATGTGATAGTATGCCAATCAACTTGTAAATTTAAACCTTTAGAGTAAACTGTGTCCAAGGAATAGATCCATCTCTGCTCTAACCTTTGCATTCTGTGACTTAGATATAATGCAAACCATTTCATTGTGGTGTTACATAGCCCAATCTCTTGAAGTCTGTTTAGCATAACTGGGTGGGAGACCGTGTCGAATGCTGCTGTGATGTCTATGAATACTAGTAGAAATCCATTTTTTATATTATCCATACCTTTCAATAGATTGTCAAAAAGAGATGTAAGTAGAGTTTCCACATTGTGCATTGGCTTGCATCCATGCCGCTGAGGGTCCAACGGAGCTTGTAGTTCAATGTGTTCGTGTAGCTACCTCTGTGTCACCTTTTCAAGAACCTTCACTATGAATAGAAGGCTTGATATGGGTCAGTATGATTTTGGGTCTATTGGGTCCAGCCTTACACCCTTGAGGACAGATTGTAGTGTGGCTTGTTTGAGTGCATGTGGTATATGTCCTTGTAGCAGTGAGTCTTTTACCATTTTGTGGATGTGTTTGAATAGCTGCTTCTTGCCGTTTTTAATCCATTCGACCGGGCATGGTTCTGTTGGATATGTGGTTGTATTCAGGGTGTTCACGATGTCTTCTATTTGCTGGGTGTAGCCCCCAGACCACCCCTGGAACACCCTGATGCTAACAGGTTAGCCTCAGGGCTTGCAGTGACTGCACCCATAGACATCCACTATGTTAATGTTGCTGAATATCTTGGCTAGAGGGAGTAACATGGTTAGCAAATTTGCTAACCGTCTTACTCCCTTTGAAGATCGGGGCCAGTGAACCTGAATATTGCCACAGACCTCCTAAAAAATATCCAGTTAAAACCATGATGATCTTTCGGCAGATCAGGGATGGTAACAGTCACTATCCAATCAGTGGCGATATTCATCCACCAACCTGATAGCTAAACCTAACTTTAACCAGTTATCACTATCCAGTTAGTGGCTTAATATCGCCGTTGATTGGATAGCTATGAGCTGACTGACATGACTGGATATTCAGCACCACATACCGGATGAGTTCTGGTACTGAATATCTGGGTGTTCTTAAAGCACCTCTGCTGAATATCGACCCCTATATTTTTTGACACATATAATTTTAATGGGCTTGATATTCATTTGGATGGGCTATGCACCGTGTTGGCTCATAGCCCTGCCCACTGACTCCTATCCCCAGATATTCAATAACACAGAAATGGCACTGAATATCCAGGGTCGCTGCATAAGCTCCAGAGCAGCCGAGGCTAACTGGGTAGCGGCAGTATTGCACCACTATCTGGTTAGCATCCATGACTAAAACTAGGTAATCCAAAAGCTCACCTAGTTTTAGCCATGGATCGCTAATCGGGTAGCGGTGCAATATGGCTGCTACCCAGTTATTGATACTCCCCGCCTCTGCTCTGCCCCAGAATACCCCCGACATGCCCTGATGCTAACCAGATAACATCAAGGCATGTAGGACTTAGATATGGATATTCAATGGCACTAACCGCATAGTTGCAGTTGAATATTCCCGTTTAAGGCATTTACATACATGCTTTACTGGGCTGTAAACCGTGTCAGTGCCTTTCAGATATCAGGCCCAATATGTTTTTAATGCCTATGTAGAGTGGTATCATCAAACTTAAAGTATGCTAAGGTCACATGACATTTTTAAATAGTAACACACTTTCTCATGTCCAGATAAGCCCTTCAGCACTTTCATCATTTACCCTATCATACTGATAAATTCATGACATGCCACAAGTGCTCAAATGCTTTAAGTGTCTCATACATCAATAGCATATCGTCCAAGAAGACTGTTAAGCTTAAGGTCCACTATAGTACCCGTAAATCACATTCAATTGCAGTTAAAAACAAGGAGGGTAATATTCAAAGCATTTTAGGTCGTTAGCAGACCTGCTAACCAGCTAAAATGCACTGAGCCCGATATTCAGCAGCACTAACTGGTTCATGTCTCTAATATTCCTACAGACCATGTGAAAAACATTCAGTTGACACCGGGATAGTCTGTGGGCAGTGTTGATCTCTATCTTGTTAGTGGCAATACTCAGTCACTCACCAGATAGTTTAATCAGTTACATTTGACCTTCCGGCTTCCCTTTGACAGTATTGATTCCCTCACCCACACCTGCTGCTCTCAATATCTTCAAATACTTCATCACCATTTATAGAACCCTCCATTCCGGTATCCCCCACCCACACTTACCGCTCTCAGTCCCCCTTCTCATGTTGTAAGTCTCTATTTGTGTCGTTCTGCCCTTTCTATTCTCTTCTCTCTTTTCTTCTTTTCTTATTCTCTCCTGTCATTACCATGGCGTTCTTTTCTATCTTTATTTATCTGCAGCCCATTCATTGTACACCGCTTTGATGCCTTATGGTTTAAGCGGTTTATCAAGAACCCGAATAAATAAAAATAAAATAAAAAAATTTAGGCCATCTCAATAGCTGTTCTAACTTTAACCGGTTTTCACTATTCAGTTAGCAGCTGAATAGGCAAAACATTTAGTAAATATGCAGCTTAGTGTGCATTAAATTGATTTAACACATATTAAACAACTTAGTGCACCTTAGTTCATTAGTGCCATCAAGTTGATATTGACCTCTGGACAGTTGTCCATACTGTTGCTAACCCCTGGGATTTTTTTTAGCAAGGGGCAACTAGAAGTAGATTGCTATATAATAAGCCTATAACACCTGCTTTCCAAGGTGGTCTCCCATCCATAGTAACATAGTAACTTGAAGGCAAATTCCATAACATGTACATCTGGCCCGCAGACACGTCTAAACTAAAACAGATCCCATTTGAACCAAATTCTGCTTCCACAGGTTGAAACGTGCTCGTGTGTCTGGAATCGAGGAGGTAGACACGTTCAGTGCAGCAGAGGCAAAGAGCTATTCAGCCAGCTCAAGCATGCATCTTGCGCAAAACCCATCACCCGTCAATATTATTGAACACAGGTAAATGTTTTGGATGTCCCCACGGCCACTGTATTCTGAAAAGTTACATGTTTTGGATCCTGTCCGTCTCTGCAATGTACACGTAGGCACCACACCCCTTGGGAAAAACTTGCATCTCCTAAGCTGCTTTTCACACTGACAGAAGTGTGCTGTTGTAAACGAGATAAATATCAATGAGAAATGACTGCTGCTGTAACCTAGACCACATACCAGTCCTCTACAGGCCCTGAAAAGTGCTAGGTAATCTCAGTGCCCCCTAATATGACATAAGAGACTGTAAATATGAACATGTATCTCAGGACATACCTTGCATCAAATGGTGCTTGGCATTAGGAACCAGCCTCAGTGATTCCTGCCTTGGTCATCCCTACAAACATGCTTCAGATTGCTAAGGATGGATGCTTACCAAATCAAACCCAAATACAAACCACACCAAACCCAAAACGAAAATTGCAGTTCCCCAAAGGATAATAATATTGCTGAGCAACAAATGTATGCCCTTTCTGTGCCTGTGGCCTATAAGTGCACTCATTCTGCTGCTCTGCACTACCGTTCCCTTCTTATCTCTCCCTATCCCCTCCTCGGGAACTCTGCTCCTCTGTCAGATGGCTTCTATCTGTGTCCTTCTCTTTTACTGACAAATCCAGACTTAGCTCCTTTCACCTTTCTGCTCCCTGTGCCTATAACAAACTACCTGTGTTTGTACATCAGGCTTCTTCTCTGGCCCTTTCCAAATCTAGGCTGAATGCTCACCTCTCCGTTTCCGCTTTTAGATCAGATCAACCTAAGCTCCCTTGGGTTTCCTTAACATTCCCCCTAAATGTATCCTGTCCACAGCTGCTGTGTTGTCTGTCTTGATTAGATTGTAAGCTCTGCTGAGCAGGGACCATCTTCTATGTGCATCTGTGCAGTGCTGCATACGCCTTGTAGCGCTATACAAATGATCAGTCACAGTAGTAGTGGTAGAAGCATGGCCTATTGGCTATGGCATCTGATACCAACATATCTGGGTGCTGGCATTTCTCATAGCAGCTACATCTGTCCCTTCACAGTGTATGTCAGTTTGTATACATTTGCAATCTGTGGGGCAACACTGTCTGCCTTCCCACAATCTGCTTTGTGCACTGTTCCTCTGATCAGGCCTGTGGAGACATGGGAGGGGGGATCTCTGTGCCATCATACTCAGGTTGTCAGCCCCAGATATATCTCTACTCTCGCAGCTTGTATAGATCCTGGACTGGCGAAGGAGTTAGGCCCCATGGCACAATCTGGAAGATGTTGGCACAACATTAGTCTTGTCTCCCAGTGCCTGGCACAGCTGATGTATGACTGCCCTATCACACTGGCACCTGGTGACACTGCAGTCATCCATATGGTCCAGATACCGGCCTCACTGAATTGCAGATCAGCACACCAGATCCTCCCGTGCTACCTCCACACCACATACTCTCACTTGCAGTCACAAAAGACATCTGCCAAACCAAACTATGACTAACAGCTGCAATGATATAATGGCATGATGTCCCAGGACTACACATATGATCTCCCTTTCTCACTGCAACATTATTTGTTTCCAGACTCACTTGCATACTATTCTTACATCAGCAGTCCCACTTTTCAGAGCACAGGATTTGTTAGGGTAACTGGATCAGTTGTTTAGCACAAACAGCACATTTCAGCAAAACCTGAAAAACACTTTTGCTCTTCTTAACATTTCTGTGAGGGTGTTTATATATGTTTTTTTTACCTTACAACATTCCCACACTTCTGCTTTCTGTTCTTTGTAACTGCATCTTGTATTTTTCCAGACTGTACAGTAGTCACACCAGTTCAGCACATACTTGTCACAACCATTCTTCTATATGGGTCAAATTGCAGAGCACAGCAAAATATTTTTTAAGACCCTAACTTATTCCATCTTTCAGCAGGAATATCATGGACATTTCCGGGAAACACGTCAAACGTACCTGGTTCTTTCCGGAATATGCTTTATACGTCTCCGTGGCTGACCACACCCCCGTTCTGCGCCTTCCAGGCATTTTCTGAGATCTCCCCAGCTAGCTTCGTGTACATGTATGATAGCGGTGTTTCAGAATACGGTCGGGATGTTTTCAACACATAAATGTCATTGCCACATGTAAAAACCTCTTATTCATGTTCTAGAATGACCCCAATAGAGTATCTCGAATTTCAGAAAGCCTTTGACAAAGTCCCTCATGAGAGAGTCCTGGGGAAATTTAAACTCATGGGATAGAAGGCAATGTACTATTGTGGATCAGGAAATGGTTAAAAGATAGGAAACAGAGAGTAGGACTAAATGGCCAATTTTCTCAATGGAAAAAGGTGAATAGTGGAGTACCCATGGATCTGTGCTGGACCCTCTGCTTTTTAACATATTAATAAATGACCTGGAAATGGGAATAATGAGTGAAGTGATTAAATTTTCAGATAATACAATACTATTCAAAATTATTAAAACACAAGAAGATTGTGAAAAATTGCAAGAGGACCTTGATAAGTAGGAAGACTGGATGTCCCAATGGCAGATGAAATTTAATGTGGACAAGTGCAAAGTTATGCACCTAGGGAAGAACAACCCAAACTACAGTTACATGATGCAAGGTTCCACATTAGGAACCACCAACCAGGAAAAGGATCTGGGCATCCTCGGGGTTAATACATTGAAACCCTCTGTCCAGTGTACAGCGGTGGCCAAGAAAGCAAATAGAATGATAAGAATCATAAAGAAAGGAATGGAAAATAAAATGAACGATATTGTGATGTTGCTGAATCATTCCATTTTGTGACCACACCTTGAATATTGTGTGAAATTCTGGTCACCATATCTTAAAAAGGATATAGCATAATTAGAAAAGGCACAAAGAAGAGCAACAAAAATGGTAGAGATGGAAGGATATCCCTAACAAGAAAGACTTAAAAGGTTAGGGGTCTTCAACTTGGGGAAATATGATAGAGATCTATAAAATAATGGAGTGGGACAAGTAAATGTAGATCAGTTGTTTACTCCTTCAGAAAGTAGAAAGACTAAGGGACACGCAATGAAACTACAATGTAGCACATTTAAGACTAATCTGAGAAAATATTTTTTCACTCAAAGCATAATGAAACTCTGGAATTTGTTACCAGAGGATATAGTAAAAGTTGTTAGTGTAGCTGAATTTAAAAGAAGCTTGGACGAGTTTGTGAAGGAAAGGTCCATAAACCAAAGAGGACCAGGGAAATCCACTGCTTATGCATGGGACCAACAGCATAGAATCTGTATATGTTATGGGCCCGATTCCGATCCCGACATAGATCTCCTGACCCGGACGTACAAAGGAGATTGCAATTCTGATCCCATGTGGCACGTCTAGTCCTGCGGGATCAAAATCACAAACAAGCCTGTACATGCAGGCCAGGACTGCGATTCAGTCCCGGCCTGCACGTACAGGCTGTGCCTGGCTAACTCAGTCAGGGCTTTTCAATGGAACCATGGTGCCATGGCGTCTTGTTGCCATGGCACCGTGGCTCCATTTAAAAGCCTCGATGCCTGCCTCCTGCTACTAAAGTTAATTCCCCACAGCCCAACCCCCGATCTTGCCTCCTAAGGCCAGGGTCGGGCTGCGGGGAATTAAATTTGCCCCCCCCCTACCCCCACAAGCCTCTTCCACGCCCCGATGCAGACTAAAAGAAACATCCAGAGAGAGGTACTAGATGTCAGATTTAGGATTTTAGGTAGATAGCTGAAATTCAGAACATCCAGGTTTGCATTCTCAGAAGTGCTTCTATTTCCACATGCAAGGACTCAAGAGGTAGCCAGAGCTCTGGATTCTCAATGTGTAGATGAGATGATGGTAAAATAGTTATCTCCAAGTTATAATGCCCTGTTCAATGTAATTTCAGTTTGTTCAATGTAAACCGCACTGATGCAGAATAGCGCGGTATATAAGAGAATGTAAAAAAATAAATGGTGCACAGAAGAGGGTTTTAGATTTGTTAGGAATTGGGCAACATTCTGGGGAAAGGGAGGGGGATTTTCCAAAAGGATGGACTCATGTAGCCAGGGTTGGACAAGGTTGCTGGCATTAACCATTAAAAAAGGAGATAGAACAGCTTTTAAACTAGAAAATGGGGGAAAGTCGCCCATGAGAGCATGGTTCGGAATGATGTATCTTTGAAGGATACTGGCATAACAGGAAAGTTGGGGCATTCTGATAATAAGGTTCCAATATAGGCAAAAGTAATCCAGATGCCTTTAAGTAAAAATCAGAGTTGAAAGATTTTAAACTACCCCATCATCGGATAGCCACGCTGTTAACATGAACAAAAAACAGAAATGTTGGAATGCCTTTTATGCAAATTATAGAATTCTGAAAAATAGGCGGCGGAGCCTGATGTCCAGCGGGATAGACGCTTCGCGTTGAAGCTCCCGAGAGGCCTACTCAGAATCCTGAATTAATACCTGCATAAATTTCATTTTTTGCTCTGAACTTACCGGGGTGCCTCGGGGGGAACGGCGGGCCACAAACCAGTGCGACTGGACCTCGGGTCTCCCTCTTCTTCACACGGAAAACGCTCCAAAACAGAGTTCTTCCCCACAAAAGATGGCCCCACTTTGGGAAAACCCCGCAACGCCACAGGGGATCTTGGAGGAGATACGCGGTGTGAAGGAGCTGGTACAATCCAACGGAGCGGTGCTCCGAACCATGCGTGAAGACTTTGGCACACTTCAGAACCGGCTCGAAAGTCTCCCACTACGACAGGACAACATGGCGGAGGTCCTTGACTCGCACGCGGTGCGCTTGGTGAAATTGGGCAAGGCTGAGCGTATGATACAGAATTTTCGAAAAGAGCTGGAGGATAGCAATGATCGAGCTGGTTGCAACCATATGGGGCTCATTGGAGTACCGGAGGATGTGAGAGCAGGAGACATGCGAGAATTCTTGGTCATAACTCTCCCTCCCTTGCTAAAGATTATTATTTACAGAGATCTGGAGACTGACCGAGCGCATCATGTTCCTGCTAATATGGCGCTCAATCGGACGACCCCTCGGGCTCTCAATTTTCGATTATTGCGATACCAGTAAGTAGAGCAAATTCGCACTGCTGCCCGGGCGAACTATCATCTTGAATTTGAAAGTCATCAAGTTTCTTTTCCCCTGACGTGGCAAAGTCCACAGTTGACCGACGGAGGAGACTTCTTGCTTCTCGCCCTGGACTTCAATAACTACAGGCTCACTTTGGCCTAATATATCCAGTGAAGCTCACAGTGACTCTCCATAACCCAGCCATAATATTTGAAGATCCCGATCTACTAGCAATGTTTTTGGACTCCAAATAACGCAGATCAGATGCGCTAATCCAACCACTATGATTCAACAATCTTGATCTGTAATTCGCCGGATTTGCCCGCCATCTTGAACGGCCCGACGCGGTGATCCCAGCCTGGAATAGAGACTGCCTGGACTTTTCTTTCTATCTATAATTTACTTGGCCTTCTATCCCTCCATGATGTGCACCTCGGTGGGATTCGAAACATGCATAGTTTTACAGGTTATATGTTTTAGCTTGGGCCCTCTCTGGAGTTTCTCCCCGCAGACATTAGGTCGCCAGTAATTTCTGGGGTTTAGCTTCTTCTCTAGTGCACCTCGGTGCTTATTTTTTTTATATGGGGCGTTTCCATGATTTTCATTAACTCATTGATTATTATGTTATGTGCACAGTCATACATAGTTAAGATGAGGGACATTGGGAAATTGTGTGCATTATTGTGTTCTTTCTCAGAATTTCTAATCTTTCTTGATGGCCTTGTGTCAGATCTTCTCATAAAACGTAAACGGCATTAATAGTCCAATCAAAAGAAAGAAAGTCCTTAGCTATCTTAATCATGAGCATGTTAATTTAATGTTTCTTCAGGAAATGCATTTAAATTCCGCTGTGGCATTGAAACTTAATACCACGCCTAATATGGCGACTGCCTTCTCTTCCGCTGTTTCCAAGCGGTGTGGGGTAGCCATTTTGGTTAAGAAGTCTCTGCAAGCTATTGTAATGGATGTTAGCTTTGATAAGGAGGGTAGATGGGCCCGTGCACACCTTCAGGTTGAGACTGTAATTTACGTGTATTGGTATTTATGCTCCGAATGTGGATAATCCTGTTTATTATGCAAGTATTATGCAGTTAGCACAGGCATTTGCCAGCCCTCCATTAATGCTCGGCGGCGCTTCAACCAAGTACTTCAGCCCTTGACAGCTTGGCTGCCGCCCAGAACGAGTGGTCCACCCAAGAGTCTTGATTCTTTTACTGCTTTGATAACAGATTTTGCGCTAGAAGATATATGGAGGCTGCTTCTCCCCTCACTCCCATTATCCACCAATGCGCTCAGACAGCACCGAAATTCTGGGAGCGGGAGTTGCATGTAGCTTTGACCCCGGAGCATGGGAGCCCAGCCTGGAGCAGGTTGACATGGATCTCTCGTTCTCCCTCACTTACTCAGACACTTTTTCTTTTAATCCACCGAAGTTTCTATACTCCTGATAGGTTAGTCAAATGACCGCTACCCAGAGCAACAGATTTTGGATATGCCACACGGCCATTCACATACTAACTTATATTATATTATGTTTGAATGCCCGGTACCATAATATTACTGGAAAATACTGGGGGAAAAATAGGTCCCCTCTTAATTTCAATGAATGGTGGCATCCTGTCAGTCTATACAGTAAATATGAACAAATGCCTCATCTGTTGGTCTCTCCGTTCAGACCCTCTATCATTTGTCTGAATGGAGGATACTCCACGATTATGTTTAAAATGCTAAAATGCTAAATACTCCCATCTGACTGTTTAAATCTATTTCACCTGATCAGTCTATATTGCTGATACTCTTTTGTTTGTTTGGATGTACAATCACTGCTATATGTATACGCCTCTTTGATGATACTCCTCAGTTCCAGAGAAGAAGCTTAGGGGTGGGGGGTAATTGGGGTTGCTTTCCTTATGTGTATATTTGTATTTGTCTCCTTTGGTTTGTTGTTTCGTTTGTTTGTTGTAAAATGAAAATAAAAGTTTCAAAAAAAAAGAAATGTATTATGCTAGCCCAATAAAAAGATATTGCCTTTAAAAAAAAAAAAAAAAAAAGAATTCTGAAAAATAACTTGGGAGAGTTACAATACAAAAAGTAGCATTAAATGAAAGGTTAGATATAATTGGCATTTCAGAGACCTTGTGGAAGGAGGATAACCAATGGGACACTGTCATACTATGGTACAAACTATATTGCAATGATAGGGTAGATTACATTAGTGGAGGGGTGGTGCTATATATTAAAGCCAGCATTGAGTCAAACAGGATAAAGATTTTGCAGGAAAGAGAATACACTGTAGAATCTCTATGAATAGAAATTCCATGTAAAAAGGGGAAAGGAATGGCAGTAAAGATATATTGTAGTAGTACAGTACCAAAAAGAGCAAAAGGATCCGCACACCAATAAGAAACAAAAAGAGCAGAGCCTGGACTGACAACAATTAGGTAAACCTTGTTTATTCCGCCCCGACGCGTTTCGGCTCACAGCCTTCCTCAGGGGGTCTTAAAAGGAGCACACCTCCAATAAAGAGCTTTTATAGAATGAGCCATTTGGTTTTGTGGGCCATAATTCGAAAAAGCGAGTAAAAGCCGACACTTATGTTTCGGCGCCGCTTCATTTTTTAGGGCACATCAGTTGCACAATGTGGGCTTTGCCACTATACTTTTGGTTGTAAGGCTTTCGTGTATCCAATATAACATAATGTAGTTGCAGTATGTTTTCCATTGGGAGCATTTTAGAGTCACCTTGTTTGCCCAGCCATCCCTCATTTCAATATGCGGGATTGTGCCGTCTTTTGGCAAAAGTCCTTTAAAGTGCCGCTGTTTAGAATATACCCTATGGCAAGCTTTCACTGTTTCATTCTCTGTTTTGGGGCTTATGTATCCCTTTATGGTTGCAAGTGTTAACGTATAGGGATTGAAGATCATACTCCCCCCTCTTTTTAGAGATTTAAAGATTGTTGGTCATTTTATTATTTTCTTTGGGACCTGTACATGACACACGTTTTATTGGCAGCTTCGGCTGTTCATTGTTTGGTAGCTAGCTATGAAGCAACAGAGCATATGGCTTTTAAACAGAATTACTTTGAATGGTGTTTACTATGGTTCTGTTAGCAGTATGTGATCGTGTGGACTTATGGTCCGCTTTTGCATTCATTAATTAATTCGCAATGAAACGCATACTGCACTTTTTTGGCTGATCTCTTAAGCTTCGGTTGTGAGATCCCCTCTTTCCTCCTTTTTTGAATGTCTTTTGTAATGTTGAGCGTTGCTCAATATACTTAATAATACCCCTTTTTTAAATTTCTTTTAATATTTTATTTCAATAGTCTTGTGTCTTTTATTTTTTTATTTTTATGAGCGCTTCCACCTTCCAGTCATGGTTGTATTTTGATTTATTTTTAATTAGATTTGGAGAGATGGTTCTCCATATCAATTTGTATCTTTGTCAGACGTGCTTTTCTTGTTTTTTGCAGACTTTGCATCTAGTATTGCCTTGTCATTTTTATGCCAGTATATTAGCTATTTATAACTGTTTTTAAGACTTCCATGTCATTATATTAGTTATTTATAACTGTTTTTAAGACAAGTGTTATTTTCTAGATGGTGTTTATTTGTTTCATACTTGAAAACTTATTTATTTATTTATTTATTTATTTATTGTCAGCTGTTAGCGTCTTACATGTCTGGTTCACGTTTTAACGTTCTACTTGACAGCATTAAGGTATTTATTAACCTCATTGATCCTCCTCGTCTCTCTTCCTTTTTTGTGCTTTTTAAGTTCCTTTTGACTGTCTGGTTTAACTTCTAGTTATTTAGTGATACATTCTTGTTCTTATTATTTAAAGGTTTTCTCTATTAATAATATTTCCATAGGTTTATTTGATTGTCCTCATTTTTCAAGTTATGATTGTTATTGCATGTTTTTAACCGTTTGATTATATAATAATTAAATTTATGTTTTAATTGTATTTAATGTATATATGTTTATGACTATTATTATCTATTATTATTGTTATTTCTTTTTGAGGTGTGCTCCTTTTAAGACCCCCTGAGGAAGGCTGTGAGCCGAAACGCATCGGGGCGCAATAAACAAGGTTTACCTAATTGTTGTCAGTCCAGGCTCCGCTCTTTTTGTTTCTTAGTAAAGATATATTACCATCTGCCCTGCCAGAATGAACAGATGGATAATGGAATGCTAACAGAAATTAGGGAAGCTAACAAAGTTTAAAACACAATAATAATGGGAGATTTCAATTACTCCCAGTATCAACTGAATGAACGTCGCATCAGGACATGCTAGGGAGATAAAGGGGTATGTTTACTAAACCACGGTAAAGTCACCTGCAGTAACGGCAGCGTTAAGGTGCCTGAAGCCATATAAGGCAGTCGGCGGGTAGAGGGAATGCTGGTGTTAGGGTGCCTTGGGCCATTTAATGTGACCAAGTGCAGTAAGGTGGCAAGACGTCCTAAGGAGAAACAAGGTGCCATAACAAGACATCCTAAGGAGAGATAAGGTGACCTAAGGAGAGATAAGGTGCCCTAACAAGGCATCCTAAGGAGAGATAAGGCGCCCTAAGGAAAGATAAGGTGTCCTAAGAAGAGATAAGGTGCTCTAACAAGGCATCCTAAGGAGAGATAAGGTGCTCTAACAAGTCATCCTAAGGAGAGATAAGGTGCCTTAACAAGGCATCCTAAGGAGAGATAAGGTGCCCTAACAAGGCATCCTAAGGAGAGATAAGGTTCCCTTACATCCCAACGACCTGTGTCTAACATTCACCCACAACAAACACAGTCAGACTGTGCCTTGCTGCCCACCACTGGGTTTACCAACCATGCACATACCAACTGCAGACGATCCGCTGGTCAGTACACATAGCGACCAGGTGCACCCAGGGCTGAGAAATACAGCATGGACAGATAGCAGATGGTGTAGCAACCAGACCCCCAGGACAAAAAGTGCACCTGCATCACTAGAACTAGACTCTAAATAGCACTATGTGGATACATAGCCATGTCATGGTCACTGCTCGGTCAGAGTGAGAGTGCCCTCCCAGCATGACATGCTGTGGTCACTCAGTCCATGAATATGGCAGTTGGGCACTATGACGTCCCAGCCACTGCCCTACCCCCGATGCAGACACATCCTGATCAATCCACCCTGTTTCAGGCCATACCCATAATACTTTGCTCCTCATCATGCACATTTGCAGGCTAACTCTGGAAACAGGCATGCTCATTGTGCAGGAGCTAGTAGTGTGCTCTGATATTAACAGCCGCTCAGTGTGCCGGTGCTGTCAGCCTGACTCTCCATCATGCCAAGGATAGTGGAGCCTGTCTGTGTGGGTGTTTGTACCCTTGTTAGATGATTCATTGGGAGTTGTACATGTTGGTGTTGTACCTGCACTGTGGGATAAAATTTAGCCAAAAGGACATGCACTGCCTGATCCACAGCCAGGACCCAAATCTGTGACCCTCTGCTCATATACACAACAACTATGTGTAGTGCACCACAGTGCCACTGCATGGTTGCAACAGTCACTGGGGATGACATGCTTCCCATCAGACAGACCTTGGCACATGTTGCACTGTGCACAGCGCACTGGATCAGGGCATGGCTTTGGTCTGCTGCAGGTGGGTGCCGCTGCCCCCTCCACCAACATCCCCCACACCATGCTGAAATGCCTATGTGCTGTCAGTGTTGGTGGTGCACAGTCCCAGGCCACCAACATGCGGTTTGGCAGTTGCCTAGGGCACAGAGTCTGGAGGGGGCGGGGGGGTAGAGGCATAGATGGACAGCCACAAATCTCACCTACAACCATCTGCCTCTCCAGGGACCCCATCACCACCTGCCAATGTTATGTCTCTTCAACCTGGGGAAGAGACGGATGAGGTGTGATATGTTAGAGGTCTATAAAATATTGCCTGGAGGGATTGGGTAAATGTAGATTGATTGTTTACGCCATCAAAATGTAGTAAGACTAGGGAACATGCAATGCAGCTACAGTGTAAGCCATTGAGGATTACTGGGAGTGAATGGTTTCTCTATCAACGCTTTTTCAAACTCTGGAGTTTATTTTTGGAGGATGTTGTAAACTTTGTTAGTGTAGTGGGTTTTGGGAATGTTTGGACAGGTTCCTGGGAGCAGTCCATAAACCATTATTAAAGAGGATCTGGGATATCCCCTGCTTACCCAATATACACACTGTGGATCCTGTGTGTCTTTTGGGGAAACTGCTAGGTACTTTGACCTGGATTAGCCACTGTTGGACACACGATACTGGGCATAATGGACCTTGGTATGACACAGTCTGGCATATTTTCAAGTCCTATGTTCTTATATGCCACCTAGGCAGTTGCCTGGTCTACTCTGTGCACCAGCGGCCCCCACTGCATGACCCACATGCACCCTCCTTTGCCCCATTTGCATCATCAACATAGTGCCCTTTCATACTTGGGCACTACGCTGTTGCTGCTAATGGAGCACTACTATTATTCTGTTGGGCTCATCTGTCTCTGCATCACATTGCAGATGTTAAAATAGGTTCTCTCTCCTCAAAATACACCCTTTTCGCAAAGTTTTGATATACGTAAGGGTTCCTGCCATTAAGGTGCCGTCATTAAGGGGGCAAGCCTTGTTTCCACCCACTCCCTGCCCAATGACCCCCCCACTCTCCACTTACTCTCCACCCACAGGGCGCTTTACAATGCCGGTACCGTTAGCGCACACTATTAGCACGAGCTAATGGCACACGTGCTCTATCATCATGCGGTAACGGCGCAAGTGCCCTGTTAGTGCACGCTAACAGCACACTTGCTTCTTTAGCACGGTTTAGTAAACATATCCCTAAAGTTTCTAGAAATAAATGACTGCTTCATGGAGCAGCTGATTTAGAAGCCAACATGAGGTAAAGCTTTTTTAGATCTAGTGCCAGAGGTAACAGTGTTGGGCCATTTAGCAATAACAATCATAACATGATCACATTTGTTTTAATAAATGGAGAGAGGATATCAAGGAAATCCAGTGCACTAGCATTTAATTTTAAAAGGAGACTATTATAAAATGAGGAAAATAGTCAAGAAAAAACTAAAGGAGCAACTGCAAAGGTTAAGAGTTCACATCAGACCTGGGTGTTATTTAAAATACTATCTTGGAAGGCCAGACAGGATGTAATTGACACTTTTAGAGAGGTAGAAAGAAGGCCAAATGACAGCCAACATGGCTTAAAGATGAGGTCAAAGAGGCTGTTATAGCCAAGAAAGAATTTTTCTGAAAATGGAAAAAGGAACCAAATGATGAAAACTGGAAACAGCATAAGTATTGACAACTTAAATGCATGGCATTAATAAGGCAGGAAAAGTGAGAATTTGAAAAGAATCTTACTGTGGAAGCAAAAGTACACAAAAAAAAACTTTTTCAAGTATATTCATAGCAAAACTCCTGTGAAATAGTTAGGTGGACCATTAGATTATAGAGGGGTAAAAAGGGCACTAAGAGAGGAAAAGGCCATATCAGAGACCGAATGAATTCTATGGTTTGATCTTTACTGAAGATGTAGGAAGCTTAGCCATGGCAGAAATGATATTTAAAGGAGATGCATCAGAGAAAGTCAAACAAATCTAGATTAACCAGGAAGAAGTAAATCACCTGCATCAGATGGTATACATGAAAGAACTCAAACATGAAATCTCAGATTTATTATTAGAAATTTGTAAATTATCATTAAAATCATCTATAGTGGCTGAAGATTGTAGAGTGGCCAATTTTTAAAAAGAGTTCCAGGGGTGATCTGGG
This sequence comes from Ichthyophis bannanicus, assembly GCA_033557465.1. Taxonomy (NCBI): domain Eukaryota; kingdom Metazoa; phylum Chordata; class Amphibia; order Gymnophiona; family Ichthyophiidae; genus Ichthyophis; species Ichthyophis bannanicus. Next base: position 366,311,520 of record CM066032.1, on the reverse strand, counting down.
AAACTACAGATATCAATGCAATGCTAAATGGTAGAAACCTTTATAAAAGACAAAATTATTGAACATATAAAAAGTTATGGTTTAATGAGACAAAGCCATCAATTTAGCCAAGGGAAATCTTGTCTTACTAATCTCCTATATTTTTTGAAGGTGTGAATAAACAGGTAGATAAAGGTAAGCTGGTCGATATAATGTATCTGGATTTTCAGAAAGCCTTTTATAAGGTTCTTCAAGAGAAACTCTTGCAAAAATTAAAAAGTCATGGTATAGGAGACAGTATACTATTGTGGATAGGAAACTGGTTAAAAAATAGAAAACAGAGAATAGGGCTAAATGGCCAATTTTCTCAATAGAAAAAGTACTCCAGGGATCTGTGCTGGGTCTGCTGCTTTGTAACATATTCATAAAATACTTGGAAATGGGAATAACTAGTGATGTGATCAAATCTGCAATGATAGGGTAGATCACATTGGTGGAGGGATGGTGCTATATGTTAAAGCCAGCATTGAGTCAAACAGGGTAAAGATTTTGCAGGAAAGAGAATACACTGTAGAAACTAATTTGTGTCATTCCTTTCCCCTTTTTACATGGAATTTCTATTCAATTCCATGTAAAAAGGGGAAAGGAATGACACAAATTATTTAAAATTGAAGGACTATGTAGATAAACTGCTATTGCTGGGAAAACAATCTATACTTGTAAGTATTTACCTGCTGGGAACCTCTCTAAATCTCATGGAAAAGGGAATTATTTGGGTTAAAGCTGATAGAATCTGTGCATTTTAAAAAGGTAGTGCTTTTTTTAGGTCAGTTAGGGCATACTAAAACAAGTCTTCTTTCGTTACAATGAAAGGCAATTAGGGCTTGCTATTACAAGACAGCTTTTAGTTAGTGTTCCTTTCTCTCCCACCCACCCCAGGCATAATCCTTGAGGAAGGGAATAATCTTACTCACTTGCAGGTGTAACTGATTATCTTAATAAGCAAGTTATTAGGCCTTGAGAGTAGATTAATTAAGTCCTTGCAGTTCACCTTGATGTGAAAACTAAAAGTCCCTTATATTTATTAGGTATAATTGTATTGGGTCAGGTACCCCTATTCCTCTAGCAACTTTAAACAACTGAACAACTTAAAAATATAAAACAAATCTTTAAATCGTATAATGCAGACAGCAGTCCAGCAGAGAGATGGGGGTTATCCAGTCTTTTACGCTGAATGCTACATGCGTGATTTTCTCCCAGTTGGTGAGAGGTCTAATTGCACTAGGCAGATTCGTGCGGTGCACCCATTCATCTTCCTCCCCTCACTCACAACCCTCACGTTGTCCCTAGTCACCTCTCGTTTTGATTACTGTAATGTTGCCCTGGCTGGCATCCCCTTTCAACTCCAGTGCCTCCAACTTCTCCAAAACACAGCAGCTTAAATTCTTATACACTCCACCCATTCAGATCACTTCACCTCCTGCTTATCCGATTGCATCAGCTGCCACATAAACACTGCATTGATTACAAGATACTTACCCTTGTTCACAGAGCACACCACACTGGCATACCCCCCCCCCCCAAATATCTCTCGGATCTTTTTCAATATCACATCCCACATTGTTTCCTTAGGTCTCTTCACTCTAACCATCTGGTTCTTCACTCCTCTTCCCATACCCTCCTCAAACTCACTCATCACTCCACTTTCTATTTTTTTGGGTCCTGCCCTCTGGAACTCCTTTCCTGCCTCCCTCTGTTCAGAACCCTCCTTTGCAAAATTCAAAGCCATGCTCAAGACCCACCTTTTTCACACAGCTTCCAACCTCCCACCTATTACCACTCAGTCCCCTCACTTACCCCTGCCCTCTTCTTTCAGTCTGTACTTTCTTCTTTTACCTGTCTTCTCCTAATTCTGCTAGTCTCTTCTGTTTTCCTGTTGACAATAGCATTCTTTTCCTTTTCTCCTATGTAGCTGACTTTATTTTATGTACGCCACTCTGATGCTTCACCTGAGTGGTATATCAAAAACTCAGTAAAGATAAAGATGAAGATAAAGATAGGTGCAAAGGGCTCTTTGCTCTCAGTGAATGAGTCAGATCTCTGGAGACCAGAGTAGCAGACTTGAAGCAGATGAAGCAGATATATATATATAGATGAGACCTACAGGGATACTGTAGAGCGGTCCTACCTCCAGTCCGGCAGCCTTTCTACTGCCATGGAAGAGAGAGATCACATGGAAGGTGAGCATCATCCTGGTGTGGCAGGAAGCGATTCTAAAGCTAGGACCTTTTCTCCAAGTGATGTAATACCCTCTCACACCAAGGATATGTCTCCAGGGCCATGGCTCATGAGGGAAGGGTTAGGATGGCCATTATAGTTGGCAATTCGATGATTAGGCATGTAGATAGCTGGGTGACTGGTGAACATGAGGATTGCCTAGTAACATGCCTGCCTGGTGCGAAGGTAATGGATGTCACATGCCACATAGATAAGGTTGTAGATAGTACTGGGGAGGAGCCTACTGTCTTGGTACATGTTGGCATCAATGAAATAGGAAAGTATGAGAGGGACATTCTGGAAGCTAAATTTATGCTTTTAGGTAGAAAGTTGAAATCCAGAACTTCCAGGGTAGCATTCTCAGAAATTCTTCCCGTTCCATGCCCAGGACCAAAGAGGCAGGCAGAGCTCTACAGCCTAATGCATGGATGAAGTGATGATGCAAGGAAGAGGGTTTTCTGTTTGTTAGGAACTAGGCAACATTCCGGGAAAGGTAGGGAGAGGGGCTGAGGGGGGGGGGGGGCGGTTCCGAAAGAACAGGCTCCATCTTAAAAGGAGATAGAGCAGCTTTTAAACTAGAAAATGGGGGCAAACCAACAGTCACACAAGAGCGCATGGTTCGGATTGATGTATCTTTGAAGGATACTAGAAAAACAGGGAAGTTAACACATCCTGATAGAGAAGTTCCTAAAGGTAAAAGTAACCCAGGTGTCTATAAGTAAAAACCAGACTGAATTGAAAGATTCAAAATTAGCCCTTTCATCCGATAACCAGACCATTAATATGAACAAAAAACAATCTTTGAAATGCCGATATGAAAATTCTAAAAGTCTAAAACATAAGATGGGAGAATTAGAATATATAGCAATGGATGAAAGGTTAGATATAATTGGCATTTCAGAGACCTGGTGGAAGGAGGATAATTATTCGGACACTGTGATACCAAGCCACAAGCTATATCACAAAGATAGGGTAGACCACATAGGTGGAGGTATGGCACTATACGTTAAAGAGGGCATTGAGTAAAACAGGATAAAGGTTTTACAGGAAATAAAATAAACTGTAGAATCTTTTTGGATCAAAATTCCATGTAGAAAGGAGAAGGCAATGACAATGGGGGTGTCCTACCACCTGCCTGGCCAGGATGAACAGACAGATGATAAAATGCTAAAAGAAATTAGGGAAGCTTGCAAAGTTTACAGCAGAGTAATAATGGGAGATTTTAATTACCCCAGTATTGACTGGGTCAGTGTTTCATCGGGCCATGCTAGGGAGATAAAGATTCCAGATGAAATGAATGACTACTTCATGGAGCAACTGGTAGAGGATCCGACTTGAAGGGATGCTATTTTAGATTTAATTCTTAGTGAAATGCAGGATCTAGTGAGAGAAGCCACTTAGCAATAACAATCATAACATGATCACATTTGATTTAATAAATGGCAGGAGGATAACAAGGAAATCCACTGTGCTAGCATTTAACTTTCAAAAAGGAAACCATGATAAAATGAGGGAAATGGTTAAAAAATAATAATATTAGCAACTGCAAAAATTAAAAGTCTACATGAGACCTGGATGTTTTTTAAATATATTGTCTTGGAAGCCCTGACCAGATGAATTCTATGCTTTAAGAAAGGTAAAAGAAAGGCCAAATGACAGCCAGCAAGGCTTAAAGGTGAGGTCAAAGAGGCTGTTATAGCTAAGAGAAATTCCTTCAGAACATGGAAAAAAGAGCCAAATGATGACAACAGGAGACAACATAGGTACTGACAAGTTAAATGCAAGGCATTGATAAGGCAGACAGAGAATTTGAAAAGAAACTTGCAGGGAAGCAAAAGCACATAATAAAAATGTTTCAAGTACATTTGTAGCAAAACACCTGTGAGAGAATCACTTGGGCCATTAGATGACAGAGGAGCAAAGAGAGGACAAGGCCATAGAGGAGAGACTGAATTAATTCTTTGTTTCAGTCTTTACTGAAGAAAATGTAGGAAACTTACCCATGCCAGATATGATATTCCAAGATAATGTATCAGAGGAATTGGAACAAATCTTGATAAATTGGGAAGATGTATTACAGCTATTTTATAAACTAAAGAGCACCATATCACCTGGACCAAATGGCATACACCCAGGATGCTGAAAGCATGAAGTATGAGATTGCAGTGCTACTTTTAGTCATCTGTGAAATATTATTATAATCATTTGTAGTACTTGAGGATTGGAGAGTGACCAATGTAATGCTACTTTTTAAAAAAGATTCCATGGGTGATCCAGGAAACTACAGATCAGTAAGCTTGATGGCTGCACCAGGCAAAATGGTAGAAACCATTATAAAGAACAAAATTACTGAACATATGGATAGTTATGGCTTAATGGCAGAAAGTCAACAAAGATTTAGCCAAGGAAAGTCTTGTCTCAATAATCTGTTATAGTTTTTCAAAGGTATGAATAAACAGATAAAGTTGAGCTGGTTGATATAGTGTATCTGGATTTTCAGAAGGCCTTTGCCAAAATCACTCATGAGAGACTTTTGCGGAAATAAAATAGTCATGGGATAGGAGGCAGTGTACCATTGTGGATTAGGAACTGGTTAAAAGATAGAAAACAAAGAGGAGGGGTGAATGACCGGTTTTCTCAATGGGAAAGGTAAATAATGGAGTACCTCAGGGATCTGTGCTGGGCCTGCTGCTTTTTAACATATTTATAAATGACCTGGAAATGGGAACAACGAGTGAGGTGATCAGATTTGTAGATGACACAAAATTATTTAAAGTTGTTAAACTACAAGAGGATTGTAAAACATTGCAAGAGGACCTTGAAATATTGGGAGACTGGGCATCCAAATGACAGATGAAATTTAATGTGGACATGTGCAAAGTTATGCAGTTAAGGAATAACAACACAAACTACAGTTATATGATGCAAGATTCCACATTAGGAATAACCACTCAGGAAAATGATCTGGGTGTCATCGTGGATAGTATATTGACGCCCTCTGCACAGTGTACAGTGATGGCCAAGAAAGCAAATAGAATGTTAGGAATCATAAGGAGAGGCATATAAAATAAAACCAAGGATATTTTAATGCCTCTGTATCGTTCCATGATGTGACCCCACCTTGAATATTGTGTGCAGTTCTGGTCACCATATCTTAAAAAGGATATAGCAGAATTGGAAAGCATACAGAGAAGAGTGACTAAAATGGTAAAGGGATGGAAGGATATCCCTATGAGGAAAGGCTTAAAAGGTTATGGAGGTCATTCTGAAACACGAATAAGCCCTGTGTACATGCGGGATTGACGTTTTGCAGTCAAAAACATCTAGGCCTGTATTCTGAAACCAGACGGCCCTGCACATACATGGTACTAAAACGGGCATCTCAGAACGTGGGTGGGAGGGGACAGAATGGGGGCATGGTCAGGCACAGAGACGTACACTGTATATTCAGGAAAGGCCCATGTACGTCCCCAGCATTTCACCCATATGTCCATGTTATACCTGCTGAAACGTGGAATAAGGACTGGACTTAGAAAAAATCCTGCTTTGAACTCCACTGCATCCCATAGAGATGAATGGCTATGACCACTGTTCCCTCTAAGCTGTGCGCATGTGCGCGCGCACACACCTCGCCGAGCGAGCGCACATACTTTACAACAGAGCGCACAAAAATTACGGCTCTGATTCTGGTAGAAAACAACACAGACATCTTAAAATTTAAAAGTTATGATTGTAATTACTAGAAATGTCCCACTTCATTTAGTAATCGTCTATTTTCATTTAATTTTATTAAAATCAATGTGGTGTACATACTGTATTCTGACGTGTAGTCAAATTTTAAAGTATATAACTCCGAGTGGCGCACAAAAATTTAACCTTCCTTCAAAAGCTGCACACAGCTGATATTTTATGCGCACACAGCCTACAGAAAATTAGAGGGAACATTGGCTATGACATGTCCGTATTGATCTGGTGTGTCTGCTATCTAGGAGAGCAGAAGATGCAGTGGTAATGAATAGAATGCACAGGTGAGGGATGTTTATAAGGTAAAGTAGCAGTAAGAAACACCCTGACAGAAATGTACAGCACTGCAATAGTCATAAGGGCTCGTCTCTGGCACTGGTTTCTATTCTGTTGATAGCTTGGAGGAGGTCTACCAACCTGGCATACCTGCAAGTTTGGTGCATGACTGACGGTTCTGAGGTGGCAGAGGTGCTGCAGGATGGTCTGGAGAAGGGCCTTTCTTTAGCTCCCTGTTTTAGAGGTCTGGTGGTTGGTCAGTCTCTAGCCTTACACCCGGATGTTTTGCTCTTTTCAGGGGGTTCAGCGACTGTGTTCTTCTTTCCAGTCTGTGGTCCCTTCCTGGGATCTGTACCTGGTGCTCAGGGCCCTGATGTCAGAGCCCTCTGAGCCTTTGAAGTGTGCTACTCTTAAGAATTTGATGTTAAAGACCATAGTCTAGGTTGCTATTTGTTCCATACGGCATTTTTCCGAGCTGCAGATTCTGTCTTTATCTGTTATCTTTATTTCCACATTTGATTAACCGCTCAGGCGGAGGCATCAGAGTGGTATACAATAAAACAAATCACTGCTAACAGAGAGAAGAGAACGCCAAAGTTGTGATAGGACAGGAAAGAGGACAGGGCACACAGGAAAGATTGAAATCATAAGTATGCAAACACAGAGAAGGGAAGTGATATGCTTTATGAACCTATTTAGGGGGGATATCAAAGGCAATGCTGAAGAAATGGATCTTCAGCATCACCTTGAATCAGGGAAAGGACTACTCAGCATGATGGGCAGATGGTAGGGAATTCCAAAGGGCTGGACCGAGAAAAATAAATGCAGAGTGACATGTAAGCTCCAGGCGAGCACAGGCCAGGGAAGGGAGAGACAGACAATTATTGTGAATGGGAGGATGCAGGGTGGAATGTGCATATGTCCAGATATTGTGGAATACTGGTATGAAGTGCCCGATACACGGTGATGAGGACCTTAAACTGAAATCGGTATTGGAGAGGGAGATGCATGATGAGAATGGGAGGCATGAGTAATGAGCCGGGCAGCTGTGTTTTGCAGCCACTGTAAGTAGTGGTGCTGGTAATGGGGAAGTCCGGCCAGAACAGAATTATAGTAATCGGGTTTGGACAGAGAGAGAAACCGTCATGGTAACCAAGGAAGACATTGAAGGACGGAACGTACCACTCTCAACTGACGTAGCGTGAGAAAGGAGCGATGCAGGAGTCATGTGTTGGTGGAAGGAAAAAGAGGAGTCAAGAATGACGCCCAAATACCGAAGGGTTGATGTCAGGGGTATAGCAGTGCTGGAGAGAGGAGGGATCAATGTCGGGGGGAGGGGGAGGCACCAAATGTAAACCAAATGGCAACTGATTTAGCAGGATTCAAGTGCAAATTGTTCGATGAGAGCCAGGAGGCAATCTGAGCCTGGACATGTGGACAAGTGCAAAGTTATGCACCTAGCGAAGAACAACCCAAACTATGGTTACACGATGCAAAGTTCCACATTAGGAACCACCACCCAGGAAAAAGATTTAGGCGTCATTGTGGACAACATGTTAAAAACCCTCCGCCCAGTGTGCAGCGGCGGCCAAGAGAGCAAATAGAATGCTAGGTATCATAAGAAAAGGAATGGAAAATAAAACAAAGGATATTCTAATGCCTCTGTATCGTTCCATGGTGCGACCGCACCTTGAATTTTGTGGGCAATTCTGGTCGCTGTATCTTAAAAAGGACATAGCGTTATTAGAAAAGGTTCAGAGAAGAGCCACCAAAATGGTAAAGGGGATGGAAGGATACCCCTATGAAGAAAGGATAAAAAGGTTAGGGCTCTTTAACATGGAAAAGAGACGGCTGAGGGGAGATATGATAGAAGTCTATAAATTAATAAACAGAGTGGAACGGGTCAATGTAGATCGATTGTTTACATTATCAGAATATAGAAAGACTAGAGGACATGCAATGAAGCTACAGAGTAAACTATTTAAGACAAATAAGAGAAAATATTTTTTCACTCAGCGTGTAATCAAACTCTGGAATTTGTTACCAGAGGATGTAGTAAAGGCTGTTAGTGTAGCTGGGTTTAAAAAAGGTTTGGACAAGTTCCTGGAGGAAAGGTCCATAAACCATTATTAAAAAGGGACCCAGGATATCAATGCTTGACCCAATACAAGCATTTTGGAACCTGTGTCTTTTGGGGAAACTGCTAGGTACATTTGACCTGGATTGGCCACTGTTGGAAACAGGAAACTGGGCTTGATGGACCTTGGTATGACCAGTATGGCATATCTTATGTTCTTATCTTCTGACATGTGCTGTATGTGCCAAAGGGCCTATGCAAGGCCTCCATAACAAAGTCCTTAGACAAATGGGAACATAGCTGTAGGGATGGTATGTGTTTGGCTGGGAAATGCAGATCAATTATGTAGTCCTGAGAGGCCATGCAATTATGCAGTAGCAGCAGTTGTGTGTAGGTGCAGGGCATGGTCGTGGCAGAGGTATGTTATCTGTGAATGCAAGCAAGAGTGTGTGCGTGTGATTGTGTGTATGTGTGCGTATTGGATGTATGAGGGCTTCAGGAGAGGCCCTGGTGTGCTGCTCCGCATATCTGGGGGGACATGCATGCCTGGACAGTACCTGGACCGTAGGACTGACTGCAGCTTCGCCAGATGCCACTGTGAATGGGCAGTACATCCTGATAAGCTGGCTACGGTGGGGGACCCTTAGAGTGGGGGCATGCTGCAGTACACACAGCACACATACATATCCAAATGCGCCATCAGAGGTCTCAAACATTGAGCATATCTGGAAGGAAAGTTGATGTTGCATATGGGACTGTATTGCTCATGTTTTCACTGTTGCATATTCTCATCCTGATGAGGCCCTGTTATTGACAGAGATATGTATTGACACGTAGCTGTAGGGACCCATTTTGGTCCTTTCTAGCCCATACTTGGCATCTCAAATACTATTGGCAGTAATATTCACTGCAGGAATACCTAAGGTGTTCTGCAAATGCCATGAATTTTTTGAAGTCAGGACAAACATCTCACCTTCCACTTGTTGTTACAGTAGCCTTGGTGCACTTGGATAACTTTATAATGTTCGGAGCATCCAACAGATAAGTGTACATAGTCTACATTGCATGCACATAACTATTTCAGCAATATTCATGTCTTATTTGCATCGATATAATACTGTCAGTGCTAGCATCAGCTTTGGAGATGTACGTTTTACCAGCAGAGGCGTGGCTGCATGGAGGCGAGCCGCATCAGACCCGTATAACATTTCAGAATTCGGTGGGCACGGGTACTCCCAGACCGTTTACCCACATCCAAGGCACAAAGCAGTCTGGATAGCACTTGCATGTGCACGCTGAACATGGCTATCTCCTTGATTCCGGACCTGCAGGCATGTCCAGACCCACAGATGTGGAATTAGATCCAAAGGGGGCACCTTTATGGTTTAGACGTGTTCACGGCCAGAATGTGCACATTATGGAATTGGGCTCCAAATCTCTTCAACCTTGAAAAAAAATGGCTGAGGGTTGATATGATAGAGGTCTATAAATTAATGAATGGAATTGAACAGGTAAACATAGATTCGTTGTTTACTCCTTCAAAAAGTAGAAAGACTGGGGGACATGCAATGAAGCTACAATGTAACCCATTTAAGAGTAATAAGAGAAAATATTTTTTCACTCAACACATAATCAAACTCCGGAATTTGTTATCGGAGGATGTAGTAAAAGCTGTTAGTGTAGCTGGGTTTTAAAAAGGTTTGGACAAGTTCCTGGAGGAAAGGTCCATAAACCTTTAAAGAGGACCGAGGAAATCCACTGCTTGCTCCTGGACGAGCATTGTGGAACATGTGTGCCTTTTTGGGAACCTACCAGCTACTTGTGACCTGGATTAGCCACTGTTGCAAACAAGATACTGGGCTTGATGGACCTTGGTCTGACCCAGTACGGCATTTCTTATATTCTTAATATCGTCCCCAAGATCAGAGAATAGAAAGGTTCAGCCTTCTCCTCTCTGGGGACCAGGAGGGCAGGAGTCAGTATGGTCTAGCTATCTCCTTCATGACTTCTATATTTTTTGTTCTGTTTAGTTTAGTTTATTAAAATTTGATATACCACAAAATCATAACAGTAAGGTGGTTTACAATAAAACAAAGGAGAAGAAACTGAAACAGAACTCCAATTAAAATAGTAAAATCAAGCACACAAGGACAAAAGAGGATAGGTGGGAAGGAGACTAATAAGCAATTGTGCTAGCTGAGGAAGAGGAAAAAACAGTGTGAAACTAATGGGTCTTCAGGGCAGATTTAAATTGGGGGTAGGAAGATTCAAAGCGGAAATTAGCTGGGAGCCACAAAAAAGAAGGCGGCGTGTCTGGTTGACTCAAGTCTAGCCTGAGAGGCAGGAGGTAAACACAATCGATTTTTATGCAGGGAACTGAGAATATGATGAGGAGTATGGGGCAAGATGTCAGAAGAGAGATAAGGAGGGGAACCACAGTGAAGCACTTTATGGACCTCAATCAAGATTTTGAACTGAATTCAGTACAGGGAACCAGTAGTGATGGATGAAGAGGGGAGTGATATTTATTTAAGGGTATTTCTATCCCTCCTTATCCTTCAATCAAGGCGGTGTACACATCAAACAATCAATGGCAATGGTGTTTATGTTAGATAAGTTATGTTAGATATGTTAGATGGGGAAACTGCTAGGTACATATGACCTAGATTGTCCACTGTTGGAAACAGAATACTGGGCTTGATGGACCTTGGTCTGACCCAGTATGGCATATCTTATGTTCTTATGTTCTTAAGTCTATGTACAGTGAGGGTGCATGGGTGTGGGTGTGCTGATTAGTGTGAGCTATTTACAGCATGCACTTTTTACAGTTATATACATGGGTTTGCTGGTTCTGTAGCGGGTTGTGATTGAACTTCAATCGAGTCTAAGGTTGGTCCAAGTCTGTAGAGTCTGGCTATGCGCTTGGGCCGTAGTGCTCAGTGAAGAGTACTGTCTTTAGGTGTTTCCGGAAGTCCTTTGGATCTTTAGTTGATTGTAGGTTGTCTGGGAGTGTGTTCCATATTGTTGGAGCCGCCAGTGATAGGGCTGTTTGTGTGGTGGATTTGCATGCTTTTGTGTAGTTGCTTGGGGTTCTGAGTGTGTCTGCTGTGGTCTTTCTTCTCGGTCTAGTGCTGGCATCAGAGAGTATGAGGGCTTGGAGGCTGAGTGCAGAGCTCTTGTGTCTTATTCTGAATATGTTTAGTATCATTTTGTATTTGATGCGGTGGCTGATTGGGAGCCAGTGGAGGTCTTTTAGGATGGGGGTGATGTGGACTTGTGTTGGAGAACCGATGATTATTCTGGCTGCCGTGTTTTGAGCCATTTGAAGCGGCCTGAGTGATTGTTTTGGCATTCCGTTGTAGATCGGGTTGCAGAAGTCAAGTATGGGAGTTATAAGCGCTTGGCAGACTGTACGGAAGTGTTCTTGTGTGAGTAGGGGCTTGAGGCGTCTGATTATTCTCATTTTGTAGTATGCGTTTTTGGTGGTTCTTCTGATGTGTGATTGTAGGTTCAACTCTCTCTCAAGTGTTATTCTGAGGTATTTCACTTCGTTCTTCAGAGGTATTGCTGTGTTGTTGGTTTTGATGAAGGGTGGGGGGCTGAAGTTGGTGTTTCGTGTGATGATGAGTGCTTCTGTCTTGCTGTAGTTTATGGCTAGATTGTTGTGCATGAGCCAAGTGGACATGCTGTTGAGACAGTTTGTTATTTTGGTGTAGTCGGGGCTGTCGAGGTTGATTGGCGTGTATATCATGATGTCATCTGCGTAGATTGTGTAGTCTATTTTATGAGCTTTCATGATGTTGCAGATTGGTTGGATGTATAGGTTGAATAGTAGTGAGGATAGTGAAGATCCTTGTGGCACTCCTTGCTTGATCTTTGCGGGTTGTGAAATGCTGGATCCAATCTTGACTTGGAACTGTCTGTCTGTTAGGTATGAGTTGAACCATTTTAGTATGGTGCCGGTTATTCCAATGTTCTGTAGTCTGGTTAGGAGGATTCTGTGGTCCACTGTGTCGAATGCAGCTGAGATGTCTAGGAAGATCATTAGTGTTCCTTGTTTGTAGTTGTCTATGGTATGGATTATGTCATTAATTAGGTATAGCAGAAGTATTTCGACTCCGTGGTTTGGGCGGAAGCCATGTTGATGTATATCCAGTGGGGCATGTGCGTTGATGTGGTCCTGGAGCTGTTGTTGCACTGCCTTCTCTATGATTTTAGCCAGAAGTGGTATGCTGGAGATTGGTCTGTAGGCTGCTGGATTGCTTTTGTCTAGATTGATTTTCTTTGGGATCGGCCTTATTGTGGCTAGCTTCAGCTGGTCTGGCATGGTTCCTTGCATCAGGGAGTTGCTTACCATGTTGTGTATGAGGCTGAGGAAGTTTTCCTTAGTTGCCTTGATCCATGGGACCGGGCATGGGTCTGTTGGTGCGGTGCTTGTGTTGAGAGCTGAGATGATATCTGAGATTTGCCTTGTGGAAGGAGTGTTGAACTTGTCCCAATTTGTGGTGGGCATGGTTGGGTTGTTGGTTCCTTTAGATGTTTGTTGTGGTGAGTGGCCTAGCTTATCTTGAAGATGATCTGCAAAGGTTTGTGGGTCAATCTGTATGTCTTTATCGGAACTTGGTTCGTTGGTTAGATTTTTTACTATCTCAAAAAGCTCTCTGGGTTTGTTGTATGCTTTCTGGATGGTGTTTGTGTGGTGTTCTCTTTTTCTTTGGTTAATAAGCTCATTGTATTTCTTTTGCTGAATTAGGTATAAGGCCTGGGTGGATGGAGATTTAGAGCGTCTCCAGCGGCGTTCTATCTTCCTCATATCTCTTTTTGCATTGCGTATGCTTTTGGAGTACCATGGGGTGTGCTGTCTCTTGGTGTTTGTTGTTGTGCTTGCTTTGGCTTTGGCTGCTGCATTGATGATACTATTCCATTTGCTTACTTGTTTATTCAGATCATGCGTTTCTGGGTTGAGGTAAGGTAGCGTGTCTTGTAGGAATTGGTCCTTGTTGAAAGCTTTGAATCTTCTTTGTCCATGTGGTGTGTTTTGTGTCTTGTTATGTCTTTCCCTTTGATTTGTGATTTCTATTTTGATTCTGTGGTGGTCTGACCAGGGCACTGGTGTGACTATGGGTGATGAGATGTCACCTTTGTCTATTATGTGGTTGGGGCGAATATGAAGTCCGGCGTCGATCCGTGTCTGTGCGTCAGGGTGTTTATTAGTTGTGTGTATTGTAGGGAGTCCATTGCTTGTAGGAAGGTTTCCTTGTCCTTGCTGGTGGAGGAGCTGAGGTTGAAGTCGCCCAGTAGTATTAGTGGTTTGTGGTTCGTGTTGATTGCACAGACGGTCTCTAGAGCGGTGGTTAGTTCCTCTGCTGGAGCGTGGGGGGCTCTGTAGATGAGGCATATGGCTATCTGCTTGTTTCCTACAGCAATTGTATTGCATTGGTCTGAGTCTTGTGAGGTGAGAGTTTTTAGCTTTAGTGAGTCTTTTGCAATGATCAGCACCCCGCCTCCTCTCTTCTGTGTGCATGGACTGTTAAAGGCTGAGTAAGTGGGGGGGACTAGCTGGTTGAGGAGGACATTGTCGGTGGGGGTAAGCCAAGATTCTGTGATGCAGAGGATGTCAGGTTGTTGGTCCTCTATGTGGTTTCTGATTGTGTTTATGTTATTTCTTACTGACCTGGTGTTCATGAGCTCTATTGAGGTGGTGTTTGGGGTGTTAGGCTCTTTGAGGTTTGCTTTCGTGTTTGAGTGTGGGTTATGCTTGTTGATTGTGTGTCTGTTGCTTTTGTCTTTTGTGAGCGAGCTCCGTGTGGTGTGTTGGGGAGGAGGATATGTTGGCATGGTTGTCGGTGTCCATAAGTTTATTGGGTGTGTGTGTCATGTTTCTGTTTGTTGGTGGATGAGTTGGGTTATAAGGAGGAATATAGGAAGGTAGGTGGTTGTGGTTGAATTTAGAAGTATGAGAGAGAACCCAGACAGTTGAGTTCTAAACAATTTACAATCTTTGGACATCAGTCGCTCTTCTGGATTCACAGCAACATGGATTCCGGCGATATCATGGGGCTATCACTTTTAACGTCTCTAACCAACACAGTACTTAAAGGAATCAAAAGTCTCAAACTAGGATACAAACTTATCTTTATAGACATAACAGCTATCTTTGACGCAATAAGTTGGGTGCTATTTTCAGGTGATCAGGGAACTGCATAGAGACCAAGGGCCCGATAGTTAATTGAGACAGCTATGCGCCATTATGGCACATAATTGTCACCGCTGATCTCTAACCTCAGAAATTCAATGCTAAGGTCACATGCAGCCCCAGCATTGAATATCCGGGGCCTCCCACTGCCTCCAACACTGTAGAAGCTAACCAGATAGTGGCGATATTGCACCTCTACCTGGTTAGTTCCCACAGATAAAACCAGGTCAGCTTTTGCTATGCCTAATTTTACTCGCAGGTTAGTAACTGTTGCTGCCCACAGCACTCCTCATTGCTAAGCAGTTAGCATCAGGGTGTACAGTGGCGTTAGTTGGGGATATTCTGCGACACTAACCGTGTTATTGCCGTTGAATATCCCATTCAGCAGCATTTACACGGTTTACCGTCAGTAAACCATGTAAATGCCTTTAGAATATCAGGCCCCAACTTTTCAAGGACTTAGATAAAAATGGAAATTGTGAGACAGGGCGATTAGGGGGAAGGGAGGGATCAAGAGAGGTTGTGACTTGTATATCTTCATTGTATTTTCCTTGGAAAGATAATTGTATAAGTTACAGTCATCTACTGATCTAACCTAGCACATTTTTTGATGACAGACTCGTTAATTGCAGCTCTTATCAACAACTTATAGAGGCAAAAAGGTTATTGGAAGCAGGACATTAAAATTCTGAGGTAATTTTGCATTAACTCTAATGGATAGTTTTCTCTGACAGCTCCTTAATGGTTCAGTGTAACAAAATGAATATCAATCAGAACAGGGAATCATATTGCACTCTGCTCGTATGACTGATAGTAGGCATATAAGTAATGAAATCAATATTCTTTTGAGGTGTAAAATACATTTTGACAAAATATTTGTAGATTTCTTATAATTTTCTTCTTGATCATATATTATACCTCATTATATAATTGGTCTGTACTTCTTCAAATGAAGTTTGAAAATAAAGCTTGTAGAATATACCGAGTTACAAACAATTATCCAGTAATAAGGAGGTGTACAAGGATTTGGTCTTCCTGATTTCCATATTTAGGATGCATGGAAAAAACACAATGAAATGATGCTGCATTAGCTGTGTATTGACACTTTCGACAACTAGAACATTCTAGTGGAGGGATAATGATGCATGTATATATAGGCCAGAGGACTCTGCATACTGGATGTTTTCTTTTCTGTCTGACACAGATTCAATCTATGCACAATATATAGATACTATATAGCATCTGTATTATGTGGCAATTCATAGAGAAGTGTGCCAGAATGTTTTCAGGCCTGGTGACACTGTCCCAGAAAATAGAGAGAATAATCTAGAGCAGTGGGTTCTCGACCCAGTCCTCGGGGCAACCCCCCCCCCCCCTCCTCCATGCAATCAAGCTATTGGGATATCCACAATGAATATGTATGAAATAGATTTGCATGCATTGCTTCCTTGGTATACAAATCTGTTTTATGAATATTCATTGTGGATATCCTGAAAACCCAATTGGTTGAATGTGCCCCAAGGAATGGATTGAGAACCACTGATCTAGAGTGAGCAGTATAATTTTTCAATATGTATTTCAGTGATTTAGTGTATGAGACAGTGTATTTGAGTATCTGTGAGCTGCTATAGTTGAGATACAAAAAAGCTTTCAGAAGTGGTGGTAGAAGAAATTCCTAGCTCCTGGTAAAGCCATGAGGTCCTGCATGAAAGATAAATTGCACATCTATAAGTGATGTTTAATCTTTTGAGAACATTGGGCAGTGAATAGCCAGCAGGAATGTGCATTTATTATCATTCATTTATCTTGTTAGTGCACCTTAAATTTTTTAGCATTGAGGATATTGTGAGTTAAGCTATAAATTTAATTCTTAGGGCTGTGCCTTTTTGTTTCAAGTCATATGCTTAAGATGGCTGCCTGGCAGCTCCTGAGAGAACAAAGAAAACACTACTGAGCATGTGCTAAGCTGTGATGCAGTTGTCATATATAGGAATTACATTAACATATCACTGTGATTGGCTAAGAGCCGAACTTGAGCTTTGCCATGGGGAAAGCTCACCTACTATATAAGCTCCTGCTGAGGCAGATTTTAGTGTTCAGTGGCCAGTCTATTTTATTTTTGTTTTCTTTGTAATAAAATTAAGCTACTGTTTCAGGTATCTGGTCTCTTGCCTCCTAAATTCTAAATTTCTACATCATGTACATAATCAATTTAATATCCCTGTCAGGACCTTAAAGGGTTTGGGGTCCCCTTAGACATCATCAATGGACAAAGTTCACAAAGTATCTCAAAAACAAGTTTAATGTCACACCCCAGGAAAAAAAAAGAACAAGGTAGGAATCCAAGACAAGACTACAATCCAGGAACACTGGAATAATGGAAGAAACCCAAGACAGAACTAGAATCAAGGAACATTGGATGAACTGAATCTTCAGACACAAGGACAAGACATAGGAAACAGAACCATAAATAAGAAAAACAAAGCAAGGAGCAATAGGCCAGTGAGGAAAAAGTCCACAGGCAGGGCAGAAATACTTCCTGCCCTCTGGGCTGACCCTGAAGAGACAATCAAGACCGACCCAATCAAGACACAGAAACACGAAGCAAAGATCAGATATAGCCAACAGATTAAAACAAATAGCATATCCCAGAGTGCCATTCAAAGACTGGGCCAAGACTTAGATTACCCCCTTCCACATAGGTAGCTTCTGGACGCTCAAGAGGATCCCCAGGATATCATGCCAGCTAAAATGGAGCAGGAATAGTCTCTGAAGCTGGATTCAGCTGAATCAAGATCTATGGCTAGCCAAGAACTGCATTTAGAAAGAGAGTGTTTTTTTTTACTAAATCACACTAAGGTTTTTCCATTAACGTGCATGTTTAACATATGGTAAGTGCAAAACCCCAAACCACTGGGGACCTGATCAGTATGCATGAATGTGTATGTTAAGACGTGGTGCAATTAACACACAGCCATGCTAATTGCCACATTGCCAATGAGCATGTGGGAATTGACTTTGCACTAGCAACAATATGCTCTCCATGCCCATACTACACCTCTAATCCACCCACTTGCTGCCCTAGCATGCAATGGCTGATTAACATGCATTTTAGTTGGCATGCCCACAGATTAGCATTCACTGTGTGCAGTTATTACATGCTTAAACGTGTGTTAACCAATTAGCGGTGATTAGTAAAAGAGCCCCAGTGTCTCTAACAAGAGTGGGTAGGCATGGAACACAAATCTAGAACTGGAATTGCTGATAAAGTTGAATCGCTTGATATAAACTCTGAAGTCTCTGAGACTGAGGTTTGGCTGGAGATAGAAGCTTCTGGGACAGCTTAGATCGGTAGTAGATTTGCTGACACTGCACTAGAGTAGCATCAGGAATAGCTGATACATAAACTACAACTGATGGTCTTTCTCAGCATGGTTTAATTTTTTTTTTTTAATTCTTATGGATTTGAAGCAAGAATTGAATCAGAAATGAGCTGAGATCTTGAAGGCCAGAATTAGAATTTCTGGAGCTGGTACAGGAAGCAGATGATAGAATCTCTGCAGTAAGCAGTGGACTGGAAGTAGAAATCAAGGTCTCTGGTAGTGGAAGTTTTCACAATATGGATGTTATTAAACAGTCTAGAATAATTTGGTGTCATCTTCAAATCTGATGACTTCTCTCATGGTTCCCATCCAAATCATTTAAAAATATATTAAAAAGCACTAGCCCCAGTACAGATCCCAGGGTACTCTACTATTCACCTTCTTCTATTGACCATTTAACCCTAGTTCTCAGTCCACAAAAGGACATTGCCTCCTATCCCATGGCTTTGAAATTTCCTCAGGAGTCATTCATGAGAGACCTTTTCAAACATTGTCTGAAAGTCCAGATAAACTATGGGGGTCATTTTGGAATGTGAATATGGAAATTGCATGTGCGTGGTAGACGTTGTCCTAGAGAAATCATCATTAACCATATTCAGCAACCATGGTGGTCCCAAACATACCTGGCAGGTGGGCAGGGATCTCTGAATGTAGGTGTGAAGAGGCAGAGCAGGAGTAGAGCTGGGGCATGGTTATCCACTGGGATGTAAAAGACATCTGCACAAATGGCCTGTGTATATCCCCTGTGTCACCACTGGACATACAGGTTATACCTGCAAAATCATGGAATAAGGGCAGGACAGAGTACTCTCTGCTGTGCCTGGTACTGCATCCCAGAGCGCTGAATGGCTTTATCACTTATGTATCATGCCAATGTGCAGTCTTACAGAATGGCGTGCAGAGGTGAGGGACGTGTCCAGACAACACAACAGGTGTCAATGAGCAATAGTGTTTCACTGGGATAGGCCAACAGGACCTCTGCATGGCATTTTGGGCATACTGTTGTATGGATGATTGGGGGAAGTGCTGGGCTTCATCTTGCCAGTGTTCTATATCTTGTGCATGCAAGTGTGATCATGTGTGTGTGCAGGTCGAGTGGTGCATGGGCCTTGTAGAATATGAATATATATAGTTTGAATTGCTGTAGCACTACAGTGCCATCATCTGACTTGCATAGGTTCATTGTGCACAACACTGTCATTGGAGGCAGTGTCCTGGAGTTGCACAATTCCAATGCAGAGGCGTGGCCAAGTAGACAGGGTGAGTTAGCCACGTCTATCATTGCTGCATACGGTGGGCACACGAGCATCTATGTTCCCGATTCCGGCACAGTGGGTGTGTCTAGATCCATGGTTCTGGAAACAGGTATAATTCAGCCCCATCTACATTTTCTACATGGCTGCAGGCCAGTTGTGGATTTTATGGAATCAGGATCCATATGAACTAGATAACCTTTATCCACATACAGTATCTTTTCATGTTTTCCAAAAAGTGCTGCAGATTGGTGAGGCAAGATCTCCCCTGTCCAAATACACATCAACTTTGTCCCACCAAACCATATCTATCTATGTATTCAATCATAGGTGGAGTGGAAAAGGTTAATGTAGATTGGCTGTTTACTCCTCAAAGAAGCAGAAAGTTTAGGGGACAAGTAATGAAGCTACACTGTAGCACATTTAAGACTAATCAGAGAACATATTTTTCACTCAACGCATAATCTAATTCTGGAATTCATTGCTGGAGGATGTAGGAAAAACTGTTAGTGAAGCTGGGTTCAAAAGAGGTTTGGACAAGTTCCTGGAGGAAAAGACCATAATCCATTATTAAAGCAGACTGACGAAATCCCCTGCTTACCCCTGGGTTAAGTAGCATGGAATCTGTCTATATTTTGGGAACCTGATAGGTACTTGCGACCTGGATTGGCCACTGTTGAAAACAGGATACTGGGTTTGATGGACCTTTGTTCTAACCTAGTATGGCATATCTTATATTCTAATGTACCGTTTTGCCAACACTGACTTCAGGCTCATCAGCCTGTAGTTTCCTGGATCACCTCTTGAAAACTTTTTAAAAATAAGCATTATATTGTCCACCCTCAAATACTCAGATACCGTAGACAATTCAGCTTGATGAACAGACTAATGTGACATCCCAGCTGAGAAGCAGCACAGAAGCAGCTCAAACTAAACCCAGTATTCAGAACATTTGACTCAGCACTGAGAAGAATGAGAACTGGTAGAGCATGTCCTCAAACACTACCCAATACTGTTTAGAATTGTTATGATGAAAAAGCCCAGTGCCTACCATGGATAAGCTCAGGAAGGCCATTGCATCAGATCTGAGCAGCTTATGATGTCAACCAAAAGAAGTATTGTGGCTGTAAGAGGCTGCTGAGGGAATAGGTGGCACAAACTAGGGCTCCCCGTGAAAGACAAAATGAAGGAGACTCCACTATTTCCTTCAGTAAAATGGATGAAAGGCAGATGGATGTCTTGGGGATGGAACAAGTTGATGATCTGTTCAATAACCCTGCAACACTATGAGGGTCATTTTAGAAGTCCTATTTGTGTTTTGGACATCCAAAGCACAGAGATATCTCCAGAGTCATTTTAGAAGCTGACTCTGAGGATATCCCCAGCTTGAGAACATCCAAGTCTGAATAGCGAGCACGGAGGTGGCATTACCAGGACATTTATAGGAAACTGGAGGAATGGCTGGGGCATTCCTAGGAACCTAGACATCCCTGCCTGATCTCAGAAAATCTGGCATCATGTCTAATGTTAGACCTGCTCCAGGCATGAACAGTGCTTGTTCTAACTGAAAAACATCCAGATGCTGTAGAGAAGAAAGCATTACATCATTCCCAGCACATAGCACAATGTCAACAACAGCAGCAGTGTGATCTGAACCCTGCTTGCTCCATTTCTAACCTTCTGCTCTAACCATTAGGCTATTCTAGACTTCCAGGTTCTGAAATACAGTTCTGGGGATGTCTATATACTGTAGATTTCCCTGCAGACATCCATTTTGGGCATGTTCACGTTTGTGAAATCAAGTCTGCACCTTTTTTCAGATGTTCTGGCTTATATGTCCCAGATTGCATTTGGATGTCTCTTCTAAAATCCCCATCCACACTGACTGCAGAGAGAAAAGCATCAAGCAGTCTCTTGTTTCCAGTTCTTGCCACCCCGTTCTATGAAAGCCAAACAGCACCATTCTTGCCAGCTTCCTCCAACCTCTCTGTGAGCACAAGATACTGTAGGACCAACAATGTAAGGATACCACATCCAGGACTGGAATGAAAAGAATTCATTATGATATCTGATACCTGCATCAGAATGTCAGACATCTCAGTCACAATGACTTCAAGATGAGAAACATCTTGATGCAAATGTTGGCTCACCTACAAACATTAGTTGAAAACATAGTTTTCTCTGATTGAGACTTGGGTAACATTATTTTCCAAGGAATAGAGGTTCTTTACTTTGTTCATTTGCAAGCCAATATTCAGCCAGCAGTGGTCAGGGGTTTCTTTAACCTCTGGCCACCATGGACAAATTATACTGGATATTCAGCATGATTATATGGGTAGTGGCTGCCGCTGAATATCTGGTTCTTGTAGTCAGCCCTATCCAGATAACAGCAATATTCAGTCAGTATCCAGATAGACCTTTGCATCTAAAGTTAGGACTACCCTTTTGCAGTCCTAGTTTTATCCACAAAGAGCCCAATTCTGATCAGCACGTCCCAGCCCTCATTGCACCCGGTTGGAACCAGACGTACAGAGGGAGTCACAATTCTGATCCTGAGGGTTGTCCATCCCTGCTATTCGTGCCTCAGAATGACCCCTAAAATGTTTCTAGATAGTGGCTGAATATCACTGCTATGCAGAAAATCTCCTGATCCTTCCTAACTCTGTCCACAGTCCATCCCGAACTATCCAAACAGCACTTCAGTGCTCTGAAGAGATATTCAGCTGCACTATCTAGAGTATCACTGAATATCCCTTTTATTGGCACTTATCTGATTAGTAAGTGATATTAAACGATACATGCCTTTGAATATCAGGACAGTGGGTTCCACTCTTTTTACTGAGCCCATGGAGTCAACACTCAGCAATACCCCTCAATGAAACAACCATGAACACAAGGTGGTAAGGATAGGCCTACCATGACCTAAAATATTTTTAAGGAAGCAAATGGCCAGCCCATATACTGTAGACCTATATTTCCATGAATGCCTTGCCTAGAATTTCTTTGTGATGCAGCTCCCTTTTCTTGAAGGTTTTTTTTTTTTTTTACTTTTTATGTAGTATCTTGACTGGAGTTCATATACGATAGCACTGTCTTCCTTGGAAATGCTAACTGGCCATGCTGTATCTGGAGGTGCTGTTTTACTTAGATAAAGGTGCTATCTTCATTGGACTTTCCAGGAATTTCAGACTGACCAGGTTGCCATCTTAAAGAATTCTAAATATAATTTGTAGATGACTTTGGTGATATGTTACTAGACATAGACTCGATACGGGAACTTTTCTCATACTGGCATGATCAAGATCTCTTAATCATCACTTCAATAAGGAAACCTTTCGCATTGTACACCATGAGGGCAATTTTATAAGAAGGCACCTATTTTTAGGCATCAACAAGCATGTAAATGTCAGTATTTTAGTCAACATATATAAGTGACCACTTACATGCGTAAATGACCTCTTAAAACATACCAACTAGCATGCAAGTATGTGCATTGTTTACATGACACATACTTTCACTGCAGGCTTGCATATGGGTTAAGTTAGGGCAGAGAGTGGGAGGCACAAGTATGTATGAGCATTGATTACAGAATATGATCATTTGCACATGTACTTGCAAAATGTAGGTGCAGTCATTCATACCAGCCCAAGGGCTGGTGGAAGAGATGGTACCCTCTCTCTCTCTCTCTCTCTCTCGCTCTGCACACATCCAACAGGTAGCTAAAACCTATAACAATGGCAAAATTCATCCCTTCCTTTTTACACACACTACTAAGACCCTCATTCACTTACTAGTCACCTCCCGTCTTGACTATTGTAACCTGCTCATCACTGGTCTCCCTCTGAGTCATCATTTTCCCTTTCAATCTGTTCAAAACTCAGCTGCACAACTTATCTTCTGCCAGTGTCACTAAGCTCATGTAACCCCTCTTCTCAAGTCACTTCACTGGCTCTCTATCCATTTCCACATCCAGTTCAAACTTCTACTACTCATCTACAAGTGCATTCATTCTGCAGATCCTCACTCCCTTTCCTCTCTTGTCTCACTCTATACTCCTCCTTGGGAACTCTGCTCTTCTGGCATATCACTCTTATCTGTGACCTTCTCTGCCATTGCCAACTCCAGATTTAGTTCATTCTACCTTGCTGCTCCTTATGCCTGGAACAAACTACCTCAGTCGGTGTGTGGGGCTCCTTCTCTGCCCTATTCAAGTCCAGGCTGAAGATCTACCTCTTTAAGGCTGCTTTTGGAACCTGATGCTCCTCGTTCTCTTGTCCACTACTTATGTGTATCTTGCCATACTCTAGTCCCCGATTTTATGATGGTTTTTCATCTTGATTAGATTGTAAACTCAGATTAGCAGGGACTGTGTCGTACATCTATATGTACATTATTGTGTATGTCTTGTAGCACTATACAAATGATTAGTAGTAGTAAGGCCTTAATTTAAGGTGCCTTCTCTGCCACTTAAATCAATACTTGACATTACAAAATTGATATAAAACAGGCACAAGAAAATGCAGAACATTATAAAATTGCCCTCTATGGGGGTAGAGTTTTACTAGGAGACACCTATTTTAAGTGTAAAAATATGCATCTATTTAGGTGCTATTTTATCAAGAAAAGTAGGTGCCAACATTCTTTATAAAATATTAGGATAAGTTACAGATATCAATTCTAAAGTTAAAGTGTTGACATTTATACCAGCCTTAGAAATAGTGGGCCCGATATTTAGTGGTGGTGACTAGCGCTTGTAATGCGCATAGCCATCGCTGCTCAATACTAACCCTGGATATTCAATGCCAGAGCTAGTTTCCACGGTAAAGTTAGGTCAGACTTTGCCATTCCTAACTTTAACCACAGGTCGCTAACTGGGCAGAGGCTCCATATCGCCACTGCCCATTTAACAGTAAGTGTCATCTCTGCTCTGTCCCGAAATACCCATGACACATCCCATGCTAACTGTGTAGCACTGGGGCATGTAGCGATGGCACCCTCGGATATCCAGCAGCACTAATCCTGTTAGTCCCACCGAATATTGCGCTAACTGGCATTTACATGGGTTACAGGTCTGCGAACCGTGTAAATATCTTTGAATATTGGACCCGCTGTGTAAATGTCTGTGCCTACATTTTTCAAGTAGGCACATAAACTATAGTGCTTTATCATCAATGCACATACACATTCATTACCTATGCTCTGCCCAAACTTCTCATGTGCACACTCACCTGCAAAGTACACATTATCAAATCAACACAAATACTATTACATTGAATGCTATTTTATAAGAGATCATTTGAATGTATATGTGGCCACATGCCCTTACAGATGACTAAAATAGCCCCTTTGCCACTTAAAATAGGCATCTCTTAATAAAATTACTCCCCAACTATATAATGTGATCCTGTAGCTTACTGTGTAGAAGCTGATGACCTATTTGCAATGTAAATGCAATCAATTGCCCACAAGACTGAAAGGAATAGAAATCAATTGATGATTTCTACTGAGAACAGCATCAATAAACTGTTCAATACAGTGATAAGTGGCTGCCTCTGATGTCACCAACAGTAGTTTAGAAGACTAGCTAGGAAGTTAAAGGCTATTGTGACTTTTAGATCCACAGGCAACCCATAACTTCCTTCATTGGACTCTCTCAAACTCCTTTTAATTCATGGCACGGAAGTCAAATATTCTACTTGAAAAATCTGTATCTAATAAATACTTCCTCTTCAGATAAACTCCAAAACCTTAGCCTGTGCCTATAAATCCTTTCTGGAGAATTTTCCTCTTCTTTTGCTGCCACTGTCTCCCCCTACGCATATGACTCAAAACTCACACATGAAAACTTATTTGAGAAATATACTAAGCAATAATCAAAATATTATCTGTTACCAAATCAAAGAATAAAATAGTGAGCTTGCACTTGCCCAGCCAAATAGCTGCTGAAAATACCATCATGCAAGTGAGATGATGTGTATGTCTGCAAAGTTCTGAAACCTTCAAAACTCCCTTTTTGTTTAGGCACAGACCAAGGAGATAATTTTATAAAGGATTTTAGGTGTGTAGAGTCCTCATAAAATTACTCTAGGGATTATGCATGTAAAAGTATGTTCAGTGCCAAGAAAGCACGTACTTTTAGTTGATCTAAGTGTAGGCGTGTTCATGAGTGATATTTGAGTGGAGCACAGGTAGAGTCATGATTTATGCAAGTTTATAAATTATGTATGTATCTGGGTACCTTGGGGGTTATTTTAGAAGTCACATTTGTGATTTTCATGTGGAAATATCAACATTTACATTTGAAAAAGGCATCATGTGGAAATTGTGATTTTGGGAAGGCAACGATTTACATCTGGACATGTTGGCTATGTGCAGATTTCCACATTTTTAAGAGTAGTGTTGCAGGTGTGATCTGAATGGTGCTGTAGTTTACATATGTAGAACACATTTTGCAAAGCATATTGATGTAAAGGTTCATGCATACAATGTCAGCATTTAACCCAGATGCCCTTAAGTACAAAGCTGAAAAATTCCAAATTACCTCTCTATCAACTGATAACCATATTGTTTTCTTTATTTTTTATTATACAATGACAAAAATAAAGGAAAATGAGATTACAAAAATACAAAAATAGTTATATTAAAAAAAAAGAAAACTCAACAAGCCCATATCAAGGGTGGCACAAAATTATCTTACAAAACCAATTAATAATCAATACCCAACTTGAAGGTGAAAAACAAGAAATAAATCCTTATTTTACAAACATCCCAACATCAATTATTACTGTGTGACAATTCCACTATGTTCTTCAGAATGAGCATTAAGAAACGCTTCCAATTGGGATACATCCAAAAATACATCATTAGAATCCCCCAAGGAAACCAAGCATTTACAAGGAAATTTTAGAAAGAAAGAGGCACCCAAAGCCAAGACATGGGGCTTCAAATTTAAAAAAGCTCTCTGCCTTAGCTGGGTGATTCTAGACACACCGGAAAAATGTTAATCTTTATCTCACAAAATAATTCATTTTTCTTCAGGAAATATAACCGCAAGATAGTATTTTTGTCAGTTTCAGAATGGAAAGAGACAACAAAGTTGATCTTGAAGAAATTTCATCTCTAGAAGATTCCAGAAAGGTAGACAGGTCAAAGCTTTCAGGTACTGGGTTGCCCTCCTTCTCCAGAGCAACACCAGGAGACAAACCTGAGCCTCATGGTAATAGAATATTTTATTTATCGGTACAGTAGCATGCTCTTGGAAACCCAAAGCATTCTTCAAGTATTGGAGAAACAAAATTAAGAGAGATAAACACCTTGTAATGGGAAAATTCAAACATCTAAGGTTTTTAGACCTGGAAACATTTTCCAGATTCTCCAGGTGTGTTTGGATAGCCAGAGTATCATTGACAAATGAGGAAATAGCCCCATGTGCCCAAGAGACCTGAGCCTCTATCTTACGAACTCTAGATTCCACACAACTAATCTGCATGTCATGTTGAGTTAACTTAGCTACAGATTCCATAGTAAAAACAGAAAATTGTGAAATGGTACCCCTAAGGGAAGCCTCCATACAGGTAATCAAAACATATAAATCCATCAAAGAAACATCTTTTGGATTACCACCAGGAACAAGTACAGAAACCACATCAGTTAAGCTATTCACACGCGGAACCTAAAGAGTGTGTGGGAGAGGGACAATCTCTCTCAAGTTCCACCCAAGCCCCGCAGCAGACCCATCTGATGGGGAACTCCCATGAAGAAGCAGTGCCTCCCTCAATTCACTGCACCATTGCCAGGCTTTGGGTTAGGGACACCATCCCCCAATAAAGAGGAGGAGTCAATTGGAGAGCTAGGAGTATCTGACAAGGACAACAAAACATTCTCCAAAGACTTGACAGTCATAATCCTGGGTCTATCCATAGGTCCCACAGTTTTAACAACTTTTGTAGGATTAACTGTACTTACTGTAAACACCTTTTTCTTGCGTTTTTCTATCATCGAGTCATCAGCTCACCATGCTCCTCTGTTCTCCAAAGGGGCTCCAAAGGGACAGACGATGCCCCTTTGGAAAACGCCCATTTGGAAATGCCTGCATCCACGTCCACAGAGAACAGAGATCATGTTATAGGACCTCAGATTATCTCAGCGGCTCGCTATTGGCTGAATCCAGCAGCGCACGTAGCAGGACAGTTCCCTCTTACTGTATGCAGCAGGAAGTCAGCCTGGAGCACCTCCGGCAGAGAAAACAAAGCAAGTAACTCCATCACCAATTAAAGAGGATGATCAAGGAGGATTAAGTCTCTCAGATGGTCTCAGCAGCTCGCCATTGGCTGAGTCCAGCAGCAGTTCACACTGGGTTCCCTTCTTATCGCCTGCAACAGGACAGTTAGCGTGGAGCAACTCTGGCAAGGAAAACAAAGCAAGTAACTTCACCACCAATTAAAGAGGAGGATCAATCACACTTTTAAGTCCTTCAGATGGCCTCAGTGGATTACTATTGGCTGAATCAAGCAGTGGTTCACACAGGGTTCCCTTTTACCACCTGCAGCAGGACCATCAGCGTGGAGCAGGGAAAACAAAACAAGTAACTTTGCCACCAACCATATTAATATAAATAAAATACAACCTTTAAAATGCTTGTATGCAAATGCTAGATGTCTAAAAAATTAGATGGGAGAGTGATTAGGAGGGAGAGGTGATTTCCCAGGAGCTGAGGAAGGACCTAAGGAGGTGTCAGCTCAAGCCAAACCGAGAGCTGTTTGCCCTCAGAGGCAAAAGCCCTGCTGTAACTGCAACTCTAAGCCAAACAAGTATCAGCTGGAGAAGCCAAGCCACACTGAGCCAGAAAGCCAGAAGCTGGGCTTGTACAGAGGCAGGCCTTCATCAGGAGAAGGAAGTCAAAGGCTACAGGGTAAGCCTAACTGTCCTAGAAAAGGATTTCACCAAGCTGCGGCCTGGGAAAGGCAAGCAGTGGAAGAAAGCCGGTTACTTGAGGATTTCTGCCATACAAGGTATGAGAAATGTATGCCTAATAAGAAAGCTGTGAATGTTAAAAGCCATAATAAAGCTGCTAGAAAACCTCTAAAGAAAGAGGATACTTTAAAGCCTAATACAGCACGTGACCGATGCCCTAGGCTAAGCCAAGGACATTGGGAGCTGCTACAGAAAATATACAAAACCCCTGAATGTGTTTTACAAGAAACCAGGGATATAGAATCAGAGTCTTCTGATAACGAGCCAATGCAAGTGGATCTGGCAGGAGATTTATCTGACCAAGAGATGGACTGTACACTTTGCATTTCTGAAAGTTTTGAGTCACTGCCAGACTTGTGATTGGGTGAATTACTAGCAGAGCATTCTGTATTTGTTTGAGCACTTCCATTCCTGTGACGTATAACAGTTTTTGCTTTGAACTCTGAGTTTGTTTTCTACCTGAATTAAGGACATTTGCTTTAAAGTTGTAACCCACTATTTAGAACCATGTGAAAAAGGGAAATAAAAGCCTTATTAATTCCCACCACTCAGCTTGATTGTTTCATTGAAGATTGGAGCTAAAGCAACTACAAGGACCAAGAGCCATTTGGGCCTTTAGAAGACTCTCCAATCTTAACCTTATATGTTTGTGTCCCACCCAGAGGCGTAGCGTGGGGGGTGCAGGGGGGGGGGCCGGCCGCACCGGGCGCAACATGGGGGGGGCGCTTCAGAGGGAGCCGGGGAAGCCCGCGCGAGGCCCCGGCTCCCTCTGAACAGCCACCAGCGTGAAGAGCCTTTACCTTCACGCTGGCGGCTGTTCCTGTGAAGCCGCGAATGCTGGGAAAGGTTAAAGGTTGCGATGCTGGTCGGGGGGGGCGGGCAAGGACTGCATTGGCTGTGATGGGGGGGACCTGGACTGGAAAAGGGCTAAGGGGGGGGGGACTTGGACTGGAAAGGGGCTAAGGGGGGGGGACTTGGACTGGAAAAGGGCTAGGGGGGGGACTTGGACTGGAAAAGGGCTAGGGGGGGGGACTTGGACTGGAAAAGGGCTAAGGGGGGGGACTTGGACTGGAAAAGGGCTAAGGGGGGGACTTGGACTGGAAAAGGGCTAAGGGGGGGGACTTGGACTGGAAATAGGCTGTGATGGGGGGGACCTGGACTGTAAAAGGGTATTGGGGGGGGACATGGACTGGAAATTGGTTGTGATGGGGGTGGAGGGGACCTGGACCAGAAAAGGGCTATGGGGGGGGGAAACTTGGACTGGAAATAGGCTGTGATGGGGGGGGGACCTGGACTGTAAAAGGGTTATGGGGGGGGGGACATGGACTGGAAATGGGTTGTGATGGGGGTGGAGGGGACCTGGACTGGAAAAGGGCTATGGGGAGGGGGGGGGGAACTTGGACTGGAAATGGGCTATGGTGGAGGAAGGGGGATCTTGGACTGGAAATAGGCTGTGATTAGGGGGGCTAGGACTGCAAATGGGCTGTGATGGTGCGGGGGGACTCGGACTGCAAAAGGGCTGTGATGGTGCGGGGGGACTCGGACTGCAAATGGGCTGTGATGGTGGGGGGGGGCCTAGGACTGGAAATAGGCTGTGATGGGGGACTTGGACTGGAAATGGGCTGTGATTGGGGGGGGGGAGGGCTAGGACTGGAAATGGCCTGTGATGTGAGGGCTAGCACTGGAAATGGGCTGATGAAGAGCTGGAATAGGACTGGAAATGGGCTGATGTGGGGCATGGGAGAATGGGACTAGAAGGGAGTGGATGCTGGGTGGGCCTAGAACTATAAGGGAATTGATTTGGGAGGAGGACTAGAATGGATGGGGAATGAGAATGGAGAGGGGAAAAAATATTTTGTGTGGAAGAAAAGTCTATGATGGGCCGGTATTGGGAGAGTAAGAGGGGCTTGAGAATGGAAGGGTGAAATTTAAACGGATGATAAAGGAATAAGGAAAGAATTGGGGGAAATAGCAAAAGGGAAACAATCAGTATGTTAAAGCAGAAATAGAGAGAGAATGGAAAACATCTAAAAGAGAAGAAAGGACAAATGGATAGCTCGCAGAAGACACGAAGAAACCAGAAGAAAGTGACTGGAGCAATTGCAACTGAAAAATAAAACGCCCAAACAGAAGGTAGAAAAATACTTTTTATTTTGAATTTATTAACTGGAATATGTCTGGTCTGGGAAGTGTGTATTGCTAACATCTTTGCGTTTTTGTTTAGTGCAAGAGGAAATTACTTTATAGTTTTATTTCTCCAGTGTTGTACATTTCATGTTTGGATTTTGGGGTTCCCAGTTTAATTATTATCTGACCAAGGAAGTTAGCCTATACGTATCCTCGGTAAGTTTTTGTGGGTGGGGCTGGGGGCGGGGCAGGGGTGGGACTAGGGGCGGAGAATGGGTGGAGCATGGCGAGCCACAGGTGTCGGGTTTTTCTCGGTGAAAAAGTTGGCAACCCTAATCCGATCCGAGCCGCCGGGTCGCCGCCCACTGTGGAGGGGGGGGTGCCAGGCGTGCGGTGCGGTGGGTGCGAAGAGAGAGCCTGCTGACTGCTGTGATCGGGTCCGGGTTAGGGGGCGCAAATTACTTGCCTTGCCCCGGGTGCTGACAACTCACGCTACGCCACTGGTCCCACCTGCCCTGGCATCCACTGGCCACCAGGGAAGTGTTGCTGACAAGCTACAGGGTATTTTTTCACTCAACATGTAATCAAACTCTGGAATTTGCTACCTTAGGACCTGTATAGTCGCTACTTCAAACACCTTAATCAATCCCCACAGAAGAACAAAATCAACCCAATAAGCCTGTGCTTGAGCCTTCAACTTATATGCACCTTCAGCCTGGAATGTTCTCCCATACACCATATGTAGAATCACAGACCTACCAACATTCAGAAAACACCTGAAAACCCTTCCATTTGCTGAACACTTTACCCCCCATTCTCATGAAACCCATCAACAACAATAAAATCAACTCAAGAAACCAAAGTTTAATACTCTGTACTGTACCTAGCTTGACATCAGAAACAATGATAGATGGTCTTGTATCATCTACCTAACCGTATATAAGAACATAATATATGCCATACTGGGTCAGACCAAGGTCCATCAAGCCCAGCATTCTTTTTCCAACAGTGGCCAATCTAGGTCACAAGTTCCTAGCAGTTTCCCCAAAAGACAAGGTTCCACAATGCTTGTATTGGGTCAAGCAATGGATATTTTGGGACCCCTATAATAAAGGTTTATGGACCTTTCCTCCAGGAACTTGTCCAAACCTTTTTTAAAACCAGCTACACTAACAGCTTTTACTACATCCTCCGGTAACAAATTCCAGACAAGTCAAGACAGTCTACCATAAAATAAGGACCCTCTGCCATCTACGTCCCCTCCTTGATCCCTCAGATTTTCGCACAGTATTCCATGCTCTCATATTTCCTCACCTGGACTACGCTAACATCATTTTCCATGGCCTGCCGAAGCACACTCTCCAGCCATTACAATTAGCCATGAACACAGCTTCCCGAATACTCCTCGGTGCATCCAGATTCGAACATATCATGCCCCTCTTTATTCAGCTGCACTGGCTCCCGTTGACAAACTGCCTGATATACAAAGCCCTTCTACTTACCTTCAAGTCACTTCATGGCATGTCTGTGACCTCCCTTGTAGCACTCGTATAACGCACCCCTGAAAACAGAATCAGGAGATCATGCATGCATCACTTGTCATTACCTCAACGATAAGGACATGCACCCAGGCTACGAAGAATCGTGCCTTTTCTTTATATGCACCATCCCTATGGAACACTCTACCTCCAACAATCCGAGCCATCTCAGACCAGTCATCCTTCAGGAAGGCCTTAAAGACATATTTGTTTCAGCTAGCCTACAACTAGCCACCCTAACTAGACCTGGTGCTATAACTCTACTGTCCAGCTTGCTTTTAGTTCTCTCCCTTGCACAGTCTAAGTTCATTCCCCTATTTAACATTTAATGTTTTTGCCACCTGTTCTTAATGGCTGTATAATACCTGTTCCATGGTTCTAAGTTCGATGTATCTTCCTGTTCTATGTAAATGGTTTACTGTTCATGTTATATGTAAACCGCACTGATCTTGAAAAGTGCAGTATATAAAAACAAATAAATAAAATAAATAAATAAATATGTAATTATGTGATGTTAAGCTTGGCATGTGTCTCCAAGCCTTGTGTTACATAGGCCATGATTGCACATCCACAGAGCACAGTTCAATGATAGGGTTAGCATATGCATAAACATTGTCTGTCAAGATACCTTGCTAATATAGCCTGTTCTGCTTGTGGATGATGTCTGTGCAGGAGTGTGGGCCTGGGTAATATCAATACACATGGTGCTGTCAGCGACCCATGTGGGAATGACTAGCTGATGTGTAGTCCCATGGAAGGTCTACACAGCTGCATGATATTGACAGATGTCAGCAGCTGTGAGGTGACTGTCCCCTCGCACACTGTATGTGAACATGGATGGCAGTGTGGTAGTGTGCCCACATCACCATTTTGTTGTGGACACTCTACATAGCATTGACAGACAATTGCTAGCAAGCACCATGATCTCAGCACCATTGGAATGTGCATGTGCATTTGAAGTGATATGTAATGCTACAAAAACATGCCTCCGCACAACTGTCACTGCAGTCTGTCCTGCTGGACCATCATGCGATGGCTCAATGAACATGGGTGTCTTGATAGACCAGCTTGCTTTGAATGAGGTTGCATATCGATATAGATGATCCCCAAAATGATCAGTGCCATCATGTGAGGTGGGCCTGAATGCAACCAAGCAGGACACTATGACAATGCTGCATGTTCAGAGTCCATGCAGCCAGCATAAAAGTTGCAGGGCATTAGCCATGGTACCCCTATCTGCCTGAACACACAACATTGTGACTGCCATTGCAGAACCATCCTGGCATGGGTCTGACAGCTAATATAGCACTCGGATCTATAGCATGGGTGGAGTGAAAACACTCTAAAAATGTGTGGCATGCAAGTCATGTGGCCCATGTCAAGTGTGTGCACAAATGTCAACAATAGCTGGAGCGATAAGACCATATGTGTTGTCTAGACAGTACATGGGCCTACAGTGCAAGGGAATGCACATTCACCCTGCTCTGAGATATCACAGGCATGAATGTGGACTATCAGGAATAATGGGGTCCCATGTAACTTTGTTGGAGGCCAACCCAATCCCACAGGTTGGTGGACATGGGTGCTGACAGAAATTGTAGGTTATGGGCTTATGCAATATGGTCACTGCCTCACCAATGGCTATAAAATATATGACCATAGTGGACGTACACACATGTCACATAGGCTGACAGGTGGAATGTGTAGCACACCATGTCAACTGCAATGAGGCCCGCAACATCAGCAGGGTGTAACATTTGCAGACACTGCAGCTGCATCATATCAGGCATACATGAGTCCACATGCCAGGAGCCCAGTGAAGATTCCCACCCTCTCAGTAACATGTGTGTGTGTGGAGATGACAGGTATGGACACTCACTAGCATGCCACCCTGCCCTCTCCTCCAGGACCTGGACAAGTAGCCCCGGCTGCTGGCACTTCAGCTTTTGCATCTTCTTCTGGATGTCTTTGAGCTGTCAATAGGAGAGAGATGAGATACATGATGGTGTCCTTCCAGAGGTCGCATCTCAGAAAACACACACTGACATGACCACATAGAGCCTGCAGGTCACACAATGTGCAAGGGGTCTGCGTCTAACCTGACATGTCATACATATGAGCCCCCATGAAGCGTATAGTAAGATGGGCTGCCAACACTGCGGCCTCCCTAGGTTCCTGGTGCCCTCAGGGAAATGCACCTGTGGTACCCATCTTTGCACAGATGTCCTACAAGCCAGTGAGGCCATAAGACATGCATGCACAAGTTGCTAGACAAACAGCTTTGCGACACACACTTGACAATGCAGGAAAGCATCAGGTCCCTATCCCTGGGAGGAGAAGGGACTTCATGATGTGACACAAGTCAGCATGGCTAACAACAATTCCCACAGATTGGCAGGTGATCACCACTGCCTTTGAAACACCACAACCACTACTACTACCACATATAACTCTACAAAGCTCCAGTTCTGTGCTCCAAGGTGTATGCAGTACTATGCTGACACATCAGAATGATGGTGCATGCTCATCTGACCTCAGACAGCTAGTCAAGCCAGGCTACACAACAGCTGAGGACAAGGAGATGCCTAGGGGATTGGTGAGGTGACACATAGAGGAACAAGCAACAATAGTATCCCCATGTGGTCTAGCTAAGAGATCTTCAACGGCTGCATGTGACAAGGGCCAGAGATGACTCCTGAAGTAATGACCCAGGGAGTATGTTATTGAGCAGCAAGGTGGAAGGGTATGGCAGGAGAAGACAAGGGCACTGATAGAATGTATATGCCTGAAGTGGAGTTCCAAGGAGAGGGGGTAGGGAGAGAGATGTACTGAGGAGCAGCAGAATAATCACACTGAGATGTTCATAGAAGACTGGCTGCTGTTATGGGAATGGAGAAGGAACCAGTCAAGCAACCTCAGTGGAGGGGGCATATCAGCATCATGCGGCTGTCAGACGTTCAACAGCATGGCAGATGCATAAACAGATTGAAGGGCGAAGAGATGAATCAGGGTAAACCACCCAATAGGAGTTTGTCATTGTATTGATGGGAGGGACCAAAAGAGTGGATAAGTGTTATCACAGTGTGCAGAGAAAGGAATGGGCTGCATTGTGGCAATGTGTGTGTGTGTGTGTGAGAGAGAGAGAGAGAGAGGCAACAGGTTCCAGCTGTCAGTAGGCTGATGGCTGAGATTGAGAGAATGGAGGCAAGGATCACCATGGGGTCCCACAATGGGGATAGGGGGAGGGGTGAAGTGTCACCCATAGATATTAGGTTGGAAGGAATGAAGGGGGAAGTGGCTGTAGGGTGATAAGACAGGAGCACTGTTGTCACCATGTCCATATCCAGAGGGCATTGAGAGATCCAGCCAGCAATGATGGATAAGCTGCTAGAGACCCAGACCTGGCTTCATGGAGACATGTCAGGCATAGTAACATAGTATATGATGGCAGATAAAGACCAGCATGGTCCATCTAGTCTGCCCAGCAAGGCGGCAAAAGTAGGTGCACTTGCCGCTCTGTACAGGTCACCTCTCCCCATGCCTTTGTTTAGGGGTGTACCCACCGCTCAGTGTAGGCCACCCCTACTTGTTCAGATATGTTATGCTTATTTTGATTTTATTCTTTTGCTATAAAGGGATCCACTATGTCTGTCCCATGCCATTTTGAATTCTGTCACTGTAATTGTCCCCACTACTTCCATCGGGAGGGCATTCCAAGCATCCACCACCCTTTCAGTGAAAAAGTACAGTATTTCCTGACATGGCCTTTCAGTTTACCCCCTTGCAGCTTCATGTTATGCCCTCTAGTTTTACAGCTTCCCCATCTTTGGAAGAGCTTTGTTTGTCTATTAATATTCTTTAAGTATTTAAAGATCTGAATCATATCTCTCCTGTCCCTCCTCTCCTCCAGTGTGTACATATTTAGGTCTTCAAGTCTCTTCTCATAAGTCTTATGACGCCGACTCCAAATCATTTTGGTCGTCTTCCTCTAAACTGCTTCCAGCCTTTTTATATCCTTTGCGAGATACATTCTCCAAAACTGAACACAATATTCCAAGTGAGGCCTCACCAATGACTTGTACAGTGGCATTAGTACCTCTTCCTTTCTGCTGGTAATTCTTCTCTGTATGCAACCCAGCATCCTTCTGGCTTTTGTCACCGCCTTGTCACACTGTTTCACCACCTTGAGATCATCAGAAACAATCACACTGAGGTCTTTCTCCTGGTCCATGCACATCAATCTCTCACCCCCTACTACATATAATTCCCTTGCATTTCTGCTTCCCAAGTGCATGACACTGCACTTCTTCACATTAAATCTTAACTGCCAAGCATTAGACCATTCTTCCAGCTTTTGTAGATCTTTCCTCATGTTCTCCACTCCATGAAGGGAGGCCACTCTGTTGCAAATTTTGCTGTCATCTGCAAAAAGACAGATTTTCCATTCAGCCCTTCGGAAATATCACTTACGAATATATTGAACAGTATTGGTCCCAAGACCGAACCCTGGGGCACACCACTAATCACCTGCCTTTCATCCTAGTGGGTTCCATTTACCATCACCTGCTGTTGTCTGTCAGTCAACAAATTTCTGATCCAGTTCACCACCTTGAGACCCATTCCCAAGCTGTTAAGTTTATTGATAAGCTTTCTATGAGGAACAGTATCAAAGGCTTTGCTGAAATCTAGGTAGATCACATCCATTGCATGCCCTTGATCTAGTTCTCTGGTCACCCAATCAAAGAACTCAATTAGATTTGTTTGGCAAGATTGTCCTTTGGTAAAACCATGTTGCCTCAGATCATGCAACCTGTTGGTTTTGAGGAAGTCCACTATTCGCTCTTTCAGGAGCGCCTCCATTACTTTTCCCGCCACAGAGGAAAGGCTTACTGGCCTGTAGTTTGTCACTTCTTCCCTATTACCACATCAGCCTTTCTCCAGTCCCGTGGAACCTCTCCTATCTCCAAGGATCTATTAAAAACATCCTTTAATGGCCCTGCAAGAACTTCTCTGAGCTATTTCAGTATCCTGGGACATATCCCATCTGGTCCCATAGACTTGTCCACTTTCAGTTTTGCAAGCTGTTCTAACACATCATCTTTTGTGAATGGTGTGGTATCTATTCCATTCCCATATGTATATTTGTCAATCACAAGTGGTCCTTCTCCAGGATTTTCTCTAGTGAAAACAAAGCAGAAGTATTCGTTTAGCATTGTCACTTTTTCAATGTCACTTTCCACGAATCCATTCCCATCACTTTTGAGTCCTGCAATTCCATCTCTGATTTTCCTCTTTTCCGAATATACCTGAAAAATGTCTTGTCACCACACTTCACATCTTTAGGCATCTTTTCTTCTGCCTTTGATTTTGCTATCCTTGTTTCTCATTTTGTCTCTTATAGTTTGATCTTGTATTCTTTTCTGTGCTCCTCTGTTTGTGAGCTTCTGAATTTTGTGAAAGCTGTGGTTTTTGCCTTTATTTGTGCAACCTCTTTGGAGAACCAATAGGCTTCCTTTTCCTCTTGTTTTTATTTACTTTCCTTACATATGTATCTATTGCACCTTTTAATGCTTTCTTTAGTTTAGCCCATTGCAATTCCACGTCCCTTGGCATGGATATGGTAGGTCGATCAAAGATGTGTCAGCGTATAGAAGTTCATGACAACCATGGGGGGAAATAAGTGCACTAAGGGACTGTGTTTTTGGGAGGGGCCAAGACCATGATCAGAGGACATCAAATGCAAGGGAGATGGCAGTAGGACTGGAAACAACAGAGCAAAGACTGGATGTGTGATGCCAGAGCTAAGAGGACAACCAGTACCCAACAGAGCCTCGACATGCAAGTGAGGACAGGATAGGTAGCACATGATGCTGATCCACAGTGGCAGAAGCAGAAGAAATGTGAAGGATGATAGGATCTGGGTACAGGTGCCCGGATCTTCAATAATTTGCAATAATTTGCACATGTTCTTGTCATGAGCCAAGTCTGTGGACTGTAGATGAGAAAAACCTGATTGCAGTGCATTCATAAGATATGGAGCAGTAGGAATGTCCTGACAGCAAGGGTGAACATCTCAGGCACATTTCCTGGAAGCTCAGGAGGAGAGAGAGATAGGTCAAGCACAGGAGGGAAATGTAGAGTCATGTGCAGCCTCCTAGGGCAGAGGTGTAAGCATCAGAGCGGTTTACAATATAACATAAAAGTTACAGAAAATATGAAAAGAACGCCATTAATTAGATAGGACAGAATAAGAGATACAGTGATAGTTAAAGGAATAGAGGAGACAAGAAGAAATGCTCCACATAGCATCCAAAGAGGTAGATATCATATCACCAGGTGTTTAAGCTCCCACTCACAACCTCCGCTGTCGACATCACCCCTCCATTGCTCCGATCTCCACAGCAAGCAGAACCAATGTAGCAGTGTTTTAAACGGCCCCGCACGGTCCTACGCCAAAGGACAGCGACACAGGAACAGTTGAGGTGCACAGCGATACACTCAGGGACTATGGTGGGAGAGATGGAAGGGACTATGATGGGAGAGATGGAGGCTATGAGATGGGTGGGGATGGGATCAGAAGAGCATGTAGTCATTTTGTAGGTTGAGCAAAGATGTGCTATTAGCATCTCTGTGGCAGGTGAAAGGAAAGTAAGGGTGACTGAAGGTGAGGGCAGGGCATAGAACTGAGGAGGGGGAAGGTGAGGTAGATTTGATCCCTCAAAGGAATGTAGACCAAGCCCCTGGGCATGGTCAAGATGGTCATCAGAGACACCTATATGAGCTGCATTGCATGCTGTGATAGCCATGCAAAATGTCTGTACATAGTGGAATAAGGGACACAAATACGGTTGACAACTGTATCCAGCTTTGAGGGACAATCCGATCCAGTTTTGGGTTAACATTGCTGGGGCCGATGACATGTGGTTGTGTGGGCCCTGCTATAGCCAGATAGCTATTACATGCAGCCAGTAAGGCAAAACCAGGGCTGGATCATGCTGACCCTCAACTCTGGACATGCTGTGGCTGTTATGGGACATGGACTGAATCCATTGGGTTACACCCATCATGGGCCATTTCCTATCCTGTGGTATCTTGGTTCTTCCCACCTATTCCATCAGCTTTGTTGAGCTGTATAGCTACCATATGTACATTGGGATGAGCTCAGCAGCCATTGTTCTGTCAGAGGAGGCCTTGTCACACATTGCTGCCCCATGAAGGGCACAGGGCTCCTGGCACATGGCAGGGGCTGGCTCCAGTCCTGCCCTTGGGGCACTGCATGCATCAACCTGCTGTTCTGTGTCTAGGGTTGCCATCTTCCTGATGATATGGGTACACATAGCGGGTGCATGCCAACAACGCCCCATATTGCTAGCCAGTCATAATGCTCGTAGGACCCCAGCAGCACATACATGGCGTCCACACACTGCAACGGCCATTGTTGCTGCGCATTCTCTATCTAAATTGAAAGCATGACTGCCAGTGGGTCTGGGGTGCCCTGGCACACTTGCCACTGGAAGCAGTACCCAAGCAATGCATTCTATATGTACACACTCAGAAT
The DNA here is from genome assembly GCA_033557465.1 of Ichthyophis bannanicus. NCBI lineage: Eukaryota > Metazoa > Chordata > Amphibia > Gymnophiona > Ichthyophiidae > Ichthyophis > Ichthyophis bannanicus. The sequence goes on along the minus strand of CM066032.1, from coordinate 366,272,139 downwards.
GCACAGACCATGGTGGCGAGCAAGGAGGTCATCCACAGGATGTCCAAAGTAAACAAATGCTGCACTGTGAGACAGGTTGGGTTGTCAGCCAAGAGGATATCTGAGATGGGTTTCTGTGTATGGGGGAGTATGTATGTTTGTGCGCACAAAAGGCTGGCCCTGTCACCATTTGGGACACACAGGTACATCATAGGTATTACAATACACTGTCCTGAGCAATATTAAAGCTCAGAGATCACAGCTAGAAACACCAGAGCCAATAGATGGCAGGTCCTTCTGGAGACATCAACAGAAAAACAGTGTCTTGCCCTCCATGGTGTAGGATGGGACTCAAACCACTGACCACTAGGTAACCAACCATCTGCTGCTGTCACCCAGGATCTTTGTGCTCTTGGCTCTTGATCATACAGCAATAAATGAGATGTCTGATATCACACAATCTTCCCCCAGACTGGGCCTGTATGAATAGCCAGAACCATGGCCCAGGAACATAAACACGGTTCCTGAGTGACCTACAGAACTGTTGCAGACTCACACAAAGCATGTTGTATCACTGAAGTCTCCATAGAAGTGCACCAAACCGCCATAATGCTGACATCAGGATGTGAGGCACAGACCCCCACTGCTCAGGATAATGTACTGTCAGTACGAGATATATGTCACATGGGGCCACACCCACACATGAGCTAGCCTAGGAGACCCAGAAGCACAACCTATGTGGTCTATGATGTTCACCTTGTTTGTTCAGCTTGCTATTGTGGCTATGTGAAGCCTCTCATGGGGGGTCAGCCCATTTCCTATGATCCCCCTCACCATGGAAACACATCCAAGCACTGGAGATAATGTGGCTGATGCATATATTCCACTTTGGAGCACATAGATGTGGTGGGGATGTCTGTCATGCTGAACCTTATCTGAAGACAGGTGGGGCTGCTACGTTACACCACTCACCCTGACCTACAGGATGTGCCCACATGGCCTGATGGCCCTCATCAGCAGCCAAAGATTTTGGTCTCCCATGCTGTGGTACACAGCCCAGTCATGCACCGAATGTAGCAAGGCCACTCTAGTGGTTGCAGGGCTCACTGCTGCCCAGTACAATCTCATCAATCAGCCCAGCTTGCTAACATGTAGCAATAGTTAGAAAGGGACTGTGGGCCACTGAACAAATACAGTCGCTGCTAAACACTGTTACATATCAATACCTGGAGCAGTACCCTGACCCAGGATGGCTGAGCCAAGAGCATATTCAGTGGGTGGGTGCTCCCATGGGTGGGGAGGACTGCAATACCCCAACCAGAAACCTTCACATGGGCCAGCATCTTGCTGACCACCACTCTCTACCTTGCCCATAACTGGCAGCCAGGCCATACCTATCCCCATATGCATCTCCAGGATGAGCCCACACTCACAGGGGACTGGTGAGGAACATGGCTATTACACCCACCCACCCACTTGGGTACTGCTAGCCAGCCAATGAGTGCACATAACCATCATGCTGTTATGGCCAATGTGCAAACAACATGAAGATGAGGCAGCCAACCCAGTGGGGCTGAAGTTGTGATACTGTGACAACACCATATGCCTACCAATGTGGCTGTATTGGCAGTAGCCTAGTGGTTAGAGCACTGGCTTGGGAACCAAGAGACCAATGTTCAATTCCCACTAGCACTCCTTGTGGCCTTGGGCAAGTCACTTAACCTTCCATTGCTCAGAAAAATCCAAGTTATCAACATCCTTGTTTAATGTATGTTTACCAAGTTTAAGCTACAATGTAAACCACTTTGATTGAAATAATAAAGTGGTATAAAAAAACTGATAAATAAATATCAGAGGGATAGACATCTCATGACTATCTCTGCAGTGTGGGAACCAAACAGACCTCTGCCCTAGCCATGTCTATAGCCCTCAGCATCACCCAATACCCCCACAATGTGTACATGATGTCCAAATGAATGCAATTAGTTGCATTGTACCTGCACAGATGCCAAATGTTCTGTCAGTAACAGAGTAGCTAGAGATGGCTGCAGGGCATGGACATTGGACTCAGAGACATGCAACTTGGTGCAGCAGTCCACCACTGGGACACAGCTGGCACAGTCTGGGAGGTCGATACCCACCAGGGCACTCAGGGATTACTGCACCAGGGATTACTGCACCTCAGCCACAGTGTGGGATACATGTGAGCAGAGTGCCCAGGCCCAAGCAATGGCCCTGACTGCATGCACATGCAAATCCTGGCCAAAGGTATACCTAGCCCCACCCATTGTCATGAGCATTCATCCACCAATGTGTGCTGGAACCTATATTGTGCATCAGCCTAGATATCCACACAACCCCCTGTTCACTGTCTGCTATCCCCCATCCCCCAGTAGCAGAGATGTCACAGCTGCAGCCTACACCAGATATGTAGTGCACCTGATATACAAGAGGTGGCAGACATGCTCAGCGCTGTGGCTTGGTTTGTGAACCTGTGTCCAGGGGTAAAGCAGTGTTCAGCCCCCAGTTGCATAGGTGGGCATGGTGCTGGCACATCTCCCAAACCTGTGGACCCATGAGAACTGGGTCAACTCACACAGAGGTACCAGGACAGTACTGAAACACAGTCACTGCCATACCCACCCGTGACTGGCAGCTATTGTGTAACACTACCTCTGTGGGTTGGGCTGGAGATAGCCATTCCCCTCATTGGCATGTGTAGATACAGCTGCCAGGGTCCCCACAGGTTTTGGCGGCCTGAATGCCTCACTGGGTGAGTGGTGTTGCCAATGTGCATAGCTTAGGGCACAGGGCCAGTGTGCACAGCCATCTTATGGACAGCTATGGCACAGTGTTATACGCCTGTTTCCCAATATGCTATGGAAGGGGATGGAGAATGAGGTATTATACAACACTGTACCAGGAGAACAGACTGATAGTTGTGCCTGTTGCCACCCTCATGTGTTTCATACTCACTGCTACATCTCATCACCCATGGTTGCATACAGGAGCCCACTGCCATGTGAAAGCAATGGCCCTCCCTACACAGTTTCCACCAAGAGCCATTTGGTAGATCTATATCTCCATGAGCAGGGTATTGGATGGGCAGCTCCTATGCCCTTGCCTTATTGACAGAGCTTATATGCCTCCTGTCCACATATGCCTATGCAAACCACTAATGAGATATGACACACAGCCACAATGGCAGATTACTAATCATTACTGCTGTGCGGGCCCTGCCTCTGGCCATACCTGCTGCAGTCTCCCATTGGAAGGGGAAGAAGAGGGTGGTGCCAGATAAGCAATGGCAGAGGGCACAGTGCTTTGGTCATAAGGCCAATGAGCTTATCATTGAGATGGTCATGGACAAATATGAGCTGCTGTTGGGTCAGCAGAGCAAACAGGGCCCATACATGGGGCACAGACAGGGGGGAGGGCAGAACAACTCCAAATGACACCCATGGAGGAAAGTCTGACAGCAACCATGAGGCAGCAGGTATGTGAGGATCTTAACATTTATCTTAGTTTTTAATATTTGTTTTAATTTTTTTATTATTCATGATTTTTAACTGTCCTTTATTACTTGTATACATATTGTTTTTTGAGGATTAACACCCAATGAGGAAGGCTACGGCCGAAACGCGTTGGAGTATTTCACACAATAAAGCACCTGTGACCTCCACATACCACTCGCCTGTTGCTTCCTTCAGCTTGTTGTGAGGGTATTTGCTCCTTTACAATAAGTTTAATATCTTATTCATGCACTAATACATTTCTTTTTTGCCCTCATAACTGGTTATAATGATATGTGATCTGATTTTTATATCTTTGTCTCTTCAATTACTTGGTGACTCAAAAGGGCTTACCACATATCTTTTTTTTCCTTTTTCTTCTTCCATTTTGGGGTTATCTTGATAATTAAATGCATAAACCCATTGTCTTTATTGTTTTCTGTAATAATTGAACATTTCCCCTGAAAGTTGTTTAATGTAGCATTTGTCCGTAGTGATCATACTTTGTATCTTTTCACTAAGTACTCATTGGCCTTTTTAATATGGTGCCATTTATCAGTTGTGGTTAATAAGTTTCAACCTCAATAATACCTGTTCTGCTCTGGACACACAATTTCTTCTTTGTTTTAGCTATTATTATTTATAATTTTATTTTTACAGTGAGCAGCATTTCACAGTGTTGCACTGGAGTGTGCCCTAGTAAATTGAAAGCCTATTGACTGTAAGTAATCAGTGATATTGTTTAATGATTCCCCTGCTTCTCCAGTAATACATACTAGATGGACATCATTTTTATATTACATGTTTGCCTGGCCTTTTTACATATTTGCATTTTATTTACTTATTTAATTACTATCTATTTATTTCGTTTTAATATTGATCTGATTGATTTTTAGCTATGTTTTCAATCATTTTTTAAATTATGCTTTGATGGTCTATTAGGGGGTTATTCTGAGGCACGAATAGCGGGAGCCCCCGACTAACTTCCTGACAAGTTGTGCGGGGAAGTTAGTTGGGGGCGGGAAGAGGCGGCCCAGGAGTAGAGAGTGGGCGGGCAGTGGGCGGTCGCCGGCCCTGGACGTATAGGGTCGATTCTAATGTCAGCCCTGTACGTCCAGGGCTGGCTAAATGGCCAGGGAAGTTATTCCATCTCTGGGGTGGAATAACTTCCCTGGACTTTTTTTTTGTTCACTCCTGGGCGAGGAAGGGGCTGGGGGGGAGGGGGGTCAGGCATTGCGACTTTTAAATGGAGCCACGGTGCCATGGCAACATGATGCCATGGTGCCGCGGCTCCATTTAGAAGCCTGACTGAGCTATTCGGGCAGTGCCTGTACATGCAGGCCGGGACACGTACAGGCCTGATCGCAATTCTGATCCTGCAGAGCTAGACATACCCCACAGAATCAGAATTGTGGTCCCCTTTGTACTTCCAGCTCAGACCGGATGTAAAAAGGGGATAGCCATGTGGGACAGAATCCGGCACTTAATGTTTTAATTACTGAATTTAATTGATCCTTGTATATGGTTCTTATTTTGCAGCATTATTGATTATGAATACATATTGTTTTTGATTTGGTTTAATGAGTTATTATTGCACATTTGCACAATAACTATTGTTCTTGTACCCATTTTTAATGTTGTATTTCTATGGTTATCTTTGAGGTAACCTCCTGATGAAGGCATTGCCAAAACATGGCAATGTTGGGGTAGTTAATAAAAGACTTTTTTGCATCATTTTCTTGCCCCTTTGTTTTCTCCTAGTAGCCAATGAGATTTTATGTGTGTTTTTGTTGTGGTGGTAGAGACAAGGACAGTATCAGAATTCAAAGATGCATGGGACAAACACTGAGGATTTGTAAAGGTAAATAGGGGACTAGTTGATATGGAAGGGCAGACTTGATAGGCCATGTGATCTTCTTCTGCCATCATGTTTCCATGTTTCTGTTTCTAGGATGTGCACCCTGGTTAGTATGGGGGCCTCCAGAGCTGTGAGCTATGCTGGCCCATCCCATTGAACCTGAGACATATACTATGAGTGGAGGTGTAGCCTAATGTTAGAGCATTGGCTAGGGAACCAGAGGCTCAGGGTTCAAATCCCACTACAACTCTTTGTGGCTTTGCACATATCCCATAACTGTCCATTGCCTCAGACAATTCCATGTTATCAGTGTCCCAGTTTAGTGTACAGTACAATGTCAACTGCTTTGACTGAACTGATTCAGCAGTATAAAAGATCTGTTACTTATCTAAAGGCATAAATGCTGGCCAGTCAATGACAGGCATTTGCATCTACAGTCCTAGATAGTGGTGGAGCACAGTGAGCATGTGCATCCATGTTTGCTTTGACCAGGGCTACACACCTCCACAGTCAGGGGCTCATGACAGTTTAGTGATGGCAGGCAGAATTGTGACAACGGCACTGCTCAATGATGCATTCATGCATATCCATGACATGTACATGGATCTCCCCCTGAGTATCCACAGCACTGTGGGCACATCCCAGGCTTCCCATACCTTGTCTATCTAGAATATGCTCCTGATTCAGGAGCATTGTCAGACCCAAAGCCCCCTCTCCCCCTCCTCATGTGTGATATGTCATCTGCCCAAGTCCATCCTGGGAAGTGCCTTACAGCCTAATGCACCTGTGCCTCCATCTCAGCTTTTCCACTTTTCTCTCCCCTTTATTCACACACCACAAGCTGATCCCTATAGCTCCTTGGCATGTCCCATCTAGCAACTACACAGCCCTCATACCCAGCTGCTGTACCCCAGTTCCCATGTGCACTCATTTTACACACATCCACACACTTAATTCCTTGCTCTATCCTCACATCTCTAAACCTCTGTGGCCCTTTGGATGCCCGCAAACAATCTCTGTCCCCTGTCCTTCCAGGGGGGTTCCCGCTGTCCGCACATTGCTCCACATCACCCACAGAGTCTGGGTGCATGCCCTGTCATCATGATGTGTGCCCACCTCTTGCTGCCATTCCTGGTCAGGACAGACTATGAGGAATATGCATGTGATCAGTAACCCACGTGGAGAGTGGTGGCATGCCTGTTGTTGAGAAACTGTGCATGGCACTGATGTGTGCATACATATTGTTAGTGCCCTGCCACAGATATACTCTCTAGCAATGTGTTAGCAATACATACTTCTGATTCTCAATGAGTTGGTTTCTATATGGCAATGTGTTGCTGGATATGTATGTGGGCTGTTAGCCAATGAAGGGAGGCAGCTAGTCCATGTTATAGGCTGGTTGGCACAGCAGTACATCTGCGGTGGTGTGGGTATGGGGCCTGCCAACATTATGTCCAAGAGGATGATGATGAGAGGCCCTCATTCGCTCAGCTGCCACACAGGTTGCAAGACACCGTACTGATAATCAGAGGGCTATCTATCATCTCAGACCCTACGTAACACATTACACAGCTGGTAGAGGATATCAGCAAGCATGATGTTTGCACAGTGATAGCAGCATGCCAAAGTGTAGCCCCGCAGATGGAGTGCCAGTCTGTAGGGCATGCTGCGGAAGATGGCTTTGGCACACAGCTGCACTGTGGGGTGTCATGTTCTGTCAGGGCATTTCCATACCTTTCCCAGTCCCTTCCACAGACTGTCACATTTTCAAGTGATCCACCATTACAATGCACTGCCATGATAGTCATTCAATGGACATGATAGCCTCAGATGTGCGTATATGCCTGTCCCCGACTGGCTATGAGGCACATCTGTGAACCTCTACCATTGACAGTACAGGTGTGAGATGAGTGTCAGTCCATGAGTGTGATCAGGTTGTCTGTCTCTGGCTTTTTCCAGGATGCCTGGATGATGTATATGATCCTGCAACTGGGGCTAGTCAGAGGGGCTGGGACACCAGTCTGTGGGGTATCTGAGACAGGATGCTTTGCAAGTCCCATGGTAGGAGACAGCCATACCAGTCTGCTGTAGAGAGCGAGCTGGAGCCAGATCTGCACCATACCCTCTCAGATGATGATGATGATGAGGTGCTGTCTCCATGTTCCCCATTGGAGGAGGCCGGAGGATCGGGAGAGACAGTGCCAGCACTGTAGGGAGATGTTCAGGAGGCCCACCCCGATGCATATGTGAATACTACTGAGCACCATCCTGTGTCTGTTCTCAGGACTAGGATCCTCCAGGGTATCCATGAGGACCTGGCAGTGCACAGTCGTGGCATCAAGGCACATCTGACAGGTATGTAGTTCATGTATGGGTACATGATATCAATGTTGCTACTTGGTATAAAAAGTTACGACAACATGTTGAGTTTGAGTTATCATCAGATGATTCCTCTAATATTGAAGTTGGCAAACCATCAAAAGAGGATTTTTTGGAAGAGGGTGGAGCAAGGAAGAAGAAGAAAAACTCTTACAGGGGCCATTACAGAGACCGGGGTGCGGCACGATCAAAGAGCTGAATGTTTCATCAGGTTTTAAGACTAGAACATTGTCGCTGGTTGTGAACCTATCAAATTTTTTATTGACTGAAAATCATCTGGACTTGCTTAACAAAGGGTTGTCGTATGTCCCACAGATAGCCTTTGATTCTTTTCAATTTAGGGTTGATTTGGAAATTTCATCAGAAAATTGAATTTTAAGGTGTTTTTTGCCTCCAGTTCCAGGCCACAGGATAGTTCTGAAATGGTGGCTGGTACAACGATAGATATTCAGCATCCAAGGAGGGTAAGGCTGCCTTTAAAATCTACTTGGAACCCACCCGGCCAAATTCATCCAGCCGTGTTAGTTTATAAGCAATTAATTTTGCAGGATGTCGAGTACTTAGAGCATATGAGGCAATGATCTTCTTGTATGTTGTCTTCTGAAGAAAAGAAAGCCTTGAAGGATTTGTCTTCGAGGCCCGAGTTGGTGATTTGTCATGCAGATAAAGGAGGGGCAATTGTGGTGCTTGATCGTGCCGATTATCTGCGAGAAGCTGATTGACAATTATCAGATGCTGGTGTTTATGAATGTTTGTTGACTGTGGCTGTCTCCCATTAGGCCATGACTATCTACATGCTGTGTAATTTTGTTCTTTATGATGGTTTCTATCATTTTCCCCGGTACTGACATCAGGCTCACCGGTCTGATCCGGGAAACTACAGACCGGTGAGCCTGACGTCAGTACCGGGGAAAATGGTAGAAACCATCATAAAGAACAAAATTACACAGCATGTAGATAGTCATGGCCTAATGGGAGACAGCGAACATGGCTTTAGACAAGGAAGATCTTGTCTTACTAATCTGATATGTTTTTTGAAGGTGTGAATAAACAGGTAGACAAAGGTGAGTTGGTTGATATAGTGTATCTGGACTTTCAGAAAGCCTTTGACAAGGTCCCTCATCAGAGACTTTTGGCAAAACTAAAAAGTCATGGGATAGGAGGCAGTGTACTATTGTGGATCGGGAACTGGTTAAAAGATAGAAAGCAGAGGGTAGGGCTAAATGGCCAATTTTCCCAATGAAAAAAGGTGAATAGTGGAGTACACCAGGGATCTGTACTGGGTCCGCTACTTTTTGACATATTCATAAATGACCTGGAAAAGGGAATAACTAGTGAGGTTATCAAATTTGCAGACAACACAAAACTGTTTAAAGTTGTTAAAACCCAAGAGGATTGTGGAAAACTGCAGGAGGATCTGGATAAATTGGAAGACTGGGCATCCAAATGGCAGTGAAATTTAATGTGGACAAGTGCAAAGTTATGCACCTACACAATGCAAGGTTCCACATTGGGAACCACCACCCAGGAAAAAGATTTAGGAGTCATCGTGGATAACATGTTAAAACCCTCCGCCCAGTGTGCAGCGGCAGCCAAGAAAGCAAATAGAATGCTAGGTATCATAAGGAAAGGAATGGAAAATAAAACAAAGGATATTATAATGCCTCTGTATCGTTCCATGGTACGACCACACCTTGAATATTGTGTGCAATTCTGGTCGCCGTATCTTAAAAAGGATATAGCGTTATTAGAAAAGGTACAGAGAAGAGCCACCGAAATGGTAAAGGGGATGGAAGGCTACTCCTAGGAAGAGAGGCTACAAAGGTTAGGGCTCTTCAACCTTGAAAAGAGACGGCTGAGGGGAGATATGATAGAGGTCTATAAATTAATGAATGGAGTGGAACGGGTAAACATAGATCGATTGTTTACACTATCAGAATATAGAAAGACTAGGGGACATGTAATGAAGCTACAGGGTAAACTATTTAAGACAAATTAGAGAAAATATTTTTTTCACTCAACGTGTAATCAAACTCTGGAATTTGTTACCGGAGGATGTACTAAGGGCTGTTAGTGTAGCTGGGTTTAAAAAAGGTTTGGACAAGTTCCTGGAGGAAAGGTCCATAAACCATTATTAAAAAGGGACCCAGGATATCAATGCTTGACCCAATACAAGCATTGTGGAACCTGTGTCTCTTGGGGATACTGCTAGGTACGAATGACCTAGATTGGCCACTGTTGGAAACAGGATACTGGGCTTGATGGACCTTGGTCTGACCCAGTATGGCATATCTTATGTTCTTATGTTCTTATGATCCTACTAGTCATTTACAAGCTTGCATCAAAGAGTCCACTTCTACTGCACTGCATGATAAATTGATTTCTAAAAAAGAACGGTCCTTTTTGAATGTTTATTATCCTACTATTGCTAAGTTTTATTTGTTGCCTAAGATTCATAAAAATATGACACATCCTCCAGGTAGACCTATTGTTTCCACCAGGGGGACTGTTTGGTTGGGTGACTTCTGTGCATCGAAAAGAGACTGATAGGAATACTTTCCTTCATTATTCTAGTGCACACCCAGTGCGTTTACGGGATGGGCTACCTTTTTCCCAGTTTATCAGGTTTCGTAGAAATTGTTCTGACCTTTCTGACTTTAAAGGGAAGTCTAGATCTTTGATGTCTGATTTCAAGGAAAGAGGTTATCCTGTTAAAGTAATTAGTCAAGCTTATCGTCGGGCTCTGTATAATAATAGAGCCCTCCTCTGAAGTCCACGTAATAAGAGGAGTTTTGATGGGGAGGGAGAATGTGTGAACTTGATTACAAAATATTCTCCATTCAGTTCACGAATACAGCGGATTGTAAAGAAACACGCTAATGTTTTGAGAACGGGAAAGGCACTAGATGTGTGAGGTTGCGCAATCAGAACCTGAAGGAAAGGTTAAGTCCTGCCTACTTGCGTCCTTTGATCCCTCACATGATAGATAAGGTCGGGCACAGTAAGTGTGGCAGTTGTTCAATTTGTTCAGTGACATGTGACATTTTGACCTTTACATACCACGGGAAAATGTATGAACTTAAAAAGCAGACTTCCCTAGTGTTTTCTGCAAATGTGAAGGCTGTTTGTCCCTTAAGAAGTGCTCTGGGACCGCAGGGGGGAGTGGTTTAACTAAGATGGCTGCTGGCCTGCATGCTGTGTGAGAACATGCCAAAACAGAAGAGAAAGTTGAAGGTTCACCTGCCTGAGACCCTCTCTGGCCCCGTGGATCAGTTCGTGCAGCTGAGCGAGGAAAACAAGAAGGAGATTAGAGTGGGGCTTGGAGACTTGTGTGAGGAAGTGACATCTCCGGTTGCCCTAGACACCACGTTCTCTCCAGTGGCAGGACCTCCACTGCAACCTCTGACCTTCTCCGACCTCTCCCCTTGCTTCCCCAGTGGGGGACTTGGAAAGCGAAACTCCCACTGGTGGTCGGCAGCAAACAGTGGAGATTGAGGCGGAGAGTGAGAACCTTGGCGTTGGTGTTGAGTCAGTGGAAGGAGACTCCCTACAGCAGGATTTGTTGTTTCCTATTCAGTCAAGTGCTTTGCCTTCTGTGGAAGTACCTACTTTTTAATTTGTGCTTGTTCGACCCAAGATTGTTACGCTGGATACTGTTTGGGACGTAATTTCAGCATTATCTGTTGCAGTCTCTGCCCAGATTGCCGGATCGTCAGCGAGGGTTTCGTCATTAGAGGAGAAGGTACAGACATGTTGCTCTGATTTGGAAGAACTGCATCATAAAGTAAACTTTCTGACTGAGATTTCCTCGGCTCTTGTTGAGGATAATAACTTCCTTCGTGTTAAAATGGAAGGTTTGGAGAACGCTGCAAGGGCCGCAAACCTGAGAATTTTGAACTTTCCGGTTATTCCGGGAATTTCTTCGTTGGAACTTTTCAAGAAGTATCTTTCAGAGGTTTTGGCTGTGCCCATTGATGTAATGCATCCTATTGTGAAGGTTTATTATTTACCTCAATTTAGGAAAGATCCAGGCTCTACAGGTGATAATGGTGGTATGGATGTAGATGTTATTAATGTTTCAGATTTAACAGCTTCTCCCATTGGTAATTCTATGAAATTGGCTACATTATTAGTTTCCCTTGCTCTGATATCTGACCGGGAGTGGCTTTTAAAGTTATTCTTTAAGAAGCGTCAGTCTTTATTCTACGGGTCAGAGTTTCTATGTTCCCGGATATTTGTAGAGAATCACAGAAAAGGCATAAACAATTTCTTCTTTTAAAGCCTGGGGTATTGCAGATTGGGGGGATGTATCAATTACATTTTCTTTGCAAATGTGTTGTTATGTATAATTCTAAGAGATATATATTTCATCAACCTGAAACTCTTTCAGTTTTTATTAGTTCTCGTTTACCTCTATCTACGACCCCGGCTGTAGGTTGATGTACTTGCTAAATACAATGATGTACACTAGCACTCCTTGTGGCCTTGGGCAAGACACTTAACCCTCCATTGCCTCGGAAGAAAGGCCTGGCAATCTACTTCCGGTGACACTGCCACACTGCCAAGAAAACCCAGGAGCTTCTGGGTCGCCAGGAGTCAGGACTGACTCAAAAGGCACACATTGCATTGCATTCTTCTATCCAGTGACCTATTTTCTTTTACCTTGGATTATCATGGTGATTCCTCAGTTTGCCATGTGTATTAAGGTACCACCCTCCCCCCTTTATTGTGGACTATTGGTGAACCTGGTTGTTTGTTTTTTTTCCTTTTTCTATATATGCATTGCTTATGAATTATTTCTGGAAGGTTTCCCCTTTTCTGTTAAGCTTTGTTGCTTGATTTATTTTGTAAAAATATATAAATTATAAAAAAAAAAAAAGCAGACTTCCTGTGGATCTTCTTATGCAGTGTATGGTATTCTTTATCCATGTGGTTTGCTATATGTGGGGAAGACTATGAGATCTTTTCAGATGAGGCTATGTGAGCACAAAAGGCTGAATTGTATGGTGCATGAAGCCCCAATTCTGCAACATTGTCTTAAGGAGGGACATGTCTTTAGTGATCTACAGTGCTTTTGTATCGATGCAGTGGTGGCTGGGAATAATGGACAAACAAGGGAGCAGGCATTGATAGTTTGTGAGCAATGGTGGATCTTTCATCTATGGACGGTGATCCCTGGTGATCTGAATTTGCAGATAGATTGAGGTGCATGTGTTTGAAGAAGAGGAGGCTATCTATGGGTTTCTTTAGTCAAATTTAATTACATCATTTTTTGGAGTATTTAAGGGGCGGTTCCAATGTGAAACCACATGTGCTGCATTTTTTGAGATTGGCCATGGTGAAGGAAGGCCGGGTGTGTATGTATTTATGTGCAGGTGCTGCCATGGGGTAAGTGGAGTTCTTTGTTTATTACAGTTGGTGGTATTATGGGCATGATAAAGGGTGAATTACAGATTGTTTAAATTTTCTCTTGACAGTGTTTATTTTTTCCCCTGAAGAAGCATTGTAGGGGCACAGTAGATCCTATCACTCTTCAAGATTCTTCAGTTTAAGTTAAGTTCAAGATGATCTGATCTGCTTATCTGTCATTTGATATTGTATATGTTTTTGAATACATTTTGCTTACCCTGGAGTGGAGTAGTATTGGTCATTGAGGTGTTAGGGTGGTGGCATATAGGTTTTTCCTTGTATGCCAATGTTTTACCTGATAATTCTGAGACCTCCTCTCCCGTTTGGGTATTTTTGGCTCTATGAATTCACCATAGTGCTTTGTTTTATATGGAGTGTTTTTCTGATTTTTGATATAGTTTTCACTCCGAAAGTGACCTTTTTGCTTACTTGGTGTGGGGGAGCAAATGCAGGATGGTGATGGCCTCACATAGTGCCAATGGTACCAAGATGAATTCCACAAATGACTGCTGCACTGTGATGTATGGATGGTGGGCAAATAGCCATGCCTGCTACACTGATCCTGCTGCTGGACACATGCACCAGTTTATGGTAGCCATTCACATTTGTCCACCTCCCCTTCTGTCATTTGCACCAACACTCCCATGTCCACAGGTGTACTGGTGATGCATATCTTCGGGTTGTCCCCCAACAAGGTCACATAAAGTGTTGAGCAGACAGGGTAGCAGTTGAAGGGTGATGGAGTCATGTGTACAGGAGGGGAGGCAGCAAGTAGTGTGTAGCATGAGCCACCATCATGAGAGGGCTCAGGGGGTGGGCTGGATCACTTGGGGATCCCTTGAAGGCCAGGACTGTCATGGGGGTGATTTGTTGCATGGAAGCTAAACACATGCCATATGTAAGAGGGTGGGGCTCCCTGGGTGTGCCACTGTGACACACGACAGGGCTGTCTGCTCATACTCATCCATGGCAATTGCACTCCACCTCTGCACCCCATGGCCACATAGTTGTCGCCAGTCATGCAATCGGTGTCAGGACCTCCTCACATTGTCCACAACTGCACTGGGCACAATGGGTAACTCACATTGCTCAGGTTCACTTTGACCTTTCAATGAGCATATGTCTCTGTGTGAGCACCAATCCATGAGGGGACTATACAAATGGAATTACAGTATGACCAAGTTGTTTACCACCATGTTTACAGATCTCCACCAGTCCATGGTGCATGTGGAACAGAGGCTGGAGCAGATGCAGGAAGGCATGGAACAAGGGCTGGGACATCTTGTGGATGTAGGGAAAGGTGGCTTCACCACACTAAATCAGAGTCTACAAGCCCTCATAGCTTCCAGCTTCCTGCAGACACAGCAGCAGCTCCAGAATGAGGTGAAAGCAGGCCCTAGCTACTGGCAACAATAAACTGTCCCACCACATCTGAGGAGGGATCGTGGAAGACCCAGGCCAAGGATCCATGACCAGGCACTGCCCAGATATATTGATACCTTTCATGACACACTTCCCTCACCTCTGTATGGTTACTGTACAATGCTGATTGCAACCTCTATGAGGAGAAACCTAATGGTTAGAGCACTGGCCTGGGAACCAAAAGACCAGGGTTAGAGTCCCACTAGTACTCCTTGTGGCCTTGGGCAAGTCATTTAACCCTCTATTGCCTCAGAAGAATCCAAGTTACCAATGTCCCTGTTTAATGTACATTACCAAGTTTAAGTTACAATGTAAACTGCTTTGACTGAAATGATAAAGTGGTATAAAAAACTGTTAAATAAATAAAATGTCAGGCCTGGCAAAACATGAGGGATCCATGCAGTCAGGAGCCAGGACATTGATGTTCACATTGTTTGTTCAAGCTGGTATTAGACTGCTGGGCATACATCAGTGGTCAGGCATCCTCAAGGGTTACTCAGGCACAGCACATACATCAATGGGACCGTGTGTGTATGACAGCTGCAGGACAATATGTACAGATGAGAACCGCCTGTCCCTAGGGACTGATCTGCATCTGATGATGATGGCAGTGACTGAGTGGACCTCTGCATTCTTTTGGGCCAACCCAGCAAGCTACCATGTAACCATTGTTAGCCATTGGTGACCATCATCACACTGACATCATGTGAGACACATTCTGCAGATCACTGTGGGAACCATGTGTCATCACTGTTGCCACCTCAGATAATTTAACAACATACTTGGACATGCAGGGGTGTCACTTATGGTGACTACACAAGCACTGGTGGGGGCTGGCACACATCATGTGGTGTCCATTGATTGTATACTTGGACTGCCAGGTGATTATTCCTCTGCACATCCCATTTGATGCTGCACACCCTGATATGAGACATTGTTCTCTCATGTTCATAAACAATTGTTATGTTTTCATGTTCATCACTGGAGCTCGTCAACATGATACCTGCGCATGTTGGGTCTGTATCATGTATACCACTAGTGCACTGGGCGAGACAGCCACCAGTGTGTCATAGGCTGTGATATATGAGGCACACCCATACATGGTGTGTCATTTTGCCATCATGGACAGGTCTGTGGCCAGTGGCCTGCTAACTCAGGGCTGTGACATGGTGCACACAGGATGGCTGACCATGATATGGGGATATCCTCTACAGATACATGATGTGCATCCCTTCCTTGCCTCCATGCATTTCCCACATGGTCATTGGTATATCTGGTCTCACAGAGATGGAACCGAGTAGAGTCAATACACTGTTCTGATCCCTCCCTTTGGATACCTCATCTGACAACATGACTCACCATCGGTGCATACGTATGTGCCCATCTCATACCACAACTCATCCTATATCAAATATTGGCATCTTACAGGTCTCATTTCCACTGGTGGCAGTAAAATCAGATGAATGGACTTTGGCCTGTGGGATCCAATGCATGGCTCTTTATCTATCAGCACTGGCAGCTGTAAACCCACATCTGCAGCCATGGGCATGGGAGGGAGACGTATGTGGGGGTAGGAGGGGGTAGGAGGGGAGCAGCACCACACATGCTAGCTCCCCATCACACAGTTGGTTGGTGTCTGGCCCAGCTGCACTTCACTGGCATCACCACCCATGAAACTAGCAATGCTACAGCACAGATGGACTAGCCAGCATGGAGGAGAGGCTAGGTCATCCTTTGGCACAGTGGGCAGCAATGAGGTGTTGATCCATCAAGCCCAGTCACAGTGATGGCTGACTAACATTACATCCATGTCTGCAAACTCCTCTGACTATCCCATTCTGCAGTCACATGGTTGATCAGGACAATATTTCCACTTCTTTGCATCTATCAACACATCCAGATGATGTCATTGTGTAGGTGGGTGTCTTGTTGGTCACTATCTGGATACTGTTGTTTTAGGTTTCACACATTAGGTGTGTCAATACATTCTGTGCCTGTGACATTGCACAGAATGTATTGACTGGAGGGCTTGAACACTCATGATTGTGACCTCCTGTGGATTGAGAATTTGGTACTGGTTGAACTGACAGCATTCATAGCATCACTTTGAGATGAGACTGCAGCTGCTGGGGACAACACCAAGGAACAGGACATTCACCATCGCTATCTACTCTTCACATTCCCACAATCTACACCAGTACACTGTCTACAGATCGGGTTCCAGTGTTAGCTCTGTGGAACCAGCTCAGGGTACAATCTGAGATATCAGCAGTCACCTTAAGGTTCCTTCTGGCCTACCCCATGACAGAGGATTTATGGGTAAAGGGGGCATACATGGATCTGCTAGCATGAGTTGACACACCTAATGACTAGATACTTGTTGTGGTCACTGACAGGAACACCTATCAGAGACACATCCTGCATAGTGTGAGCACATGGAAATGTTCAATACAGCAACACAACCAATTGGTCTCACCTCAGGTATTCTCAGGTTGTGGCTATGTCTTCCAGAAGCTATCTGCAAATGTCTGTGGACTAGCACAATGGTCACTTCCGGGGACTTCTCCCACTTATCTGTCTAAACAGCCCTGGTGGACCAAGCTTCTGTGTCATCTAGGGTACCAATGCCATCCTTGCTGCACATGTTTGGGACTTCCAGATTCTGTGTTTGTACAGACCAGATTGGTACTGTAGATCCAGTATCCATGGTCCCACTCTATGGATTCTGTCCTTCATGGTTCCTCCCCATGGCTGCCTACAGTGGGAGAGCAGGAGGAAAGCGGCCCGCCTCCATAAAAGCGGTGTCCCTCGCGGGCGCGCCCGCGCCTGGCGGGCCCGCACCTGAGGGCCTCGCCAGAGGGCCCTTTGGCGTGGCCCTTAGGCGCGGCACAGAGGCGCAGCACAGAGCAGAACCCAACAAGGAGCAGACGGAAGCGAAGGACATCAGAACCGCAAGTAGAACTCTCACAGTACATCACACATTCCCCACCACCAAACTCTCACCTACACTACACACACCCCAATAGATCCGGCTCGCCCTCCACGGGACAGGCTCCCTCCACGGGACAGGCTCCCGCACCAAGACGCCCTACACAGCTCCTGCTCGCCCTCCACGGGACAGGCTCCCTCCACGGGACAGGCTCCCGCACCAAGACGCCCTACACAGATCCGGCTCGCCCTCCACAGGACAGGCTCCCTCCATGGGACAGGCTCCCGCACCGACACCCTACACAGCTCCGGCTCGCCCTCCACGGGACAGGCTCCCTCCACGGGACAGGCTCCCGCACCAAGACACCCTACACAGCTCCGGCTCACCCTCCACGGGACAGGCTCCCTCCACGGGACAGGCTCCCGCACCAAGACGCCCTACACAGCTCCGGCTCGCCCTCCACGGGACAGGCTCCCTCCACGGGACAGGCTCCCGCACCAAGACGCCCTACACAGATCCGGCTTGCCCTCCACGGGACAGGCTCCCCCCACGGGACTGGCTATCGCACCAAATACAGAGCTCACCAAACAGACTACAGAAGAAGACTTAAGAATACAGGCATCACCATATCAGAACATCACAAAAAACCATCATGCACGCCACATACTTCCTCCCACTCTACCTACTCGTCACACAACTCCTCCCACCAGCCACGCACCTCCACTACCCACAAGCAAACACAACATGGCACCCACCAACCGTATGGCCATACTTAGAACCTCAGCGCACATACAAAGAGACACTCGGAACCTCCCAGGCAAAGCGACCAAACAGACACAAATCAAACCCCCACGCCTGCACAAAGGAAGAACATGTAACAGCAACCTCCTCAACAAAGACAACAACGATTGAGCTCATAAACGCCAGATCTGTCCGCAACAAGATTCACACTCTTGTAGATCACATTGAAGAGCGACAGCCCGACATAATATGCATCACAGAAACATGGCTCAACCCGACTGACAATGTACTACTCAACCAACTAGTACCGGACAACTACTCAGCATACAACTGCCCGCGCACCCACAAGCATGGAGGAGGAGTTTTGATAATAGCAAAAATGAAACTAAAGTTCAAGACACAGAGCCTCACCGATACACAGCAATGCAACACAATTAGCATCAAGAACAAGAGCATTGCAATCTGCCTAACCTACAGAGCGCCCAGAGCTCCACCCGACGAACTAGCCTTCACACTCGAAGAAGCCTGCGCCATAACAACAAACAACAAACCAGCGCTGCTAATCGGAGACTTCAACCTCAAGTCCACAAATGTAAAAGACGCAGAGGCCTTCCTTCAAGCAATGTCCTCACTTCAATTCACACAGATAATCAATGCACCAACACACAGACATGGATCATCCCCAGACCTCATATTCGCATCCAATTACCTAACATCAAGAGACCTGATCTCTCCACCCACCATTACCCCAGTGCCATGGTCTGACCACTACCTAATCGAGACAAGGCTGCGGTCACAAGAGGACCAGACAAACGAAAAAGCTAACATCTCACACACACAAAGACGATTCAAGAGTTTCGACAAGGACGAATTCATACAGGACACAATGCAACACCTGAACCCTACCACAGACGACCTGGAGGAACAAGTTTCCAGCTGGAACAGCATTTTAGCCAACGCCGCCAAACCATCTGATGGCGGGACCAAGAAACAACACCACAACAAGAGACAAAACAAACCATGGTACTCAGCAAAAATACGACAGGAAAAGAGGGAACTCAGGAAGATTGAACGGAGATGGAGAAAAAACAAGGCAACTGTCGACCAGCATCTTTATCTAACAAAGCAAAAGCAATACAATGAACACATCAACCAATCAAAGAAGGAATTCCACACAAACTTGATAAACACTTCCATCAACAAACCCAGAGAGCTTTTCGAAATAGTGAAAATCCTCACAAAAGAGCAAACAACAGAAGGGCAAGTACAAGTTGATCCACAGGCATTCGCCGACCACATCAAAGAAAAATTTCACTCCACAGAACGAACAACGACTAGTAGGACCACCAGGACGGACATACACTCCAAAACCTGGGGCACATTCTCCTCACCCTCAACAGAACAGTTATCCCACATCATCTCAACAATCAACACAAGCACTGCTCCTACAGACCCATGCCCGGTGTCATGGGTCAAAGCCACCAAATCAAGCCTCATCCCTACCATACATAAAATGGTACACAACTCACTCACTCAAGGACTCATGCCAAAGCAACTAAAACTTGCCTCAGTAAGACCCATCACAAAGAAAACAACTCTCGACAAAAAAGATCCAGCAGCATACCGACCAATCTCCAGCATACCCTTCCTCGCAAAAATCATCGAAAAAAACAGTTCAACTACAACTTCAGGATCACATCGACAAACACGAAATTCTCGACGACAACCAACACGGATTTCGTCCCAACCATGGAGTCGAAACGCTACTGATCCATCTCTTTGACAGCATCCTAAGAATAATTGACAACACCAGGAATGGAATCATAATGATCTTCATCGACATCTCCTCAGCCTTCGACACAGTGGACCACAACACGCTCCTGGAAAGACTAAAGAACATTGGTATACACGGTATCACATTGAAATGGTTCCACTCGTACCTAACCGAAAGACAGCTACAGGTCAAGGTGGGACACATCACCTCCCGACCCATAAAAGTCCGACAAGGAGTGCCTCAAGGATCTGCGCTCTCAGCACTCCTGTTTAACATCTACATCCAACCAATATGCAACATCATGAAAGAGAACAACATTCAATACACAATCTATGCGGATGACATCATGATATACACCCCGATGTCAATCGACAACCTGGATTTCTCTAAGATAACAAACTGCCTTACCCAAATGACCAGTTGGTGTCAAAACAACAACCTTGCAATAAACTACAACAAGACTGAAGCTTTAATCATCACTCGGAACCAAGGCTTCATACACCCACCAAATATAAAGATTCAAAGCACTACCATACCAATAAGGTCAGAAGTGAGATACCTTGGGGTTACTCTGGACAATAAACTCAATCTCAAGCCACACATAGACAAGACCATCCAAAAAGCCTACTACAAGATGCGAATCATCAGGAGACTGAAACCACTCCTCGCCCCAGAACACTTCCGTACCGTCTGTCAAGCACTGATAACCCCACTACTGGACTTCTGCAATCCGATATACCTCGGACTACCAAAACAAGCCATCAAACCACTCCAACTGGCACAAAACACAGCAGCAAGAATTATATCCGGAACTGCAAGACAGGAGCACATCACACCCACCTTAAAGGACCTACACTGGCTTCCAATCGGTGCACGCATCAGATACAAAACTATCATAAACCTATTCAAGATAAAACAGCACACATCAGCCAACAGCCTGCACTCCCTCATACAACCAGACACCAGCACACGTCCTAGAAGAAAGCAAACACACAACCGCGTCAGCACCCCAAGTGAATACAAACACACACGCAAGGACACAACAGACAGAGCACAATCCATGGCTGCTCCAACAATATGGAACAAACTACCGGACGACTTGAGGGCAACCACAGACCTCAAAGACTTTAGAAAACAGCTGAAAACCCTGCTGTTCATAGAACACTATGGACACATCACATAACCTAATTGACTGTATAGCAGCACATGTTAACCGCCTAACACTGTATGTATATAAATGTCTTTAGCACCACTGTATATAGCCCACATTGTACATAGCTCAAACCAATCCAGCACACGATACAACACACACTAAACAAAATCCTCACCCTCACTGCATGTATAACACACTCACACTACCAGATTGTTTGCTGTGATACCACCTTGATTATTATGATAAGGCGGTTTAGAAATACTGTTAAATAAAATAAAATAAAAATAAATACTAGGTCTCTAGTTTATGATATCAACTGAGAGGGTGGAATGTCCTGCTGTTCCATTCCAACCCACCTTGGCATATCAGGTGGAGCTATGACTGCTGGGTGGGAACATTCACTGCTCGGTACCTGGGGTTACCTCAGAATGCTAGCAAATAATGTGCCATGAGCTCTTTAGAGTACATTTTCTGTGGGGGCTGGACCTGCTACATTATCCTGTCTGCTTCCTAAGCAACACTGCCATGAGAGGTCATGCACTCAGTAAGCATATCCAGTGATCTCACAAGGATTCCTGTCAGGATCCCCCATACATGATTGAACAGGGTTGGACCATGGACCCCAAGAATAAAAGCCAGGGGACATATGGAGCCTGATTCAGGTAGGGGCACATCCAGGCTATCCGAACAGCCTCAAGCAAGATGGGCCCATTTGGATCCGATTCTGGACAGTGGGCACAAAACATTCCTGCGGTAACCAAAATCAGGCCCGAGGACGGTCCGGCATGCCCCTGTCACCTGCAGGGATGTCCTCACCGCAGGAACCCCCAAATCCTGCAGCCTCGGCCCCCCCCCCCTTTTCCCCGCCACCTGACCCACAGCTAACCTACTGTGGCCTGGATCCCCAGGCCCGATCGCTGTGTTTTTGCTGCTTATTCCACCTTTGAGGCCCGGCAGGACATACAGGGCCATGACGTGAATCAGCCCTGTATGTCCTGTCAGGCTGGCCTACCTTCACTCTTCCCAATCCCACCCCATCCCACCCCCTGACGACTCTCCCCATCCTGATGCTCAAGACATATGAGGAGAGTCGAAGGGCGAATCGGGCCCAGATGGCTTGCACGGCTGCACATGCCACAAGGACATGCAGCCCCACAACCTGTGTCCCAGAATTGGGACAATGGTTGTGCCCATGACCATTTGGTAACGTGGGCCACAGGTTTTTCCTGGGTGTTGTTTAAAAAATACCATCTTGGAAGTCCAGACCAACTGTATTCCATGCTTTAAGAAAGATTTTATTTATTTATTTATTTTATTTAACAATCATTTATATCCCGCATCTTCCAGAGTTCAGATGCGGTTTACAATTGAACAACAGTCAACAAAGCAAGGGCTTGTTTTACAAGGAACAATTTTTGACAGTAAACAATGTAATAGTTAAATACGTAACAAAACGGTGAATGGTTAAATGCATTAACAGAACAATGTAATGGTTAAATACATAACAGATCAAGAACAATTTAAGAACTATGTACAGATACAGGTTTGTAGGTTCCTTAGATTTAAATCATGGTTATTTACAAGTGGGTGTAAATCTATTAAGTTATGAGGTTTGGCTTTGCTCAGTTGGGTGTAATTTAGCCTTTCTCTGGGATGATTAATGGATTATCTATGTTGTTGTAGTGCATGGCAAAGAGGTAGGTTTTCAGTTTTTTGCGGAATTCTATAATTTCTGTTGTAGATCTTAGGTCCTCTGGGATGGAGTTCCAAATGAGGGGGGCTGCATGTGAGAAAGCTCTGTTATTAGTTAGTTTGGTTGCTTTTATAAAATCATTTGGAGTCCTTAATTTATTTGAGTGTCCTTTTCTGTGGGTGACTTTTTGAGATTCCTTGTTTATAAGATTGCTTAATGGGATTGGAGCCATTCCATTGAGAGCTTTAAATGTGGTTATTGTGGCCTTATATATTATCCTGCTTTGAATTGGGAGCCAATGCAGGGTTGCTAATATTGGAGTAATATGCTGGAATGAGTGTGCTTTCATTACAATTCTAGCTGCTGCGTTCTGTGCTAGTTGTATTCTTTTAATGTTTTGTTTCGTTATACCTAAGAGAATTAGGTTGGAAAAATCAAAGTGAGGGGTTATGGTTGCCTGTATTATGTTAATGAAATCTTGTAAGTGAACTAAAGGGCGTAGTTGCTTGAGTATTTTGAGTTTGAAGTAGATTTTCTTTATAGTGTTTCTAATGTGGGTGTTCATCGTAAGGTGTGTATCTAAAATGACTCCTAGGTATCTTATTTCATTTTTTATTGTGATGTCATGGTTTTGTATTGTTATGTGGGTTGGAGGGACGTATGAATTGTTTTTTGTTACAATTAATACCTCTGTTTTTGAATGGTTTATGTGGAGGTTTTTCGCTTTTAGCCAGGTTGCGATTTCGTTAAGGCAATCTGTTAAGAGTTTTATCGGTACATCAGGGATGGTGAATGGAATGTATAACATAATATCATCTGCGTATAGATGATAGAGTACACCGAATTTTTTGAAAATGTCACAAACTGGTTTTATATATATGTTAAATAGGAGGGCTGATAGAGCCGAGCCTTGTGGGAGACCAATTTCTTGTTTATATGTGGTGGAAGTCTGATTAGCTATTTTTACATTTTGCGTTCTATTATGTAAATATGAGGTGAACCATTTGTGTACCGTGGCATTTATACCTATTTGTTTTAGGTTATTAAGCATTATAGTGTGATGTACACTATCGAATGCAGCTGATATGTCAATAAATAGGAGTATGAATGCTTTTTTGTGATTATCAATCCCTTTAAGGAGTGTATCAAATAAGACTGTTAAAAGCGATTCTACTCCATGCTGAGGTCTAAAACCATATTGGTGTTCATCAAGTGGGTAGTAAGAGTCTAGGTATTCCTGTGTCTGGATCTGTACCACTTTTTCTATTATTTTAGCTAAAAAAGGGATACTTGAAATAGGTCGATACGATTTTGGGGATGTTTTGTCCATAATACTATTCTTGAGAATTGGGCGGATTTGTGCATGTTTGAGTTTAGGAGGGAGGTAACCTTGGAGTAATGAGAGGTTGACTATAGGGAGTATGAAAGAGATTAATATTGGAAGTGTGCTTTTTATCCATGTTACAGGGCATGGATCAAGGAAGGAGGTGGTAGTGTTGAGGTTGGAAATAATATTCTTTAGTGATTCTTTAGATGTAGGGTGAAAAACTGTCCATTCATTTGCGCAATTTAAGGCTACGTTATTTTTGTCTATGGACATTATAGGTTGTGTGGATTTATTTTGATAGTAGTCAGCTAAAGTTTGTACTGATATGTCAGTAATTTCATTGTTATGTGTTTGAGGGTTATTAGTGAGATTTCTAACAATGGAGAATAGCTCTCGTGGTCTGTTATAGGATTTTGATAAGATTGCAGCATAGTAAGTCTTTTTTGTGCTATCTATAGTGTCCTTGTATTTTGTAAGAAAGGTATTATATATTTCCTTATGTATAGTTAGTTTGGTTTTGCGCCATTTAAGTTCTGATTTTCTTAGTTGTCTCTTCATTTGTTTCAGCGTGTTGTTGAACCATGGAGCTTTTTTTGAGTTAGTGGGTTTTTTGTTACTTCGGTCAGATTTAGCTGCATCGGTTATTGTGTCATGCCAATTTTTGATAGCTTCATCTAAATCCATTGGGGGAGATACAAGGTGGGGTATTATTGTATCTAGGAATTCCGTTTCGTTAAATCTTTTGAATTTTGTGGTAGAATCACTTCTTAAGTAGTTTTTGGTGTTCTTGGTATGGAATGTGAGTTTTGTTTTAATGATGTAATGATCAGACCAAGGAATTTGTGTGTATTCTATAGTATCTGGGTTGAATAGTTGGAAGATTGTGTTTGGGAGGAGTATAAGGTCTAGTGTGCCTCCTTTTGTGTGTGTTGTATTGGTGATTATCTGGTAAAAATCCATGTCAGCTATGGTTTCTAGGAAAAGGTTGGCTTCCGATACTGGAAGTGAGGGGAGGTTAAAATCACCTAGCATGATTATTGGATCTTGATTGGTAGATGAGCCCAGAAATTCAATAAGTGGATCTAGGCTATCTGCATTTTGGTCAGGGGGTCTGTATATAAGGCAGATTCTAAGATTGTTAATCCTTATGATAAGGGTATCCATGTTATTGGTAATATTATGTCTTATTAATTTGGAATTTAATATCTTTCTCGTCATGATAAGTACACCTCCTCCTTTTTTGTTGGATCTGTGGGTAAAGTTTATATCGTAGTCATCAGTGCTAAGCTGGTTTAAGTAGACTGTATCCGTTTCAGATAGCCACGTCTCAGTTACACATAAAATGTCTGGTTTTAGGTCTGTTATTAAATCGCTAAATATGGGAAGTTTATTTTTCATTGAGCGTGCATTGATAAGGATACATGACAGTGAATTGGTGTTTTTGATGTTGTTTTCTTTTATTTGTTGTAAATCAGTTTGTTTTATTTGTATAAGTCGGTGGTAGTTTATTTTTGCCTGGTGGTATGGGTTTGTGTGGGCAATATGGTAGTTATTTCTGGGTGTTGTTCGTATTATGGGGATTGCCATATGGTTTTTAGTAGATAAGGTTAGTGTTAGATCGATTAGGATTGTCAATAATATGAAGTTGTAGGTTATTTTTGATGGAAGGAAGTCCAAAAAACTTCCAGCATGGTTTAAAGGTGAGGTCAGAGAGGCTGTTGTAGACAAAAAAACATCTTTCCAGAAATAGAAAAAGGAGCCAAATGACGAAAACTGGAAACAACATAAGCACTTGCAAGATAGATGCAAGGCAGACAAAGAGAGAATTTGAGAAGCTTGCTGTAGAACCAAAAACGCATAATGAAGGCTTTTTCAAGTACATTCATAGCAAAAAACCACTGAGAGAGTCAGTTGGTCCATTAGATGATAGAGGGGTAAAAGGGACACTAAGAGGGGTCAAGGTCATAGCAAAGAGAATTAATGAATTCTTTGCTTTGGTCTTTACTGAAGAATATGTAGGGAAGTTACCTATGACTGAAATAGTATTTAAAGGTGATGCATTGGAAGAATTGAAAGAAACATCGATAATCCGGGAAGATATATTACAACTATTTGATAAACAGTAGAAAATCACCTGGGCCAGATGGTATACACCCGAGGATATTGAATGAACTGAAATAAGAGATTGCAGACCTACTACTAATAATCTTTGAACTATCACTAAAGTCATCTGTAGTACCTGAAGATTGGCGAATGGCCAATGTAATGCCAGTTTTTAAAAAGGGTTCAAGAGGTGAACCGGGAAACTACAGACCAGTGAGCCTGACATCAGTACCAGGCAAAATGGTAAAAGCCATTATAAAGAACAAAATTACTGAACATGTAGATAGTCAGGGTTTAATGGGGGAAAGCCAACATGGCTTTAGCCAAAGAAGGTCTTGTCTTACTAATCTGTTATACTTTTTTGAAGGTGTGATTAAACAAGTAGACAAAGGTGAACCAGTTGATGTGGAGCCTGATTCTGTGAGGTGCATTTTCTGGGATGTCCAGACATCTCCTTGCAGGATGGGGCCTTTAGGACCCGATCCTGTACTGCAGGAACAAAACGTTCCCGCATTATGCAAAATCGGGCCCAAGGATGGTTTGGTGTGCCTCTGCCTGCCTGCAGGGACTTCTTCTCTGCAGGCTCCCCTGGCTGCCACAACCAGTGCCTGGATTGAGCAGTGGGAACCCCCCACACCCGGTCCCGGCCCCAGGGGGGGATCCCCAGGCTCGATCGCCAGGTGAGTGCTGTTTATTCCACCTTTGAGGTAGAATAAACATGTCTCCACTGACCCTGCAAGATGTACAGGGCCATGATCCTGAATTGACGCTGTATGTCCTGCCGGGCTGGCCCACCCCTGCTCCCCCCCCAAACCTGCCCACTCCTGCCCTGTGCCAGCTCTCCCCATCCTACTGTCCAGGACATGCAGACAGAACAGGAAGGGGAATAGGGTCCAGCCGGCTTGCAGGGCTGCACATCCCGCCAGGACATGCAGCCCCACAATCCGGGACTCTGAATCGGGCACATAGCGTATCTGGATTTTCGGAAAGCCTTTCACAAAGTCCCTCATGAGACACTCTTGACAAAGTCAAAAAGTCATGGGATAGGAAGCAGTGTACTATTGTGGATCAGGAACTGCTTAAAAGATAGAAAAACAGAGTGGAGGGCTAAATGGCCAATTTGCCCAGTGGAGAAAGGTGAATATTGGAGTACTCCAGGGACCTGTGCTTGATCCACTGTTTTTTAACATATTCATTAATGACCTGGAAATGGGAATAACAAGTGAGGTAGTCAAATTTGCAGATGACAAAATTATTCAAAGTTGTTAAAACCCAAGAGGATTGTGAAAAATTGCAAGAGGACCTTGATAAAATGGAAGATTTAGGAGTTATTATGGATAACACTTTGAAACCTTCCGCCCAGTGTGCAGCGGCAGCCATGAAGGCAAATAAAATGCTAGGAATCATATGGAAAGGAATGGAGAATAGAACAGAGGATATTATAATGACTCTGTACTGTTCCATGGTGCAACCACACCTTGAATATTGTGTGCAATTCTGGTCGCTGTACATTAAAAAGGATATAAAATGGAATAAAAAAGATACAGAGAAGAGCCACCAGAATGGTAAAGGGATACCCCTATGAGGAGAGGCTTAAAAGATTAGGGCTTTTCACGGCTGAGGGGAGATATAATAGAGGTCTATAAATTAATGAATGAAGTAGAATGGGTAAACATAGATTGACTGTTTACACATTCAAAAAGTAGAAAGACTAGGGGACATGCAATAAATCTATAGTGTAATCTGTTTAAGACTAATGAGAGAAAATATTTTTTCACTTATTTAGACAGTTTTGTATGCCACCTTATCCTTCAATCAAAGTGGTCACAGCACAATTGGGGGATATGGGATGCATACACTAATACTTGCAGGGAACATGGGCAATGGAGGGTTAAGTGGCTTACCCAAGATCACAAGGAGCATCTGTGGGACTAGAAGCCCCAGTCCTTCTGGCTCAGGGTTGCTGTCCTCTAGTGGGATTTGAGCCCTTGACCTTCTGGCGTGAGGTAACTTGCCCCAACCACTAGGCCACTCCTCCTCCCTTAATGTGTAGTCAAACTCTGGGATTTGTTACCGGAGGATGTAGTAAAAGCTGTTAGTGTAGCTGGGTTTAAAACGTTTTGGATAAGTTTCTGGAGGAAAGGTCTATAAACCAATATTAAAGAGGACCCAGGTAATCCACTGCTTGCCCCAGTACAAGCATTATGAAACCTATGTGTCTTTTGGGGAAACTGCTAGGTACTTGTGACTTGGATTGGCCACTGTTGGAAACAGGATACGGGGCTTGATGGATCTTGGTCTGACCCATTATGGCATTTTTTATGTTCTTATGTTCTGAGATAGGGACTCACTTGGGCTACAGCACAAGTAATGTGACAATGGTTGTCTACACACCTAGTTTATGAGAGGGTGATATGCAGGCAGTGCTGCCTTTCCTCCATTCTCCTTCTGATGGACTGTAATTCTGTAATTCTGTGAAACTGCTGTTTGAGGATCACCCACTGTTGCTTTTCATTAGGAGTTCCTGACCTGGCAGAGCATGGCTCACAGTACCTGGTGGAGGCATCTGCCAAATGTGGCCCTGGACATTCCTCCGACTGCAGCAACAGATGCTTGGAAGCACCCAGAGGCAAAGAAAGTAGCACACTCCGGAGCTTTGTCAGCCCTGCTATGGCACGTGACCGGGCTGTAAGAGGCTCAAGGTCAGGTCTTAGATCCTCATAAAGCTCTCTTATGCCCCAGTGCTCAGCCTGTAAAGGGTGATCACCTGGTCCTCAGGGAGGACGAGAAGGGTGGCCCTATCTCTGTAGATATGGGGCTTTCTGGGCTGGACTTTCCTCCTCCGAGGACACATATGTCCGCCATTTTCCAGGCTGGTGCCCCTGCACATTGACGTCCACCACCTGAGCAGGGGCAGGGGCTGGCTCTGAAGTTGTGGGGCTTCCTCAACTACCTCATGTCCTTCACCATCGAGCCACAAAGCTACTTGTGCCATAATGTAGTAGGCCACAGTACTTTATAGACGGAACTGTGGGTTGGCCCTGCTGCACACACCTGGCTATCATTTAACTATTGCGAATGGCCATTAGTGGGGACCAGGCACACGTAACGCCTGCTCTGAGATGGCCTTCCAGTTCCATTCAACTGCACCTCTAAAGCCCACTAATCGGGACCCGTTTTAGCATAGAAACATGGAAACATAAAACATAGAAATATGATGACAGAAAAAGACCACATGGCCTATCTAGTCTGTCCTTCCATATCAACAACTGCAACAGTCCCCTATCACTCCTGAATCTATCTCCCTTCACCCTCATCCCATGTCCCCTCGTAGCCTCAATTGAAAGAGGATCTCTCCCTGAACATTTATGCCACGGAGGTATTTAAACATCTCAATCATATCACCTCTATCCCGCCTTTCTTCTAAGGTGTACATATTAAGATCCTTCAGTCTGTCCTCATATACTTTATAATGAAGACCACTAATCATTTTAGTAGACACCCTCTGCACCGACTCCATCCTGTTCACATCCTTTTGAAGGAGCGGTCTCCAGAATTGCACACTATACTCCAAATGAGGTCGCACCAAAGACTTATAGAGAGGCATAATCACCTCCTTTTTTCTGCTAGCCATTCCTCTCCGTATGCACCCAAGCATCCTTCTAGCTTTTGTCATCGCCCTTTCTACCTGTTTAGCTACTGTAAGATCATCAGACACAACCACGCCTAGGTCCCGCTCTTCTTTAGTGGACAAAAGTACTTCACCCCCTATACTATATTGCTCCCTTGGATTGCTGCAGCCCAAATGCATGACCTTACATTTTTTAACATTAAATCCCAGCTGCCAAATTCTAAACCATTCTTCAAGCTTAGCTAGATCCCTCCTCATGTTATCTACACCTTCCTGGGTGTCTACTCTATTGCAGATTTTGGTATCATCCGCAAAGAGGCAAACCTTACCCGACAGCCCTTCCGCTATATCACTAACAAAGATGTTAAAAAGATTCGGACCAAGGACAGATCCCTGGGGCACACCACTGGTAACATCCTTCTCAGAGTGAGCTCCATTTACTTGTACTCTTTGTCGCCTCCCACCTAACCAATTTCTAACCCAAGCAGTAACTTTAGGGTCCATACCTAGGGTGCTCAGTTTGTTTATAAGTCGCCTGTGAGGAACAGTGTCAAAGGCTTTACTGAAATCTAAATACACCACATCTAGAGCTCTCCCTCGGTCCAACTCCCTGGTCACCCAGTCAAAGAAATCAATCAGATTTGTCTGACAAGACCTGCCTCTGGTGAATCCATGCTGCCTCG
This sequence comes from Ichthyophis bannanicus, assembly GCA_033557465.1. Classification (NCBI taxonomy): domain Eukaryota; kingdom Metazoa; phylum Chordata; class Amphibia; order Gymnophiona; family Ichthyophiidae; genus Ichthyophis; species Ichthyophis bannanicus. Next base: position 366,241,546 of record CM066032.1, on the reverse strand, counting down.
GATCCTGTAATCCGCTGGACTCCAGAAACCTCACTATTTTCTCTTTCAGCAGCGTTTCCAATAATTTACTTACCACTGAAGTTAAACTAACTGGCCTGTAGTTTTCAACCACATCCTTACTTCCGCTTTTGTGTAAAGGCACCACATGAGCCTCTCTCCAGCCCTTTGGCACCACTCCTGACTCCAACGAGGCATTCAAAAGGTCAGTCAGTGGAGTTGCTAGAACGTCCCCAACTTCCCTCAGTATTCTAGGGTGTATCCCATCCGGTCCCATCGCTTTGTCTACTTTAAGTTGAGCTAGTTTCTCACGAACACAGTCTTCTGAAAATTGTTGAAGATGTCCCTCGCTTCTGTTCCTATTTGTGGGTGTTTTCTGAGGTCCTGCTCCTGGTTCTTCATCTGTGAACACAGAACAAAAATATTTGTTAAGCAATTCCGCTTTATCCTTATCAGCGTCTACATATTCCTCCCCTGCACCCTTGAGTCTGACAATACCACTTTTGCCCTTCCTCTTCTCACTAATATATCTGAAAAATGTCTTATCCTCCCATTTTATTGCATTGGCTATTTCCTCCTCCTTTTGAATCTTTGCCTTCTTGACTACTTTGCTAGCTTCTCTAAGTTTTTCCAAATACAGATGCCTGTCTTCCTCTCTCTGTGATCTCTTGTATTTCATGAAGGCCTCCCTCTTTTTCTTCACTTTTTCAGCTACTTCTTTCAAAAACCATAGCGGTCTCCGTTTCCTTTTACCATTATTTACCATTTTAACAAAAAAGGTTGGTTGCCCTTAAAATATCCCCTTTCAGTTTTGCCCACTGTTTTTCTACATACCCCAGCTGTTCCCATCCCACTAACGACTCCCTGAGGTATTGGCCCATCTTCGCAAAGTTAGTCTTCCTAAAGTCTAAGATCCTCACCTTTGAATGGATTCTAACAGCCCTAGTCCTAATACTGAACCACACCATCTGGTGATCACTGGATGCAAAATGATCTCCCACTACAACATCAGAAACACTTTCACCATTGGTAAGCACCAAGTCCAGTATGGCCCCTTCACGTGTGGTGTCTGTTACCAATTGCCTGAATAGTTCTCCCTGTAGAGAATCCAGGATCTCCTTACTTCTAGATGATACTGCAGCAGGAATATGCCAATCAACATCTGGCATATTGAAATCTCCTATCAGTAGCACTTCCCCTTTCCTAGCAATGCTGCGTATGTCTTCAATTAAACTCTCTGTCCACCTCTTCCTCTTGTGAGGGAGGTCTGTATATCACACCAATGCAAATAGATTTGTCTTTCCCTCTTTCTAGTTTAACCCACAATGCCTCCTCTCTCCCTTTTAAGCTCTGTAATTCCAAAGCTTTAATAGTAGTTTTTACATATAGTGCCACTCCTCCTCCCCTTCTTCTTACCCTGTCCTTTCTGAATAAAGTATAGCCAGGTATAGTTACATCCCAATCATGGTTTTTCTGTGAACCATGTTTTTGTAACTGCCACTAAATTCAAGTTAGCCACTCCCACTAAAGCTTCAACATCAGGGATCTTATTTCTCATGCTACAGGCATTTATACACACTGCTTTCCATATGTTACCCCTGTTACCCATTTCCATAAAGGTATTTAATGTATCACCTACCTGGGGGCTTTCACTTACCTGGGGGCTTTCTTCACCCATCCCCAATGAATCTAGTTTAAAGCCCTCTTCAGTAGATTAGCCAGTCTACTACTGAAGATGTGTTGACCTTTCTTGGACAGATGGATGCCATCTCTGCTCTGCAACCCTTGGAACAGCATCCCATGGTCTAGGAAACCAAAACTCTCTCGATGACATCATCCACGCAGCCATGCATTCATCTCCAGGATGCGAGCCTCTCTGCCTTGGCCTTTACCCTCAACAGGGAGGATTGAAGAGAACACCACCTGTGCACCTAACTGCTTCATCCTCTGTCCCAGAGCCATGAAGTCACTTTTGATACGTTCCGGGTATACCTGGCAGTATCATTTGTTCCAACATGGATTAGCAATATTGGGTAATAGTCAGTGGGCTTGATGAGTCTCGGCAAACTCTCCGTAACATCTTGGATTTTGGCACCAGACAGACAGCATACCTCTCTGGACATCAAGTCTGCTCGGCAGATGGATGCCTCAGTACCCCTCAGAAGAGAGTCTCCAACCACCACTACCCTTCGTTTCCCGCTGAGTCTGCCTACTCTCTGCCTAGTTACCATGCATTCTCCACCTCTTTTGCCTTTGCCAGGCACTGCCATGTTAGCTCACATTGCAGCTGCATTATTGGTGCTTTCCACTGCGCAAATCGCTCCCAGGCACTCATACCGACGCAGACACCTTTAGCGCCATTTAGTAATCATATCCTTTACATCTTCTTTAGAGCTGGTGTAAATTTCTACGTGCTTATATTGCTTTGTAAAAAAAGGATATTTGCCTTTTTACTGCTCTCACATCGATACCTGTTCTAAAATTACCTCCTGTATGTTCAGACTAGGAGTAGGTAGTTTATATAAGCAAGAATATGAGAAAATTTATTAATAGAGTGGTAGGCCGAGGCAAACATGATAAATTAAATGGCCAAAGTCATTTATGTGAGTAAAACTGCATTTACATGTAGAAAGGGACAGTTTTATAATTGTCTACTTCTAATGCAAGTTAAATTATATTTGTTTTGTTTTTTTTTACAATATTTGTACTTTTACTCACATTGTCTATAGGCGTCCTCAAGAGCACATTGAAGTTAGGAAGGAAAATAATGAACAGAGAGGACATTTCCAAATCAATATATGTCATTTCAAAGGGAAGAATTACTGAAAGAGCAACACAGATGCCAGTGTCTGTGGGAAAACTTTCCCAGGACAATAATCAAAGAGAAACTATGACCTTAATTTTACTTTTGATTACTGGTGTGGATAAAAATTATCTATAGAGTTTGCAGCAATGTGGGCAGTTTGATTAGTGTAACCATGTTCGTTATGGGGAAAATTTGATGTCACTTGAGTGCATCTTACATTAGGTTACATACTCAAGTAGGCATTTATAAAATTGCCTCAACATAAGAGAACATAACACGTACTTCTATGCAATAGGAGGGTTATTTTAGAAGCCCAATTGGTGATTCGCACGTATGAAAATGATCATTCACATGTGAAAATCTTATCAACATCCCAACAATGATTTCAGAATGTCCCAAATTTACATGTGTCGACTATAATCACCTCCAAGTCACAGGGGGTGTTTCCGGGGCATGTGAGGGGTGTGGTTTGTGTGGAGCCACAATGGTAAGAATTTGAGGGTTTATTTTTTTTTAAATTGCTAGCTCTCTGACTAGGAGCTCTTAAAAGGGTTTTGGTATCTTTTTAAAACAAAGGGGTATGTTTACTAAATCGCATTAGTGCAGTTCGCATTAGTATCCGCGTTAATAAGACAAACCCCCAAATAAGGAGATAGGCGGGACAGCGGAAGACCTAACGCGCGTTACAGAACTAACGAGCGATACGTGGCGCGTTAGAGGAGGCACCGCGCGTTAAGCATAAGAAGCCACACAGACATGCCTAACCCATACAGAGCTGTAGCACAATGGTTACTGCAGTGACTGCTGATACGGGCAGCATGGGTTCAAGTCCCCAGGGTGCCAGATGCAGAAGGCTGGCTGATGCAGCATCCTGTACATGATACAGTGAGGGAGGGGGCATATATTTGTCATCATTTTGGAGGGGTGCAAGCAAACACACCCACACATTATATAGTGAGTGAGGGGGCAGGTATATGCCAATTTTCCTTTTGGGGCGCAAGCAAACACACCCACACGTTATCTAGTGCGTGAGGGGGCATGTATATGTTGCGTCTGTGTTGTAGGGGTGCAAGCAAACACACCCACACATTATCTAGTGAGTGAGGGGGCATGTCTATGTTCACCTGCCCTCTGGGGTGCAAGTAAACACAACCACACATTATATAGTGAGTGTGGGGGCATGTATATGTCTTGTATGTGTTGTAGGGTTGCTAGCATACATACCTGACCCATACAGAGCTGTAGCACAATGGTTACTACAGTGACTGCTGATACTGGCATAATGGGTTCAAGTCCCCAGGGTGCTAGATGCAGAAGGCAGGCTCATACAGCACCCTGTACATGATACAGTGAGTGAGGGGGCATGTCTATGTTGCTGAGTTTCTGTAGGGGCGCTAGCAAACACACCCACACATCATATAGTGAGTGAGGGGCCCTTTTTCTTTTTATTGTATGTGCTGTAAGGTTGCTAGCAAACACAACCACACAGTGGTGTACCCAAAGTTGCTGCAGAAGGCACCCCATAACGCACAACATAGGCCACACTATAAAGTGGAGTGTCCACTGAGGCACATCAAAATGTCCCCCATAGAGCAGTCCATAAGGGAACATAAAGGGAGCCAGAGAAGGTGACACATGGTGCACCCTATGACGCTCAGTATGGTAATAGCACGCTTGAGAGGCTGTCGCTGGTAGCAGTCCTGCGTATGTAAAACATATAATGCGGCAGACACCCCTATAAAAGGAGTCCATTGTGGGTCTGAACCCATGACTACTGGCTCCACAGGCAATGAGTGACCCACTGGCCTGCAGCCCCATAGCTGGTAACCACCCCCTGGCTGTCCACTGAAGGGCGGCAGGACACCACACAACTGTCCGTTGTTGTGGCCTGGATCTGTATCAATGCAGGGATCCCCATGGTGCACTGCACATGCAGACCAGCAGTCCACAGATGAACACAAAAAGGGGTACGTACCCACATAGCTCCCTGGTATGGTACGGTGAAATGACTGTGTGCGTCACTGCACATAGTAGTAACAGACAGTATCCCAACAGGGTGCCCCAGAAGAAGCAAGGAAATGTGTCAGTGAAGGCAGACTGATCATTAGCACAATGGGTAAGAAACTGCCTGGTGGTGCAGGGTCTGTGAGTTCAATCCACCCTGTGTGCCCAAAGACCAAGGCTGCCTGCAGCAGTACCCTCCGCAAACAGTAGTCACACATATGTTGAACCAGTCAGCCCCCTGTCTAAACCATTGAGAACCCCATATTTTGGTCGGACAGAAAGAACATGAGAGGGAGGAAAATATGCCCACCACCCCTCGTTGGGAGTGTCCGTGTAATCATGAGAGGTGCAGCACCCAAAGGTAGAAAACACTGTGAATCTGCAGCAAGAACCGGGTGTGTGAAATGTACAAAGGTAAAGATATACACAAATCATGTAGTAAAGGAAAGACAACGTCAAACTGTACCAGAAACAATGCAGGGGACAACCCAATTGCCTTGCCATTGGAATGCATCTGCCATTTGGATGCCCAGTCTTCCAATTTATGAAGGTCGTCCTGCAATTTTCCACAATCCTCATGGGTTTTTAACAACTTTGAATAATTTTGTGTCATCTGCAAATTTGATTACCTCACTCATTATTCCTATTTCCAGGTTATTTACAAATATGTTAAAAATCAGCGGACCCAGCACAGATCCCTGGGGTACTTCACTATTTACCTTTCTCCATTGGAAAAATTGACCATTTAGCCCTACCATCTGTTTTCAAACTTTTAACCAATTCCTGATCCACAATAGTACAATGTCTCCTATCCCATGACTTTTTAATTTCACCAAGAGTCTCTCATGAGGGACTTTGTCAAAGGGTTTCTGAAAATCCAGATACACTATATCAACAGACTCACCTTTGTCTACCTGTTTATTCACACCTTCAAAAAAATATAACAGATTAGTTAGACAAGACCGTCCTTGGCTAAAGCCATGTTGGCTGTCTCCCATTAAGCCATGACTATCTACATGTTCAGTAATTTTGTTCTTTATAATGGTTTCTACCATTTTTCCCAGTACTGACGTCAGGCTCATGGTCTGTAGTTTCCCAGATCACCCCTGGAACCCTTTTTAAAACTTGGCATTACATTGGCCATCCTCTAATCTTCAGGTATTACAGATGATTTTAATGATAGTTCATAGATTACTAATAGTAGGTCTGCAATCTCATATTTCAGTTCTTTCAACACCCTTGGATGTATACCATCTAGTCCAGGTGATTTGCTACTCATCAGTTTATCAAATAGTTGTAATACATCTTCCCGGTGTATAGATGTTTCTTTCAATTCTTTTGCGGCATCACCTTTAAATATCATTTCAGTCATGGGTAACATTCCTACATCTTCCTCAGTAAAGAATTCATTCAGTTTCTCTCCTATGGCCTTGTCCCCTCTTAGTGCCCCTTTTACCCCTCTATCATCTAATGGTCCAACTGACTCTGTCACAGGTTTTTTGCTAAGAATATACTTGAAAAAGTCTTTATTACACTTTTTTGCTTCCATGGCAACCTTCTTCTCAAATTCTCTCTTTGCCTGCCTTATCAATGCCTTGCATCTAACTTGCCAGGGCTTATGTTGTTTCCAGCTTTTGTCATTTGACTCCTTTTCCATTTCCTGAAAGATGTTTTTTTGGCAAGAACCGCCTCTCCGTTAAACCATGCTGGCAGTTTTTTTGGACTTCCTCACACTTTTCTTAAAGCGTGGGATACAGCTGGTCTGGGCTTCCAAGATAGTATGTTTTAACAACTCTTGCATGAATTTACTCAGTAAAAAGGAAACTCATATGACATAAGAAGATGGAAGCACAGCAGTGCCCATGAGTGCATGCCAGTCCCAGGTCCTGCACTTATTTCCTGTGCTATATTTGCACCTGAAGAGTTCCATTGTTGCTGCCAGTATGCTAAAACCAGGGTCTCCCTGCTTTGGGCAGCACAGCTCCCTCTGTTGTATGAGGGCTGAAGACAATTGTTCTGGCTGCTCCCTTAATGCCAACCCTGACTCTCTCTTCCCCTCACATACTTTGTCCAGTGTTTTTCTTTTCTGCCTTCTCCTTTGTCCTTCCCGGATGTCTTTCTTTGTCTCTCCTATCCTTGCTATCTTTCTCCCATGATACCACCACCCCCCCCCCCCTTTCTCCTATACTTCTCCCATTCATCTCCCTACTTTTGTCATCATCTGCTCTTCCTTTCCTCTCCCAAAATGGAAGTGACTAGACTTCAACCATGCGAATATCAAGTCAGGCAGACAGAGCTCACATAATTGCCAGCAAAAGCAGTAACTCCCAGGTGAGGCAAAGCTTCTCATTTCATCTTCCACTATTACACTGGTTGCAGACATGTCAAAAATGATGGCATCAATCAGAGGAGCATACATTTCTGTACCTGGCTATCCTCCTGCTTCACAGCAGCCAACTCATGGGTGAAAGATGAGGGTCTGCTGCACTCTGGAGGCTGAGAAGGGGAAAGATCCTCAAGATAGCATGCCTGAGTCTCATCATACTTCCTGAAAGCTATGGCATAGATCAGAGCTAGGGGAGAGGACTTTACATGCCCTAAGTTTGCTGTCTGGGAAAGTTGAAAAAATAATATTTTCTTCTTCAAAGAGCCATACAGCTGTAGAGCTGTAGCCCACTGGTTTCTTCACTACCTGTGGAACCAGAGGTCATGGGTTCAAACCCACAGTGAGGTTATTTGCTAGGACTGTCCGAGGCATTGTCTATTGACAGACTGGATAGGCAATGTGGCCTTTTTCTGTCATCATATTTCTATGTTTCTATAAAGGTAAAAAGGGGACTGTTGTAGTTGTTGATATGGAAGGACAGACTGGATAGGCCATGTGGTCTTTTTCTGTCATCATATTTCTATGTTTCTATGCTTTTATATAGAGGAGGATCTTAGAAAAGACATCCAAGTCAAATCAGTGACATCCAGGGCATGCACAAAAATGCCTGGGATGTCTGTGTCTCCGACTGATTTCAGGAACATAGATGCCCTTGACCTAGATGTGCACACAGGTGGCCACATACAGTAATTGTTCTCAGTAGGGACGCTTGGGTCAGGAACATCGATTTCAGGCAAGCTAGCAAAAAAGGACATCTGATGGCACAGCAAAGTGAAAACATGAGCCCACATTCCCTGTTCGGTGCCATAGTGTAAAATAAAGGGGGTATTAGTGTAGCTCCTTCTCCATACCGTCTAGATGTTTGCCTAATAAAATTAGCACTATTCAGATGTCTGTTCGTGCATGGAGCAGATGTGATTTTAAATGTGATTCGAGGTGTTCAGGATGTTTCTGAGATCAGGTGGGGATGTTCAGATTCTTAGGAATGCCCTGTCAATGCCTCAGCAACATGAATAGCTCTTTTAAAATAACACCTATAATGATCACTGGTTGGTGGCAGAAACCTATAACATAAGCTTTTCATCTTGTGTTGACTTTTTGGAAATATAGAGCCCGATATTTGAAAGGCATTTACATGGTTTACAGCCCAGTGAACCATGTAAATGCCTAAGATGGGCATATTCAATGGCACTTACTCAGTTAACGCCATTGAATATCCCCATCTACAGTAAGTCCCCTATGCGCCAATAGCAGTTTAAAAAGGACAAATCAGGAACTTTTCATTATAACATCAGAATAACTTATTTACAAGGTAAGTGTGATAATTGAAAAACAATTAACATAACTATATTCAAGAATCAGTTACTGTATGAAAATGTATTGGTGCATGAGAGGTAAGGATGATGAGAAAAGAGGTTAGAAGAGGGATTGAAATGTTTGTGGCTGCTGGTTGTTAATGGAGAAACCATAGTATTCGATGAACAGGTGTGTTTTAAGCTCTTTACAGAAGGTTTGGAGGTCCTTAATAACTCTTAAGTTGTCTGGTAGTGCATTCCAAATGGATGGGGCAACGTAAGGCTCTATTGCTGATGGTCTTATTGGTATTGCGGATGTGAGTTGGAATTGTTAAGACTATTTGGGGAACAAATCCTCCTGGTTCTTGTAGTGCTGGGTGAGTTGAGGAGGAAGCTGAGGAATGATGGGGCAGTTTTGTTGTACAATTTGAAGGATATTATAAGGTATTTGTATTTAGTTCTTGTTGCGATGGGTAGCCAGTGGAGAGAGTGGAGAAGCGGCATGATGTGGTCAGAGTAATGGGTTTTGTGTATAATGTGGGCAGCTAGCTTTTGTGCTAGTTGAAGTTGATGGATGGTTTTTTTTAGTAGGCCGTACAAAATACTATTACAGTAGTCGAGGTGCAGTGTTATCAAGGCTTGCAGGAGCAATTTAACCCTGGGAGTACCGATGGGGTCAAAAGTGACCCCATTGCAAGTTTCACAACGCGTATCTCGGAAACTAGTTGTTCAAGAATGCAATCTTTTTATGACTTTTCACATGTCAATATTCTCTTTATATTGCACCATGAGAGGAATAATTTTCATCCGCTAGGTGACGCTAGTGATGAATTGCAGCACAGAGTACCAGTGGAGTCATTTTTGACACAAGTGGCTTACGTCCGGTTTGGATCGTGATACAATTTGCAGTTTTGTTAATTTTTTGATCTGACAATGGTATTTATCATTAATTATGCATCATTTATTTTTTGTACTCTTATTTTATGAAAATTACACATTTTCTGTAATTGATATCATACCTTCTCTCATTATTTCCGATGAAATCTAAAGGCTTTCAGCTCGTTCATCACGATTATTGTACACCTATAGTAAAACTGCTTTGCATTTTATTCAAATTTATCTTTGTTTATTTATTTTAGATTATTGTTTATGATGTCAAAACGAAAGTATTCAGCTGCCCAAGTAAGAGAAATATTGCAATGAGATGCTAACAGTGGCGTCTCTGAGTCGTCTGATGATGCAGCATATTCAGCAAGCGAAGAAGCATATCAGCCAAGTTCGGGCGATAAATCTAATGATGACAGTCATGATTCAGATGGCGACAGCAGTTGGTCGCCAAGTGAATGTGAGACTGATGTTGAGCCGGTAACATCGCCTGCAGCAAAGAGTCAAGTTACAGGTCAAAGCAAAGGTCGAGGCTGTGCTGGACGGGGAAGAAGGCAGGAGTCCTCGGTGTCAGTATCATCTGTGAGGAATCTTAGTTGTGGTTATAGAGGAGCTAAGAGGTCATCACCTATAAGCACAAATGTTGCCATTGAAGCCTATGTATCTAAGGATGCCACATCATGGAACAGGAAACCTAGAAAGCAAGCTGCTGGAAGATACGCCAGAGCTAATGTCATACCCGTACAACAAGGTCTTACAAGGTATGCTGTACGAAATGTTGATGGCCCTCTCGCAGCATTCCACTTGTTCATGAGGAAGAACTTATTGAATGAAATCATGATGTGGATGAGCAAACAAGGAAGACACATTTATGATGACACCTAGAAAGATTTGACAGATGGAGAATTTCAAGGTTTTTTTGGACTTCTGATCCTCTCAGGCATGTACAAGTCACGAAATGAATCCATAGTTCAGTTGTGGAACCTTGAAGATGGTCGTTCTGCTTTCGGCAAAAATATGGCCCATAACCATTTTCAGCAAATTTCTTGTGCTCTCAGATTTGATGATGCAACCAACAGATGGGAACAATGAGGCGTGGATAAGCTTGCTCCAATCAGACACGTTTTTGATACCTGGGAAGCAACTCTAAGGGGTATGTTTACTAAACCGCGGTAATCGTGAATAACGCGCGTAATGTACGATTAACGATCGTTCGCACGTCAGAATGCGCGTTCTGACGTGTGAACGATCGTTAATCGTACATTACGTGCGTTAACCGCATTTAACGATCGTAAACCCCCGCGGCGCGTTAAAACAGCGCAGAAGGCGGAGAGTGGGCGGAGAGAAGGGGTAAATGGGCGGAGAGTGGGCGGGGAGAGGCTCCCTTCACACTAACGTGCTGAATTTCAGAGCTCAATTCCAACGCGAATGAAAACCTGTCGTTAAAGGCATATTAAAGGGAAGAGAAACCATTTCCGTCAGCAATGTACAGCAAAACCGGGGAAACCTACAAAACGTGAGCAGTGTGATACATGTGCACTGAACAAAATAGCAAATAGAAATGGAAAAAGACCACAACAACATCCTAACAAACCATAATCCAGCTGGTCAACAGTGATATTAATGGGCAACCATACAAAACACTCCCAGGAAAGCTCCAAAAAAAAGAAATGTTTGGAAGGGTCTATGCTCCGTAGACCCTTTCAAAAAGCATTTCATCTTATTGGAGCTTTCCTGGGAGTGTTTTTTAATGTTGCCCAATGATATCATTGTTGCCCAGCTTGGTTATGAGTGTTCGCCCCTTTTTCCGAGGTCTTTTTTGAGGTTTATTTGCACTTTTGTCTCCATACAAGGTAAATGAGCCCACAGTAAAATTGTGCAGAGCAGGGTTTCTGACTCGTCAGGCCAGGTTTCCTATCTCCAGGGACTGCCCTGTCTCTGTGGCCACAGTGTGGTGCAACGGACACAGCCAGTGCCTGTAAGACCAGAGGATCACAGGCTCAAATCCCAGCTTGGGCTCCTGCCAACCCAGTCCCCATAGTTTTACCCACCACTAAACAGTGATAGTACAGACACTCCTTTATTGCAGAGAACATACGCATGGTTAATACGCCTATATTTTACCACACCAAACACAGACACCATAAACAGGCGCATTACCTAGAGCAGAGTCTCCCAAATGCAGTCCTGGAGAGCCCCACACCATTCAGGCTCCATGCTGCCTCTAATAAAGATGCCTGTGCTGCATATCTATGCACCACCTCCATGGTATGCAGATGTAGCTCATGCATATTTATGAGGGACAGCATGAAAACCCGAACAATGTTTGGAACACCAGGACTGGAGTTGGGAAACCCTGCCGTAAAGCAGAAGCCAACAGGGCCAGACACACCCACACACACACCCACAGGCCCCATTGGCCAATGCCTCCTGGAGAGGCAGGACATTGGGCCCTTCCTGTATCTCCCAATACTAGCAGTTACATACCTTAGCAATGCCACCCGACACCTGGGTATACGGTTCACAGCTATCAAACGTCTCCTATGATAACTGGCAGATATCAATTCCTACGTTAAGCACATTTTGCTCATTGAGCTCCACCATAACAATCATTCTCATGTCTGCGGTGTGTGCTGCAGGTCTGGTCTCTGATAGTGTTTACCACCCTGGGGAGTGACCCACAACAGTATTGCATACCATATCCATGCCTGTACTGTGCCCAGGACTGGTGTGGTGGGTATGGCTGCTGAACACCTCTATAGTAGCACAATGCTGGCATAGGTGTGGGGGTGGCTGGCTGTCTATCCAGTGTGTGGTGGCTGCAAACACCTTCCACAGCCCACACTGCCAGCAATGTTGCCAGTATTGGGCTGCCAATGTGCATAATGAGGAGCAAGGTACTATGGGTATAGGCCGGACAGGGTGGCCTGGCCAGGGTGCATCTGCACAGGGCATAGGGCACTGACTGGGACATTTTAGTGCCCGGCCACCACCTACACAGACAGGGTGACCTCAGTATGTCCTGCTGAGAGATCACTCTCACCCTGACTGTGCAGTGACCACAGCATGGCTAGGCACCCCCATAGTGCTATATAGTATTTCTCTCATGTGATAGATATGGGCTTCCTTTTGGGGCCCATTCACTGATTTATCTGCTTGCTGTGTATACTGACATCCCAGTTCTGGGTGCATGCATCTCCACTGGGAACATGCACTATGGACTAACTAGCAGACTGTTTGCAGCTGGTATGTGTCTTGATGGAGCGGCTTGCAGGGTGCAGTGGCTGATGGCTTGCTGCAGGAGAATATCAGATAGTGGTGGGGTGCAGCTTACCATATCCAGGCCTCATGTCTGTCTGCTATTGTGTTATGGATGTGTATAGAGCTGCATTGACTGCCCTGTGGGGTGTCTGCTCCTCAGCAGGACCGGGGTTGATGTTCCCCTCTACTGCCACCTTTGCAGGGAGGTAGAATGTGGATCTATTGATAGGAGACCCTGTTTGCCACCCTCGTCCCTGGGGGAGGGGGGTGGTGGTACATGGCCCATGGGGGCTACACCTGACTGAAACAGACAGAGATATCCAAGGTGTTTCTGCAAAAACTACCTATCTCACACATTACCACTGCTTTGGACCTCTGCCATGGCCTCTTTCAGCCATGGACGGTGCTGTGGACCTGGTGCTGGGCGCCTCACTGCACCCTCAGGGTGAGCACAGTACCCGCACAATGTGACGGTGTGTAGCTACTCTGTGCCAGTACAACACACGGTCAGTACCCCCTACCAGGCCGAGGTGCTGTGGGGGTGCACATGGTCACTTCCCCCTACCAGGCCGAGGTGCTGTGGGGGTGCATTCCCCATGGTGTGTATCTGTGGACAGCTGATTTGCATGTGCAGTGCATCATGGGTGTGACTGGCACAATCCAACCCTGTGAAAATCCAGCACCTGCTCACAGGCTCTGATAAACCATAGGCCATCACACTTACATCTGTTAGCATAATGCATAGGTGCAAGACACCCTACAGAGTCTGTAATATAAAGTGCCCACGCTGGTAAATACACACGTATCCATGCACGATTTTACGCGCGCACCAATACACGTGGCCACGCACGCACCCACGCACGCTGTGAGGGTGTGTTTCTAACAACACTACTAAACGTAAAGAAAAACATGTCTCCTCATTCCTTAAGTAATGTACAGGGTGATGCCTGGGCCAGCCTTTTGCGTTAGGCACAGTGGGGACTCGAACCCATGCTGCTTGTAACAGCGGTCAGTGCAGTAACCATTGTGCTACAGCTCTGTTTCAGTGATTTGTGTCTGTAAGCCTTCTTACGATTAATGCGCGGTAACGCGCCACGGCGCCCTGTAATGCTCGTTGGTTTTTGGAACGTGCGTTAGTGGTAACGATGTACCGCCCATGTCCTTATTTGGGGTTTCTGTCTATACCGCGGCTCCTAACGCGAATTGCACTAACGCACTTTAGTAAACATACCCCTAAGTGACACCTTTGTTCCTGGTGAAAATGTTACCGTGGATGAGTAACTGCTTACATTTCGTGGCCGTGTTCCATTCAGACAATATATTCCCAGCAAACCTGGGAAATATGGCATAAAGCTATGGATGTTGTGTGACAGTGATACATCATATGTTCTGTGTCTTCAAGTATATACAGGAAGGGAACTCAGACAAAACAGGGAACAGAATCAGGGTGAAAGAGTTGTGCTGCAACTCACTGAAGGATTGATGCGATCTAGCAGAAATGTTACTGTTGATAATTTCTTCTGCAGTTTATCCCTGTCACGGAAATTGCTTGAAAAACAAATGACACTTTTGGGGACAATTCAAAAGAACAGAAAAAAATTACCTCCAGAATTTGTAACAGCAAAGGGCCGAGAGGTATTCACTTCACTGTTTGCCTTTCATGATGATGCCACTCTGGTTTCCTATTGCCCGAAGAAAGGAAAAGTGGTTGTTCTTCTGAGCAGTTTGCATGATCAAGAAGAAATAGATAACACACGTCCAGACAAAAAAACACGCATGATCTTGGACTATAATTCTAGTAAAGATGGAGTAGATACGGCAGATCAAATGTTGCGCACGTATACCACAAAACTAATGACAAGACGCTGGCCAGTGACAATGTTCTACAACATGTTGGACATCAGTGCTTTGAACGCCTTCATTGTTTGGATGTCACTAAATCCAGAATGGTAGTCCAAGTCAAAGCACAGACGTCTATTCCTCTTGGAATTAGGAAAGCAGCTGCTTCAGAGTAATTGCAGCAAGACTTCTTCCAGCATTGAAGAAGCCACTGATGCTGTTTGCAATGTCGGGATCCCAAAGAAAAGGGCAAGGTGTCACTGCTCTTCCAGAGAAAAAGACAAGAAAAGCAACATAGTTTGCACCTCCTGCAAGCGCAATGTTTGCAAAGAACATTCAGAAATTATCTGTGTCTCATGCAAATGACTGTAGTACTTTACTGTGTTCATCAAGTGCATGCAAAAACTGCTTTCATGGCAACTCTTCTTCATGTAATTTTATGATAAAGCATTAAATTTCAAAACATTTAACCTTCATATAATAAATAATTAATTCAGAATAATATTTTGTCTGTTTAGTTTAAATTTTTCATGGTTAACAATTAAAAATCATTGTGGGGTCATTTATGACCCCAACGGTATTCAGTGTGTGCAAACAATCTCGGTAATTCCAGGGTTAAAATTTTGGCTTTCCAGCAAGGGTCAGAGATGCTTTAGCATTTTAAGTTAGAAATATATGATCTATGAAATAGCTTTTATGTGGGGGACCATGGTAACGGACTGATCTAGGATGATTCCTAAGTATTTGATTTCTTGTTTGACTTCCAGCTCTGAGTTACATAGATGATGTTTTGATGGGGGTTGAAATTTTGATTCCGGGTAACGTATACACCTCTGTTTTCTTTATGTTAATTTTTAAGTTGTGTACGCTAAGCCAGTCAGTTATATCGGTGAGGCAAGCTTGGATTTGAGGGCAGATGGTGTTATTGATGGCTACTGGATGATATAACATAATATCGTCCGCGTAGAGGTGATAGTACACTTTGTGTTTCTTGAAGATGTCACATAATGGTTGCATGTAGAGATTAAATAGTAGTGAGGATAGGGAGGAGCCTACTTTCTACTGTTTGAAAGTTGAGGAGGATGCTGTGCCAATTTGGACTTATAGGGTACGGTCAGTGAGATATGATTTAAACCATTCTAATACTGTGCCTTGCAGGCTGAATTGTTGTATTTATTTATTTATTTATATTTATTTATTTAAAGTCTCTTCTATACCGCACTATTCAGCATCAGCGCGGTTTACATGGAACAAAAATGCTCAGTACAATTAACACGTATGAGTTCACAGATAACAGGGCAAATAACTGGGATAACAGGGGTAACTATTTACATATCGTGCAACATAGAGTCATATAAACATGAATTCTATAGAAACATATGCACCACTAATTGTAGTCTTGAGATCAATGTGTGATGGCTGATGCTGTCAAAGGCAGCAGCAATATCGAGAAAGGTGAGTAAGAATGCTTGTTTGTTATTATTTAGTCCATGGTGAAGTCTGTCCATAAGGGTAAGCATCAAGATTTCCATACTGTGAAAAGGTCTAAAGCTGTGCTGTTGATCGTTGAAGGGAGCGTTTAAATCAATGAAGTCTTGCAATTGGATTTCAACTATTATTTCAATGATTTTTGCCAGAAATGGTAGGCTGGCGATGGGCCTGTATGAGTTAGGGAGGGATTTGTCTGTTACATTAGATTTTAAGATAGGGCTTATCATTGCCTGTTTTAGGACAAATGGCATCAGCCATGTTTGTAATGACCGGTTGACTATTTCAAGGACAATGGCTGAAAACTCTTCTTTTGTTACCTTGAGCCAGCTGGCTGGGCAGGGGTCTGATGGGGAAGTGATTGCGTTGATGTTGATGATATTAAAATCCAAACAAAAAAAGAAGATAAAAAACAAGTATGACAGAAAACCAAAACTGATCTTCCGAAAAGAAAAAAAAAGAAATCTTGGGAAACAAGATGGCAGCGCTCTGCTAGATGCCTAAATTTGTCTCTGCTTTTTACCTTCTTTGAATGATTCCTGACTTGATGTCTCCCAAAAGGAAGGAGGAAGGGACCACTAAAACTGTGAAAGCCATCCCAGTAGACTCTAAGCATCAATTGATGGGCAAATGCAGAGAATCACTAATAGCTTACAAACCCCAAGTGAGTCCTCTGCTACGGTTCCAGTAGGTGGAGACCTGATATCACTTGGAAGTGAAACAGCTCTGACCCTGCAACAGCACTCAGTGCTTTTATTGGTGTAGCATGGCTCAGGTGAGACAAAGGTTATGGAGGCTTTGAAACCCCTAATGGTTGCTGGGAATGGAAGAATGTTGGTATCCATCTCTCTGTCCCCAAGTAAAGAAGTGACAGATTCTGATAGAAGTTTGGAGTCTAGGAAGATGGAGGCTAAAGTAACTCTGGAGACTGAGAGGCAAGTTATTTATTTCTTTAATATCACATGAGTTTCAACAGGTAATACAGGCATTTGACCTTAATGGTCTTCCTGAGATTACATTAAAATCTCTATATGGGCAATGCTGTTACAAACTACAAGCTACTGTTTCACAGTGTTCATCAGTTTTTACAGTTGGTGGCATTGTTAAATCAGAATCAAGAAGTTTTTGTTATGGAAATCCATAAGAAGATAAATGTCTTAGAGGCCAATTCCTTACTAGCCGTCCAGCCCCTGTATGGCCTTTCAGAATCGGGGCATACAGCAGTAGACCCGATTCTGATCCTGCAGGGGCTAGATATGCCCGCAGGATCAGAATCGGGTCTGTGGCCTGGATGTTCAGGCCAGGCCCTGATTCTGATCAGCTGCATGCCCAGCCCACATACTTGGTTAACTCAGGCAGGCTCCTGAATGGAGCCACAGTGCCATGGCATCCCGTTGCCATGGCACCACGGTTGCATTCAGGAGCTGCAATTCCCAGCCAACTGTGACACCATCCTTTCCCCACAGTCGGACCCCTGATCTGGCTTCCCATGGCCAGGGTTGGGCTGTGGGGATCCCTCTGTACCTTCTCACCTTCCGCCTCTGATTGCGCTGCAGTCCCCTATCTCCATGGCCGACCCCGGACGTGCAGAGCCAACCTCAGAATCAGCCCTGTACATCCAGGGTCACTGTCCGCCCACTGCCTTCCCTCTCTCCACCTCTGTCTCAGCTCCTCCCTCCCACAGAGTTTCCCATACAAATTGCCTGTTCTTATGGAGAGCTCTGTCCCCAGCAGACTGCCCAGCCGAATAGTGGATCTGGATGTCCGGATCAGACATCCAGACCCACTAAACGGAGTTCAGAATGACCCCCTTAGAGAAAAAACTAAGGATTCAGTCAAGCTATTGAGGTCCTGATGAAAGCTAGAATTTCAATTCATCAAAAACTGAAACAATTTAAGAATCAATTGCAGCATTCAAATTTGAGAATCGTGAATGTTCCTTGATTTTTACACGTCACCTATTAATTTGCTCAAGAAGTATTGCGATGCTTCCGCTTGGGCCCAAGAGCTTACAAGCAGGAAACAGCCTTATGTTGTCCACTTTTGAATAAAGCTTCCCTTGTTGTCACCAGAGGTATGCTGGGACTTGTAGTTAGTTTATTCTTTAAGGACAAATTGTAGTTGTGAGTCGGTGGTTCAAGGCAGTAAGAAAATTTATTTTGTGGGGATTTCCAGGGCATTTAAGCTCAATACACAAACAAGGCAAAAAGGATGCTTCTCCAACATAAAGGATAAATCAGGTAACAGAGAATGACGTAACAAAAACCTCTTTTCACTGTTCAGCTGTTCTTATTCCCACAAGCTTACACGGAGGACTGCCTCGAGTGGTCATTCAACCGAAATACAGATAAACTTGCAACAGCTGTGATTTTCTTTTCTCAAAGCAAACTTCTTCTAAGCACTGCTTCTTAGCTTCAGAAGGCAATTAAGCTTAGTAAAACACAGTATTAGCTTTCCTTAATTCTAAGCAGGTATTGTACTTATTCTCTATATTGTTTCACAGTCTCTCAGCTCAGTTCAATAATGCAGACTCTTCTTTTAAACACAATGAGCAATCCATTGGTACAGGTTCACACTCAGAGCTTGGCAAACAGGAATCTATTTGCATTCCTTCTATGGCATCAGGATATATGGTATCTCTATCAAAGTTACAAACTCTCCCAGACTTTCTCTCCTTTAGAAATTCCTGGAACTGATTCCACAGCAATTCAGCTTGTAAAGGCACAGTTGTATTAGGGGAGTGAACGTTTCCCTCAGCAAACAACTCTCTCAGTGCTTCTAGCTTTGAAGACTCAGCTGTTCTGCTTTAATCAGGGCTATGACTTTTCCCATACGTAAAACTTTCCACCCACCTCTTAGCAGTAGACGGTGAGGGCTTCCTGGACCTTAGCAATAGCAAACTGTTTCTCTGTTCATTTCTCAGCTCTGAAACTGCTGGCTTTACCTTGGGAATGGTTCCTCAGACAAGCGCTGATTTCTTTCTTCCTGGGATCCTCCAGGCTCTGAAATTCAGCCTCCTTATGTCCTTCTCCAGTCCCTCTTGGGTAGCTGCTTTCCTGGGAGTTTTCTTCTTTCTTTCTCCTCCAGCTATGCTCAGCCTTGCTCTCTCTGTTGTCCTTTGCCTTCCTCCTTCCCTCCTCTTTCTGCTCTGCTCGTGGTTTTAAGATCTGTTGGCTGCTAGGCACTCCATGTTCTCTGCACCTGTGTGACCAATCATCAGGCAAGCTTGTCTCCACCCCTGAGCTAGGGCGTGGCCTGACCTTAGCAGGGAGCTAGGGTTTTTTCTGATCTGGCTTGCAAGTCTTATACACAAGTGAACTGTCATTCATTTCAAAGGGGAAACTAGGATTTTCTTCCACTTCCCTTTCTTCCTGGGAGCTTTCATCACTACAGTATCTTTCTGAAGTTTTAAAGATATTTGATAAAGTCTACTATTTGCTTTCTGGATGTCTCTATTTTATTTGAATTTTCAATAATAAATATCATAAAATAGCAACACAGGAGAGTAAGAAATTATTTTTGGCCATGAGACAAGACACTTTAGGTGCTGGGGTGATGTTTCTGCTCATGTACCCATATAAATGCTTAGTACAATATCAGATTTTTTATTTTTTAAGTGCCCTCAAGTCAATGCTGATTCCTGGTGACCCAGCAACCCCTGGTTTTCTTGGCAGAAGTAGATTACCAGTCCTCTTCTTCCGAGGTAATGGAGGCTAAAATGACTTGCCCAAGATATGCCAGTGAGAAATGAACCCTCATCTCTTTGGTACAAAGCTGTTGCTCTAAACACTAGGCTACTCCTCCACTCTGGTCAGAATCTTAGATTTATTTATTTAACAAATGCTTATATACTGCCCCTTCCTAGGATCAGGGGCGGTTTACATGTAACATCAGAACAAGTTTTACAATTAACATACAACTATGTACATTTAACATATGAACTATTTACATTTAGCATTTAAGCATGCATACAGCTAACTATATACATTTTGTTTGTGTCTGAAATATAGCCTAAGGTGAATGAGTCATTTTGAGGTTTGAGTTATCGGAAGGTGGAAGAAAGTAGTGCATTAGGTATTTTAGGAGTTACTGAGAATGCTTAGGTCACCAAAATATTCTATAAATATATGTGTTTTTAGGTTCTTGCGGAGGTCTTTTGTCACTCTTAGGTCACTGGCAAGTGAGTTCCACAGAATTGGGGCCACGTAGGAGAAGGCTCTGGTACTGGTGCATTGATTTGTGTTGCGGATGTATGAGGGAGTTATGTACGTATTTTGAGAGCCATTTCTTCTTATCCTTGATGTGTTTGGCGTTGTAAGTAAAGTGGATAAGGTGGTGAATGCAATGTTACAATGATGTTTAAAGATGATCATTATATATTTATACTTTACCCTTGAGGTTATTGTTTTTTATGCTTGAATAAATTTAGAGAGGTTTTTATGCTTGAACAGTTTTGTGCTCTTCAGATGCATTTTGCTGAGGCGAAAGCACCTATTGCTGAGGGTTCCGTGACAGGGAAATTGTCTGACCATATGCCTGTTTGTTTGCATATGCACATGCAGAAACAAACAAGCATGTATGGAGCCAACCCCGCAGTTAAGAAGCTTTCTTCACTCCGATCACCTCTCTAAATTTATTTATTTATTTGTGAAATTTTTATACTGCCATTTCGGTTAATCAAATGGTGGAGCTGCTTAGGGCAGGAAGTTCGTGCTGATCTTGTGGTTTGAGCGATCAGCCTGAACTTCATTTCCCAGGTAGCTCCACCATTCAGAGAACTAATCATGGTGCTGGAAACCTGAACTTTGGCATTCAATGAGTTGCAGCAGAATGGATAAGTAAAAAGATTGGATTTTGAAGGAAGGGGGATATCAGAGAAAGTCAATGAAGGCTTGAGGGTCAGGATTATGAAAGAGAGACAATGAGTGAAGCCTGAGGGGCCTTAAGAGAGAGATAGAGATATACAGGCAGACTGTGGAAAGGCTGGTGTGTGTGTGTGTGTGGGGGGGGGGGGGGGTTATGAGAGAGAAAAACAGAGTAGGGAAAGTTTAGAAGATTATGAGAGAGAGAAAAAAAAGACTGGAGGAAGCCTGCGAGGGGATGTCATAAAAGAGAGAAATAGAGAGACAGAAAAAACACAAAACCACCAACTCTCAGGCACACACACACACCAAACCTCCGAGATATACACACACATGCACATGAAGCTTTTGGCACTCTACGACATACATACTGTCACCCACTAACGTACCCAGAGGCTAAAGAGGGCTTGGGTCGTTTGATGGGGCAGTATTTTTATGGCTGTTAAGCTCCTATGAAGGCATTAGCAAAGCCTTCTGGTTCCTGTAGTTTTCACCATTAGCCAAAAAGTGTAGTTGAAGCAGAGGGTAAGGTTTAAACTCAGGCTTTATTCCCCGTCCGGGGTGGATTCATAACAGTGGAATTTAAAGCAAGTCAGACCCTTCGTCTGATAACACAATTAAAGAAAAATACTTTGAACAAAACTCAGCTTTCTTCAGCATTAAACAACAGCACAAAAAGTAACAGAAAAACAGTTCCTTTCACTCACGTAACTCTTGCACCTGTTTCTTCTCATAAACAGTTCTGGCTGCTTTTAACACAGAGATGTTACACAATCAGATAAAGTGTACGTGCAATCCATTTCATTTTCCTCTAAAACTTCTTCAGGAAATTCAATCTGCATTCCCTTCTCATCAGAGTAAACTTCTGGCTCCCAATTGCCGTTGAAGTTAAAATGTCTCTGTCGGGGAGTTAAAACATTCTCTTCCCCCACTATACTAGTGGCCTGTGGGAAACTACCGTATTTCCTGTAGTGGGGTTCTTGAGAGCTACAGAGCTCCTTGTAAGTACAGAGAAAGTCAGGGTATTTCAAATCCCTCTTATTAGGGAAAATACGCCTACCTTTAGGCACTGCTACTTCCTGCTTTCTCAGATGAACACAGCTCTGCTTTGAAGCCCCCTTTCCACGGTATTTATCTGTATCACTCACATGTGCTTCAGGGTAAAGGTTTTCCCCTTCTGTATTTCTGTAGCTAGGTAGTTTATATCCTCTAGCCCCGGCTGTTGGACTGCCTTCTCTGTTTGCCTCACAGCAATGCTCCTGGGGATACTGGGAGGCTGTGCACTGCTGTTCCCAAAAGCTTCTCTGGAAGTCACCAACCTCATGTGCCCCGGATATTCTCCTTGGCTCTGTCCTCACAGCTCTACGGACACTGCTCTCAAGCTCAGCAGTTCCTATTGCTTCTCTCCTTTTCTCCTTCTCCTTCCTCGTCTCTCTACCTGCCGGTAAGTGAGTCTTAAATATGTTCAAATTGGTGTTAGCCTGGGCTCCGCCCCCATGCAGGTGCTCTTCATTTTCTAATGAATTCTGTGCTCCCTTTCTGTTCGGGCGTTCCCTAACACCACGTGGCTTTGTTTTCATCTGTTGCTCATAGCAACCTTCCCCCATGTGTGAACCTGAGCTGTCAGTTTCCCTTACATTTTGCTCACAATCCCCTACTTCCATGGGTTCTGATGGCGCTACCTTATGACAATACACACAGACCTTGACACTTCATGATGCACGCACATATGGAGCCACCGACAGTCTGAGACACATATACACACAGCCCCTGACAATCTATGACACATACACACACGCATACCCCTTCTCCTAATTATTGAGGTCTAATGGATGAAGAGATGAATAATGTTCTAATCTGAATTGTAATAATTAGTTTTGCTTTTATATTTCTTTAGTTACCTACTACTTTTTTGTACAAGGTACTGGTTTATTTCCTTAACTACTCTTCATTTTGCTAATCTAGCAAGTGGATACTTGCACATTTTGTTAAAATGATAAATACAAAATTCAACTATCTATCTATTAATTTATTTATTTGAGTGATTTTTATTCCGCTATATCTGGTAATCATAGTGGTTTACATACAGAACAACAAGCATATATTGAAAATTATAACAATATAACAGGTGCAGGAATATCAAACAATCAGGATATTTACAGATGACAAAAAAGAAACGAGACTGTCCCATAAATGTTTATTACAAAATCTATGGAGAAATTACGCATTGTCCCCTTCAAAGTAATCCCCCCCCCCCAAGTTAATGCACTTCTGCATTCGCTTCTGCCACATATGGAAGCACTTGGTAAAGTCCTCCTCCTTAAGGTCCCTCAGCTCCCTCATCACAGTAGCCTTGATCTCTTATACAGAAGTGAAATGAATTTCTTTGAGCATAGTCTTCAGCCTGGGGAAGAGCCAGAAGTCACTCGGTGTGAGATCTGGGGAATAAGGAGTGTGGTCGAGAGCTGTGATCTGTTTGTTGGCCAAGAACTGCCTCACTGAGTGCGGTGTGTGTGGGCACATTGTTGTGGTGGAGCAGCCATGGCTTTAATCTCCACAGAGCCCACCTGCTGTGCTGAACCCGGTCATGGAGGTGATTGAGGACCTGCTGGTTGACTGTCTGACCCTCAGGCACAAACTCATGATCGACCAATCCCTTCTGGTCTAAGAATGCGATCAGCATGACTTTGATCCTTGATTTGGACATGTGCACCTTCTTGGGTCTGGGTGACAGTCGAGTCTTACACTGCAGGCTTTGTCTCTTGCTTTCAGGGTTGTACTGGAAGACCCAAGTCTCATCTCCTGTGATGACTCAGCCAACGAACTCTGTATCTTCTCCTATCTTCTCTAGCAAGTCTCAACAAACATTGACCCGGTGCTTCTTCTGGTCGTCCGATAAAAGGTTGGGCACTATCTTGGCGCACACCTTCCGCATCCCCAGCTACAGCACCAAGATGGTCCGCACTGACTCCCTGTTCAGGCTGAGCTCCTCAGCTATCATCCGCACCATCAATCTGCGATCACTCCGCACCCCCTGGTTCACTCTGTCAATGTTCTCGCCATCTTTGTCGTGGAAGGCCGTCCTGACTTGGGGTCATCCTCCACCTCCTCGCAGCCAGTCTTGAAGCATCTGTGCCACTTGAAAACTCACAGCCTTGACATTGCATCTTCTCCATAAGCCTTTTGGAGAAGTTTGAGACACTCAGTTGGGCCCCTTTTCAACTTAACCAGAAATTTCAAGTTGATTCTTTGCTCCATATTTCTGCCACATCCAGTTGCGTGACAAAGCGATGGAACAGTGTGTTACAAAAAAACCTGAAAAAGAAAAAAAGAGTGAGAGAGATGAAAAATATTATAGAATAGTGGCGAGATGTTGCACAACACAGAGACATAAGCGGTTAGCCAACTGGCATTGAGTCATGGGCGTGGCTGCCACAGTCTCATTTCTTTTTTGTCACACCTCGTATATACAAAACCATTGATTAGGAAGCTTTCGGCATAGCTTGGTAGATTCCTAGGTAGGTGTAGGAGGGGTGTGACTTCAGAAAGGTGTGGTGAGATTGAATTAAGGTGAAAGATTAGTGAAGTTATGGGTAAGAATGTTTAATTAATATTAATTAAAAAGTTATTAAATAATAAATACAATTTTAAATAAATAGATATGAAGTGGCATTTTTGAAATGATGTGAGGCAGTGGTAGAGACATGCAAATAGAAATATGTAGTGGATGAAGACACTCTTAAAAATGATTACATGCATATTCATGCTCCATCTGAAATCGCGGCGAGACATCTATACAGATGCACATTTGCTGTCCATGGCTAACCTGGCTAACCTGCATGTGCGCATCACAAAAGAATACAATGGTGCAGATGTACAGGGGTCCATTGAAAGAAATAGAGGTGCAGGCACAATGTCAAATAAGCCTACAGATGCATGTGCCTGGAGTCCCTGCATGTGCCAAGGGAAAGGCAAGGTATGGCAACCAGGCAACCAAACTTCTTCTGGGCAGAGACAGGCTCTACATGATAGTCCTGAAGGAAGAAGAGCTTCTGAAATACCCCCCCCCCCTTTTCAGGCAAAGGCCAGCATATGCAGCAACACAATGGGTCTAGATAAGGATTTGCAAGATCCTGACACAATAAGTCTGGAAACTGTGCAGCACATGGGGGAGGGACATAGCTCTAGGCACTTTACAATTGCATGGGAAGGTGGCAAGGTAGCCTATTAAGCAAGACATCCTGGATGGCATCATGTGAAGGACAACACAATGTGGGGTTAGACATATACCACAATGGGAACAGGGAATTCACAGAGACACACAATGGCAGAAGCACACCTGTCATCTAGCAGGGGGAGAGGGCACACACATGACATCTGGGCAGTGGCAAGGTGAAAGGTTGCAGCAGACCTGCAGGACATGGCAGAAAAATGTGCAGGATGTTGGGGAGAGAGGGGGGGGGAAGAAAAGGCAATGTCATGTAGGCATCCCTGCCAAGAAAGGGGTGCAGCCCATGCACATACTCACATACAGGGTGTGGTACATGGAGACTACACTGTGCATTTGGATGCACAGAGCCAACAGAAAAGGCATGGGCCCACACAGTGACCAGAATGTAGTATCACATGGAGGTTAGCTGGAAGCACTGTATAGGAATTGCATAAAAAATAGGATGACTATGGGTAAAGAAATGCCACTATTTTCAACCATTGACAGGATGGGCCCCATGGAAAACTGCCACAGTTGGAGGACACAAGGTCAAGGTGCAGTAATGAGCCCTGGGTGAGAAATGGAGTAACAAAGAAGAGTGACATGGGAATCATAACTGCAAGGGTGGCATTGCTAATTGTGATGATGATCCCTCTCCCTAACAGAAGATACTGCATATGTCGGGACATAGAGGCCTCAAAAACAAATTCCAGGACATGTGGAGGAAGTGGCTTAGGATGCTGGACCACATGAGGATATGGCTGCAAGAGCAGGGAAGCATATGATAGCACACATGGGACAGATGTGACATAGGATCCAGGAATCCTGCCTGTAAGATGTACTAGGCAAGGCCATCAATTTCAGTGAACATCATCCATGGACATCATAACTAGGTTAATGAGGCCAATAGGTGCACAGCCGCAGTTAGCACAGCAAATGCCAAAAATGTCTCAAGAAGAGGTGAAAGCCATTATAGCAGGGAAGGCAACAGTAAAGGTATATGGACATGGGCATATGATTGGGGGTTGGAATTGAGGAGCTGTCCACCCCTGAAACTAGGAGACAGGCAGGGTGAAGCAGTGTAAAGGCACCAACCAGACAGGGGACAAAAGAGTAATAGAAGCAAATGGACCGAGAAAGCAATATCTGGGGGAAGGGGCAGTCAATATATCTGCCACATGAGTTGGGCACCTACCATTACATGAGAGGATGTGGATGGGGAAGGAGCAGCAAGTGATGCGTGTGGACATAGTAGATGATTGGAATGCTGCAGATGTTGCTTCCCATGCCCATTGCTGTTTCTGCCCGGATCATGTGGGTAGGCAACTGTCAGTGAGAGGAAACAGATAGCAGCAAGCTATTGCCATATTGTAAGACCATGTGAGGCTTCATGATCCTGCCTCCATATGGAACATCACTGGACATGGCCATTATCCACATGCCCCTTGTGCAAAGGTAGAGACCTCCCATAGGTAGGCAGACAGCCACACATAATTGGCTGCGCAGAGAGGAGCAGATGAGGGAGGGTAGGTGATAAAGTCATTACAGGGGCATGGCGGAACAACATGAATTCTATCCCCCCAGAAGCAGCAGCGGCTGAAGACGCTGGCCACTCCACCACCACCATCTGCAGCAGAGGCACAGCCACTACCATGATCACCACTGCCCCTGCTATCTTTTATAGTTCCAGCTTCACAGCCAACACCAACAGCACCAGCAACACTGAGCCACATAGGAACACACTGTGTTGCAGAGGGTGAGGTGGTCCACACACCTGCCAATAGCAGTAGCTCGACCAATAATAGTGGGGCACTGGTGATTGATACTTTAATGGAGGTGGAGAAGGAGGAAGATCTTCAGTCATAGAAACCCTCCATCATTGTGGAGGAGGAGACTCATTGTGGACTGGGGAGTGAAATGCAGACCCCGAGGCTGAGCCAATGAGAACAATATCAATGGCTACTGCCCAGGAAGTAGAATAATAAGGCAGTCACAAGGCAGGGAGAAGGGATGAAAGCAGGAAGGGTAGGAATGGGAGGAGGGAGGGGAGTGGCAGATTGGGGCATAGAGGGTGAGAGTATAAGTGGGGCTTCCCTGGCCTTGCAGGAAGTCCTGTCTGTCTGGTCTGCCCCACAGAGCAAATGCCCTATCATGAGACCTCCAAGTTCTGGCAGACCCTGAGGTCCTGCTGTATCTTTAAGTGATATATCTGGAGAAGCAGAAAGGCTTTGGTGCACTCACCTGGTCACAGGACCTCATGGTGAAGTACTGTACATCAAAAGCATTAGAGCAGAGATGCATGCCATGTCAGGTGCAATCCAGCAACAACTGGCATGTATCTCTGCTCTAGTCCCAACCACAGGCAGGGGAGAAGGGTCTTGTAGACAGCCATGTCAAAAATGGCATCCCCTTTTACCAAAAAATATAAAATAC
Organism: Ichthyophis bannanicus; assembly: GCA_033557465.1. NCBI lineage: Eukaryota > Metazoa > Chordata > Amphibia > Gymnophiona > Ichthyophiidae > Ichthyophis > Ichthyophis bannanicus. Next base: position 366,214,080 of record CM066032.1, on the reverse strand, counting down.
TAGCTCTCATAAAAAATGAAACAAAAGTTATAAAGGTCAGAAAATCCCTACATTCCAACAAAGCTAAGGAAGAAAAAAGATCTCAGTATTGACACTAGGGCCAATGCAATGGCTCAGTTTATTGACCTTAGGTCCAACGCAATGGCTGTTATAGACCAATACCGGCTTTATAGAAACTGTAGCAGCATCACATCATAGGGTAAAAAAAAAACCTCCAGTTAATATGTTTTCCTATATAATCCTAAATCTTAATAGATTTAAGACTGGAATGCAATTGACAATTAATGGCTAGTACTTAGCTTAAACAGTCTGCTATGGTCTTCTGACTTACGAGTAATATTACAGTGAGCTAATCTATAAGAGTATTACTCAAACAATACCTCTTTAAGGTTCCAGAAATTATTTGATGAACTATTCAATTTCAACACCAAAAACTATAACTATTTTTGTTGTTAACAGGGTCTCAGTATACCATGGTGCTATGGCATAAACTTTTGCGCCAATAGTTACTCCTGTTTTACATCAATGACCCACCTTATAGATTAGTACTTAGCTTGGCACACAGATGAAAACAGAGCCACCACTCCAACGCTGAGCATTTCACTGTTGTTGACTCAGGGAGTAGGCCCGTAAGTTGTGCCTACAATATACATAAATCAGTAAAAGACAAAAATGAAACCGGTCAGGTAGGGGCAATCTGCTTAGCTCCCTCCTCTCCCTTCCTCTGTCTCTGTAGATAACACTCTTCTACTTCCTGCTTCCTCTGCCCACAACCTTGGTGTCATCTTTGACTCCTCCCTCTCCTTTTCCACACATATCCATCAAATAGCTAAAACCATTTCTTTCTGTACACCATTAACAAAATTCTCCCTTTCCTCTCTGAATCCACTATTAAAACACATATCCACTCTTTAGTCACCTCCCATCTCAACTATTGCAACCTCCTCCTTGCTGGTCTCCATTTGAGTCACCTCTCTCCCCTTCAATCTATTTAAAACTCTGCTGCATGGCTAACCTTCCGCTAGCTCTAATATACTCATATAACCCCTCTTCTCAAGTCGCTTCATTTGCTCCCCTTCTGTTTCCATATCCAATTCAAACTTTTCCTTCTGACCTATAAATGTATTCATTCCACTGCTCCTCACTACCTTTCCTCTCTCCCATGCCGTTTTCTTCTACTGCCAACTCCAGGCTCCATGCCTTTCACCTTACTGTTCCTTATGCCTGGAACAAACTACTTGAATCTGTACGTCAGCCTTCATCTCTTCCCCTTTTCAAATCCATGCTGAAGACTCACCTCTTTGTGGCTGCTTTTGGACCCTGATCTCTGGTTTTCCTTGTATCTCCTTGCCCTCCCTTTTGTTCCCTTATTCTCATCTGTTGTACGGTCTGTCTTGATTAGATTCTAAGCTCTGACAAGCAGGGACCATCTTTTATATGTGTATGTACAGCGCTGCGTACGCCTTGTAGTTCTATATAAACGATTAGTAGTAGTAGTAGTAGTAGTATCTACACACATAAGAAACATTAACATAATGGAGCTGCATAAAGATACTGTGATTTCGACAACTCATATAGGAGAGAATCTGGGAAAATTCAACTACAGTGAAAGAGCACAGATGACATCCAAAAAGAATACAACTAAAACATTGTCAAATATGTGATGCCTGATATATAACACAACAGAAATTCACCAATCAGGGCATCCTGCTAATCTGCATCATTCTTACCAAAATTAGGGAAAGCCCAAAATACTCACTTTAGAGCATTCCCATAGAAATTCTGCAATAAAACATGCTAGACTGCATACCAGCTTTCAAGTTGATAAAATATGCCGAGCATGCATCTTAAGAACATAAGATGTCATACTGGGTCAGACTAAAGTCCATCAAGCAAAGTATCCTGTTTCCAACAGTGGCCAATCTAGGTCACAAGTACCTAGTAGTTTCCCTAAAAGACACAGGTTCCACAATGCTTTTATTGGAGCAAGCAGTGGATATCCCGGATCCCCTTTAATAATGGTTTATGGACCTTTCCTCCAGGAACTTGTCCAAACCTTTTTCAAACCCAGCTACACTAACAGCTTTTACTACATCCTGAGGTTAACGAATTCCAGAGTTTGATTACACATTGAATATTTTCTCTTCTTAGTCTTAAATAGGTTACACTGTAGCTTCATTGCATGTCCCTTAGTCTTTCTATATTTTGATGGCATAAACAATCAATCTATGTTTACCCATTCCACTCCATTCATTAATTATTAGACCTTAAAAACCCAACAGATCAACGTGACCTACCTCACAGCAGAAGCTGAATCGGTCAGATTTGAAAGCATAGCAGCACTGTCTGTTTATATGGACAAGGCACCAGTAACAAAACAATAAAAAATAAAGCAGACAAAACCCCTAGTTATTCACAAAGAAACAGAACTAATGTTAAATCCTTATAAAGGTAAGGTCTGAAACCATCATGCAATCATCCACATTCTCTTATATACTGTGCTATTCTGCATCAGTGTGGTTTACATTGAACAGGGCATTATAACTTGGAGATAACTATTTTACAGTGAACATGGGCATTGGAGGGTTAAGTGGCTTGCCTGTGACCACAAGGAGCACCTGTGGGACTGGAAACCCCAGTCCTTCTGGCCCAAGGTTGCTGTCCCCTAGTGGGATTTGAACCCCTGACCTTCTGGCCTGAAGTACCTTGCCCCAACCACTAGGCCACTCTTCCACTCCTCCACCTGCCATCAGACCAACCTAAACCCAACAAAAGAATCACCAACACAGTTTCCAATCAATATGGTCATTAAGCCCTCCAGGTTTCAAAGTGCCCAGCCGGAAAATCCATTGTTGTTCCCTGCGCATGAGAATTGTGTCCCTATCACCACCTCTCTTCAAGGGGGGTGGGGGAGGGGGAATATGATCAAGCACAAAACATCAAACATCTTCAGACTAGTGGCCAACTGTCACACAATGTTAGACAAGCAGGGCCCCTTCCACCTTGTTTTTTTAACTTATTTTGGTTCTCATTTAGTCGTATTTTAAACTGTCATTTTGTTTTCCTGATGTAAGCTAAGCCATAAGGACATAAAATTACATAAACCATAAACATCGTGCAGCAGGAGGTGGCCCATCAGCAAGTGTGGTCATGATATGTAAATTCTTTCACAGAAAGCATCATCTAGCACAGTGAACACTGGCCACATTCCCTATTTCCAGGTAGGGTCACTACTATCTCTGACTTTTCCATTGGCATCTTCAGGCATAGCATATCACATACATTACAACCTCTAGAAAAAACAAAATGAGGCCGGTTGCGCTCCAGGCCCAGTATAGTTTTTAACGTGTCAAAATGAAGATTGACCATGCGCCTTAGTTGGTGACTCACAGGATCATTCCGAGGTGCGAATAGCGGGGATGAAAGTCCCATTAGGACATCCATGCCTGCTATTCGGCCCCTGTACCAACCCCAACTAACTTCCTTGCACGTTGTACAGGGAGGTTAGACAAAGGTGGGAAAGGGGCATTGCGGGGGAGGAGTTAGGGTGGGCAGTGGGTGGTTGGTGGCCCCGGAAGTACAGGGCTAATTCCAATGTTGGCCCTGTACATCTAGGGCCGGCGGCCTGAACGGGGAAATTATTCCATCTATGAGATGAAATAAGTTCCCCTGGTCTGGTGAATCAAGCAGGCTGAGGGCGCAGAAAAGGCGGGAGGGGGCAGAGGAAATTCCCTGCAACCCGACCCTAGCCTTGGGAGGCCAGATAGGGGGTCGGGCTGCAGGGAATGAACATTTCGGCCTGGCAGCCGGGGATCATGGCTCTTGAATGAAGCCGCTGTGCCATGGCAACTGGATGCCATGGTGCCACGGCTCCATTCAAGAGCCCTGACTGAGTTAGCCGGGGAAGGCTTGTACGTGCAGGCCGACCAGAATTGGGGTCTCAGCCTGCACATACAGGCCTGGACATGATTCTGATACCAGCTTACTCTGTGTGTCCAGTTCCAACCGGGCGCACAGAGGGCTGGCACGTCCAACTCTGAATTGGGCCCTCAGTGTTTACACCAGTTAACATTCTTGCTACAGTATTTTGGACCACTTGCATGTTGTCCAAAATACTGTAGCAAGAATGTTAACTAGTGTAATTAGATGTGAAAGTTCTTCTCCATCTTTGGGGAAACTGCACTGGCTCTCCATGAAGGAACAGGTACAGTTCAAGTTGATGATTTTAACTTTAACCTTTTCTGGTAAAATTAGCTGAGCAGCTCATTTTCCTCCAACTTACAAGTTTTTTTTGACAAAAGCATTTGTGCTTCACCCTCCTCAGTTCGGCTTCCCTGCAAATCATGACACAAAGAGCCTCGTCTGAGGGATGATAAATGAAATTAGGGTTTCTCTTGATGCTGCGAAATCAGTGATTCTGCTCATTCTCTGCCCTGATCCTACTTTGATCCCACCCCATTGCTCCCAGAGCAGTTAGCATGAATGTTTAACCATGTTGGGAGTTTTTAGCATGCAGTAGCAGTCAGAGCCATACCAAGGGCTGTGAGATTGGTGCAGCCACACAGGATACAAGTACAGAAGGTGTGCTGATGTCATTGGACTTCCAAAAATTCTGACAAAATCAAGTTCCTGTACACAGTTGGTTAGGTGGGGATAAAATGAGGTTCAGCAGTCGCAGAGGGCCCATTGCTGGCTTGGTACAATCCTGGTAGCAGTTACCACACACTTTGTTAGCACACTTCAGTAAACATGACCTATTATTAGTAAATAGGTCATGCTGCATAAAATGGGAATATAAAGCCTATTAATGTATGTTAATGCACACAAATATGGTAGTACACGTTAGTAAATTTAGCCCTAACGTTAGTAGCAAAGTTGAATGTATTCCTTCTTTAGGAAAGGAATAAACATATTTGCTTGAGAGGCTTCCATGTGGCAAATAAGCATCTGTCAATAATCTTGAAGAAGCTGTGTATTGCTTGAGCATGTTGTGTTCTCTTTCAAGTACTGAGTCACGAACATCTTGGCTGCATATATCATCAATTTATGCAAATTAGTGACATTAGTTAGTATGTAGAGAAAGATGTGATCATCTATTTACACTTAAAATTGATGAAAGTTCTGTTATGGAACTGAAGTACTGGTAAATAAAATTAAAATTTTATAGATGAAAAATAGCAGTTTCATTTTATTTCTTATCAGGTTTTTGCTAATAATCTCAATGGTGGCTGGGATCATTTTTTTATCTCTTCTTAAATCTCATGGAACATCTTTAAAGCCATGGTTTGGGAAATGGGAGGAGGACCTCAGAATAAAGCCAGCTGCATACAGTTTACGTAGGATCCTACTGGATGGGGCCAGAAGGGTTGATATGTCTTGAATGCTTGTGCAATATGACAGTTTATAAGTGTTTTTAAAAAAATTTTAAAAGCAAAAACTATTATAGGGATAAATTAATTCAGGGACCTACCAGATTGGGCAATAAAAATTAACTATTGGGTATGTCTACTAAGCGGTGGTAAGGGCGCCTCCTTAATGTTCCCTTAACGTTGCATTAAGGCCCCCTTCATTCGTTAAAGGCTGAGGCAGGGAGTAGGGCTTCCAGTGGTAAGGGTGCTAGTGGTCATTTAGCGGGCATTAACAGGACATTGGGCACTAAGGGAGTCAAGAGTACAGGTTAACATGCGGTAAGGACGGTTGCCACAAAGTGGGTTAAGGGAGCCTATATAGTGGTCAGAAGTAAGATGCTGGAAAGGAGCAAAGGGAATTGGTGATGGTGATCAAGTGAGTGTGCGGATAATGTGGGAGGCAGTTGTACTGTATCAGTGAGGGGGATGCTCATGTATCCACTGTGATGTTAGTGGGTGGCATAGGATTGTGTAGAAGTGTGTCATGAGAGTAACTACTATGGCCACAATGTAGGCATTAAAAGAGTGCCTAGGTAAAAGTGGTGACCTGCACATCAGCTGCAGGTGTGTTGTAAGTGATATACCCTAATGAGTAAAATGCCACAGTGTGGACAAGGGTATAGCTGCTATCAGGAAAATACATAACTGAACAGTTTGGGCATATGCTGATGGATGGACTGAAGGAGGGTTGGGGGTAGATAACAATGCTGTATGGCCTTGCTGCCCCAATGGACCTGATGTGACCTCACAAATGCAGATAACCACAGTTGTACTGTATGTGAAAATGTATTTTCTGTGCCATGGGGAAGGTCTAATACCATCTATTTGGATGTCACAGCTGTGTCTGCTGCTCTAACAACCATATAATCTTCCTGACACAGATGCACATAAAAATTGTACAAGTAGGCTATGATCCAAAGACATAAGATCCACACATCCGTACAAACTGCATGCAAACGCAAAGTCCTCCTGTACAGATAAGGTCTATGCTCATACTGTGTGGTGGAACGAGTCACTCGCACGAAATCACACCGCTGGCAACAACTTATGTCTCTAAACTGATGTGTCACTTATATTGCCCATTTGGAGCAAGTAAGGACGTGTGCTAAACTATGCAGTTGGCCATTCCAGGAGTGTTATGTTCCTGCATATTCTGCATATATGTGATGGAGCAAAAGATTTTCATTCACAGTTATCATGAAAGTTTCCAATCATGTAAAACTCATGCCATGCATCTACAAGTTGTATGACTAGGATACTGGGCTTGATGGCCCTTGGTCTGACCCAGTATGACATTTTTTTATATTCTTAACTACGAGCCCAATATTCCTTTGCCCAGATCTTCAAAGGGCAATGTGCCAATAGGCACATAGCCCTCCTCGCCGACCTCCAAACCGGATATTCAATGCTATGGTGATGGCATTGAATATCCGGTGATCACCACCAAAGCCGGAAGCCACTGAAGCTAACCATGCAGCAGCAATATTGGCTGTTGTCCAGTTAGCGATTGGCGCCTTAAAGAGGGGCGAGGGTTTTTCTTGCCTATCTTTAAGGTGCAATTCCTAATCGGGCAGTAGTCAATATCACTTCTGCATAGTTAGTGCTATTCTCTGGAATGCCTCCAACATGCCCCAATGCTAACTGGATAGCATCAGGGCGCATAGGGGACTTAGATGGGGATATTCAATGGCACTAACTGTATAAGTGCCGCTGAATATCCCCATATAAGGCATTTACACGGTTTACTGGGCTGTAAGCCGTATACATTTTGAATATCGGGTTGTACATGTTCAGCAAAACTTTCCACTTTGTCAGATATGAGTTCTTGCTCTGTTTCATGCCTAATACGTATCAATCAGTCACAGCATACACCACAGTGACATTTGCCCAAGATGAGGCACTGTGACTTTGTGTGCAGGCTTTAGGGGTGCATCACTGTCCAGTCCTCACTATCCAGTCCTCCTCCTTAACATCTGATAATACTCCTTATTCTCCTTCCTGTGTTGCTTGTAGTATTTATTGGGCTACTGGATTTCGAGTAATCTGTAGATTTCACTGCTTGAAGACAATTGCTCTTGTGACATAAAAACAAGACAATTCATAGTTCAAAAAATGGATGTGCTGATGTTTTTCTTTGGCCACGGAAAGACTGACAACTCAAGCACTCAGAGTTGGAGCTCATCATACTACAGAAACTTTAGGCACTAATCCTTTAGGAGTTCATTTTGGAAGCCCTATTTGTGCTTTGGATATCCAAAAATGGGCATAGAGAGGTCCAAAGCACAGAGAAATCTCCAGAGCCATTTTAGAAGCTGGCTCTGGGGAGGTCTTCAGCATGAGGATGTCCGAGTCTGAATGGGAGCCTGGTGGAGGCGTGGCTGGGGCATTCCCAGGAACCTGGACATCGCTGCCTGATCTCAGAAAAGTCATGGATGTCCAGCATTATGTTTAGGTTTAGACCTGCTCCAGGCATGAACAGGCATCTGAAAAATCTCATTTTGACTGAAAAAATCCAGAGGGTGTTGCAAAGACAGCACTCCATCATACCCAGTAGAATGGCAGCGATAGCAGCAGTGGAATTTGAACCCTGGCTACCCTGTTCCTAGACCAGTACTCTAACCATGAGGCTATCCTAGATGTCCAGGTTCTGGAATACAGTTTTGGGGATGTTTATGTAGATGCCCCCTCAGATCTCCATATCGGACATGTCCACATTTTGGGAAATCGTGTCAGCATCTGGATGCCTTCTGCTTTTTTTTTTAGATGTTCTGGCTTAGACGCACCAGACTGCACTTGCACGTCCCTTATAAAATTCCCTTCATAGCTATATAGTCAATTTTGAATGAAATAAAAATTCAACAAATCAGGTTTATATTGTTTCATTTCAAAATAATTTGGTTTTAACATGCATTATTTTAAAATGTGCAAACTAAAATGAAATTAAACGTAATAATAAAAAAGAACATGAAATTCAGCAAACCCCATCCCCTAAAATAAAAGAAGATAGATCTCATGAACTGAAACTTTGTCGTTCATTATTGTCTGTTATTTCCAGTTGTGGAATGATGTGAGCACTTTTTACATGCAGGAAAGGTGGGACATTTTCAAAAAGCCATGTGGGCAACTTTAACATTACTGTCAGATTTATTGGTAGATGAAGCTGAATTATGGGATTTCTTTCATTATTTGACTCTAAAACTGATTTTTAACAATTGGTTATGGATATAAAATGTGTGGTAACGTATTGACATCATAGCAACTGAAAAATGGGGCCATTTGTATAAATATCATCAAAAATGGGTTTCATTGTTCTGTTTCCAGATGACATTCTCATGGCTATCAGTGCTGCTCCAAACCAGACTCGGCACTTGTATTCTACTTTTCAATCTCTCATATCCCTACACACTTCCATGTCAATCCCTTCATCTTCCCCAGCCCCCCCCCCCCCTCACAACTAGCCTCTTTTTTTTCTAATAAGGTCAAATCTCTGAGAGCATCTTTACCGTCCTGTCCTGACCCCCTCACCTCCCCTCCTCCTGTTCCCTCCCCCCCACCCATCTCACAACTTTCTCACTCTTGGGCTTCCTTTGAACCTATTTCCACTCCTGAGCTCCATCATCTTATCTCTTCTTCAAAAAAAACTTTCTGTGCTCTAGACCCCATCCCCTCGTCTTGGCTTCTCACACCCTCCCTGGGTCTCCTTCCTTATATTCTAGCAATATTTAATTCTAGCCTGTCCACTGGGATTTTCCCCAATTCTTGGAAGCACGCTCTTATACGTCCTATTCTAAAAAATCCATCACTTGATCCCTTGGTCCCTGCCCACTTCCGTCCTGTCTCTAATCTTCCTTTCCTATCTAAACTGCTTGAGAAATTCGTTTTTGCTCAACTCTCCCATCACCTTGATTCTATTAATTTCCTTCACCCCCGTCAGTCTGGTTTTCGTCAAGGTCACAGCGTCGAAACTGTTCTTTTGGCTTTCACAAATGCTCTACACACTGCACACGACCGTGGTGATATATCGGTGGCGGTTGCTCTTGATCTTTCTGCAGCTTTTGATCTGGTTGACCACTCTCTTCTTCTTCAACGTTTGCGGGATGCAGGCCTTTGTAGCACTGTTCACCACTGGTTCCACTCTTTCCTCTCTTCTAGATCTTGTGCAGTCCTCTCATCTTCATCTTCCATCCCCCCCTCTGAACCACACCACCTTTCTTGTGGGGTCCCCCAGGGATCTGTCCTCGCCCCACTCCTTTTCAACCTTTTCCTTGCCCCTCTCGCCTCCCTGATCCAACAGTTTGGCCTGTCTGCTTTTCTTTACGCTGACGATATCCTCCTGTTACATCACACCTCGCCCATTTGTCCCGATCTCACAATTCTCGACTCCTGTCTCTCAGCTGTGTCACAATGGTTAACTCTTAACTGTCTCCACCTAAATCTTACTAAGACTCTCGCTATTTGGTTCTCCCACAACAGCCCTCCTCCCACAATGGCTCCTTCCTTTTCTGGTGCTCCCGTCCCTCTCGTCTCCACATTCCGCTATCTAGGTGTATATTTCGACTCTGATCTATCCTTTCGTTCGCATATTTCTCACATCACTAAAACCTCTTTCTTCTCCCTTCGTCAAATTCGCTCTATTCGTCCCTTCCTCTCCCCCTCTGCCCTCACTACTCTGGTTCTATCTCTGGTTATGTCTCGTGTGGATTTTTCTAACTCCCTATTTATCGGTCTCCCTAAATACCAACTCTCTCGTCTTCAACGTATTCAAAACACTGCGGCACGCCTCCTCACCCACTCATCACCTCGGGACCATATCACTCCCCTTCTTTTTCGTCTCCATTGGATGCCTGTCCCCTTTCGTGCCATCTTTAAACTTCTCATCCTGGTACATAAAGCATTTCACACTAGCACTCCACAGTATCTCACGGATCTCATTTACTTTCACTCCCCCAGGCACACCCCTCGATCCTTTCATCTTAACCGCCTTACCTTGCCTTCCCCTTCCCGTGCTCACCTGCAATCCACACGCTCCTCCGCCTTCTTTTTTGCTGGACCCGCTGCTTGGAATGCCCTCCCCCCTCCCCTCCGTTTGGAACCACACTTCAACATATTCAAAAAGAACCTGAAGACCCACTTGTTTTCCCTAGCGTTTGATGTTCCTTCCCCTTTCGTGTAACCTCCCTCTTCCTCTCCCCTCCCCCTATTATCTTCTCCCTATGTCTCGTCTTACTTTTACTATCTCTGTCCTTTTGAAGAATTGTACATTTCCTTTCTTTTTAATTGGCCATTGGCCTCCTTTTACAAATTATTTTAATTGTGCACCGCCTTGACTGTATATGAAAGGCGGTTTTTATCAAATGTAATAAAACATAAAACATAAAACATATAGTACTGTATACTGTTATTATGTCTTATTCTCCATTTATGCCTGCACATATATGACATCTTACTAATATAGTTATGATAAAATTATTATGATTGACGGATGGTAAAGAGAGAGAGTTTCAATGATAGAAGGGGAAAAAGAAGTGGGGGCTTTTATGAGTATCTGCTAAAATTTGGATGGATTCTAGATTAACCAACAAATCAAAAGTACCTATAACCCAGTCAAAGAATAAACATCAGCTGATTTCACAACGCACAAGTGGACTTGACCTGAAGCAGGGGGATTCATTTAATTTACCCCGAAACGTGACACGTCGTTCTGTGTGCTACTACTGATTTAGGTGTTACTAGAGCAGCCGACTTTGCAGCTAAGTGTTGCTGTTTTTTATAATAAAATAGAGCTTTTGATTAATTAAAAAGGACGGGCCACAACGGTAAGAGGTATGTTTCCTCTATATTTGGTTGGCCTTTCCGACAAATAAAAAGTGGTTTTGGACAATATATTGGTGATTTTTTCATGTAAATTAGTTGGACGGTAACTTTTGAATCCAGGTCTTTTTTTGCTGATGTGGATTCTAGATTAAGCATAAGAAACAAAATAGCCTGGGTGGTACAAGGAGCATTTTTTTATACTACAGTACATTCATGAATTGTCTCCTTATATTTTAGAACTGTCACTCCTTCTCAGTTTGGATCAGGTCTAGTATTATCCAGGTCACTGTTGGCTCATTCCGGACTCTCCCATAGTCCTCCCAGCTCAATCTGCTCATGACACAAATCCTTGCGGGGAGGTCTCTCTCTGGGGTTCCGCTGTACATTAGGATGAGTAATCCAACAGTCCCAAAGTCCACATTTGGTTGGATCCCTTCACAAGCTGGGATCTGTCCCTCCCCCATCTGTGGAGCAACTGTCCCCTCCCTGGCTCCAGAGTAGCCTTCACCAGAGTCCTTCTTGGCAACACAAATGTAGACAAAATGTAAATCAAGTAGAAAGTATGGAACTTAAGTCTTCCAAACATCCTTCAGTTCAAGCAAGCACACATCAAACCTTACTGTAAACTCACCCCTCTTAAGGCCCTGGTTCAACAGAGATGCATCCCAGGTGTTGAGTTATCTGGATGCCCCACCACCTCCTACGTAGTTTCTTGTTGCTATATCCACCCCAAGTCTGACAGGCTTCTATCGGTTGAGTATCCATGGGGCTCTCCTCAGAGTTTCGCTGTTCCTCAACCCCCAGGTCTATCTTTTCCTTAACCTGGGAGTCTCCTACCAGCCACCCCTGAGGTGGGTCCACCTCTATGGGGCTTTAGAGAAAGTTTTCCAGGTCCCTCCCCTTTTGCTTCTCAATCCTAACATGGTCAGGAAGTAGGGCCCTGGGTTTCTAGGTGGGTAGAGGATAGACATTCAGACCTTGGCTGTTCTCTGTTGCTCTAAGGGGATCTTTCCTAATGGTTCTGCACCCACAGAACACAGACTGACTGGGGTCTGTCAGGACTCTGGCTGTAATGGGTCATATACCCCATCACATACCTCCCCCCTTTTGTGGAAACCCTTCGGGTTAGGCTGTGGTCAGGTCATCGCTGGCAAGTTGTCCTTCTCCCTCCTGGTGTGGGCTTTTCCTGCTCGGTGTTCCACCTGGATGTCAAGGCCTATAATCCTATATACTAGTGGGTCAAGCAAGCTTTGGTGTTCTTCATGGAGTTCAGCCATTTTAAGGCTGTGTGGTCGATCACAAGGGCGAAATGTCCACCTAGTAAATAGTACTTCAAGTATCCATTGCCCACTTGACCGCAAGTCACTCCTTTTCTGTAAATGAGCATCTAGTCTCTGCCTCCCCTAGCTTTCGACTAAGGTATATGACCAGATGTTCTGACTTAAAACCACTCCTAAGCTTACCCTGTATGTGTCAGTTTGTAACACAAACTGCTCTTTGAAATCTATATTTCTTAACAAAGGTTCTTTACACAGGGCTTGTTTGAGGTTAACAAAGGCTTCTTCTTCCTATTTACCCCAACATACCTGGTTAGGGGATTTATTTTTCAGCAGACCGGTAAGGGGAGTGACTAGTTCTGCACAGTGGGATATAAACCTTTGGTAATAGCCCACTAGGCCCAAAAATGCTCTGACCTGTTTTTTGGCAGGGTCTGTCCTTGAATAGGCTGCACCTTATTAATAGCGGGTCACACAACTCCATTTCCTATCCAGTGGCCTAAATATTGTAACTCCCAGTTCGCCAACTGGCATTTCTTATGATTGGCTGTCAACTCGGCCCACATTAAAGACACACACATTACTCAGGTGGATTAGGTGTTGATCCCAGGTCTCAGAAAAAAATAACCACATTGTGCTGGTAGCACCCGCGAACCCTAGATGCAGTTTGAGTACTTTATTTATAATGAGCTGGAATGTAGCTGGTGCCCCATGCAAGCTGAAAGGGACGACGAAAACTGGTATAGCCCCCAGAGGTCTGCAAAGCTGTTTTCTCCCTAGAGGTCAGGTCCAAGGGAATCTGCCAATATCCTTTTCATTAAGTCAAGGGTTAAAATGTATTTAGCCCCTCCCAATTGTTCTATCAGCGCCTCTATCCTAGGCATGGGGTAGGCATCAAAATTCGAGATGGCATTCACTTGCCGAAAATCAATCCAGAACGTGGTTCCATCAGGTTTGGGCACTAAGACTATTGGGATAGACCATTCACTGTTGGACTCTTTGATGACCCCTAAATGCAGCATATCCTCTACTTCTTTCTCAATCTCCCATTGTCCAGCCTGGGGAAGGTGGTATGGTCGTTGACTAATGATTTTGACCTCCCTGTGATAATCTTCTGAGCTCCAAGTTGGGTTCTCCAAGGCAAGGGCGAGAACACGTTTGGAAACTGAGCTAGCAGGCATTTTGCCTGTCTCCTCTGATCTCCTGATACTGTAATTTGCTTCCTATCAGTACCTCAGTGGGGTTCCTCGTCTGGGCAATCTCTGGGCCCAGGTCTTCTTCCCCTACGCTTACTTGTGCTCCTAATCCTTCTCGACACACCCAGGACTTGAGAAAATTGATGTGGAACGTCTGCATCTTCCCTTTCCACTGCTCCACTTCATAATCTACAGAGCCCAGTTTCCAGCGCACCTTTACTGGAGGTAGATAGTATGACTAATACCAGGTCTCCTGGGTTAAGACTCCTCTCCTGTGCCTGCTTATCACAATACACCTTTTGCTTCTCTTATTTTTTTTTCAAATGTTTGTTAACCTGTTCAATTGTGGCCTCTAACTCTTTCTCTGTTCCTGCCCAGGCTTCTTGCACCATGTCCAAGAATCCCCTGGGCTGTCTCCCCAAACAGGGAAAAGCCGATGTACATTGGGGAACCTCTCTGTAGGCAAACGGGATGAATTGGATCACTTGTTCCCACATCCAACAGTTATCCCCTATACTTTTTCTTATCATTAAAACGTTTGACCAGGCCATACATTTGTGGTTGATATGCTGTGGTTTTAATGTGCCTGATCCCAAACAAATCAAGACTACCTCCAACTGTCCGAACAAAACATTAGAGCCCCAATCCATCAAAAGTTCTCTGGGAAAGCCTACCTTGTAAAAAATTCTCAACAGTTCCCTGTTTATCTGGCCTGCTGTAACTTTCCATAAGGGAACTGCCTATTGCTATAGAGTGGCATAGTCCATGAGTGCTAGGAGATACCAGTACCCTGCAAGGCTCTTGTCTAGTGGTCCCACAATGTTCAGGACCATCCAATCCAGGGATTGTTTGACCCCTGGGATCAGAATCAGGGGAGTTCTCCTGGGTTGGGCCTTATTTTTCCTTTGGCACGCCGGGTACACCTGGCAGAACTTATTCACGTCCTGATATAGATCAGGCAAAAAAAAAACCTATTGTATGAAACGTGCAATCACCACCTGCTCCTCTAAGTGTCCTGCCAAAGAGTGACGGATTTATAGGGGCTCCCGGAATATCTGGAGTGTCACAAGCTGGGCTTGCTTTCTTTTCTCTTCCTGGAATAAAATCCAATTTAATAAGTTATTCTTCTTCCTAAAGAGGGGATAATTTTTCTTCCCCTTCTTCGAGCCTGCTTCTTCTGCCTTACCCCAGGCTTCCTGCAAAGTAAAGAACAGGCCAATGCAGAAAACCAGTGCTAGATGCGTGCTGAAGATGACTTTAATGTGACCCGACAACGCATATTTTTTAATGCCGGATGCAGCAAAGATAGGGCCTGCAAATGACCCCCACATTAACCATGCACAATTGCACATGCAAATGAGCCAGCGTTAAACTGGGAGAGCAAGTCAAACACATACGCACAAGGAGTCTGTGTTAGTTTGGCTGGCTCTTCGGGTACCGTGTGGCTAATTGCATAGCAGCCCCAACTGTATTTTTATGGCACTGTGGGACGATCGTGTCATCGGGAAAAGCCCCCGATACCACCAAAATACTGTCGGAGTGTGATCGGGCTGCTGGACCGCCAGGGATCATTTTATTGTGGGGCACAGCCCCCAATAGTATTTTGATGGCATCGGGGGGCTTTTACCGATGCCTGATCATCTGGAGGAGGAGATCATATAGGCATCATGGAAAGCACCTGGTGCCATCAAAATACTTTTGGGGGCATGCGTTAGAGGTTTACTTCTACTCAGACCCTGAAGTAAACATTTTGGCGCTGTGGCTGGTTGCGAAATCCTCTAAGCCTATCTCTGCATCGGGCGTAGCTATGATTTGCATGCCAGTCCAGCTGATTATAATAGATTTAAATAATTCAAGTTCATTTAAATATGCATTGCGTTAATTGAGCACTAGTTTTTCTGCCAGAATTTATGTCTGTTTCCTGCATTTACAGAATTGTTAAAAGTGCTTAAACGTCGCATTAGGGGCTCGTAAAGCCCGTGCTAGCTTTCTGCATCAGCCTATTGGAGAGCACCTCTTCCCCAAGAGCCTCGACTCCCCCTTGGGGAATCAGCCTTTCCACTTTTCCTCTCTCCACTGGGCCCGGCCTACAGGGAGCGCCCAGCCATCTATGCCCCCGATTCTGCCATCACGGGTACATCGGGCCCTGTGGCATCAGAATTGGGGACATAGATGGCATGTCTAGGATTTGGCCAGGCACTGCAGGCAGACATGCAGGGACATGAAACGGATTCTTAGGGGTATGTTTATTAAACTGCGGTAAAGGTACAGATGCCCATATAAAGGCATGGGCGTGCATCGTTACAGCAAGCCGTATCAGCTAACGCGCGTTATAAGGCGCCCTACAAGGCACCTTACAAGGCGCCTTATCAGACGCCTTATTAGGTGCCTTGTTAGGTGCCCTAAAAGGTGCCTTGTAAGGTGCCTTTTTGTAGGTAAGAGACAGGTGCCCCAGCCCCTGTGAAGAAACCTCCATCCTGCTGGTATAGGACAGCCCTCCAGGGTTGGTCGGCCAGAGCCATACCTGTGGCTGGAGCAGTGGCAGACCAGCAGCAATGATGGGGTTAGCTATGGAAAACCCCAACTGCCTCACACCACTGTCTGACAATCACCAGCAGACAGCAGAGTCACACTGAACCTTATAGGTGTGCCAACCATGCACAGTCTAACTGCAGACAGTGCACTAGCCAGTCCATAGTGCATGCTCACAGAAGAACTATGTGCACCAAGCAAGCATTTCAGTGATTGGGGCCCCAGCATTGGGAACATAAAAGTATCACTGGAGGCAGATAGTGTAGAGCGCTATATGGGAGCCTAGACATGCCATGATCACTGCTCAGTCAGAGTGAGTGCCCTCCCAGCATGCCATGCTGTGGCCACCCTGTCCATGCAGGCGGTGGTCGGGCACTACAGTATCCCAGCCATTGCCCCACACCCTGTGAAGATGCATCCTGGCCAATCCGCCCTGTCTGGGCCATACCGACAACACTTTGCTCCTCATTATGCACATATTCAGGCTAACGCTGGTAACAGTGGGACATTGTGGGCTCGGTGAGGTGTGGGCAGCACACAATGGATAAACATACAGACATACACTCCTATTGCAGCATTGTGCACAGATAGGTGTGGTTGGCAACCCTGCCCACCATACTGGTCCTGATTACAGTGCCGACATTGCTAAACTGTGCAGGAGGTAGTAGTAGTGCTCTGTTGATAACTGCAGCTCAATGCTGGGGCCAACAGCCTGACTCTCCATGCATCTTTGGATTGTGGAGCCTGTGTGAGTGGGTGTTTGTACCCCTGTTCGCCGCTGCTTTGGACTTTGCACATGTTGCTGTTGTATCTGCATTGTAGGGTAAAACATAGGGATGTGCTCTGCAGGAACCACAGCTGGGGCTTGAACCTGTGACCCTCTGCTTATGGACACACTGGCTGGGTGTACTGCCCCACACTGTTGCCACAGATGCATGGGGGTCCCTGGGGCTACCTGTACTTTTCCTCAGCCAGACCTTTTATATTGCACTGCACACCATGTACTGGTACAGGGCATGGCCTAGGTCCACTGCAGGCAGGTGCCACTGCCCCTCCAGCCCGGGCACACCCCCCCTGCCATGCTGACATGACCATATGCTGTCGGTGCTGGTAGTGCCCAGTCCCAGGCCATCCACTGTGTGGATAGGTGGTAGCCCAGGGAGCGGGGTCTGGGACATGGGGCATGCATGAGCATCCTCACATCCCCCCACCATCACCGCCTACCAATAGTTTGTCCCTTCCACTTGGGGGAGGGTTGGCTGGGGGGATGTCAGATCAGTGCCCTGGCAACTTTTAGCTCGGGTGGACCAGGTAGATGTAGGTGAACTGTGTTTGGCCTTTGTCAGCTGCTGTCATGCTGAGTTCCAATTTTTATGTTCCTATGTGACATCTAGATGCCAGCCTAGTCCACCCTGTGCCCCAGCTGCCCCCGCTACATGTCCCGCCTGCAACCCCTATGCCCCACTTGCACCATTGCCATAGTGGCCTTTCATACTTGAGCACTATGCTGTTGCTGGAAATGGAGCACTACTATCACGTTTCTTGGGCTCCCTGTCTATGCTGTACATTGCTGACACTTAAATGGTTTCTCTCTCCTGCAAATGTGCATCTAACGGCGGGTTTTCATTCGCGGTAGGATTCAGGCCTTTAGTTCAGCGCGTTAGTGTGCAGGGAGCTTTTTACCCCCCATTGACCCCTTCCCCCGCCCTCTCTCCACCCTCTGCGGTGTTTACCGTGGCCGGGAATGTTAACGATCGTTAGGTAATGTTAACGCGCATAAACGTTACATACTGCACGTTAACCTTACCTAACGATCATTAATGTTACCTATCGCGCGGTCTGTAATATTACCGCAGTTTAGTAAACATGCCCCCTAATGTTCTAGATTAAAAGGATTAATTTGATGACCATAGTTTGGATTAATTGGAGCAATTTGAAGGAAAGCGTAGTTACTCACCTGTAACAGGTGTTCTCCAGGAGCAGCAGGAATCAGTCCTCACATATGGGTGACGTCGGTGCCGATGGAGCCCTCGTGCGGAGCATTTCCCCAGCTTTCAATGAAAGCCTTTGGGAATGCAGCGTGCATGCGTGGTCCCCTTCCCACCCAAGGGTGCCATCTTGCTCAGTCTGA
The DNA here is from genome assembly GCA_033557465.1 of Ichthyophis bannanicus. Lineage (NCBI taxonomy): Eukaryota > Metazoa > Chordata > Amphibia > Gymnophiona > Ichthyophiidae > Ichthyophis > Ichthyophis bannanicus. The sequence goes on along the minus strand of CM066032.1, from coordinate 366,195,722 downwards.
TGACATAGCTAAAAGACAGCAAAAAACACAAAATGAACCATAAGACTGCAACTCCAAGGGGAGGAGGGAGGGTCGTGAGGGCTGATTCATGCTGCTCCTGGAGAACACCTGTTACAGGTGAGTAACTACGCTTTCTCCAGGACCAAGCAGGAAGTCAGTCCTCACATATGGGACTCCAAAGCTTCAGGCTACTGGGAACCCAAGCTGAAAAATAAGCTCCCTCTAGAGCATCAGCATCTGTGAAAGAATCCTTTCTGAGAGCGCCCCCGTACGGTAGCCCAACACAAGGGCCAGAGGGTAGGAGTTGCCTAAACCTCAAAGAGATTATGGAGTACCGCCTGTCCGAAAACACTGTCCCTAAGGGACTCCCTCTCAAGGCAGTAGTGGGCCACAAAAGTCTGGCTTGAAGACCAAGTAGCAGCCCAGCAGATATCTGTCAACAGAACAGAGTGGAGATGAGCTACTGATGCGGCCTTCGCCCTGACACGGTGGGCCATGACTCGACCCTGCAAGGAGAGGCCGGCTGCCCTGTATACCCAGGCGATACAATCCGCTACCAAAGGGACAACGTACGCTTGGAGACAGGCAACCCCATTTTATTAGGATCAAAAGATACGAAGAGCTGAGGAGCCCTTCGATGCCCCTGCGTACAGTCTATGTAAAAGGATAACGCCCTTCTACAGTCCAGGGTATGCAGGACTGTTTCAGCCCGGGTGGCATGCGGCCTAGGGAAGAATGTTGTAAGAACCACCTCCTGATTGAGGTGGAAGGAGGAGACAACCTTCGGAAGGAACTTAGGGTGAGTCCGTAAGACCACCCTGTTCTTATAGAACCGTGTGTACGGTCTATCAGAAACCAGAGCCTGTAGTTCACTCACATGCCTGGCCGAGGTAAGAGCCACTAAGAACAACGCCTTCCAGGAAAGGAAGTATAAGTGACAGGTAGCCATCGGCTCAAATGGTGGGCAAGTAAGTTGGTGCAAGACCACATTCAAATCCCACTCAGTGGCTGGTGGACGAATCGGAGGCTTGAGCAAAAGCAGGCCTCTGAGGAAGCGGGACACCAAGGGGTGACCCGACAGAGATTGGCCCTCTACCTGTGCATGGTGTGCCGATAGAGCACTGAGGTGGACTCAAACAGAGTTGGATTTAAGGCCTAGGTCCGACAGGTGAAGCAGATACTGCAGCACCACTGGCACCAGGCACGAAAAAGGATCCTCCCGGCGCTGAGCACACCATGTGGAGAACCTACGCCACTTGAGGGCATAAGATTTCCGGGTGGATTGCCTCCTAGAGGCCAAAACCACCTCTTCCACTTCCTTAGGTAGACATAAGGGGGCTAGAACTACCCTTTCAGCAGCCAGGCCATCAGATTGAGGGACTTGAGGCTGGGGTGCAGGAGAGATCCCTGATCCTGAGATAGGATATCGGGTTGCACCCCCAGAGGGAGTGGAGTATCCACTGCCAACTGCAGAAGGGGTGGAAACCATGGTTGCCTCGGCCATCTAGGGGCTACCATAATCACCGAGGCCTTGTCCTGAAGAACCCTGAACAAGGTGCGGGCCACTAGAGGCGTGGGAGGAAACGCATACAGTAGGCCCGTAGACCAAGAGATTAGAAACGCATCTGCTGCTATTCACATAGGATGCGATTGCCCGGAACAGAACCTGGGTAGCTGACGGTTCAGTGGACTCTCAAAGAGATCGATGGTTGGAAGACCCCATCTTAGAAAGATCCCTTGGACCACCAGAGGATTCAAATGCCATTCGTGAGGCTGTAGAATCCTGCTCAATCTGTCTGCCAGGCAATTTTCCTGGCCAGACAGATAAACTGCCTTGAGAAACATGTTGTGTTTTATTGCCAAGGAGCACAGGGCCTGTGCCTCCTGACACAGAAGTTTGGAGCCTGTGCCCCCTTGCTTGTTCACGTAGAACATTGCCACTTGACTGTCTGTCTGAACTAAGACAGACTGGTGAGAGAGGACATGAGAGAAAGTCTGTAGAGCTAAGCGGATAGCTCGCAACTCCAACAGATTGATCTGCTGTGTGGACTCCCAAGGAGACCAGAGGCCCTGAGTGCAAGCCCCCTGGCAATGTGCACCCCAGCACATTGAAGGGAAGCATCGGTTGTCAGCATGTGTGTGAGGAGGCGCCTGAAAAGGCACCCCCTGGACGAGGTTCGGGAGATGCAGCCACCACCGTAGGGAGGCTGCCAGCAGTTTGGGCACCCTTGTCTTTCAAGTTGCCTGTGGCTTACACCCACTGAGCTCTGAGGCACCACTGAGCCAGTCGCATGTGCAGACGGGCATTCGGAGTTACATGAACAGTGGATGCCATGTGGCCTAAGAGCCTTAGGAAGTTTCTGGCAGAGACCAGAGAACCGCTCTGGAACTGTTTGGCCAAAGCCATCAGTCTGTGGGCCCTGTTCTTGGGCAAATAAGCCTTCACCTGGAGAGTATCCAATCTTGCCCCTATGAACTCCATGTCCTGTGAGGAGAGCAAAGTGGACTTTGCGAAGTTTATTACGAAGTTAGGATACTGGAGAAGAGAAACAGTGCGAAGGGTGGCCTGTCTGGCCTCTTGTGGAGACTGATCCCTGATGAGCCAGTCGTCCAGGTATGGAAAGACAAAGATGCCCTGGTTTCTGAGATACCTCCGCCCCCAGGGTTTTCACCAAGTGCCTGATGGTGGTGGTGGCCTGAGGCCAAATGGAAGTACTCTGTATTGAAAATGATTTCCTCCCACTACAAATCTGAGATATTGTCTGTGGTCTGAAAGAATGAGGATGTGAGTATAAGCATCCTTCAGGTCTAAGGAGCATAGCCAATCTCCCTGCTGGAGGTAGGGCAGCAGTATTCCAAGGGTAAGCATCTTGAACTTTTCCCTCTCCAGGAACTTGTTGAGATTTTACAAATCTAGGATGGGCCTGAGGCCTCCAATCCTTTTTGGTACCAGAAAGTACCTGGAATAGAAGCCTCGCCCTATCAGGTGGTGAGGCACCGGTTCCACCGCCTGCTCCTGTAGAAGACTTGCCAACTCCTGAAGGAGGAGGTTCCTGTGCAGAGGGAGTCTTGCAGGCTCCCCTGGAAAATAGGAGGGGGGTAACTGGTTGAAGTGGAGCAAATAGCCCTTTTGGACTATGCTCAGTATTTATTTATTTATTTAGCTGTATTTATATACCGCTTTTCACCGGGTCAAAGCGGTGTTACATAGGGGTGGGGGAATTAAGTACAAGGGTAGGGCCATCACCCGGGAGGCAACATTGATGATTTTGACATAGGAAAGACTTTGGACATAGGACAGACATTGGACATAGACAGGTTAGTGTAGCTTTAAGTTAGAGGTTCATTGTGGGTGAGATCAGAGGTTTGTGGGTTTTTCGGTGGGGTTCGAGTTGAAGTATTCCTGGAAAAGGATGGTTTTTAGCTGTTTTCTGAAAGATAGTAGGTCGGCATTGTTTCTGAGATAGCTCGGTAGAGAGTTCCATAAGGACGGAGCATAAAGTTCAAAGGCTCGATTGCAGGTCCGTTACAAACATTTGGTTCTTTTGTGAGGGACGGTGAGGAAAATGCTGGAGGTTTGTCTAGTAGATCTGCTGTGGGCTGGACGAGCCAGTAGGGTGTGGAGTTGGGTGTCCTGTGTTTGATGGATAGCTTTGTGGGTGAGTAGGCTCAGTACCCAGGTATCCCCTGTTATGGCTGACCACCTGTGGGCGTACAGTGTCAGCCGGCCTCCTGTGCTGAGAGGAGCCAGCTGAGGAGGAGAGACTATGCAGTGGGAGTCAAAACCCCGCTCCCTGCTGTGCAGGAGCCAGAGCTGATGGCCTGGGCGTTTTCTGCCTACGGGGCCCATGTCCCTGCCCCTTGGCCTGCTGACCCTGATGGGGAGCTGTAGAGGCCTGAAACTGAGGGTAGGATTTGTAGGCAGTAGCCTTCCTCGGGTAAAAGGGCTATTACCCCGAGACCTTCTTCTTCTGAGAAGGGGCAGAGGTTTTCCTGGACAGCCTTGTGAGAGTCTCAGACTCGAGTTCTGCAGCCTTTTCAGCCATGGGTTTGCCAAAAAGGTTCTCACCTCGGCAAGGGACATCGACCAACTTGTCCTGTACCCATGGCTCGAGGTCCGATGACTGTAACCAGGCCTGACGGCGTGCACCGATATCAGCCGCGGCTACTCGGGTTGTAGCCTCGAAACCATCATAGGCTGCTTGAGAGATAAACTTTGAGCACTCTCGAATCCCTGATGACAAAGCCTTAAACCTCTGCAAAGGTTCCTCGGAGAGGCCAGCTGAGAACCCGGCAATCTCCTTTGCCAGGTCTCGGAGGTACATGCCCATGTACAGCTGGTAAGTCTGGACACGGCAAGCCAGCATAGAGTCCTGGAAGCACTTTCTACTGAGAGCATCCAGGTTCTGGGCCTCCCGGCTGGAGGGCACTGAGGAGTGCATCTTCTGACTCTTCAGACAATGCATGGCCGATTCCACAACCATGGAGTTGTGCGGTAGCTGTGCCTTCTGGAACCCAGGGCTCTTACGGACTCAATAAATGGAATCGACCCATTTGCTGAGAACTCGCGCCGAGGCCAGTGCCTCCCACATGCGGAACAGCAGCCGTTCCAGCATCGGAGGAACCGGTACAGTAAAGGCCTCCTTAAGCGGAGAGTCATGCTGGAGGGCCTCGAGCTCCTCGGCTCGAGGCTCCTCCTCGGGATCCGTGGGGAAGGCCAAAGCTTTGGCCATGTCCCTCACGAAGTCCGAGAACTGGGTATCCTCCGGTGGGGACCGTCTCCGAAGCTCGGACTCCGGTGAGTCCGATGGGATGCACCGGGTTCGAAAAGTGTCCGGGGGCTCCTTGTCCTCCGTCTCCCACTTGGACCCCTCCGAGGAGGAATGGAGCAGCTCCGGCCAGGCGGGCATTGATGCCATCCGCCCTGATGCCAAGGGCACCGGTGTTGACGACCTCGGCCCTGAGCGGGAGACCGAGGGGAACCTTGGCCGAGGATCGACTCGAGACCACATCAACTTGAGGATCGGCTCGGCCTCCGGGGTCATCTTGGACATTGAGGTCCCGGTGGTTTGGGCAGATGATCCAGTGAAACCGGCGATCAGTACCTGCTGCTGCTCCATGAAGGCATCCAAACTGCTCTCCAAGGCCGTCAACCTGAGACTCAGCTCAGGAGACTCAGCAGCCCCCGACGGCTCCCCCGGAGGGGAGTCTACGAGGACAACAGCACTCACGTGACTCGGGGACTCCGGTTCCACTCGAGGCAACTTAGCAGGCCTCTCCGACTCTGAGGACCCGTGACGGCGGTCGGGGCTTTGCGACCTGGCCCTCAAGGGGCCAAGAGCGTCCACCGACGCCACCCTCATGGGTTTCTTCTTCCTTCTATGCTCCTGAGAAGGAGACCCCCTTTCAGAGGAACCTCGACAGTGCTCAGGGTCGGACTCCCGAGATGTCGAGGCCTCTGACGAGATCCAGGCCCGGCTGGACGCAGAGTCAGAAAACAGTCTTTCATGTTGATGCTGACGGCTCCTCAGTGCCTTAGAGGACATTTTGCCATATGGGACACAGACCACCGGGTCATGGTCGGGCCCGAGGCACCAGAGGCAGCAGTCATGTGTGTCGGTGAGAGACATCAGCTTCTTACACCGATCACACTTCTTGAACCCGCTGGCAGCCATCGGGGGAAAAAGGACCCCTGCAAGGTCAAAAGATCGGGCTGCCAGTGAAAAGAAAAAAGCGGGAACGCTAGTCACGAAGGACAAAAACCAAAAAACTAGCTCCGGCCTCGATACCGGTGTACCGGGCCCAGGCGGGAAAGGGAACCGGCATCGAACCGGGCAAAAACAATGAATCCAACGCAGGAAAAATCAACTTTTTACCGGGTGACAACGACACACGTCCATCGGGCTCCGCGGAAAAAAGAAGACTGAGCCAGATGGCACCCTTGGGCAGGAAGGGGACCGCGCATGCACGCTGCATTCCCAAAGGCTTTCTTTGAAAGCTGGGGAAATGCTCCGCACGAGGGCTCCATCGGCGCCAACGTCACCCATATGTGAGGACTGACTTCCTGCTTGGTCCTGGAGAATACTGCATAAGGTAGAACAAATTTCACGCAGGTTTCAAGAATTACATTGGGTGCCTATGTGATATTGCATTAGGTTTAAAGTGCTCTTCATGGCCCATAAATATATCTTTTATTCTGCTGGTGTAGATACTGTATGAGTACAGTGATACAGGTTTATGCTCCACAACAGATGTTATGATCACTGCAAAAGAATCGTCTTGTTTTACTTTCAGCTAGAGGATTATAAAGAGTCATGGCGTATGACAGAGCCTTTGCCTCAAGATGTCCTACTTTATGGAACTCACCACCTGATGAAGTAAGGGTGTTTTGTCATTTAGGAAGAAATTAAAAATATATTTTTTTTAATCTTGCTTTTAGAAATTGCAAAGTACTTTTATAAATCAAGAGAGTAGCTGCTTCTAATAAAGCAGGATAATAGCAGTGATTTTCTATTATATTTTAAATTGTAACATGCACCTTTGTTATGACTTATTTTATGTTGAATTTTATGTATTATGTTAACCACCTAGTAATAGTGATAGGCAGGATATAAATTATATTAAGTGAATTGATAGGGGTGATCAAAATGATAAAGGTGATGGAACAATTTCCCTGTAGTTTGGGAGTGGGAGGGATGATTGCTTATGCATTGGATTGGGAGGGGCTACATTGTGAAGAATCCCTGAGGAAAGTGAAAGCCTCCAGTTAAGTGAAACATTAAATATAGAAATAGGTAAAGCAGTGTCTATAAATGTCTGTAGCACGGAAAATAAGATCCCAGATGTTGAGGATTTAATGGGAGAGGCTGACTTGGATTTGGACAACCATGACTGGGATATAACAATACCAGGCTATATGTTATTCAGAAAGGACAGGGTAGGAAGAAGGGGAAGAGGAGAGGCATTATATGTAAAAAATAATATTAACGCTATGGAAATACAGGGCTAAAAGGGAGAGAGGAGGCAGAGTGGGTTAAACTAAAAAGAGGGAAAGAGAAATCCATTTGCATTGGCATAATATATGGACCTCCATCACAGGGAGAAGGCATGAACAGAGATTTAATAGAAAGCATACGCAGCATTGCCAGGAAAGGGGAAGTGCTACTGATAGGAGATTTCATTATGCCAGATGTTGGCACATTTCTGCTGTAGTATCATCTAGAAGTAAAGAGATCCTGGATTCTTTACAGGAAGAAGTGTTCAGGCAACTGGTAACAGAACCCACATGTGAAGGGGCCATATTGGACTTGGTACTTAGCAATGGGGAAAGTATTTCTGATGTTATAGTGGGAGATCATCTCACATCCAGTGATCACCAGATGGTGTGGTTCAGTATTAGGACTAGGACTGATAAAATCCATTCAAAAGCAAGCGTCTAGACTTTAGGACAACTAACTTTGCCAAGATGGGTCAATACCTCAAGGAATCATTAGCAGGATGGGAATAGCTGAGAGATGTAGAAAAACAATGGGTAAAACTGAAAAGGGATATTTTAAGGGCAACCAACCTTTTTGTTAGAATGGTAAATAAAGATAAAAGGACAAGGAGGCTGCTATGGTTCTCAAAAGAGGTAGCTGAAAAGGTGAAGAAAAAGAGGGAGGCCTTCATGAAATACAAGAGATCACAGAGAGAGGATGATAGGCATATATATTTGGAAAAACTTAGAGAAACTAGCAAAGTAGTCAGGAAAGCAAAGATAGAAAAAAAGAGGAAATAGCCAATGCCATAAAATGGGGGAAAAGACATTTTTCAGATATGTTAGTGAGAAGAGGAAGGGCAAAAGTGGTATTGTCAGACTCAAGGGTGAAGGGGAGGAATATGTAGAAGCTGATGAGGATAAAGCGGAATTACTTAACAAATATTTCTGTTCTATGTTCACTGATAAAGGGCCGGGAGCAGGACCTCAGACAACAGCCACAAACAGGAACAAAAGTGAGAGGCATCTCAAATGATTGTCAGAAGACTGTGTCCGTGAGGAACTAGCTAAACTAAAAGTGGACAAAGCAAAGGGACTGGATGGGATACATCTAAGAGTACTGAAGGAACTTGGGGACGTTCTAGCAGCTCCACTAACCTACCTTTTCAATGCCTCTTTGAAGTCAGGGGTGGTACCAGAGGATTGGAGAGAGGCACATTTGGTCCCTTTACACAAAAGAGGAAGTAAGGTTGTGGTTGAAAACTATAGGCCGGTTAGTTTAACCGAGGTGGTAGAAAATTATTGTAAACACAGCAGAAAGAAGAAATAGTAAGGTTTCTGTAGTCCAATGGATTCCGGATCCAAGGCAGCATAGATTCACCAGGGGCAGGTCTTGTCAGACAAATTTGATTGATTTCTTTGACTGGGTGACCAGAGAGTTGGACCGAGGGAGAGCCCTAGATGTGGTGTATTTAGATTTCTGTAAGCATTTGACACTTTTCCACACAGGTGACTTATAAACAAACTGAGCATCCTAGGGATGGACCCTAAAGGTACTGCTTGGGTTAGAAATTGGTTGAGTGGGAGACGACAAAGGGTACAGGTAAATGGAAGTCACTCTGAGGAAAAGGAGCTTACCAGTGGAGTGCCGTAGGGATCTGTCCTTGGTCTGATTCTTTTTAACAACTTTGTTAGTGATATTGCAAATGGGCCGTCAGGTAAGGTTTGCCTCTTTGCTGATGATACCAAACTCTGCAATAGAATAGACACCCAGAAAGGTGTAGATAACATGAGGAGAGATCTAGCTAAGCATGAAGAATGGTCTAGAATTTGCCAGTTGAGATTTAATGCTAAAAATTGTAGGGTCATATATGTAGGGTCCAAGAGAGCAGTACAGTATAGGGGGTGACATACCTCTGTCCACGAAAGAAGAACGGGACCTAGGTGTGATTATGTCTGACGATCTCAAAGTAGCTAATCAGGTAGAAAAGTTGACGGTGAAAGTTAGAAGGATGCTTGGGTGCATAGGGAGTGGAATGGCCAGCAGAAGAAAGGAGATGATAGAGTGTCCATATAAGTCTTTGGTGCAACCTCATTTGGAGTATTGTGTGTAATTCTGGAGTCCTCACCTTCAAAAGGATATAAACAGGTTGGAGTCGGTGCAGAGGGTGGCTACTAAAATGGTTAGTGGTCTTTGTTATAAAACATTTGAGGACAGACTTAAGGATCTTAATGTGTATATTTTAGAGGAAAGGTGTGACAGAGGTGATATGATTGAGATGTTTAAATACCTCCATGGCATAAATGCACAGGATGAGAACCTCTTTCAATTGAAAGCAAGCTCTGCTACGAGGGGACATAGGATGAGGGTGAAAGGAGATAGACTCAGGAATAAGACGCGGAAATATTTCTTTAAGGAAAGAGTGGTAGATGCGTGGAATAGTCTCCCATTGGAGGTGGTACAGATGAGGATAGTACTAAATTCAGAAAAGCATGGGACAAACACAGAGACTTTCTAAAGGAAAAAAGGGGACTGCTTTAGTGGTTGATATGGAAGGGCAGACTAGACAGGCCATGTGGTATTTTTCTGCCATCCTGTTTCTAGGTTTCTATTTTCCTCATGCTGTACTTTTTTATCACTCTTCAGAAAGAATTAAATTCTCCCTTGATAGAGGTCTATAAATTAATGAATGGAGTGGAACGGGTAAACGTAAATCGATTGTTTATGTCATCAGAATATAGAAAGATTAGGGGACATGCAATGATGCTTCAGGGTAAACTATCTAAGACTAACAAGAGAAAATATTTTTTCACTCAATGTGCAATCAAACTCTGGAATTTGTTACCAGAGGATGTAGTAAAAGCTGTTAGTGTAGCTGGGTTTAAAAAAGGTTTGGACAAGTTCCTGGAGTAAAGGTCCATAAACCATAATTAAAAAGGACCCAGGATATCAGTGCTTGACCCAATACACGCATTGTGGAACCTGTGTCTTTTGGGGAAACTGCTAGGTACTTATGACCTAGATTGGCCACTGTTGGAAACAGGATGCTGGGCTTGATGGACCTTGGTCTGACCCAGTATGGCATATCTTATGTTCTTAAGAAACCTATGACAAAACCAGCTTTGCCCAGGGAAGAGTTTGTGGAGTTTACAATGATGATATAATGGGGAGGAGTGCAACCTTGCCTGGGAGCTGACGCGGTGGTTCCAACTTACCGCGGAGCTGTGTTGCAGGTCGGAGCTAGTACTTGCTGAGTCAACTGCAGGCGCGGGGTGGACGGCACAGCTGTGGAGGACCCCCCTGTTCCCTACAAAGCCCGACGAGAGCAGAGCTTTGGTGGAGGAGTGCAACCTTGCCTGGGAGCTGACGCTGTGGTTCCAACTTACCGCGGAGCTTTGTTGCAGTTCGGAGCTAGTACTTGCTGAGTCAACTGCAGGCGCGGGGTGGACGGCACAGCTGTGGAGGACCCCCCTGTTCTCTACAAAGCCCGACGAGAGTAGAGCTTTGGTGGAGGAGTGCAACCTTGCCTGGGAGCTGACGCGGTGGTTCCAACTTACCGCGGAGCTGTGTTGAAGGTCGGAGCTAGTACTTGCTGAGTCAACTGCAGGCGCGGGGTGGACGGTACAGCTGTGGAGGACCCCCCTGTTCCCTACAAAGCCCGACAAGAGCAGAGCTTTGGTGGAGGAGTGCAACCTTGCCTGGGAGCTGACGCGGTGGTTCCAACTTACTGCGGAGCTGTGTTCCAGGTCGTAGCTAGTACTTGCTGAGTCAACTGCAGGGACGGGGTGGACGGCACAGCTGTGGAGGACCCCCCTGTTCCCTACAAAGCCTGACAAGAGCAGAGCTTTGGTGGAGGAGTGCAACCTTGCCTGGGAGCTGACGCGGTGGTTCCAACTTACCGCGGAGCTGTGTTGCAGGTCGGAGCTAGTACTTGCTGAGTCAACTGCAGGCGCGGGGTGGACGGCACAGCTGTGGAGGACCCCCCTGTTCCCTACAAAGCCCGACGAGAGCAGAGCTTTGGTGGAGGAGTGAAACCTTGCCTGGGAGCTGACACGGTGGTTCCAACTTACCGCGGATCTGTGTTTTGCTGGTCGGAGCTAGTACTTGCTGAGTCAACTGCAGGCACGGGGTGGACGGCACAGCTGTGGAGGACCCCCCTATTCCCTACAAAGCCTGACGGGTGCTACACGCGGCCGCGTGTTCGCAGCCAGCGTGGTCGCGTCCTAAGGGGCGTGACACAAGGGGCAGGACACGACCCTTTGACGCCCCTTCGACACTTCTGAGCCACTGGAAGTGGATCGTGTCTGCACATGGGGAAACGGAAAGCAAAATCTGCCACTTCAACAACAACTTCTGGTGGTGTACATGGAGGTAAGGTGGGCCCCATGGACAAACATGTAACTTTTCTGCAACCAGCTATGCAGTCACCGTAAGAGGCTTCTTTAAGCCCAGAAACCCGGTTACCACCTTCTCTCCCCCAGTTTCCACTTTCGTCTACTTTTATGGATACTCCTGTATTAGATGAAGCTCCTGCTCTTTGTCCAGTTGATCCTATTGTGTCTGAGGACCCTCTTGTTTCTCCTTCTGGGGATGTTATCCTTATGGACATTTGGACTGCCATTAAGAAAATTGATGTACGTTTATCTGGTACTGTTTCTTCGCTTTGCTCTTTTTCTCATGATGTCGTTGGTAAAATGAAAATGGTTGATCAACATTTGTGTTCTTTAACAGGGTCAGCAGCCCGTACTGACTCCCAGCTCCAGTCGTGTGTTGATAATAATGTGGCTTTGGTTAAAGAGCTTTCAGCTGTTTCTTATCGCCTGGAGCTTGTGGAGAATCAGTCTCAGACGCGGAACCTCCGTTTCCTTAATTTTCCCACTACCCATCTTCTTTCTTTTGATATGTTGTTAAAAAAGTATTTTACCGAGATACTCCTATTGACAGAAACTATTGAAGTTCTCCAAATGTTTTCTTTTTCAAATGCTCTTAAGACGGTGCCAAATCCTGAGGGAGATTTACCTCCTCCTCAGGATTCGGTTGCCCAAAATCTGACAGCGTTTTTGGAGGACTCCTTGGATGTTATTCCCAAGCGTTGTACATTGGTGGTAACTTTTTCCTCGGAGTCCGATAAACTAAGGGTATTGCGTGCTTACTTTAAGCACAAAGATCAATTGTTTTGTGGGTTTAAACTCCAGGTTTTCCCTGACATAGGACGGACTACTCAGTGTCGTCGTAAACAATTCTTGGATCTGAAACCTAGAGTACTTGCGTTGGGGGCTTCTTATTTCCTTAAATTTCCCTGTCGTTGTCTCATTACGTTTGAAGAGCAGAATTATGTCTTCACAGAGGTGGTTCAGCTTCAGAAATTTTTGATTAGTAAGGAAACTGTGGGAATTGATTAGGTGGGATGCTTATTTTAGTGCTCCCTTTTGTGGGGCTTTTGGACCCCTTATTACTTCATATTATTTTGTTATATTGAGGATAAGTCTCCTTCCCTTAATGTGTTCTCATGTTATGTGATGGTTATATTCTTGAAGTATGTATTTATTGTGGTGTATTCATTTTTCTTTTTTTGCTATTTGTATCTCAAGAAAATGCAAAATAAAGTATTTAAAAATACAATAATGATATAATGAATGACTTTTTAAGTACTTTACACAATGCACCAATAAGGACATTTGAATAGAATTTTTTCTGAAGACTTCAATTGAGTTTGGAACTTTAAACAAAGCAATACCTTTTTGATAATGGGAAAAAAGGAGGAGTTATGATGACAAGTCTTTTTGTATTTTTGGTGGCTTTGTCCACATTTGGGTGTTAAGTTCACTTCAATATATAAAAATATTTAGTTGAAAAATATTATTTAATATTGAAGTGATAGCATGCACTTTATACCACAAAAAACATACAGTATTTCCATATGTGTGTATTATCACAATTTTCATAATTTTTTGTAGTAGATATTTTTTGTGATTAATGTGAGTAATTTTTGATTTGGCTATATTTATCTGGCCATCTTTTTCTGGAGGTATAGGCTCGAGGTCCCATGGAGGTCTTTTATATGTGTCTGTACAGCTCTGCATATGTCTTGTAGTGCTATATAAATGATGAATAGAAGTAGTAGTAGGTATCACGATCCTCCTCTAGGACCTCTAGTTCAAGCCCACTAAAGTAAAATGGAACAAAAAAACTAACTTAAATCTTGATAAAAACTAAATTCAAGTTTTTGCCTCTCTGTCAGCTAAGTATGGTTAAGCCAGTTGCTTCTGAAAAGAAATGGAACAGCAAACCTACAACTACTAATAGCACATCTTAGCAGACTTCATTTTTAAAACTATCCCATGACTGCCACCACTAGTAGCAACAGGTCTGACCAGGACACATCTCTTCTTCTCTTTGAACACAATACACAGGGCACAAGGTGGATATCAGTAAATTTAATTCTTGCTGAGTTTAAAAACAGGGAATTATGGTAGATTTCCAAACTGGTTAGACAAAAAGTCCCTTTGAACAAAAAAAGTTTTCCATGTTTGTTTCCCTTCTGGGTTTAAGGGCCAGCCTTGATTCTTTAGATATTGCCCCTGGAGAAATTCTCCACCTGCTTAGTCTCTTCAACCTTCAATAGATTTCCCAAGCGCTTGATGAGAGGATTCATGTCCAGGACTTGTAAATGGAAGAAACAGTAATAAATCACTGAAAAAATATATCATATCAAATCACTTAATTAAAATTACAAGGCGGGGGGGGGGGGGGGGAATATCAGATTATGTCCATAAGCATATTTCCACTATTGAAACCTTAGACCTATATGATTTCCATTTGAATTATCACTGATAGAAACATTATTTTTAATTTTTTCAAAATGTTTAATAGCAAAAACTTTAATATCAAAATCGGACTTATCTCTGAAATACCAGCCTATGGGCAAATTCTGAGATCTTTTTCTCTCCCTGTAATTTTTATGCTAAAGTGATTGTCCCTCCCTGAGTTTCGCAACATTTCACTCATAGTTGCCCACAAGAGGAATGTTAACCTTTGGAATCTTTTAGTTCTGTCAGCTTTTACTGAACATAAGAGATTATCTAAATATAAGGGGCAATTCCAGTGTGGTCATTGCTCCATTTGTCTTCATGTCCTTCCAGTACGTAAAGTCTTCATTCATCCAGATACTCAAAAGAAGTTTTATATAAATGATTTTTTCAATTGTGAAACATCTAATGTTATTTATGTTATCAAATGCCCCTGTGCAAAACTCCATGTGGGTAAAACTAATCGGTGTATACGTGCGCATATTATTGAACACAAGAGTTGTATTAGAAGGAAGCTGATAGACAAACCATTAGTACAGCATTGGTTGGACATGGGGCACACGACAGCAGATATAAAAATTTTTGTCTTAAAAAAAGTTCAACAAAATTGGAGGGGAGGTGATCTTGTTAAAACAACCCTCAGGTTGTAACAAAAGTACATTTTTTTACTTAACACTATTGTTCCACATGGGTTAAATCTGGATTTAGATTTATCTGTATTCTTATGAGCACACATTCAGTGGATTTTTTCTTATCTCTGATTGGAACAAAAGTATGTATTTTTTACTTACTACTATTGTCCCATATGGGTTAAATCTTGATTTAGATTTATCCGTTCCATTGTGCTTTCCCAAGCAGTGTATTTCGGTCAATCCAATAACTGAGGCAAGCGTACCTGGTGCTTCGGGCCCTGCCACCAACATCCCCCAACCCCCATCCCCACCCCCCCCCTCACCCACCAAACCCCAACTTCCAAGAAAAACACCACACCACTTATTATGGGAACAAGAACTGGTCGCAGCTTTATTAATTAATAACTATTAACAATATTCCAACCACAAAACACATAACCAGGCCCCATAGCGGAGTAGTGCCACACCAGCCATGCCTTAGCAAAGTGCCTACCACCGCTACGGCCCTACACTTGCCCCCCCCCCCCCCGGCAAGTTTTCCCACCCTTTTCCCGACTTTGCCATGCCCATAGCAAAAGCCGGCCAGGGTTTATCCGGGTCAGGGGCACCCCAACACCCGCCCAAGTGTACCTTGAGGCACCGGACCCTGGAACCTCTAGGATCCCGCCGATCCCCCCCCCAAGCTGCAACACCCCCAAAATGTCCACCCAAGGGAGGGCGGGGGGGAAGTCGGCACTCCACAGGTCTCCAGCAGCGACTGCGCACGTGGAGACCTGCCTCTGCCTCCTCACATGCCGCGCTCCCCCCAGCCGCTTCCCCATTGGCTCCCATGCGATCGCATTCGCCGGGAGCCAATGGTTTTAAACCATGCCCCCCCACCCCACGCCCCAAGGAAGCGGCCGCGCGCAGGGTCCCCGCACCGGGCCGTGCGCCCGGTTAACGACGGCCGCCGGGACCCTGCCCGCGGCCTTACTCATTCTTATAAGGTCTATATGGTTTTGGATCTATTCTCTGCAGGTTTCTCCTTTTTTGAGTTGTAACACATGTATAACCCCTTTGGAAAATAACATAATATGCATACATCTTTTTTTCCCTCAGCTCTTTTTTTATAAAGCCAAAGGTGCACACGTATAAGGTTGTTTTGGGGTTTTTAACTATTTTAGAGGGTTTTTTAATGGTTATGTTTTGTCAGTGCTCCACTTTACGATTATTAATTCATCACATAACGTCATTTTACACATTTTTTTACGTCATACAGTTTCATCTACTACAGTTCCCGCCAAAGTAGAGCTTTAAATATCAACAGCGCATGTGCGGGCGTCTCACTGAGAGGATCGTGTTTATCCTCTTGCAAGTGGTGTTTACTCTGCACAATTTACAGGTTTGGTTTTGTTAGGATCAAATTGTATATTAACTGGGGCAGAGTGAGAGAATAGATGGCTCCTGTCACATTTTTGTGTTATGTAGATACACTACAGTACTCAATTTTTATGTTATCAGCACTTGTAATACGACTGGTTTCTCGGTGTCAAAAAAGTTAAAAGCATGTCCCTTGTGTAATTTGAAATTTTGTCTGCCCTTGTTATAATATATCATTTTTCAGATACTCGGGCGACTTATCACCTTTTAGCCCTTTTAATTTATGTTAATCCAGATACAGTACGTGAATACTAACAATCATACACAATTATTTATTTCATTAGATAGTTCCAATTACATTGTATGCGAATCGGAGCATTTTTCTGTTGTCCCGGCAAGCTCAGGAGTTTGCCCGCTTGTACGGGCGGTCACAGCGGTATGAGACTCCATTATTTTATATTTATTCCACACTACCTTTTACCTTTGGCGTTTTATTATATTTATCACATTTATGGTTTGTCCTTATCCATACTCTTCTTTATTTAATATGCTTTTACTCATTTGTCCTCTGGTTCACACGTTTTGATCGTTTTACAAATTTTTATGAGTAATAATTTATTTATTTAGTTAGTTAGTTAGTTACATATTCATTTAGTGATTTTACTCATTTTAAAGCCAAAGGTGCACACATATAAGGCCGTTTTTTGAGGTTTTAACTATTTTTAGAGTGGTTTTTAAATCGCTTTCGTTTTGTTAATGCTCCACTTTACGATTCATCACATAACGTTACCTTATATTTTTTACATCATACAGTTTTATCTACTACAGTTCCCGCCAAAGTAGAGCTCTAAATGTCAACTGTGCATGCGTGGGCGTCTCACTCAGAGGATCACGTTAACCCGCTCACAAGTGACATTTACTCGGCACAATTTACAGGTTTGATTTTGTTAGGATCAAATTGTATATTAACTGGGGCATAGTGGGAGAAAAGATGGCTCCTGTCACATTTTTATGTTATGTAGATACACTACAGTACTCAATTTTTATCTGTTCTCAACACTTGTAATACGACTGGGTTCTCGGCGTCAATAAAGTTCAAAGCAGGTCCTTGTGTAATTTGAAATTTTGTCTGCCCTTGTTACAATATATGGCTTTTTAGATACTTGGGCGATTTATCATCTTTTAGCCTTTTTAATTTATGGTAATCCAGATACAGTACGTGAATACTAACAATTATACATATTTATTTCATTAGATAGTTCCAATTACATTGTATGTGAATTGAAGCAGGTTTCTGTTGTCCCGGCAAGATCAGGAGTTTGCCCGTTTGTACGGGTAGTCACAGCGGTATGAGACTGCATTATGTTATATTTATTCCACACAACCTTTTACCTTTGGCGTTTTATTTGATTTTATTATATTTATCACATTTATGATTTATTCTTATTCATTTTTTTCATATATTTTGTTTTTACTCATTAGTCCTCTGGTTCACACGTTTTGATTGTTTCACAAATTTTTATGAGTAATAATTTATTTATTTATTTGTTTAGTTAGGTATTTATTTAGTGATTTTACTCATTTTTAACACACAATCCCTATATATTTGGTATTTATTTATCCCTTGGTCCTCCTCTCTCTCCTTTAAGCTCTGTTTGTTTCTTTATTGATTGTTTGGTTTTACTGTAGGTACAACCTTTATAATATTATTGTCATTTGGATTAGTGCATGTTATTTATGTATTTATGGTCTTATGTATTTATTCATTCCAGACGATTTTATCATTGGTTATCACATTCTGTTTTAATTGATTATTTATTCATTCAATTTATGTTTTATTCAATATGTTTTAATGTGCTATAGGTTTTATATCTTTTATTTTTATTTTTAATATTGTTATATTGTTTTTATATTTATTTGTTGTGTTTCTGTTTTACATATGCATTTATTTCTAGTGAGCCGTATACCCCTGAGGAAGTTTAACACGAAACACGGCCAGTGTCGGATTAGGCACGCTTTATCCGTGGATTAATAAAGGCCCTTCACAATCTGCCACGTCTCCTGACTGTCTTTTTGGTTGCCTATGTGGCAGAGTGCTGTTTTTTGGTGGTACCTTCTCCCTATGTATCCAGGCATTTTTCTGGCTTTTCTGCCAATTTATCTTTCTGTTTGACCACCTTAATATCATCACATATAATTATTATCATCCCCAAATCTCTCTTACTTTGTACACACAAGACCTTCACCCATGCACTGTATCATGTCTTTGAGTCTTAGCAAACCAAAGGCATGACTCTGCATTTTTTAGCTGCCAGACTGAACTATTCAGCAAACGTCATTAGATCCTTCCTCATATCTCTCATACCTTCCAGGGCATCTATCTTGTTGCAGGTTTTAATGTTATCTGCAAAAAGGCAAATCTTTCTCAATAGCTTTTCTGAAATATCACTTATGAAAATGTTGAAAAATGAACCAAGCATAGATCTCTTCAATACAGCATTGTAAAGCACTTTTCCTTTGAGGGAACTTGGTTTACTACTACTCTTTTTTTGCCTCCCAGTCAGCTAGTAGCTGACTCAGTCAGTAAATTCTCGAATCAATATCTATCATGCTCAGTTTATTTTGTAAGTTATATGTCAAAGTCCTTGATGAAATTCAAATGTAATGTTCTTTCCTGATCCAACCCTCTGGTAACCCATTCAAAAAAATTGCTCAGATTTGTCTGACTAGACCCATGCTGCCTCATATCCTGCAATACAATGATTTCTAGAAACTGAACTGTCATCTGTTTTAATAGTGGTTCTGTTAATTTACTCACCACCAAGATCCACCTACCTGCCTATAGTTCCCAGATATTTCTCTGATTCCACTTGCGTGAAAAGGAAAAACTTTAGCCTGTCTCCATTTCTTTGCAACTACTCATGACTCTAAAGGAGCATCAGTGCCAGCCTGTCCATTGTGTTGGAATGTTGCTTGCACATGGCTCCGCACTTCGGGGGGCCCCATGACTGACTGGCTGCAGAGGGAGCCGGGGAGGCCCAAAACCCCGGCTGACCTCTGAAGAGCCGTGGGAGTAAAGAGCAGTGTTTGCCTTGTCTCCTATGGCTGGGATAAAAAGGAGCCCACCAGTGCGCTGAATGCTGGGAGATTAAATGGGGCACGTTGAACTTACTCCTGTTTGACCTCCCGGCACTCAGCACCCTGGCAGGCTTCTTTTTATCACAGCTGCGGGAGAGAAGGCAAACACCGCTCTTTATTCCCACAGCTGTTTAGAGGTCAGCTGGGGCTTTGTGCCTCCTCGGCTCCCTCTGAAGCCAATCAGGCACAAGGTCCCTTTTGGTGTGTGGCGGGGGGGGGGGGGGGGGTGGGACTGGGGGCTAGAATGGGAATGGGAACAGGAATGGGGGAGGGGCACGACTGATGTTGGGCGATGGGGGACTGGGACTGGAAGGGAGAGGATGCTGGGAGGGCTAGAACTAGAAGGGAACTGATGCTGGAGGAGGACCAGAAGTGTGTGGGGGGGGGGAGGGGGGGTTGGACTGATGGGAGAAAAACAGAAGCTGGGGGAGTGAGGATGGAAAGGTGAACAGATATTTTGTGTGGGAGGGAAGAAAAATGTATGATTGGCTGAGTATTGGGAGAGTAAGTGGGGATTAAGGATGGAGAGGTAAAATTTGAGTGGCTGAAAAAGGAATAAAGAAAGAAATGAAGTAAAAATTAAAAGTATGTTAGAGGCAGATTTAGAGAGAATGGAAAAAAATAGAAGAGAGAAAAAAGGACAAACAGCACACAATGGAGTTAGCAGAAGCCATGAAGAAAGCAAAAGAAAGCGACTGGGCAATTGTAACTGAAAAATAAAATGCCAAAACAACAAAAGGTAGAAAAAACTATTTTATTTTGAATTTATTAACTGGAATATGTCAGCTCTGGGAAATGTGCATTTTGTTTAGTAGAAGAGGAAATTAATTTATAGTTTTATTTCTCTAGTGTTGTACATTCCAAGTTTGGCTTTTGGGGTTCCCAGTTTAATTATTGTCTTCATATTTCTAAATTTTGATCCCTTGTTCTATGTTTGGTGATGGACTATGTTTTGCATGTGTATCTGAGCTGAAGTATTCTGTTCATGTAGTTTCTATGTTACAGTCCCACTTGTTCTCTTTCTCCAGTAGGAGATGTATCGGTATTCTCTGAGATGTATTGGTTTAATATTTACAGTGTTGCCTTTTGATAGGTAGGGTTTGGTGTTTTGTGAGTCCTGATAATGCTGTTATGATACAGTGGGTCTGATATGGATTCTAAATTCAAATCAGCAAAAATGCCCAGGAGCATCTGGCCACTAACTTGTAGCTGATGCTCCTGAGTGCCATTTTAAAAGGGCTTGTACCTACTTAAATCTTGCAGACACCCTCTTGTAAAGACCACACTCCCAGACCCCTAGTCTAGAATGCCCATCCACCCCCAAAGTCACCCTGAGACTCTCTTCTGCCCCTCAAAATGTATCCTACCCATGATCCTCCCCCCAAAAATATCCCTCTACCTCCATAGGTCTCCTGAGCCTACCTCAAGCCTTCTCCGGTGATCTAGAAGGCCCAGGGCAGGAGCAATCCCCAGACACTCTTGGCCCTCTGATGTTGGGTTCAAAATGTCAGCAGGTGTCCCCTAGTAGTAGTCTCTTGGTACTACCACTAGGGATTGAACTACCATATAAGCGTACTACCGCAAGATCAGACTGCACTGGGTTCAAAATGACACGAAGTGATCGTTAGTGGTAGACTCGTGGTACTACCACTAGGGATCAAACAACCATATAAGGGTGCCAGAATACAACCGCTAAAGATGGTAGTTTCATGGTACCACTGCTAGGGGACAAACTGCCATAAAATGGCACCGGGTGACCCCTAGTAGTAGTCTTGTGATACTATCGCTAAGTGCCAGTCAGCTCCACTTTGAACCTGGCAACTCAAGGGACAGGAGTGACTGGTGATCACTTCTGCCCCAGAACTGCTACCAGGGAGGTCTTGAGGAAGGCCTGAGGAGTCCTACGAGGTGTGTGGATGGAAAAGTCCTTTTGAGAGGAGAATCACAGGGGAGTCATTTTTGTGAAAGGCATTAGGGGACTTCTTTGAAGGGTGTTCACTGTGATCTGGGGGTAGTCTGGGGGTTGGGGGAGGGGGTCCATGTATCATGTATTTTGTGCCAGTGTTATTTATCCAGGAATAAAGCACTTGCAAAGTTCAATGCAAGCTATGTTATTCCCAGAGCTGGTCCAAGGGTTCCTGTCGCCCTAGGCAGAAACCCTGGTCTTGCCGCCCACCTCCCGCTGATGCCACCCCAGCTGCTAACTGCCCCCAGCTGACCCCACCCCCTAAGCTGCCGCTGTGACACCCTCCCCCCCCCCCCCCCAGCTGCTGCCGATTCAGTCTTGGGAGCGGGAGGCAGGCAGCGGCAGCAGCAGCATTTCTAAAAGCAGCAGTTTTTCTGCCCACTTCTTCCCCAAATGGAATTGGTGGCAGCTGGGAGGGCGGCACAGTTGGCCATGAGTGCCGCCGCTGCTGCCCACCCAGACTAGCTGCCCCAGGTGGCCGCCTAGGTCAGTCCTGGTTATTCCTTTACTGCAGACGTCACTATCTTGTGATTCTGTGACTCCCACTGTAAATTAAGCTGTAATGAAATGTGCAATTTTACCACTTCTTAGTAACTAGTCCCCTCAGTATGCTGTCCATAGAGGTATGCAGATAAATTTAGACCAGCAAAAAGGCTGCCCTAAATTTATCCAGATAGCTATACAAATCGTAGCTGAATAATGCTGGCTAGCCATATAGCAGTGATGCTCACCGCTATATGGTATATTCAGCACTGCTCACTATCTGGATAGCAGCACTGAATGTATGTATTTGGATCAATATTGAAACACTGTGGTTGCTGTTTTCTTCTTTTCTTTTAACACCGACTGTAGCATTTAAATAATGAGCAATGCTTTATATAGGTATACAGTGGTGACCTCCACCTGTGTATAAGGATAGCCAACATAAATAGTGGAATGAATATCACCATTGTCTATATTGTTAGGTAGAATGCCTACACATTGTCCTTGTTCTGCCTCAGCACCATACAAATAGTGTCAGGGTGATCTGTAATAATGTTTAGCAGCTCTCTATGGATAGTAACACTGAAAATTGATTAATAGAGGCTGCCACTATACAGATTACTGCTTTTGAATATATTTAAAATATGGACCACTTTTACTAAAGCCCAGTGAAGGGTTATCGTGCATTTTAATGCACAGCAACTGGAAGTTAAGAACATTAACATGTGGACATGCCAGGCACTACATGTTAAAGCGCATGGTAAATGGCGTGGAGAAGTAGCCTAATGGTTAAAGCAACAGCCTAGCAGCACTGTACCGCACCCTGTGCAAGTGATGCAGCCACACAGGGTGCAAAGGATTAGGAGCGCATTTTTGGTTGCTGACCTCGGCTCCCCCACACACACACACTACCTGCCATTGCCCTGCTGTCGCCACTTTTTGTTTTCTTGGCGGTGGCGAGGCCAGCAGCAACAGAGCAGACCTGACCTCAAATTAAGAAAAAATATCACGCTGGTCTTTCCAAATCTGCGCTTGTATGCAGGTCTGGACCCTCCCTCCATTCTCTGACGTAAGACGCGTCAGAGGAGGGAGGGACCAGGCCAACCATTCAAATGTGGAGTTGAAAAGACCCGCATTTGAATGGATGGTCTGGATCCTCCCTCCTCTGACGCAAACCTATGTCAGAGCAGGGAGGGATCAGATCAGGGTACAAGCATGGAGTCGAAAGATCCGCGTGTTTATTTTTTTTTAATTTGAAGTCAGGTCTGCTCCGCTGCTGCTGCCGCTGAGAAAACAAAAAGTGGCAGCGGCAGGGCAAGGGCAGATAGCAGTTGGACATGAAGGTATGGGTAAGATTTGGAGATAAGGTGGGGGCGCACCAGATGTCACAAAGGGTGCAATTGTGGTGTAATGGCCCTGTAGCCTATTACCCAAGAGACCAGGGTTCAATTCCCACTGGCACTCCTTGTGACCTT
The DNA here is from genome assembly GCA_033557465.1 of Ichthyophis bannanicus. NCBI lineage: Eukaryota > Metazoa > Chordata > Amphibia > Gymnophiona > Ichthyophiidae > Ichthyophis > Ichthyophis bannanicus. The sequence goes on along the minus strand of CM066032.1, from coordinate 366,172,883 downwards.
AGGCAAATCACTTTACCCTCCATTGCCTTAGAAGAAAAACCCTTGCAATCTACTTCCAGTCATATCTTGCCAAGAAACCCCAGGGGCTGCTGGGTCACCAGGAGTCAGCATTGATTTCAAGGCACTTTAAAAAAAAACTGGCCATCATGGGATGGGGCAGGGAATGGGTGAAGTTATGCATGGAAAGTACATTACTGCTAGGGCAAGGACAATTGTCGCATGCTCTGTGGGAATCATTAGGTAAACTCAACTTACTGAAGTGCACGTTAGAGTCTGTGTCCCAGTATTAACTGCCAGGGAGATACTAGTCAGGCCCCCAACAGTTAACTTAACCCTGGAATTACCGAGATTTTTTGCACACACTGAATACCGTTGGGGTCATAAATGACCCCATGATGAATTTTAATTGTTAACCATGAAAATTTTAAACTAAACAGACAAAATATTATTCTGAATTAATTATTTATTATATGAAGGTTAAATGTTTTGAAATTTAATGCTTTATCATAAAATTACATGAAGAAGAGTTGCCATGAAAGCAGTTTTTGCATGCACTTGATGAACACAGAAAAGTACTACAGTCATTTCCATGAGACACAGACAATTTCTGAATGTTCTTTGCAAACATTGCGCTTGCAGGAGGTGCAAACTGTGTTGCTTTTCTTGTCTTTTTCTCTGGAACAGCAGTGACACCTTGCCCTTTTCTTTGGGATCCCGACATTGCAAACAGCATCAGTGGCTTCTTCAATGCTGGAAGATATCTCGCTGCAATTACTCTGAAGCAGCTGCTTTCCTAATTCCAAGAGGAATAGACGACATCTGTGCTTTGACTTGGACTGCCAATCTGGATTTAGAGACATCCAAACAATGAAGGCGTTCAAAGCACTGATGTCCAACATGTTGTAGAACATTGTCACTGGCCAGCGTCTTGTCATTCGTTTTGTGGTATACGTGCGCAACATTTGATCTGCCGTATCTACTCCACCTTTACTAGAATTATAGTCCAAGATCATGCGTGTTTTTTTGTCTGGACATGTGTTATCTACTTCTTCTTGATCATGCAAACTGCTCAGAAGAACAACCACTTTTCCTTTCTTTGGGCAATAGGAAACCAGAGTGGCATCATCGCAAAAGGCAAACAGTGAAGTGAATACCTCTCGGCCCTTTGCTGTTACAAATTCTGGAGGTAATTCTTTTCTGTTCTTTCAAATTATCCCCAAAAAGGTCATTTGTTTTTCTAGCAATTTCCGTGACAGGGATAAACTGCAGAAGAAATTGTCAACAGTAACATTTCTGCCAGATCGCGTCAATCCTTCAGTGAGTTGCAACACAACCCTTTCTCCCTGATTCTGTTCCCTGTTTTGTCTGAGTTCCCTTCCTGTATATACTTGAAGACGCAGAACATATGACATTGCATTGTCACACAACATCCATAGCTTTATGCCATATTTCCCAGGTTTGCTGGGAATATATTGTCTGAAAGGAACACAGCCACGAAATGTAAGCAGTTGCTCATCCACGGTAACATTTTCACCAGGAACAAAGGCGTCACTTAGAGTTGCTTCCCAGGTATCAAAAATGTGTCTGATTAGAGCAAGTTTACCCACGCCTCGTTGTTCACGTCTGTTGGTTGCATCATCAAATCTGAGAGCACAAGAAATTTGCTGAAAACGGTTACGGGCCATATTTTTGCCAAAAAACAGAACGACCATCTTCAAGATTCCACAACTGAACTATGGATTCATTTTGTGACTTGTACACGCCTGAGAGGATCAGAAGTCCAAGTAAACATTGAAATTCTCTGTCAAATCTTTCCAGGTGTCGTCATAAATGTGTCTTCCTTGTTTGTTCGTCCACATCATGATTCCATTCAATAAGTTCTTCCTCATGAACAAGTGGAATGTTGCGAGAGGGCCATCAACATTTCATACAGCATACCTTGTAGGACCTTGTTGTATGGGCATGACATTAGCTCTGGTGTATCTTCCAGCAGCTTGCTTTAAAGGTTTCCTGTTCCATGATGTGGCATCCTTAGATACATAGGCTTCAATGGCAACATTTGTGTTTATAGCTGATGACCTCTTAGCTCCTCTACGACCAAAGCTAAGATTCCTCACAGATGATACTGACACCGAAGACTCCTGCCTTCTTCCCCGTCCAGCACAGCCTCGACCTTTGCCTCGACCTGTAACTTGACTCTTTGCTGCAGGTGATGTTACCAGCTCAACATCAGTCTCACATTCACTTGGCGACCAACTACTGTCGCCATCTGAATCATGACTGTCATCATCAAATTTATCGCCTGAACTTGGCTGATATGCTTCTTCGCTTGCTGAATATGCTGCATCATCAGACGACTCAGAGCCGTCACTGTCAGCATCTCATTGCAATATTTCTCTTACTTGGGCAGCTGAATACTTTCGTTTTGACATCATAAACAATAACCTAAAATAAATAAACAAAGATAAAGTTGAATAAAACACAAAGCAGTTTTACTATAGGTGTACAATAATTGTGATGAACGAGCTGAAAGCCTTTAGATTTCATCGGAAATAATGAGAGAACGTATGATATCAATTACAGAAAATGTGTAATTTTCATAAAATAAGAGTACAAAAAATAAATGATACATAATTAATGATAAATACCTTTGTCTGATCAAAAAATTCACAAAACTGCAAATTGTATCATGATCCAAACCGGACGTAAGCAACTGGGGTCAAAAATGATCCCACTGGTGCTCTGTGCTGCAATTTATCACTAGCGTCACCTAGCAGATGAAAATGATTCCTCTCATGGTGCAATATAAAGAGAATATTGACATGTGAAAAGTCATAAAAAGATTGCATTCTTGAACAACTATTTTCCGAGATACGCATTGTGAAACTTGCAATGGGGTCACTTTTGACCCCATCGGTACTCCCAGGGTTAAGGTGCATATGTTTTGCATGCAAAGTGCAAAAACTTAGTGGACTAAGATTCTCTTAGCTTTTGCAGATATTGTTGTCTGGCTGGTCTTTTCTAATTTATAAATGCTAATCTCTTTTCTCTTATTTTTTTTAGTTACTTCTTTAGAAACACATGGAGACCTCTTTTCCCTTTATTTACTTTCTAAATAAAGATTTGTTCCCTTTACAGTATATCCTTATACTTTTCACCACTGTAGCTTTTCCCAATGAATTAATGGCCCCTTGCTGTATTGCCTAGCTTTCCTGAAATCAGGACCTTTGCATTTGAATGCATCACTATTGCATGTGCTCTAAAATTGAACCACTGGTTCCCAAGTGACCAAACACTATGATATTAGAAAACTCTCCCCGGGGAGTGTTTCCTGCAGCCTGAGTTCACCGTGGAGGGGTGAGAGCAGCTGGCGTTGTGACCTGCCGGCCTGCATCGGGCAGCTTCTCCGACATCATCCAAGGCCCCCATAAGAAGATCTGCGCATAGTGCTTCCTTTGGGAGTGTTTCCTGCAGCCTGAGTTCACCGTGGAGGGGTGAGAGCAGCTGGCATTGTGCCCTGCTGGCCTGCATCGGGCAGCTTCTCCGACATCATCCAAGGCCCCCATAAGAAGATCTGTGCTCTCTACGGCACCTTGCCGTGTAGTGGCGTCTCCTAAGGGGCGTATCCAAAGCTGGATTGCAGGCCCCTTGTGAGCCCCTTAGGAGCTCATTGGGAGCACTGGTAGACGGGTGAGTCGCAATGCCCGGAGTAAAAAGGAAGAAGAAACCCCTAGCAGCTGTCTCTGCAAGTAGCCCAATGGATAAGCACGTGATATCTATGCCGGCTTCAACAACTCCAGGTACTGTTTTTTTCGACCCAGCTGTGGAGGGAGTGAGTTTAAGCTCCCTGGAGCATACTCCTCCACTTCCACCTGACCTTTTGGAACTTTCTGCTGAGTCTGAGTCCTGTGGGGGGTTTTCAGAAAGGTGGAGTGCTCCCCAAAATAGTAGATTGGAAGGAGCCTTCTGTCTTTTCTAAGGACCCACAAGTCTCCTCGATTTCACTTTAGGATATTTGGCAGGTGGTTAATCGAACTGAGTGAATTCTTATTGAGACTGTTCCTTCTTTGTGTCAATTTACTAGGGATGCAGTTCTCAAGTTTCAAGATTTGCATAGTCAAATTGGGTCATTGAATTCATGTACCTTAAGTATGGATACTCATGTTAAATCTTTTGCTTCTTTACCGTCTATTCACATGAAAGATAGTGTCATTATGCATCAAAAGCTTGAAAACTCAGAGAACTTGGCCCGGAGTAAGAATTTGAGGGTGCTTAATTTTCCTTGTATTAGTTTATTGTCCCCATTGATCCTGTTTAGGAAATACTTGAAGGATGTTCTCCTCCTTCCAAATGCAGATTCGTTAGCACTTGTTAAATGTTATTATCTTTCCACAAAAACTGTGTCCTTTGCTGCAGAAGGAGGAGAAGAGGTAGTATCTAAATATGTACACTTTGGAGGAGAGGAGGGACAGGGGAGATATGATTCAGACCTTTAAATACTTAAAAGAGAAATGATGAACAAACAAACCTCTTCCAAAGACGGGGAAGTTGTAAAACTAGAGGGCATAACATGAAGCTGCAAGGTGGTAAATTGAAAGGCAATATCAGGAAATATTTTTTCACTGAAAGGGTGGTGGATGCTTGGAATGCCCTCCCGAAGGAAGTGGTGGGGGCAAACACGGTGATGGAATTCAAAACAGCATGGGACAAACACAGTGGATCCCTTTACAGCAATAGGATAAAAACAAAATAAACAGTACCATCTAACTTCTGAACCATATAACGTCTCAACAAATAGGGGTGTCCTACATGGAGTGGTGGGTTTACCCCTAAACAAAGACATGGGGGGGGGGGTGGCCTGCACAGAGTGACAGGTACACCTACTCTTGCCATCTTGCTGGGCAGACTAGATGGACCATGCTGGTCTTTATCTGCCGTCATTTACTATGTTACTATGAGATAGAGATAATTTTGATTTAACTGCTTTTTTAGAAGATACTCAGGATGTTATCTCTACTAGGGCCGCTTTATTAGTGACGTTGCTTTCTGAAGATGATAAAATCTCTATCCTCAAAGCTTATTTCAGGATTGTGGAGACAAGGTATCTATTTTTCCGGATGTATCTCGTAATACGCAAATATGTAGGAAGTCTTTTCTTGCCCTCAAACCAAAACTCTGGCTATGGGTGCTACATTCTTTTTACGTTATCACTGTAAATGTTTGATATCTTTTGGGTATGATAAGTTTGTGTTCTTGTCATCCTCAGAATTGGAAAAGTGGATTCTTGAAAAGGAAAAAAGGCTCAGTGATTTTTTCCTTTACCTTGGTAATTTACTTTAAACTGATTGGCAGGTGGTGAGGGGTTGTTTGATTAATTGGCTGTTTTTTAGTAACAAGGGACTCCTTTCTTGGTTTAGTGGTCTCTTGTTTGGCTTTTTCTTTATTAATTATTGGTTATAACTTTCCCCGATATGTGGGCTAATGTACTTTATTTTCTCTTTTTACTTGTTATGTATTATGTATGAACTATTGTATTTCTTTACATTGTTTTTTCGGCATTGTATAAATTTGAATACTCTTAATAAACATATAATTGAAAAAAAAAGAAACACTCTCCCCATTTGTAAGCTTCATGTAGATTGTATTGCTAGTTGCCAGAATATTTATTTATTTATTTATTTATTTATTTATTTTACTATTTTCTTCTATACCGCCCCTTCCAGAGATCAAGGGCGGTTTACATGTAACAGTTTAACAGTATTGTACACATCTGTATATATTGTACACATCTGTATACATTTACATTGAACAGTAGAATTCAACTATTTACATTGTACAATAAAATTTAACTTTGTAAGGTATTAAAGTAGAACAATCGTCAAACTATTTACAATAAATATTTACTGTGGCTGTGTGTGGTGAGTAGGACAAGTGTAGGAGTTGGAATTTATTTCCTTTTATGCATAATTTCCTTTTATGTCGTAATTGTGGGGTGTGGGGGAGGGGGCAGACAGGGAGTTAGTTAACGGGGTTTAGTGGGTTTGTGTATGTGTGTCCATGTTTGTTGTGTAGCATGTTTTGGGGGAGTAGGGGATTTCAAAGTGCTCTGTGAATAGGTAGGTTTTTAATTCTTTCCTGAATTGGGAGAGGTCTTTTATGATTTGAATGTCTATTGGGAGGTCGTTCCAGAGCATTGGAGCAGCAAATGTGAATGCTCTGGAGCTGGTGGTTTTCTTAGTCTTCCGGATAGCTTTTGGTGTGATGAGGGAGTGAGCTGCATTTTGTATGTGGGATCTAGTTGTGGTTGGAGAGTGCAGTAGTGTAGATAGGTGTGAGGGGGATAAGTCATTTATGAGTTTAAAGGTTGTTAGGACAATTTTGTATCTAATACGGCTGTTTATAGGGAGCCAGTGTAGTTCCCGTAGTATTGGGGTTACGTGATCTGCTAGGTGGGCTTTAGCAATTACTTTTGCACAGATGTTCTGAGCTCTTTGTAGAAGGTATGTGCTTTTTTGAGGAAGGCCTGTTAGGAGACTATTGCAATAGTCGAAGTGTGGGGTGATCAGTGTGCTTACTACAGATCTAAAGTCTTGTGTTTCGAGGAATGGCCTTAGGTGTTGAATAGTTTTAAGTTTATAGAAAATGGTTTTCACTGTTTGTTTTATGTGTGGTAGCATAGTGAGTGCGTGGTCGATTATTACACCTAAGTATTTTACCTGTTTTCTAACAGGTATGGTAGTTTTGTTGATTGTAATTGTTTCCGGGTAAGTGTTCTCAGTCATAGATGACCTTGTTACGAACATTGCTTCCGTTTTTCTGAGGTTGCTGCTAAGGTAATTTGATTCCATCCAGGAGGACGTCTCTGCCATGCATTCGGATAGTGTGTCATAAGTGGGGTTTTTAGTGTTTATGGGGATAGCAAGCATGATGTCATCAGCGTATATAAAATGCTTAATCCTGTGTTTTTTAAATATGTTTGTTATAGGTTGCAGGTACAGGTTAAATAGGAGGGCTGAAAGGGCCGATCCTTGGGGTATTCCCTGTCCCTGGGGGAATGTTTCTGATGCTTGTTGGTCAATTTGGACGCGTATTAGTCTATGTGTGATGTAGGACTTGAACCATTTAAGGACAGTCCCGCCTATTCCTAAGTTCTCTAGTCTGTTGATTAGTGTAAGGTGGTTGATGTTGTCGAAGGTGGCTGAAATATCTAAGAAGAGGAGTAGGAAGCCTTGGTTGTTGTCATTTGTACCACGGATGAGGAAGTCCATTAGGGTGATTGAGAGAGTTTCTACTCCAAGGAAGGGGCGGAATCCAAATTGGTGTGAGTCAAGTGGTTTGTGTTCATCAATGTGTTCCTGTAACTGTAGTTGAATTGTTTTCTCTATTATTTTGGCTATAAATGGAATGCTGGCTATTGGTCTGTATGAGTTTGGGTCTTTTGAGTCAAGCTTACTATTCTTTATTATTGGTCGGAGTGTTGTGAGCTTTAAGGCATCAGGCATGGTGCCTTGTGAAAGGGATTGGTTGACTATGTGTAGTAAATATTCAGCCAATTCATCCTTTGCACACTTAATCCAAGACACAGGGCATGGATCGAGTGGGGAGGTTGTGGTGTTGATCATTGTTATGATCTTAAGGGGTTGTATTTGATCGGTCAAATGAAAACTTGTCCATTCGTTAATGGTTTTGGTACTTGTTAGTAGTGATGTCGGGGTAGTGGTATTGCTTTTTAGTTTTTCTGCAAAATGTGTTGCTAGTGTTTGTACACTTATTGCTTGTTGTTTAGGCTCAGTGTTATTTGTTTTGGTTAGTGTTTTTACAATCACGAATAACTCTCTAGGGCGGTTGATGGCTGAGTTTATTACTTTAGAGTGGTAGTCTCTTTTTGATTTGTTGATTGCATTTTTATATCCAGTAAGTAAGAGCATGTATTGGGATTTGTTTTCATCTGATTTTGTTTTTCTCCATCTCTTTTCTTGTTTCCTCAGATGCTTTTTTAGTTTTGTTAGTTCTTTCGTGAACCATTTTTCCATCTTTTTTATTTCTTTATGTAAGGCTTGTGTGGGAACAGCTGCATTTTGAATGGTAAGGTTCCAATGTGTTATAGTTGAATTGATGTCTGTTGAGTTAGTGTTGAGTTTGGGCAATACTTTGTCGAGGAATGTACTTTTGTCAAAGCATGCGAAGCGTGAGGTGTGTGGAGTTGCACTTGTGGTCGTTTTTGGAGCTTGTGCTGGTAAGTGGATTGTGATGAGGTGGTGGTCGGACCAAGGTACTTCGGTTATAGTTGGGGTGGTATATAGCCGGTGACTGTAAAGCGTAGATGGGAGGAATATTAGGTCAAGTATGTCACCTTTTTTGTGTGTGGGGGTATGTATTATCTGTGTGTAACCCATTTGTGTCATAGCATCAATGAAGTTATCTGATTGTGAGTGGTTCAGCGATGGAAGGTTCAGGTCACCAAGGAGTATGAGTGGTTTGCTTTGGGATGCTGTGCATGCGAGTTCAAGGATAGGGGTGAGGTTTTTTTGATCGGATGTTGGGGGTCTGTATATGAGGGTGAGTGCAAGGGTTTTATTTTCTATATTGACAATGTCCATTCCGTCTATATTATTTAAGTTTGTTAGAGTGAATTGTAGTTCCTTTTTGGTGAGTATCAATGTGCCACCTCCTCTTTTTATATTTCGATGGCAGTTGAATATGTCATATTGATGTGTGGTTAGTTGGTTTAGTAGTATAGTGTCTGTAGGAGAGAGCCATGTCTCGGTAATGCAGACAATGTCAGGGGTTGTATCGTTTATTATGTCATTGATTATTGGTATTTTGTTTCATATGGATCGGATGTTTATTACTATGAGTTTTAGTTTATTGTTTGTATTGTCAGCTTGGTCATTTATATCACTAAGTGGTTGAAGCTTTATTTGGATGAGTCTATGGTGGTGTTTGTCTGAGGTTTGGCGTGAGTAATTGTTGTGGGAGTTTGTATGTGTATAGCTGTGTGTTGGGTTCTGGTACTGATTGTAAGTGATTGGGAAGTTATTATAAGGGTTCCGGTAATGGTTGTGGATGATGGGGATGTTATTATGGGGGCTTTTGTTGGTTTTGTATGTGTGTATGTGTTGAGTTAGTAGTGTTATTAGAATGAGGGTAAGAGGGAGGCTTTCCAGCTTAGTAGGAGACATTGTGTTTGTTTTATTTGAGGTAGAGGGTTGTGTAGGAGGGATCAGTGTTGGGATTAATGGTCTCTGATGATATTGAGAATGATGATGTTGCGTATGGCTCCAGAAATTAGTCTATATAATTACTGGCAACAATAATTTTTTTTTTTTAGTTACTGACGACAGTATATTCATTTAGTTACTGTCAACAGTATGGTCATTTAGTTTCTGGCAACAGAATATTCAATTAGATGTTGGCAACTATGTATTCATTTAGCTACTGGTAACGGTATATACATTTAGTTACTGGCATTTAGCTACTGGTAACAGTATATACATTTAGTTACTGGCATTTAGTTACTGGCAACAGTATGGTCATTTAGTTTCTGGTAACAGAATATTCAATTAATTTCTGACAACAATGTATTCATTTAGTTACTGGCAACAGTATAATTATCAATTGGCAACAGTATGGTCACAGTTTCTGACAACAATGTATTCTCTTAGTCACTGGCAACAGTATATTTATCAATTGGCAACTGTGGGAGTGGTTCCAGGTATCGTTATAAGTACTTATAACAGTTTATGAGTTAGAGATTACTAGCAACGAAGCATGAGGTTAATCATTATTAGCAACAGTATATCGGTGTAAGAGATAGTGGTTACTTGCAACAGTTTTTCTAATTGCTGCTTACTTGCTGTGGATGACCCAGTTGAATGAGGATCTAGTCGACGTAGCTGATTAGAAGATGTTATCAAGTGCTCCGCCTAAGGGCCACGCCAAAGGGCCCTCTGGCGAGGCCCTCAGGCGCGGGCCCGCAAGGCACGGGCGCGCTTGATGTCGCGAGCTTTTATAGCCCTCTGGTGCGCCCCGATTGGGCAGACGAAGTGCCGCTGCTGCTCCTGATGCCGGAGGCTCTATCCCCGGGCTGGGGAGAGCTGCTGATGGTGTCGGGAGCAAAGAGGACCACGCGCCCGATGGCGCGAGCTTTTAGAGCCCTCTGGTGCGCCCCGATTGGGCAGACGAAGTGCAGCTGCCGCTCCTGATGCCGGAGGCTCTATCCCCGGGCTGGGGAGAGCTGCTGATGGTGTTGGGAGCAAAGAGCTCTCCTTGCAGAGAATTCAGGCCATCCCTATTTCTATTCAGTACCACACCTATAAAAGAATTAAAAGAAGTTCACCCAGAATGTACTTTTGGGTTTATGCATTGGTCCCATTACATGGTATTGTAAAATACTGTCAAGTTCTGGCCATAAATAATTTTTTGCTGATCCAGGTCCTGCAGACATTATTCCTTCTCAACAATCAATGCATAGCTAAGAAAGCAAATAGGTCAAACAAAAACAAACAAATTGCCCAAAAATCAGGAAAGAAATCTGTTTAAATGAACACAAACCAAACTTTTTTTGACTTGCACAAACCTACTGCAGAGTCTTCAAGCTCAATGATCTGATTAAACATTACAAATAATGTACCACAGAGTAACAAAGGAAATAGAGGGAATCATATAAGTGTAATAGAGTCCTTAAGTGCAATGATTATACATCCAATACATAATTTAAACATGCAAAATCTATTTACATAAGATAACAGTTCCATGGTGAATAGCAGCGATCTTTGAGAAGCATTTTGAAATGCTATGACTGACTATGACGAAAGTTTGTGAGAGAGAGGAGGAGCAGAATTTTGCTGACTTTCTCTCTGAAGAAACCATCTCACTATATTAGTCATAAAGTCATGTATTTTTCCATACAATACTAGTGTGCCAGTACCTTGGCTTTTTCCTACTAGTTTTGAGAGTAGAGGAACTTCCTCTTACACTCTTAAGGGGAAAAAAGAACAACCCTCTCAGAACTGTCTGTAAATGGAGAGGATTACAGTAGTTTGCAAATGGTATTGCAAAACAAGATTTCTAGGGAGTAATTTTTAGCAGCAGTGGTCATCATATGAATTTAAATGCTGATACTGATGTTTAAATTAATATGCATATTCAGAACCACTTTATGTATAGTGGTGCTAGATAGAAATATGGGTAGTTTTATGAGATGCCTACCTCTATGTGTGAAAAAAGACATCTAAAATGATTACATGCATACATGGCTGGTTATAGAATCATGCCCTCTGTAAATGTACACTTGCTAATTACATGGTGCATACTTTCACTGTGGGCATGTGCAGGGGCAGAGTTATAACAGAGTGCTAGGTATGCAGATATATTCTAGAATATTCTAATTTATGTGCATAATTGCAACATGTAAGAGCGGTCTTTTAAACAAGATCTACAGTATGTTTTTTGTAGTCCATGATTTTGTCCATTGAAATCAGTGCTGCAAATTTATTTATTTATTTATTTGGTTTTATATACCGCGCTATTTTGAAATCAACACGGTTTACAGAGAACAAGTATCACTCACTACATAGAACAGGTTTTCATAGAACAAGTACCCAGAACTCAACAGGAATTACAGTGAACAGTGACCTTTTATATCACAGTGAACATTAACCTTTAATTACAAGAGGGGTGTCAACTAGGGTAGTCACAGTGTGAACTATTTACAAGATGGTTATAGAACTATGATGTGTAGGTGGGTCTGGGCTATGGCAAAGAGGTGGATCCAAAGCGGGCTATGTTATATGCTCTTATATATTTAGCTTATATAGTTGGAAATGATGCATCTTTATTTCATTATTGAAGGTAGACAGGTCGGAGATGGCATGAATTAGGGCAGGGAGGAAGTTCCAGAAAGATGGGGTGAATAGGGAGAGTGCTCGGCTCCTGGCAGCTTGAGGGCTTTTTCTTGCTGTTGACGGGATGTTGAGTGTGTTTGCCATTATTGACCTCCTAGCTCTATTGTCCGGTGTCCAGTGTATAAGTTCTTCCAGGGAGATTGCAGAGAGGTTATGCAGGATTTTAAACGTCATTAGGAAAGCTTTGTACTTAAGGCGGCTAGCTATAGGGAGCCAATGAAGTTGCTTTAGGCTAGGTGACAAATGATCATATCTGGCAGCTCCGAACAGTGTTCGTGCTACAGTGTTCATGGTCATTTATAGGGGATGAAGAATGCGGTCTGGTAGGCCATGTAGATATTGTGTAGTCAAAGTGAGGGATGATAAGAGCCTGGAATACAGTGTGGAAGTCGGCAGCTTCCAGCAAGGGCCGTAGGTGACAGAGGGTCTGTATTTTGAGGTATACTGCCTTGGTGATATTGTTTATATGTGATTCCATACTCAGGTGCTGGTCCGAAGTGATATCTAGATATCGCACCTCTTGTTTAGTCTTCAGCTCTGCATCTTTTACCTGTAAGACAGATGGTGGTATGAAGGTTGGATCCTTTGTGATGAATAAAACTTCCATCTTCTTACAGTTCACTCTCAAGTTGTATATTCCCAGCCAGTCCGAGACTGCATTGAAGCAGTCTGTGATTCTGGTTTAATTGGAACTGTCCATGGAGAATGGGGTGTAGAGCGGTACATCTTCAGTATAGATGTGATAAAGTATGCCGTACGATTGGATTATCGTGCAAGTGGGCTGTATGTATATATTGAAAAGCAAGCCGGATAAGGAAGAACCCCGCAGTACACCTTGAGTTTGCTGGTACTCGGATGATGTTTGAGCACCTATGCATACCAATTGTTGGCAGTCAGCTAAATATGATCTATACCATTCTAAGGCTAAGTTCTGTATGCCTTTCAGTTGTAGTCAATTAAGAAAGAGGCTATGACAGACTGTGTCGAAGGCTGAGGCGATATCCATGAAGATTAGAATGTTCATGCTCATGACTAGATTGTCCATAAGTGAGGCAAGCAGGGTTTCAACACCGTGTAGTTGTCAGAATCCATGCTATTGATGGTCCAAAGGGGCATAGGCATCAATGTGCTCTTGGATTTGCTGCAGGACTATCTTCTCTGTTATCTTAGCCAGGAAAGGAAGGCTAGATATGGGCCTATAGAGTTTACATCATGTGAGTCCATCTTGGGATTCTTTAGTAGGGGTCTGATGGTGGCAGTTTTTAGTGGTATTGGTACTAGACCTTTGGAGAAGGAGAGGGCATAATTTTAGAGATGTAAGTACTTAATTCAGAGCAGGCTGACTTGATCCAATGAGAGGGGCATGGATCAGCTGATGAGGTGCTGGAGTTGAGCCCTCTTATTATATCCTCGATGTGCTCAGCGGAGTATGGGTGGAAGGAGTTTACCACAGGGATGTTGGTGTTTTCACTATGAGGACTGGCTGCGAAAGGATTTCCTATTTTATGGATAATCCCATTGGCTTTGTTACAAAAGTGGGTAGTGAATTCCTGTGAGAGGGATATGCCTTCAGTATGTTGCTTTGTCATGTCTTTTATGAGGGACTGAATGATCCCAAAAAGCTCACAGGGCTTGTTAAGGGAGCACACATAAGGAGGATGATGTGGTATTCCTTTCTTCTCTCGTGTATAAGATGTGATCTTGGGGAAGTCTAGAGTGGCGCCATTTCTGCTCAGGTTTCCTGAGGTGTAGCAGTTACTTACATAGATCCACTGTAAACCAAATGGCTATATGAGTCCTTTTATTGGATCCCATAGGCTGTGGTAGGAGTGCAGCTCTGTTTAGGGTGGAATTCCATATGAGCATAAGCTCAACAAATTCAGAGGTGTCAGTATTATGGTTGGGTAGCATTTCTTCAAGGAATGCTTCTTTATTGAAAGGTCTAAAGCGATGAACTAGTGGTGGTGTAGCAGTAGAAGTACCAAGATCAATTGTGAATAAGGGGATATGGAAGAAAATGGCCTTGTGGACTGACCAAGGTACTGGTATGATTTGCAGTTGGTCAGGGTTGCTGGCTACTAGTGTAGATGAGGGTGCGAAGATGAGGTCCAATGAGTTTTCTTTAGTGTGTGTAGGGACATGTATTTGTTGCTCATAGCTTAGTGAAGACATCGCATCAAAAAAGGCCGTGGAGTGCTTCGTTGATACCACAGGGAGGTTGAAATCGCCTAGCAGTCAAAGTGGTCTACCCTTTGTTGACTGGTTGCATGCTATGAAGAGGTTGTCAGTGCATGTGGATGGGGCTCGATAGCATAGAGCTGTTCCTAGGTGCTTATTTGCGATCATGATAGCGTACAGGTTTTTAGAGTTGTGTGAAATGAGGCACTAGAATTGAAGATCAGATCTGACCATGATAAAGATGCCTCCACCTCTTCTGCTAGTTCTTGGGCAGTTAAAGAGGTTGTAGTCAAATCCATAATGCTTCAGGATGAAATTGTCCAAAATCCAGGACAGGCATTAAATCTGACTTCTGGAACTCCGTAACTTGGCAACTCTGAAATTAAGGTGCATTTCCAGCCATTTGCACTACCATTTTATAAATAAAAAAGTAGATGCCTACATTTCTTTATAAAATAGGTGTATTTTGGCTACATTAAACTAGGCACCTGGTTATACAGTAAAATTACCCTCATAATGTGCTCAGTGCTGCCTCCACTATCTATTTAGTTTAAGCCTATTGTTCAGCAGGCCTAAATTAAGCATATAAATTATCTGGATACTGGCTAAAAGTCACCACTATCCAGATTTTTTTGTGGCTGTTCCTTCAGTTTTCCCTTTCTCTGCCCTCCTATATAGATAGTTTCAGGCCACTTAGAGTGATTTTCAGACTGATATTATTCAAATAGCTTTTCAAAATATATGGCTAGCAGACTTATATAATTATGTTTGAAAAATGATCCCCTAGTGTTCTACAAGAATACCACGTTCTCTATGCTGCATTCTATTTTTTTTTTTTTATTTAGGAAGAAAGTTGTAATGCTACAATGTTAAAAAATGCTAATACCAAGGATGGAAGATGATAGCCATTCTAGAGGGATTATAATATCTACAGGTACATGAGGCTGCCTGTAATAGTAACAGAGGATAACAATTTGATGTTGAGAATCTTCTGGAAGAAGGGAGGCCAAAGGAACAACTGATACAAGTGGAGGTTGATAATCTCTAGCTTTGTAACGAAACAGAAAGCTACGGGTACACTTCAGTTCAGTAGGTCCGAATGATCTCTTTGCAGTATCATTTTATTTGGTATCAAATAAAACAAAACCGCAGAAAGATCATTTGGACCTCTGGAACCAAAGTATGCCCGTAGCTTTCTGTTTCGTTACAAGGCCAGAGACCTAGCTCCTTTTTGTACTTTCCATTGCCATGCTGAGTGTTTTTGCTGGACTCTATCTTGAGTGACTATACAGTCTGAGATATTTTTTCTCTCACTTTTTTTTGCATCAGTAAGCATTTCTCGATTTGGAACATCACTTTAAGGTGTGAAAACTTTTATTTGACTGTGTGAAATTGATCTTTCTGGTTCTTGAAATTGTTTGCATCCCCTAGCCTGAAGAATCACTAAGAATACAGTGAGTTTTCTTTGCCTAAGCAGTGCCAGAAAGTGTATCTTTTCAGCTATTGCATATTCAAGAAATATTTAATCATAATTATAGATAAGAATGTCAAAATAAGACAGCAAAATAGAAGAAAAACATATTTGTGATTCTTCTTCTTTAAATAACTTTCAGAAGATTAGCAACATGTTTCAGGTAAAATATGAGCCATGTGCCATTTAAGTTTATTTTCTTTTGATTCAACTACACTATACTTCAAAATACCTAAAATGATGCAATTTATAATAGAAAAAAAACCTTTAGAGTCCCACTTTTTCTTTGTCAGATAAGGGTGACATTTGAGCAAGTGTTCTGTTTTTGTTTCTGGTTATAACTATTATTATAACTAATTATTTTCTATTAGTTACACATCCATATGTCATATTGTATTTTGGAAAAAAATGTAAATGTTTTATGTGGTATTTGCCTCCTATTTTCTTTCAGATGGCTAAATTTGAGTCGCTCCCTGGTGAAGGCAATTTATCCTGCCCAAAATTATATCAAGGATGTTCTGTGCTCTCAAGAGTACCATGATTTAGTACACTTCATAAAGAGATTGATCTTTGTGGAAATAAAGCATTGGGCATAATATATACTATAGTCACCATCTGACTGGATTTTTATAGATCACATCAAGTTGATTACTTCCATGGTAAAGTCAACAACTGTTGTCATCTGGATGGGCAAATTCCTTCTCAATTCTCCAAATAAACAAGCACCTACGTGCCACCAGTAAGAATGCCCCCTTGTCTGGGACTAGAGTTGCAGCAGATAAACATCTGTGGAGTATTGCTGGGCTCCCAGGACAGAGAGAGCACCCACATCACTGGAGCTGGATATTATGGGCCCGATTCTGTCCCGGACGTAGATCCCCTCTGTACACCGAGGGGAACCACTGAACGCATAGAGGGGATCGCGATTCTGATCCCGGAGGGTACGTCTAGCCCCCAGGTTCAGAATCCCGAACAGTCCTGCACGTGCAGGCCGGGACATGATTCTGTCTGGCCTGCATGTGCAGGACTGCACCCGGCTAACTCTGTCAGAGCATTTAAATGGAACCACGGCACCAGGGGGTCATGTTGCCATGGGACTGTGGCTCCATTTAAAAGCCGCAATGCTGGCCACCCAGTTAAAGTGTTTATTCCCCACAGTCTGACCCACGATCCGGCCTCCTAAGGGAAATAAACCCTTGCCCCCCCCCCTCCCTCCACTCCATCCGTGCCCCAGCAGCTTTAAAAAAAAACATTTTGCCAGCCCTGGACATTCAAGGCCAACATTTAAATTGGCCCTTATATCCAGAGCCGGTGACCACCCTCTGCCCATTCACTCTCTGTCCCGACGCCACCCATTCCCCACCCCTATCTAACTTCCCTGCACAACTGGCTGGGAAGTTATTCGGGGGCAGGAGAAGCCATGAATAGCGAGGATGAACGTCCCATTGGGCCCTCCATCCCCACTATTCATGGCTCAGAATAACCCCTATGGGCCCAATTCTGAAATGCGACTTGCAGGGCTGCATGTCCCAGCAAAACGTGCAGCCCCACAAGCCGTCCTGCCCCATTCCCCATCCGACTCTAACCACATGGTTAGAAAGCAGGACAGGGAGAGCCAGCAGGGGATGGGCCAAGATGGCAGGACTGAGTCAGGTCATTACCTTGTACATCCTATGGGTTCAGGGGGAGCATGTTGCTTATTCCACCTCAATGGTGGAATAAGCAGCACAAACCATGTGAGCGGGGTCAGAACTCATCTCCCTCCAATCCAGACCCCAGCTGCCCAGCCATGGGTCAGGCAGCGGGGTTGAAGAGGGTCAACACCATGGGAGCCAGGGGTGCCTGCAGGGAGAACGTCCCTGCAAGCATGTAGGGGCCGTCCTCGGGCCTGATTCTGTAGCTTGCTCCTACCATACAGAATTGGGTCCTAACTGACCCATTCTGTTTGAGGTCATCTGGATGGCCCGGACATGCCCCTAAAAGAATCAGGCTCCGTATAGCACTATGTAGATACATAGCCATGCCATGGTCACAGCTTAGTCAGAGTGAGAGTGCCCTCACAGCATGAACTGCCTCAGCCACCCAGGCAATGCATGTGTCAGACAGGCACTACAAAGCCTCAGCCATTGACCTGACCTCCAATCAGACACATCCTGGGCAAACCGCTCTGTTTCAGGCCATACCCACAATCCTCTTCTCATCATGCACATTGGCAGACTAACACTGGTAACAGCCTAGGCAATGTCGGGCACAGTGTAGTGCTGAAGGCCGCAGAACACTGGAGAGACATACACACACACACACACACACCATGCTGTGCAAAAGTGGGGATGGTTGGCAATCCTGTCTTCCAGTTTGGTCTCCATATCAACTCAGGCATTGTTAACATGTGCTCATTGTGCAGGCACTAGTAGCATGCTCTGACATTCATGCCCGTTGTTAATGCCCACTCAGTGTGCCAGTGCTATCAGTCTGCCTTTCCATCCTGCTGTGGATAGTAGAGCCTGTTTGTATGACTGATGGGTGTTTGGACCCTTGATGGCCGATTCATTGGGGGTTGCCATGCTGATGCTCTACTTGCATTGTAGGCTAAAGTTTACCCACAGGAATATGCAAGTAATAATCTGCCACCAGGTCTTGAACCTGTGATTCTCCACTCATATACACACTGACATTCTGTGTTTTACTACAGAGCTGCCACATGGATTCAGAAATCCCTGTGTGGAGCTGTGGTCATTGAGAGTGAAATGACATGAGTAGGGGGCATGAGTAGGGGGTCTTCCTATGTCTGCTGTGATCTCTGCATGCTATGTTCCATATCTGTCTGACAAGGTGTGTTTGACGGACGTTGGAGGGGACGTGTTGTCCAGTCTGTATGTCACCATGGCTCTGTATGCTACTGGGTGGTGGACGCTGCACCCATCACCAACACCCTCACATCAGCCAACATGGCAGCATGCTGTCAGTGGGGGGTGGGGTGCAGTCCTGACCCATCCACCATGCAGCTTAGTCATGCGCCTAGGGCAATAGTTCTGGCAGTGGGGTGGCATAGGCACACATGGGCAGCCACTCTGCCCCCCACACAACTGCTGCCAGCATAACTCCATCCCCACCAGCTGCAGATTCATCTCAGGGGGAGTGGACTGCCGCAGCAGTGGTATTTCCCTGGACAACAGCTTTTTTTCAGCCCCCTGTAAAGCTACAACTGCTGGCTCTACTGGACTCTTCCTCCAGAGGCAGCAGCAGCAGCAGGGGGAGCAGCCAGGGTCTCTGCCTAAGGTGCCAGGGACCCTTGGACTGCCCCATATTGCGTACCATCTTTTTGTAGCAGCAACATGTCTGTGTGCTGCCACTGTCATTATGGCAGCATGGGGGACATCACAGATGTGCAACCTGGGCAGCTGCTTGGTCTGCCTTATGCACCAGCAAACCCCACTGCATGACCCATGTGCCACCTCCTTTGCCCCATTTGCACCATCAACATAGTGCCCTACTACTATCACTATCTTGGGTTCACCTGCCTGTGAATCACATTGCAGACATTTAGATAGGCTCTCTTACCTAAAAATACCCATCTTTCTGTGAGGTATTATTGGGCATTAAGGTTCCCAGTGTTAAAAAGGCACTAATGCAACAGGCATTAAGGGAGCACCCACTGTTAACGTCCACTCTCCACCTCGTTAATGCCCACTCTCCACCTACTGTTCCTTTAATGTTGTAGGAGCCTTTTGCACTCATTAATGCAGTTTTTTTTGCAGCACTAAGAGTGAAAGTGTGCCAATAACAGGCATTAATGGCACACTTACTCCCTTAGCGCCCTTTAGTAAACATACCCCTAAGTAATATCACCTCCATAAAAATCTAAAAGCAACAGAGTCGTACAAGATCACCTCTAAGCTCACCTGGGACACTTTTGACAATATCTCTGCAGAACAACTAGATAGCATCATCACAAACATTAATACCATGATCTCCCCCTTGACCCAAGATCACAAAACAAGAACTCAACCCTATTCTCCTCAAAATAGTTCAATCATTCCTCACTCTAGGCTACATGCTCAAGAACCTCAAATGTGCCTCCATTAGACCGCTGCTAAAAAAAACCACATTAGACCTTAAAGTCCTAACCTCATATAGACCTATCTCCAGTATTCCATTTGTTGCCAAAGTCATAGAAAAAGAAGTACAGATACAGTTGCAAGACCACATAGATGCCCACACAGCTCTGGACTCGCAACAACATGGATTCAGACCATACCACAGTGTCGAGATCCTAATCACCTCTATTCTAGATAACCTTTTCAAAGGAACAGAACAATTAACACAAGGATTTGTACTCATATTCCTAGACATCTCTGCAGCACTTGACTCAATAAGCCACCAAAACCTTTTATCATGACTCCTCTCAATTGACCTGCATCACAAAACTCTTGAGTGGTTCCATTCTTACTTTCAGGACCATCACCAACAAGTAAAAGTAGGGCCACTCAACTCCTATCTCTATAAACAAAACCAAGGTCTACCACAAGGATTGGCTTTGTCTTCATTACTCTTCAATATATTTATACAACCACTATGCACAATAATCCAAAAATACAAGATTTTCTATCATATATACACCTATGGCATTCTGATTTACACATTTTCTACTAACAACCCATGATAGGAGAATGCTTTAAGGCAATATCACAGTGGCCCACCGAACATAACCTGCCCATCAACTACAGCAAAACAGAAGTGTTCCACATTACAAAGAACCCATTATTCTTGTCACCAGCCACTCTAACTCTATCAGAGTAAAGTACCTAGGAGTAACTCTCGACCAAGGCCTAAACTTCCATGTCCACATAAAAAAGTCATTAAAGCAGCATACCATAAAATGAGAACAATACACAATCTCTGCCCTCTACTTGATCATAGTGACTTCAGAGATGTTTCTCAAGCACTCATAACCCCAATACTGGATTACTGCAACATAATCTATCATGGGCTCCCAAAGCAATCCTACATCCCCTTCAAATGGTGTGGAACACAGCTGCCAGGATCATATCATGAGCCACAAAAAGAAATCACATCACACCCACTTTACAACACCTACACTGGCCTCCAAGTCATATGAGAAAGAAATACAAAGTAATATTAAACATATTTAAGATACACCACAACATACCAGCACACAGGCTTCAATCAGTAATTCAAAAAGCCCCCAATACCAGGGCAAGAAAGAAAGGGGTATGTTTACTAAGCACCACTAAGGGTGCAGAGTTGCATATGATAATGGTAGCATTAAGGCCCCCTTCGTGCATTAAAGACTGGGGTGGGGAGTAGACTTTCTGGTGGTAAGGGAGCTAGCAGCCAGGTAGTGGGTGTTAACTGCACATCAGGTGTTAAGAGCACCAAACATGCAGGTTAACAGCTGCTAAGGCCGGTTGCCTTAACACGGGATAAGGGAGTCAATGGATAGGTCAGAAGTGAGGTGCTGGATGGGAGCAAAGGGGAAGTGGTGATGGACAAGTCACATCCATATCTCACATACATGTGAGGCAGTGAATGTGCAGATAATGTGGTGTCCGTGGGTGCATAGGAGTGGGTAGAAGTGTGTCATCGAGTAGCCACCATGGCCACAATGTAGGCATAGAAAGAATGCAGTGGTGACCTGCACATCAGCTGCAGGTGAGATGAGAGTAATACGCCCCAATGAATAAAATGCCACAGTGTGGGCCAGTGTGTAGCAGTTGGCAGGCGAATACATGACTGAACATGATGGATATATGCTGATGGTTGGGCTGAAGGATGGATTGGGTAGATGAGAGTGCTGAATGGCCTTGCTGCTCCAATGTACCTGATGTGACTTCACAAATACAGCTAACCTCAGTTGTAGCATGTGTGAAAAATAGTTGCCACAGGGAAGATCTATTACCATCTATTTGGGTGTCAAAGTGTCTCAGCTGCTCTAACCACCATACAATCTTCCAGACACATATACATAACAACTGCACAAGTAAGGAGGCTATGATCCAAAGACATAACAGCCAGACATCTGCACAAGCTACATGCAAACGCAAAGTACTCTTGTACAGATAAGGTCTACACTCATACTGTGTGATGGAACAAGGTCACTCACACAATGTTACACACCTGGCGTCAACTGATGTTGCTCATATTGGTCATATGGAGCAAGTAAGGATGTGTGATGATCTGTGCAGGTGGACATCCCAGCCTACATGTACTGCATATATGCCTTAGGTCTTAGGAACTCACTTGACCTCACTAGTCTTCATTCCAATATCTGGGTGTATATTTCAATTTGGATCTTTCATTCTCAACTCTTATTTCCCATCTGTCCCAGTCCACAGTTGCTGCATTGCTGAAATACAAGGTTCTCCATCCTCTACTGGACAAGTCTGTCATGACTACTCTTCTTCTCTCCATAGTAATAGCGTGCATAGACTTCTGTAATATTTGTTTCATTGGTCTCTCACAGCAGTTCTTGAAATGTATACATACCATTCAAAATTCCAAAATTCAAATAACTGAAATATGAGATTGTAGACCTACTATTAGTAATCTGTGAACTATCATTAAAATCATCTGCAATACCTGAAGATTGGAGGATGGCCAATGAAATGCCAATCTTTAAAAAGGGTTTCATGGGTGATCCAGAAAACTACAGACGGTGAGCCTGATGTCAGTACCGGGAAAAATGGTAGAAACCATTATAAAGAACAAAATGACTGAACATGTAGATAGTCATGGCTTAATGGGAGACAGCCAACAGCTGGAATTTAAATACTGCCTTCCTGCATAAGTCTCTGAAGTTTCCCTCTTGTAAGACTGCTCACTAAAGAGATCTCTGCACTTTCCCCAGCTCACTCAATGCTTTCTTATGGGACCAGGATTTCTTTTTAAATTAAACTTCGTTTTTAGCATTAAAATAGGCTTTTTAAAGCCTGCAAACACAGGAATATACTTCTTTTAATTTATCCGAGACTCCAGTGCTCTCTCTGAGCCCTGGGAGTGAAGCCCTGCACCCCTTCTGGGGTACCAAACAGGTAATTTATTTATTTTAACCTACTGGTTACACTGGAAAACCAGATGCAAGAAAGTAGCATGAGCATAATGCTGTCATAACAGCAAATACTAAATTAAACAGTTGTGCATCTGGATGGTTGTTACATTTTTATTCCTGGGTATCTGTTTTATGGTCAGATATGGTCATGAGAATGATTGACTGATCAACGAATCCCCTGCTGCTTTTATAGTCAAAGTTGACAAAAGAACTTCAAGATGATATTCAAATGGCATACAGATAGGGAAGAATAATATTTCCCATGTTCTGGTTGAGGTTATTATCTTTCCCTCCAAATGAGTCATTTTTTTGGAACAGCACTCATTTCTCTGGCTGTCTGTACTTCTACAGTTTCTGTTACCATCTCGATACTGGTTGTTCTAGCCTCCTTCTACTGCAAATTTATTTTCACCCGTGTATATATTTGCTGATTTGCCAAGTTTATTTATTTAACGGGTTTTTTTATACCTTTTATCATTTAGTCAAAGCAGTTTACATTGTAACAAACTTGGTAATGTACATTAAATAGGGACATTGATAACTTGGATTATACATTCATTTAGTAGATTGCAGTGAATGGGTTGTTATAGCATTTGAAACAGTGCAGATCTTACCATGTTGATTTTATGTTATGTATCGGTTCCAAACTTTTCTGTGAATAAAAATGTGTTAAGTTTCTTTCTGAAGTCATGGATGTCCTTTGTGGATTTTAGGTCTTTTGGGAGGCACTTCCATAGTGATGGTGCAGATTACGAGAGAGAGATATATTGAAAAGTAGAGAGGAGAGAGATGAGCCTTGTGGAATTCCTTGGTGTTATCCGAATAGTCTTGATTTGTATATGCCACTTCTGACATGATGTCGGAGATTTAAGTATGAATGAAACCATTTCAGGGTGGTGTTGCTTAATCCTATTTCTTGTAATCTTTGTATTAGAATGTGGTGGTTTACTGTGTCAAAGGCTGCTGAGATATCTAAGAAGATTAAGTTGAAGTCTTGCCTTATGTTGTCTATACCTTTTATTATTCTGTCAAGAAGCGATGTGAGTAGAGTTTCCAAGCTGTGGTTGGGTTTGATGTGCAGCCCCCCAAGCCGGCTGTACTCTATTCCTCCACCGGCTCTCTCTATACGTCTTGTGCATCAGGATGGGGAGATCCAGCAGGGGTGGGATCAGAGCAGAGCAGAGGCAGGCCAGCCCGGCAGCAAGCACAGGGCCAATTCAGGTCATGGCCCTGTAATTGCTGCCGGGCCTGCTGGGACGTGCTGCTTATACCACCTCAGAGGTGGTATAAGCAGCACAATTTGCCAGATCGGGGCAGGGGGGCCATCCCCAGGCCAGGGCCGGATGCGGGGGGTTCCCGCTTCCTAATCCAAGCTGCAGGAGGACAACCGTGGCTCAGGCATTGGGAATTTGGGGGACCGGAGCTGCAGATGCTGGGGGCACCTGTGGGGAGGTCGTCCCCACAGGCAGAGGCCTGATTCTGCTTCCTGCGGGAATGTTTTGTTACTGCAGAGCAGAATCGGGTCCTAATGGCCCCATCTTCAGAGGGGGCATCCAGATGGCCCTGATGTACCCCTCCTGGAATGGGGCGCCACAGCTTCTAAGTCCATAGTGTCATGATTTAGACATGGGATCACTTCTTTTATAAAGAGTTCTTTGTCAAAGTGCTCACATCTTCAGTACACATTCTGTGTATCTTTTTGTTTGTTTGACGTTGTATGTAGCTTTAGATCGAGTGCCATAATGTAATGGTCTGACCAAGATAACGGTGAAGCTTTTGGGTGGTTCAAGATGTTGTAGCCCAACATATGGTTGGGGACAAAGATGAGATCCAGAGTTTTTTTGTGTTGGAGTTTTGATCAATTGTGTATATTGTAGGGCCTCCATGGTGTTAAGGAAGGAGTTGATTTCTTTGAAGGATGACGAGGTTAGGTTTGGATCTCCTAGTGTTATGAGGGGTTTGTGTGGTGTTGTGTATGTGCATACTGTTTCCAGGATGGTTGATAGCTCTTCTGCTCTGGTGTTTGAAGCTCTGTATGTTAGACAGATTATGAGTTGCTTGTTTGCAATTATTATGGTATTGCCCCCATCCGTATTATTGGTGGAAACTGTGTTGAATTTCAGGTGGTTTTCAGCTATTATTAACACTCCTCCGCCTCTTCTGTTTGTTCCTGAACAGTTATTGCAGTGTGAGTTGGTGTGATAAGCTGGTTTAAGATGGCGTTGTCAGTATCTGTTAACCATGATTTGGTCACACATATTATGTCTAGTTGGTGGTCATTTATGTAGCCAATTATTGTGTTTACCTTGTTCTGTACTGAGCATGCATTTATTAGTGCACATCTTATGTGTTTGTTCTGGTATGAGTTGTGCTGGACTTCATTACTGGTGAGGCTAGTATGATTTATATAAATCTATGAGGCCTTTTGTTTGTTGTCTTGTAATGCAATGATGGTTTGGCTTTTATTCCTAGTATTATAGGTACCATTGAGGTTGTTTTCTGCTGAGATGTAGTTCCCGCATATGTTAGTAGTAGCTGGAGCAGCATCAGTGTTATTAGTAGGCCGTCTGTGAGGAGCATGGTGTTTTGAGGTCTACTCTAGCATTGTGTTATAGGACACAAAGTTTCTTTCTTCTGTCTGTGTTGCATTTTATTCATATCTTTTTGATTATTTGTTTTTGATGCTTGTGAATCCAGGGGTAATTCTATTTGAATTTTACTTACCTCAGACTAAGTTGGTGCCCGGATAACAATTTTCCTGCAGATCACTCCAAGGGCTATGTCTGAGGACCTTTTCTCATGGCCCTTAGGCACAGGCATGCCTGGAGCAGACATCTTTTAAGTAGGCTGGGAGAAGGACTGGAATTTCACTTTGAAACTTGCTATGAATACAATGTACTTGGGGACATTTTCACCTGCTTTCCATGTGGGTATTTTTATCATGGAAAATAATTTATCTATGGCTGTTAATGCAATTGATGTGCAGAGAAGAGCCACCAAAATGGTAAAGGGGATGGAAGGATACTCCTATGAAGAGAGGCTAAGAAGGTTGGGGCTCTTCAACCTGGAAAAGAGATGGCTGAGGGGAGATATGATAGAGGTCTCTAAATTAATGAATGGAGTGGAACAGGTAAATGTAGATCGATTATTCTCATGACGTAAACAAAGAAAGACTAGGGGACATGCAATGAAGCTACAGGGTAACCTATTTAAGACTAATAAAAGAAAATATTTTTTCACTCAACGTGTAATCAAACTCTGGAATTTGTTACCGGAGGATGTAGTAAAAGCTGCTAGTGTAGCTGTGTTTAAAAAAGGTTTGGACAAGTACCTGGAGGAAAGATCCATAAACCATTATTAAAAGGGACCCAGGATATCACTGCTTGACCCAATACATGTATTGTGGAACCTGTGTCTTTTGGGGAGACTGCTAGGTACTTATGGGGAAACAGGATACTGGGCTTGATGGACCTTGGTCTGACCCAGTATGGCATATCTTATGTTCTTACCTTAGTGATGCCGGGGGGGGGGGGGGGTGTTTCTGGCCATATGGGTTTCCATGCCTTGTTTTGTCCCTTTGCTTCTGCCTGATGCCTTATGGCAGAACCAATGTGGTTATCCACTTGGGCCCAAATGACCTGGCTAGAAACAGCACCTCCACAGTCCAAAAGAACTTCCAATCTCTGGGAGAGAAACTCAAGCCCATTGTTAACACTGTTGCATTCTCAGAGGTTCTACCTGTGCTCAGTAAGGGGGCAAAAAGCCTGCATCGCATCAACAGCTTTAATACATGGCTCCAGACCTGGTGCAAACAAGAAAGATTCAGATTTATAGGCGAGTGGGGTAACAGATGGAACAACAAGAGACTATACTGTGCTGATGGACTACATCTCTCTGTCGCAGGGAAAAGAATCCTAAGTGAAAAATACAAGCAATATGTGGATATGCATTTAAACTAGAACAAGGGGGTGACGGATGTGGAAGGTCAAGCTCTGGACGTCACCCCCTGCAAAAGCAGATTAAAATCAGAAACAACCACACATTTAAACCACACATCAAAAACAAGTGGGAAGATGTAGGCAGAACAAAATCAATGCTAAATACACACAAGCCAGTTAAATGCTGGAAAGCAATGAGCACAAATGCTCGAAGCTTAGCCAAAGTTCCAGACCTAGAAGCCCTAATGGTGGAAATGGATTTGGACATTGTGGCCATTACAGAAACATGGCTAAACGAATCGCATGATTGGGATATAGCCATACCTGGCTATAATCTATTCAGAAGAGACAGAGAAAATGGAAGAGGAGGAGGAGTAGCCTTGTATGTCAAAAGCAATATTAAAGCTACTGAAATGCAGGGGGCATGGGGAAAAGAAGAAGCGCTCTGGATTGTGTTGGAAAGAGAAGATGGCACTGTCATCCATACTGCTGTAGTTTACAGACCTCCGACACAAATTGAAGAGATAGATAACAAATTGATTATAGATATTGCCAAGATAGCCACAAATGGGGAAGCAATCATATTGGGTGACTTTAATCTATCTGATGTGGATTGGATCACTCCTTCTGCAAATCTGGAAAGAAGCAAAAAAATTGTGGATGCTCTCCAGGATGCGTTACTTAGACAAATGGTGATGGAACCAACCAGGGAAAGCTCAACACTGGATTTGGTGCTCACCAACGGCGATAGCGTGTCGAATGTCTGCGTGAGTGCCCCTGTGAGCAGCAGCGATCATCACGCGGTGTGGTTTGAGATAAAAGCCATGGTACAGGCCAAACATAGCAAGCTCAAAGTCCCAAACTTCAAAAACACCGACTTCAATAAAACGGCCGAGTACCTAAAGGAGGAGCTGACAGGGTGGAAGGAGATAAGGGAAGTGGAATTGCAATGGGCTAAACTAAAGGTGGTAATATAAGGGGCAACAGACAAATATGTAACGAAAGTAAACAAAAACAAGAGGAGAAGAAAACCTATTTGGTTTTCCAAAGAAGTGGCTGCTCAAATAAAGGCAAAAAACACAGCTTTAGCAAAATTCAAAAGCTCGCAAAGAGAGGAACACAGAAATGAATACAGAATCAAACTCAAAGAGACAAAGAGAGAAATAAGGATAGAAATATCAAAGGCAGAGGAAAAGATGGCTAAAGATGTGAAGTGTGGTGACAAAACCTTCTTCAGGTATATTCGGGAAAGGAAGAAGATCAGAGGTGGAATTGCAGGACTCAGAAGTGCTGTGAATGGACTTGTGGAAAGTGACATTGAAAAAGCAAAATTGCTAAACGAATACTTCTGCTCTGTTTTTACTAAAGAAAGTCCTGGAGAAGGACCACCTGTAACTCCCAAATATAAAAATGGGAAAGACGTAGTTACCACGCCATTCACAGAAGATGAGGTGTTAGAACAACTTGCAAAACTGAAAGTGGACAAGGCCATGGGACCGGCTGGGATACATCCCAGGATACTGAAAGAGCTCAGAGAGGTTCTTGCAGGGCCATTAAAGGATGTTTTCAACAGATCCTTGGAAACAAGAGAGGTTCCTCAGGACTGGAGAATGGCTGATGTCGTACCTCTACACAAAAGTGGTGACAGGGAAGAAGTGTCAAACTACAGGCCTGTGAGCCCTACCTTGGTGGCGGGAAGAGTCATGAAGGCGCTCCTGAAAGAGCTAATAGTGAACTTTCTCAACAGGTTGCAAGACCCGAGGTAACATGGTTTTACCGAAGGACGATCTTGCCAAACAAATCTGATTGAGTTCTTTGACTGGGTGACCAGGGAGCTAGATCAGGGGCATGCGATGGATGTCATCTACCTGGATTTCAGCAAAGCCTTTGATACTGTTCCTCATAGGAGGCTTATCAATAAACTCGGTAGCTTGGGGATGGATCTTAAGATGGTAAATTGAATCAAAAATTGGTTGACTGACAGATGACAGAGGGTGATGGTAAATGGAGCTCACTCGGATGAAGGGAAGGTGATTAGTGGGGTGCCCCAGGGATCGGTCCTGGGCCCGGCACTGTTCAATGTATTTCTAAGTGATATTGCTGAAGGACTGAATGGAAAAGTCTGTCTTTTTGAGGATGACACGAAAATTTGCAACAGAGTGGACTCCCCGAGGGAGTGGTTAACATGAGGAAAGATCTACAAAAGCTGGAAGAATGGTCTAATGCTTGGCAATTAAGATTTAATTCAAAGAAGTGCAGAGTCATGCACTTGGGTAGCAGAAATCCAAGGGAATTGTACGCGATAGGGGACGAGAGGTTGGTGTGCACGGATCAGGAGAAAGACCTTGGTGTGATTATTTCTGAAGATCTCAAGGTGGCAAAACAGTGCGACAAGGCGGTGGCAAAAGCCAGGAGGATGTAGGGCTGCATACAAAGAGGAATCACCAGCAGAAAGGAAGAGGGACTTATGCCACTGTACAAGTCACTGGTGAGGCCTCACTTGGAATACTGTGTTCAGTTTTGGAGACCGTATCTTGCAAAGGATGTAAAAAGACAGGAAACTGTTGAGAGGGATGCAACCAAAATGATTTGGAGCCTGTGTCAGAAGCCTTATGAGAAGAGGCTTGAAGACCTAAACATGTACACTTTGGAGGAGAGGAGGGACAGGGGAGATATGATTCAGACCTTTAAATACTTAAAGGGAAATAATGAACAAACAAACCTCTTCCAAAGACGGGGAAGCTGTAAAACTAGAGGGCATAACAGGAAGCTGCAAGGTGGTAAATTGAAAGGCAATGTCAGGAAATACTTTTTCACTGAAAGGGTGGTGGATGCTTGGAATGCCCTCCCGATGGAAGTGGTGGGGGCAAACACGGCGACGGAATTCAAAATGGCATGGGACAGACACAGTGGATCCCTTTACAGCAAAAGGATAAAATCAAAATAAACTGAACCATCTAATTTCTCAACAAATAGGGGTGTCCTACATGGAGTCGTGGGTTCACCCCTAAACAGGGACGTGGGGAGGGGTGGTCTGCACGGAGCGGCAGGTGCACCTATTCTTGCCATCGTGCTGGGCAGACTAGATGGACCATGCTGGTCTTTATCTGCCATCATTTACTATGTTACTATGTAACTGGATCAGGTGAGGCTGCAAAATGTTAATGTGGGCACAATGAGCACAATTTTCAAAATCCATTACGTAGATAAATAGTGATTTACCTGCACAAAATGACCATTGTAGAACTTCCCTTCATCAATGTGGTTAAAAGTATGTCTTGTTCCAGAATACATGCATACATTTAACAGCGTGTATACGAAGCATTCCTGGGGATGTGTTTAGGGAAGGGGGTGACAATAAGGTACATCAATTGCATTAACAGCTGTACATAAATTAATTTTAATAATTTTATTTTATTTAAATTTTTATACCGCAAATTCAGAAAGATCACTTGCGATTTACATTGAACAGCAATGAATTGTAAGGAGTTACAAGTTCAGTTTACAGGGAACATTGTTAACTATGTACAATAACTATGCACAATAAAAACAAACAAGATAACTGGTAACTATACACAAGGACTGTGTGTCATTGTGTAACTAGTGAATTCTTCTCGGTAGTGTGTATATAGAGAGAGGGGTGTTTAGTTAGGGTATTGGGTTAAGTTATAGAGACGAAGTGCTGTGTGAATAGGTGTGTTTTACGTTTTTTCTTAGAAGTGGAGAGGTCTTTTGTCCCTCTTAGATTTTCAGGAAGCGTGTTCCAAAGAGTGGGTGCGCAGTGTGAAAATGCTCTGTTATTTGTGATCTTTTTAGCTTTAATGTAGTCTGGTGCAGTTAGCAGTTTGTTTTTGTTACAGATTCTTAGGTTACGAGTGGTCTTATCGATGGAAGTAAGCGATGATAGGTAGGATGGAGAAATGTCATTGATTAGTTTGAAGGATATTATAATTATTTTGTATTGGGTGCGGGAGAGTATCGGGAGCCAGTGTAAGTTGCTTAGTATGGGGGTAATATGGTCTAATGGGCTACAGTGTGTTGTTATTCTGGCGGCGATGTGTTGTGCAATTTGTAGGGGGCAAATTGTTTGTTTAGGCCAGGGGTGGGCAATTCCGATCCTGGAGGGCCGCAGACCAGTCAGGTTTTCATGATATCCCTAATGAATATTCATGGACCTATTTCCATACAATGGAAGGCAGTGGATGCAAATAGATCTCATGAATATTCATTAGGGACATCATAAAAACCTGACTGGTCTGCGGCCCTGCAGGACCGGAATTGCCCACCCCTGGTTTAGGCAGTCCTTGGAGTAGTGAGTTTGAGTAATCAAAGTGTGGGGTCACAATTGCCTTTACTGATTTAAAGTCATTGGAGTGCAGTAGGGGGTGAAGTTGTTTTAATAATCTCAGTTTATAGTAGATTTTTCTTGTGGTATTTTTTATGAATAAAGTCATATTCAGGGTGCAATCAAGTATCACACCAAGATATTTTATCTCATCTTTGACAGTAATGAGATTGTGTCTTGTAATGTGATGTTCGGTGGAGTTGTGAAGTTTAGATTTCGTGTTATGTATAGGGCCTCAGTTTTGTTGAAATTAATCTTCAGATTGTTGTCAGTGAACCAGGTAAGCAGTTCAGCGAAACATTCATTGATGTGTTGGATTGGGAAATTATTAATTTTGAATGGAAGATATATCATGATATCGTCATGAAATTATTTTCCATGATAAAAATACCCACATGGAAAGCAGGTGAAAATGTCCCTAAGTACATTGTATTCATAGCAAGTTTCAAAGTGAAATTACACAAGGACGTTTTCATTGACAAGCAGTACAAAGACCCACTGCCTTCGCCTTGTGCAGGCTGTTTAAACACTGAGTCCTATATATAGCACAGTACTACCGGAATAGTACTTTGCCTGCCAGCGTCTGTAAAATATTAATTCTGCTCACTTTACTGTGAGCTGGTACACTGCTATTGGCTTTGAACCTAACAGTTGAAGAACAAGTTATATTTCTTAGTGTTTTGTCATGTACATGGTCCTGCTTTAGGCCTCCAGATGTTAATAAGTGTCTTGTCACTTATTGTGCCAAAGTATTTTACTGGCTTCTATCCCTGACAGCAAGAGAAAATGAATAGATCCTAGTGGCTGTGTCACTGCTAGACACACTGACCTCCTTTATACCCCCTGGTGTTAATAACTGTCTTGTCACTCACTGAATAAAGGTTTGCTTGTTGTTTTTATGCCATATTTCAGAAGAAGAAAATGCTTGCTGTTTGATGCCCCTTGGTATCTCCGATTCTTTCCGCTCTCCTTTACTTTCTTATACTGTTTGTTTCTGAATATTTTCTCTTATATAAAATCAGTGCCATTTTTAGTTTTGCTTTGTTTTCTTTGAACATTTTTGTTTCTATATCATTTTCTTTTAATTCATCTCTCAAAGATTGTATTTATTGCTATGAATTATTTTTTCCATGCATTTCTTTTTCATGATTATAGGGCAGTTGTTTTCAGCCCAGTACTTGAGGCATACTCATCCAGTCAGAGTTTCAGAATATGCATGAGATAGATTTGTACACAGTGGGGACTCTGCATGCAAATCTCGAAAACCCAACTGACTATTTGCGCCCTGAGGACTGTGTTGAGAATTACTGCTGTAAGGAAAAGGAGTCACTCTATTATAGCACAGAATACTTTGGCAGGAGAAACTAAACCAGTATCCCAAGAAAAATATATTTCTGTTGAAATCAGATCACAGGAATGTGGCCAAGATCTGAAATGCAAATACTGTTTTGTCAGAATTTCAGATGCGCTAATAAATTCTAATCAAAACTCACACAGTTATGACTTGGGGCCTTGGGTTTAGTTTTATTGACATCCTAACCTGAAAGTACAGTCCAAGTTCAAATACCTATTCTACCCATGGACCTACCTACAAATATTGACACAATAACAAGCGGTACCATCAAGGACTCCATATTTTAAAGAAAGGTTAGACATGCAGGGCATCTGTGGCAAAACACGAGGTTTTTATATCATCTTCAGCTATGTAAAAACTAAACAAAAAAAATACAATATTGCTATCCGGAAGGCGAAAAAAAAATCTTACTAATCAACACACATATCTCTTAACCTAGAAAACTATTCAACATCTTTGAGACCATTACTAAAACTCCTCCCTCATCCTATTCCTCTGATTCTACTCCTTCCCCAGTCTCTGGCTTCTCTTTTCTTTGACAAAGTCACTTCTTTGTGCTCCACATCTTCCTCTGTTCACTTTATCTGATCCCCATCTTTTCTATTGCTTCCACACATTCATGGTCCTCCATTAATTCTGTAACCTCTTTCTCTTTGTCTGAGATGCCTATTTCTATGAAAACATCTTGCACTTTGGCGGATTGTTTTCTTTCTAAACTTATTAACAATCAAAATAATGCTTTTTTTCCCTTTTATTTTGAGCATTATTAACAATAGTCTTTCCTCACGAGCATTCCCTACATCATGGAAACATGCAATACTTCATACTCTTCTTAAGCAGGTTCTACTGAATCCTTTAAAAGCAGAGAACTGCTGTCCCATTTCACACTTGTCATTCACTTCTAAGATCTTAGAGGGAACAGTTAACATGCAACTCCATTCCTTCTTAGAAAAAACAAATGTCCTACACACTTATCAGTTTTCCATCCCAGTCATGTCACTGAAACACTATTCCTCCATCTGTTAAATGATTTTAAATGCAGGACTAATCAACACCAAGCTGCCATTATTGTTCCATTAGATCTTAGACCTTTGATCTTGTTGATCACTCCATTATCCTCCAGCAAATATTTAATGTAGCAATCACTGATAACATTCTTGATTAGTATGCATCCTATTTGCAAGGCTGCATTTTCACAGTTACTGGTCCTATTTCTTCTTCTACGACTTACTTCCTTCTCTGTGGTGTCCCCTATGGCACCAGTTTAGCACCTACCCTGTTCAATCTCTTTCTGTCCACCTTTGTAACTCTCATTCAGAACCATGGATTATATGGACATGTCTTTGCTGATTATGTCCAAATTGACTGACTCTTCTTCTCCCTTCCTTGCTGCACTTAGCAGTAGGCATGTGCGGGGCACAGCAGCCAGACGTCCAGGCCTACACCACTTGCAAAGTATGAACAGATACAGGACTTTGTTGTCCATGCTGATCGCAAATACAATTATATTATGAGGAGTGTTAAGTTGAGAGGGAGGAGTCTGTCTGTTGTGCCTGCCTGCTGAGTACTGGTTGTGCAACCACCCCCCCCCCCCCCATGTCTCCATCGTCATCCCTGTGCATCTGTCACTGTGGGCCCATCCCTCACAGACTCCCAACAACCAGCAGCCCTCAGCCCCCCACTCAGGCACAAGCCTTCCAGCCATTTCTCCCCACAACCTGACAATGTGTCTGCGTATGAGAGCCTATACCAGTGTATATAGAGCACTGCGTGTTGGTGGAGGTAGCACAAGGGTGCTGGTGGTAGATGTGAGACATAGATGGTTGTCCTCACGGGTCTTGATGATGGGTAGCAGCTAGGCAGAGAGTGAACCAGTGATTTTCAGCAGTTATAGAGGACGAGTAGAATAGGGAGCATAGGAGATTGAGGAGGGAGCACTCCCATTAGAGGGTTTACCAGGCCAGGGCCCAAAACATGGGGCTCTCAGATGACTAGTTGACTAGTGCCTGATGTGTTTCAGGTTTGACAAAGTGCCCATACACCAGGAGCTGGAGCCAGACCTCAGTGCTGCCACACAGAAAGGTCATCCAATTCCTGTTCACATCAAGATAACAATAGCCCTTTCATTCTTGGCCACTGGTGGCTTTCAGACTGTGCTCGCTGCCATGGCAGGCATCAGCCAGTTGGCATTGCAATGTTTGACACAGTTCCTGGAAGCATTCCTCACCATTAGTGCAAAGTACATAAGCTTCCCCAGTTCAGTACAGCATTGGCAATAGACCATATTGCAATTCCACCAGATAGCATGTTTCCCTCCAGTGCTGGGAGTCATATACTGCACACATCTTTATCTTTATTCAATTTTTAATATACCACCCACACGTGAGCATCAGAGTGGTTTACAATAAAATGCCAACACTGCTTTAAAACTGTTGAAAGAGGACTCTAGGTAGAGGGCTGGGTGGAATGAGTTCCAGATCCAGGGGCCGAGGAAAAAGAAGGCAGAGGACTGGGTAGACTCCAGGTGGGCCTGGGAGGAGGAGGGAAGGGACATGTGGTTTGAATGTATAGACCTGAGTGAGCACTGGGAAGTGTGAAGGCAGATCAGGTTGGAGAGATGCTGAGGTGTACCAGTATGAATTGCATTATGGATGAAGATGAGAATTTTATACTGAATGCGGAAGGCCACAGGGAGCCAATGGAGGTGAATAAGGAGGGGAGTGATGTGGTCAGAGCAGGAGGCGTGCATAAGAATACGGGCTGCTGTGTTTTGGACAAGCTGGAGTCTGTGCAATTGGTATTGTGGGAGGCCAGCCAGAGAGACATTACAGTAGTCCAAATGAGACATAACAAGGGAGAGAAGCAATGTAGTTAGGGAAGGGGTAGGGAGGGAAGTTCGGATAGCATGGATTTGCCTTAAGGAGTGGAAAGAACACTGGACAGTGGAGGATATGTGTTCTCAGAATGTCAAGGTGGAGTCGAGGGTGATGCCTAGGTAGCACAGGGAGGGGATGAGAGGGATGGGGGAGGAGGAAAGCAGGGGGCAATAGAGGGAGTGGGACCACCAAAAGTGAACCATGGTTTTAGTAAGGTTGAGGTGAAGAAAATTTGAAGACATCCATGAGCCAACACAGGTGAGACAGGTGTTAAGTGGACAGATATCAGGTGAGGAAGAGTCGGTATGATGGAGAAGGATGATATCATCTGCGTAATAATATGCGGAGATGCCATACTGCTGAAGGTGAAATTAGACTTACCTGCTAATTGTTGTTCCTTGAGGAACTCCAGTCTAGTGCCGAACCTCTGGGGTTAAGCACTTCCTCTCGCAGAGCACGTCACTCTTTTTTGGTGACACCAGTATAAATAGCCCTGGATCCGCCTTCTTGCTCCAGTAACCTACTGACAAAGCAGACTCACCAGAGCAATAAGTAAGTAGACATCATCATTTTAAGCTTTACAACTGCATAAATTTAGAACAGTATGAACTTTATATAACTAACCAAGTTACCCATCAATTTATGAGGCAACTTCTATATTCCTGCTTAGGCTCGCTCCTTCTTCACCCGAGGACCTCCCCGCAGATACTATGAGACTTTTAAGTCCGTTCACACACCCCACTCCCCAAATGGATTGCAGCTGTATGGCTGCTCCCGCAGCTCACAGATAACTCTTACCTTGCTTCAGGCTACCGTCTACCACACTATATCAGGGAGGGATGTGTGACTAGACTGGAGTTCCTCAAGGAACAACAATTAGCAGGTAAGTCTAATTTCACCTTCCTTATCGTCCCTCCAGTCTAGTCCTGAACCTCTGGGGATATAACAGAGCAGTGAACATATTATCGGGAGGGACCTGCCAGACCAGCCTGAAGCACTGCTGATCTGAACCTAGTGTCCCCTTCCGCCTGAACATCCAACCGGTAATGTTTGACAAACGTATTCAATGATGACTACGTCACCGCCTTACAAATCTCCACTGCTGGCACTAAACTACACTCCACCCAGGAAGCTGCCTGTGCCCTAGTCGAATGGGCTCTTAAGCCCTTTGGTACTGCCTTGCCCTTCAAAATATATGCCGACGCAATCGCTCCCTTAATCCATCTAGCAATGGATGCCTTTGATGCCGGCTGCCCTTGTTTTGGCCCCCCAAAGAGCACAAACAATCTGTCCGTCTTGCGGACCAGAGCCGTTCTCCGCAAATACTGCCTTAACGCCCTACCGATATCCAACCGATGAAGCCGTCCTTTAGATCTATTACTGCCCATTCTTTCAAATACTGGCAACGATACCACCTGATTCACATGAAATACCGAGACTACCTTAAGTAAAAATGAAGGCACTGTCCTCAAACCTACCTTTCTGTCATAGGATGACAAAAAAGGCTCTTTACAAGACAATGCCTGTAACTCCAAGATTCTCCTAGCCGACAAAATAGCAACCAAAAACACCACTTTCAGCGTAAAATCCTTCAACGTCGCCTTAGCCAATGGCTCAAATGGTTCCTGTACCAACGCCTCCAGCACTAAGTTGAGATCTCACACAGGAACCGCTGCTCTGCATGATGGCCTCAACAGTGCCGTTGCCCATAAGAATCTTTTCACATCGAGATGCATCCCAAGCACCACCCCTTGAACCTTCCCACAGTAGCAAGAAAGTGCCACCAACTGAACTCGTACAGATGCCACCGCTAGACCTTTATCAAAACCGTCCTGCAAAAACACCAAAATCTGTGGAACCGAGGCGCCTAATGCCCTTACTCACCTATCTTTGCATCAAGACACAAACAGCCGCAAAAACACAGATATACGCCACCGAGGTCGATCTACATCTGGATCTCAATAATGTAGAAATCACCGCTGCTGAGTACCCCTTGGCCGTCAATCTTGCCCTTTCAAGAGCCAAGCCGTAAGCGAGAATCGATCCACCTGAGGCATACTCAACGGCCCCTGCACTAACAGGTCTCCCCCAACTGGCAGTCTCAAGGGTGGCTCCACCAGAAGCCACATTAGGTCGGCATACCATGGCCTCCTTGGCCAGTCCGGCACAATTAGTATCACCTGACCCCTATGACGCTCTATTCGCTGCATTACCCAACCTATCAACACCCATGGTGGAAATGCATATAGGAGCTGCTCCTCTGGCCACCTCTGTATCAGCGCGTCCAAACCTTCCGACATCCTTTCTCTTCTTCTGCTGTAAAATCTTTCCGCCTATGCCGATGAGAACGTTGCCATGAGGTCCATTACCAGATGGCCCCAGCAATGCACCAGCAAGTCGAACTCCTGCTGATGTAGGACCCATTCTCCCAGATCCACCTTGACTCGTCTCAAAAAAAATCGGCTGTCACATTGTCCACCCCTGCTACTGTACATGTGCTGCCGATAGTGCCTCCAGATGCAATTCAGCCCAGCTCATAAGCTCCTCCGCTTCCTCTTCGAGAGCCATGCTGCTGGTACCACCTTGACTATTGATATAGGCCACCAATGTTGCGTTGTCTGACAGCACCCGGATTGCATTCCTTTGCAGAGGCTGCTGCAAAGCTTTTAATGCTAACGTGACCGCCCTTAACGCCAACCTGTTTATTGACCAACTCCTTTCTTGTTCCGTCCACTGACCCTGGGCAAACTGCCTTTCGAAGTGGGCCCTCCAGCCAAACAGACTTACATCCATCATCAACGGTCTCCAATCCGGTGATTCCAAAGGCATCCCCATCTCTAGACCCCTGGAGCTAGCCACCACCGCAACGACTGAAGTGCCTCCAGTGGACAGACCAACCTTTGGGACAACCAATCCGACTGGTGCGACCACCTTCTGAGCAGAGCTCTCTGCAGCGGTCGCATATGGGCCCTGGCCCATGGCAGCACTTCAAGCGTGGTCACCATCGTTCCCAACAGCTGTAAATAATGCAAACGAGCACCCAAATATTCCAAATCTTGCGACGCCTCCAACTTGCTCTTTGAGACAGTGACTACTTCTTAACCTTAATCATTCCTCCAGTGAGCCCCGAACCTCATTGGGCTCACACTTCCTCCAGCTGCATGGAGACTGAGATTACTGGAGCAAGGAGGCGGATCCAGGGCTATTTATACTGGTGTCACCAAAAAAGAGTGACGTGCTCAGTCTCCAAGCTGCGAGAGGAGGTGCTTAACCCCAGAGGTTCGGGACTAGACTGGAGGGACGATAAGGAACCAGAAGAGTTGGAGAGGCCAAGAAAATATTAAACAGGAGCAGGGCCAAGACAGATCCTTGAGGAACACCACAGGAAAGAGGAGTTACTGGGGAGGAGGTGGACACAGAGAGAACTGAGAAAGACCTGTTAGTGAGGGAGGAGTGAAACCAGAGGAGGACAGTGCCTGAAATACCAACATCTTGGAGTCGAGAGAGGAGAGTATAGTGATCGACCAGATCAAAGGTGGCAGACAGGTCAAGGGAGATAGAACCACAATCATGTGCACTACGCAATTCGTTCAGGAGAGAAAGGAGGATAGACTCAGTGCTATGGCCGGGATGGAATCCTGATTGGCGTGGATGAAGCACTAAGGTGGCATCGAGATGGGAGGAGAGTTGGGAAAAAACTATTTTTTCTAAGAGTTTGGAGAGGAAAGGAAGGTTAGAGATAGGGCGCCAGTTGGCAGGGACAGAGGGGTCCAGGGAAGCCTTTTTGAGATTAGGTTGAATCACAGCATGCTTCCAGGGGGACAGGAAAAGACCGGTGTGGAGAATGGAGTTGAAAATGGACAAAAAAAGTGGGACAAGTGCTAGAGATGGCTCAGCTAGCCAGTGCGAGGGGCTGGGATTGGAGAAATAGGTTGTCTTGCAAATAGTGGCAAGAGTCTTGGGCAATTCTGGGAGAGTGATAGACCAGAAGGAAGACCAGAGGTGGAAAAGATGGACCTATGGGGCTGGATGGAGGGGTGAGAGGAGGAGGATCAGAAGGGATGGAAGAAAGAGGGGGAGGGCAGGCAGGGAACAAAAAAGATTGTACTTTGTCAGAAAAGATTGTACTTTGTTAGAAAAGTGCACGGCAAGAAGGGAGGGGTCGGACATGGGGGGAGGAGAGGAGGAGGAGGCAGAGGAGTGTGCAGCAGAGAGTGATCGGAGGATGGAGTAGAGCTGGCTGGAGGAGTTGGAGGATGAGGAAATAAGGTTGGAGAAATATGTTTGTTTGGCAGAGTGAAAGAGAAGGCGGTAATGATGGTGACAGTGGTGGTAATGAGCCAGGGAGTGAGGGGAGGGGTGCTTGCACCAAAGGCACTCAGTGCGTCGAATATAGGAATGGTGGAGGTAGAGACCAGGATGATACCAGGGATGGTGGTGTGCATGATGCACATGGGTAACATGGTGGGGGGTGATATTGTCTAAGGCAGCTGTTAGGGTCTGGCTCCATGTCAGGGTCTGGAGGTCATCAGGGAGTGTAAAGAAATCGGGGGAAAAGAGGGCATCAGAGGAGTAGGAGAATTGCAGATAGGCCTGATGCGGTGGGCCATGGGGGGAGTAGCAGTAGGGGGCCTTGGGGGAGATAGGGGAGGAGAAGAGGAGGGGATAGAGAAAAGGAGGTAAACATGGTCAGACCAGGGCACAGAGAAGGTAGAAAGAGAAAAGGGAACAAAAGAGGAGCGAGCAGGGGAAATTATCAGGTCTAGAGTGTGGCCAGCAGAGTGTGTGGGACAGCATGAATGCATGTGGGACAGCATAAATGCAGCTAAATAAATAAAATAAATATAGTCCTCTAGCCCCCAAAGGCATGGGAAGCCACTTGCAGGAATAAAAAGTCCTACCACTCCATGAATATGCAGGTGGTCTGCAGTGCAGAAGGGGAAATAACCAATTTGTTCCTATGATTCCCAGAGTCATGCCATGATGCCTATATCCTGGAGCAATCAGGTATTCATGAGTGATTCAACAGTGGAGAAATCATTGGTGGCTGGCTCCTTGGTAAGTGTTCCCCCTCTTTTAGTTCCCCACATGGGTCGCAAAACTAAATGGAACAGCAGGCTGAGGTTTGTGACTGCATGAAGCATCATATGTAACTGGAAGATAAACCTATCTTGATGATTCAACAACTGAGACCATTACTTTCTACCTGTAATTTCAGATCAGTGCTCCAAGCTATTATTACCCCACACTTTGATTTGTGCAACTCCATTCTCCAAGGACTTCCTAAGCAGAGTCTCCATCAACTGCAGATGGCTCAAAATGTAACTGCTCATATCATTTACAAATCTCCCGACTCTGATGGCACCACTCCATTACTATACAATCTTCATTGGCTACCAGTCTTAAGCCACATCAAATTCAAAGCTTTGATGATCAAATTTAAGCTTCTGAGAAACATAGCCCCATCCTACCTCACCACCCTGATTAATAGTTCCTCTGATGAGAGAACGAAAAGAGGATGTATTCAAAACATAATAGTCCCCTCTGAATTTTTTAAAACTAATCATTCTACAAGCAATAGAGCCTTCTCTTACTTTTCTCCTATTCTCTGGAACTCACTCCCTAAAAAATTAAGATCCATCAAAGATTTCCAAATATTCCGTGAGGAAATAAAAATGCATCTGTTTCATGAACATTTTGGTAACCCTACAAACCAGTACAATATTTACCCAACCTAAATGTGAAATTACTGTGAACTTCCACATTAAACTGCTCACTATACAATACCCTTAATATCTTAATAGATCTTAAACCAATTAGTTAACTCAAGGCACTCTGGCAAATATTCAGACCGAGTTAGGCAATATCTGTAAATAATGTAAAATATGTTCTTTGTAAAAATGTTATGATCAGTTCTCATGTTACACCCATGTATCATCTTTAAAGTTTAATGTATCTGTTTTATTCATTGTAAACTGCCCTTGATCTCTGGAAGGGGCAGAATAGAAAAGCTGTTAAATAAAAATAAATGGTAATGTGGAGGTAGGTAGCCACAGGCAGATACAGCAAGGAGCAGAGTGCATATCCCACACCCAACACTAGTAAGGCAGCAAAGAAGACATAAGCAGCTGTTGGAAATGTACTGCTTGAATAGGAAGGTTAGAAGTGTACTGTTAGCTGGGTAGGAAGGGAGGGCAATCAACAGGAAGTATGCCACAGAGATAGGCAAGGGGGTTGATGAGCATTCAACAGGAGGTAACTTCTAGAATAGTGCTTAGCCCTAGGGGGTGCATTCTTCCAACTCACTTAATACGAGAAGCCTGCCATCTGGGAATGTGAGCTGCTGTTGCCTTTGACTTTTCCCTGTACTTTATAGCCCTCCACTTTCTCCTGATGTCTTCAATGTTGCGGTTACAATACGGCAGAATATGGCACCTCTCCATCCTGGAGAAGTGGATCACATGCTCAGAGAGGCGCTATCAAACCATCACATTCTTTTTAGCAATGCTGGCACTAACTATAGTGTGCACCAGAAGAAGCATCTCTGGTGTACAAAATGGACACCAGAGATGATTCTTCTGGTGTGCATTGTAGGAGGTGTCAATCATCAGTCAGGCAGTGGTATTACTGCCAGTGCTGCCAGTGCTGCCAGCTGCCGCCTTGGATGTGAGGGTTGCTCCTGCTCCTCCTACTCTTCTTCATCCTACACCTGCTCTCTAGGCCCTTCAACATCCTGCTCTCTGCCAATATTCTGCTGAGCAATCACAGCCTCCAGTGCCACATCTGCAGCTGCAAAGCAAATGGGGACATACATTTACCTAAGCCGGCATGAGCAGTGTCGGAGAGAGCATTAGGCCATGCAAGTAGCAGTACCCCCGATCAGCGTTGCACAAGGGAGCGGGAAGCAGGACTCTCCCTGCTCCCCAGCACAAGGCCAATCAGAGGCCTTGGGGCACCTTTAAATTACCTGAGCCGCCAAGGCACCTGCACCTGGTGGGCCTGCACCTTTGGCGTGGCCCTTAGGTGGGGAATGCAGGCGGGGCAGAGGAAAGCGGTATTTTAATCCATAAAGGTGCCTAAAAGGTCATTCTCTTCTTGCATCAAGAGCCAACTTGAGACAGATTGATTACAGCATCTGCACCGCAACTAGAAGGAAATACAACAGGAATTTCTCTGGAAGGTACGATATACAGACTTTATGCCAGTTATAGATCCAGATCGCTGGGGATCTTTGTCAAATGTGTAGAGGAATTTTAATGTATAAGAATGTTGATTGGTCCTCTAAATTCATTTAGGGGGTCTCTACAACTAATCAGTAAGCATATCAACTAGCTCCCTCAATACTTTAGGCAAGAATTAGACACCTTGAATTATCACAGCTAAACAATTGTTTTTACCCTGAAACAGTATTGATTTTCAGAAAGGTCCTGGTGAAGTGAACTCCATATCATTGCCACCTCAATCCTAACCACCCTACTGCTTATCATTATCAAAGGGTCATAAAAAGAAAAGGTTTTCTAAAAATGCACTTCCTGGGCTCAAAATTGGCTCTAGGCCTTATCGGAACCTTAGCTCTGTCTAGTTGAACTCAAATCCATCATCACAAACATTAATACTACTACATCTCTACTTGACCCCTGTCCAGTAACCTGGATAAAGAACTCCCTACCTGTACTCTCTCAGTTCATCCTACCAATAATAAACCTCTCCCTAAAAAGTGGATACCTACCCGCTACTCTAAAACACGCACAGATCCGCCCAATTCTAAAAAATACTACCCTTGACAAATCATCACCTAATTCTTACAGACCCATATCGAGTATTCCATTCATGGCCAAATTAATCGAAAAAACTGTACAAATTCAAACACAAGAATTCATTGATAGCTCAGCCCCACTTGACGACCAGCAATATGGGTTTCGCCCCAGACACGGAGTTGAATCACTACTAACAGTGCTAATCAATACACTTGTGAGAGGAATAGACAAACCTAAACAAGCATTCTTACTTATATTCATAGACGTGTCTGCAGCCTTCGACAGTGTTCACCACTCAATAATGATCAATAAACTTAAACAAATAGGTATTAAATCCACTGTCCTAAAATGGTTTACTTCTTATCTAACAGAACGATCACAAACGGTACAAATCGGTAATCTCTCATCAAAAACATACAAACAAGAACTAGGCCTCCCACAAGGCTCAGCTCTATCAGCGTTGCTTTTTAACATATACCTAAAACACATCTGTACAATATTTAAAAAATTCAATGTCCTCTATCACCTATATGCGGACGACATAATGATGTATGTCCCATTCAAAATCCCAAATATCCCTACACAACTCATTAACGACTGCCTCACTGAAATCAACACCTGGCTAAATGAAAACAATCTGCACATCAATCACTCAAAAACAGAAGCACTAATAGTAACCAAATGCACAACATTTATTCCCCCCTCGCATATAACATTGCAAAATAATAATATCATACTAAAAACTGAAATACGCTACTTAGGTGTGATACTGGATAAACATCTCAGCATGGACACACATGTAAGAAATATAGCAAAAAAAGTTTACTTTAAACTAAAAATATTAAAGCAACTCCGCCCACTAATGCACTTACAAGACTTCCAACGCGTCATACAAGCAATCATAACCCCACATTTCGACTTCGCAAACCTAACCTTACTTGGCGTAAACAAGGAAGCCATAAAAAAACTCCAATTAGCACAAAACGCAGCAGCAAGGACCATAACGAAAGCCCCACCTTTCCAACATATAACCCCAATCTTAGAATATCTACACTGGCTCCCGATTCAACGCCGCATAGAATATAAAACTATATTAACCACCTACAAAGCCATAACAAAAACAGCACCCCTGCCCATAAATAACCTAATCAAAATAGAACCTACACACAATCTACAAAGGAGAGACCAGCTCAATAAACTAACCACTCCAAAAGAATTCATTAGGGCCAATAAATCCACTAACAAAAAAGCCTTCTCCCATGCAGCACCTATCTTGTGGAACACAATCCCAATAGAACTAAGACAATTACCCGACATAATGGAGTTCAGAAAAAAACTCAAAACACACTTATTCACAAAGCATTATGGATCTTTGACCAGCACACCACACACCCCCCAACTGGATAAAGGATAATCCCACCCCGAGTAATACACAACTCATCAAAAGAACGAAGTGATACACCCTAAAACAAAGCGAATAAGTAAATGAAAAACAA
Source organism: Ichthyophis bannanicus (assembly GCA_033557465.1). Lineage (NCBI taxonomy): Eukaryota > Metazoa > Chordata > Amphibia > Gymnophiona > Ichthyophiidae > Ichthyophis > Ichthyophis bannanicus. Next base: position 366,128,493 of record CM066032.1, on the reverse strand, counting down.
AACATTGTATATAGTTTATGTTCAACTGTACATAGTTTACTAATTGTTAATTGTTAATTGTTAATTGTTAACTGTATTTACCTAGCTACAAATGTTATATGTAAAAACAGACCACACTGTTTATTGTTGTTATATGGAAACCGCACCTGATCAATGGAAGGAGCGGTATATAAATAATCTGTTAATTAAATTAATTAATTAAATCATCCATGTCTTCTACCCTTGCTCCTGCCATCCACCCAATCCTGATCATTCACTCGCTATAACGTTATAGAATGGAATTGAAAAATTACAAATCTTGGCCCAATATCTCATAACATAAACAGCAGCTTATACAGATTAACATAGGAGAAACAGGTCAAAGAAAAGTCATCACTAAAAAAGATACATTTACCCTCAAATGTTCGCTAATCAATCCAAGAACAATCAGGAATAAGATACCAATAATTAAAAGATCACATTCTAGACAATAACCTGGACATCCTATTCATGGCTCATGGCTAATGACACAGTTCTAATAAACCAACTTAAACCTGAAGGATACGATATTTTCAACCATCAAAGGACAGAAAAAAGAGAGTAACCATAATAGCAAAAAGGGAGTTACAACTCTCAAAAGGATCAAGCGAAGTTTCCCAAGACATGGACGTATCGGTACTACTAGTAGAGAACAAGAACATGCTCATTTGTGTAACCTTGGAGTGGAGGAGTGGCCTAGTGGTTGGGGCAAGGTACTTCAGGCCAGAAGGTCAGGGGTTCAAATCCCACTAGAGGACAGCAACCTTGGGCCAGAAGGACTGGGGTTTCTAGTCCCACAGGTGCTCCTTGTGGTCTTGGGCAAGCCACTTAACCTTCCATAGCCCATACTCCCTGTAAAATAGTTATCACCAAGTTATAATGCACTGATGTTCAATGTAAACTGCACTGATGCAGAATAGCATGGTATATAAGAGAATGTAAATAAATAAAATAAAATCTTCATGCAGTAAGGAGCTTTCATCCATTCCAGACTATATATGCTGGAAAAATACATCTAATAAATGTATATGGTCTTTTTGGAGCTATGGATTCTATGAAAAAATATATAACTGAATTGCTCCACTTTAACTTACAGCTGAGTCTTGGGTGTTCATACTATTATTTCTGATAAAGCTTTCCTTACCCAAGAAAGAAGTAGAAGAAGAAGAAAAAGAACAATACAGATCTCCTGAAGAAACTCTCGCAAGAGAGTGAAACGCATAGGCGCCAAGTGAGGCGTTGAGACAAGACAAAAACGCTTTATTTCATCAAGGAGAAGAAGTAGCACCACTAAAGTCTAGTGGATTTGAAAACATCAAAAGATAAGCTTATTAATATGAACATATATATTTTGTCACAAGGGAAAAGTAATATAGGGGGTGTCAATTAGCATCACACAAAAAAGCCATATAATATACTCAAACGGAAAAGAGTAATCAACCCAGTAGTCATTGATGTTTTCTAGGCACGTTGATTTTCATTGAATCTAGTGACGATCAGTGCCGTGGTAATCTGAGACTACATATTGGGTAAGGAAAGCTTTATCAGAAATAATAGTATGAACACCCAAGACTCAGCTGTAAGTTAAAGTGGAAAAATACATCTAACAAACATATAACAGTGTTAGGGGATCTGAACTTACCATCTACCACTTTGCACTAGGATACAATAGATGCACTAGGTTATTGGCAAATAGTGCAAGAACTCACACATATAAAAAGAAATTCTTTGGATCACATTTTTCTTCCTTCAGAACTAAAAAATTGCAAAGTAGATCCAAATGTGCAGGTTCAACAGGTCTTTTGGTCTGATCACCACACTGTATGTTTCACCATCCCAAACATAACTAGAGGAGTCAATACAAAAAAATTCAATACGAACGCCAGGAAATTCCATAAATTTATTAAGGAGTTCTTAGAAGAAATCCTTCCACATCTCCGTACGGATATTAAAGACATAGATACACTCATAAGCAACTGGAATTTAGTGATAAATCAGGCAGCCTCTGCCAATAGAGGTCTCGCTACTCTCAAGAATGAGACAAGAAAGAGTGCAGTATGGTACACAAAAGAAACCCGAGACATCAATAGGCAGCTAAGAAAACTAGAAAGGAGTTGGAGAAGATCAAAAAGTGATGCAGAAAAATGATCTTACTCGAATAAGCTGTCAGAATACAGAACTAGCATTAATAACATTAAGAAGGATTACCACACTAACCTTATAATGTCAGCAATGAATAAGCCAAGAGAGATGTTTGACATTGTTAAAACACTGATTTCTAGCCCAAAAACAGACACAGCAATTCCCTCTCCAAACTTGCAAGTAATGGCCAAATATTTCATGGAAAAGGTGGGCAAATACTCCTTAAAGGATCCCCTAACCAAAGCAGTGAACCCACTCACCAACAACTCCTGGAATAGGAGGTTGAAAGGGCGAAGGCTACCCTTTCAGAAGCCATGCTGTTAATGTTAGCGATCCCAGATTGGGGTGCAGGAGGGAGCCCTCTTCTTGAGACAGGAGGTCCAGGGCATGGCCCAGTGGGACTAGGAGTGCCGCCTACAGGGAAAGCAGCAGTGGGAACCACAGTTGTCTGGCCCACCTGGGGGCAGTTAGTATCACTACTGCCCCCTCATGCTGGACCTTGAAGAGGGTCTTGGTTACTAGAGGGGTTGGCAGAAAGGCGTAGAGGAGGCCTTCTATCCACGGGATCAGGAAGGCATCTGCCCTACTCCCACTGGGTACAGCTGCTGTGAGCAGAAGCAGGGCAGCTGCACATTGTCCAAGGTGGCAAAGAGGTCCATCATAGGCATCCCCCAGTGGTGGAAGAGCCGTGAGGCCACTCTGGGGATCAGACGCCATTCATGTGGCTGGATCATCCTGCTGAGTCTGTCCGCCAGGAGGTTGCCTGGCCCGGGAGGTAGACCACCCGCAGGAACATGTTGCTGCAAGCAGCAAAGGAAAGTAGGGCCACTGCCTCCTGGCAGAGGGAGTATGACCCCGCGCCACCCTGCTTGTTGATATAGAACATGGCGACCTGGTTGTCCATCTGTACCAGCACTGACTGGTGTCACAGGCAGTAGCAGAACACCCATAGGGCCAGAAATATCGCCCTGAGTTCCAGAAGATTAATCTGTAGCAGAGTTTCTGCATGGGACCAGCAGCCTTGTGTGTGATGGTCCTTGCAATGCGTCCCCCAGGAGGGAGGCATCTGTGGTCAGGACCCTATGGGGCAAGGGCATACGAAAAGACATTCCGTCCCAGAGGTGGCAGGGAAGTTGACACTAGTCGAGGGACTCCACCATCTGGCAGGTTACCCTGATCCTGTCCCGCAGTCTGCCCGTGGCATGCATCCACTGAGCACGGAGGCACCACTGGGCTGCCGGCATACGCAGGTGGGCTAGTGGGGTCACGTGGACTATGGAGGCCATGTGGCCCAGAAGGCGGAGGAGGAGATGGGCTGGCACTGAGCAATGGTGCTGCACATTCGCTGCTAACTCCCTGAGGCGATCTGCCCATTCCCTGTGAAGAAATGACTTGGCCTGCAGGGGTCCAACTGAGCACCTATGAATTCTAGGCTCTGGGTTGGAATGAGATGAGATTTGGGGTAGTTGATGATAAACCCCAGGTGCAGCAGGAATGTTGCACTCCCTGTGGCCTGGTGGGCTTCTGCGACCGTGTTGCCCCTGATAAGCCAGTCATCCAGATAGGTGAAGACAAAGGCCCTTTGCAGACATAGGCGGGCAGCGACCACTTTTAGACATTTTGTGAAAACCCTTGGTGAGGAGGCCATACCGAAGGGTAGCACTCTGTATTGATAGTGCCCTCCTCCTACCAAAAATCTTAGGTACTGCCTATGGCAGGGGTGGATCAGGATGTGTGTGTAAGAATCCTTTAGATTCAAACAATAATGCCAGTCTCCCTGATTGAGGTAGGGCAGCAGTGTTCCAAGGGAGAGCATCTTGAACATCTCCCTCACCAGAAACTAAGTTTCACAGGTCTAGGAAGGGGCCTGAGGCCACATTCCTCTTTGGGACAAGGAAGTACCTGGAGTAGAAGCCTTTGCCCCACAGGTGTCTGGGTACAGGTTCTACTGTGTTGTCCCTGAGAAGACCTGAAAGCTCTGTGAGCAGAAGGGTCTGGTGAAAGAGAGACCGTACGGCTCTCCGGGAAAGAACCTAGGTGGAATTTGCTGTAGGTGGAGGAGGTATCTGTCCCTGACCACCTGCAGTACCCACAGGTCCAAGGTGATTGAGGCCATTCTGTGGGCGAAGAGTGCCAGATGCCCCCCTATGGGCTAGTGAAGGTCTCCTGGGGGAGATCTGCAAGCTCTGTGAGGAGAAGAGTCTGGTGAAAGAGGGACCGTACGGCTCTCCAGGAAAGAACCTAGATGGAATCTGCTGTAGGTGGAGGAGGTATCTGTCCCCGACCACCTGCAGTACCCACAAGTCCAAGGTGATTGAGGCCCTTCTGTGGCGAAGAGAGCCAGATGCCCCCCTATGGGCTAGTGAAGGTCTCCTGGGGGAGGGGAAGAGAGGCCCTGCCATGGGAGTCAAAAGCTCCCCCCAGGTTGGGTGGGGGCTGGAGCCTGGGGCTTAGGTGTTTTGCCTTCTCAGTCCCGTGACCCTGTCTCCTAGGGTGAGAACTCTGCTGATGGCCAGAGTAGGGTTGGTACTGGTGACCCTGTGCAAAGGCCCCCTTTTTCCTCAGGAAAGAGTCCTTTTCCCCAACGATTTTTGCAAGGATGGGATGAGATCTTCTTAGAGAGCCTCTGACGGGTCACAAAGTTGGCCTCAATCTCAGCAGCTTTGTCAGCCATGGGTTTGCCAATGATATTCTCACCTGTACAGGGGACATTGAGCAGTTTGTCTTGGATCCACTGCTCGAGGTCAGGTGATTGCAGCCAGGCCTGGCCCCGATGCCGGGCACCACAACTTGGACCACTGACTTGAAGCTGTCATAGGCAGCCCAGGAGAAGAACTTGGAGCAGTCTCTCACTCCCAAAGTCAGGGTCTGGAACTGTTGGAGGGGTTCCCCGACAAAGTGTGCTGCAAACCCTGACAGCTCTTTGGCCAATGCCTTTAGATACATGCCTATGTAGAGTTCATAGGTCTGGATCTGGCAACCAAGCATTGAGCCCTGATAACATTTGCGCCCGAGGGTGTCGAGGGCCCGGGGCCTCTCTTCCAGGAGGAATGGAGAAGTAAGTCTTCTGGATCTTGAGCTTCTGCATGGTTGACTCGATGACCATGGAACTGTGTGGGAGCTGGGGTTTGTGGAATACCAGTCCTTTCCAGAAGTGGTACATAGCGTCGAGCTGATGGCTAACTATAGGCACTGACACCGGCATCTCCCACATTCGGAGTAGCAATCTCTCAAGGATTGACTATATGGGCACCGTGTGGGTTTCTCTGGGTGAAATCTCATACTGGAGAATCTCCAACTCCTCGGTGCGCAAGTCCTCCTCTGCCTCGGTTTGCACCAGGAGGGCCCTGGCCAGATCCCTGATAAAATCATGGAAGGCCACATCCTCGGGAGGAGAATGGCATCAAGGTTCCGGGGGAGACGGAACCGAGGGAATGTCTCGGAATCTTCTGGTGTCCGGGAACGCCTCGTCCTCCGTCTCCCACTCGGAGTTGAACAGTGATGATGAGTCTGAGGCCCTGCAACTTCTTGCATCAAGGCCAACAGCCTGTGGAGGACCTGGGGTCTGAGTCGTCGACACTGGCCAGCAAGGACCGGATGCCTGATGAACAGGACCGGGACTTCAACTGGCACCAAGGACTTTCTCGAGGCCGAGAAGGCTCGATGACCAGGGATTCCTTCGCAGTAGAGGGCCAGGTCATCGGGGCAGATGAGGCAGGGGAATCGGCTATCATCACCTGCTGCAGGGCCAGGATAGCAGTGATATTCTGCTCCAGGGCTGACACTCTGGTTTCCAAGCCAGAAGGCTCCACAGCCTGCAGTGCGGGCACTGACGATTTTGAGCCCGGTGCTGGCACTATTGGAAGTGCTTCCTTGACGAGGACGACGGCCTTGAGGAATCTTGCATGGTCTCCGTTGGCCAACGAATCCTTCTTGAGGACCTTGATAGGGTGCTTCTTGGAGTTGTCTGAGTCCTTCTGTGGAGTTTTCTGGGTTTCTTTGGTGCAACCTCGGTGGACTTTGATGACTACTTCTTCTTCTCCAGCTCTGGGGTCTTCTCGGAAGCACCCTGTTTTAGGAACAGTTTTGTCAAGGATTTTTCCATGGAAACTCCATTGGGCTCTGTGTAAAAAAGGAGACTGAGCAAGATGGCACCCTTGGGCGGGAAGGCGACCATGCATGTGTGGTGGCATTTCCCAAAGACTTTCTTTGAAAGCTGGGGAGATGCTTCCGCACAGGCTCCTTCGGCACCAACATCACCCCTATGTGAGGACTGACTTTTTGCTTGTTCCTGGATAAAGGGATGCATTTAAAATGTTATTTTTGACTTAAAATTCTGAGGGATGGGGGTCTGAGATATATACAGTACAAGTACGTATTGTTGCACTGGTACCAACTGGGGAGAATACTGAGATCTAGTCAGATTTCTGGTGAGATTTTTTTTATTACAAACGTGGAGAGAAAAAGCCTTTGTATTGGAGGCATCTAAGTTTGTTGAAATAAACTTCCCAGTAGGTTAAGGCACGAACAGGATGGGGCTAGCTTTTATATGATGCTAATACCAATCTTATTTCCAGGATAGTTGCTATGGGAATGATTTTATAGGGGTGAAGATATAGGCAAGGAGATAGATGGTTGCTAGCTCCAACTTGTATGAATTTTGTTGTGTTTGTTAAAATGTTTTTATTTTTATGTGACTGTGAACTGCTTCAAATGTTATGTCACATTAGCAATATACAAAAAAAACTTTAAAATAAATAAATAAACATTAATGCAGTGGCAGCAGAGGAAGGAGAGGAAGTAACTGGGTGGGTCTGATAATAAGGATTCGGAGAGGATGAAGTAGCTGACAAACTAATGCTGAGGACTGATGCTTGAGGAGAACTGGAAATGGACGGACATTAGAAGGGGCCAAGATTGGAAAGTGATTAGGAGGCTAGCACTGGAAGAAGACTGGGACTGGGACTGGTAAGGAGCTGAGTTCTGGAGTGAGGTGCTGGGTCTAAAATAAGCTGATACTGGGGGGGGGGGGGGGGGCTAGAATAAGGCTGTGGTTGATGCTACTCACGATGCCAGCCAAATGTGGGGCATGCTGAATGACAGGCGATAGCGTACTGTGAAGCATTTAATGTTTAATTGTGCACAACCTTGTGATAGGCTATGGCCTAGCATAGCCTGTAAATGTATGTAAATGTATGTTATGAAGCCTGTAGGTTAGGCCTGAGTCCCCAGCCCTAGGGTTGCCAACTTTTTCACCGAGAAAAACCCGACACCTGTGGCTTGCCATGCTCCACCCATTCTCCGCCCCTAGTCCCACCCCTGCCCCGCCCCCAGCCCCACCCACAAAACTTACCGAGGATACGTGTAGGCTAACTTCCTTGGTCAGATAATAATTAAACTGGGAACCCCAAAATCCAAACATGAAATGTACAACACTGGAGAAATAAAACTATAAAGTAATTTCCTCTTGCACTAAACAAAAACGCAAAGATGTTAGCAATACACACTTCCCAGACCAGACATATTCCAGTTAATAAATTCAAAATAAAAAGTATTTTTCTACCTTCTGTTTGGGCGTTTTATTTTTCAGTTGCAATTGCTCCAGTCACTTTCTTCTGGTTTCTTCGTGTCTTCTGCGAGCTATCCATTTGTCCTTTCTTCTCTTTTAGATGTTTTCCATTCTCTCTCTATTTCTGCTTTAACATACTGATTGTTTCCCTTTTGCTCTTTCCCCCAATTCTTTCCTTATTCCTTTATCATCCGTTTAAATTTCACCCTTCCATTCTCAAGCCCCTCTTACTCTCCCAATACCGGCCCATCATAGACTTTTCTTCCACACAAAATATTTTTTCCCCTCTCCATTCTCATTCCCCATCCATTCTAGTCCTCCCCCCAAATCAATTCCCTTATAGTTCTAGGCCCACCCAGCATCCACTCCCTTCTAGTCCCATTCTCCCATGCCCCACATCAGCCCATTTCCAGTCCTATTCCAGCTCTTCATCAGCCCATTTCCAGTGCTAGCCCTCACATCACAGGCCATTTCCAGTCCTAGCTCCCCCCCCCCCCCAATCACAGCCCATTTCCAGTCCAAGTCCCCCATCACAGCCTATTTCCAGTCCTAGGCCCCCCCCCCCACCATCACAGCCCATTTGCAGTCCGAGTTCCCCCGCACCATCACAGCCCATTTGCAGTCCGAGTCCCCCCGCACCATCACAGCCCATTTGCAGTCCTAGCCCCCCTAATCACAGACTATTTCCAGTCCAAGATCCCCCTTCCTCCACCATAGCCCATTTCCAGTCCAGGTCCCCTCCACCCCCATCACAACCCATTTCCAGTCCATGTCCCCCCCCATAACCCTTTTACAGTCCAGGTCCCCCCCCCCATCACCGCCTATTTCCAGTCCAAGTTTCCCCCCCCCCCCCCATAGCCCTTTTCTGGTCCAGGTCCCCTCCACCCCCCTCACCACCCCTTTCCAGTCCATGGCCCTCCCCTTATCCTTTTACAGTCCCGGTCCCCCCCCCATCACAGCCTATTTCCAGTCCAAGTCCCCCCCCCTTAGCCCTTTTCCAGTCCAAGTCCCCCCCCCTTAGCCCTTTTCCAGTCCAAGTCCCCCCCCTTTAGCCCTTTTCCAGTCCAAGTCCCACCCCCTTAGCCCTTTTCCAGTCCGTCCGTCCCCCCTTAGCCCTTTTCCAGTCCAAGTCCCCCCCTTAGCCCTTTTCCAGTCCAAGTCCCCCCCCCTTAGCCCTTTTCCAGTCCAAGTCCCCCCCTTAGCCCTTTTCCAGTCCAAGTCCCCCCCTTTAGCCCTTTTCCAGTCCAAGTCCCCCCCCCCCTTAGCCCTTTTCCAGTCCAAGTCCCCCCCTTAGCCCTATTCCAGTCCAAGTCCCCCCCCTTTAGCCCTTTTCCAGTCCAAGTCCCACCCCCTTAGCCCTTTTCCAGTCCAAGTCCCCCCCCTTAGCCCTTTTCCAGTCCAAGTCCCCCCCTTTAGCCCTTTTCCAGTCCAAGTCCCCCCCTTAGCCCTTTTCCATTCCAAGTCCCCCCTTAGCCCTTTTCCAGTCCAAGTACCCCCCCCTTAGCCCTTTTCCAGTCCAAGTCCCCCCCCTTAGCCCTTTTCCATTCCAAGTCCCCCCACCCCCTTAGCCCTTTTCCAGTCCAAGTCCCCCCCCCCTTTTCCAGTCCAGGTCCCCCCCCCCCCTTAGCCCTTATCCAGCCCAAGTCCCCCCCCCCTTCCCCCTTTTCCAGTCCCGGTCCCCCCCATCACACCCAATGCAGTCCTTGCCCCCCCCCCCCCGACCAGCATCGCGGCTGTCTGAGGCTTCAGAGGGAGCCGGGGAAGCCCGCGCGAGGCCCCGGCTCCCTCTGTACAGCCACCAGCGTGAAGAGCATTTTCCTTCACGCTGGCGGCTGTTCCTGTGAAGCCGCGAATGCTGGGAAAGGTTAAAAGGCAACCTTTAACCTTTCCCAGCATTCGCGGCTTCACAGGAACAGCCGCCAGCGTGAAGGTAAAGGCTCTTCACGCTGGTGGCTGTTCAGAGGGAGCCGGGGCCTCGCGCGGGCTTCCCCGGCTCCCTCTGAAGCGGAGAAAAGCCGTTTTTTTTGCTCTGGCCGCTCCCGATCTTGCGGCCAGAGCAAAAAAACCGGCTTTTAAAGGGCCGGTTTTGCCTCTGCGCCGGCAGCCGGCCTGGCCGTGGAAAAACCGGCCAGGCCGGCTGAAAACCGGCCAGTTGGCAACCCTACCCAGCCCCCACTTCAGAATATTAGAACTGAGCAGAGCTGACAGCTAGAGAGACTAGAATTTTGCTTCAAGCAGCTTTTGCTGATAAGAAAGTAAAACTTTCCATTGAGTTTATATTATTCACAGATGTATTTCAGAATCTTGCTTTTCACACAGTGCCTGTGCTGCGAGTGACCTTGTCAGCAAAAAGCAAGGCAGAATGTTATGTCTAGTTACTGAGCATGGCTAGGAAGGCCTAAGAGCAGGGGAGGGAAGAGCAGTGTGGGCCCGATCAGAAATTTTCCATTGAATGGGGGGGTGAGGGGGCCACCAGGACCAATGAGGAGTTTGTCTGTATAGAGCTAATGAAGACAGCTATAAATGCTGTTGTTTTTCTGAAAGCCATGCTCAAACCATTTTGGAAGTGACAGGTGTCTGAGACTTGTGCACAAAATAAACAGGTTTGAATTCTAGTAAATAGACTCCTGGTGTTTTCATTGCGTGCACTTCGCTATTGCATTGGTTCCCTGACCGGGAAGAGTGGGGTACGCGGATGGTGCGCAAGTGAATACTACCACGTATTACCGCCTCCAGGTTTGGTCCGTCTGGGACCGCAGCCGTCCGACAGCGGAGAGGAGCCCAGGCGCCGCCGGTCCCTTGCATCGGAGTGTTCCGCCCTGCCTCGGCAGGCTTGCTGGGTCCAGCTGGCCAACACCTCAAACCCGGGAGGGGAGTCCAGGATTCAACCCAAGGTGAAACTGGTTGCGCAGCGCATTAGCTACCGGATCCGGTCAGTATTGATTTTTCTGGTTCTTCGTCAGTTAGCTCTGGGAAAGTCTCGAGACTAATATGGTATGGTAACAGGTAAAGGGAGTCTGATCAACTCCCAGGGCGGTCCTAGTAACCCTGCATGAGCATGCGCGGGGCGAAGCCACTGACCCTTTTGGTTTGGTAATTTTGGTTTAGTCAGTTAGCCCGGGAATTTGGAATTTGGGAAACGCTAGCATGTTTGGTTGTGTGAAGTGTGCTTGAGAGGTCTTGCAATACAGGCCGAGCGAGAGCGGACTCCTAAGTAGCGCATTTCCTGGCCAGGCGACTGCGCCCAGGTCGCGAAAAGGAGGAAGTGTCTGGTGTTTGTCCCCCTTATTGTTCTGTGGGCTGTGCGGACCCTTACCCGCAGCCATCCTACCCATCCTTTCTGTTTGCTGTCTTGTCTGTCATATGTCATAATGGGAGGGGCGGAGTCCGTACAAACTCCGTTGAACTGTATGATCATGAATTTTAAGAAGGGGTTTAGTGGTGATTATGGGGTAAAAATGTCACCGACCCGCTTAGAAATATTGTGTAGTAGGGTGTGGCCGGAGCTGGACGCCGTGTGGCCACCAGAAGGTACTTTTGATATTCAAATTGTGTCCCGAGTGCACCAGGTGGTGCGCAGATATAGTTCTGAGCAGTTTTCCTATATAGATTCCTGGCTAGCTATCTGTGAGAAGCAACCCCCTTGGATGAAGCGTTGCCGTGAGGGGCAGAGTAGAATTCTGTTAGCAACTGCAATGGGAGTCCCTGCTAAGAAGGAAAAGACCCCTATTTTTGCAGCCCCAGAGCCTCCAGAGGTCCCGGGTCATTCGCCCACATTTCTGTATATACCAGTCCCATCGGCTCCACGAGTACCCCGAGTGGAGCCGAAAGTGGAAAGACAACCCCCAGCTGAAGTACCTCCACCCGATCACCAACCGCCTCCAACACCTGAAGACCAGATCCCTTCCCCAAGGAGGAGCCGGAGCCCTAGTCCTGAGCGAGGCTCTGCAGTAGAACCATCATCCCCTGAGGCATCCGCTAGCGGAGGGTTAGATGCCAGTCCAGGGCCATCCACTAGTCCAAGCACCAGCAGCAGAACTACCCCCGCAAATCTGCGTTATGTCCTCAGAAGCAGAACAGTGGGCCAGAGAGAAGTTTGCCAAATGCCACTGCGGCAGGTCCCAGGATTACCTATTGTAAATGAAGAGGGTCAGGTTGTGGTCGGACCGACCAGTCTAGTTTATGTGCCTTTCACCACAACAGATTTATTAAACTGGAAAACGCATTATGCCTCCTATACTGAAAAGCCCCAAGATTTAACAGAGTTAATGTCCAGTATTATGCAAACCCACCAGCCCACCTGGTCTGACTGTCGCCAGCTCTTGGCTACCCTCTTTACTACTGAAGATCGGGCACGGATAGTGCGAGCAACCACTAGATGGTTGGAAGAGCACCCTGAAGATGGGAGAGATCTAGATCCCCGAAGGGCAGCAGCCACAGATTTCCCAAATGAAGATCCCGGATGGGACCCAAATAGTGATGACGGAGAGAAGGCCCTCGCCCGGTTCCGCCATGCCTTACTGCAGGGCCTAAAGAAGGGAGGGCAGAGAGCTATGAATGTTGGGAAAGTAGCGGACGTTCTTCAACGCCCAGATGAAAGTCCAGCTGCTTTCTATGAACGATTAACTGAAGCCTATAGACTTTACACTCCATATGATCCAGCAGCCCAGGAGAATTTGCGTATGGTGAACGCCGCCTTTGTGAGTCAGTCCCAGGGAGACATAAAACAAAAACTGCAGAAATTAGAGGGATTTGTGGGCATGAACTCAACACAGTTAATGGAAGTCGCACAAAAGGTATTTGTGAATCGTGATCAAGAATGCCAATGGGAAAGTGAAAGAAAGATGAAGAAGAAAGCGGATCTGCTCGCTGCAGCATTAGTGGAAGGTTATCCTAATAGAAGAGCCAGAGGATGGGGAAGGGGCCGGGGGAGTGCTCGGCCCCCCTTAGGTGCAAACCAGTGTGCCTATTGTAAGGAAGAAGGACATTGGAAGAACGAGTGCCCGAACATTAGCTCCGCCCCCTGGAGGGGAGCGCTAGGAGAGCGGGGGGGGGGGCGATTCCAGCAGCGAGGGGGGATGCAGCGCGCGCAGTTTCAACAACAGCAAGAAGAGACTGCCATAGATGATGAGGACTAGGCCAGACTGGGCTCCAAGTTCGTCCTAGGTCTCCAGGAGCCTATGGTCAAATTAAAGATTGGAGACCAGCATATAGACTTTATGGTAGACACAGGGGCCGAGCATTCAGTAGTAGCCAAACCTGTGGCTCCTGTGTCCTCTCGATCTGTCACAATAGTGGGAGCTACTGGAACGAGAACCACAAGACCTTTTCTGCAGAACCGCGCCTGTGAACTAGGGGGACAGACGATAACACACCAGTTCCTGTATATGCCTGAATGCCCAGTTCCCCTTTTGGGCCGAGACATGCTTGCAAAGCTACAAGCACAGATATCCTTTGTTGAAGGGGGAAAAATAGAAATGACTATAAATTCAAAACCTGCTGGCCTGATGGTGTTAGCTGTCCCCCAAGAAGAAGAATGGCGGTTCTATTTACCTACATCCAAAGCAGCAAGCTCCAGCATACCTACCAGCATTGCAGCCCCGCCTGGAGTATGGGCAGAGAATAATCCACCTGGCCTGGCAAAGAATATAGCTCCTGTGCTTGTCACCCTTAAATCAGGAGCGGAACCAGTGCATGTGCGTCAGTATCCCTTCCCACGACTAGCAATTGAAGGTATCCATCGCCACCTGAAGAAACTACTGCAGTTTGGACTCCTTAGAGAATGCCAATCACCCTGGAACACCCCCCTTCTTCCAATCAAGAAGCCTGGGACAGGTGACTACCACCCAGTGCAGGATCTACATCGAGTGAACAGTGCAGTTGAAACCATACACCCAGCAGTACCAAATCCTTACACCCTCCTGGGACTGATTCCAGCGGAAGCCACACATTTCACTGTTCTGGACTTAAAGGATGCCTTTTTCTGTATACGTCTGGCATCTGCCAGTCAGCTTTTGTTTGCATTTGAATGGGAAAACCCTACCACAGGACGACGAGGACAACTCACTTGGACTCGATTACCACAAGGATTCAAGAATTCACCCACTATCTTCAGCGCAGCCCTCAGTCAAGATCTGTCAAGTTACCCTGTTACTCCAGGAGAATGAATCTTACTCCAATATGTAGATGACTTGCTTATAGCAACCAACAACGAAACTGATTGTGTGCAAGCTACCAGTGATCTCTTACACCTCTTGAATGAAGCGGGATACAAGGTCTCGAGAGCCAAGGCGCAACTGTGTCAGACAGAAGTGAAATACCTAGGGTTCCATTTGTCCAAAGGAACCCGGAAATTAGGACTTGAATGAAAGGAAGCAGTATGCCGCATCCCAACCCCCACCACCAGAAAGCAGGTGCGGGCTTTCCTGGGAGCTGCAGGCTATTGCCGCATATGGATACCGAATTTTGCGCTCATGGCAAAACCCTTGTACCAAGTCACAAAAGGAGCGGAACGATCCCCCTTGGAATGGGGCCCAGAACAAGATAAAGAATTCAAATCCCTAAAAACAGCATTGATGTCATCCCCGGCTTTGGGACTAACAGATGTGCAGAAACCCTTTCGCCTCTATGTCCATGAGTCAAGTGGAAACGCATTGGGAGTCTTGACTCAGCCTCTTGGGTCTTGGCAGCGACCTGTAGCCTACCTGTCAAAACAATTGGATCCTGTTGCCTAAGGATGGCCACCTTTCCTGAGAGCTGTAGCAGCCACAGCCCTCTTGGTGAGCGAAGCGGACAAGCTCACCCTAGGACAAGAGCTTCAAGTCACCGTACCACATGCTGTCTTAACCCTGATGGAACACAAAGGAAACCATTGGCTCACTAATGCTCGAATGTTGAAATATCAAAGCCTGCTATGTGAGAATCCTCGATTGCAATTGAGTGTCAGCCAAACTCTGAACCCAGCTACCCTATTGCCAACCGGTCCAGGCCCTCCTGACCATGATTTCTTAGAAGTAATGGACACTGTATATTCAAGTCGCCCAGACTTAACTGATACCCCTTTGGACCACCCAGACAGAACTTTCTTCATGGACGGGAGTAGCCTCATAGTCGAAGGACAGCGATGTGCTGGTTATGCAGTGGTGACCCTGGACATGGTAGTAGAAGCATCAGCCCTGGCCCCAGGAACCTCAGCACAAAAGGCTAAATTTATAGCCCTCACACGCGCACTCAAACTTGGAACAGGAATTAACCTGAACGTCTACACAGACTCCAAATATGCATTTACAACATTATATGCCCATGGAGCCCTGTATAAGGAGCGTGGATTAATCACCTCAGTAGGCAAGTCTGTCAAGTATGGCCCAGACATATTGACTTTATTGGAAGCAGTATGGGCCCCCAAACGCGTTGCCGTAATGCATTGTCGAGGCCATCAAACTGGAGATGGAGATGTGTCCCGAGGAAATAGATTTGCCGATGCCACAGTCCAAGAAGCAGCCATTGCTGGACAAATTACTACCCCTAGTGTAACGATTCAAGCAGCCATATTTCCAGTACCTCTTAGTGCATGGACACCCAGATATACCCAGACAGAAATTGACCATTACTGTCGACAGGAGGGGGGGCAACTATCGGAAACTGGATGGATAGTGTTGCCACCGCCTGAAGGGAGCTCACCCCCTGGTATTACCGTGATTCCCGAAGCCCTAGGTCCTGCCTTTGTCCAAGCCTTTCATCAAGCCACACACTATGGAAAGACCAAAATGGCAGATGCTCTGAAACCATACTTTTATATCTCGTTGCTGGGACCTCTGACCACCTCAGTAGCCCGAAGATGTGTGACTTGTGCCAAGAACAATGCCCGACAAGGTCCTGTCCCACCCCCAAGAGCTCAGTCAGTAGGAGTTACCCCCATGGGGAATATTCAAATAGACTTTGCAGAAATGCCACGAGCAAATGGATATCGCTACTTGTTAGTCCTAGTCTGTACCTTTTCTGGATGGGTGGAAGCTTTTCCCACTAGAACTGAGAAGGCCAGGGAAGTCACTAAAGCCTTGCTCCATGAGATCATCCCCCGATTCGGAATACCTATGACCATGGGGTCTGACAATGGGCCCTCTTTTGTATCACAAGTAACCCAGCAGCTAGCCCATGCCCTGCAGATACAATGGAAGTTACACACAGCTTACAGACCCCAGAGTTCAGGGAAAGTAGAGAGAGAATGAACCGAACCCTGAAGTCCCAGTTATCTAAGCTCTGTCAAGAAGCCCACCTGAAATGGCCCCAAGCTCTCCCCATAGCCCTTCTCCAGATACGTTCAGCCCCCACCATGCCATTAGGAGTATCCCCGTTTGAGATTTTATATGGGAGGCCCCCACCCATAATTCAGGGGATCAGGGGGGATATGCATCAAATTGGATCAGTAATCACTAGGCAAGAATTGTTGGCTCTAAGTTCTGTTTTGCAGGGCCTTCATGCCTGGGTGCAAGACCAGTTGCCTATCAATCTGACAGAGCCCTTGCATCCTTTCAAGCCTGGAGCCTCGGTGTGGGTAAAAGAGTGGAAGAAGACACCGTTGGCGCCTCAGTGGAAAGGGCCATACATCGTCTTGTTGTCAACCCCAACAGCAGTCAAAGTGGCAGAAATCGACTCCTGGATCCATCACAGTCGAGTAAAGCCAGCAGCAGTTCCTGAGAGTCGCCCCTGGACCTCGATCGCTAATCCTGCATCACCATTGTGACTCACACTGCGAAGACAAGATCTAGCATCGTAAAGACTTTGCCAACCTACTCCTGGACATCAATGAAAGAGCCGTCCTTCAGTTTTGCATTATTTTTATTGCAGACTATCTACCTCAATCAACTATTATCTACCTCATCAATTATTAGAGACTATGACCATGATGCTTACTAATTACTGTTTTATTCTTGCGGTAGCCCTGGGTCTCTTGAGAACCACTCTTGCTTTGCCCCCTTGTGCAGCCTGTATAACCACCACCCAAACTGGAATGCAAGTTACTCAGACTCTACTTATCACTCTTACTATACTTGTACTGGCATAGTCAGCCAGTGTATCTATAATGGTACAGAACTGAATGTCTGTACAAAGGGAAAGACTCATACTTGTTTCAGACCTCGAAAGAATCCATCTTACTATGTCCTGGAACTGAGATGGAATGATGAAGATGGAGCCCTCATCAACGCCACAAGTCAACTCTCTGATCCCACCCAACCTGCATACCTGTATTTTGATGCTTGTGACTTAATTAACAGAAATAATTACTACAGGTGTGGATCATGGGAACAAGCGTACTATTATGATGAGAAATATATGTATCCTGAAGGTGCGTACAGATGGGGAATGTGCACTGGAACACACTCCTCAACAACATAGCAAAGCATCAGAAGCAGACTACTACTGTCCGAAGTGGGACTGTGTGTACTATGCCATCTGGTCTGGTGGCCCTACAGGACAAACTGATGATAATCGCAAAGCTATATTGGAAAGATTACCCCTACTAGAACCCAACAAGTGCAAGAAAAGTACATGCAATCCCCTACGACTCCAGATCTTTGACCCCAGTCATTGGAAGCAAGGATTTTGATTTGGCCTGCGCATAGCAGGAGGTGGAACTGATCCTGGAACCATCGTATTCATCCAACTGAATGTAAAGACTCATGTTTCTTCACCTTATCGCATACATCATACCTTCCATGAGGCCATGAAGGCAGAATTTGTAGTTCCCCACGCTTCGCAGAATTTGTTCATCGAACTAGCTGGAGCTGTGGCCTCCAGCCTCCATGTCTCAGACTGTCTCTTTTGTGGAGGAACTCAGATGGGAGACCAATGGCCTTGGGAAGCGCAAGAACTGAACTATTCCGTACCATATAACCAGACTGATGTTCATAACACTACCAATGAATGGGTCCTCACCCACTCCATAGTGGGTAGACTATGTTTTGTACGAGCAGGACCACAATTGACTGCATTAGTAGGACAGTTGGTCTGTTTGAACCAGAAATATTACAATGCTACTACTGAGAAGACATCTTGGTGGTCAGGTGCCAATACTCCGGAACCTTCTAATCCTTTGATTGTCTTCCCTTACTTGGCCAGGATATGGACAAATCTGGCTACGCATAGCACCTGGCAAGCTCCACCTGGACTTTATTGGATTTGCGGCACTCGAGCATATGCTAAACTCCCTGCCAATTGGGGAGGGGCGTGTGTTCTAGGAACTATACGACCATCTTTCTTCCTTTTGCCCCTGTCCCATGGAGAACAATTGGGATTCCCTGTATACAAAAGCCGACAGAAGCAAGAGGCTATCAAGATTGGCCAGTGGGACAAATGGGATGCAACCTCTGAAGAATGGCCGCCAGAGAGAATTGTTTCTTACTATGGACCTGCTACCTGGGCACAAGATGGTTCTTGGGGCTACCGCACTCCTGTGTATATGTTGGACCATATTATACGTTTGCAAGCTGTTGTTGAAATTATAACCAATGAAACTAGTAGAGCACTAACCTTGTTAGCTAAACAAGCCACACAGATGCGTACAGCCATTTACCAGAACCGCTTAGCATTAGATTATTTATTTATTTATTTATTTAATTTTCTTATATACCGCGCTATTTGTCATCAGTGCGGTTTACATTGAAACAATACAACAATTGGACAGATATAACAGACGTATTACAAGTAACAGGAAAATTAACATGGAAGTAAACAGGGAAATCATTTATATTTCTGGAGAATACATGTTGGAGATATATAAAATCGATACAGTTAGTTAGGGTAGGTATGAGGTTAAAAGGATGGGGGAGGGGAAGGGGTGTTTAGGTGTTTGAAGTGTGCGATGAAAAGGTGGTGTTTAAGGGCTTTTTTGAATTGTTTGATGTCTTTAATTGCTCTGATATTGGGAGGGAGTTTGTTCCAACATCTAGGAGCATAATTCGAAAAAGCTCTATTGATGGATGATTGATTAGCTTTTAAGGAAACTTTTGGTATAAGTAGTGTGTCAACAGCAGGAGATCTCCTGGACCTGTTATTTGTTGTGTGTATGATGAGATCAGAGATGGAATCTGGAGAAATATTATTGAAGGCCCTAAAGGTGGTAAGGATGGCCTTATATTGGATTCTACAGTTTATTGGTAACCAATGAAGCTTCTCTAGAATGGGGGAAATATGCTCACACTTTGATGATCTGCAGAGGACACGAGCAGCTGCGTTCATGGCTAATTGTAGAGGATTAATTATCTGCTTGCAGCTGAAGGAGGTGTATGTGGCAAGCTTAATTTAACTAACTGTTGTTTGCAAATTGATAATGAAGGGCAAGTTGTAGAAGACATAGTCAATCACATGAGAAAACAAACTTATGTCCCAGTCCAAACCTGGCATGGCTTGTAACTTGATGGCTGGTTTGGTTCGTGGTTTTCAGGTATGGGCGGCCTGAAGACACTTGTATTGATAGTATTCTTAATTGTGGCTGTTTGCTTATGTATCCCATGTTTCCTTCCCTCATGCTTGCGTATGCTGAACTCAACCATTGATAGAATTGTGGAACGCAAGGCAGATTCACAGATACTAGCAATGTGGCATTACTACCCTAGCCCTGTACCACACAGTGATCCCTCCACCCTAGTGTAGAGTACCGTATGTGATTTAATTCTCACCCTTTCTCACTTGCGGGTGTGAATAATCAAAGGGGGGAATGTGATAGGCTATGGCCTAGCATAGCCTGTAAATGTATGTAAATGTATGTTATGAAGCCTGTAGGTTAGGCCTGAGTCCCCAGACCCCACTTCAGAATATTAGAACTGAGCAGAGCTGACAGCTAGAGAGACTAGAATTTTGCTTCAAGCAGCTTTTGCTGATAAGAAAGTAAAACTTTCCATTGAGTTTATGTTATTCACAGATGTATTTCAGAATCTTGCTTCTCACACAGTGCCTGTGCTGCGAGTGACCTTGTCAGCAAAAAGCAAGGCAGAATGTTATGTCTAGTTACTGAGCATGGCTAGGAAGGCCTAAGAGCAGGGGGGGGAAGAGCGGTGTGGGCCCGGTCAGAAATTTTCCATTGAATGGGGGGGGGGTGAGGGGGCCACCAGGACCAATAAGGAGTTTGTCTGTATAGAGCTAATGAAGACAGCTATAAATGCTGTTGTTTTTCTGAAAGCCATGCTCAGACCATTTTGGAAGTGACAGGTGTCTGAGACTTGTGCACAAAATAAACAGGTTTCAATTCTAGTAAATAGACTCCTGGTGTATTCATTGCGTGCACTTCGCTATTGCACCCTGAGGAAACAATTGGCAAAACGCTCATCTGGCATCATGAGTGGGGATGGGGAGTCAGACGGCGGTTGCACAAACAATTTTAAAGCAGCACAGAACTAAATAGAGCTAAGTAAAGCTTTTCTAAAGGAAAAATTATAACCCTATCATTTTGCATGCTCTGAGGGATTACAGGGTTGAAAAAGAATTTTTGCAACAATGTGAGAATGATCTTAATATAATAATTGAAAATCATCATTTATGGATACAAAATAATGGAATAGTTTTTTTCAGGGTTGTTGATGTGCTGAGGATGAGCTAAGACTTGTGTGTAAATTTACCAAATACCTATATTCTGACCTCATGTTTCTGATGCCCTTTTTCTCCTTCCATTTGTAGGAATAAGGAAACTCCGTAACTGGGTAAGGCAGACCGGTCCACCGTCTCACCCTCGCAACCCCCCCCCCGACAATTATTAACAATAATACACAACACTTATTGGGAATTCAACTGGTCGCAGCTTTATTAACCTTTAACAATAACCATCAACAATCCAAACATTAACTTTACCCCCCCCCCCCCCAGCAGAGCGAACTCTCACCAGCCATGTGGGTAGCAAAGTGATGCCACTTCCGCTTCCGCCGTGTCCAGGCCCTGGCAAATTGCCTAGCCTCCCTCTTCCGACTTCGCCATGTTATTAGCAAAAGCCTGAGGGACTGTCCGGGTCGGGGGTACCCCACCCCCGCCCTACTGCTTGGCTCCAGCTCTGGACCCTGGAAACCTCTGGGATCCCGCCACCGGCTCAGGCCCCTACCGACCTGAGCCGCCCCCCCCCCTGGGCCAAGCTGCGACCAGTGCCCTTCCTTTTCAGCATATCTTCCAAAGCCTCTTGCCAATCATTAAAGAGAAAATCCATCCCAACCGGGGATAGATGCACCCCATCCGCCCTATACAAGCCAGCACACTCCACGTCGGCCCAGGAGTGCAAAATTTGGCACCCCCCCCCCCATTCCCCCACCCATCTGCCTATTTGGCTATTAATCTTCGTCAACCCGCGTGACCACCGCCACTGAGCCTTGCAAGCTGGCCTTGGAATGATATCTGACCAAAGCAAAAATACACCAGTGAACATCGCCAGTATCGCTCCCAAGTCCTTAATGACAGTCCGAATCAACTGCCGGCAGGTCCAGGACACCAGGGTGTTGCCACCCAAGTGTATCAACACGGCATCCAGTGTCCCTCTCATCCGCTCGTGGTGCCGCAGCAAAGGCAAGAGCTGAATCCATCACAGCCCGCGCTTGCCCAGCCATGAGACGGTCACCCCGAATGCGTCCAATCCAATATTCCGCCCTACCGGGCGTGTTGCTGCTCGCCGACCGGCCCAGAACACAAAAGAGTGGCCAATCACCCAACAGTGACATGATCCCGGAAAAACTTCTGCAAAACAAAGAGATCCACAGTTAGCCAGCCCCCACCGCCCTTACAGGCACACGTATCTGTAAAAGGCCTGCGACTTCCATCTTCCGATTCGCCGAATTTCCCCCTCGGGTAACCCCTCCGCCACCGCGCTAGTCGCCGCCCCAATATGAAAGGAGTGCGGCGCAAACAACCCCGCATCCTCTCCGAGATGCGGTAAGGCCAGCCGCAGGACTGCCATAAACTGAAACCGCGTAAGCACCGTTCTATCCTCGTGGATAAACAGACTACCCCCCCCCCAGGCCACATCTGCAAGTAAGCCTTCAGCAGTTCCACCGGGCACGTGGCTGCCCCTCCCATAGCTCCCAACTGCACCCACATGCCCCGCCCCAACTGGTCCGTCTTGGAACGTGCCAAATATAGACTGACCCCGCACCCCACCCACTTCACATGGTGCACTTGCAGGCCGCCCACTCCGGCCGCCCTCCCCGACTCCGCAATCAATTCCCCTATGCGGAAAGCACCAAAAAATGCTACGGAAAAGACAGCCCGAAAAAGGACACCCTCGAAGCCGGACGAAACCACCTGGGGCAAGGCCGCACACAAGCACTGGAGCAAATCATGAGTAATGGGCCGACGGCCGTCCCTTGGCGAAGGACAGGCTAGCTCCCAGCCCTGCAGAAGTTTACGCGTTAGGAATCCCCACCCCCCCCCCGACAGCTCCCCATCCCACCGCCTTGGCAAAGAACGCGAACCCCGCCAGATTCCTACTCACCGTAGCTCGAGATAATCCGGCAGCCTTCGCTGCCAACACATACAGACCCAGAAGCTGATTGGGAGGCGGGACCCACCGCCATCCATGCTTCTCCAGGAATATCACCACGCTGTCGCAGCCCTGCTGGTAAGCCGTCCACGTAGCCGCCGACACTGAGGTCTTCAAGAGCTCAGTCATCTCTCGAGGCCAATCTGCCATAAGTGCTCGGGGACAGACCGCCCCTCCTCTTCTGCCTCCGGCGCCAACATTCAGAACAGCTCCCACTTGAAACGGGAAAGAGCATCGGCGACTTTGTTAGTACTACCCGGAATATGCCGCGCCCAGACCACCGTATTTAGTCGCAAGCACGCTAACACAACCTGCCACATCAAGTCCGCCACCTGCTTGCAGCGGTGTGTGTAATTATTTATTACCTTCACCACCGTTTCGTTGTCGCACCACCACACGACCCGACGATTGCGAAGCCTGTCCAGCCACAATGCCAACACCACAAGGATAGGGAACAACTCCAAGAAGGTTATGTTAGCCGTGAGACCCGCTTCCTTCCACGAAATTGGCCACTCCGCCGCTCACCAGGAGCCCCCAAAGTACACCCCGAGGCCCCACCCCCCAGCCGCATCGGTATACAATTGCAAATCCCGACTGGAGATCTCCCTGTCCCTAAGCACTGTAGTGCCATTGAAATCCCGCAAGAACTCATCCCAAATTGCTAAGTCAGCCCGAATGCTCTGCGACACCCGAAGCCGGTGATGCGGTTTAGAGACTCCGGCCGTAGCCGCTGCCAGCCGTCTCATGAACAGTCAACCCATCGGAATCACTCTGCAGGCAAAATTCAATGACCCGATCAGCGTCTGCATCTCCCGCAAAGTCATCCTCTTGGAACACAAGACGTTCGCCACCAGGACCCGGAGTTTCATTATCTTGACCACCGGCAGGCGTGCCACCATCTCCACGGAATCCAGCTCAATTCCTAAAAAGGTTATCCACGTCGCCGGGCCCTCGGTTTTCCCCGCCGCCAACGGGACTCCCCACACCCGCGCCAGCTGCACGAGACCGTCCAGCAACGCATTGCACTGCCCCGTCCGCGCTGCCCCAACGACCAGAAAATCGTCCAGGTAATGCACCACCTGATCATACCCAACCCGATCCACCAAAGCCCAATGCAGAAACGTGCTAAACCACTCGAAGTGTGCACAGGAGATCGAAAACCACATAGGCATGCACCTATCAAAGTAATATCTGCCCTCAAAACGAAACCCTAACAACGGGAACGCCGACGGGTGCACCGGTAACAAACGGAAAGCAGATTCAATATCGGCCTTTGCCATCAGGCATCCCCGCCCGCAGTTCCGCACTAGATCGACTGCCACGTCGAAGGATGCATACCGTACCTCGCACAACTCCTTGGGGATCAAATCGTTAACCGAAGCCCCGCCGGGGAAGGACAGGTTATGAATCAGCAGGTACTTCCCAGGCTCCTTTTTCGGTATGACCCCCAACGGGGACACCATGAGATCTGCGAAGGGCGGCTCCCCGAAAGGGCCCGCCACCCTCCCCAATGCGATCTCCACCGCTAACTTGTCCCTCACCACGCTGGCAAAGTGCCTCACCGAAGGTGCATTCTGGACTATGCTCGCCGCCACCAATCCCTTCGCCGGAATCCGAAACCCCTCTTGAAAGCCCCCCTCTAAAATAACCCTATCCTTCCTTCTGGGATACCTCCGCAACCACTCCTGCAACGCCTCGATCCTAATAGGAGTCGGGGCCACCCCCCGCCAGCTCTCACTGCTTGGGGGGGCAAGCCGGCTCCAACCGGACCTCTCTTAACACATTTGACGGCAGAATGCCCCCCATTACAGACTGAACACACATGTCGGAATTTGCAGTCCATAAACGGGCAGGAGGACTTGAAACGCCAACACACGTACCCTGTCCCGCCGCCGACTCGCCCGCCCGAATAGGCCGCAGCGCCCCAGAAGCAACGGCTACCCCGCCCTTCGGGCCACTCGCCGGCCCGCTAGCCGATCTGGCCGACATCTGCGTGAGCCATAAATTAATGTCCTGTGTACCCCACGACAGCGTCCAATTCTCCTCCATCTTGTCACGGAACTTCTCGTAGTTGAGCCATGCCCAACCGTCATGCGACTGAGAGGCCTCCAAGATGGAGTCCACATAAGCCAATAGCATCCCGTAATGCTCTGGATGCACCCGCCCCCACACACTGGCCAGCCGCAAAAAGGCACGCGTCCAGTTCGTCACGTTACGCGCAACTCTCCGCACCCTCCCCGCTTTCTCATTGGCTTTCCTTTTCCTCCGACTGTCCCCGGAACGCTTACGACCCTCGAGCAACCAAAAAATGTCAACGTAATGCTGTTCCTGGATTTTCTGCCTCAATTTGTTCGGCACGCATTCCCAAAGTTCCGAGAATGCCGCCACGGTAGGCGCTGCCCCCGTCACACCTAACGTTCCAACCTCACCCCCCTCCACCATCGCCCTTGCTCCCTTCAGACTCGGAGGAAGGCGACAAAGACCCCGAGGACGTAGACGACCCGGAGCCCGATGCCCGACACCGGCGGCACGAATGCTGCCGCTTTTTCCTGGACGCTCTCCCCCCCTTGCTGCCCGTCGACGCACCAACCGTATTTGCCTGCCCTACAGACTCACCTGCTGCACCGGCTGCCTCCTCCGACGCTGTACCAGCCTCCTGCCGCTCCGGCACTATGCTCGCCGTGCCCTGCACCTCTCCCGCCGCTCCACCAGGTGGTTGGTTCTCCTCCACTCTCCACGATGCTCCGGTCCATGATAGCAGGCTCCCCCGCCCCTGGGTTCCGGTGTACTGCCATCCGGGAGGTACCTGCGGAGAGAAAAAAGGGAAAGGCGCAGCGGCAACCGCCACGGCCCAGGGCTGCTGCCACGCCCCCAGTCAGTCCGCCCTCGAGGAGCCCTGCCCCCCACTCTGCCAGTGCTCCCAACTAGGGGAGTAGCCCCCGCCGATAAACCCTGGCCCACCCATGTGGCCCCGCCAACCCCCCAATCGCCACTGCTCACCCCCCCTACTGCCTGGACCTCACCTACCGACGGACCCGCCCCCACCCCCAGTCCCCCACTGCCACCTGCAGCGGCCCTTGCTCTACCGCCTCCCTGTCTGGCCAGCCTGCAGCTGGGCCCGGGACCGGCCGCGCCGCCCACCCGCTCTCCACTGTTGCGCCCCCCCCAGGAGACCCCCCTCACTGCTCCGCCTCGGCATGGAGCCCCCCCTTGACCCCCCGCCCACCCTGGGACTCTTGCCCTGGGTGGCTGCTCTGCCCGCAGCACCCCTGTGCCCCGTTGTGCTGAGTACGGGCCCGCCGCACTGCCCACCACTACACCCCCTATTCCCTCTGCCCACCTGCACCCCCGACTATCCGGGCCTGCTTGCTCCCCCCCCCCCTTCGCACCCCGTGCAGCCCCTCGCCCCTTAGCAGCACTCCGCCCAGCCGCCCCCCCGTTGGGTCTGCCTGCCCAAACCCCCCATCCCCCCACTGGCAAAAACACCCTGCTGACCACTGGGAAATACCCTGCTGTCACTAGACCAGCAGCTCTGTCCCTTCCCTACAGGCGTTTTTTGTTTTTTTGTTTTTTTTATTACGCCCTCACAACCCCGTCCTAACCAGGCCCCGGGCACCTCACTCATGCAGCACGTGCTGCCCGGCCTCGCTCACCTCTGCCCCGGGTGAGTCTTTGACCCACGTGGTCCTGCTCTAGCTGCCGCACACGTCCAGCACCTCCGGCTCCCGCGAGGGAAAGGCCGGAGGACGCCGCGACGCCTCCACACCCCCCCCCCCCCCAATGCTCGGCTCCAATTCCTCCCATTGGCTCCCGCACCCTTCAGTGCTCCGCGGGAGTCAACGGGAGCCCAGCATGCCGCAGGCCCGCCCCCGTGAACCACGAGGCCAGAGCCCGAAGGAGCACGCGACCGGCCGCCCCCCTGGTTAACGCCGGCCGCGCGCACGCAGGGGGGGGGGCACGGCCTTGCCAATATAGAAGTCTGCAAAGTTGGTAGAGTGAATTTTTCTAAATACATCCTGACCTTGACAACTCAATTCTGATCTCCGAATACTATCTAAAATTCTACTAATATGTCTGGCAATTGGAGGGAGTTTATGTTGTCACTGATATGATTCCATAATTTCAATAGAATCTTTTTTCTATATTGAGTTTTAAAGCGAAACATTCTACTAATGTTCTGCACCCATTGTTGGGAGAGCTTTATTGGTTAGGCTGGGAATATTCTATGAATGAATAATTATGCTCTATTGGACTGATATTCAAAATCATTTATGCATTCGTCAACAAACACATAATTATCTGTGTATTTTCAACAATATAGTGTGGGGGTTATTCTGAGCCACGAATAGTGGGGATGGATGGCCTGAGCCACGAATAGCAGGGATGGACAGTTCTGCAGGGAAGTTAGACGGGGTGGGGAAGGGGCAGTCCGGGGGCGGAGTCTGGGCAGACAGTGGGCAGTTGCAAGGCCGGCAAAATGTCCCCGAGGTGGAATACCTGCCCTGGACATTTTTTTTTGATGGTCCAGGGCGCAGATGGGACAGGAGGGGGCCAGGGTTTATTTCCCACAGCCCAACCCTGGCCTTAGTAGGCCAGATCAGGGGTTAGGCTGTGGGGAATAAACCCTTTATGCTGGTGGCTGGCATAGCGGCTTTTAAATGGAGCTGTGGTGCCATGGCAACAGGATGCCATGGCTCCATTTAAAAGCCCTGCCTGAGTTAGTTGGGCTACTAATGTACGTGCAGGCCAGGACTGAATTGCAGTCCTCCCCTGCATGTACATGCTTGTTCGCGATTCTGATCCCGTGGTAACAGACATGCCCCATGGGATCAGAATCGCGATCTCCTCTGTGCGTCCGGTTCAAACTGGACGCACAGAGGAGCTCTAGGTCCGGGACAGAATCGGGCTCTATATGGATAATATCAGGCCATTAAAATTGTTAGAATGGCCAAATATTTTCCACATATTTGTGAGCTATGTTTGGGGAAGAGCGAGGACAAGCAAACAGAGGCAATATTTGTATAAGCCATACACTAATTTTTGTTTATTGGAGGCTTGTCAAATACGAAGGGGGGCTGACAAGTCTCTAGCCTTGTAAAGAAACAGAAAGCTAAAGGCATAGTTCAGTTCTGGTGGTCCGAATTATCTCTCTGCAGTTTTACTTTAAATAAAAGGCCAGAGATTTATCAGCCCCCCTCTTTTAGCTGTCCTAAACTAAACAATGCCCGAGTGGCCAACATACAATCTGTATATTCAGTGCTGCTATCTATTGTATTGGATAGTGTCACTAAATCTATGATTAAGTTCAATGGCAGCACCAATGTTAACTTAACCCTTCATTACACACGTTAAATTACCGACGACTTTACACACCTGGGGTCAAATTGACCCCATCAGTAAATGGCCAGAAACCGTGAACAATTTCATCCACATAGGATTGGTATTTGAATGCATTTATTAAAAACAGTTCTCAGTTTTTGCTGTTTACAAATGTTCAGTGTTTATGATATAAAATTAGTCTAACTATTAACTTCAGTTTATCACTTAATTGTAATTAAATCTCGACACCCCTAGTATAATCATCTATCTAGGCGTCTTTTAGTCAGCACATTCATTGCATAACAGCTGGCAATGTTCTGGGCATATGGCTGTACCACATCGCTTGCAGTATTTTGATGTTTTCTTATCTGATGATCTGGTGCAAAGCTGGCAGCGTGATCGTGCCCCTCTGGATTCACAGCCTGTAGGACCAGGTAAGCTGAATCCAAGTAGTTGCATGCAGATCCGCCCCCTTTCTGAAGTGTTCTTGGGTTCTGCAATCGCAATGTCTGCTGTGGCAGAACTAACTCCTTTGCCAGTTCTGTTAGGAACAGTTGCCGTTTGTGGGACACCTCTGTTTGCCATTCGGGTTTTTGCTGCACCCAAATTATGTAAGCTGCCACACCAGCGACATCGAACATGTTCATCAGCAGGCAGAACGGCCATCTTCTAGTGCCACGTTTGCATGTATATGTATGCACAAGCTTGTCCAGATTGTCTACTCCAGACTTAGTAGCATTATAGTGCAGAATCATCTCAGGCTTCTTTTCATTCTTGTCATCTATCGCCTTGTCATGATGCATGCTGCTCAAAACAATTACCGTTTTGTTTTTCTTTGGAACATAACTCACTAGTGTGATCTCTTTACAAAAAACAAACTAATGAAAACAGTTTCTTGTTCTGCGAAATCAGCAGTTCACCTGGTATGTCCCTTTTGTTTTTTCTCATGGTGCCAACAACTGTAGTGTGTTGAATCAGAAGATCTTCAGTCAGTCCTACTTCAGTAAAGAAATTATCACATGTAACATTGCGGCCAGTTTTCCACCAATGTCTAGTCAATCTTTTCACTACTTCAGCTCCTTTCTTCAGTTTGACCGCTGCTCCTGGTTGCTTCCCCAGATAAACTTCTTTCAGTGGATAGCTGGTCTCTGCATCGCAGTTCCAGAATATCTTTATTCCATACTTTCCTGGCTTTGTGGAAATGTATTGTCGAAAGCCGTACTTGCTTCTGAAGCTGACCAGTTGCTCATCAACTGTCATATCCATTCCAGGTAAGTACATCATTGCTAAGCGTTCATTTAGCATGTCCCATATATCATGGATGGGTGCCAATCTGTCGGTGTCTACACGTTCTGGACGAGTGCACAAGTTAGCCATTCTCACAAACCGTAAGATATCCTGGAAACGATTTATGTTCATTACAGAGCGATAAAAAGGTTTTGAGTCGGGTGCAAACAATGATGTAATTGCTTCTTTTGATGATCTGTCTTTACCGGCATGCAGCAATATTCCAATGGTTGCCTTTAGTTCAACAATGTCAATATCTGTCCACTCTTCTACGTTTCCATCAATTTGTTCAGCTTGTGTGTGGTAGTAGTTCTTGACATAACGATTAGTCTCTCTAAGAATGATGTCCAACATTTCATTGGTAACGAACAAAGAGAATGCCTCGCCTATTGACTGAACTTTGCCTGCCCTTTGCCTGACAAAGCCCTTTGCCTGACTGAACTTTGCCTGCCCTTTGCCTGATGAAGCAGATTAGCTGCCGTTGTACGCAAGGCAGCATTAGGCTCGTCTACTGACCATATGCGTCCACTCTTTGCCTTGTAGATTTTACCTGATTTCTTCTGTTTATAAAATCCTGAGTTAATTTTTCTTTTCTTGCTTGGTTGTGGATCATCATAATCAGATGATGATGATGCACTGTCTTCATTCTCCGCAGTATCACCTGCCAGGTACTGTGCTTCCTGTCCCTCAATTTGATTGTCATAGTCACTAGTTTGTTCAACATTGTCTGGCTCACCATCAGAGTCTTCACCTTCTATTCCTGTTTCATCTTCTGATGATTCATTTTCAAGTTCAGCTAATACTGCCTGAAGTACAGCCTGGCTTGTTAGACGACTAGGACGACTACTACTCATTTCACTCAGAATTCTTGGAATAATAAAATAACAGTTATTTATTATGATTTCAGTTATTACCAATCAAATATATCTCAGAAAAAAGAAACAATGTTGGCGGCAAAGCACCATTACTTCTATAACAGCAATGAATAGGTCTATACAAACACATGCCTGGTATGAACTCAAACGCTGAAAAATGTCACCTTAATTTCACATGAAGATCACAACAGCCTACAGATGATATAGCCTAGCAATGCCAAATTAACAATAATAACTACAACATGAACCTGAAACAGGAATTCTGACAACACTGGTTTCGCTAAGCTGAGGTCAATTTGACCCCAGGTGTGTATAATATGTATATACACCATAAAAATGTTAACATAAAATTACTGTTCCGATTAAATAACACTCTAAGGGAAATTCAATGGCTGTCAATACTGAGAAGCTACTGGAAGTTTTAAAGTCATGGCTGAAATAAATAAGTAAGTAATTTGACATAACAAAAGGCTTGGGGTCAAAATGACCCCACGTGTGTGGTGAAGGGTTAAGCAAGTGACCATATTGGCAGAAACTTTATCCCTATTTGTGCTGCTCATATGGCAAGATTGGCCCCAAGAGAAGCTCAGGGCACACCAGCTCAGATAACAAGAACACATACAACTCAGGTTCAATTACATTTAACAAAGCACACAAAACAATACAGTGCATCATTTGGTTCTAGTTTCTTTATTTCATTTATACAAAAGAAAGAACAAAAACAAGAGAAAAAGCATTCTAATAGCATAACAGTATGCGTGGCAATGCACATAGACATTATTATGATAGGGTATTATTGAGCAACAAATTTATCAGAAGAGGCACAGATTTGATGGCGTTTATTTTGTTTTAGAGCAGCTACTAGTTCATAGCTAGGTGTAAAACTCACACAATTCTACCATATGCTCATTTCCAGCACAATTTTGTCCTTCCGGTTATGCAAAATTACCTTTATGGCTAGAGCTAACAGGAATACTAACAGCTGTGAATCAACTTTTGATAAATCTGATTGCTTTCTAAATTATTATCTTATAAAACAGGTCTTCAAGAATATTTATTATAGCAGAGATACACTTTCAAATTGTGTTCCAAAAAAGAGAACGGTTGGAACAATAATATAACATGTGGGAAAGGGAATCTCTATCAGAATTACATGACCAACACATATATGTTTCTGACTGGGAGACCTGTGTTGTTTTGATTAGATTCTATAGAAGTTAGATGCTATTTTCACTGAGATTATACAATTTTTATAGATATTTTCTAAATTCCAATATTCAGACATATTTTCTAACCAGTGCTGTAACTGAATCCATTATATCTTATTAGGATGACCACATTCTAGCCGCAATTCCTCAAAAGTTTTAATTACTGACATGGCCTACAAATTGCCAAATTTCCAAACAACTGACAGTTGCCATGATCTCCAATTGATCATGGGTTTTTTTTTCCATTCTTAACTGATCATTATTCCATAATTAATGCTGTAACAGTTGCTTTTAATACCAAGCTATCCTTAAGGACTTAGGGAAGTTTTATACCAGGTACTAATAACAAAGAATATGGCTTGAGTATTTCTCTTTTGATAGTGAGACATATTGGTTCATCTCCATCCAGCTAATTTTTTGATAAATGAGGGACATGTTTACTACAGTGTGCTAATGGTTAGTGCAAGGTTTACATGTGTGTGATAACTGTTAGCACGTGTTAAATATGTCCCTTGTTTAAAATCCACCTAGCACAGGTAGAGGTAGAGAGTGGGTGGGTGGGTTAAGCACGGAGTGCAGACACTGCACACGAAGGATGTCGATAGTGTGTGCTCATCCTCAATGTTGCAGTTGGTGCAGGTGCACTTACTGTCACCTCTATGGGTAGCAGTAGCTGCAACTGTGGCTCTCGTGACAATCAGATTCCCATGGGGTGGTACCGGAGCCACATTTACTGCAGGGAGCATGTTGTGCATGCCCCCATTTGTTAGTACAGATCCAGAACCACCCCACACTAATTTTTGAGACTGAACATTTGGTAAACTACCGTATTTTTCTGAACATACCCCTGAATTCAGCATTTGGCTAGTTCTTTGTCTCATTTTATAGGATGACTAATGATCTAATGTCAAACGCAGTACCTGATTGAAATCATCACCCGCAATAATTGGAGAGTTACCAGTCTCCAGCAGCATAGTTGCAACCTTGCAAAACAATTCTGAAAGGTCTGTAGTTGGGATATAAATATTACATAGAGTCAGCCTGTCACTACCCATCTCCAATACATGCTTGCCCCAACATCCTTCATCATCAGATATTTGAGATTTTATTTTAATGGCAAAAAATCTTCCCCTAGAAAATGGTTGCCCCATTTATTTCCATCACACTGCTGAGAAGAGCTCGACCGCAAACCATTTATCAGTTAGCTTTTATGATTCTTTATGATTTGAATGTGTTTCTTGTAGAAAATCATATGTGGTTCTTCATTTACTAAAATAAAGTGTTATTTTCTTTTTCTTCATGAGGTTATTCCCTTCACATTTAAAGAAAGCATTTCCAAGTCATACTGCACTTAAAACAAAATGTTGAACTGTATATGCTGGAGAGCATGTCACAATAAATTCCGGTCCAGAGCAATTTGGATTATGTGACAAACAAAACCAGTCTCTCTTGAGGTACTATTTGCCTAAAAAAAATTCACACTCACAGTGAAAGAACAGAGCATCAACTTGAACAGAAGTAAGCATTGTAAAACAATAACCAGTGTACTTTTGACCCAACAGCTGCCATGAGAAAGGCCATTCTGAGGCTGAACAAAAGAAAACTCTAGCACTCGTGCATTCTACAGTTTGAGCCATTTTATAATCAGCATATAAAGGAATAGGCAGAAATCATACCACCAATCTGATATTAGTGTGTACCATAACATTAGAGATGTGCTTTTGCTAGCATCCATTTGGTGTTACACACCTTAAAAATGTTATTGCAAACAAAATCAATTTAATGCACATTAACCTATAAATTAACACTATAAAGGACCCCGGCTCTCGCCCTCCAGGCGAATGGGCAGTGGGGCTGAGAACCGGGCTGAGAACAGCCATCCATTCATCCGGGGGGGGGGGAGGGGAGAGGGGTAGAGGTTGGCGGGAAAATAGGAGAGTCGGAGCAGGCTCAGTTGGCACCTACTATGGCAGGCTTGGGCCGAGAGAGCAGAGGAGCTGGAAGCGGTATCATCATCTTCAGCAGCATTTTATCATCTTCGGCAGCGGTTTTTGGTATTTGTGCGGCTTTGCGGGAGCATCGGGCCTTTCCGGTGGGGTTGGTTTCAGTGTGATGTCACCCATCTTTTGTGTCTGCTGAAGGTTTTGTGAAGGGCAGGCGTAGGATCGACGCCAGTGGCCGGTGCCATGTGGCATTAGTGAGGGAGCATGGTTGGCAGGTGCGGGCTGTTCGGATGCGGCGGTCGGGGTTCCGGCAGCTGGATCAGGGTGTGTTTTAACTTCCGGGGGTTTAGGTGAGGTTTGTTGGGTGGGTTCTGGGTGGTCCGGCCTTCTCGGCGTAGTTTGGCTTGGCAGTTGTGACGTGTGGGCTGATAGTTGGAGGGCTGGGGATTAGTGAGGAGTGGCAGTGCGTTTGCGCGGTGTGGATTGGCGATACTTGGTTTATGTGCATTTGTTGTTGTGGGGGTTGCATGTTTCAGGGCCAAATGGGATTGCTTGGGGTCTGGGTGACAGATGTGGGTGTGGTGAAAAGGGGAAGGGGGTAGGTGGGTGGGGTAGAGTGAGGATGGGACTGGAGGTTTGGTGGTGGTGCCGCTCCTGCAGAGCACATGGCCCCTGGTAAACCAAAAGGGGACAAGGCCTCGGTTCAGATGGCGCGAGGGCCTTCCAAGCGGCAGGTGAAGCCGCCGGCACATTTTAGTGTGGAGGGTGGTGCAAGTGTTGGTGCCAGCGTGGCACGTGGAAAAGGGGAGAGGAGGGTAGGAGCCAGGGGATCCAGTAAGGGGAGGAGTGCAAGGTATCGAGCGGGGTGAGGTTGGGGAAATGGGGCTTGTAGGTGGGATGAAGGGGGGCTGGGTTCGAGTGGAGGGGCAAAAGGGGACATGGCTACCATGGTGACAGACCTGCCTGTGGGTGGTGAGCAACCTGGTTCCAGTGCAGACTGGCAGCGGAGGGTGACTGCGGCAGTGGAGGATCCAGGTCTGTATATCATGCCTGTGGAAGGGGAGGAGCTGGAGTGGGTGAGTGGGCGCCAGTTGGGGCGGTCGAAACAGCGTGACCATTTGGTTTGTCAGACATTACGGAATAAGAAGTTTTTGAAAAGTCTGCAGTGGGTAGTGAGTCGCATGCCTTGCGAGAAGCGCCAGCGTCGCTTGGGTGATGAGTCAGCTGTGCAGGTGTGGGATACGTCTGATTCTTGGGATTCATCTTATTCGTCATTGTCTGACGACTCTGACTTGGAGGATGAGGGGATGGGCTAATGCAGTGTTGACTGCATGGGACCTAGTGCCGCGGAACAGGTAGCAGAGGTGTGGGTCTGTCCCGCAGGTAGAGGAGAGTGGGCACACGTTCAACAGGATTTTTCCGTTGGACAGTCATGTGTCTCAGAAATTGAGAGTGAAAGTGTTACATGGATGTTATGTGGATATATTTTCGCTATTGGCCCATGATCAGGATGTTGGGGATAAGAAGAAGGGGGACAGTTCTAAGGAAGAGGGGCAAAGCGAGGGTGCCCAAAACTATTAAGAACCGGCTGTTGGTCTTTTATGTTTTTTTCGTTATTGGGAGGCGCGAAACTAGCCCTTTACCTGGGTCTATTGTGTTACTTGGATGTGAATCTCCATACACATAGAACTTACGGGGGCTGGCGGTAGCTCAATTATGATAAACAGTTTCGGAAGAGCTTGGCAAAACAAAAGAGCGAGGAAGTCAGGACATGGACATTTGGTTGACTGAGATGACCCCTTCTTAGCCCCTGTTTGGGAAGCACGGGGGTGCAAGCTTTCTCGGATCAGCTCCCGGGGTGTCTGGGTTGCAAGGGGGTAGGAATGGGTGGTGGGGAGGGTTGGGTAGGGGAGCAGGACTTCCGAGCAGCAAGGGCAATTTTCTTCTGGCGGGTGGGTTTCAGAACTTCGGAGGGAGAGCACCTGTTTCCAATTCAATCCTGGGAAATGTGACCACCTGGGGTGTCGTTTCAAACATAGATGCTCCATGTGTGGGGACAGGCATCAGGCCTTTTGGTGCTTCGACAGGGGCATTGGGCTGCTGCAGTGTGGACTGGTGCAGTCAGGCGGTATTAATTTCTCAATGGTCCCTGGACAAGGCTCCATCCCCCATTAACCTGGGAGTCTTAGGGAGTTGGTTGCACGGGTACCCAGATGTGAACGCTGAGAGGTTATTGCGGGACGGTTTTCGGGAGGGGTTTGTGATTCCTTTTGTGGGCCCACCTCTTTCCCACCATGCTCATAACTCTCCTTCGGTGATTCAGTTGGCAGAAGTAGTTGTCAGCAAGTTGCAGAAGGAACTGGAGTTGGGCAGAATCGCAGGTCCCTTTGAGATTCCTCCGTTCCACAATTTGGTAGTGTCTCCATTGGCGGTTATATCAAAGGAGGAGCTGGGCAAGTACCACCTCATTCACAATTTGTTGTGCTCGGTGAGGTGTGGTATGAATGACTTCATTGATTCGGCTCTTTGTTCAGTACAATATGCTTCTTTTGATTCTGCTGTACACCTGTTGCAAAGGGCGGGATGGGGGGGCGCTGATGGCAAAGACAGATGTGGAGTCTGCATTTCAGTTGCTCCCCATTCATCCCAGTTTCTTTTATTTGCTGGACTTTCATTTTCAGGGGCAATATTTTGTTGACAAGTGTATGCCTATGGATTGTTCAATGGCCTCTGCCTGTTTTAAAGCCTTTTCCTCCTTTCCTCATTGGGTTTTCCAACGGGTGGCAGTCTGGCTCCATGGTGCACTATTTGGATGACTTTCTGGTGGTGGCATCAGCGGGGTCACCAGAGTGTAGGCAGCTGTTGGGGGTCTTCCAGCAGGTGGCAGAGGTCTTGGGCATGCCACTAGCAGAGGAAAAGACAGAGGGGCTTGTGACTTCACTTACATTCCTCGGTATTGAATTAGATTCCATCACTATGGAATCTTGGTTTCCAGCAGAGGTAGTCTCGAAGTTAGGAAAGTTGATTCAGCAGGCCCTGTCCAGGTCTAAAATGACGTTGGAGCAGGTGCAGGAGCTGTTAGGACACTTCAATTTTGCTAGTCGAGTAATACTGATGGGTCATGTGTTCACGCACCAGTTGGCTTTCCTGATGCGGGGGGGGGGGCGGGTGCGGAAGAAGCATCACTTCTTGCATTAGAGCAGCAGTATACAGGCTGACTTAGGCATTTGGGTGGAGTTTTTGAAGACTTCCAATGGGGTGTGTACGTGGCAGTCACCGATGGTGTCCAATCATGATCTTGAATTCTATACGGATGCCTCCAGGGGGAATTGTTTCAGAATCTATTTGGATTTGTGTGCGGAGCCCTGGCCTGAGGCATGGAAGGAGTAGGGCTGGTGTCGTCACATTACATTTTTAGAGCTGTTCCCAATTTGGGTGGCATTGCGGCTTTGGGGTGAATGCTTCTGTAATCGGCGTTTGCTCTTGCGTTCCGATAAAGAGTAGTTACTCACCTGTAACAGGTGTTCTCCAGGAGCAGCAGGAATCAGTCCTCACTTATGGGTGACATCGGCACCGATGGAGCCCCTGTGCGGAGCATTTCCCCAGCTTTCTATGAAAGCCTTTGGGAATACTACACGCATGCGCGGTCCCCTTCCCGCCTAAAGGTGCCATTTTGCTCAGTCAAATGACATAGCTAAAAAACAGCACACAAAAATGAAAAAATTAACTATGTACAACTGCAACTCCCAGGGGAGGAGGGAGGGTTGTGAGGACTGATTCCTGCTGCTCCTGGAGAACACCTGTTACAGGTGAGTAACTACTCTTTCTCCAGGACCAAGCAGGAAGTCACTCCTCACTTATGGGACTCCCCAGCTTCAGGCTACCGGGGACCCAGAGCTGAAAAATGAGCTCCCTCTAGCCTCAGCATCAGAGAAAGGATTTCACTGAAACATACCTCCACCGGTAGCCCAACCAGAGGGCTGGAGGGTAAGAGTTGCCTAAACCTCAAAGAGATTCTGGAGCACTGCCTGACCGAAAGCACTGTCCCTGTGGGACTCCCTCTCCAGGCAGTAATGGGCAGCAAAAGTCTGGCTTGAGGACCAAGTTGCAGCCCTGCAGATGTCTGCCAACGGTACAGAGCGGAGATGAGCTACTGAGGCAGCCATTGCCCTGACACGGTGGGCCGTGACCCAACCCTGCAAAGGAAGGTCAGCTGCCCTGTAAGCCCAGGTGATACAGTCAGCCACCCAGAGTGACAAGGTACGCTTGGACACAGGTACCCCCAAGTTATTGGGGTCAAAAGATACGAAGAGCTGAGTAGCCCTTCTATGTCCCTGCGTATGCTCAAGGTAGAAGGACAAGGCCCTCCTACAGTCCAGGGTATGCAGGACTGTTTCAGCCCGGCTTGCATGGTGCCTAAGGAAGAATGTTGGAAGAACCACCTCTTGGTTGAGATGGAAAGAGGAGACAACCTTGGGGAGGAACTTAGGATGAGTCCTAAGGAAGGCACTAAGGATGAGTCCTAAGGAAGGCACTTAGGATGAGTCCTAAGGAAGGCACTCAAATACCACCTTTTCCTCCAATACTACCCAACCAGCAATGGCACCTAGGTATTCCCTCTGAAGAAATGACCCACTTGGAAACGACCCTTACTTTCATTATGATATTGTTATTCAATTCTAGCCGTGTAAATATCTCATGTATATAGTTTACCCCTGTTATCCAAGTTTGTACCCCTGTTCAATGTAAAACCAAACAGCTTGTTGTTATGGTCGTTGTGTTATAATGTGAACCGCGCTGATGCCGAATAGTGCGGTATATAAGAAATTGTAATAAATAAATAAAATAATAATAAATACCCTGTTCCTATAGAAGCAAGTGTACGGCCTGTCACAGACCAGGGCTTGAAGTTCACTCACTCGCCTGGCCGAGGTCAAGGCCACTAGGAGTAGAGTCTTCCAGGATAGGAAGCGTAAAGGACATGTAGCCATGGGCTTAAAAGGTGGGCGAGTAAGTTGCTGCAAGACCACATTCAACTCCCACTCAGGGGCTGGTGGACGGAGAGGAGGCTTGAGCAGTAGTAAGCCTCTGAGAAATCTGGACACCAAGGAGTGAACTGACAAAGAATGTCCCTCCACCAGAGAGTGATGAGCTGCCAGAGCAGAGAGGTGGACCCGAACAGAATTGGACTTAAGGCCCTGATTGGACAAGTGCAGTAGGTACTGGAGCACTACTGGCACAGTACAGGTGAAAGGATCTTCCTTGTGTTGCTGACACCACAAGGAGAACCTTCTCCACTTTAGAGCATATGTCTTCCTGGTGGATTGCTTTCTAGAGGCCAAGGCCACCTCTTCCACTTCCTGAGGTAGGCCCCAGGGAGCCAAGACTACCCTTGCAGCCTCCATGCCATCAGATGTAGAGATTTGAGATTGGGATGCAGAAGGGAACCCTGATCCTGAGATAGAAGGTCGGGTTGGAATCCCAGAGGCAGGGGTGTCTCCACTGCCAGCTGAAGTAGCAGGGGGAACCAGGGATGCCTCAGCCACCTGGGAGCAACCAGAAGTACTGAGGCCTTATCCCTGAGAATCTTGAACAAGGTTCGGGCCACCAGAGGTGTGGGAGGAAACGCATAGAGCAGGCCCTGGGACCAAGAAATCAGGAAGGCATCCGCCGCCACCCTTAGGGGAATGCGGTTGCCTGGAACAAAACCTGGGCAGTTGGTGATTCAGGGGACTGGCAAAGAGATCCATGGATGGAAGTCTCCATTTTAGGAAAATCTGTTGAACCACCAAAGGGTGCAGCTTCCACTCGTGGGGCTGCAGAATTCTGCTTAAGCGGTCTGCCAGAAAGTTCTGCTGGCCAGGAAGATAAACAACCCTCAGCAACATCTGGTGCCTGAGGGCAAAAGAGCAAAGGGCCTGTGCTTCCAGGCATAGAGGCCTGGACCCAGTGCCGCCCTGTTTGTTCACATAGAACATGGCCACTTGGTTGTCTTTCTGAACTAGAACAGACTGGTGGGCCAAGATGTGAGAAAAAGCCTTGAGGGCTAAGCAAATAGCCCGCAGTTCCAGTAGGTTGATCTGTTGCGTGGCTTCCCATGGGGACCAGAGACCTTGGGTGCAGCTCTCTTGACAGTGTGCACCCCAGCCTTGTAAAGAGGCATCAGTTGTTAATACCACCATGGGGGCAGGCACCTGAAAAGGCACCCCCTGAAGCAAGTTGGGGGGGGGGGGTGTAGCCACCACTGAAGAGACTTCAGGAGAGGCTTTGATACCCTTACTTTGTCTGCTAGGCTTCCTGTGGCCTGCTTCCATTGAGTTCTGAGGCACCACTGTGCAGGCCTCATGTGGAGGCGAGCAT
Organism: Ichthyophis bannanicus; assembly: GCA_033557465.1. Taxonomy (NCBI): domain Eukaryota; kingdom Metazoa; phylum Chordata; class Amphibia; order Gymnophiona; family Ichthyophiidae; genus Ichthyophis; species Ichthyophis bannanicus. The sequence goes on along the minus strand of CM066032.1, from coordinate 366,089,260 downwards.
TGGGGGTCACATGCACAGTCCATGCCATGTGTCCCAGGAGCTGCAGATAGAGCCTGGCAGGAACCAATGGCAGACTGAGAAACCGGGATGCCAACTCCATGAGCCTCTGAGCTCGGTCCTCTGGCAAATAAGCCCTTGCTTGCAGAGAGTCCAGCCGTGCTCCTATGAACTCAAGGTTCTGGGAGGGGAGAAAAGTGGACTTTGAGAAGTTTATGACAAAGCCCAGGTCTTGAAGGAGTGTGACAGTCCTGAAGATGGCCTGTGTAAAGGGTCCATTATTCCTTTCCCAGCACTTCTTCTCACTAACCCTTGGGACGTCCGTCTGGGTCGAGGAATCACCTTACCTTCTTTGTCTGGAATCCAGGGGAACAAACACACACACACACCTGCACATAAGTGGTATGCAGTTTATTCCAAAGGGTGGAGGGATTGTCCGTATTTTATACATTATCAGAAACATATTCATACGTCATCCACCCATCTTCTGGGGGCCCACTATAGTTTATCAGTAACTAATGCAAAAACAAGTCATCCTTGAGTAGAACAATCAGTTTAGCTTATACAGCACATTCCTTTTTCCATACCCACCAGAATGTACAAAGGGCACACACATAGGATTCTGATTTCTATAGGATTCTAATTTCTCTTGTGCAGGCCTCTTCTATATGCACTTAAACTAAGCATTATTATTACAAAGGGCACATATATAGGATTCTGATTTCCCTAACAATCCCCCCTTTGGGCCTGCATAGGCCCACTATAAGAACAGCCTAACAATCTACTACAAAATAACTAAACAGACATTATTAATGGAACATCTGTATGTGGCAGCTCAGGTACATCAGCCACCATAAAATCAGGAGTATAGAAATACAAAAAAGTGGTAGAGCTTTGTAGGGCCTTTCAACAACAGTCAAGAACAAATGAATATACAACAAAAAAGAACAAGAATTATAAAACCACTCAATAGGGCAATAAGCAGCCCTTTGAGACCACCCCAAAGAAAGATACATCAGAGAGTAATCATGAGAAACTTCCCTGTAGTTGAAGAACAATATAGAGCAGTATTAGACAGGCTAAAAGCAGAAACAATAAAACAATCTGTAGCATTAAAACTAGAGACAGTTTACAATGAGCAAGGGCCCTAGTTATATCCCAAAGAGGGGCGAGTAACACCAATGTTATACAAGAAAGTAGAAAAAGATCCTTTTGAGGTGAGAGGCCTAAGAAGGTTCAAGGCATTTGTGGTTGGGCCTCAGGGCGATGTTTCCTCGGGTTCTTCTTGGCCTATTCCCCCCTGCCTAGTCATGTCTCTTCAGAGGCATAAATATGCAAGGTTAGAACATAAGAACATAAGATATGCCATACTGGGTCAGACCAAGGTCCATCAAGCCCAGCATTCTGTTTCCAACAGTGGCCAATCTAGGTCATACGTACCTAGCAGTTTCCCCAAGGGACACAGGTTCCACAATGCTTGTACTGGTTCAAGCATTGATATCCTGGGTCCCTTCTTAATAATGGTTTATGGACCTTTCCTCCAGGAACTTGTCCAAACCTTTTTTAAACCCAGCTACACTAAAAGCCTTTACTACATCCTCCGGTAACAAATTCCAGAGTTTGATTACACGTTGAGTGAAAAAATATTTTCTTTTATTAGTCTTAAACAGTTTACCCTGTAGCTTCATTGCATGTCCCCTAGTCTTTCCATATTCTGATAAGGTAAACAATCGATCTACGTTTCCCCGTTCCACTCCATTAATTTATAGACTTCTATCATATCTTCCCTCAGCCGTCTCTTCTCCAGGCTAAAGAGCCCCAACCTTTTTAGCCTTTCTTCATAGGAGTAGCCTTCCATCCCCTTTACCATTTTGGTGGCTCTTCTCTGAACCTTTTCTAAAATCGCTATATCCTTTTTAAGATACGGCGACCAGAATTGCACACAATATTCAAGGTGCGGTCTCACCATGGAACGATATAGAGGCATTATAATATCTTCTGTTTTATTTTCCATTCCTTTCCTTATCATACCTAGCATTCTATTTGCTCTCTTGGCCGCCGCTGCACACTGGGCCGAGGGTTTTAACAAGGTATCCACAATGACGCCTAAATCTTTTTCCTGGGTGGTGGTTCCTAATGTGGAACCTTGCATCGTGTAACCATAGTTTGGGTTGTTCTTCCCTAGGTGCATAACCTTGCACTTCTCCACATTAAATTTCATCTGCCATTTTGATGCCCAGTCTTCCAATTTATCAAGATCCTCTTGCAATTTTCCACAATCCTCCTGGGTTTCAACAACTCTAAATAGTTTTGTGTCATCTGCAAATTTGATAACCTCACTTGTTGTTCCACTTTCCAGGTCATTTATGAATATGTCAAAAAGCAGCGGACCCAGCACAGATCCCTGGGGTACACCACTATTCACCTTTCTCCATTGGGAAAATTGGCCATTTAGCCCTACCCTCTGCTTTCTATCTTTTAACCAGTTCCTGATCCACAGTAGTACACTGCCTCCTATCCCATGACTCTTTAGTTTTGCCAAAAGTCTCTCATGAGGGACTTTTTCAAAGGCTTTCTGAAAGTCCAGATACACAATATCAACCGACTCACCTTTGTCCACCTGTTTATTCACTCCTTCCAAAAAACATAACAGATTAGTAAGACAAGATCTTCCTTGTCTAAAGCCATGTTGGCTGTCTCCCATTAGGTCGTGACTATCTACATGCTGAGTAATTTTATTCTTTATGATGGTTTCTACCATTTTTCCCGGTACTGATGTCAGGCTCACCGGTCTGTAGTTTCCCGGATCACCCCTCGAACCCTTTTTAAAAATTGGTGTTACATTGGCGATCCTCCAATCCTCAGGTATTAGAGATGATTTTAATGATAGTTCACAGATTACTGATAGCAGGTCTGCAATCTCAAATTTCAGTTCTTTCAACACCCTTGGATGTATACCATCCGGCCCAGGTGATTTGCTACTCTTCAGTTTATCTAATAGTTGTAAGACATCTTCCCGATGTATTGATATTTCCTTCAATTCTTCCACACCTTTAAATACCACTTCAGTCATGGGTAACATCATGTTCTTCAGGCCTTGTGGGTCCTTGAGAAGTCTTAAAGCAGTCAGAATTCCGGTGGCCCAGATCATCACACTCGGAGAAGCACGTTTATTGCCTTTTCCAAGGCTGTAGCCTCACCTTCTGTCTCTCTCTCTCTCGGTTATCTTTTTTATTTGTTTTTTTTTTTTTTCAAACCTCTCCTAGATCGTTGCTAATTAAAATTTTGTTTATCCAATCAACTCAAGTTAATGTTATTGTTTTATTTGTCTACTAACTTTACAAATATTCTCATGTTTCCTGGGAACTAAGTTTCATCTTTCCACTAAATAAGATCTATATGCTTGGGAACAGAGCAATTTCAGATCAGCCTCTTTCCAAAATTCTATAATTTTTATGTGTACTGAACCTCTACATAATGTACTGCTAGAACAAGTATTTTGGTAACATAAGGTGCAAGTGTGTAAACTAAAGAAAACTTGTATGTCATAGTGCTACAATATACTGTATTACTAAAACTGAAATGTTAAAAACGTTTTCTCTCTGGACCCCAACACATCAAATCAGAAATATAGCCAGCACCCATGGTGCTACTGTCCTGTTCGTCAGTCATCAGCACCGAGCTTAACAATGCAAAGTAATTAACTTAAAATCTTACAGTTCAAGAAACAGACATTCAAATAACATGAAACTGCAAAGAGGTGAATTCAAAATCATGCTTTGTCACATTTAAATTAAAATCTTATACATAATACTTGAGACTGGTATCAAACTGATCTGAAACAATGAAATTATGTTAAAGCAATCTACTTAGAGTAACAGTTCAACCTTGATGTTATCTCAAACACAGCAAAGTAAACAGCAAGTCTGTCTTGAGTCCAAATTCCTTCAGGCAAATGCAGATAGCTGAACAAGAGTCCTAAATACTAAAAGTTTAAAAAGAAAAAGTTGCCTGAGAATTGTCACTAATTGTGATTGCTATTAAATTCCTATAGTTACAACTCTATGTGTTTCTATAATATATGAACAATAATTATGACCTCTGAGGTGCTTGCCACAAAATATAAAAATCATTGGGTTTTTTTTTAAACTCTTTAACCATTTGTGCCTTCTGTAGCCCACGGGAGGGGCTGCCCCCTTTCCCTCTCTCTTCTTTGTTCTCTTTGTTAAGTTTCTGGTTTCATTTCTTATGTTGTAGGGGGAAGAGATAGCCCCAACCTAATTTTTTTCCAGGACACCCTAAATCCTTTCATTCCCAAGAAATGCAGCAGATTATGAATGACTTCTATCACAACTGGTTTCTCCTGCTCTGAACATAGAAGATCATCTACATAGTGCCTAGGGAGCAGGCTCAAACATATACCTCAAATCTACAATACTAAACCATTTGCGTTCATGCAAAATTTAGCTCAATATTTTTAACCAAAAGCATAAATATACAAATCAAGGGTTTCTTTTGAAATAAGGTTTTCAAAGGAAAGTATCCGTTGCTAGGTCTGGACAATCTTATTCAGATTCCTTAAATCCTGCACCAACCAGCAAATAAAAGAAAAACAATATTAACTGTAAACAAAACATATATATTTTTTCAGCTTGTTGGGAAGGACACTAAGGAGTTACTTATTTGGGAAACTTCTGTTTCAGTTCGTATTTAAACAAGAAACAAATCAAAGCTTACAAGTGCTTTCTTAAGAAATTTCACCCTGCATAATGAACTAGACCCTCGGGGTATTTGGAGCGCACCCCACTCCCCGAATTCCTCCACTATTTACATTATACATCTCACTCACACACAATCAGTCTCAGTTCCCAATAGAATATAGAAACCACCAAGGTAGATACCAAAGTCCCCCTTTTCCTTACCTCGATCTGTGCACAGAATTTACTGGGGTGCTGCAGTGCCTGCTTTTTTAATTCACTGTTACAGTCCAATTCACAATACCTCTAGTTACCTAGGATCATTACCAGCTAGTAAAGAGACCTCTCCGCAGAAAAGGAGGTGAGACTGTTGAAATCAACAGGACGCGTCTTTGCACCTCCACTCAGCAGGAGTCACTCCACCGTGGGAAAATCCCAGCGAGCCCCAGCTGTTATTTACACCTTTACCTGTGGCCAATTCACCTTTAGCCAAGCTGGCCAATGAGACTCTGAGAGGGATATTGTGAAGCAGATTAAGAGCTCTTTTAGTATTTCATTATTCAGTACATTGCTATAGCAATGGGTGTCTAAATACAGACACACCCTTTTACATATCTCAGTGACAGTTATACCGTTGTTGAGTACAAAAGTAATTTTCTTTCTATTTAGCTTGTCTTGGCAATAAATAGACACTCTGCAAACAAATAATAATTTACGTTTTAGTATGCTATTTAACTTTAAGTTTCTGTTCTGTCTGCCTGTCCGTAACCTTTGAACACAAAGAACAGGAAGGGAGGGGGAGGGAAGAGCAAATCAGTGGAAGAATAAACAAACACCACTTGTCACTTGCATTCCAGAGTCATCAGTTCTAGAGAGGGGGGGGGGGGGGTGTCGTATAGGCACAGAGATAAACTAAGCACAGTAAACATGCTAACAGGCTTATTCAGCAGAATCCTGTAACTTACACTGACAATTTATGTAGAATGGCTGTTTTTTAGCTGCAGTTTTAAAACTTATCACAACATATAGCAGAACATGCACTCCCCGCGGATTCTGGAGCGGCCCCCTCACCTTGGGACCCCCCCATCCTCTAATTAATTCACAACAAACGCACATCTGGCCACTTGCTGTCTGCACAGTACCTGTCACTAGCGCTATATCGCTTCAGAGTATGGCAGGGGCATTTTGCCAAACTCACACAGGCACACAAGCACACAGAGAAGGATAAGGATATTACCACAGACCCAGCAGGACGTCCCTGTTATTCACTGCGCTACCCAAGCGCATATTCCCAGCGCTACCCGAGCACATATTCCCAGCGCTACCGAAGCGCATTTTCCCAGCGCTACCAAAGCGCATTTTTCCAAGACGAGCTACCAAAGCAACGTCAATTAAAAAATCTTTGTGCAGCTACCAAAGCTGCTTCAATTTAGAAAGTGCATCGGGGAAATCCAAATTTCTGACACCAAATGTAAAGGGTCCATTATTCCTTTCCCAGCACTTCTTATCACTAACCCTTGGGACGTCCGTCTGGGTCGAGGAATCACCTTACCTTCTTTGTCTGGAATCCAGGGGAACAAACACACACACACCTGCACATAAGTGGTATGCAGTTTATTCCAAAAGGTGGAGGGATTGTCCGTATTTTATACATTATCAGAAACATATTCATACGTCATCCACCCATCTTCTGGGGGCCCACTATAGTTTATCAGTAACTAATGCAAAAACAAGTCATCCTTGAGTAGAACAATCAGTTTAGCTTATACAGCAAATTCCTTTTTCCATACCCACCAGAATGTACAAAGGGCACACACATAGGATTCTGATTTCTATAGGATTCTAATTTCTCTTGTGTAGGCCTCTTCTATATGCACTTAAACTAAGCATTATTATTACAAAGGGCACATATATAGGATTCTGATTTCCCTAACAGCCTGCCTGGCCTCCTGGTAGGTCTGACCCCGGATGAGACAGTCGTCCAGATAGGGGAAGACAAATATTCCTTGAGTCCTCAAGTAAGCTGCCACCACAGCTAGGCACTTTGTAAAGACCCGTGGGGAGGAAGTTAGGCCAAAAGGCAGCACCCTGTATTGGTAATGGTTTCCTCCCACCACGAACCTGAGGTACTTTCTGTGGTCTGGATGAATGAGGATGTGAGTGTACGCATCCTTTAGATCTAAGGAACATAGCCAATCTCCCTGCTGGAGGTAGGACAGAAGTGTTCCAAGAGTAAGCATCTTGAACTTCTCTTTCTCCTTGTTGAGGTTTCTGAGGTCTAGGATAGGCCTTAGGCCTCCTGTCCTCTTTGGCACCAGAAAATACCTGGAGTAGAACCCGTGCCCCTGTAGGCGAGGAGGTACTGGCTCCACTGCCTTGTCCAGAAGCAGACCCTGAAGTTCTTGGAGGAGGAGGGCGGTGTGCAGGAGAGGCCTCAGAGGTTCTCCTGGAAAATAGACAGGAGGTAGTTGTTGGAAATGAAGCATATAGCCTCGGTGAATGATGCTTAAAACACAAGCATCCCCTGTAATCGGTGGCCACCGGTGGGCAAACAGGGCTAAACGACCTCCTGTGCAGGGATGGGACAGCAGGGACGGAGAGGCTATGCCTTGGGAGTCAAAAACCCCCTCCCTGCTGGGTAGGAGAAGGAGCCGGAGGCTTGGGGGTCTTCTGCCTACGGGGCCCATGTCCCTGCCCCTTGGCCTGCTGCCCCTGAGGGGGAGCTGGGGAGGCCTGGTATTGAGGGAAAGGTTTGTAGGCAGACACCTTTCTCGGGTAGAAGGACTTTTTACCCGAGCCCTTCTTTTTGTGAGAAGGGGCAGACGTTTTTCTGGACAGCCTAGTCCTGGTCAGGTGCTCGGTCTCGAGCTCAGCAGCCTTCTTGGCCATGGGCTTGCCAAAAAGGTTCTCACCTCGGCAAGGGACATCGACCAACTTGTCCTGAACCCAAGGCTCGAGGTCCGATGACTGCAGCCATGCCTGGCGTCAGGCCGCGATGCCGGCGGCCGCCACACGAGCCGAAGCCTCGAAGCCATCGTAGGCCGCTCGGGACATGAATTTGGAACAGTCCCGGATCCCTGAACACAAAGATTGGAACCTCTGCAAAGGTTCCCCGGAGAGACCAGCAGAGAACCCGGCAAGCTCCTTTGCCAGGTCTCGGAGGAACATGCCCATGCACAGCTGGCATGACTGGACACGGCAAACAAGCATCGAGCCCTGGAAGCACTTTCTGTCGAAAGCATCCAGGTTCCGGGCCTCCCTACCGGGGGGGCACCGCAGAGTGCATCTTCTGGCTCTTCAGTCGATGCATGGCCGATTCCACCACCATGGAATGGTGCGGCAGCTGCGCCTTTTGAAAGCCAGGGCTCTTACGGAGTCGATAAATGGAATCGACTCGCTTGCTCGATACCGGCGCTGAGGCCAGTGCCTCCCACATCCGGAAGAGGAGCCGTTCCAGCATCGGAGGAACCGGCACAGTAAAGGCCTCCTTCGGAGGAGAGTCATACTGGAGGGCCTCGAGCTCCTCGGCTCGAGGCTCCTCCTTGGGGTCGGCGGGAATCTCCAAGGCCTTGGCCATGTCCCGCACGAACTCCGAGAACCGGGTGTCCTCCGGAGGGGACCTACTCCGGGGCTCGGACTGCGGTATCGGGGGACTCCTCTTCCTCCATCTCCCAGGCTGACTCATCAGAAGAGTCGTCGAGGGGCTCCGACCACGCGGGTCAAGGTGGCACCCACCCCGACGCCGAAGGCACCGGCATCGACGCCCTCGGTTCCAAGCAGGAGGTCGAGAGAGACCTTGACCGAGGACGACCTCGAGCCTTCATGGTCTCGAGTATCGGCTTGGTCTCCAGGGTCGACTTCGACGTCGATGTCCCGGTGGTCGGGGCAGATGCACCAGCGAGGCTGGCCATCAGTACCCGCTGATGCTCCATGAAGGCAGACAATCTGCACTCCAAGGCTGTCAGCCTGAGTCCAAGCTCAGGAGACTCAGCAGCTACCGACTCGGGCCCCAGCGGCGCCGGGCCTGACGTCGGCTCCCTCGGAGGAGAGTCCATGAGGACTATAGGATTTACTTGTCTGACGGTCTCCGGCTCTACACGAGGTACTTTGGATGGCTTCTCCTGCTCCAAAGGCCCGGGACGGCGGTTGGGGGTCTTAGACCTGGCCCTCGAGGAACCAGGGACCTCTTCCGACGCCGCCCTCATGAGCCGTTTCTTCCTCTTGCATTCCCGGTCGGGGGTCCCCTGTCCAAGGAACCCCGGCAATGCTCGGGATCAGATTCCCGAGATGTCGAGGCCTGAGACGAAGTCCGGGCCCAGCCAGAGGCAGAATCCGAAAAAATCCTTTCCTTCTGGTGCTTCGAAGTGCCTTGGTGGACATTTTACCACACAGGCCACAGATCATGGGGTCATGATCTGGGCCGAGGCACCGAAGGCAGCAGTCGTGTGTGTCGGTGAGAGACATTAGTTTCTTGCACCAATCACACTTCTTGAAACCACTGGAAGCCATCGGGGAAAAAAGGGCCCCCGCGAGGTCAAAAGACCGGCCTTCCAGGGAAAAACAGAAAAAAGGGTGCGAACGCCAGCCACGAAGGGCAAAAACCGCAAAATAAGGAACAGGCTCGATACCAGTGTACCGAACCCGGCGGTAAGGGAAACTGGCGTCAAAAGCGAAGAAATCTTCAGAAAAAAGTCAACTTTTCCCGGGTGACTAGGACGAACGTCTGAAGGGCTCCACGGAAAAAGAGAGACTGAGCAAGATGGCACCTTTAGGCGAGAAGGGTACCGCGCATGCATGTAGTATTCCCAAAGGCTTTCATAGAAAGTTGGGGAAATGCTCCGCACGGGGGCTCCATCGGCGCTGATGTCACCCATAAGTGAGGACTGACTTCCAGCTTGGTCCTGGAGAATATGGGAGTAGTGATGGTGATCAACCAGCAGTCGTCAAATTCCCCATTGGTGGTGGGTCTGCTGTATCAGTTGGTACTTCTGTCCTTACAGCTCAATGTTTTCCTGGGGGTTGATAATTCAGTTGCAGATGCTCTTTTTCATTTGCAGTTCCATGCCTTGACATTAGATGCGGACGCAGCCCATTCCCGGATCCCGAGGACTTGGTGGGATGTCCTTCCACTACACTTGGAGGTTTGTTGAAGGTGGCATTAGCAGAGCGTATGCAACTGGATGGCAACATTTCCTGATCTTGGTGCCCATTGGCGGTTAGAGGATAATGCAGGATGATGTATTGCACTTCCTGGAGTTGGCAGTGGAGCACCGTTTGTCGCCGCATGCACTTACTGTGGTGTTGGCGGCAGTGGCTTTGATGGTGAAGTTCTGCAGGTGCAGAACACAATATAAAGACGTGGGCAGTATATGGAACACACAACATTTATTGGTCCTTAAAAAGAGGGGCCAAACCCAACACAGGCCGTGTTTCGGTATATTTGCGGCATTCCTTTTTTTTTTTTTACTATATTTTGGTTGGATAGCACTTGTCCTAGAGCTCTTTTAAATAAATGTTTTTCATTTTTATTTCAGAAATCATCTTACGAGCGTCTACGGCAGTTTTACTTTATTCGTACACATTAGAATCCCCGCATTTATTTATTTGATCTGAAACACAGCAAGTCGGTAACACTGGTGCACATATATAAACTTACTAGTTCTGACACGTTTATAGTTTATCTCCCCTGTGCGTTGCTCCAATTTTGTTTTTTGTTTTTATAGTTGGAGGATACATAATAGCCAAATTTATTTGCATATGGGGTAATACTATATAATCCCTTGTACGGTTTTGCCGGCATGGGATACGTCATGATAGTTATATTTATAATGTGTATAGGGTAATACATAACAGTTAATTTAATATATATACAGTATGTATAACACATACACCTCTTGAGTATGTCTTAGTATTTCCTTGGAAAAGCATTTGTTGAATGAGGTTTTGTGAATTAGTAGTTAGATTTGTTACAGTATAATTCATATTATATTGCACTCATTGTTGGTTTTCAAATTGAGTATGTCCTATTGTATCCCTTCTGGGCTCAATCCTGATTAAGCACAATTGGATTTTACAGGGATTCGCTATCATTTAGGGTCCTCGACTTCATCAGTTGGCAGTTATTTCCACGGTCCTCAGGTACCTGTTTCTCTTATTCACTCCTGCTCTCATTCACTCCTCCTTTTTTGTGAAACAAGCAATTATAGCTAATCATAAAATAATTTATTTATTTATTGTTTTATCTTTTTCATCATTTAATTATCTAAATTATTATTTATTTTTTGAAACTTCATCCTTTGGATTTCTCCCTTTTTGATATTTATGGACATATTAATTTGTCACACATATATGGTTCAGTATAATTATTATTTATTCATTTTTATGTTCGCTTTCAGTTTTTATAATTTTATGATGTTCATAATCTACATGTTCTTAGATTACACACACAATTATGTCATAGTGCATTTATGATCTAATATTACTCTTTGTTGATTATTGTTACATTATTTTTAATCAGACATTTATATTTATTTATTATTATTTATTATTATTCTCTTAACATGTGGTAATATACAAAGTTTTCTAACAAGTTTTTTATTAGTTTTATGGTTTTTACTAGTTTGATGTTACTTGATCATGTCCCTATTTACAGTTCACATATCTTATTTGTTCTTTTATCTATGTTTTTAACATGATTTTAATGTTTATTTATATGTATTTTTAATGTATTATTATGATGTTTTTATTGTTTTTGGTGTGCCTCACCTCTGAAAAAGTACTAAACGAAACACGGCCTGTGTTGGGTTCGGCCCCTCTTTTTAAGGACCAATAAAAGTTGTGTGTTCCATATACTGCCCACGTCTTTGTATTGTGTTCTGTGCTCATCTGAGTGGCAGAGTGCTGTTTGCTTCCTGGTGGAAGTTCTGCGGGTGGCCAGACCCTACGGCATCCTTTGCAGTCTGTAAACTGGTGATGGGCTTTGCCAGAGCATGGTCAGACTTGATACGGCAACCACTGCGGCAGCCATGAGACCTTGTTGGCTCTCTTGGTGGTCTTGCCACGTGTTTGCTCTACCACCTTTGAGGTGGAGCTTTTTCAGGTTGCTTTTGTGTTCATCTTTTTTGCAGCACTGAGAGTGGGGGAGTAGGTGGCCTCCTCCAAGCACTCCCGGGGTGAGAGAGGCCTCCTGGTGGATGATGCCCTGCTCTTGGAGAAGGAAGTGTGGTTGCGGATCCTTCGGATTAAGACTGATCAGCTAGGGCGGGGCACATGGGTGTGTTTGCAGTTTGTTCCAGGTCTGGTTTCCTGTCCGGCCCAGTGTGCCTGCAGTTTCTTATGGGCTCGCCCAGCTGAAGGTTTATTTTGGCTGTGCCACGCTCATGGTGATCTGCTGACACATTTCCAATTTGCTGCTATTCTACGGCGGGGATTGAGTGTTGCAGGTTTCCACCCTCAGTCATTTGGAACGCATTCTTTCCACATTGGAGCGGCCACCCTAACGGTGACTCAGGGGCTTTCTGTGCCAGTGATCCGTCACCTGGGCCAGTGGCACTCTAATGTTTATAAGCATTATTTGCATTAGTGTGGGCAGGCTCTTGGCTCTTGTGATGCCGGTGGCACTGGTTTCAGCTTCCCTTTTTTTTTTCTTTCAGTTCCTTCACCAGGTCCATTGAGATGGGGGTGTGGATGTTTGGCCACTCCTTTGTTCTGAGCTCGGAAGAGAGCGACTGAGTCCCAGTGGGGCTTGAATTTGGGCCTTGCGGGCTATGGAATGCTGTTGCAGTGGATGGGCCTGCGTGGAATGCAGTGGTCAAAGCTGCTGTCGGTATTGCTGGAGACGCGGCAGTATAATCAACCCCATTGTATCTTTATCCATTTAGGGAGGAATGACCTGTGTGCAGTAAAGGGGGTAGACCTCATCAGGCAGATGAAGCGGGATATGTTCCTCATACATTGTTATTTTCCTAAGGCGACTGTCATTTGGTCGCAGATAATTCTGTGGCACTTGTGGCGCGATGCCTTACAATCTTAAGCCATTAAATGGTTGCGCTGGTGGGTGAACGAGGATGTTTCCAGTTTTGTCCACTTGATGCAGGGCTTGGTGTTAGCCAATGAGTTAATTTTGGGGGATTGTCCAGGATTGTTCCACCAGGATGGGGTGCATTTGTCCGATACTGGGTATGATATCTTCCTCGGTTCCATACAGGATGTTTTAAATGGGTGCAGTAAGGCGTTTAAGGCTGCAACTTTGGTGGGGGAGCGGTAGACATGCGTTAGGCAGTCCCTGCTGTTGGGTGGAGAAAGGTGACTAACCTTCCCTCCGTTGGGTTAATTCCTGCCCCACCCCTCATAAGGGTGGGGAGAAAGATAGGGATGGGAGCACTGGGGGTTACCGCAGCATGGGCATCACCCCCACGTGCGGGGTCACTTTCATTAAACCTCAGAGGGTGAAGGAAGTATCAACCTGGCATCACCGCAGGCTGGTAAGAGGTGGGGGTTGGCGGGTGGAGAGATTACGGAAATATGGATTGGAGATGGGCTAGGACGACACCATCTAGCCTAACCATTGTGGAATGTGATATGAAATTGCCTTAAGATGTTATTTTTAATGGTTTCATATATTAATAAAGCTGCGGCTGAATTGTTTGCCACTGCACCTGTCTATATGATGTTATTTGTAATAAGGGACTGGGCGAATGGATGGGAGTGCAAATACCCAGATTAATATAATAATTGATTTTCAATGTTAAAAAGTTTAAATACAAATTTAAGAAAGTTATTAGAATAAATAGCAGTGATATTATGTGGGATGTATGTAATGTATTGACAATGTTTGTTTTTTTAAACTGAGCATGTTTATTTCTAATCAGCCTAGTAGATAGAGTGGAATATACTTTTTATAAAACATAAATAAATGTGTGAAACAAAAAGCGCTGGGGAAATCAGGAAATAAAAAAGCCAAGTGAACTAAAATGAACTGAACATTTTTGACACAGACACATCTCTCCAAAACATTATTAGTAACCCATAAAGTTGCATTTAAGTATTCATTCTCCTGGAGTTTGTTGTATTCATCCCCAGTGACATTATTACCATAAAGGTCAATAGCAGCTACTGGTAGGAAGGTATGGAAAGGCTAACTTACAATGACAAAACATATTATCTTGCTGCAATCAAGAAAAAATGGCATGAGCATGGCATACCTCAAGTTTTTTTTAAAGTGGTGTTGTTAACTCTCTTGTTCTGTATTGTCTCTTTCCAGAAAGCAAACAATGGTGGCAGATGAGTTTGGGACATTGGTGACCTGTGCTGAAACAAAAGTTTCCAGTGTGCAGTTATAAAATAAAAAACCTTCATTAAGTTATGGTTGGGAATTCTTTCAGTTCAGTGATTAAAGGAGTCAGCAGAGGAATAAATGAGAGCAATCTTGCCATGATTCCCATAGAAAACATATATACTACATGGACAGATAGAGCATGGACTCTGATCGACAAACGCCATCTACATGGCAGTAACATAGCATCCAGGTGTGATCTTGGAGAGCAAGGGTGGAGTATGCAAACCTGAAATCAATGTAGAGACCCCTAGGATCTCTATTAAGGAATCTACCTGTATTTGTTAGGCAGGGGAACTTTCTGTTAAAGTGTAGGTACTCACCTGTAACAGGTGTTCTCTGGAACAGTAGGAATCAGCCCTCACATATGGGTGACGTCGGTGCCAACGGATCCTGCGCAGAGCACTTCCCCAGCTTTCAAAGAAAGCCTTTGGGAATGCTACCACATATGCGTGGTCACCCTCCCACCCAAGGGCATAGCTAAGGACATAGCTAAGATGGCAATCAGGCAAAAAGAAAAAGACAGCAACTCCAAGTGGAGGAGGGAGGGCTGTGAGGACTGATTCCTGCTGTTCCTGGAGAACACCTGTTACAGGTGAGTAACTATGTTTTCTCCAGGAACAAGCAGGAAGTCAGTCCTCACATATGGGACTCCCTAGCTCCAGGCTGCTGAGGACCGAACCACGACAGTACCAATGGCGACCGGTCGGGTGGCCGTGAATTGCAGAAGGTGAGTCCCCGCTGAGAGACTCTGCCAGACCCTAGCATCCAGCAACACTATCACTCTGGTAGCCTGAACACAGAGGGTCAAAGGGGAGAAGTTGCCTACCCTCCAAGAATATTACGCAGCACTGCCTGACCAAGGGCTCTGCTCTTATGGGATTCGTTTTCCAGGCAGTAGTGTGCTGCAAAAGTGTAAATGGATGACCAAGTGGGGGCCCTGCAAATTTCTGTCAACCAGCACAGAATAGAGGTGGGCATCTGATGTGGCCATCGCTCTCATGTGATGCAGTATGATCCAGTGCTCCAGGGAGAGGCCCGCACGCTCATTGGCCACCACCCAAGAAGATAGGATACGCTTTGTTACATGGAGCCCCAGTTTGCTGGGGTAAAAGGACACGAAAAGCTGAGGTGCCTTGTGGTGGTCCTGGGTCCAATGCAGATAGAAGGACAGGGCCCATTTACAGTCCAGTGTGTGGAGTATGACCTCCACCCTGCCAGCATGAGGCCACATGTAGAAGGTGGGGAGCACTACCTCCTGGTTGAGGTGAAATGGGGATACCACCTTCGGGAGGAACTTAAGGTGAGTGCAGAGCACTACCCTGATCTTGAAAGCTTGGTGTACAGGGTTCCACCATCAGTGTGAGCTGAAGTCAGGGCCTCCAGGAAGGCCACCTTCCAGGATAGGTATCTGAGGTGGCAGGTGGCTAGTGGCTCAAACGGTGGCCTAGTGAGCTGGGAGAGCACCACATTGAGGTCCCATTGGGCTTGGAAAGCAGAAGGCCTCATAGGAAATGGGAAACCAGGGGCTGGCTAGATAAGGGATTTCCCCCCACTGGGTGGTGGTGAATGGCTATGATGCTCAGATGCACCCGGACTGAGTTAGATTTCAGCACGGACTGAGTTAGATTTCAGCGACAGATGCACTAGGTACTAGAGTACCAGCTGGACATGGCAGGAAAATGGGTTCTCCTTCCTATCTGCAAACCACAGAGCAAACCTGTGCCATTTAAAGGCATAAGCCCTCCTCGTGGAGGGCTTCCTGGAGGCTAGCAGGATTTCCTCAGCCTCTTGTGGTAGGTTGAGCGTGACCAAGGCTACCCTCTCAGCAGCCAGGCCACTAGAGTCAATGACCCCACATTGGAGTGCAGAAGGGAGTCCTCCTCCTGCATCAGGAGGTCGGGGTCTTGGCCCAGGAGTACTGGGAGGGATGCTGCCAGTGAGAGCAGTAGTGGGAACCAGGGTTGCCTGGGCCACCTGGGGGCGATCAGTATCACCAATGCCTTCTTGTTCTGAATTTTGAACAGAGTCTTGGTGACTAGGGGAGTCAGTGGGAATGTATAGAGCAGTCCCTTGGACCATGAGATCAGGAACACATCTGCCACTACCCTCTGTGGGTGTGGATGCCTGTACCAGAAGCAAGCCACCTGCTAGTTGTTGGTAGAGGCAAAGAGGCCCATCTCTGGCCAGCCCCAAAGGCAGAAGAGCTTCTTTGCCACGGCAGGGTCGATACACCACTCGCAAGGGCAGAGGATTCTGCTGAGTCTGTCTGCCAGGTAGTTCTCCTGGCCCAGGAGGTAGACCGCTCACAGGAGCATGTCGTTGCGCACTGCAAAGCCAAGGAGGGCAGAGGGAGTATGAACCTGTGCCCCCCTGCTTGTTTATATAGAATATTGCAACCTGGTTGTCCATCTGGACCAGCACAGGTCTGTTCCACAAGAGGCAGCAGAACGTACGTAGGGCGAGGGCTACTGCCAGAGTTCCAGGAGGTAGATCTGTAGTAGAGATTCCTCCTTAGACCAGCAACCTTGAGTGCGGTGAATTCTGCAGTGAGCTCCCTAGCCCTGTCGAGAGACATCTGTGGTCAGGGTACACTGCGGTGGGGGCACCTGGAAGGGCATCCCTGCCCGAAGGAGGCCCTGCTTCTGCCACCAGTTGAGGGATCTTGCCAGCTGGCGGGAGACTCTGACCCTGTCCTGTAGTTAACCCATGGCCTGGGTCCATTGAGAACACAGGCACCACTGGGCTGCCTGCATGTGCAGGTGGGCTAGGGGTGTGACATGGACCATGGAGGCAATGTGCCCCAGCAGGCAGAGGAGAAGGAAAGCCGGCACTGTTATGTGGTGCTGGACCTCCCCTGCCAGCTGTTTGAGGCATTCTGCCCTTTCCTGAGGGAGGAAGGCTCTGGCCCGCACCGTGTCCAGCTGAGCACCAATGAACTCTAGGTCTTGCACCAGAGAGAGATGTAATTTTGGGTAGTTGATGATGAACCTCAGGTGCCGCATGAGGTATGTTTTGTGCCCTGAATGGCCTCTGCGGCTGTGCTGCCCTTGATAAGCCAGTCATCCAAGTAGGGGAAGACGAACACCCCTTGTAGGCACATATGGGCGGCTACCACAGCTAGACACTTTGTGAACACTCTTGGTGAGGAGGCCAGGCCGAAGGGAAGTGCCCTGTATTGGTAATGGTCTCTCCCCACTATGAATCCCAGGTATTGTCAGTGAGATGGCAAGGATGTGTGTGTAGGCATCCTTTAGGTCCAAGGAACAAAGCCAGTCTCCCCAGTAGAGGTAGGGCAGCAATGTCCTAAGGGAGAGCATTTTGAACTTCTCCCTTACCAGGAACTTTTCAGGTCTCAGAGGTCCAAGATGGGCCTAAGCCCAAGTACCTTGAGTAGAAGCCCTTGCCCCAGAGGTGCTGGGGAACAAGCTGTACCCCCCTGTCCCTTAGTAGACCTGCTAGCTCTGAGAGGAAGAGGGCCTTGTGAAGGAGAGGTTACCCTGGTTCTCCTGGAAAATGCCCCGGAAGTGGTAGTTGGAAGCGGAGGTTGTAACCCTCCTTCAGCACCCGGAGCGCCCATTGGTCCAAGGTGACCTTGGGTCACTGTGGGCGAAAAGTGCCAAGTGGATCCCTGTTGGCTGGTGAGGTTCTCCCAGGGGGAGGGAGACCCTGCCCTGGGAGTCAAAAGCTCCTGCCAGGTTGAGCCAGAGCTAATGTCTGTGGCTTAGGAACCTTTGGCTTCCTGGGTCTGTGTCCCTGACCCTTGGGCTGGGGTCCCTGATACTGCTGGCTTGGAAAGACCTGGTAATGGTGACTCTGATGGAAAGAGCCCTTCTTCCTCAAGAAAGTTGGTCTTTTCCCTGAGGCTTTCTTACAGGGAAGGGTAGAGGTCTTCTTTGAGAGTCTCTGCCTGCTCACCACTTCGGCCTCAATCTCGGCCATTTTGTTGGCCATAGGTTTTCCAAATAGATTCTTCCCCATGCAGGTGACATCCAGCAGTTTTTCCTAGACCCACGGCTCGAGGTCCGAGGTCTGCAGCTAGGCTGGCACTGAGCTCCGATGCCTGAGGCTGCTGCCTGGGCTGCAGCCTCAAACCCATCATAGGCGGCCCAGGACAGGATCTTACAGCAGTCTCAGATGGTGGCTACCAAGGTCTGGAACCATTGCAGAGGTTCCCCGGCGAGCTCTTAAGATACATCCTTATGTAGAGCTCATAGGTTTGTATCCAGCAGCCCAGCATGGACCCTTGGAAACAAACACATGCCCCAGGGCATCGAGGGCTCTGGCCTCTCTACCCAGGGGTACAGAAGAATAAGTCTTCTGACTCTTGAGCTTTTGCATCGAGGACTTCACCACCATAAAATTGTGGGGAACCTGGGACTTCTGGAAGCCTGGACTCCTCTTGACTCGGTAAATGGTGTCGAGGTGCTGGCTGACCACTGGCACTGAGGCTGGGGTCTCCCAAATCCGTAGGAACAGCGGTTTGAGGATGGGTTGCACCGGCACCAATAGAGCCTCTTGGGGGAGACTCTTACTGGAGGATATCCAGCTCTTCGGTGCGTGGGTCCTCCTTGGACTCAGTGGGAACCGAGAGAGCTTGGGCCATGTCCCAGACGAAGTCGTGGAATACCACATCCTCGGGTGGGGAATGGCGTCAGAGCTCTGGGGGAGACGGCTCCAAGGGAATGTCTCAGTGTCAAGAGGTCTCGGGGGAGACCTTGACATCGTTCTCCCAGTCTGACTCTGAGGGCATTGAGGAGTCTGAGGTTCAGAGCTCCCACGCCTTGAGGCCTGCATCAGGGAATTGAGACCCCTCGACTGGCTCAGGTCAGACTCCCGGAAACTAGCCGGGGAGGACCAGACACTCAAGGATTGTGACAGGGACCTCAATCGGTGCCGAGGGCTGGCCTGAGGCTGATAGTGCTTGGGGCCTGGCTCAATGCCTGGGGGTGCCACCACAGTTGGGGGCCCAATTGTCAGGGCAGATGATGCAGACGAACCTGACATCATCTTCTGCTGTATGGTCAGGATAGCAGAGATACTCTGTTCCAGGATCGCCATTCTGGCCTCGATGCCAGAAAGCTCCATAGCTTTCGGCGCTTGCACCGAGAGTTGCAGGCCTGGCGCCGGTGCTCTTGCGAGAATGTCCTCTATGAGGACCGTGGCCTCGGGGAGCCTCGCACGGTCACCGCCGGCCGAGGACTCCTTCCTAGAGACCTTAGGAGGGTGCTGCTCGGAGTCGCCCAAGTTCCGCCACAAGACCTTACCGGGTTTCCCCGGTGGAACCTCGACTGGCTTCAAGGATTTTTTCTTTAACTTGCCAGGGTCCAGCTTCTTTCTGGAAGAGCTGCTGCCTTGGGACTCTGAAGACACCCAGGCCTCACGGGAGGTGCTCAGCTTCAGGCTCAGTGTCGGTGAAGCCAGAGTATAGCCGGACTGTGGGAACATCTTTTCCTACAACTCTGACCGCTTCTTGTTAGTCCGAGGGGTCATGGCCTGACACAGGTCACAGAAGGTACTGTTGTGGTCCGGGCCCAGGTAGTGCAAGCAGCATTTCTGGGTGTCTGGGAGACATAATTTGACTGCAATGATCACACTTTTTAAAGCTACCGGGAGACATGATGGATCACACTTGGACAGGGTCGATGATCCCGGGGAGAAAAAAGGCACAAACGCCAGTCGAGGCGAGCCTTGATGAAAAAAGAGAAACAGCGCTGGGGATAGCACCAGCTTGAGACGGGAAGAGGAACCGGTACGCAAACCAGGAAAACTCACTAAGAGAATAATTTTTAAGGAATGTTTCCGGGGACACAGGACATGCGTCCATTGGGCTCCGTGGAAAAAAAGGAGACTAAGCAAGATGGCACCCTTGGGTGGGAAGGGGACCACACATGTGTGGTAGCATTTCCAAAGGTTTTCTTTCAATGCTGGGAAATTGCTCCGCATGGACTCCGACTGTGCCAACATCACCCATATATGAGGGCTGACTTCCTGCTTGTTCCTGGAGAAAGGGAAATTTCCATAGTGTGAAGCATTTTAAGTGATGTAGTTGCTCATCTCTAAGAGGAATGCAGAATCTAAAAGATGACTCCTTTAGTCACAAGACTGCACATGGAGCTGGGGTTGAAAGAACTGGAAGAGGCAGCAAGAGACTAGAGGGAAGCTGAAGGGCAGCAAAAGACTGTATCTTAAGGTGCTATATAAGAGGAAATATGCTCACTTCCACTGTTAAAGCGCAAAGATTTTCAGAGGGGAATCAACAGTCCAGCGAATTTGAGAGGTGTTTGCCTCATGTCTCTGAGTAAAGAAAACCTGCAGGACAGCAAATAGATATTTGATTAATGTTTTTATGGGAGAGGAGGATCCAAGAGGTTTCGAGAGGCTCTAGAGAAAGAGCTTTGGAAGGGAAGGGCCAAGGAGTCCTAAACTTTCTACAAATTACCCCAAAAAGCTTGAGAAGTGCTTTTGTGTGGATATGATATTTTTCTGCACTTGAACTATGCACTTCTATGGAGATTGATCTATGAAAATTTAGGGGTATGTTTACCAATCGGCGGTAGTGGCAGAGCCGTGGTCCGATTGACTTCAATAGGGCCGCAGATGCGATATTGCACGGAAGCCGCTACCGCCAATTAGTAAACATAGCCCTTAGACTTTCCTGTCATTTTTCTAACTGTTATGTTTTGTTTTGCTATTTTTTCCCTTCATTAAATCTTATTTTTCTGGTTGGAAACACTCAGCATATAAAATCTTACTGACAGATTGAGAATGTGATCCTTTTAGGGCCTTATAGTGTGGTGTCCCTCATCTCAGAATATATTTTGTAGTTACTGCTGCAGGTTTTCAGGACTCTGCAGCATCTGAACGTGTTCCCTCGGGTTTGTAGAGAACGTTCCACAAAAAGGGAATTACACTGAGGACAGTGCCACTCTGCTCTACTTCATATTTTACTAGGCAGAGGATAACACTGACTGAAACATTTTTAATAACAGATTTATTTGGTGTGGAGGTGGGAGTGACACTGGGGCAAGTCTATGCTTACTACAAGCCTTTGATGGGGTACTTGAGCCATGAAGCATATCAGATGCCAGGACTGTAATGCTCAACACCTTATGGAGATTGTTGTTCCCTATCCTGCGAGGAGTGGAAAATCACCTAAAAGGTGTTATGCATTGTGCCACACAGAATACAGTGAAAAGTGGAGCCATACTGGATCAGCAGATGGATGGCCTGTTGCAACATCAAGTCTTTCACAAGAAGCTGCAAGATGAAATTAGGTCTTACCTGCTAATTGTCTTTCCTTGAGCTTTCTCCGGGCCAGTCCAGGGAAAGGTAGGGTTGTCAATCCCCTTTAGCAGCTGAGGACTGAAGACTTCAAGTTTTCTTGAGAGGTGAAGCCACTCCCCCTGAGGGTAATCCGTCAGTCTCCTTCTGACAAAGCAACTAAGTAGAAAAGAACTGAAAACACCAGATTAACCCATTAAAACTGATAATGTTCTATAGTCCCTTGAAACGAGGAAGCAAACAATAGTGCTTGTTGGACTTTTTTTTTTTTTTTTAACTGTAGCATCGACTGCCACCGAGAACGAATCCTAGAAGCCACGATCATCCCCTCTCGCACAAACACCATTATATGGCTATATTCTTATGCTTACGGAAAGATACCCGATAAACGAAAGGGGTGGGACCCTGGACTGGCCCGGATAAAGCTCAAGGAAAGACAATTAGCAGGTAAGACCTAATTTCATCTTCCTTATCGCTTCTCCGGGCCAGTCCAGGGAAAGGTAGGGCAGTACCAAAGCAGTACCTAAACACGGGAGGGACCCGCCAGTCCTGCGATAAGAGCCGACGCCCCCACTTTCGCATCCTCTCTGGCCTGAACATCCAAACGGTAATGCTTCGTAAAGATATGCAAAGAAGACCACGTCGCTGCTCTGCAGATATCGACTGGCGGAACAAAGGCAAACTCCGCCAAGGAAGCCGCTTGAGCTCGAGTGGAATGAGCTTTTAGACCAACCGACGGAGATCGCCCTCTGGCAGTGTAAGCTGCCACAATAGCGCAGCGAACCCAACGAGCTATGGTGGACTTCGACGCTGCTTGACCTTTATTGGGTCCTGCATACTGGACAAAGAGCCGGTCCGTTTTCCGAAAGGGCTTCGAAACCCTAAGGTACGCCTTTAAGACACGGCCAAGATCCAATCTTTTGAGAGCACGGTCCATCGGAGAACCGGACAAATCCGAAAAAATGGGTAAAGCTACAGATTGATTAACATGAAAAACGGACAGCACTTTCGGCAAAAAAGAAGGCACCGTCCGCAGCAAAACCCGTTCTGGTAGAAATTGAAGATAAGGTTCCTGGCAAGACAAGGCCTGTAAATCTGAAATTCGACGTGCTGAACATAAAGCCACCAGAAAGGCAGTTTTCCAGGAACACTCCCGGAGAGCCCGCGAGGACAGGGATGCTAATGGCGACCGGGAAAACGCCTCCAAAACTACATTCAAATCCCAGGGAGACACGATTTGGCGCACTGGAGGACGGATAATTTTTGCTGCTCGAAAAAAACGTTGCACATCCGGATGCGCCAAAAGACGGCGATTTTGCACAGAGCCCCTAAAACACGCGAGCGCGGCCACATGAACCTTAAGGGTACTAAGTGCCAAACCTTTATCCAACCCACTCTGGAGAAACAAAAGCAATTGAGGCAAGGTAGACGACAGAGGAATAACGTTGCGCCGTCCACACCAATCCTAGAAAAGTCGCCATACCCGCACATATGCCAGAGAAGTCCCTGGCCTTTTAGACTGAAGTAAGGTGGCCACAACGGAACTCGCGTACCCTTTGCATTTTAAGCGAGCCCTCTCAAGAGCCAAGCCGTAAGTAAGAAGCGATCCACCTGCGGCATGAGTACCGGTCCCTGATGCAACAGGTTGATGTGGACCGGAAGACGCCAAGGTGGAGCTATCAGGAGCCGAACTAGATTGGCATACCAAGGACGATGAGGCCAATCCGGAGCAATTAGAATCACCACCCCCCGGTGTCGCGCTACACGTTGTATAACTCGACTCAACATCGGCCAAGGAGGGAATACGTACAAGAGAGTGTCCAGCGGCCACGGCTGAACCAGAGCATCGAGACCTTTGGACATGTGCTCCCTGCGCCTGCTGAAAAAACGGCTGGTCTTGGCATTGCTGCATCACCGGCTGCCCCCAACGCAAGGTCAGCTCGTGATAAATTGCCGCGTTCAACTCCCACTCTCCGGGATCGAGCACATTGCGGCTGAGATAATCGGCCTGCACATTCTCTTTGCCAGCCACATGCGCCGCTGACAACGCTAGGAGATGGGTTTCTGCCCAAACCATCAATTCCTGACATTCGGTGAGGAGTGAAAGACTCTTGGTCCCCCCTTGACGATTGATATATGCGACTGTCACTGCGTTGTCGGAGAATATCCTGACCGCCGTCCCTTTGAGCAAGTTCTCGAAGTGCTGCAGGGCGAGACAAGCTGCGCGAAGCTCGAGCCTGTTGATCGACCACGAACTCTCCTCCGGGGACCAAGATCCTTGAGTGATTTGTGACTGACAATGAGCTCCCCAGCCTGTGAGACTGGCATCCGTGGTGACCAGCACCCATGAGGGCTCCTGTAAAGGAATTCCCGTCGTTAGATGCTCCGGAACTAACCACCACTCTAGACTGTGATGCACGAGGTCCGGACAGGGCAGGCGCTGCGAGAGAGGGTGAAGCTGCGGCGACCATCAGGAAAGCAACGCTTGTTGCAAGGGCCGCATGTGAGCTTTGGCCCACGGTACGAGATCCAGGGCCGCCGCCATTGATCCCAAGAGCTGCAAGTACATCCACGCTGACGGAGCCGACAGCCGCAAAAATGCTGGCACCTGCTGCAAAAGCTTCTTCACTGGGATCTCGGGTAAAAAGACCGCCCCTCGATCCGTGTCGAAGAAGGTCCCGAGATAAGTCAGTTGTCTTAACGGCTGTAAGTGACTCTTGGCTTGATTTATCACCCAACCGAGCTGCTCGAGAAGTTGTACCACTCGAGCTGTCGCCGTCACTGAGGCCAAATGAGAATCGGCCCTGATCAACCAATCGTCGAGATATGGATGAACCTGGATACCTTCCTTTCGCAGCGCCGCTGCAACAACCACCATGAGCTTTGTGAAGGTCCGCGGAGCCGTGGCTAGACCGAACGGCAATGCCCGAAACTGGAAATGTCCCATCGGGAGGGCAAAACGTAAAAATCGTTGATGAGATTGCCTCCATATTGTTAATCAATCACTCTCCCAAGGAATCATGCCCGCTGACCTTAAAACTACATCCATATGTCCTATACTTAAGAACCAGACACTTGATGAAAAATACCCAAGCACATACAGACCTATAGCCAGTATACCATTTGTTGCCAAAATAATAGAAAAAGTCATTCAATTACAACTCCAAGATTACCATGATCTCAATGCACCATTAGATACCCACCAATTTGGTTTTTGACCATTCCATGGAGTCGAAACCTTGCTGCTAACACTAATGGACCACCTCATCAGAGGCACAGATAATCCTAATCATGCATTCATTCTCCTCTTTATTGACATGTCAGCATTTGATAACCTTAGCCATGACACCCTCGTCTTGAGATTAGCACAAATAGGATTAGGAGGCACAGTATTACACTGGTTCAAATCATACATATTAAACCGTAAACTTTTCATCCAAATAGGCCAAAATCTGCTATCAGACATTCCCCAAAGATAAAGGAATACCCAAGGTTCCACCCTCTCAGCCCTCCTTTTCAACCTATGCCTGCAACCAATTACCAACATCTTTAGAAAATTCAACATTGGGTATTACATCTACGCGGACAACATTATGTTGTCTCTCCCCATAAACATAAACAATCCTACCTATCACAATCTATCAGACTGCATTATTGGAATGGAGTCATGATTACAGTCCAACAACCTTAATATTAGCTACAAGAAAATGGAAGTCCTATACATATCAAGAAATCAAAACCCTACCCCCTTTCAAACCATCAAGATTAATAATATTGTACTCCCTGTTAAACAAGAGGTGAAATACCTCAGCATAAAGCACAGTTACTTACTTGTAACAGGTGATCTCTGGGAACAGCAGGAATTAGTCCTCACATATGGGTACGTCGGTACCGACGGAGCCTGCGCGGGAACGCTACCCAGAGTCCAATAGGAAAGCTGTTGGGAACATCCCACCACGCCTGCGTGCTGCCAACCCGCCTTTCCCAACTGCCTCTCCTCAGTAGAGTTTTAAAGCTGAGACAAAGAGAGAGAGAGAGAAGGGAAAGATAGAGATAGAGAGATACAACTCCTAGGGGAGGTGGGTGGGTTGTGAAGACTAATTCCTGCTGTTCCCAGAGATCACCTGTTACAGGTAAGTAATTATGCTATCTCCAGGAACAAGCAGGAATGAGTCTTCACATATGGGGACACCCAAGCTAAGATTCCTGGAGGGAGTCCCAGCATGTTGCGAATCTAAGATGGACCATGCTATTCTTCAGAACCTCAGGCATCCTGGGGATGGAGGGTAGGAGTTGAACTAAAAAGAATGTGCTGTGGAACAGCTGGACTAAACAGGACGTCTAGATAGGAGTTCCTGTGTAGATGATATTTAGCAGTAAAGATTGAATTGCCATATACTAATATGGACCTCACCTGGTGGTATTGAAAAATGTTTATGGAGGTTCATATGGATCTACTAGTACGAGCCAGTAGAATATCCTCAAGGAGTAGAGTAGAGGTAAATAAACTGTGCAAAAGACAGGTGGAGGTCAGAACCCTTAAGGGTGAGAAGTAGTCCCAGAGGAAACTGGGGTAGTTCAATGAGGTAGGACTTCAGCGAAAATGCGGAAGGCCTTGTTAGATAAGGCTTAAGCACTTTTTACCTTAGAGAAGAAATGGTTCTTGTAGGAGAAGAGGGATATTGAAGACCCCTGTATCCGATGACAACATAAGGACAGAAGTATGAGGCGTTGCAGCCTCCTATTTCCTGAAGATTCAGAATGACTTTCCTAATTGAAGTCACTTAGGAAAAATGGTACATGGAGAGCTTCAGATGTACCTAACCTGAAAGGTTATGGTAAAAGAATTTTCTAATTACCACAGGGAAGTGGTTGTCTATGTAGAACCTTAAGCATGCTGGAGCAGCATTGATAGGGGTAGTGACCACCCGTCAGAGCCATATAGGAAATATATGTATATATGAACATAGACAGACAGATAGATAAGTATATAGATACATATCTACCTATTATTATATATCCCGATATATATATAGAGATATATAGATATATATATATAGATATATATATATAGATATATATATCTATATATCTATATCTACATATATATATATATATATATATATAGATATATATAGATATAGATATAGATATAGATATAGATATAGATAGATAGATACACCAATACACACATATATCTATATATAGATAGATATCTACATATTTATTTATATAGATAGATAGATAGATAGATAGATAGAGAGAGAGAGAGATCTATATCTATCTATCTACATCTATATATATATATATATACACACACATATCCCTACATATCTAGATAGAGACATGTATATATAAAGACATCCACATAGGGATATGTGGAGAGAGAAAGATTTATCAAATAACAAGAAGGGTAATACCTGCTTGAGGAGATGTATAGAGAATCTTTTTCCCCGGTTATAAGTGGGAGAGCTAAGAAAATGCTCTCACTGACAAGGAGAAGTCTAGATTCCTTTAAGAATTCTAGCCCTTGAATAGACAGGAATGGAGGCCTACGTGAAAAAAGTGCAGAGCATCTCTTTAACCTGCAGGCAGCAAGTCTGGATCCTTCCATAACTCCAGTATGGCAGCTGGAGAAGAAGACGCAATGGAATGAGATACCATGTCGTCCCTTCTCTGAGTAATAACAAACAGAACTCACGTTCATTCAAACACAAGTAACAAGTCAATTGTAGTCATTCCAATTGCTACACCTAGTAATAATAAGGTCTCAGACTTTTACAGCACTGTAACTTCAGACTTACGTCTGTTCAAATAGTGCTATAGTTTGCATCAATGACTTATAATTTTATTAATTCTAATCAAGTATCCTTGCCACGCTGTAGAGACTCTCAAAAAAGTAAGAGCAAACTTAAATGGAAATTACACTAATCTGGTAATTGTAGTTCCTGGAGGGTCCAGTTTAGTCCTCCACAATCGGGTAGTGCCCCTCCTCCTGCAGCCGGGAGACTGGACCAATCAAATCTTCTGTAGTATATATGCAGACGGAGCTCCCAGAAGCCCCCAGTGTACTAGTAACAAAGCATACTTAACGAAGCAACACATTAGATTAATATACAAAATGACATAATTAAAGAACAATTTGTTCCCCCCAAGAAATATCCAACCCCCTCCCCAAACGAGGAAGTCAGAACACTGCATTGCGCCGGTACCGACGCCCCAGAAATCAACACACCGCTCCCCACCAGAATCTCAGGAGCTGCCTGAACCCCCGAGACAGGGAAGAGCCTTAGCAAAAAACGCGGCTGCAACAGAGGGACCGAACGGCAAGAGGAACCGTCTTATGAGCAACCATTCGGAAAGCGCGCCGCATAATCATATCAGACCGTCGGGAGGGAAGGAGGACTAAACTGGACCCTCCAGGAACTACAATTACCAGGTTAGTGTAATTTCCATTTCCTGTTCGGTAATCCAGTTTAGTCCTCCACAATCGGGATGTAACAGAGCAGTTAAGACCGGGCGGGACCTTGCCATCCGGCGCGCAGAACCGCCGAACCAAAACAGGAATCCCGAGCCGCTGACACATCTAAGCGATAGTGTCTACTGAAAGCATGCAGAGACGACCAAGTGGCCGCCCTACAGATATCTGCCGGCGGAACCAGGCTATACTCCGCCCAAGAGGTCGCCTGAGCCCTAGTGGAATGAGCCCTCAGACCCTCCGGAATAGACCGCTGTTGCAACAGATACGCGGACGCGATCGCCTCTTTGAGCCATCTAGCAATGGAGGCTTTAGCCGCCGCTTCCCCTTTACGCGCACCCCCGAAGAGCACGAACAGCCGGTCAGATTTCCGAAAAGACTCGGTAACCTTTAAATAACGATGGAGCGTACGACCCACATCGAGCCGGAGAAGACCTTTGTCCGTTGACCCGACAGATTGCGAAGAAAGCACTGGAAGAAACACTGCCTGATTCATGTGAAAGGGAGACACCACCTTTGGCAGAAAGGAAGGAACCGGACGGAGAACGATCCGATCCGCGGAAAAAGACAAGAAAGGCTCTCGACAGGACAATGCATGCAGATCCGAAATGCGCCGTGCCGAACAGATGGCTACAAGAAAAACCGCCTTCAGCGTGAGATCTTTCAGAGACGCCCTGCGCAGGGGCTCAAAAGGTTCACGAACCAGGGCCCTCAGAACTAAATTCAAGTCCCAAGGAGGAACGAAAACTCTGCGGGAGGGCCGCAAATGAAAAACAGCCGTAAGAAATCGGCGTACATCCGGATGAGCCCCGAGCAGACGACCCAAAACCTTGCTGCGATAACATGAGATAGCCGCCAACTGGACTTTTAGGGAACTAGCCGCAAGGCCCTTATCGAAACCATCCTGAAGAAAACTTAAAACGACGGGCACGGAAACCGTCGCCGCCCGGACTCCCCGCCGGGAGCACCAGTCTTCAAAAATCCTCCAAATCCGAACGTAAGTAAGAGAAGTGGACGTTTTCCTCACCCGCAGAAGGGTAGAAATCACCGCGGGGGAGTAGCCTTTCCTCTTCAGCCGAGCCCTCTCAATGGCCAAACCGTAAGCGAGAATCGATCCACTTGGGGCATCCGCAAGGGACCCTGAAGAAGAAGATCCGGTAGTGCGGGCAGGAGCCAAGGAACGCCGTCGCGCAGTCGGACCAGATCGGCATACCAGGGCCTCCGGGGCCAATCCGGGGCCACCAGTAACACACGACCCCGATGGCTCTCGATACGTTGCACGACCCGGCCGATCAGAGCCCACGGAGGAAAGACATAAAGAAGACCGGACGTTGGCCACGGCTGAATGAGAGCGTCGAGCCCCTCGGACATGCGCTCCCTTCGCCTGCTGAAGAAGCGCCCTGTCTTGGCTGATTGAAAGGTCGCCATGAGATCCATGATGAGTGGACCCCACCGCCGGGCGATTTGCGCGTAAACCTGTGGGTTTAGCTCCCATTCTCCGGGGTCCACCCGCACTCTGCTGAGAAAATCGGCCTGGACATTGTCTATGCCTGCAATGTGTGCCGCCGAGATTGCCGGAAGGCGAGTCTGCACCCAATTGAACAAGGCCGCCGCTTCTGCCTCCAGGGTCACGCTGCCGGTACCCCCTTGGCGATTGATGTAAGCTACGGTGGACGCATTGTCCGACAGGACTCGCACCGGCCGGCCGAGAACCAGGGTCTCCAGGGCCACCAGGGCTAGCCGGACTGCCCGCAATTCGAGACGGTTGATCGACCAAGAGGCCTCCAGGGGAGACCATTCCCCCTGTGCAAAGCGGGACTCGCAGTGAGCCCCCCAGCCGGTTAAGCTCCCATCCGTCGTGAACGGAACCCACAGTGGAGGCTCCAAGGGAATCCCCCGCGTCAGGTTCTCGGCGGAGAGCCACCACCGGAGGGATCGGCGAACCGCCTTTGGGCAAGGCAATCTCTTGTTCAACGAGTCGAACTGGTTGGACCAACGTCGCAGAAGAGCACTCTGCAGCGGACGCATGTGGAAGCGCGCCCAAGGCACCACCTCCAAAGTCGCCGCCATCGTTCCGAGGAGCCGCAGGTACCACCACGCCGACGGAGCTGGCATCCCCCGGAAGAGACGGACCAGAGCCCGCAACGCCAGCATGCGTCGCTCCGGAAGGCACACCAAGCCCCGTGCTGTGTCGAAGCGAACTCCCAGATACTCGAGATCCTGTGTCGGAGACAGACAACTCTTGCATTCGTTCACCACCCATCCGAGGGACCGAAGGAGATCCACCACCCTGCTCGTGACTTGCACACACACTCCCGACTGGACTTTGCTCGAATCAACCAGTCGTCGAGATACGGATGGACCAGGATGCCCTCCTTGCGCAACGCCGCCGCGACTACAACCATCACCTTTGTGAAGGTGCGGGGAGCCGTGGCGAGTCCGAACGGCATGGCCCAGAATTGGAAATGGCCCCACGGAAGCGCAAAGCGGAGAAACCGTTGATGGGAGGGCCAGATGGGAATGTGTAAATAGGCCTCGGTAAGATCGAGGGATGTTAAAAATTCCCCTTGACGCACCGCTACGATGACTGACCGCAGGGTCTCCATGCGGAAGTGCGGCACTCTGAGAGCGCGATTCACGCCTTTGAGATCCAAGATCGGACGAAGAGAACCGCCCTTTTTGGGAACCACAAAATAGATGGAGTAGCGACCTGCGCCTCTTTCCAAAGGCGGGACCGGAACCACGGCCCCCAGAGAGAGCAGTCGATCCAGGGTCACGCGGATGTCCCGCGCCTTTTGAGCTCCCTTGCTGGGAGACAGAACAAACGAATCCGGAAGTGGGTGCGCAAACTCCAGGGCATAACCTTCTTCTATAATCGGCAGCACCCACCGATCTGACGTAATTTGGGCCCAAGAAGGAAGAAAGTCACGCAAATGACCCCCGATAACCGGGTCTCCCTCTAGAGCCCGCCTCGTTTCATTGCGGCTTGCGATTAAAGGAAGAGGCTGAGGAAGAGGCGGCTCCAGAGAAGCCCCTTCCCGCTCCTCTGAAACCACGAAACCCTTGATGACGGGTTCCAAAACGACCGCGCTGCGATGTCCACAGCCGGGAAGAACGAAATCTGCGAACATCCCGAAACTGGCCGCGCTGAGGTGGACGACCTATTAAGCTTAGGCTTATCCTCCGGAAGCCGACCACCCTTAGACTCACCGAGATCCTTCACCAACTTATCCAGAGCCTCACCAAATAACAACCTGCCCTTAAAGGGCAGTTTACTGAGGCGAGACTTGGAAGAACCGTCGGCCGCCCAGTTGCGCAACCAGATGGACCGTCGTGCTGCTACCATGGAGGCCATACTATTAGCTAGGGAGCGGATTAAAT
The DNA here is from genome assembly GCA_033557465.1 of Ichthyophis bannanicus. Lineage (NCBI taxonomy): Eukaryota > Metazoa > Chordata > Amphibia > Gymnophiona > Ichthyophiidae > Ichthyophis > Ichthyophis bannanicus. The sequence continues at coordinate 366,058,089 of CM066032.1, read as the reverse complement.
CATAAAACAGATCCGCCAAGTAGGCTGATCCCGACTCCACGCGGGTAACGTCCAACAGCCCCTGTTGGTCCATACCGGACCCTGAGCGCAGGTGCTGCGACCACCGCAAACAAGCCCGAGCTACCCACGCCCCACATATAGACGCTTGCAACGATAAGGCGTTGGTCTCGAAAGCTTGCTTCAACAAATTATCAACCTTTTTGTCCTGAACATCCTTCAGGGCCGCGGCCTCTTCAACCGGGATGGTGGTTTTCTTGGTCACTGCCGAAACAGCAGCACACCCGTGGAGACTTAAACAAGTCCCTGTCCTTGTCGGCAAGGGGGTAAAGACGATTCATGGTCCGAATCCCTTTCAAACCGGATTCCGGTTGCTCCCATTCCGCATGGATCATCTGCTCAACCACGCGGTGCACAGGAAAAACTACCTGGGCATCCCTGACCGCCTGAATGAGAGGATCCTCGAGACCCTCCTCCTCCAGCGGCCGCACCGCAGAGAGGTTAAGCGCTTGGAGAGACTCCGTGACCAAAGGGACCAGCTCGTCCCTTCGAAACACCCGAATGATTCGAGCCTGATCTTCCGGCTCCGGGAGCTCCCCGTCTTCTAACTCCTCCGCCTCAGTCTCAGGGTCCCCCTCAGCCTCGGAATCCGGAAGACAAAGGGCGTCCTGATCCTGGTCCCCCAACCTGGGCCACTTGACAGCGGGTTGGGAAGACCGCTGAACCCCCCCTGCGGATCCTGGGGGGAGAGAGGCGGGCCAAGCCTCTGGCAAGTGACCGGACTGGCTTAAGCGGAAGGCCTGATGCATGAGAAGAACAAAATCTGGGGAAAAGTCTATAGGCGACGCTACTACAGCCGCCTGCTGGAGCTCAGGGACCGACGTATTAGACGCCGGGCCCAAACCAGAAGGGAGGATGCTCGGTGAAGGGACACTGTCACCCGAAAGAGAAGGTTCCCCGGGCACATGCTGTGCCTTAACTTCAATAGGAAGCTCCAGGTCTGAAGAAACTGCAGCACAGCTCTTGCAGATTCCAGAGTCAGTCAATGTACCTCTGCGGGACCCACAAATTACACACTGAGGTTTGGCAGCCATGCTAAGGCAACCTGCCCTCAGGGAGAAAGAAGGCAACAGGAACAGGAAAGCCCACACCAAGGGGACTAACCTTATTCAAATCAGTACAGCTTTAAATTTAAAACTTTTTTTTTTTTTTTTTTTTACAGAAAACAAAACACTCCCCAGTATCCTAGGGGTGCCCTGAGCAAAATCGCCAGGAAAATAAACCCCAAAAACACCAGGGGAACCCGTGCACAAGTGTTAAAAAGTGCCCTTAAAAAGCACACTTTAGAAATCCAAAATGGCCGCCGCACTTTTTCACCCGCGGTAAAAAACGGCGCGAAAATACAAAGGTAACCAAATAATATGGAAAAGAAAGAAAACGACCCTCTGATACAGGGCAAGCGAAAAAAATCAGGAAAAAGTGCAATTTGGAAGCCAGGGGAGCCGACAGAGCCTCTGACAATGCACAGAACAGAGAGCTGAAAAGTTAAAGCAAGGAAAATTCCTACCAGCTCAGGGAACAGCAAGGAACTCAGCCCACTTCTCCAAGTGACAGGCAATGTTGCAGCCGGTATGGCTCTTCCCCGTACAGCCTTGGGGAGAGCTCAACCCAGGCTTCAGAGATTCCCAGGCAGGAAGGCAGGAGCCCAAGGCAGGTCTGGCTTCCCCCAGGATGTCCCCTGTGGCTTTTTTTTTTTTTTTTTTTTTTTAAAGATACAGCTACCTAGCAAAGAAATAGAAAATAAAGGACCAGAAAGAAACCCCAAAAGAACTAACTAACTAGTGTTGCTCCTTCAAGTGTCACTTAGCGTGCCCAGAAAGGGCACAGAAGTCCTCCAGCTGCAAGGAGACTGGACACACTGGGGGCTTCTGGGAGCTCCGTCTGCATATATACTACAGAAGATTTGATTGGTCCAGTCTCCCGGCTGCAGGAGGAGGGGCACTACCCGATTGTGGAGGACTAAACTGGATTACCGAACAGGAACTGGAGTTGTCCTCCGAGTCAGAACCAGCGAGCATGAATGGATCCCGACGCTCTATTTCGGCGCCACAAGGCGTTTCAATACTGGATTTTCTTCAAGAGATCCGCTCATAAAATCTACAAAAACACACAACTAACTTACTCCAAATAAAACATTATTTCTAAGTGTCGCATTACTTCCCTAGCTAAAAAATACCTAAAAGACTCTATTACTTACAAACTCAATGTTGCTGCCCACGTCCCCCTTCACTCTTCCTTCATGTGCACAACTGCTACCAGATTTCCCGAGGACGCCGCGCATGCGTGATGGAACTAACCTCCTTTATTTAAAACCCTCATCTAAATTACTCAGTAGATCTCAGCCGTCGTACTGCTCATACTCATACTATCCCTTATCATTCTAAAATGGTATGGGCTCATCGGAATGGCAGCGAAATGGACTGAGGATAAATGCTGCTAAAAATTGAAACTTATTGTACCTCATATACATCTGCTGCCAACCTCAATTGGGGGAGCTGACAATTCAGTCAGTAGAAACTAATCAGCTCCCGACAAGAGTTCCATTGCCCATACGATCCAATTGGTCACCGCCCGCACCAGCTCCACCGGCATTAGTTATCTTCAAGGAGTTGGTGCTGCAAGATCTTACAAAATTGGAGAATAACATTAGATTACAAGATAGAGTCTTGACAAAAACAGAAAACCAAGCATTGTGTGAACTACGAGGAAGAACTGATATTGTGATAAAAAGAGCAGATAAGGGGGGGCGCTATAGTGGTATTTAATCGGGTAAAATATGTGGAAGAAGCAAAACGACAATTGTTAGACACGACAACTTACAAAGAGTTACAAGTAGATCCGGAACAAAGTTTACGGAATGAAATTAAATTGCTTACCCAACATGCTTTGCAGAATAAAGTGATATCTAAAAAAGAGTATAGATATTTGAATGTAACTTCCCCAACTATAGCAAAATTTTATACAGTCCCCAAAATCCACAAAAATCTGCAAACCCCACCAGGGAGGCCTATAGTGTCGACTAAAGGAAGTATATTAGAGCCCTTATCCACTTATTTGGATTCTTTCTTACGTCCATTGCTGCCTACAATACCGTCTTATTTGAAAGATACTACCCATTTTCTGAATATAATAGAAAATTTAGCAGAATGGGCAGAGCAAGAAGACACTTGGTTAGTAACTTTAGATGTAACATCTCTTTACACTAGTATACCACAGGAAGCAGCATTACAGACAGTTCAGCAGACATTATCCTCCCGGGGGGATTTATCAGAGTTACACCAGGAGTTTTTGTTGGATATAGCACATTTGGCAATACATCAAAATTACTTTAATTTTGAAGGGACCCTATACCAGCAAACAGCAGGGGTGGCGATGGGTGCTACATGTGCCCCATCCATAGCGAATTTCTATATGCAAAGTTTTGAAGCTCGGTGTTTACCTAGTTCATCTTTTCTAACACATGTGATCACATGGAGACGGTTTATAGACGATATTTTTGTTTTATGGAAGGGGTCTCATGAGCAATTGGTGGAATTTATAGAATGGCTAAACCATCAGGACGAAAACATTAAATTTACGTATGAATAACATAAGAATACCATCACTTATTTAGATGTGCAGGTCACTAGAGTAGGACAAGTTTGGAAAACTTCAGTATTTAGGAAGCCAACTGACAGGAACACTTTCCTTCATTATACTAGTAAGCATCCCAGACAGTTGAAGGATTCTCTGCCCTTTTCCCAATTTTTGAGATTCAGACGCAATTGCTCAGACGTTCAAGATTTCAAAGTACGGGCACAGTTTTTGAAACAAGATTTTTTAGATAGGGGTTACCCGAGTACGATAATCCAACGAGCCTATCGCAGAGCGCTATATAATCATAGACCAGGGTTAATAAGTATGAGATCCTCCGGAGTACCAGTACAGTTTGATTCAGAAGTAGTTAATCTAATCACGGCTTATTCCCCGATGAGCTTTCATATACAGAAGGCTCTGCGTAGACATAGGAATGTTCTCACAGCGGTTCCGGGCTTGGAGACCAAGCGGATAAGGTGTGTGTGGCGACGTGGTCACAATTTGAAGGAATATCTTAGCCCCACGGTGCTTCCCCCTATGGATCGGAGTGGGGAGTGGGTAGCCATAGACCATGCGGCGAGTGTGATGTGTGTGATATTATGATAGAAACAACACATTTTTGCCATCGAGCAGCTGTTTTTCCCCTTCGATCACACATTACATGTAGTTCGGTGGCAGTAGTATACAGCATTTTGTGCCCTTGTGAACTTGTGTATGTTGGGAAGACATTACGCCCTTTAAGAACTAGACTGTGGGAGCATAGGAGCCGACTTAAATGTCAGAGGTTAGAAGCCCCAATAGTGGCACACTGCCAATTGCGAGAGCATAACTTCGAGCAACTCCGCTGCGTAGTCATTGAACAGGTAACTATAGCCATGGGGGGTAAAACGATTGATGAGACGCTTCTATTGAAAGAACAGAGATGGATTTATAGATTAGGTACGGTCTCCCTGGGAGGCTTGAATGTAGCCATAGATTGGTTGGCTTGTACCTAAAAAAGTACCGAGTATATCAGAAAACTATCACGTTAAACCATTGATACCAGTAATAGCATTATGTATTGTGAGGACAGCAGTCCACTAGGGAAGAGCAGGTCTATCATTTGAGTTTTTAATAATAATCAATACTATATAGCTGTAAGGCTGAATGATTGAAATCGGGAGTCTATTTAACTGGCAGCGGTATATGTAATTTTCCTCAGTAGAGCGGTAGGTGTGATGTTCGAGTTTACTTAGATATGAGGCAGCATCGTTGGCAGCAGATGTATATGAGGTACAATAAGTTTCAATTATTATCAGCATTTAACCTCGGTTCATTTGGCTGCCATTCCGACGAGCCCATTCCATTTTAGAATGATAAGGGATAGTATGAGTATGAGCAGTACGACAGCTGAGATCTATTGAGTAATTTAGGTGAGGGTTTTAAATAAAGGAGGTTAGTTCCATCACGCATGCGCGGCGTCCTCGGGAAATCTGGTAGCAGTTGTGCACATGAAGGAAGAGTGAAGGGGGACGTGGGCAACAACATTGAGTTTGTAAGTAATAGAGTCTTTTAGGGATTTTTTAGCTAGGGAAGTAATGCGACACTTAGAAATAATGTTTTATTTGGAGTAAGTTAGTTGTGTGTTTTTGTAGATTTTATGAGCGGATCTCTTGAAGAAAATCCAGTATTGAAACGCCTTGTGGCGCCGAAATAGAGCGTCGGGATCCATTCATGCTCGCTGGTTCTGACTCGGAGGACAACTCCAGTTAAGTTTGCTATTACTTTTTTGAGAGTCTCTACAGCGTGGCAAGGATACTTGATTAGAATTAATAAAGTTATAAGGTCGTTGATGCAAACTATAGCACTATTTGAACAGACGTAAGTCTGAAGTTACAGTGCTGTAAAAGTCTGAGACCTTATTATTACTAGGTGTAGCAATTGGAATGACTGCAATTGACTTGTTACTTGTGTTTGAATGAACGTGAGTTCTGTTTTTTATTACTAAAGTTCACGTTTGAAGAAGAGAAGAGACCAGTAACGTTTGTGAGTCCCTTCTCTGAGGGCAAGATGAGTATAATGCGTTCTTGCTCTCAGTATGAGCTTCCAATGAAGAATTGTGAGTGGAAGGAAAATACTAGACAAGGACTGGCTGCTATGAAAAGAAAAAAATATCCCTGGTGAAGGGGTCCACTGGAGATGTGAACCAATCCAGGGAATTGAGTAATTCTTAAGGTTTTCACGTAATTTAAGGCCTGTGTCCTTTGTTCTAAAAGGAGACTTTAATGGAGATGGTAAGGGTAGGGAAAAACCACCAGTCATGAGGGGGCATGACTAGATAAAACCCTTCCTAACCATCTGGAATTATGTGCTAGGAAAGACTCTGATGCTCTCTAGCAAGGGCCCATAGTGTAGAGCTGCTCTGTATAATTGCAGAGAGCATGTTGCAGGTTGGTTAGAAGAAAAAACTGGCTGTTTAAGGGCCAGTATGCAACCTAAACTATTCTGCCAAAGCCCAAAGAATTGGAGATGGCTAAGAATAGAAGGTAAACTGATGTGCCTGCAACAATAAAGTGTCCAAAAAGGGTTTTTAACCTGTCTGAGACTTATTACTAAGGCCAGAAAGGATTGATAGTGGAGATCGAACCCTGGATACTTGGTCAGCAAGCCAGAGGTCTAACCACTAAGAGCTCCTGCAGTTTTAGCTATTGCTAAGGCAGCGGAAAAAAACGTTTTTGTCCCAAGATTGGAAAAAGGACCTACAGACAGAGTAGGAGTGATAAGACTCCCTTATTGTCTGTGACACATGCTCATATAGGAAAAACTGTCAAAGGTAAAGGCATAGCCAACCTTATTGATAGTTGTTACTCCTGTTGTCCCCTTAGCAGGTAGAGGAGGAACCCTGCTACCTGTAAGGCATGATCATCCTGAAAAGCTCTGTGAGCTAAAAGAATGGATGTGTAAACTTTAGGATGGAACCGGTGTAGATGCTTCTATTGAGAAGAAGCAGACAACAGGTTCTAAACCTCAAACAGGAAAGAAAGATTCAATGAAGAATCTATCAGAAACCCTGCGGCTGCTAGGTTTGCTGAACCGGCTGAGGTTGTGGTTTCCTTAGCCTGGTTTGATGTTTCCCTTGTTTGGAAACAGCTGTATGATGGGTAGAAGATGGATAAAACTTCTTCCCCTTAGGGGAATAAAGTTTGGTAGGAGATTTCCTACAAACTGGGATAGAGGAAGGTGTTGACAATCCTCTGAAAGCAATAGTGTCAGTGGTTAACTGAGCAGCTTGGCGTAAAGCCTCCTTGTTAAAGAGATTTTCTCCAGTACAAGGAGTATTTCCCAGCCATTCTTGTACCCATTTGTCCAAGTCTGAGCTTGGAGCCAGGCCATGCGTCGTGCCCCTATGGCTATAGCAGAAGTTCTGCTAACAGACTCAAAACAGTCCAGGGAAGCACGAGTAAGGAACCTAGAGATATTTTTAGCATGACTAACCAGTAAAGAGTAGTCTGCTCTTTTGAGTTCTTGAAGAAAAGGGGTCAAAAGTAGCAAACTCTTGGTGACCTCTTCAAGAGATAATCCCATATAGAAAATATATGAGAGAATTCTTGCTGAAAACATGGATGCCTGGAAGCTTTTACGTCCAAAGGCATCTAAAGTGCTAGACTCACGACCTGGCGGATAAGAAGAGTGCTTTTTAGCACTCTTAACACGCCTCATTGCTGATTCTACAACAATAGGATGAGGAAGTTGAGTCTTTTGAAAACCTGGAGAAGGGGGCACCTTGTACAGAAAATCAGTTGCCGTAGAAGGTGGGGATACCTTTAAGGGAGTTTCCCACATTCTAAGTAAGAGATCCTGTAAGGTCTGATGCAAAGGAAACATGATGACCTCCTTTGGATGCCAGGGGATATGCAGAGGTTCTGAATCCCCTGGTGCAGGATTTTTACCAGGTATAGAAATGGCAAGTAACTTTGCTATATCAAGCAGGAACGCTTGAAAAGAAATTTCCCCAGAGGGGGATCCTCTATCATAAGGAGTAAAGGCTATAATCGATCAAAGACCTCCAAAACTTACCTCTTCCTTGCACACTATGGAAACACAAACATAGACACCCCCCCTCACAAGCTACATCACAACACACCCTCTCAAAGACACGCACATTCAGCACCCTCAAACTCAAAGAAAATCAACATAATCAGAGATTATGTACATAGTTTATTAGCTTCTTGTTTATGCATAGCGTCCCCGAAAGGGGGACGTTCAACTTTTATGCCTCAGGTCATATGAAACCACACATAAAACACTTCAATCACACAATATTGTATAAGGAACAAATGCAGAATTCATGCATTAATGGGTTAAGCAAAATGCAAATTGTAAATTATGTTAACTGAAATTACAAAGTTTACTATGTAAAAAGTTATACCACCATTCTATGTAAAATATACTGTTCTTTGTAAACTGCCCCTGATCTTTGGAAGGGGTGGTATAGAAGAATCTCATTAATAAATAAAATATCTACATTATCCCAATCATTATTTTGCAAATATTCCTCCTGCTGATCCTCATTCCAATTGCCTGTGCCTGGGTCACATAACAACATCTTATTTAAGCCTCTACTTAAACCTGCCTTCAATAGCTTTCCCCAAGACCAGAAGAAGAGGGAGAGAGGAGAACAGGCCAAGTATGATGAAGTAATAGGACCAATTTCCAATAGCACATACATATTTCAACACTTTATCTTCCCTTTCTAATACTTTCTTCCCACTTACTACATCTAGCCAATCTCCAGATTCCTTCAACACTACTTCTTTGATAAAATCTTTTCTATCCAGCAAGGGCTCCCACGTATTGTGGAATTTGTCTTGCCCTCCTCTCCTGGTCCAATAGCATCTACCCTGATGCATACCTGGTTTGATTTCTCTCCCACATCTCTATTGGCTATGCAGAAACTTGTCTCTTCAATAAAACCTCCAACTTGTCCCTTGGTCCCAATTCCCTCTGCCAAGATACAGGAACTCTCACAAAGTCTACTCCCTATAGTTTATTCCCTCATTATTTCACGTTTAACATGGCAAGTACCCAAGGTTTGGAAACAGGCCATAATTAGACCATCCCTGAAAGGGTCCAAACTTGATCCCTTATTTATTTATTTATTTGTTTTTATATACCATGCTCTTTGAAATCAGTGTGGTTTACATAGAACAAGAACAGTAACAGTTTACATGGAACAATTTGTGTCGAACAGTTTACATTGAACAAAATTATCAATTAACAATAAGTAACACAAGATCAAATTAGATGTGGAACAGGGAAAGAACTTATAACATGCTGGTGGGGGGACTAGCTCCACACCCTTGAGTCCTAACAACTATTGCCCAATTTCAAATCCACGCTTTCTTTCAAAAGTGACGGATCACCTGATCCTTCCTCAATTCATTGATCATATTGAATACACCCATGCACTTTACCCTCAGTCAGGATTCTGGGCCAACCACAGCACTAAAACCATTATCACATCTGTCTTTAGTGAAGTCCATTCTGTATTAGCCCGAGGCAAATTATTCTATCCATTTCTTTAGACCTTAGACTGCTTTCACCTTCATAGTACTGGTCACATCAATCCTCTCCACTCTGACCTCTCACAGATAAATTCCTATCTGGAAGCAGTTGGCACTTGGCCTTATTCCAACTCTCTTAAACTGAACCCTAATAAGTCAACAGCAACATGGATTACAGGCAGCTCAGACTCTTCCTCCTTTCCCTTTCTAGCACCACTATGCCACTTCAATCATCTTTCAGATATTTCAGTATCCTCATCAATTCCAACCTTTCATTTTTTGCTCATGTCACCAAATCTTTTTATTGTACCCTGTCACTTTCGAGCTACCCATCCTTTTTAGATGCACCAGCGCAGGTTACCATCCTACTCAGTATAGTGAAAGCCCATATCGATTACTGCAACACTATTTACTCTGGACGTCCGGGTTACAAGCTCAAAAAATTGTAAACGATCCAAAATGCAACTATATGCATTTTCTATAATGCTAGAAAATCTGAACATATCGCCTCTACTTCTTGAAGAACTACAAAAGGGGACTGCTACTTCTGGAGAGAGATCTGCAATTTTAAGTATTTACTTCTGGGACTTTTTCTAAATCTTGGGAAAAAAATAATTTTTTAGAATAAAGCTGATTAATCTGTGAACCCAGTGTATTTGTTAAATCAGTCAGGGCCTAGTAGCAGCAAAGAGGTTTCAGTTTTAATTTAAAACACAGAAGAGCGCTTTCTTTTTAAATTTAGAACCCAAGACTCCCTCTATCCAATCAAGAGCTGCAGGACTCCCCCTGGAGATTGGTCAGAGATTACCTTTGAAGCACAGGACAAGGTACTGTGTAGCAGCCAGCTTTTAATAAGTCTTCTTTCCCTCCCTCCCTGACATCCACCCACCCCTGGGATAATCGTAGCTTTATAGGTGCTTAAACCTCTTAACGGAAAGAAGGTGCCATATTCACTCTCAGGTGCAGCTGTTTATTCTCATCAGCATACGTTAAGGACCTGAGATTAATGTACTTTATTCACCTGAAGTTTAATTAAACATATTAGGTATAGTTTTATTAGTATAAGTATCCCCAGCAACCCTTAGTAAGTAAAGAACTTAAATGTCTAAACACAACCTTAAAACGAAGATGCAGACAGCAGTCCAGCAGTGAGATGAGGGCTTTCCAGTCTTTTGCATTGAGTGTCACATGTATGATTTTCTCCCTGTTGGTGAGGGGTCTTATGTGTGCACAAGATGCAAGGAGCTCTTTGCTCTCAGGGAACGAGTCTGATCTCTGGAGGCAAGAGTAGCAGACTTGGAAGACATAAGGAAGACAAAGAGGTACATAGACGAGACCTACAGGGATGTAGTAATGAAGTCCCACCTCTAGTCTGGCAGCATCCCTGTTGCCATGGAGAAAAGAGGTCACATGACAGGAGAGCATCACCCTGGTGTGGCAGGAAGTGATCCTATAGCTAGGACCTGCCCTCCTCGCACTGAGGAAGTTTCTCCATGGCCATGTGCCCATGAGGGAAGGGTTAGGACAGCCGTTATAGTTGGTGATTCGATCATTAGGCATGCAGATAGTTGGGTGGCTGATGGACATGAGGATCGCCTAGTAACATGCCTGCCTGGCAGAGCTCTGGAGTCTCAATGCTTGGAAGGCACTCAACTGGCTACTGGGGATGAGTTTAAGACTTCTCACAGTAAAGCCAGCATTTATGATTTGATTGGATCAAAGCCCTTGAGATGTCTGACTGCTGATGAAGCTGTGCATGAAATGAGAGTCAGAAGTTGCAAACATATCTTACATATTGGGAAGTTAGAAGTGGTCAAGAATGAAATGGAATGTGTACAACACTATCTGTTGGGTGTCAGTGGACTGAAATGGTCCGGCATCGGGCATTTTGCATTTGATGATCACATGGTCTACTATGCCGGAAATGAAAGATAAAGAAGAAATGATGTTGTATTTATAATTAAGAAGAAACTTGCAAGAACTCTAATGAAATACAGTGCAGTCAGTGAACGCTTAATTTCTTTTTTTTTTCTTTTTTTTCTTTATGAAATTTTAACAAATAAATCAAAGTTCAAACAAACATTCTTACAGAAAAAGAGCAGACACAACAGAAAATTCTGTTTACAGAATCACAAGAAAAAAATCAAGCAATTTCAAAATGAAATATATATATATAAAATCAGCCGCTTCGGAGGTGCGCCCGCGCCTGAGGGCCTCGCCAGAGGGCCCTTTGGCGTGGCCCTTAGGCGTTGGTCCGGGGCGTCTGTTGCTGAAGGTAGCATTGATGTTATGATTTGGACTGGGTGACATGCTTCTGTTTTGTGGTAACTTGCTGTTCCATGTTCCTCTTCTTCTCTTATCTGTTTAACTGTCTCTGTCCTCTTTTCTGTCCTACCATTTAAATGGCGTTCTTTTCCTTTTTTCCCTTAATGATATGGTATTGTAAACCGCTCTAATGCCTCTGGCCTGAGCGGTATATCAAATTCAAAATAAAAATAAACATAAACATATACGCCCACCCTAGCCCATGAAAAAGGGGAGATACAACATTATAACACAAACAGCATATGAAAAGAAAAGGTAAGGCAGACAGCTAAATCCGGAGTAACCTAACTCATGAGAGCACAAGAGAAGAATCAATTGAGGACTCCAAGCGCCTAGCATTAATGAAAGCCATCAACTGGGAGGCCTCATAAAAAATATAAGAAACAGAGTGATATTTCACTAAACATTTACATGGGTGCTTCAAGAAAAAGAGCCCACCCAACTGCACTATCCCAAGACGCAGCAGGAGAAATTCCCTGTGTCGTTTCTGGGTATCCCTAGCTCTCAAAACATACCTTTTCTGCCAATATTTCCCAGACAGCAACTGAACTAGATATCCCCTCCAAGAAATGACCCAATCTAGAAATGCCCTCACACTGCAGTGTAGATAGTTTATGTATATAGTTAACCCAGTTATCCAAGTTTGTACTCCTGTTCAATGTAAAACCTGACAGTTTGTCGTTATGGTCGTTTTGTTATGATGTAAACCGCGCTGATTCTAAATAGCGCGGTATATAAGAAACTGTAATAAATAAATAAATCAGGATAGATATGTATCAATAATCCTTGAAAGAATAGCTTCCTTTTCTGAAAAAAATGTTTAAGCAGCCATTATTTATCAGAAAGTAATGCAAACGTTATTAAAAAAGTAGAAGGAACCTGAGATTCATAACCTGAGTTTTCCAACAAATCTGTTACATTCAAAGTATTCCCCTGCTCATGTTCTCCCCCTAAGTTAACCAAAGCCGGAGCTAATTTCGCCATGGGTAGATAATAAATCTTAACAAGGGGGGGGGGGGAATCAATTCAGGAGAAACCCCCAATACATCAACTAAGTATTGTTTGCACATATCTCTAGCTGAAACTGTAGCAAGCCTTGGAAAGTTAATTACTCTCAAATTATTTGCTCTAGACAAATTATCCAAGTGTTCCAACTTAACTTGAACAGAAGAAAAGTTCTTTCTATAGGCTTCGGAGTGTTCCTCAAGAAAAAACAACCTTATTCCGTGATTCTTCCACTTCAGACTGAATCTGCCGACACTTTCCTTTCCAACTTCTCGACTGCTACTAGAGAGTTATTCACTTTCAAAGCCAAAGACAAAACCTGAGGCAATAGCACTTCTCCCAAAGAAACAATAGCGTGCCAAATAGCCTCTAAAGTAAAATTTTCAGGTCATTGTAGGGAGAAAGCCATCGCAGATTCAGCAGGTGGCAAAACGGCTTCCATTTTTGCTGGCAACTCTCCTCCTCGCAGTGCAGGGATCTCTTTCCCTGCCAGATCTTCACTTGCCAATGCCTCAGATTGTAAGGAGCAGTGCCATCCAGAGATTGCACTCTCAGCCTCCAACAGCCCTTTCACTCCTGACCCTCTCAAACCAGAGACTTCCACTTGCTTTGAGGAAGAATCGAGCTCCAGGAAACCTTCAGGCAAGGGCTGATAGCAGAGTACTTTTGGCACTGGGCTCAATGCTGGGGAGAGCAATGATGCCGAAACAGCCGTCAAGTCCCCCAACTCCAGCGAAACTGTAGCTCGGCTTTCCTCCCCAGCCACCACCGGAACCCGAGTTGCGTGAAGAACAAAGGCATCCAAAGGGCCAGTAACCTGAGAAGCGACCGGCATAGAGGTAAGAGGGGGTTTGTGAGTAGACTTTGTGAAGACACACGCACTCACACTCGGCACAGCCGGCTGCCGCCATCTTGAAACTAGACACTCCCCCCCTTAATTTCTATTTGTCTATGAGGAATGCCCATCAATACAACTATAATTCAGGTATATGCTCCAACAACAGATGCAAGAGAGGAAGATGTTGATGAGTTCTATGAACAAGTACAAGCTGAAGTTGACAGAACATGCAAACAGGATATCCTGACAGTTATAAGTAACTGAAACGCAAAAGTTGTCAACGAAGAAGGCGGCAAAGTGGTTGGAAAATATGGACTTGGCAAAAGAAATGAAGCTGGAGAAAGACTGATAGAATTCTGGAAGACCAATCTATTCATCTCAAACTCCTTCTTCCAGAAACACAAGTGCCAACGGTACAAGTAGACTTCATCCAATGGATTGTACAAAAATCAAATGGACTACATCTGTGGAAGACAATGATGAGAAAGCTTGACAAAGACAAATCCTGGAGCTGACTGTGGTACAGATCACCAACTACTAGTATGCAAACTCAAGCTAATGTTGAAAAAGAGCAAGCCACTCTCTAATGTAGCAAATTATCACAAATTTTCAAAAATTGTTTGCTTCAGAAATTAAATGTGCTATTTCTTAATGAATTTGATATACTGAATTCAAATATGATAGTTAAATTGGTCAATTAGTTCCTGTTTCTAGGATATGTTGAAGAATTTACATTTTACCACTATGTATGGTGAAAATCGAGCCTAAATCCTTAGATGTAAATCAAAATCTTATTACAAATGAAACTTTGCACAATAACAAGCATGTCTTTATAAAATAAAGTTCACAAACATACTTAGAAGAAACAGAGGAGCAATTATGTCTGCAATTTAACTTTCATTAAGAACATTTGTAAGTACATTCTAGCAAGTTTTGTTCTCATTCAGTGGCTTCACGACTCTTCCTGATCTGTTTCTTGTACTGAAGCAATGGAATATCTCTTGTCACTGTCCAGCAGTAATCTGCAAGCATTGATGGACTCTGTTAACCCTGATACCTCTTTTCCATGGCTGCAATGTCTTGGTGAAATCGTTCTCCATGTTCATCACTTACTGCTCTGCAATTTTGTGGAACAAAATCTAGATGAGAGTGTAGAAAATGAATCTTTAAGGACATGTTGCAACCAAGGTTTTTGTATGCTTTGAGAAGATCTTGAACAATCTCTTGGTAATTATTTGCTTTGTTGTTTCCAAGAAACGTTTGTGTCACTGATTCAAATGCTATCCATGCAGCCTTTTCCTTTCCACACAATAAACAAAGAAATTTGTCATCTTGAAGAAGTGCACGAATCTGAGGGCCAACAAAAACTCCTTCCTTAACTTTGGCATCATTCAGTCTAGGAAATTTAACACTAAGATACCTGAAAGCAGGTTTAGTTTTATCCATCGCCTTGACAAAGTTTTTCATTAGTCCCAACTTGATGTGCAAGGAAGGCATCAAAATCTTGTTTGTCTACAAGTGCTAGAAACAGAACATTTTTGCTTCCAGGATCCAGTGACTGATGGAGTGGCCAGTCCCTTTTGACGAAATGACAATCTCTAGCATGACTATCCCAATCACACAGGAAGCAGCAGTACTTAGTGTATCCACCCTGAAGACCAAGCAAGAGAGTGACCACTTTGAAATCACCACAGATTGACCATAGATGTTGATCATAGTTTATACATTTCAAAAGTTGTTTCATATTGTCATAAGTCTCTTTCATAAAAGCTGCATGACCAAAAGGAATTGATGGTAGCAAGTTGCCATTATGCAGCAATACAGCTTTAAGACTTGCTTTTGATGAATAATGAAGAGCCTCCAATAATCTGTATTGTAATTGATATTAAGAGCTGCCATTAAACCTTTTACGTTGTTGCAAGCAGCAAGATCACCTTCTCTGAAAAAGAATGACACCAAGTCTTTCTGACGGTCCCGAAAAAAATAAATTTGAATGTCACCAGCCAGAAGATTCCACTGCTGTAGTCTGGAACCCAAAAGCTTAGCTTTATTCTTTGGGAGATCCAAATCCCTGACAAGGTTGTTCAATTCACCTTGCGTTATGAGGTGTGGCTCATTAGCAGTGGCCAGAACTCTGGGTCACGAGAGGTTGACGGTTCATGACTACAAACTTCTTCCTCTTCCTCACTTGATTCTTGGGAGGAGTGGCCTAGTGGTTGGGGCAAGGTACTTCGGGCCGGAAGGTCGGGGGTTCAAATCCCACTGGAGGACAGCAACCTTGGGCCGGAAGGACTGGGGTTTCTAGTCCCACAGGTGCTCCTTGTGGTCTTGGGCAAGCCACTTAACCCTCCATAGCCCATGTTCCCTGTAAAATAGTTCTCTGTGTGCTGTGCTTTCCTGTCTAAACAATGTGTTTATACCTCAAAAATTTCCTGTCATGATTTGACAATTTCCAATCTGTAATCAAAACCGCTGCTGATCGCTGGAAGTAGCGGTATACAAATGTATACTAAATAAATAAATAAATAAAAAATAATGATTCTGACATTTTGGGAATCGGTAACCCTTCTCCATGAGGCACTGGGTGTATTGCAGATGCAATGTTTGGATATTGCACACTCCACTTACTCTTTCTGGATATGCCTTTCTGAATTGGAGGAACCATGCAGAAGTAGCAATTGCTGACGTGATCCATGGGCTCTCTCCAGATCATTGGAACTGCAAAAGGCATTGATTGCCTTTTCCCATTCATCCATTGCCTGAGATTTGTTGCACATGTATTGCAGCATATGTGTGGCGCTCAATTCTTATCCTGATCTCCTATTCTGCAGTCAAAATATAAGTTGTAGGCTTTCTTAACCGCCACAGTCATATTCCGTTTTTGTGATGTAAAAGTCACTTCACCACAAATATAGCAGAAATTATCTGCATTATAACCACAAGTACAATGCATCGCCGAATATGCTGTGATTGACCTATCAGCATAAAATAATGCAAAATAATTCATTTTTTAATTTTTCTGTGATTAATACACCTTAAGATTTATACTGTCAAGTGATGCAAATTTAAATACTGATTGCATCATCTGGTTTTGGACAGATATTTCTATTGGTTGCAAGTAGAGATTATGCAATCTCACACAAATGTTGCTTAATACACAGTTAATGGCCCCTAATGACTAATTAATAGCATATATCTTAGCAGCTAGACCTAATCAGCCATTTTCATTATGATTTATGTGTTCAGCAGCCTTAAATTTGTTTATAACAGCTGCTTTTGTGGCTGAAGCATTTTGGCTGTTGAACAGTGTTATGATCATGAGAATATACCACTGGTATTTAAAGATTGCTTGCAAAATCGATTTGCTGCTTTAGATACAAATTACAGATCTCCAGAAGAGTTATGGGATGACATCAAAAAGGTTGTGTTGGAAGAAAGCGAGAAGGCTCTACAAAAGGTGAAAAAGCAAAAACAAGCAGCAAAAACGGCAGAAACTCTGAAAATTGCCCAGAAACACAGAGAAGCTAAAGCCAGAGGAGAAAGAGAGGCAAACTCAGGACTCAGGAGATTTCCAACGTGCAGCAAGACAAGACAAGGAGAGGTACTACAATGATGCATGCAAGGAAATAGAATTAGAAACTATTAGAGGAAGAACAAGATCAGCTTTCCTAAAGCTATGAGAGTTAAAGAAAAAATTCCATCCTTAAATTGGAATGCTAGAAGATGCTCAAGGATCCATGTTGACTGGTCTTTATCTGCCGTCAAAAAAACTGGAAAGAAAATACAGATCAAGTGGACCAACAGCTGTTTCAACCTGTACCTTATAATAAGGAACCATTGGTGATGAAAGAAGAAGTCAAAGCAGCATTGAATGTTTTATGAACAAAGCATTGGCATTGATGGCATTTCCATTGAAATATTATAGCATTTGGATGAAACTGTTACCATAAAAGGACTGGAAATGGTTCTGAGGAAGGCGACCAAAATAATTTTGAGCCTGCGCTAGAAGACATAAGAAGAGATTTGAAGACCTAAATATGTATACGCTAGAGGAGAGGAGGGACAGAGGAGATATGATACAGACCTTTAAATACTGGTTGTATGGGGAAGTTAGATGGGGGTGGCTTGGGGGCGGAGTCTGGGCAGTCGCCGTCCCTGGGCGTACAGGGCCTATTCTAATGTTGGCCCTGTATGTCCAGGGCCGGCAACATGTGTGGGGAAGTTATCCAACATCCGAGATGGAATAACTTCCCTGGATGTTTTTAAAGTGTTTGTCTGGGGTATGGATGGGCAGGGGGGTCTGGGAGACATTCCCCACAGCCCAAACCCTGGCCTTAAAAGGCCAGATCAGTGGTCAGGCTGTGGGGAATATGCTTTATTTTGCGGCAGCCAGCATCACAGTTCTTCAATGGAGCCATGGTGCCATGGCAACATGACGTCGCGGCTCCATTGAAGAGACTTGACTGAGTTAGCCGGGGATAGTCCTGGACGTGCAGGTCGGATTGAATCGCAGTCCCAGCCTGCACGTGCAGGACTGTTCGTGATTCTGATCCCTTAATACTCTAAGGGCCCGATTCCTTCCGGGACGTACAGAGGGAATCGATGTCCAGGAAGGAATCGGGCCCTTAGAGTATTAATGAACAGACAAACCTTTTTCAAAGATGGGGAAGCTGTAAAACAAGAGGGCATAACATGAAACTGCAATGGGGTAAACTGAAAGGCAATGTCAGGAAATACTTTTTCACTGAAAGGGTGGTGGATGCTTGGAATGCCCTTCCAATGGAAGTGATGTGGCAGCCTTGCAGATCTCCGTCACTGGCACTGAACGCAGGTTGGCCACTGACTGGCCATCACCCTCATGCGATGCACTGTAATCTGATGCTCAAGGGAGAGGCCAACTGGATCATAGGCGAGTGTGATACAGTCTGCCACCCAAGTGGACAGAGTTCACTTAGTCATAGGGAGTTCAAATCTGCTGGTGTCATAAGACACGAAAAGCTGAGGAACTCTGTGATGGGCCTGAGTCCGCTGTAAGTAGAAGGGAAGGACCCATTTGCAATCTAGTGTATGAAGTACTAGTTCCTCCCAGCCGGCGTGAGGCCGCAGGAAAAAAGGTGGGGAGCACCACCTTTTGATGGAGGTGAAAAGCAGACACCACCTTTGGGATGCATGCGGAGCACTACCCTGTTCTTGTAGCCACCAGGGCCTGGAGTAGAGTTCTTTCACGCTTCGAATGGATGTGAGGGCCACCAGGAAGGCCACCTTCCAAGACAAGTACCACAGGTTGCAAGTGGCTAGGGGCTCGAATGGTGGTCTGGTGAGCTGTGAGAGCACCATGTTGAGGTCTCATTCTGCTGCCAGAGGGCAGAGAGGGGGCTTGGATAAAGGAAGGCCCCGGAGGAACCTGGAGACCAGGGGCTGGCCCGAGAGGGGTTTTCCCTCAATAGGGTGGTGGTGAGCAGTTATGGCACTCAGATGCACTCTCACGGAATTAGACTTCATCCCGGTGTGTGACAGATGCACTAGGGACTGGAGTACTAATTGCACATGGCAGGAGAAGGGTTTCTCCCTCCTTTCCGCACACCATTCGAAGAACCTTCTCCACTTAAAGGCATAAGCCTGTCAGGTGAAGGGCTTTCAGGAGGCTAGTAGGATCTCCTTGACTTCTCTTGGAAGATTGAAAGGGGCCAGTGTTACCCTTTCAGCAGCCATGCTGTTAGTGTTAGTGACCCCAGATTGGGGTGCAGAAGGCAGGAGGGAGCCCTCCTCCTGGGACAGGAGTTCTGGGGCTCAGCCCTGTGGGACTGGAAGTGCCACTGACATGGAGAGCAACAGTGGAAACAAAGGTTGCCTGGGCCACCTGGGAATGCATGGAGTAGGCCCTCAGACCACAAGATCAGGAAGGCATCTGCCGCCACTCTCTCTGGGTGCGGCTGACGAGATCAGAAGCAAGGCAACTGCATGTTGCCCAGAGAGATGAATAGGTCCATCACAGGCCTGTCCCAGAGGTGGAAGAGCCGTTTTGCCACACTGGGGTTTAGGCACCACTCGTGTGGCTGAAGGACTCTGCTCAGCCTGTCCTGGCCTGGGAGGTAGACCGCTCGCAGGAGTATGCTGTTGCAGCCTGCGAAGGAGAGGATGCCCGCCGAATCCTGGCAGAGGGAGTATGAACCAGTGTCCCCCTGCTTGTTGATATATTACGACTTGATTGTCCGTCTGGATCAGTAAGGGCTGATGCCACAGTTGGTGGAGGAATGCTTGTAGAGCCAGGAAGATTTCCCTGAGCTCCAGGAGATTGATTGTAGCAGCGATTCCTCCTGAAACCAGCTTCCCTGTGTGCAGCAGTCCCCAGAATGCGCCCCCCCCCCCCAATCCAGAAAGGAGGTGTCTGTGGTCAGGGTCCTCTGAAGTGCAGGTGCCTGTAAGTCCCACCACCAGTTGAGGGATTCTGCCAGTTGGTGGGTAACCTTGACTCTGTCCCGTAGCCTGCCTGTGGCTTGAGTCTACTGTGAGCAGAGGCACCACTGGGCTGTCCACATGTAAAAGCAGGTTGAGGGCATTATGTGGACCATGGAGGCCATATAGCCCAGCAGGCAACAGGCAGAAAAGGGGGCAATCAGGCACTGACCGTGGCATTGCACCTCTTCTGCCAGTTGTCTAAGGCATTCTGCCCTGTCTCTGGGGAGAACGGTTTTGACCTGTAATGTGTCCAGCTGAGTACCCATGAATTCCTGTCTTTGGGTTGGAGAGAGGTGAGACTTAGGGTAGTTGATGACGAACCCCAGATGCTGCAGAAGGAGGGTTGCACGCTCTGTGGCCTGACTGGCCTCTGAGGCTGTGCCGCCCCTGATTAGCCAGTCGTCTAGTTAGAGGAAGACAAAGGCCCCTTATAGGTTCAGGTAGGCAGCCACCATTGCCAGGCATTTGGCAAAGACCCTTGGCGAAGAGGCCAGGCCTAAGGGTTGCACCCTGTACTGGTAGTACCCTCCTCCCACCACAAACCTTAAGTACTGCCTGTGGAGGGATGGATTAGGATGTGTGTGTATGCATTCTTTAGATCCAAGGAGTACAGCCAATCTTCCTGGTGAAGGTAAGGTAGCAATATTCCAAGGGAGAGCATCTTGAATGTCTCCCTCACCAGAAACTTGTTTAAGTTTCACAGATCTAGGATGGGCCCGAGGTCCCCAGTTCTCTTTGGGACAAGGAAGTATCTGGAGTAGAAACCTTTTCCCAATAGGTGCTTGGGTACAGGCTCTACTACATTGTTCCTGATCAGACCTGCGAGCTCTGAGAGCAGAAGAGTCCAGTGAAGGAGGGGTGGCACCGGCTTTCCTGGCAAGAACCTGGGTGGTATCTTCAGTAGATGGAGGAGGTATCCCTCCCTAATCACTTGCAGTACCCACTGGTCCTAGGTGATATTGGCCCATCTGTGGGCAGAGTGCCAGGCGCCCCTCTGTGGGCTGGTGAAGGTCTCCCGGGAGAGGGGTGGCCCTGTCCTGGGTATCAAAAGCTCCCCTGGGCTGGGCAGGAGCTGGGGCTTGGGGCTTCGGTGCCTTTGGCTTATGAGCTCCACAGCCTTGTATTTTAGGGTGAGAATCTTGTTGCTGGCCCAAGAAGGGCAGGTAGTGATGACTCTGTTCAAAGGGACCATTTTTCCTTGGGAACAGGGGCAATTTTCGCCAATGGTTTCTACGGGGAAAGGATGAGGTCTTTTTAGAGAGCCTCTGGTGAGTCACCACATCAGCTTCGATCTGGGCTGCCTTGTTGGCCATAGATTTGCCAAACAGGTTCTTCCCAGTGCAAGGGACATCAAGCAGCTTGTCTTGGATCCATTGCTCGAGGTCGGAAAACTGCAGCCAGGCTTGGCATCAGACACTGATGCTGGATGCTGTAACTCAAGCCGCTGACTCAAAGCCATCGTAGGCCGCTCGGGAAAGGAACTTTGAGCAGTCCTTGATCCCAGAGGCCAGAGATTGTAACTGTTGGAAGAGTTCCCAAAATCCAGACAACTACTGGGTTAGGCCCTTCAGGTACATGCCTATGTATAATTCATAGGCTTGGATTTGGCAACCCAGCATTGTGCCCTGGTAACACTTGCACCTGAGGGCATTGAGGGCTCTGGTCTCCCTTACAGGGGGAACAGGGAAATGGGTCTTTTGGCTCTTAAGTTTCTGCATGGTCGACTTGATGACCATGGAGTTATGTAGGTTCTGGGGTTTATGAAACCCTGGGCCTTTCTGGACTCGGCACATGGTGTCAATATGCAGGCTCACCACCAGTACTGACACCAGTGTCTCCCACATTCTGAGCAGTAGCTGCTCGAGGTTCAGCTGCATGGGCACTGTGAGACTCATACTGGAGGATCTCCAGCGTTTCAGTGCATGGGTCTTCCTCCTCACCAGTCTTCACCGAGAGAGCGCTAGCCATATCCTTGACAAAGTCATGGAAGGCCACATCCTCCAGAGAAGAATGGCACCGGGGCGCAAGGGGAAACGGGTCCGAGGGAATATCTCGCTGCTATTTAGTTTCCAGGGATGCCTCGTCATTGGTCTCCCACTCAGAGTTAAGTGGTGATGAGTCGAGGCCCTGCAACTCATTACCTTGAAGCTGGTGCCAAGGGGGTCAGTGGCCTCTGGAGGTCCTGGGGTCTGAGTTGTAGAAACTAGCCAGGGAGAGTTAGATGCCCAAGGAACAGGACCAGGACCTCAACCGGCGCCGAGGGCTTACCCAAGGCCAATGGTGCTTGGAGCTCGGACATGGGGACATGCTAGACAAAGGGGGAGACGGGACATGCTGGACACAGGGGGGAGACAGGGGGATAAGTAGTAGACAAAGGGGAGAGATGGGGGGCAAATGCTGGACAAAGGGGAGAGACCGTGCGGGTTAGGATTATAATGGGCTGATGGGGGGCTAGCACTGGTAATGGGCAGATGGGGGGGGCTAGGACTGGTAACAGGTTGATTAGGGAAGGCTAGAATCGGAAATGAACTGATCAAGGAGGGGGGGCTAGCACTGATAATGGGCTGAGGGGGGACTAGCACTGGAAATGAGCTGAGGGGGGAGGCTAGGACTGGTAATGGGCTGATGGGATGAGGTATTTTATTTACTTATCTATTTATTTATTTAGAAGGATTTAGTATACTGCCTTATCGTTAAATCAAGGCGGTGTGGCACATCAATCAAAATCAATAATAAAGTGTGGTTTGTAGCATGCAGTGTGAGAACTGAGAACTGAGAAGTGTAGTGTGTGGGGCAGTGCGTTAGATTATATCGGTGAACTATTTACATAATGAGCTATATACATATATACAAAATGGGGCTGTTTGAGTGGTGTGCTAGGATTGAGATTCTGTAATGTATTGGAGGTAGGATCGTGATCCTGTAATGTCTTGAGGTAGAAAATTTATGTGAGGTCCTTGAAATGTACTGTAAATAGATCAGTCTTAAGAAGTTTTCTGAAGTCCTTGAGGTTCTTGGTTGATCTTATGTGGTCTGGGAGAGAGTTCCATATAGCGGATGCTGCCAGGGAGAGTGCCCTCCTTGATGTGGCCAGCCTTGTTTTAGCAAATTCTTTTGGTGTTCTGATGGTGTCTGAGGTACTTTTTCTTCTTGGTTTCCTGTTGTCATCGGTTTTTATGAGAGGGCATAGGCTGTCTGCTGATAGGTTGTGTATTATTTTAAATATGTGTAGAAGTACTTTGAATTGGATTCTGGAGCTGATTGGGAGCCAGTGTAGGTGGTAAAGTATGGGGATGATGTGATCGTGAATTGTGTGATCTGTCGTGAGTCGTGCGGCTGTGTTTTGTGCTAGCTGTAGTGGTTTTATTGTCTTTTTAGGTAGTCCTTGGTAGATGTGATTACAATAGTCTAGGGTTGGAGTGATGATGGCTTGACAGACTGTTCAGAAGTATTCATGGGCGAGTATGGGTTTGAGCCTTCTGACTGTCCTCATTTTGATGTAAGCGCTCTTTGTTATTTTGGCAATGTGGGACTGGAGGTTGAGGTCCTTGTCGAGCGTTACTCCCAGGTATTTTATTTCTTGTCTTACCGGTATGATGGTGTTGTTTAGGTTGATGGTGGCCGATGGTGAAAATGTCCGGTTTCTTGTGATGAATAGAGCTTCGGTTTTGTTGTAATTTATTGATAGATTGTTTTCTTGCAGCCAGGTTGCCATTTGTTGGAAGCAGTTGGCTATGTTGGAGTAGTCTGGGTTGTCCAGTTTGATTGGTGTGTATATCATTATGTCATCTGCGTATATGGTGTATTGAATCTTGTGGTCCTTGATGATGGTGCATATGGGTTGTACGTAGATGTTAAATAGCAGGGCGGAGAGAGCTGAGCCTTGTGGGACTCCTTGAGTGGCTCTGAACGGTTGAGAGGTCTTTGTTCCACACTTGACTTGTAGTTGTCTGTTGGTGAGGTAAGATGTAAACCAGCTCAGAGTAGTACTGTGTAGGCCTGCCTCCTGTAGTCTGTTTAGTAGGGTTGTGTGGCATACAGTGTCGAAAGCTGAGGAGATATCTAGGAATATCATGATGACGCCCATTCTGGTGTTGTTGATTGTCCTCAAAAGGCTGTCAAATAGCTGAATCAGTATGGTTTCAACCCCATGTCTGGGTCGAAAACTGTGTTGATTGGGGTCCAGTGGATTGTAGATGTCGATATGTTGTTGGAGCTGGTGTTGGACTGTTTTCTCGATGATCTTGGACAGGAATGGTAAGCTTGATATGGGTCTGTAGGCGGCTGGGTCCGTTTTAGCCAGGGTGGTTTTCTTGGGGATTGGACGTATTGTGGCTAGCTTCAGGGAGTCTGGCATTGTTCCCTTGGAGAGGGAGTTATCTACTATTTTCCGTACGACTGGTGTTAGTTCCTTTTTCGTTGCTTTGATCCAGGCTACTGGGCAGGGATCTGTAGGGGCGGTGCTGGTGTTGAGGTCAGTGATGATCTTGGAGAGTTGTTCATTCGATGGGATGTCGAATGTGCCCCAGCTCCGTTCAGGTTCGGATGTCTTGTATTTCACTGACGCGCTGTTGTTCTTGGGTGTTGCAGTGAATTTGTTCTTGAGGTGGTCAGCGAAGATCTGTGGGTCTATTTGTTGTTCATTTCTGTTGGAGGGTTCCTTGGTGAGGTTCTTTACAATTTCGTAGAGTTCACGTGGTTTGTTAGTGGACTTCATGATAAGGTTAGTATGGTATTCTTTCTTCTGCTGGTTGATGAGGTTGTTATATTCCTTTTGTTTTGTCTGGTATTGTTCCTGTAGGGATGTTGATTTGTTGTGTCTCCATCGGCGTTCAAGTCGTCTTAGTGCTCTCTTTGCTATTCGTATATCCTTGGAGTACCATGGAGTGGAGCAGGGTTTTGTGCTGTGTGATTGTTGTGTTCTGCGGGTGGGTGGTCTGGCGGCAGATGAAATGATGTCGTTCCATTTGGAGATTTGCTCATCTATGTCCATTGTTTCGGCATTGAGGAGTAGTTGCGTGTCTTGTGTGAACTGTTCCTTGTTGAAGCTTTTGAATCTCCTGGTTGGGGGTGGGTCGTTGTTTTGCCTTTTTGAATCTGTTACTTGTAGTTTAATCTTTATTAGGTGGTGGTCTCACCAGGGTACCGGTGTGATGTATGGCCCTGAGATGAGGCTTCCTTCCTTTTTGTTTGGAGCAAAGATTAGGTCGGGGGTGTGTCCAAGGTTGTGGGTGGGGGTGTTGATGAGTTGGGTGAATTGGAGGGAGTCCAGAACTGATAGGAAGGCTTCTGCCTCTTTTCTTCTAGTAGATCTGAGATTGAAGTCTCCAAGTATTATGAGTTGTTTGTGTAGGTTGTTGACTGCGCATATTGCCTCTAGGATTGCTGAAAGTTCATCTGATGGTGTGTCTGGCGCTCTGTAGGTAAGGCATATGGCTAGGTTCGAGTTTTCAATAATGATTGTGTTGCAGTGGTTTGTATTAGTTGAGATTTTACTTTTTAGCTTTAGGCTGGTCCTTGCTATGATGAGGACCCCTCCTCCTCTTCTTTGAGTGTGAGGGCAGTTGAATGCTGTGTGGGTGTCAGGGACTAGTTGGTTGAGTAGCACATTGTCGGTGGGTGACAGCCATGTCTCGGTGATGCACAGGATGTCTGTTTGCTGGTCTTTTATGTGGTCAGAGATGGTATTTGTTTTGTTTCGTACTGACCTGGCGTTGATAAGCTCTATGGAGATGTTTGTGGGTCGGTTGGTGTTTATGTGGGTGTGAGTGGGGGTGCTGTGCTTCTTCTTTCCTTGTTTGCCGGGTTTCGTTGTTTGTCCTGTATTAAGGTCCTGCTTTTGCTCTTGGTAGGGTTTGTATGTTATTATTGTTTGTGGGAGGAACCAAAAGGTGTTGGGGGTGTTGATTGGAGTGCTTGTGAGTTGTGGGATAAGATGGGTGGTCAAGAGTAGTAGAGGTAGGTAATGTGTAGCGACCATGTTGGATTACCTGTGTTGCTGCTGTCGTTGATTTTCTGGCTTCAAGTGGTTCTGCTTTGCTGACCGTTGTCTGTTTTCGTTGTTCAGTGTTCTTTGTGTTGATCCTGATAGACTTCTAGGATGGTCTGTTTTGCTTTGTAATTGTTTTGGCCTTGCCTTCGTCAGGGTAATGGCCTGTATTTTACATCCTGGTTTGAGTCCTGGCTTTCAGCTTGTTCTCGGCTGTTTAACGGATCCTGGAGAGTACGTGGCCACCGCCTAAGGGCCACGCCGAAGGGCCCTCTGGCGAGGCCCTCAGGCGCAGGCGTGCTTGCTGGTGTCCTGCTTTTAAATTAGGTGGAGAGCCCCGATTTGGCAGGCGAGAGGCTGGAGGCGTCCGGGTGGCAAGCCCCGATTGGGCTGAAGGCACCCGGGTGGCGAGCCCCGATTGGGCTGGAGGCGTCCGGGTGGCGAGCCCCGATTGGGCTGGAGGCGTCCGGGTGGCGAGCCCCGATTGGGCTGGAGGCATCCGGGTGGAGAGCCCCGATTGGGCTGGAGTCGTCAGGACAAGGTTGGCTCAATCCCTCCTGGGAGAGCACACATCTGGGAAAAGGTGTAAGAGGTAGGACTGGTAATGGACTGATGGGGGGCTAGCATTGGAAATGAGCTGAATAGGGGGGCTAGGACTGGAAATGGGCTGATTAGTGGAGGCTAGGACTGGTAATGGGCTGATGGGGGGTAGGACTGGTGATGGGCTGATTAGGGGAGGGTAGCACTGGTAATAGAGTTGAGGGGGGGACTAGTACTGGAAGTGAGCTGATTGGGGGGCTTCTACTGGGAATGGGCTGATGGTGGGAAGGGGAGGATAGAGCTACTGGCCCTGGAAGAAAACTGGGGGCTAGGGCTACACATGGGCTGATGCGAGGGGATGGGAGATTGGAACTGGAAGAGAGTGGATGCTGAGAGGGGCTGCCATGGTATTTGGACTAGAAGGGACTGAACAGTGGGGAAGAAGGGGGACTGGAAGAGAATGGACACCAGTGGCAGTCATGGGAATGCAAGTTGATATTGGAAGGTACTGGGAGGGAGGACTGGAAAGGGGCTGATACTGGGAAGGGTTACTGGGACTGGAAATAGGCTGATGGAAAGAAGTGAAGAAAACAAAAGAAGAGATAAGAAATGGCAGATGGACCATAGAAAGAGAGCTAAGAGAAGACAGGAAAGCAGAAGCCACAGATAGGAACCAGCATGATCAGAGAATAAAATGGTCAGACAACAAAGGTAGAAAAATAATTTTATTTCATTTTAGTGATTGGACTTTGTGTTATCTTTTAATTTTATACTGTATGGGGGAACTGCATATATAATTTACCTGATGTTGCAGTGCTTGAAGAGCCTGGCTTCTTGGGGTTTCAGTTTAAATTTTTTCTACATATTTTTATTTTTACTTTAAATTGTAAGTCACTTATTCTGTACTTGGTGATGGTCTGTGTTCTGAGTGTGTGACTGAGCCCAGGTGTTTTGTTAACATGGAGTTTGTACATAAAGATCTATACTATACTGTAGTAATTTGACATCAGCTTTTCAAATAGGTGTATGGATGCTCCAGGGCCCACTGTAGTATTTACAGTGAAGCTTTGTTTGGTGGACTCCTTATGTGAGTTTTGGAAGTTGGTGCTGATATGGTATGGTATGGTAGGTTTGCTCTATAGATACTCAGTGACTTTGTTGTAGGGCTTTGTATTAGTTCACAATATGCCTGGTACTGGAGAATGTTTGTTGTTAGTGAGATGATCAGAATCAGATTTTTTTTTAAGATATTGAGTTCTGTGGGTGAATGTCCTGGTTCTGCTCTGCAACCACTGTTGAAGGGGGTTCTGTGGATGCAAAATATATGTTGAAAAAGAGAAAGCAATAACCATAACACAGTTTATAACAACAAAATGAAAATGAGTTATAATTTAGATTTATAAACTGTGCTGTGGTTCTCGCTGTCTTTTAGTTCCTTGATGTGCAAACTGTCAGCATACACCAGCAGGACATTATGCCTAGCATAGGTGTCATGGCTGTTCCCAGACCTTGGATTTCAAGCAGCTTTGTTACTCTGGTGATATCAGTCTCCAAACTTAATGAGGGTAGTTTACAAGATGAGATTAACTCTGACCCCCCTGGTGATGTCAGTCTTCGGGCCTGATGAGATTGGTCTGCAGCCCCTCCTTGCTAAATCAAGAATAGCAGACCTCAAAGGGAGGTGCTGGAAACAATAGCAGACCTCAAAGGGAGGTGCTAGAGAAAATTCACTATAAAGGACAGAAATACTTCCTCTTTCTCTCTCTCTTCCTATCTTCATCGGACACACCTTGCCATGAGGCTCTGACACCCACTTCTCTTCCCTCCCTTTTGTTCTCTCTTTCTCTCCCTATTCTTCTTACTATGAGGCTCTGACCCACATTTTCTTACCCCTCTCTCTCTCTCACACACACACACACACACACACACACACACACACACACACACACACACACACACACACACACACACACACACACATTCGTTGAAGTAAACTGAAGCAGCTTTCTAACAACCTCCTACCTCTGTTCTGTAACTTTGTAATAAGCCTATTTCTATATAAAACCCTTTTTCAAAGCCACACCTGTTTGGTTATCTTATTTGTGCTGCTTACCCTACTGTCTCTGTGAAATGAACCCAGGACCAAACGGAGAGTAGACCAGAAGAATACATATTCAGAAGATTACACAAACATCTTGCATTTCCTCCATATAATCTAATCAGCTTTTTGATTTCATTTAGTCCCTGACTGGAGTTTTGAAAAAGCCCCACCCCCTCTATGGGGGGGAGGCGGCACCATCTCATCCTTTGCCTCAGGCAGCAGATTGCCTTGAGCCGCCCCTGCTTGTGGCCACCATCTACCCTCTAACCCCCACTCATCCCATGTCCAGCATCCATCTCCCATCCACATCCCATGTATTTTCGTCTCCATGCCTCTCTATGTCCCTCTCCCCATGTCCAGTACCTGTTGTGCTCTAAGACCCCTGCACTGCCTCTCTCCCTGCCTGCTGCCACCTCGCTTCATGTCTGCAGCAGCAGCAGCAGCCGCAGCAACTACAAAAAAGAAATAAAAAAAATAAAAGCATGGGATCTTCAGGTCTGCTGCATGCTAGGAAGGCCATGCCAGCCCCACCCCCTATGATGAAGATGCTGCGCTTTTTTTTGCTAGTTTGCTTTTTAGGGGGGGGGGGGCTGCTACTGCCCTCGTTGGGTCTGGCAGGAGGAGAGGGAGTAATGTCGCCACTGCTGCAGCAAATCTTTTGAATGTGGGGTTTTTTTTGTTTTTTTAAGAAAAGGCAAAGTGAGGCAGCCATTGCTAAGGAGTTTTGGGAGCATTTTTTGTCGCCCCCAAAACATTGCCTCCTGATGTGATTGCCTCACTCTACCTAATGATAGAACCACCCCCTGGTGACCAGCATTTTAAAAAAATGTTGAAGATGTCCAGAAAGTTATGAGTTGTAATCCATAGTGGCAGAACTTTGGATGCTCCTTTCCTCTTGTCATTAGGGCAGTGAGTAGAAATGGGCCAGGTTGCAGTTGGCTGGAAGCTGGTAAAGAGAAAAATGAAAGAGAGAAAGAGCAGCAGAAAGTTTATGAATATTAATAAATATAAGTGACAGATTGTTCCAAATGCTTATAAAAAGCACAAGAATAACCATTCGCCTCAGCATGAGTTCCTTTACTTTCCATTGCTTCAGAGGCGATGCGCATAACTGGAAATATTTGCATTTTATATCATTGCAGACCATCCATTAGGATAGCATGAGTTAATAAAGCTTATGGAATGTACATTAAAATTGCAGCTCAAAATAATTAAACATTCATTGAAAGCTTCTCTGGGTGGATGAATCGTTTAATGGATTTTCCACCCACACATAACATTAGTGGATGTTTAAGACTTCTTTCTACCACAAACTGACTGTGTCTCCTCAAGTGTTTGCCACTGATCTAGTTTCTAAAACAAATTGACCAGTTTAACATAGGACAGCCCATGCAAGATACTGAGGTTTTCATGAACTTAGATCAACTTAACTCAGAAAAGACATAGTCTGCTAATGAGCTCAGCATTTCTGAGCTCAAAGAAAGCATTTTCAACATTTTTAAAGTTAAGTCTAAGGTGCTGGGAGTAAGGAGATTACTTAAGATTTCTTAAGATAAATTGCTACCAAGAAAGGAGCATCTCAATTGTTGATTTGTGGGCCATTTGACAGCTTTCACATGAATGGAGAACTCTTTAAATATAATCATAGTGATTCCTAACAGCTTGCATAGTAGAAATCAACTAATTACTATTAATAATTATTCTAATTTAAAAGACCAATTTAAGATTATCAAAGTCCAATATTTTAACATTTCCTTTTATCTCTCAAATTGCTGAGTAACATTAATTGTGACATTTGATGATATTTCAGAGAGGAATTTGAAGCCTAGAGAGTTGAATGGTTTAGGAATGATATATATCAAATGACACTGAAAAAAAGCGTAATTACTCACCTGTAACAGGTGTTCTCCAGGGACAACAGGAATCAGTCCTCACATATGGGTGACATTGGTGCCGAAAGAGCCCTCATGGAAGCATCTCCCCAGCTTTCAAAGCAAGCCTTTTGGAGATGCCACCATACATGCGTGGTCCCCTTCCCGTCCAAGGGTTCCATCTTGATCAGTTGGGTGCCATAGCTAGAGCCCAACCAAGAGATGGCCAAAAATGAACTACAACTGCAAGGGGAGGAGGGAGGCTTGTGAGGGCTGATTCCTGTTGTCCCTGGAGAACACTTGTTACAGCAGAATAACTATGCTATCTCCAGGAACAAGTAGGAAGTCAGTCCTCACATATGGGACTCCCTAGCTCCAGGCTACCAAGGACCAGTAGAAAAAAACACAGCCCAGCCATGAGCAACCACAAGTGACACCCCAGTCTCCAGGGAGAACTATGGCTCTGGTAGCCTGATCAAGAAAGGTCGGAGGGTAGGAGTTTCCTAAACCCTGAAGAGGTAATGGAGTATGGCCTAGCCAAAGGCACTGTCCCATCAGGATTTCCTCTCCAGGCAGTATTGAGCTGCAAAGGTGTGGACAGAGGACCAGGTGGCGGCCCAGCAGATGTCAGCCATTGACACCAATCGTAGATTCATGACAGAGATCGCCATTGTCCTGATATTGTCCGCCGTGACACGGCACTTCAGGGGGACTCCAGCGTGGCTATGAGTGAAGGCAAGTCAATCCACCACCCAGACGGATATGGTCCATTTAGTGACTGCCTGCTCCATGTGACTGGGGTCAAAGGAGACAAAAAGGTTGTGAGGCTTTGCTGTGGCCCTGGGTCCACTATAAGTAAAAGGACAGGGCTCGTTTGAAATCCGAGGTGTGGATGATGGCCGATGCCGCATCGGCATGAGGCCACGGGGAAAAAGGCAGGAAGAACTACCTCCTCATTGAGGTGGAGGTTGGAGATTACCTCCGGTAGGAACTTGGGGCGAGTGCGGAGCACCACCCTGTTCCTATAAAATCTAGTGTAGAGAGGCTCGGCCACGAGCACCTGGAGTTCACTGACCCTGCGAGCCGAGGTGAGTGCCATGAGGAAGGTGGTTTAGGGAGCAGGTAACCAAGGGCTCGAATGGTGGCTTGGTGAG